>CM060414.1:171569857-173046229 GCA_030545235.1 Helianthus tuberosus | reverse complement strand
TGACAACCTCCTAGAAGCAGCTTTTCTTGTCACCAGACATTTCTCCATCAATTAGGAATCTAATGCCGTCACTAAACACCTTCCTTAAATTGTAGCCATTTGTTGAGTGTTTTTTTTTTGGTGTCAAATCCGCATATATATCACCATTGCCCTTGATTTTCTTGACTGTATATCTCTTAAATATCAACATATACACGTGTGATTTAGTTACGAAGATTTTTCAATGCCGAGAACCTCGATCAGAGAGTAAACAAGGCGTAAGGTTCACAATGGTGTAAAATTAAAATGTGATATACCGGGCTAGGATTCGAGTTACAGGAACAAGTGCCAAACCAACCACCCAGGAATAGAATCGTCGGGCGAAAACTTATGACAACCTCCTAGAAGCAGCTTTTCTTACCACCAGACCTTTCTCCATCAATTAGGAATCTGATGCCATCACTAAACACATTCCTTAAATTGTAGCCATTTGTTGAGTGTTTTTTTTTGTGTTCAATCCGCATATATATCACCATTGCCCTTGATTTTCTTGAAGGTATATCTCTTAAATGTCAACATATACACGTGTGATTTAGTTTACGAAGATTTTTCAATGCCGAGAACCTCTATCAGAGAGTAAAAAAGGCGTAAGGTTCACAATGGTGTAAGATTAAAATGGGATATACCGGGCTAGGAATCGAGTTACCGGAACAAGGGCCAAACCAACCACCCAGGAATGGAATCGTCGAGTGAAAACACTTGACAACCTCCTAGAAGCAGCTATTCTTGCGACCAGACCTTTTTCCATCAATTGGGAATCTGATGCCGTCACTAAACACATTCCTTAAATTGTAGCCATTTGTTGAGTGTTTTTTTTTTGTGTCTAATCTGCATATATATCACCATTGCCCTTGATTTTCTTGACTGTATATCTCTTAAATATAAACATATACACCTGTGATTTAGTTGACGAAGATTTTTAAATGCCGAGAACCTCGATCAGAGAGTAAAAAAGGTGTAAGGTTCACAATGGTGTAAAATTAAAATGTGATATACCGGGCTAGGATTCGAGTTACAGGAACAAGTGCCAAACCAACCACCCAAGAATAGAATCGTCGAGCGAAAACTTATGACAACCTCCTAGAAGCAGCTTTTCTTGCCACCAGACCTTTCTCCATCAATTAGGAATCTGATGCCATCACTAAACACATTCCTTAAATTGTAGCCATTTGTTGAGTGTTTTTTTTGGTGTTTAATCCGCATATATATCACCATTGCCCTTGATTTTCTTGAATGTATATCTCTTAAATGTCAACATATACACGTGTGATTTAGTTTACGAAGATTTTTCAATGCCGAGAACCTCGATCAGAGAGTAAAAAAGGCGTAAGGTTCACAATGGTGTAAAATTAAAATGGGATATATTGGGCTAGGATTCGAGTTACCGGAACAAGGGCCAAACCAACCACTCAAGAATGGAATTGTCGAGCGAAAACACTTGACAACCTCCTAGAAGCAGCTTTTCTTGTCACCAGATATTTCTCCATCAATTAGGAATCTAATGCCGTCACTAAACACCTTCCTTAAATTGTAGCCATTTGTTGAGTGTTTTTTTTGGTGTCAAATCCGCATATATATCACCATTGCCCTTGATTTTCTTGACTGTATATCTCTTAAATATCAACATATACACGTGTGATTTAGTTTAAGAAGATTTTTCAATGCCGAGAACCTCGATCAGAGAGTAAACAAGGCGTAAGGTTCACAATGGTGTAAAATTAAAATGTGATATACCGGGCTAGGATTCGAGTTACAGGAACAAGTGCCAAACCAACCACCCAGGAATAGAATCGTCGGGCGAAAACTTATGACAACCTCCTAGAAGCAGCTTTTCTTGCCACCAGACCTTTCTCCATCAATTAGGAATCTGATGCCATCACTAAACACATTCCTTAAATTGTAGCCATTTGTTGAGTGTTTTTTTTGGTGTTTAATCCGCATATATATCACCATTGCCCTTGATTTTCTTGAATGTATATCTCTTAAATGTCAACATATACACGTGTGATTTAGTTTACGAAGATTTTTCAATGCCGAGAACCTCGATCAGAGAGTAAAAAAGGCGTAAGGTTCACAATGGTGTAAAATAAAAATGGGATATATTGGGCTAGGATTCGAGTTACCGGAACAAGGGCCAAACCAACCACTCAAGAATGGAATCGTCGAGCGAAAACACTTGACAACCTCCTAGAAGCAGCTTTTCTTGTCACCAGACATTTCTCCATCAATTAGGAATCTAATGCCGTCACTAAACACCTTCCTTAAATTGTATCCATTTGTTGAGTGTTTTTTTTTGGTGTCAAATCCGCATATATATCACCATTGCCCTTGATTTTCTTGACTGTATATCTCTTAAATATCAACATATACACGTGTGATTTAGTTACGAAGATTTTTCAATGCCGAGAACCTCGATCAGAGAGTAAACAAGGCGTAAGGTTCACAATGGTGTAAAATTAAAATGTGATATACCGGGCTAGGATTCGAGTTACAGGAACAAGTGCCAAACCAACCACCCAGGAATAGAATCGTCGGGCGAAAACTTATGACAACCTCCTAGAAGCAGCTTTTCTTACCACCAGACCTTTCTCCATCAATTAGGAATCTGATGCCATCACTAAACACATTCCTTAAATTGTAGCCATTTGTTGAGTGTTTTTTTTTTTGTGTTCAATCCGCATATATATCACCATTGCCCTTGATTTTCTTGCAGGTATATCTCTTAAATGTCAACATATACACGTGTGATTTAGTTTACGAAGATTTTTCAATGCCGAGAACCTCTATCAGAGAGTAAAAAAGGCGTAAGGTTCACAATGGTGTAAGATTAAAATGGGATATACCGGGCTAGGAATCGAGTTACCGGAACAAGGGCCAAACCAACCACCCAGGAATGGAATCGTCGAGTGAAAACACTTGACAACCTCCTAGAAGCAGCTTTTCTTGCGACCAGACCTTTTTCCATCAATTGGGAATCTGATGCCGTCACTAAACACATTCCTTAAATTGTAGCCATTTGTTGAGTGTTTTTTTTTTTGTGTCTAATCTGCATATATATCACCATTGCCCTTGATTTTCTTGACTGTATATCTCTTAAATATAAACATATACACCTGTGATTTAGTTGACGAAGATTTTTAAATGCCGAGAACCTCGATCAGAGAGTAAAAAAGGTGTAAGGTTCACAATGGTGTAAAATTAAAATGTGATATACCAGGCTAGGATTCGAGTTACAGGAACAAGTGCCAAACCAACCACCCAAGAATAGAATCGTCGAGCGAAAACTTATGACAACCTCCTAGAAGCAGCTTTTCTTGCCACCAGACCTTTCTCCATCAATTAGGAATCTGATGCCATCACTAAACACATTCCTTAAATTGTAGCCATTTGTTGAGTGTTTTTTTTGGTGTTTAATCCGCATATATATCACCATTGCCCTTGATTTTCTTGAATGTATATCTCTTAAATGTCAACATATACACGTGTGATTTAGTTTACGAAGATTTTTCAATGCCGAGAACCTCGATCAGAGAGTAAAAAAGGCGTAAGGTTCACAATGGTGTAAAATTAAAATGGGATATATTGGGCTAGGATTCGAGTTACCGGAACAAGGGCCAAACCAACCACTCAAGAATGGAATTGTCGAGCGAAAACACTTGACAACCTCCTAGAAGCAGCTTTTCTTGTCACCAGATATTTCTCCATCAATTAGGAATCTAATGCCGTCACTAAACACCTT
The DNA here is from genome assembly GCA_030545235.1 of Helianthus tuberosus. Classification (NCBI taxonomy): domain Eukaryota; kingdom Viridiplantae; phylum Streptophyta; class Magnoliopsida; order Asterales; family Asteraceae; genus Helianthus; species Helianthus tuberosus. The sequence goes on along the minus strand of CM060414.1, from coordinate 173,042,451 downwards.
CCTTAAATTGTAGCCATTTGTTGAGTGTTTTTTTTGGTGTCAAATCCGCATATATATCACCATTGCCCTTGATTTTCTTGACTGTATATCTCTTAAATATCAACATATACACGTGTGATTTAGTTTAAGAAGATTTTTCAATGCCGAGAACCTCGATCAGAGAGTAAACAAGGCGTAAGGTTCACAATGGTGTAAAATTAAAATGTGATATACCAGGCTAGGATTCGAGTTACAGGAACAAGTGCCAAACCAACCACCTAGGAATAGAATCGTCGGGCGAAAACTTATGACAACCTCCTAGAAGCAGCTTTTCTTGCCACCAGACCTTTCTCCATCAATTAGGAATCTGATGCCATCACTAAACACATTCCTTAAATTGTAGCCATTTGTTGAGTGTTTTTTTTGGTGTTTAATCCGCATATATATCACCATTGCCCTTGATTTTCTTGAATGTATATCTCTTAAATGTCAACATATACACGTGTGATTTAGTTTACGAAGATTTTTCAATGCCGAGAACCTCGATCAGAGAGTAAAAAAGGCGTAAGGTTCACAATGGTGTAAAATTAAAATGGGATATATTGGGCTAGGATTCGAGTTACCGGAACAAGGGCCAAACCAACCACTCAAGAATGGAATCGTCGAGCGAAAACACTTGACAACCTCCTAGAAGCAGCTTTTCTTGTCACCAGACATTTCTCCATCAATTAGGAATCTAATGCCGTCACTAAACACCTTCCTTAAATTGTATCCATTTGTTGAGTGTTTTTTTTTGGTGTCAAATCCGCATATATATCACCATTGCCCTTGATTTTCTTGACTGTATATCTCTTAAATATCAACATATACACGTGTGATTTAGTTACGAAGATTTTTCAATGCCGAGAACCTCGATCAGAGAGTAAACAAGGCGTAAGGTTCACAATGGTGTAAAATTAAAATGTGATATACCGGGCTAGGATTCGAGTTACAGGAACAAGTGCCAAACCAACCACCCAGGAATAGAATCGTCGGGCGAAAACTTATGACAACCTCCTAGAAGCAGCTTTTCTTACCACCAGACCTTTCTCCATCAATTAGGAATCTGATGCCATCACTAAACACATTCCTTAAATTGTAGCCATTTGTTGAGTGTTTTTTTTTGTGTTCAATCCGCATATATATCACCATTGCCCTTGATTTTCTTGAATGTATATCTCTTAAATGTCAACATATACACGTGTGATTTAGTTTACGAAGATTTTTCAATGCCGAGAACCTCTATCAGAGAGTAAAAAAGGCGTAAGGTTCACAATGGTGTAAGATTAAAATGGGATATACCGGGCTAGGAATCGAGTTACCGGAACAAGGGCCAAACCAACCACCCAGGAATGGAATCGTCGAGTGAAAACACTTGACAACCTCCTAGAAGCAGCTTTTCTTGCGACCAGACCTTTTTCCATCAATTGGGAATCTGATGCCGTCACTAAACACATTCCTTAAATTGTAGCCATTTGTTGAGTGTTTTTTTTTGGTGTCAAATCCGCATATATATCACCATTGCCCTTGATTTTCTTGACTGTATATCTCTTAAATATCAACATATACACGTGTGATTTAGTTACGAAGATTTTTCAATGCCGAGAACCTCGATCAGAGAGTAAACAAGGCGTAAGGTTCACAATGGTGTAAAATTAAAATGTGATATACCGGGCTAGGATTCGAGTTACAGGAACAAGTGCCAAACCAACCACCCAGGAATAGAATCGTCGGGCGAAAACTTATGACAACCTCCTAGAAGCAGCTTTTCTTACCCCCAGACCTTTCTCCATCAATTAGGAATCTGATGCCATCACTAAACACATTCCTTAAATTGTAGCCATTTGTTGAGTGTTTTTTTTGGTGTCTAATCTGCATATATATCACCATTGCCCTTGATTTTCTTGACTGTATATCTCTTAAATATAAACATATACACCTGTGATTTAGTTTACGAAGATTTTTAAATGCCGAGAACCTCGATCAGAGAGTAAAAAAGGCGTAAGGTTCACAATGGTGTAAAATTAAAATGTGATATACCGGGCTAGGATTCGAGTTACAGGAACAAGTGCCAAACCAACCACCCAAGAATAGAATCGTCGAGCGAAAACTTATGACAACCTCCTAGAAGCAGCTTTTCTTGCCACCAGACCTTTCTCCATCAATTAGGAATCAGATGCCATCACTAAACACATTCCTTAAATTGTAGCCATTTGTTGAGTGTTTTTTTTTGGTGTTCAATCCGCATATATATCACCATTGCCCTTGATTTTCTTGCAGGTATATCTCTTAAATGTCAACATATACACGTGTGATTTAGTTTACGAATATTTTTCAATGCCGAGAACCTCGATCAGAGAGTAAAAAAGGCGTAAGGTTCACAATGGTGTAAGATTAAAATGGGATATACCGGGCTAGGATTCGAGTTACCGGAACAAGGGCCAAACCAACCACCCAGGAATGGAATCGTCGAGTGAAAATACTTGACAACCTCCTAGAAGCAGCTTTTCTTGCGACCAGACCTTTTTCCATCAATTGGGAATCTGATGCCGTCACTAAACACATTCCTTAAATTGTAGCCATTTGTTGAGTGTTTTTTTTTTGTGTCTAATCTGCATATATATCACCATTGCCCTTGATTTTCTTGACTGTATATCTCTTAAATATAAACATATACACCTGTGATTTAGTTGACGAAGATTTTTAAATGCCGAGAACCTCGATCAGAGAGTAAAAAAGGTGTAAGGTTCACAATGGTGTAAAATTAAAATGTGATATACCGGGCTAGGATTCGAGTTACAGGAACAAGTGCCAAACCAACCACCCAAGAATAGAATCGTCGAGCGAAAACTTATGACAACCTCCTAGAAGCAGCTTTTCTTGCCACCAGACCTTTCTCCATCAATTAGGAATCTGATGCCATCACTAAACACATTCCTTAAATTGTAGCCATTTGTTGAGTGTTTTTTTTGGTGTTTAATCCGCATATATATCACCATTGCCCTTGATTTTCTTGAATGTATATCTCTTAAATGTCAACATATACACGTGTGATTTAGTTTACGAAGATTTTTCAATGCCGAGAACCTCGATCAGAGAGTAAAAAAGGCGTAAGGTTCACAATGGTGTAAAATTAAAATGGGATATATTGGGCTAGGATTCGAGTTACCGGAACAAGGGCCAAACCAACCACTCAAGAATGGAATTGTCGAGCGAAAACACTTGACAACCTCCTAGAAGCAGCTTTTCTTGTCACCAGACATTTCTCCATCAATTAGGAATCTAATGCCGTCACTAAACACCTTCCTTAAATTGTAGCCATTTGTTGAGTGTTTTTTTTGGTGTCAAATCCGCATATATATCACCATTGCCCTTGATTTTCTTGACTGTATATCTCTTAAATATCAACATATACACGTGTGATTTAGTTTAAGAAGATTTTTCAATGCCGAGAACCTCGATCAGAGAGTAAACAAGGCGTAAGGTTCACAATGGTGTAAAATTAAAATGTGATATACCGGGCTAGGATTCGAGTTACAGGAACAAGTGCCAAACCAACCACCCAGGAATAGAATCGTCGGGCGAAAACTTATGACAACCTCCTAGAAGCAGCTTTTCTTGCCACCAGACCTTTCTCCATCAATTAGGAATCTGATGCCATCACTAAACACATTCCTTAAATTGTAGCCATTTGTTGAGTGTTTTTTTTGGTGTTTAATCCGCATATATATCACCATTGCCCTTGATTTTCTTGAATGTATATCTCTTAAATGTCAACATATACACGTGTGATTTAGTTTACGAAGATTTTTCAATGCCGAGAACCTCGATCAGAGAGTAAAAAAGGCGTAAGGTTCACAATGGTGTAAAATTAAAATGGGATATATTGGGCTAGGATTCGAGTTACCGGAACAAGGGCCAAACCAACCACTCAAGAATGGAATCGTCGAGCGAAAACACTTGACAACCTCCTAGAAGCAGCTTTTCTTGTCACCAGACATTTCTCCATCAATTAGGAATCTAATGCCGTCACTAAACACCTTCCTTAAATTGTATCCATTTGTTGAGTGTTTTTTTTTGGTGTCAAATCCGCATATATATCACCATTGCCCTTGATTTTCTTGACTGTATATCTCTTAAATATCAACATATACACGTGTGATTTAGTTACGAAGATTTTTCAATGCCGAGAACCTCGATCAGAGAGTAAACAAGGCGTAAGGTTCACAATGGTGTAAAATTAAAATGTGATATACCGGGCTAGGATTCGAGTTACAGGAACAAGTGCCAAACCAACCACCCAGGAATAGAATCGTCGGGCGAAAACTTATGACAACCTCCTAGAAGCAGCTTTTCTTACCACCAGACCTTTCTCCATCAATTAGGAATCTGATGCCATCACTAAACACATTCCTTAAATTGTAGCCATTTGTTGAGTGTTTTTTTTTTGTGTTCAATCCGCATATATATCACCATTGCCCTTGATTTTCTTGAATGTATATCTCTTAAATGTCAACATATACACGTGTGATTTAGTTTACGAAGATTTTTCAATGCCGAGAACCTCTATCAGAGAGTAAAAAAGGCGTAAGGTTCACAATGGTGTAAGATTAAAATGGGATATACCGGGCTAGGAATCGAGTTACCGGAACAAGGGCCAAACCAACCACCTAGGAATGGAATCGTCGAGTGAAAACACTTGACAACCTCCTAGAAGCAGCTTTTCTTGCGACCAGACCTTTTTCCATCAATTGGGAATCTGATGCCGTCACTAAACACATTCCTTAAATTGTAGCCATTTGTTGAGTGTTTTTTTTTGGTGTCAAATCCGCATATATATCACCATTGCCCTTGATTTTCTTGACTGTATATCTCTTAAATATCAACATATACACGTGTGATTTAGTTACGAAGATTTTTCAATGCCGAGAACCTCGATCAGAGAGTAAACAAGGCGTAAGGTTCACAATGGTGTAAAATTAAAATGTGATATACCGGGCTAGGATTCGAGTTACAGGAACAAGTGCCAAACCAACCACCCAGGAATAGAATCGTCGGGCGAAAACTTATGACAACCTCCTAGAAGCAGCTTTTCTTACCCCCAGACCTTTCTCCATCAATTAGGAATCTGATGCCATCACTAAACACATTCCTTAAATTGTAGCCATTTGTTGAGTGTTTTTTTTGGTGTCTAATCTGCATATATATCACCATTGCCCTTGATTTTCTTGACTGTATATCTCTTAAATATAAACATATACACCTGTGATTTAGTTTACGAAGATTTTTAAATGCCGAGAACCTCGATCAGAGAGTAAAAAAGGCGTAAGGTTCACAATGGTGTAAAATTAAAATGTGATATACCGGGCTAGGATTCGAGTTACAGGAACAAGTGCCAAACCAACCACCCAAGAATAGAATCGTCGAGCGAAAACTTATGACAACCTCCTAGAAGCAGCTTTTCTTGCCACCAGACCTTTCTCCATCAATTAGGAATCAGATGCCATCACTAAACACATTCCTTAAATTGTAGCCATTTGTTGAGTGTTTTTTTTTTGGTGTTTAATCCGCATATATATCACCATTGCCCTTGATTTTCTTGAATATATATCTCTTAAATGTCAACATATACACGTGTGATTTAGTTTACGAATATTTTTCAATGCCGAGAACCTCGATCAGAGAGTAAAAAAGGCGTAAGGTTCACAATGGTGTAAAATTAAAATGGGATATACTGGGCTAGGATTCGAGTTACCGGAACAAGGGCCAAACCAACCACTCAAGAATGGAATCGTCGAGCGAAAATACTTGACAACCTCCTAGAAGCAGCTTTTCTTGTCACCAGACATTTCTCCATCAATTAGGAATCTAATGCCGTCACTAAACACCTTCCTTAAATTGTAGCCATTTGTTGAGTGTTTTTTTTGGTGTTTAATCCGCATATATATCACCATTGCCCTTGATTTTCTTGACTGTATATCTCTTAAATATCAACATATACACGTGTGATTTAGTTTACATAGAATTTTCAATGCCGAGAACCTCGATCAGAGAGTAAAAAAGGCGTAAGGTTCACAATGGTGTAAAATTATAATGGGGTATACCGGGCTAGGATTCGAGTTACAGGAACAAGGGACAAACCAACCACCCAAGAATGGAATCGTCGAGCGAAAACACTTGACAACCTCCTAGAAGCAGCTTTTCTTACCACCAGACCTTTCTCCATCAATTAGGAATCTGATGCCGTCACTAAACACATTTTTTAAATTGTAGCCATTTGTTGAGTGTTTTTTTTTGTGTCTAATCCGCATATATATCACCATTTCCCTTGATTTTCTTGACTGTATATCTCTTAAATATCAACATATACATGTGTGATTTAGTTTATGAAGATTTTTCAATACCGACAACCTCGATCAGAGAGTAAAAAAGGCGTAAGGTTCACAATGGTGTAAGATTAAAATGGGATATACCGGGCTAGGAATCGAGTTACCGGAACAAGGGCCAAACCAACCACCCACGAATGGAATCGTCGAGCGAAAATACTTGACAACCTCCTAGAAGCAGTTTTTCTTGCCACCAGATCTTTCTCTATCAATTTGGAATCTGATATCGTCACTAAACACATTCCTTACATTGTAGCCATTTGTTGAGTGTATTTTTTTGGTGTCTAATCCACATATATATCACTATTGCCCTTGATTTTCTTGACTGTATATCTCTTAAATGTCAACATATACACGTGCGATTTAGTTTACAAAGATTTTTCAATGCCGAGAACCTCGATCAAAGAGTAAAAAAGGCGTAAGGTTCACAATGGTGTAAGATTAAAATGGGATATACCGGGCTAGGATTCGGGTTACAGGAACAAGGGCCAAACCAACCACCCAAGAATGGAATCGTCGAGTGAAAACACTTGACAACCTCCTAGAAGCAGCTTTTCTTTCGACCAGACCTTTTTCCATCAATTAGGAATCTGATGCCGTCACTAAACACATTCCTTAAATTGTAGCCGTTTGTTGAGTGTTTTTTTTTTGGTGTCTAATCTGCATATATATCACCATTGCCCTTGATTTTCTTGACTGTATATCTCTTAAATATAAACATATACACATGTGATTTAGTTTACGAAGATTTTTAAATGCCAAGAACCTCGATCAGAGAGTAAAAAAGGCGTAAGGTTCACAATGGTGTAAAATTAAAATGTGATATACCGGGCAAGGATTCGAGTTACAGGAACAAGTGCCAAACCAACCACCCAAGAATAGAATCGTCGAGTGAAAACTTATGACAACCTCCTAGAAGCAGCTTTTCTTGCCACCAGACCTTTCTCCATCAATTAGGAATCTGATGTCATCACTAAACACATTCCTTAAATTGTAGTCATTTGTTGAGTGTTTTTTTTGGTGTTTAATCCGCATATATATCACCATTGCCCTTGATTTTCTTCAATGTATATCTCTTAAATGTCAACATATACACGTGTGATTTAGTTTACGAAGATTTTTCAATGCCGAGAACCTCGATCAGAGAGTAAAAAAGGCGTAAGGTTCACAATGGTGTAAAATTAAAATGGGATATACTGGGCTAGGATTCGAGTTACCGGAACAAGGGCCAAACCAACCACTCAAGAATGGAATCGTCGAGCGAAAACACTTGACAACCTCCTAGAAGCAGCTTTTCTTCTCACCAGACATTTCTCCATCAATTAGGAATCTAATGCCGTCACTAAACACCTTCCTTAAATTGTAGCCATTTGTTGAGTGTTTTTTTTGGTGTTTAATCCGCATATATATCACCATTGCCCTTGATTTTCTTGAATGTATATCTCTTAAATATCAACATATACACGTGTGATTTAGTTTACGTAGATTTTTCAATGCCGAGAACCTCGATCAGAGAGTAAAAAAGGCGTAAGGTTCACAATGGTGTAAAATTATAATGGGATATACCGGGCTAGGATTCGAGTTACAGGAACAAGGGACAAACCAACCACCCAAGAATGGAATCGTCGAGCGAAAACACTTGACAACCTCCTAGAAGCAGCTTGTCTTACCACCAGACCTTTCTCCATCAATTAGGAATCTGATGCCGTCACTAAACACATTTTTTAAATTGTAGCCATTTGTTGAGTGTTTTTTTTTTTGTGTCTAATCCGCATATATATCACCATTGCCCTTGATTTTCTTGACTGTATATCTCTTAAATATCAACATATACATGTGTGATTTAGTTTATGAAGAATTTTCAATACCGACAACCTCGATCAGAGAGTAAAAAAGGCGTAAGGTTCACAATGGTGTAAGATTAAAATGGGATATACCGGGCTAGGAATCGAGTTACCGGTACAAGGGCCAAACCAACCACCCACGAATGGAATCGTCGAGAGAAAATACTTGACAACCTCCTAGAAGCAGTTTTTCTTGCCACCAGACCTTTCTCCATCAATTTGGAATCTGATATCGTCACTAAACACATTCCTTAAATTGTAGCCATTTGTTGAGTGTATTTTTTGGTATCTAATCCACATATATATCACTATTGCCCTTGATTTTCTTGACTGTATATCTATTAAATGTCAACATATACACGTGTGATTTAGTTTACAAAGATTTTTCAATGCCGAGAACCTCGATCAGAGAGTAAAAGAGGCGTAAGCACCCAAGGCGTAAGGTTCACAATGGTGTAAAATTAAAATGGGATATACCAGGCTAGTATTCGAGTTACAGGAACAAGGGCCAAACCAACCACCCAAGAATGGAATCGTCGAGCGAAAGCACTTGGAAACCTCCTAGAAGCAGCTTTTCTTGCCACCAGACCTTTCTCCATCAATTAGGAATCCGATACCGTCTCTAAACACATTCCTTAAATTGTAACCATTTGTTGAGTGTTTTTTTTGGTGTGTCTAATCCGCAAATATATCACCATTACCCTTGATTTTCTTAACTGTATATCTCTTAAATATCAATATATACACGTGTGATTTAGTTTACGAAGATATTTCCATGTCGAGAACCTCGATCAGAGAGTAAAAAGGCGTAAGGTTCACAATGGTGTAAAATTAAAATGGGATATACCGGGCTAGGATTCGAGTTACAGGAACAAGGGCCAAACCAACCACCCAAGAATGGAATCGTCGAGCGAAAACACTTGACAACCTCCTAGAAGCAGCTTTTCTTACCACCAGGCCTTTCTCCATCAATTAGGAATCTGATGCCGTCACTAAACACATTCCGTAAATTGTAGCCATTTGTTGAGTGTTTTTTTTTTGGTGTCTAATCCGCATAAGTATCACCACTGCCCTTGATTTTCTTGACTGTATATCTCTTAAATATCAACATATACACGTGTGATTTAGTTTACGAAGATTTTTCAATGTCGAGAACCTCGATCAGAGAGTAAAAAGCCGTAAGTTTCACAATGGTGTAAAATTAAAATGGGATATACCGGACTGGGATTCGAGTTACAGGAACAAGGGCCAAACCAACCACCCAAGAATGGAATCGTCGAGCGAAAACACTTGAAAACCTCCAAGAAGCAGCTTTTCTTGCCACCAGACCTTTCTCCATCTATCAGGAATCTGATGCCGTCACTAAACACATTCCTTAAATTGTAGCCATTTTTTGAGTGTTTTTTTTTTGTGTCTAATTTGCATATATATATCACCATTGCCCTTGATTTTCTTGACTGTATATCTCTTAAATATCAACATATACACGTGTGATTTAGTTTATGAAGATTTTTCAATGCCGAGAACCTCGATCAGAGAGTAAAAAAGGCGTAAGGTTCACAATGGTGTAAAATTAAAATGTTATATTACGGGCTTGGATTCGAGTTACAGGAACAAGTGCCAAACCAACCACCCAGGAATAGAATCGTCGAGCGAAAACTTATGACAACCTCCTAGAAGCAGCTTTTCTTACCACCAGACCTTTCTCCATCAATTAGGAATCTGATGCCATCACTAAACACATTCCTTAAATTGTAGCCATTTGTTGAGTGTTTTTTTTTTGTGTTTAATCCGCATATATATCACCATTGCCCTTGATTTTCTTGAATGTATATCTCTTAAATGTCAACATATACACGTGTGATTTAGTTTACGAAGATTTTTCAATGCCGATAACCTCTATCAGAGAGTAAAAAAGGCGTAAGGTTCACATTGGTGTAAGATTAAAATGGGATATATCGGGCTAGGAATCGAGTTACCGGAACAAAGGCCAAACCAACCACCCAGGAATGGAATCCTCGAGCGAAAATACTTGACAACCTCCTAGAAGTAGTTTTTCTTGCCACCAGACCTTTCTCCATCAATTTGGAATCTGATATCGTCACTAAACACATTCCTTAAATTGTAGCCATTTGTTGAGTGTATTTTTTTGGTGTCTAATCCACATATATATCACTATTGCCCTTGATTTTCTTGACTGTATATCTCTTAAATGTCAACATATACACGTGTGATTTAGTTTACAAAGATTTTTCAATGCCGAGAACCTCGATCAAAGAGTAAAAAAGGCGTAAGGTTCACAATGGTGTAAGATTAAAATGGGATATACCGGGCTAGGATTCGAGTTACAGGAACAAGGGCCAAACCAACCACCCAAGAATGGAATGGTCGAGTGAAAACACTTGACAACCTCCTAGAAGCAGCTTTTCTTGCGACCAGACCTTTTTCCATCAATTAGGAATCTGATGCCGTCACTAAACACATTCCTTAAATTGTAGCCATTTGTTGAGTGTTTTTTTGTTGTCTAATCCGCATATATATCACCATTGCCCTTGATTTTCTTGACTTTATATCTCTTAAATATCAACATATACACGTGTGATTTAGTTTACGAAGACTTTTCAATCCCGAGAACCTCGATCAGAGAGTAAAAAAGCCGTAAAGTTCACAATGGTGTAAAATTAAAATGGGATATACCGGGCTAGTATTCGAGTTACAGGAACAAGGGCCAAACCAACCACCCAAAAAATGGAGTCGTCGAGCGAAAACACTTGACAACCTCCTAGAAGCAGCTTTTCTTGCCACCAGACCTTTCTCCATCAATTAGGAATCCGATGTCGTCTCTAAACACATTCCTTAAATTGTAACCATTTGTTGAGTGTTTTTTTGGTGTGTCTAATCTGCATATATATCACCATTGCCCTTGATTTTCTTGACTGTATATCTCTTAAATATCAATATATACACATGTGATTTAGTTTACGAAGATATTTCCATGCCGAGAACCTCGATCAGAGAGTAAAAAAGGCGTAAGGTTCACAATGGTGTAAAATTAAAATGGGATATACCGGGCTAGGATTCGAGTTACAGGAACAAGGGCCAAACCAACCACCCAAGAATGGAATCGTCGAGCGAAAACACTTGACAACCTCCTAGAAGCAGCTTTTCTTACCACCAGACCTTTCTTCATCAATTAGGAATCTGATGCCATCACTAAACACATTCCGTAAATTCTAGCCATTTGTTGAGTGTTTTTTTTGCTGTCTAATCCGCATATGTATCACCATTGCCCTTGATTTTCTTGATTGTATATCTCTTAAATATCAACATATACACGTGTGATTTAGTTTACGAAGATTTTTCAATGTCGAGAGCCTCGATCAGAGAGTAAAAAAGCCGTAAGGTTCACAATGGTGTAAAATTAAAATGGGATATACCGGGCTAGGATTCGAGTTACAGGAACAAGGGCCAAACCAACCACCTAAGAATGGAATCGTCGAGCGAAAAGACTTGACAACCTCCTAGAAGCAGCTTTTCTTACCACCGGACCTTTCTTCATCAATTAGGAATCTGATGCCGTCACTAAACACATTCTGTAAATTGTAGCCATTTGGTGAGTGTTTTTTTTGGTGTCTAATCCGCATATGTATCACCATTGCCCTTGATTTTGTTGATTGTATATCTCTTAAATATCAACATATACACGTGTGATTTTGGTTTACGAAGATCTTTCAATGTCGAGAGCCTCGATCAGAGAGTAAAAAAGACGTAAGGTTCACAATGGTGTAAAATTAAAATGGGATATACCGGGCTAGGATTCGAGTTACAGGAACAAGGGCCAAACCAACCACCCAAGAATGGAATGGTCGAGTGAAAACACTTGACAACCTCCTAGAAGCAGCTTTTCTTGCGACCAGACCTTTTTCCATCAATTAGGAATCTGATGCCGTCACTAAACACATTCCTTAAATTGTAGCCATTTGTTGAGTGTTTTTTTGGTGTCTAATCCGCATATATATCACCATTGCCCATGACTTTCTTGACTTTATATCTCTTAAATATCAACATATACACGTGTGATTTAGTTTACGAAGATTTTTCAATCCCGAGAACCTCGATCAGAGAGTAAAAAAGCCGTAAAGTTCACAATGGTGTAAAATTAAAATGGGATATACCGGGCTAGTATTCGAGTTACAGGAACAAGGGCCAAACCAACCACCCAAAAATGGAATCGTCGAGCGAAAACACTTGACAACCTCCTAGAAGCAGCTTTTCTTGCCACCAGACCTTTCTCCATCAATTAGGAATCCGATGTCGTCTCTAAACACATTCCATAAATTGTAACCATTTGTTGAGTGTTTTTTTGGTGTGTCTAATCTGCATATATATCACCATTGCCCTTGATTTTCTTGACTGTATATCTCTTAAATATCAATATATACACGTGTGATTTAGTTTACGAGGATATTTCCATGCCGAGAACCTCGATCAGAGAGTAAAAAAGGCGTAAGGTTCACAATGGTGTAAAATTAAAATGGGATATACCGGGCTAGGATTCTAGTTACAGGAACAAGGGCCAAACCAACCACCCAAGAATGGAATCGTCGAGCGAAAACACTTGACAACCTCCTAGAAGCAGCTTTTCTTACCACCAGGCCTTTCTCCATCAATTAGGAATCTGATGCCGTCACTAAACACATTCTGTAAATTGTAGCCATTTGTTGAGTGTTTTTTTTGCTGTCTAATCCGTATATGTATCACCATTGCCCTTGATTTTCTTGATTGTATATCTCTTAAATATCAACATATACACGTGTGATTTAGTTTACGAAGATTTTTCAATGTCGAGAGCCTCGATCAGAGAGTAAAAAAGCCGTAAGGTTCACAATGGTGTAAAATTAAAATGGGATATACCGGGCTAGGATTCGAGTTACAGGAACAAGGGCCAAACCAACCACCTAAGAATGGAATCGTCGAGCGAAAAGACTTGACAACCTCCTAGAAGCAGCTTTTCTTACCACCAGACCTTTGTTCATCAATTAGGAATCTGATGCCGTCACTAAACACATTCCGTAAATTGTAGCCATTTGTTGAGTGTTTTTTTTGGTGTCTAATCCGCATATGTATCACCATTGCCCTTGATTTTCTTGATTGTATATCTCTTAAATATCAACATATACACGTGTGATTTTGGTTTACGAAGATTTTTCAATGTCGAGAGCCTCGATCAGAGAGTAAAAAAGCCGTAAAGTTCACAATGGTGTAAAATTAAAATGGGATATACCGGGCTAGGATTCGAGTTACAGGAACAAGGGCCAAACCAACCACCCAAGAATGGAATGGTCGAGTGAAAACACTTGACAACCTCCTAGAAGCAGCTTTTCTTGCGACCAGACCTTTTTCCATCAATTAGGAATCTGATGCCGTCACTAAACACATTCCTTAAATTGTAGCCATTTGTTGAGTGTTTTTTTGGTGTCTAATCCGCATATATATCACCATTTCCCTTGACTTTCTTGACTTTATATCTCTTAAATATCAACATATACACGTGTGATTTAGTTTACGAAGATTTTTCAATCCCGAGAACCTCGATCAGAGAGTAAAAAAGCCGTAAAGTTCACAATGGTGTAAAATTAAAATGGGATATACCGGGCTAGTATTCGAGTTACAGGAACAAGGGCCAAACCAACCACCCAAAAATGGAATCGTCACTTGACAACCTCCTAGAAGCAGCTTTTCTTGCCACCAGACCTTTCTCCATCAATTAGGAATCCGATGTCGTCTCTAAACACATTCCTTAAATTGTAACCATTTGTTGAGTGTTTTTTTGGTGTGTCTAATCTGCATATATATCACCATTGCCCTTGATTTTCTTGACTGTATATCTCTTAAATATCAATATATACACGTGTGATTTAGTTTACGAGGATATTTCCATGCCGAGAACCTCGATCAGAGAGTAAAAAAGCCGTAAGGTTCACAATGGTGTAAAATTAAAATGGGATATACCGGGCTAGGATTCTAGTTACAGGAACAAGGGCCAAACCAACCACCCAAGAATGGAATCGTCGAGCGAAAACACTTGACAACCTCCTAGAAGCAGCTTTTCTTACCACCAGGCCTTTCTCCATCAATTAGGAATCTGATGCCGTCACTAAACACATTCCGTAAATTGTAGCCATTTGTTGAGTGTTTTTTTTGCTGTCTAATCCGCATATGTATCACCATTGCCCTTGATTTTCTTGATTGTATATCTCTTAAATATCAACATATACACGTGTGATTTAGTTTACGAAGATTTTTCAATGTCGAGAGCCTCGATCAGAGAGTAAAAAAGCCGTAAGGTTCACAATGGTGTAAAATTAAAATGGGATATACCGGGCTAGGATTCGAGTTACAGGAACAAGGGCCAAACCAACCACCTAAGAATGGAATCGTCGAGCGAAAAGACTTGACAACCTCCTAGAAGCAGCTTTTCTTACCACCAGACCTTTCTTCATCAATTAGGAATCTGATGCCGTCACTAAACACATTCCGTAAATTGTAGCCATTTGTTGAGTGTTTTTTTTGGTGTCTAATCCGCATCTGTATCACCATTGCGCTTGATTTTCTTGATTGTATATCTCTTAAATATCAACATATACACGTGTGATTTTGGTTTACGAAGATTTTTCAATGTCGAGAGCCTCGATCAGAGAGTAAAAAAGCCGTAAGGTTCACAATGGTGTAAAATTAAAATGGGATATACCGGGCTAGGATTCGAGTTACAGGAACAAGGGCCAAACCAACCACCCAAGAATGGAATGGTCGAGCGTGAAAACACTTGACAACCTCCTAGAAGCAGCTTTTCTTGCGACCAGACCTTTTTCCATCAATTAGGAATCTGATGCCGTCACTAAACACATTCCTTAAATTGTAGCCATTTGTTGAGTGTTTTTTTGGTGTCTAATCCGCATATATATCACCATTGCCCTTGATTTTCTTGACTTTATATCTCTTAAATATCAACATATACACGTGTGATTTAGTTTACGAAGATTTTTCAATCCCGAGAACCTCGATCAGAGAGTAAAAAAGCCGTAAAGTTCACAATGGTGTAAAATTAAAATGGGATATACCGGGCTAGTATTCGAGTTACAGGAACAAGGGCCAAACCAACCACCCAAAAATGGAATCGTCGAGCGAAAACACTTGACAACCTCCTAGAAGCAGCTTTTCTTGCCACCAGACCTTTCTCCATCAATTAGGAATCCGATGTCGTCTCTAAACACATTCCTTAAATTGTAACCATTTGTTGAGTGTTTTTTTGGTGTGTCTAATCTGCATATATATCACCATTGCCCTTGATTTTCTTGACTGTATATCTCTTAAATATCAATATATACACGTGTGATTTAGTTTAAGAGGATATTTCCATGCCGAGAACCTCGATCAGAGAGTAAAAAAGGCGTAAGGTTCACAATGGTGTAAAATTAAAATGGGATATACCGGGCTAGGATTCTAGTTACAGGAACAAGGGCCAAACCAACCACCCAAGAATGGAATCGTCGAGCGAAAACACTTGACAACCTCCTAGAAGCAGCTTTTCTTACCACCAGGCCTTTCTCCATCAATTAGGAATCTGATGCCGTCACTAAACACATTCCGTAAATTGTAGCCATTTGTTGAGTGTTTTTTTTTTCTGTCTAATCCGCATATGTATCACCATTGCCCTTGATTTTCTTGATTGTATATCTCTTAAATATCAACATATACACGTGTGATTTAGTTTACGAAGATTTTTCAATGTCGAGAGCCTCGATCAGAGAGTAAAAAAGCCGTAAGGTTCACAATGGTGTAAAATTAAAATGGGATATACCGGGCTAGGATTCGAGTTACAGGAACAAGGGCCAAACCAACCACCTAAGAATGGAATCGTCGAGCGAAAAGACTTGACAACCTCCTAGAAGCAGCTTTTCTTACCACCAGACCTTTCTTCATCAATTAGGAATCTGATGCCGTCACTAAACACATTCCGTAAATTGTAGCCTTTTGTTGAGTGTTTTTTTTGGTGTCTAATCCGCATATGTATCACCATTGCCCTTGATTTTCTTGATTGTATATCTCTTAAATATCAACATATACACGTGTGATTTTGGTTTACGAAGATTTTTCAATGTCGAGAGCCTCGATCAGAGAGTAAAAAAGCCGTAAGGTTCACAATGGTGTAAAATTAAAATGGGATATACCGGGCTAGGATTCGAGTTACAGGAACAAGGGCCAAACCAACCACCCAAGAATGGAATGGTCGAGCGTGAAAACACTTGACAACCTCCTAGAAGCAGCTTTTCTTGCGACCAGACCTTTTTCCATCAATTAGGAATCTGATGCCGTCACTAAACACATTCCTTAAATTGTAGCCATTTGTTGAGTGTTTTTTTGGTGTCTAATCCGCATATATATCACCATTGCCCTTGATTTTCTTGACTTTATATCTCTTAAATATCAACATATACACGTGTGATTTAGTTTACGAAGATTTTTCAATCCCGAGAACCTCGATCAGAGAGTAAAAAAGCCGTAAAGTTCACAATGGTGTAAAATTAAAATGGGATATACCGGGCTAGTATTCGAGTTACAGGAACAAGGGCCAAACCAACCACCCAAGAATGGAATCGTCGAGCGAAAACACTTGACAACCTCCTAGAAGCAGCTTTTCTTGCCACCAGACTTTTCTCCATCAATTAGGAATCCGATGTCGTCTCTAAACACATTCCTTAAATTGTAACCATTTGTTGAGTGTTTTTTTGGTGTGTCTAATCCGCATATATATCACCATTGCCCTTGATTTTCTTGACTGTATATCTCTTAAATATCAATATATACACGTGTGATTTAGTTTACGAAGATATTTCCATGCCGAGAACCTCGATCAGAGAGTAAAAAAGGCGTAAGGTTCACAATGGTGTAAAATTAAAATGGGATATACCGGGCTAGGATTCGAGTTACAGGAACAAGGGCCAAACCAACCACCCAAGAATGGAATCGTCGAGCGAAAACACTTGACAACCTCCTAGAAGCAGCTTTTCTTACCACCAGGCCTTTCTCCATCAATTAGGAATCTGGTGCCGTCACTAAACATATTCCGTAAATTGTAGCCATTTGTTGAGTGTTTTTTTTGGTGTCTAATCCGCATATGTATCACCATTGCCCTTGATTTTCTTGATTGTATATCTCTTAAATATCAACATATACACGTGTGATTTAGTTTACGAAGATTTTTCAATGTCGAGAGCCTCGATCAGAGAGTAAAAAAGCCGTAAGGTTCACAATGCTGTAAAATTAAAATGGGATATACCAGGCTAGGATTCGAGTTACAGGAACAAGGGCCAATCCAACCACCCAAGAATGGAATCGTCGAGCGAAAAGACTTGACAACCTCCTAGAAGCAGCTTTTCTTACCACCAGACCTTTCTCCATCAATTAGGAATTTTATGCCGTCACTAAACACATTTCTTAAATTGTAGCCATTTGTTGAGTGTTTTTTTTTGGTGTCTAATCCGCATATATATCACCATTGCCCTTGATTTTCTTTCTGTATATCTCTTAAATATCAACATATACACGTGTGATTTAGTTTATGAAGATTTTTCATTGCCGAGAACCTCGATCAGAGAGTAAAAAAGGCGTAAGGTTCACAATGGTGTAAAATTAAAATGTGATATACCGGGCTAGGATTCGAGTTACAGGAACAAGTGCCAAACCAACCACCCAATAATAGAATCGTCGAGCAAAAACTTATGACAACCTCCTAGAAGCAGCTTTTCTTTCCACCAGACCTTTCTCCATCAATTAGGAATCTGATGCCATCACTAAACACATTCCTTAAATTGTAGCCATTTGTTGAGTGTTTTTTTTGGTGTTTAATCCGCATATATATCACCATTGCCCTTTATTTTCTTGAATGTATATCTCTTAAATGTCAACATATACACGTGTGATTTAGTTTACGAAGATTTTTCAATGCCGAGAACCTCGATCAGAGAGTAAAAAAGCCGTAAGGTTCACAATGGTGTAAAATTGAAATGGGATATACCGGGCTAGGATTCGAGTTACAGGAACAAGGGCCAAACCAACCTCTTAAGAATGGAATCGTCGAGCGAAAACACTTGACAACCTCCTAGAAGCAGCTTTTCTTGTCACCAGACATTTCTCCATCAATTAGGAATCTAATGCCGTCACTAAACACCTTCCTTAAATTGTAGCCATTTGTTGAGTGTTTTTTTTGGTGTTTAATCCGCATATATATCACCATTGCCCTTGATTTTCTTGACTGTATATCTCTTAAATATCAAAATATACACGTGTGATTTAGTTTACGAAAATTTTTCAATGTCGATAACCTCGATCAGAGAGTAAAAAAGGCGTAAGGTTCATAATGGTTTAAAATTAAAATGGGATATACCTGGCTAGGATTCGAGTTACAGGAACAAGGGCCAAACCAACCACCCAAGAATGGAATCGTCGAGCGAAAACACTTGACAACCTCCTAGAAGCAGCTTTTCTTGCCACCAGACCTTTCTCCATCAATTAGGAATCTGATGCCGTCACTAAACACAATCCTTAAATTGTAGCCATTTGTTGAGTGTTTTTTTTGGTGTCTAATCCGCATATATATCACCATTGCCCTTGATTTTCTTGACTGTATATCTCTTAAATATCAACATATACACGTGTGATTTAGTTTACGAAGATATATTTCAATGCCGAGAACCTCGATCAGAGAGTAAAAAAGGCGTAAGGTTCACAATGGTGTAAAACTAAAATGGGATATACCGGGCTAGGATTCGAGTTACAGGAACAAGGGCAAAACCAACCACCCAAGAATGGAATCGTCGAGCGAAAACACTTGACAACCTCCTAGAAGCAGCTTTTCTTACCACCAGACCTTTCTCCATCAATTAGGAATCTGATGCCGTCACTAAACACGTTTTTTAAATTGTAGCCATTTGTTGAGTGTTTTTTTTTGGTGTCTAATCTGCATATATATCACCATTGCCCTTGATTTTCTTGACTGTATATCTCTTAAATAACAACATATACACGTGTGATTTAGTTTATGAAGATTTTTCAATGCCGAGAACCTCGATCAGAGAGTAAAAAAGGCGTAAGCTTCACAATGGTGTAAAATTAAAATGTTATATTACGGGCTTGGATTCAAGTTACAGGAACAAGTGCCAATCCAACCACCCAAGAATAGAATCGTCGAGCGAAAACTTATGACAACCTCCTAGAAGCAGCTTTTCTTACCACCAGACCTTTCTCCATCAATTAGGAATCTGATGCCATCACTAAACACATTCCTTAAATTGTAGCCATTTGTTGAGTGTTTTTTTTTTGTGTTTAATCCGCATATATATCACCATTCCCTTGATTTTCTTGAATGTATATCTCTTAAATGTCAACATATACACGTGTGATTTAGTTTACGAAGATTTTTCAATGCCGAGAACCTCTATCAGAGAGTAAAAAAGGCGTAAGGTTCACAATGGTGTAAGATTAAAATGGGATATACCGGGCTAGGATTCGAGTTACAGGAACAAGGGCCAAACCAACCACCCAAGAATGGAATCGTCGAGTGAAAATACTTGACAACCTCCTAGAAGCAGCTTTTCTTGCCACCAGACCTTTCTCCATCAATTAGGAATCTGATGCCGTCACTAAACACATTCCTTAAATTGTAGCCATTTGTTGAGTGTTTTTTTTGGTGTCTAATCCGCATATATATCACCATTGTCCTTGATTTTCTTGACTTTATATCTCTTAAATATCAACATATACACGTGTGATTTAGTTTACGAAGATTTTTCAATCCTGAGAACCTCGATCAGAGAGTAAAAAAGCCGTAAAGTTCACAATGGTGTAAAATTAAAATGGGATATACCGGGCTAGTATTCGAGTTACAGGAACAAGGGCCAAACCAACCACCCAAGAATGGAATCGTCGAGCGAAAACACTTGACAACCTCCTAGAAGCAGCTTTTCTTGCCACCAGACCTTTCTCCATCAATAAGGAATCTGATGCCGTCTCTAAACACATTCCTTAAATTGTAACCATTTGTTGAGTGCTTTTTTGTGTCTAATCCGCATATATATCACCATTGCCCTTGATTTTCTTGACTGTATATCTCTTAAATATCAACATATACACGTGTGATTTAGTTTACGAAGATTTTTCAATGCCGAGACCCTCGATCAGAGAGTAAAAAAGGCGTAAGGTTCACATTGGTGTAAAATTAAAATGTGATATACCGGGCTAGGATTCGAGTTTCAGGAACAAGTGCCAAACCAACCACCCAAGAATAGAATCGTCGAGCGAAAACTTATGACAACCTCCTAGAAGCAGCTTTTCTTGCCACCAGACCTTTCTCCATCAATTAGGAATCTGATGCCATCACTAAACACATTTCTTAAATTGTAGCCATTTGTTGAGTGTTTTTTTTTGGTGTCTAATCCGCATATATATCACCATTGCCCTTGATTTTCTTGACTGTATATCTCTTAAATATCAACATATACACGTGTGATTTAGTTTATGAAGATTTTTCAATGCCGAGAACCTCGATCAGAGAGTAAAAAAGGCGTAAGGTTCACAATGGTGTAAAATTAAAATGTGATATACCGGGTTTGGATTCGAGTTACAGGAACAAGTGCCAAACCAACCACCCAAGAATAGAATCGTCGAGCGAAAACTTATGACAACCTCCTAGTAGCAGCTTTTCTTGCCACCAGACCTTTCTCCATCAATTAGGAATCTGATGCCATCACTAAACACATTCCTTAAATTGTAGCCATTTGTTGAGTGTTTTTTTTTGTGTTTAATCCGCATATATATCACCATTGCCCTTGATTTTCTTGAATGTATATCTATTAAATGTCGACATATACACGTGTGATTTAGTTTACGAAGATTTTTCAATGCCGAGAACCTCTATCAGAGAGTAAAAAAGGCGTAAGGTTCACAATGGTGTAAGATTAAAATGGGATATACCGGGCTAGGATTCGAGTTACAGGAACAAGGGCCAAACCAACCACCCAAGAATGGAATCATCGAGTGAAAACACTTGACAACCTCCTAGAAGCAGCTTTTCTTGCCACCAGACCTTTCTCCATCAATTAAGAATCTGATGTCGTCACTAAACACATTCCTTAAATTGTAGCCATTTGTTGAGTGTTTTTTTTTGTGTCTAATCCGCATATATATCACCATTTCCCTTGATTTTCTTGACTGTATATCTCTTAAATATTAACATATACACGTGTGATTTAGTTTACGAAGATTTTTCAATGCCGAGAACCTCGATCAGAGAGTAAAAAAGCCGTAAGGTTCACAATGGTGTAAAATTAAAATGGGATATACAGGGCTAGTATTCAAGTTACAGGAACAAGGGCCAAACCAACCACCCAAGAATGGAATCGTCGATCGAAAACACTCGACAACCTCCTAGAAGCAGCTTTTCTTGCCACCTGACCTTTCTCCATCAATTAGGAATCTGAGGCCGTCTCTAAACACATTACTTAAATTGTAACCATTTGTTGAGTGTTTTTTTTTTGTGTGTCTAATCCGCATATATATCACCATTGCCCTTGATTTTCTTGACTGTATATCTCTTAAATATCAACATATACACGTGTGATTTAGTTTATGAAGACTTTTCAATGCCGAGAACCTCGATCAGAGAGTAAAAAAGGCGTAAGGTTCACAATGGTGTAAAATTAAAATGGGCTATACCGGGCTAGGATTCGAGTTACAGGAACAAGGGCCAAACCAACCACCCAAGAATTAAATCGTCGAGCGAAAACACTTGACAACCTGCTAGAAGCAACTTTTCTTGCCACCAGACCTTTCTCCATCAATTAGGAATCTGATGCCGTCACTAAACACATTCGTTAAATTGTAGCCATTTGTTGAGTGTTTTTTTTTGGTGTCTAATCTCCATATATATCACCATTGCCCTTAATTTTCTTAACTGTATATCTCTTAAATATCAACATATACACGTGTGATTTAGTTTACGAAGATTTTTCAATGCCAAGAACCTCTATCAGAGAGTAAAAAAGGCGTAAGGTTCAAATGGTGTAAGATTAAAATGGGATATACCGGTCTAGGATTCGAGTTACAGGAACAAGGGCCAAACCAACCACCCAAGAATGGAATAGTCGAGCGAAAAACACATGACAACCTCCTAGAAGCAGCTTTTCTTGCCACCAGACTTTTCTCCATCAATTAGGAATTTGATGACGTCACTAGCCATTTGTTGAGTGTTTTTTTTTGGTGTCTAATCCGCATATATATCACCATTGCCATTGATTTTCTTGACTGTATATCTCTTAAATATCAACATATACACGTGCGATTTAGTTTACGAAGATTTTTCAAAGCCGAGAACCTCGATCAGAGAGTAAAAAAGGCGTAAGGTTCACAATGGTGTAAAACTAAAATGGGATATACCGGGCTAGTATTCGAGTTACAGGAACAAGGGCCAAACCAACCACCCAAGAATGGAATCGTCGAGCTAAAACACTTGACAACCTCCTAGAAGCAGCTTTTCCTGCCACCAGACCTTTCTCCATCAATTAGGAATCTGATGCCGTCACTAAACGCATTCCTTAAATTGTAGCCATTTGTTGAGTGTTTTTTTTTGTGTCTAATCCGCATATATATCACCATTGACCTTGATTTTCATAAATGTATGTCTCTTAAATATCAACATATACACGTGTGATTTAGTTTACGAAGATTTTTCAATGCCGAGAACCTCGATCAGAGAGTAAAAAAGGTGTAAGGTTCACAATGGTGTAAGATTAAAATGGGATATACCGGGTTAGGATTCGAGTTACAGGAACAAGGGCCAAACCAACCACCCGAGAATGGAATCGTCGAGCGAAAACAATTGACAACCTCCTAGAAGCAGCTTTACTTACCACCAGACCATTCTCCATCAATTAGGAATCTGATGCCGTCACTAAACTCATTCCTTAAATTGTAGCCATTTGTTGAGTGATTTTTTTTGGTGTCTAATCCGCATATATATATATCACCATTTCCCTTGATTTTCTTGATTGTATATTTCTTAAATATCAACATACACACGTGTGATTTAGTTTACGAATATTTTTCAATGCCATAAACCTCTATCAGAGAGTAAAAAAGGCGTAAGGTACACAATTGTGTAAGATTAAAATAGGATATACCGGGCTAGGATTCGAGTTACAGGAACAAGGGCCAAACCAACCACCCAAGAATGGAATCTTCGAGCGAAAACACTTGACAACCTCCTAGAAGCAGCTTTTCTTACCACCGGACCTTTCTCCATCAATTAGGAATCTGATGCCGTCACTAAACACATTCCTTAAATTGTAGCCATTTGTTGAGTTTTTTTTTGGTGTCTAATCCGCATATATATCACCATTGCCCTTGATTTTCTTTACTGTATATCTCTTAAATGTCAACATATACACGTGTGATTTAGTTTATGAAGATTTTTCAATGCCGAGAACCTCGATCAGAGAGTAAAAAAGCGTAAGGTTCACAATGGTGTATGATTAAAATGGGATATACCGGGCTAGGATTCGAGTTACAGGAACAAGGGCCAAAACAACCACCCAAGAATGGAATCGTCGAGCGAAAACACTTGACAAGCTCCTAGAAGCAGCTTTTCTTGCCACCAGACCTTTCTCCATCAATTGGGAATGTGATGCCGTCACTAAACACATTCCTTAAATTGTAGCAATTTTTTGAGTGTTTTTTTTGGTGTCTAATCCGCATATATATCACCATTACCCTTGTTTTTCTTGACTGTATATCTCTTAAATATCAACATATACACGTGTGATTTAGTTTATGAAGACTTTTCAATGCCGAGAACCTCGATCAGAGAGTAAAAAAGGCGTAAGGTTCACAATGGTGTAAAATTAAAATGGGCTATACCGGGCTAGGATTCGAGTTACAGGAAAAAGGGCCAAACCAACCACCCAAGAATTAAATCGTCGAGCGAAAACACTTGACAACCTGCTAGAAGCAACTTTTCTTGCCACCAGACCTTTCTCCATCAATTAGGAATCTGATGCCGTCACTAAACACATTCGTTAAATTGTAGCCATTTGTTGAGTGTTTTTTTTTTTTGGTGTCTAATCCGCATATATATCACCATTGCCCTTAATTTTCTTAACTGTATATCTCTTAAATATCAACATATACACGTGTGATTTAGTCTACGAAGATTTTTCAATGCCAAGAACCTCTATCAGAGAGTAAAAAAGGCGTAAGGTTCAAATGGTGTAAGATTAAAATGGGATATACCGGTCTAGGATTCGAGTTACAGGAACAAGGGCCAAACCAACCACCCAAGAATGGAATAGTCGAGCGAAAAACACATGACAACCTCCTAGAAGCAGCTTTTCTTGCCACCAGACTTTTCTCCATCAATTAGGAATTTGATGACGTCACTAGCCATTTGTTGAGTTTTTTTTTTGGTGTCTAATCCGCATATATATCACCATTGCCCTTGATTTTCTTCACTGTATATCTCTTAAATGTCAACATATACATGTGTGATTTAGTTTACGAAGATTTTTCAATGCTGAGAACCTCGATCGGAGAGTAAAAAGGGCGTAAGGTTCACAATGGTGTTAAATTAAAATGGGATATACCTGGCTAGGATTCGAGTTACAGGAACAATGGGCAAACCAACCACCTAAGAATGGAATCGTCGAGCGAAAACACTTGACAACCTCCTAGAAGCAGCTTTTCTTGCCACCAGACCTTTCTCCATCAATTAGGTCTCTGATGCCGTCACTAAACACATTCCTTAAATTGTAGCCATTTGTTTAGTGTTTTTTTGTGTCTAATCCGCATATATATCACCATTGCCATTGATTTTCTTGACTGTATATCTCTTAAATATCAACATATACACGTGTGATTTAGTTTACGAAGATTTTTCAAAGCCGAGAACCTCGATCAGAGAGTAAAAAAGGCGTAAGGTTCACAATGGTGTAAAACTAAAATGGGATATACCGGGCTAGTATTCGAGTTACAGGAACAAGGGCCAAACCAACCACCCAAGAATGGAATCGTCGAGCTAAAATCTTGACAACCTCCTAGAAGCAGCTTTTCCTGCCACCAGACCTTTCTCCATCAATTAGGAATCTGATGCCGTCACTAAACGCATTCCTTAAATTGTAGCCATTTGTTGAGTGTTTTTTTTTGTGTCTAATCCGCATATTTATCACCATTGACCTTGATTTTCATAAATGTATGTCTCTTAAATATCAACATATACACGTGTGATTTAGTTTACGAAGATTTTTCAATGCCGAGAACCTCGATCAGAGAGTAAAAAAGGTGTAAGGTTCACAATGGTGTAAGATTAAAATGGGATATACCGGGTTAGGATTCGAGTTACAGGAACAAGGGCCAAACCAACCACCCGAGAATGGAATCGTCGAGCGAAAACAATTGACAACCTCCTAGAAGCAGCTTTACTTACCACCAGACCTTTCTCCATCAATTAGGAATCTGATGCCGTCACTAAACTCATTCCTTATATTGTAGCCATTTGTTGAGTGATTTTTTTTGGTGTCTAATCCGCATATATATATCACCATTTCCCTTGATTTTCTTGACTGTATATTTCTTAAATATCAACATACACACGTGTGATTTAGTTTACGAATATTTTTCAATGCCATAAACCTCTATCAGAGAGTAAAAAAGGCGTAAGGTTCACAATTGTGTAAGATTAAAATAGGATATACCGGGCTAGGATTCGAGTTACAGGAACAAGGGCCAAACCAACCACCCAAGAATGGAATCTTCGAGCGAAAACACTTGACAACCTCCTAGAAGCAGCTTTTCTTACCACCGGACCTTTCTCCATCAATTAGGAATCTGATGCCGTCACTAAACACATTCCTTAAATTGTAGCCATTTGTTGAGTTTTTTTTTGGTGTCTAATCCGCATATATATCACCATTGCCCTTGATTTTCTTTACTGTATATCTCTTAAATGTCAACATATACACGTGTGATTTAGTTTATGAAGATTTTTCAATGCCGAGAACCTCGATCAGAGAGTAAAAAAGCGTAAGGTTCACAATGGTGTATGATTAAAATGGGATATACCGGGCTAGGATTCGAGTTACAGGAACAAGGGCCAAAACAACCACCCAAGAATGGAATCGTCGAGCGAAAACACTTGACAAGCTCCTAGAAGCAGCTTTTCTTGCCACCAGACATTTCTCCATCAATTGGGAATGTGATGCCGTCACTAAACACATTCCTTAAATTGTAGCAATTTTTGAGTGTTTTTTTTGGTGTCTAATCCGCATATATATCACCATTACCCTTGTTTTTCTTGACTGTATATCTCTTAAATGTCAACATATACACGTGTGATTTAGTTTACGAAGATTTTTCAATGCCAAAAACCTCGATCAGAGTGTAAAAAAGGTGTGAGGTTCACAATGGTGTAAGATTAAAATGGGATATACCGGGCTAGGATTCGAGTTACAGGAACAAGGGTGTTGGATCGTCGTGTGGCCCTAACGAGTCAATCAGAAGAGTTTATGATCCATATCAAAGGCGGAATCAGTGTTATAGACGTTAAAACAGCTTGATCCCTCTTAATTATCCTTTTATTATTGATTTCAAAGCAATTCTGATCGTTTGACAAACTGGCAGCACCTCGGCTCTGAAATCTCAAACGTTACAAATGAATTAACCACTCAACTATATATAGGTGATGTAATTTCGTACGAAAAAGGCACTGGCTATTTCGTGCGAAATAACAATGATCTATTTCATACGAAATAGCTTAGTGCTATTTCGTGCGAAATTACACAATCACACCCAAACCTTAATTTTCCGTCTACTGAGCACTGGTTAATCCTAACTAGATACAAGACTCTATAAAGTCGAAGTTAACAGACATCTATGCACCAACAGACTCCCCCTTGGATGTTGACGAAGTCTTTAGCATTAAATCTTCAGTCTTTGGTCTTGATCTATCTTCTTCTCTGTCCAATTTGTCTGACACTTTAAGTATCCGTAAATCTCTAACTTCAAACTCCCCTTTGAATGTTGATCCAGAATGTAGACTCCCCCTTTCAATCTTTACACTTTCTTTGCCATGGGGATCTTGTTTCCTGCTTCTCAAAAATATAGCATTACAATCTATTCTCTTTTAACATCTTTTCTCACTTTTATCAGCTTATAGAAATCCACTTAAGTATCTACGTCCAAGTTAATGACCCTAGGCACTTAATTTATCTACCAAGTCCAACTTAATGACCTTGGTTGATCTGAAACGAAACAAAACTAACCTTTGTTCAACATTTTTCAAAACATTATCTTGAAAATTACAAGTTTCAACTTAATAAACTTGTTTTGACTATTCATCTTACACAACTTTAATATGATAAGCTCACAACCCATCTTCCAACTCAGAAACTTCCTGCATCTTCTTCAAACTATGAATCTGAAGATTAGCTTTCCACTTTGGTTTGTCGGAAAAATAAAGAAGAAATGTAAAATCTTTTTGGATTTAGAATAAAGTTTCTATACTAGAATGCTAAACAGAAATAAAATGCAGTAAAAGTAAACTATTTACAAACATATTTTTTGTGAGCGTGTTAGGAAATCATATAAGCTGTCGACAATTCACAATTACCGTTAACCTTAGATTTCATACTCAGAATTAAACAATTCGCTTAGATTGTCGATATACTGATCCACTTAAATTCTCACACAAATTTCAATCTGTTCAGGACACTAATTAGATGAATTAAGAACTTAAACTTATTCATGTGTCCGACCTCTTGAATATACTCCCATATCCAGATCCCAATATTCAGTCTTACAGGTGAGTATACCACAAATGATATCTATAAGGGGTTAAATGCGAGGGCCGTGAGAGCTCAGGCTATTGCTTCCGCAAAATCAGAGAGATGACGGCTTCGACTTTAAGTGGGTCCCCTTTAGAGGATCTTTTTACAACAGCACATGATTAGCATTTTTCAATGTTTCCTCATTTTTATGCTGAGGGCAGGCTTTTATTTCAAGCAAGCGAAAAGTATTATACGGGGACTAGGCCATTGCTTCCGCAATATCAGAAGTCCCGGGATAATACCCCAGATATCACTGAGTATAAAGACCTAGTATTTCAGAAAGAGGGATCCTTCAAACAAGATTTCAGGGGTTACCTATATATCCAAGTAGTGTTCCCCACGAAATAAGTAAGTATTGATTTAGGTTTATATCCCGAACAAACCTACTAAATGTGTAAAAACCTATCGGCATATCATCAGCGAGACTGCTTAACACTTTTAAACTTTACATATCTTTAGCATGCCGTAACTGTAAAGCTAATGTACTATCATTTTCCCTTTTTACACAAGCTCTTTCTGGTTTTCTATTGTTTTTGGATTTTTGAAATTTTTTACTGTTTTTGTATTTTCTGAAAATATAACCTACCCCCCCTAAATACCAAAACAAGTAACAAATCGACAAACCATTGCAGATTGCTTCTCAACATCATCTACAGTGGTACCTTCATCTACGCCATGAATCTCCTCCAACACCGATAAAAGCTTCATACCGTTCAATTTTAAAAGATATTAAAAACGAGTTTATCAAACGCTTTAGTATGTAAATCAGCTTTTTGTTCGTCAGTGTGGATTTTCTCAATTCGTATCAACTTCTTCTCAAAACAATCTCGAATGAAGTGATGTCGAATTTCAATGTGTTTCGTTTTAGCGTGATGAACAAGATTTTTTGTTATGTTTATCGCTGCCTCATTATATACAAAGATAGGAGTGTTTAGAAATTGCAAACCATAGTCTCTCATCTGTTGCTGGATCCACAAGATCTGAGAGCAGCAACTGTTAGCAGATACATACCCGGCTTCACATGTGGATAAAGCTACAGAGGTCTGCTTCTTGCATTGCCAGGTGACCAATCGTGATCCGAAAATCTGGCACCCTGATGTTGTTGACTTAGCGTTAACTTTGCAGCATCCGAAATTGGAATCGGGATACCCTTCAAGCATGAAATCACCTTCTTTTGGATACCACAACCCCAGTGATGGAGTTCCTTTCAGGTAGCGTAATATCCGTTTCACAACCACCATATGCGAATCTCTAGGGTTAGATTGAAATCTTGCTGCGAGGCAGGTTGGATACATGATATCGGGTCTAGAAGCTGTCAAATACATCAACGATCCGATCATGGAACGATATAATGTTTCATCTACCCTCTCTCCGGTGAGATCAGGGTTTATCCCATTGTTCGTCGCTAACGGGGTGGAAGCTGGAGTAGATCCCGACATCCCAAATTTCTCTAAGATATCATGAACATACTTCGTCTGATGTATAAAAATCCCCTTAGGCAGTTGATCAACTTGAAGTCCCAATAAGAATTTCATCTCACCCATTGATGACATTTCAAATTTTTGCTTCATAACTCTTTCAAAATCTTTGCACAAATTTTCATTTGTTGACCCAAATATGATGTCGTCCACGTATATCTGAACAATCAGAAGATGTTCATCGACCTCTTTGGTGAAGAGAGTAGCATCCACTTTTCCACGGATGAGGTTGTTGGCAAGCTGGTGTTGAGACAATGTCTCGTACCAAGCTCTCGGGGCCTGGTGTAAACCATACAACGCCTTATCCAGTAAATAGACCTTGTCTTTATGGATTGGATCGGTAACGCCAGGTGGCTGGCCGACATATACCTCCTCTTTTACCTTCCCATAGAGAAAAGCCGATTTAACATCTAACTAAAAAACTTTAAAACCTTTCCAAGATGCAAATGCTAGGAAGATTCTGATTGCTTCCAGTCTAGCAACGGGAGCATATACTTCGGTGAAATCTATACCCTCCTACTGACTAAAGCCCTGGACTACGAGTCGAGCTTTGTTACGAATAATAACCCATCGATCGTCTTTCTTGCACTTGAACACCCACTTGGTGTTTATCTTCCTATGACCATCAGGCAAGTCTACCAATTTCCACACTCCTAACTTCTCAAACTGACTCAGCTCCTCCTGCATCGCGTTGACCAAAGAATCTTCGGTAAGTGCTTCCTTATATGTTCTCGGCTCAATCTTCGAAATAAAACAACTATGTGAAAACTCTGTTTGTAAAGGAGTAACTGTAGAATAAAAACAAGTAAGGCCTTGGTCAATTTGTCATCTAGTGCGAACGCTTGATTGTAATTTTCCGATTATCAGCTCTTCTGGATGATACGAAAGAGTTCTCGGCATCACCTCACCTGGAACATCTACCTCGCCTTCCAAATTTGTGACATTTTGATTTGCACCTTGTTCACTGACTGGAATAGTTTGACTTGAAATATGGGTCTGCTCCCCCTTAGAATCTGAATCACCATGATCGAATATAGGTCTATCATCAGATTCTAGATTATCGTTGACAGCCGTCTGATTGTCAAGAGTTTGTTGAACATCATCATGTTCTCCAGCATTACTAGGACCGACTTCATCGTCATTGGAAGCTTGAAATTGACGTCTAGATGACTCAGCTGGGAATCTTTCTTGTGATTCTTCATATTCCCTCAGAATATCTAACTCGTCAAAGAAATCTGGTTCTTCTTCTATGTCAAACGAATTCCACAAAGTATCGTAATTAAAATGCCATGAGTCACCGGGATTCTGAGGTGGCATGGTATATCCTTGACACTCAACATTATGTGCTTCGATGATCCACTTCAAGCTTGGAACAAAGACTCGCTTCAATGGACTTGCATATCCTACAAAAATTCCTTCAATGCTCTTTGCACCAAATTTACCAAAAGGTTCTAGAACTGTACATGGAGACCCAAACGGTTCAAGATACTTCAAGTTCAGTTTGCGGTTGTTGATCATCTCGAAACATGTCTTGTTGAATTTCTTCACCATAAGAACTCGGTTGAGCGTATAGCAAGCGGCTGATACTGTTTCTGCCCAAAAGTTGACAGGTAATTTCGAATCAACAAGCATCGTCCTAGCCGTTTCAATTAGCGTCCTGTTCTTTCTTTCAGCTACTCCATTTTGCTGCGGAGTGTAAGGAGCACTAAATTCTTGCAATATACCTCTCTCATCACAATACTCTTCCATCTTGTTGTTCTTAAACTCTGTACCATTGTCACTCCTGATTCTTCTGATTTGAATTTGGTACAAGTTTTCAATTTTTCTGAACAACGTCATCAAACTTTCAAATGTCTCATCCTTTGATTTCAGAAATGATACCCACGAAAATCTCAAATAATCATCTGTTACTACTAGACAGTAGAGATCTCTAGTTATGCTTTTGACGTTTACTGGACCAAAAAGATCCATATGAAGTCTCTCTAACGGTCTCGAGATTGAGTTTTCCTTCTTCCCAGGGTGAGATTTCTTCTTTTGCTTGCCTTTGACACAGCTAATGCACTCCCCCTCAAGATGAAAACCTTTTACATGAACACCAGTTACTAAGTCGTTATGCACCAGGTGATTCATTTTTCGCAGGTGAATATGGCCCATCTTTCGATGCCACAACTGTGATTCTTTTTCCGTTTCACTTGACATAAAATAGTGAGCCTGGCCCGTTGTAGTTGTTGCTACACTCATGTCTAACACGTACAGATCGTTGACTCTAGGTGCTCTCATGATAAACCATTCTTCGGGAACAACAAATCCTGATTTCAAAATCAAACATTCT
This sequence comes from Helianthus tuberosus, assembly GCA_030545235.1. NCBI lineage: Eukaryota > Viridiplantae > Streptophyta > Magnoliopsida > Asterales > Asteraceae > Helianthus > Helianthus tuberosus. Next base: position 173,010,462 of record CM060414.1, on the reverse strand, counting down.
TTGTCTGTAAAGTGCGTTGTATACATGCGATCACAAATCTGAGAAATACTCAGAAGATTGTTTTCAAGCTCGGCGATGTAGTTAACTCTTTCAAACGTGCCAATTCCGTTAGATAGAGTTCCTTCACCAACTATTCGACCACCTTAATTGCCAGCAAATCCCACATATCCTCCATTAAACCCTCGAACATCGTACAGCAGGGTCTTCTTCCCTGTCATGTGCCAAGAAGCTCCACTATCCATAATCCAATGTGCACCGAATCTTGGAAGCTCCTACACATATCACAAACATTTTAGTTAGATTTTGATGCCACCCAAGCCTCTTTTGACTCAGGTAGCTTGACTTTGAGGTGAGTTTTTGTAGTGTAAAGTGGCGGAAAATTTTTGTCATTCATCTTTAAGCTCTCCTCAGACCCAATATCAACCTCTTTATATAAAAATAAATCACTTTTAGGAGGTTGACTAGATGATTGGTCTTTCTTTTGAACATCTTTCTTCTCAGAACTAGTAGACTTTTGTTTTTCAAGTTTATCATAATAATCCAAAGGTACATACATCTTCTCAGTTGAAGATGATGATTTTGCTGTCTTAGACACCTTTGGTTTTGGAGAACTTGTTTTCTTTACTTCCGATTTTGGCTTCCATGTATGTTGAGATGACGCAATTCGTTTATAAAATTTGTTATTTTTAGTTACCACATTCTTTACGAGTTCAGTTTTGAATTTTGTGTTGTCATTTTTCAAATTTTTTTTCTCAACAACCGTTGGAGCTTTTGCCTTTTGCATCAACTTTCTTTTTCTGACTCTCAACAACTTCAGACTTAGGCTTTAAGTTGTTGCACTTTCGTGCAATGTGTCCAACTTTGTTACACTTGAAGCATGTACGGGTGCCTTCAGTCTGAGGCTGTGAGGCCTTATTCTCAAAGAATTCCTCATTTGTTTTTGAAAAAATCTCAGATTCCTGCTCAGAATGAGAACTTGAGCATTTCACAAATACCTTTTTTCTCAACAAACTTCTTGTTTTGAAAGTTTCTTCTTTGATAATTCTTACCACCCTGATAACCACCCAACCATCTATTTTGGTAGTTGTTAGAAAAACGCGGCGGTACAACAGGTTTTTTGTAGTAAGCTTTATCTTTTTCAAAGTTTAATTTCCTTTTGGAACGTTTCAAACCTTCGATCTCAGACACATCAATCTCAACAAGTTTAAACACATTTTTCAATTTGCCACATTCACATTCTCCAACGGAAATTCAAAATCTGAATACAACTTATCAGATCCCGACATCTTGTACATCACAAGATTAGGTTCATCATTTAAGTTGTGTTTGGTTTTTGATTTCGGAATGTATTTATCCAGAAAACTTTCTTCATCCTCAGCTGAATCACTCTCAGATTTTAAAACATTTTCAGCCATGCTTTTAACAATTTCAAACTCAACACTGTCCTCGTCGGATGATGAATTGAATGTGACATCGATTGATTCTGGAAGTTTAACCTCATTTGTGTCTTCATCATTAACCAACCCTGATTTTCTTTGAAAATTTGTTTAGAACTGGCGGTGGAACTTGATGATACCCAACCCCGGTTCCATCAGAGTATACATCTCCACCTGCTTTGTTCTTCCCAATTGGTTTAGGAACGATATGTTCAAGAACAAAACTTGCGGAGTTGTAACTGTTCAGTTTCAACTGGATGCGTTCATTTTCAATTTTAGCTTCTTGAAACTGAAGCTTCAACTTAGCAAGTTCATCCAGTTGTTGGTTGATTTGTTCTTCTTTTACCCTAAGAACTCCTGACAATTAAACATTTTCTTTGTTTGTTTTACCATTTCTCTCATCAGAATCTTTTACCGTTTTAGCTTCTCAAAATTTTCTGAAAGTTGACGATTTTCATGAATTAACTTTTCGTTTTCCTTCCTAATTCTTTCTACATCACTTTTATCTTTTTCGAGTTTCTCAGTTAATTCTTTTAATCGTTCATTTGAAGCTTTTAACATTTTGTCACGATTTACGATCTGATCTTCAACGTCTCTGACTCTTCCTGTAAGTTCTTCGGTCTTTTTACCGCTGAGGTAAGTCAGTGTACTACAAACCTTGCAGTCTTTCATGCAATTTTTGCATTCGCTCTCAGTTTTAGCTTTCTTACCTGACTCATTGATTGCATCGTTCTGACTGACCTTGCTTTTAGACTCAGTTCCAGAACCAGAAACTACCTCTAGCTCTTTTGCAGCAAGTACTTTGTCAGCCATCTTCTTCAAATTTTCAGCAGTAAACTCTTGTGACGTGTCAATAATCCCGTCATCAACTTTCTTTGGCTGCGGCTCCTTCTCTTTTTCTTTTTCTTTTTCTTCACCTCCTCCCCACCACATTCTCTGGTTAGCTTCTTCTTCTTCAACAATTTGCTCGGTGAGAGTTTCAACACTAACAGAATCAGGATCAATAGCAAAGTTTCCTTTGGGATCAAGGTAACATTCTTTATCAGCATCCCATCTATTTGCCCTTTTTGCTTCTTTGTATGTACAATAGATTTTATACTTCATGTCTTGAGCTTTCATCTTTACGTTGATGTATTTCTCTTCTTCTATTCTGCTATCTTTGAAAGGAACAAGCTTTGTCACAAACGCATAGCCCACTGCATCCTCTTCTGGTAGCAGTTCCCTCCAATCGAAACCTTTGTCATCATCAATAACAGCAAATGCTCTTGATTTTTCTTTGGGAGTATCTTCTAGCTGCTTCATTATGGGCGGTTTAGATTTGTTCTGATGATAGATTGCTCTTTTGTAATAATCCTCTCTGAATATATTTGCAGTATCATCAGCAAGTGCGTTTCGTCATTCACGTTTAAAATGTTCCTTTTGTTTACATCTGAAGCACGTAACTTTTGATTTATCAAACCCGAGCTTTGTGGAAGGTCCACCGATAGAATGTCTGCCTGTAATCTCCATGAACCTTTGTGCTCGTCTAACAGCAGTAGCCATACACCACCTGATATCTATCAACTCCATTTCTTCTGGGTCAATCTGATCATAGTCCTCCTTGGTGAGGTTAGTGTTTCCAATCTTGCCCGCAACAAGGCTTTCGTATGATTCTAGAACAGACGCTAAAAACACCATTTGCTGCTTTGCGGATTCCTCACTGAAATTTTGAGCATTCTTTAGATCCACAGCAATGTTACATTGAAACAAATTCTTTGGAACTGATTGACTTGAAGTAGTTGACGATGAACCACCATGAAAACCACTACTTGAACTTTCTTGATTTGACGTGCTAGAACTTTCGGCTGAGAAAGCTGTCTTAGGAGACACAGTCTTCAGGATCATACTACCTCAATAATACAGCTCAACATTCTGCTGATATGAGGAATTATTGTCTTTATTTGATTTCTTGATCTCCAATTCATGACTCTCCAATCTTTCGATTAACAGATCAACCGTCAGATCCTCCGACTTTACTATGTTCTTCAACATCAAAGCAAAGTACTGCCAGTCTTTCTCATCAGGCAGTGAGTCAAACAGTTTGTCAACCAATTCTTCGTGAGTGTACACGATTCCATGTCTTGCAGGTTCCACCTTCAAATGCCCAAATCTTTCAATCATCTTTGATACTGATTCGTTTTTCAAACATGCAAACAAATCGAATTCTTTTCTTAACAACTTCTTTTTGTTTTTAACGGCACTACCCACACATTTCACTCTCAGTTTCTCCCATAGATCTTTCGAATTTGTGTACTCAATCAACGATATTATGTCGTCTCTCACAGACTGATGAAGCAATGCAATGAACTTTTGCTCAGCAACAAATCTATCTACATCAGTATCTGCTATATTTTCATAATCTGTTCTTCCCATATTGAAACCATTCTTCATGCTCTTCCAACTGGGATACGCAAACGCTTTTAGCCACTCTTCAAACCTTTTAGCCCATTTATTGTATTCTTCAATCGCCATCAGTTTGGGAGGTTTGTTGTATGTGCCATATGCACTCTCCACACTTAAAGCATCAGACAAGGTTTTCTTTGCACTCGGATTAGAAGCATTTTCATTTGTGTTGTTTGATGTATCATCTCCGGTGTTTCCCGTGAAAGCAAAAATGTCACTGAACGGATTCATTAACTCATCCATCTTCACGTATCTGAAGCAATCAACAAACACTTAGAAAATATTTTTATTTTAACAAAAACAGTTTCAAACGAAATCAGTTCAAACGAAATTAGAACTCAAACGAAATGAACAGCCTACAAACGAAAACAGATTTCAAGCGAAATAAGCTTTCACACGAAATACTCTTCACACGAAATACCCTTCACACGAAATAGCAAATTTGGTGCGAAATAGAGGTTCCAAGTTGATTTCGTGTGAAAAAAAGGTCTAATTTCGTGCGAAATTAGGTTCACAAACTTGATTTCGTACGAAATAAGGAACTATATGCTAATTTCGTGCGAAATACTCTGATTTCGTACAGAATAAGAAACAATCTGCTGATTTCGTGCGAAATTACTTGATTTCGTACAAAATTAGATGTCACAGATTTAATTTCGTGCGAAATAAAGAAGACTATTTCGTCCCGAAAAGTGATGACATCAGCAAATCGGCCACCATTTTGTCAAATTGATCCAGTTTTTGTTCGAATTTTGGTCCAATTCTCTCAAGGATTCATTAAAATAGTGTTTTACGTGATATATGTGAAATTGAATCCATTTTGACCGTTAAATCTCGTTTAATTTTGAAAAGAATGAGTAGAAGTGATGAAAACAAGCTGAATTGGTATAAACTCTTTTTCCTGAGCTCTGATACCACTTGTTGGATCGTCGTGTGACCCTAATGAGTCAATCAGAAGAGTTTATGATCCATATCAAAGGCGGAATCAGTGATATAGACGTTAAAACAACTTGATTCCTCTTAATTATCCTTTTATTATTGATTTCAGAGCAATTCTGATCGTTTGACAAACTCGCAGCACCTCGGCTCTGAAATCTCAAACGTTACAAATGAATTAACCACTCAGCTATATATAGGTGATGTAATTTCATACGAAAAGGGCACTGGCTATTTCGTGCGAAATAACAATGATCTATTTCGTACGAAATAGCTTAGTGCTATTTCCTGCGAAATTACACAATCACACACAAACCCAAATTTTCTGTCTACTGAGCACTGGTTAATCCTATCTAGATACAAGACTCTGTAAAGACGAAGTTAACAGACATCTATGCACCAACAAAGGGAAAAACCAACCACCCAAGAATGGAATCGTTAAGCGAAAACATTTGACAACCTCCTAGAAGCAGCTTTTCTTGCCACCAGACCTTTCTCCATCAATTAGGAATCTGATGCCGTCACTAAACACATTCCTTAAATTGTAGCCATTTGTTGAGTGTTTTTTTTTGGCGTCTAATCCGCATATATATCACCATTGCCCTTGATTTTCTTGACTATATATCTCTTAAATGTCAACATATACACGTGTGATTTAGTTTACGAAGATTTTTCAATGCCGAGAACCTCGACCAGAGATTAAAAAAGGCGTAAGGTTCACAATGGTGTAAGATTAAAATGGGATATACCGGGCTAGGATTCGAGTTACAGGAACAAGGGCCAAACCAACCACCCAAGAATGGAATCGTCGAGCGAAAACATTTGACAACCTCCTAGAAGCAGCTTTTCTTGCCACCAGACCATTCTCCATCAGTTAGGAATCTGATGCTGTCACTAAACACATTCCTTAAATTGTAGCCATTTGTTGAGTGTTTTTTTTTGGTGTCTAATCCGCATATATATCACCATTGCCCTTGATTTTCATGACTGTATATATCTTTTAAATATCAACATATACACGTGTGATTTAGTTTACGAAGATTTTTCAATGCCGAGAACCTCGATTAGAGAGTAAAAAAGGAGTAAAGTTCACAATGGTGTAAAATTAAAACGGGATATACCGGGCTAGGATTCGAGTTACAGGAACAAGGGCCAAACCAACCACCCAAGAATGGAATCGTCGAGCGAAAACACTTGACAACCTCCTAGAAGCAGCTTTTCTTGCCACCAGACCTTTCTCCATCAATTAGGAATCTGATGCCGTCACTAAACACGTTCCTTAAGTTGTTGCCATTTGTTGAGTGTTTTTTTTGTGTCTAATCCACATATATATCACCATTGCCCTTGATTTTCTTGACTGCATTTCTCTTAAATATCAACATATACACGTGTGATTTAGTTTACGATGATTTTTCAATGCCGAGAACCTCGATCAGAGATTAAAAAAGGCGTAAGGTTAACAATGGTGTAAGATTAAAATGGGATATACCGGGCTAGGATTCGAGTTACAGGAACAAGGGCCAAACAAACCACCCAAGAATGGAATCGTCGAGCGAAAACATTTGACAACCTCCTAGAAGCAGCTTTTCTTGCCACCAAACCATTCTCCATCAATTAGGAATCTGATGCCGTCACTAAACACATTCCTTAAATTGTAGCCATTTGTTGAGTGTTTTTTTTGGCGTCTAATCCGCATATATATCACCATTGCCCTTGATTTTCTTGACAGTATATCTCTTAAATATCAACATTTACACGTGTGATTTAGTTTACGAAGATTTTTCAATGCCGAGAACCTCGATTAGAGAGTAAATAAGGCGTAAGGTTCACAATGGTGTAAAATTAAAATGGGATATACCGGGCTAGGATTCGAGTTACAGGAACAAGGGCCAAACCAACCACCCAAGAATGGAATCGTCGAGCGAAAACACTTGACAACCTCCTAGAAGCAGCTTTTCTTGCCACCATACCTTTCTCCACCAATTAGGAATCTGATGCCGTCACTAAACACATTCCTTAAGTTGTTGCCATTTGTTGAGTGTTTTTTTTGTGTCTAATCCACATATATATCGCCATTGCCCTTGATTTTCTTGACTGCATATCTCTTAAATGTCAACATATACTCATGTGATTTAGTTTACGAAGATTTTCAATGCCGACAACCTCGATCAGAGAGTAAAAAGGCGTAAGGTTCACAATGGTGTAAGATTAAAATGGGATATACCGGGCTAGGATTCGAGTTACAGGAACAAGGGCCAAACCAACCACCCAAGAATGGAATCGTCGAGCCAAAACATTTGACAACCTCCTAGAAGCAGCATTTCTTGCCACCAGACCTTTCTCCATCAATTAAGAATCTGATACCGTCACTAAACACATTCCTTAAATTGTAGCCATTTGTTGAGTGTTTTTTTTTTTGGTGTCTAATCCGCATATATATCACCATTGCCCTTGATTTCTTGACTGTATATCTCTTAAATATCAACATATACACGTGTGATTTGGTTTACGAAGATTTTTCAATGCCGAGAACCTCGATTAGAGATTAAAAAAGGTGTAAGGTTTACAATGGTGTAAGATTAAAATGGGACATACCGGGTCAGGATTCGAGTTACAGGAACAAGTACCAAACCAACCACCCAAGAATGGAATAATCGAGGGAAAACACTTGACAACCTCCTAGAAGCAGCTTTTCTTGCCACCAGACATTTCTCCAAAAATATTAGGAACCTGATGCCATCACTAAACACATTCCTTAAATTGTAGCCATTTGTTGAGTGTTTGTTTTTTCGGTGTCTAATCCGCATATATATCACCATTGCCCTTGATTTCTTGACAGTATATCTCTTGAATATCAACATATACACGTGTGATTTAGTTTACGAAGATTTTTCAATGCCGAGAACCTCGATCAGAGAGTAAAAAAGGCGTAAGGTTCAAAATCGTGTAAAATTAAAATGGGATATACCGGGCTAGGATTCAACTTACAGGAAGAAGGAGCTTTTCTTGCCACCAGACCTTTCTCCATCAATTAGGAATCTGATGCCGCCACTAAACACATTCCTTAAATTGTAGCCATTTGTTGAGTGTTTTTTTTTGGTGTCTAATTCGCATATATATCACCATTGCCCTTGATTTCTTGACTGTATATCTCTTAAAAATCAACATATACACGTGTGATTTGGTTTACGAAGATTTTTCAATGCCGAGAACCTTAATCAGAGATTAAAAAAGGTGTAAGGTTTACAATGGTGTAAGATTAAAATGGGACATACCGGGCCAGGATTCGAGTTACAGGAACAAGGGCCAAACCAACCACCCAAGAATGGAATCGTCGAGCGAAAACACTTGACAACCTCCTAGAAGCAGCTTTTCTTGCCACCAGACCTTTCTCCAAAAATATTAGGAACCTGATGCCATCACTAAACACATTCCTTAAATTGTAGCCATTTGTTGAGTGTTTGTTTTTTCGGTGTCTAATCCGCATATATATCACCATTGCCCTTGATTTCTTGACTGTATATCTCTTGAATATCAACATATACACGTGTGATTTAGTTTACGAAGATTTTTCAATGCCGAGAACCTCGATCAGAGAGTAAAAAAGGCGTAAGGTTCAAAATGGTGTAAAATTAAAATGGGATATACCGGGCTAGGATTCAACTTACAGGAAGAAGGAGCTTTTCTTGCCCCCAGACCTTTATCCATCAATTAGGAATCTGATGCCGTCACTAAACACATTCCTTAAATTGTAGCCATTTGTTGAGTGTTTTTTTTGGTGTCTAATCCGGATATATATCACCATTGCCCTTGATTTTCTTGACTGTATATCTCTTAAATATCAACATATACACGTGTGATTTAGTTTACGAAGATTTTTCAATGCCGAGAACCTCGATCAGAGAGTAAAAAAGGAGTAAGGTTCACAATGGTGTAAAATTAAAATGGGATATTACGGGTTAGGATTCGAGTTACAGGAACAAGGGCCAAACCAACCACCCAAGAATGGAATCGTCGAGCGAAAGCACTTGACAACCTCCTAGAAGAAGCTTTTCTTGCCACCAGACCTTTCTCCATCAATTAGGAATCTGATGCCGTCACTAAACACATTCCTTAAATTGTAGCCATTTGTTGAGTGTTTTTTTTTCGTGTCTAATCCGCATATATATCACATTGCCCTTGATTTTCTTGACTGTATATCTTTTAAATATCAACATTTACACGTGTGATTTAGTTTACGAAGATTTTTCAATGCTGAGAACCTCGATTAGAGAGTAAAAAAGGAGTAAGGTTCACAATGGTGTAAAATTAAAATGAGATATACTTGGCTAGGATTCGAGTTACAGTAACAAGGGCCAAACCAACCACCCAAGAATGGAATCGTCGAGCGAAAACACTTGACAGCCTCCTAGAAGCAGCTTTTCTTGCCACCAGACCTTTCTACATCAATTAGGAATCTGATGCCATCACTAAACACATTCCTTAAATTGTAGCCATTTGTTGTGTGTTTTTTTGGTGTCTAATCAGCATATATATCACCATTGCCCTTGATTTTCTTGACTGTATATCTCTTAAATGTCAACATATACACGTGTGATTTAGTTTACGAAGATTTTTCAATGCAGAGAACCTCGATCAGAGAGTAAAAAGGCGAGAGGTTCACAATGGTGTAAGATTAAAATGGGACATACCGGGCCAGGATTCGAGTTACAGGAACAAGGGCCAAACCAACCACCCATGAATGGAATCGTCGAGCGAAAACACTTGACAACCTCCTAGAAGCAGCTTTTCTTGCCACCAGACCTTTCCCCAAAAATATTAGGAACCTGATGCCATCACTAAACACATTCCTTAAATTGTAGCCATTTGTTGAGTGTTTGTTTTTTTGGTGTCTAATCCGCATATATATCACCATTACCCTTGATTTTCTTGACTGTATATCTCTTAAATATCAACATATACATGTGTGATTTAGTTTACGAAGATTTTTCAATGCCGAGAACCTCGATTAGAGAGTAAAAAAGGCGTAAGGTTCAAAATGGTGTAAAATTAAAATGGGATATACCGGGCTAGGATTCAACTTACAGGTAGAAGGAGCTTTTCTTGCCACCAGACCTTTATCCATCAATTAGGAATCTGATGCCGTCACTAAACACATTCCTTAAATTGTAGCCATTTGTTGAGTGTCTTTTTTGGTGTCTAATCCGGATATATATCACCATTGCCCTTGATTTTCTTGACTGTATATCTCTTAAATATCAACATATACACGTGTGATTTAGTTTACGAAGATTTTTCAATGCCGAGAACCTCGATCACAGAGTAAAAAAGGAGTAAGGTTCACAATGGTGTAAAATTAAAATTGGATATTACGGGCTAGGATTCGAGTTACAGGAACAAGGGCCAAACAAAGCACCTAAGAATGGAATCGTCGAGCGAAAACACTTGACAACCTCCTAGAAGCAGCTTTTCTTGCCACCAGACCTTTCTCCATCAATTAGGAATCTGATGCCGTCACTAAGCACATTCCTTAAATTGTAGCCATTTGTTGAGTTTTTTTTTTGGTGTCTAATCCGCCTATATATCACCATTGCCCTTGATTTTCTTGATTGTATATCTATTAAATATCAACATATACACGTGTGATTTAGTTTACGAAGATTTTTCAATGCCGTGAACCTCGATTAGAGAGTAAAAAGGTTTAAGGTTCACAATGGTGTAAAATTAAAATGGGATATACCGGGCTAGGATTCGAGTTACAGTAACAATGGCCAAACCAACCACCCAAGAATGGAATCGTCGAGCGAAAACACTTGACAACCTCCTAGAAGCAGCTTTTCTTGCCACCAGACCTTTCTCTATCAATTAGGAATCTGATGCCATCACTAAACACATTCCTTAAATTGTAGCCATTTGTTGTGTGTTTTTTGTGTCTAATCAGCATATATATCACCATTGCCCTTGATTTTCTTGACTGTATATCTCTTAAATGTCAACATATACACGTGTGATTTAGTATACGAAGATTTTTCAATGTCGAGAACCTCAATCAGAGAGTAAAAAAGGCGAGAGGTTCACAATGGTGTAAGATTAAAATGGGATATATCGGGCTAGGATTCGAGTTACAGGAACAAGGGCCAAACCAACCACCCAAGAATGGAATCGTCGAGCGAAAAAACTTGACAACCTCCTAAAAGCAGCTTTTCTTGCCACCAGACCTTTCTCCATCAATTAGGAATCTGATGCCGTCACTAAACACATTCCTTAAATTGTAGCCATTTGTTGAGTGTTTTTTTTGGTGTCTAATCCGCATATATATCACCATTGCCCTTGATTTTCTTGACTGTATATCTCTTAATTATCAACATATACACGTGTGATTTAGTTTACGAAGATTTTTCAATGCCGAGAACCTCGATCAGAGAATAAAAAAGGCGTAAGGTTCACAATGGTGTAAGATTAAAATGGGGCATACCGGGCTAGGATTCGAGTTACAGGAACAAGGGCCAAACCGACCTCCCAAGAATGGAATCGTCGAGCGAAAACACTTGACAACCTCCTAGAAGCAGCTTTTCTTGCCACCAGACCTTTCTCCAAAAATATTAGGAATCTGATCCCGTCACTAAACACATTCCTTAAATTGTAGCCATTTGTTGTGTGTTTGTTTTTTTGGTGTCTAGTCCGCATATATATCACCATTGCCCTTGATTTTCTGGATTGTATATCTCTTAAATATCAACATTTACACGTGTGATTTAGTTTTAGAAGATTTTTCAATGCTGAGAACCTCGATTAGAGAGTAAAAAAGGCGTAAGGTTCACAATGGTGTAAAATTAAAATGGGATATACCGGGCTAGGATTCGAGTTACAGGAACAAGAGCCAAACCAACCACCCAAGAATGGAATCGTCGAGCGAAAACACTTGACAACCTCCTAAAAACAGCTTTTCTTGCCACCAGACCTTTCTCCATCAATTAGGAATCTGATGCCGTCACTAAGCACATTCCGTAAATTGTAGCCATTTGTTGAGTGTTTTTTTTTTGTGTCTAATCCGCATATATATCACCATTGCCCTTGATTTTATTGACTGTATATCTTTTAAATATCAACATATACACGTGTGATTTAGTTTACGAAGATTTTTCAATGCCGAGAAGCTCGATTAGAGAGTAAAAAAGGAGTACGGTTCATAATGGTGTAAAATTAATATGGGATATACCGGGGTAGGATTCGAGTTACAGGAACAAGGGCCAAACCAACCACCCAAGAATGGAATCGTCGAGCGAAAACACTTGACAACCTCCTAAAAGCAGCTTTTATTACCACCAGACCTTTCTCCATCAATTAGGAATCTGATGCAGTCACTAAACACATTCCTTAAATTGTAGCCATTTGTTGAGTGTTTTTTTTGGTGTCTAATCCGCATATATATCACCATTGCCCATGATTTTCTTGACTGTATATCTCTTAAATATCAACATATACACGTGTGATTTAGTTTACGAAGATTTTTCAATGTTGAGAACCTCGATCAAAGAGTAAACAAGGCGTAAGGTTCACAATGGTGTAAGATTAAAATGGGACATACCGGGCCAGGATTCGAGTTACAGGAACAAGGGCCAAACCGACCACCCAAGAATGGAATCGTCGAAAGAAAAACACTTTACAACCTCCTAGAAGCAGCTCTTCTTGCCACCAGACCTTTCTCCAAAAATATTAGGAATCTGATGTCGTCACTAAACACATTCCTTAAATTGTAGCCATTTGTTGAGTGTTTGTTTTTTTGGTGTCAAATCCGCATATATATCACCATTGCCCTTGATTTTCATGACTGTATATCTCTTAAATATCAACATATACATGTGTGATTTAGTTTACGAAGATTTTTCAATGCCGAGAACCTCGATCAGAGAGTAAAAAAGGCGTAAGGTTCAAAATGGTGTAAGATTAAAATGGGATATACCGGGCTTGGATTCGAGTTACAGGAACAAGGGCCAAACCAACCACCCAAGAATGGAATCGTCGAGCGAAAACATTTGTAAACTTCCTAGAAGCAGCTTTTCTTGCCACCAAACCATTCCCATCAATTAGGAATCTGATGTCGTCAGTAAACATATTCCTTAAATTGTTGCCATTTCTTGAGTGTTTTTTTTTGGTGTCTAATCCGCATATATATCACCATTGCCCTTGATTTTATTGACTGTATATCTCTTAAATATCAACATTTACACGTGTGATTTAGTTTACGAAGATTTTTCAATACCGAGAACCTCGATCAGAGAGTAAAAAAGGCGTAAGGTTCACAATGGTGTAAAATTAAAATGGGATATACCGTGCTAGGATTCGAGTTACAGGAACAAGGGCCAAACCAACCACACAAGAATGGAATCGTCGAGTGAAAACACTTGACAACCTCCTAGAAGCAGCTTTTCTTGCCACCAGACCTTTCTCCATCAATTAGGAATCTGTTGCCGTCACTAAACACATTCCTTAAATTGTTGCCATTTGTTGAGTGTTTTTTTTTTGTGTCTAATCCACATATATATCACCGTTGCCCTTGATTTTCTTGACTGCATATCTCTTAAATGTCAAAAATATACTCGTGTGATTTAGTTTACGAAGATTTTTCAATGCCGAGAACTTCGATCAGAGAGTAAAAAAGGCGTAAGGTTACCAATGGTGTAAAATTAAAATGGGATATACCGGGCTAGGATTCAAGTTACAGGAACAAGGGCCAAACCAACTACCCAAGAATGGAATCGCCGAGCCAAAACATTTGACAACCTCCTAGAAGCAGCCTTTCTTGCCACCAGACATTTCTCCATCAATTAAGAATCTGATGCCGTCACTAAACACATTCCTTAAATTGTAGCCATTTGTTGAGTGTTTTTTTGGTGTCTAATCCGCATATATATCACCATTGCCCTTGATTTTCTTGACTGTATATCTGTTAAATATCAACATATACACGTGTGATTTAGTTTACGAAGATTTTTCAATGCCGAGAACCTCGATCAGAGAGTAAAAAGGCATAAGTTTCACAATGGTGTAAGATTAAAATGGGATATACCGGGCTAGGATTCGAGTTACAGGAACAAGGGCCAAGCCAACCACCCAAGAATGGAATCGTCAAGCCAAAACATTTGACAACCTCCTAGAAGCAGCCTTTCTTGCCACCAGACCTTTCTCCATCAATTAAGAATCTGATACCGTCACTAAACACATTCCTTAAATTGTAGCCATTTGTTGAGTGTTTTTTTTTTGGTGTCTAATCCGCATATATATCACCATTGCCCTTGATTTTCTTGATTGTATATCTCTTAAATATCAACATATACACGTGTGATTTAGTTTACGAAGATTTTTCAATGCCGAGAACCTCAATCAGAGAGTAAAAAAGGGGTAAGGTTCACAATGGTGTAAGATTAAAATGGGACATACCGGGCCAGGATTCGAGTTACAGGAACAAGGGCCAAACCAACCACCCAAGAATGGAATCGTCGAGCGAAAACACTTGACAACCTCGAAGAAGCAGCTTTTCTTGCCACCAGACCTTTCTCCAAAAATATTAGGAATCTGATGCCGTAACTAAACACATTCTTTAAATTGTAGCCATTTGTTGAGTGTTTTTTTTGGTATCTAATCCGCATATATATCACCATTGCCCTTGATTTTCTTTACTGTATATCTCTTAAATGTCAACATATACACGTGTGATTTAGTTTATGAAGATTTTTCAATGCCGAGAACCTCGATTAGAGAGTAAAAAACGCGTAAGGTTTACAATGGTGGAAGATTAAAATGGGATATACCGAGCTAGGATTCGAGTTACAGGAACAAGGGCCAAACCAACCACCCAAGAATGGAATCGTCGAGCGAAAACATTTGACAACCTCCTAAAAGCAGCTTTTCTTGCCACCAAACCATTCCCATCAATTAGGAATCTGATGCCGTCACTAAACACATTCCTTAAATTGTTGCCATTTGTTGAGTGTTTTTTTTTGGTGTCTAATCCGCATATATATCACCATTGCCCTTGATTTTATTGACTGTATATCTCTTAAATATCAACATTTACACGTGTGATTTAGTTTACGAAGATTTTTCAATACCGAGAACCTCGATCAGAGAGTAAAAAAGGCGTAAGGTTCACAATGGTGTAAAATTAAAATGGGATATACCGTGCTAGGATTCGAGTTACAGGAACAAGGGCCAAACCAACCACACAAGAATGGAATCGTCGAGCGAAAACACTTGACAACCTCCTAGAAGCAGCTTTTCTTGCCACCAGACCGTTCTCCATCAATTAGGAATCTGATGCCGTCACTAAACACATTCCTTAAATTGTTGCCATTTGTTGAGTATTTTTTTTGTGTCTAATCCACATATATATCACCGTTGCCCTTGATTTTCTTGACTGCATATCTCTTAAATGTCAACATATACTCGTGTGATTTAGTTTACGAAGATTTTTCAATGCCGAGAACTTCGATCAGAGAGTAAAAAAGGCGTAAGGTTAACAATGGTGTAAAATTAAATTGGGATATACCGGGCTAGGATTCAAGTTACAGGAACAAGGGCCAAACCAACCACCCAAGAATGGAATCGTCGAGCCAAAACATTTGACAACCTCCTAGAAGCAGCCTTTCTTGCCACCAGACATTTCTCCATCAATTAAGAATCTGATGCCGTCACTAAACACATTCCTTAAATTGTAGCCATTTGTTGAGTGTTTTTTTGGTGTCTAATCCGCATATATATCACCATTGCCCTTGATTTTCTTGACTGTATATCTGTTAAATATCAACATATACACGTGTGATTTAGTTTACGAAGATTTTTCAATGCCGAGAACCTCGATCAGAGAGTAAAAAGGCATAAGTTTCACAATGGTGTAAGATTAAAATGGGATATACCGGGCTAGGATTCGAGTTACAGGAACAAGGGCCAAGCCAACCACCCAAGAATGGAATCGTCAAGCCAAAACATTTGACAACCTCCTAGAAGCAGCCTTTCTTGCCACCAGACCTTTCTCCATCAATTAAGAATCTGATACCGTCACTAAACACATTCCTTAAATTGTAGCCATTTGTTGAGTGTTTTTTTTTTGCTGTCTAATCCGCATATATATCACCATTGCCCTTGATTTTCTTGATTGTATATCTCTTAAATATCAACATATACACGTGTGATTTAGGTTACGAAGATCTTTCAATGCCGAGAACCTCGATCAGAGAGTAAAAAAGGCGTAAGGTTCACAATGGTGTAAGATTAAAATGGGACATACCGGGCCAGGATTCGAGTTACAGGAACAAGGGCCAGACCAACCACCCAAGAATGGAATCGTCGAGAGAAAACACTTGACAACCTCCAAGAAGCAGCTTTTCTTGCCACCAGACCTTTCTCCAAAAATATTAGGAATCTGATGCCGTAACTAAACACATTCTTTAAATTGTAGCCATTTGTTGAGTGTTTTTTTGGTATCTAATCCGCATATATATCACCATTGCCCTTGATTTTCTTTACTGTATATCTCTTAAATGTCAACATATACACGTGTGATTTAGTTTATGAAGGTTTTTCAATGCCGAGAACCTCGACCAGAGAGTAAAAAAGGCGTAAGGTTCACAATGGTGGAAGATTAAAATGGGATATACCGAGCTAGGACTCGAGTTACAGGAACAAGGGCCAAACCAACCACCCAAGTATGGAATCGTCGAGCGAAAACATTTGACAACCTCCTAAAAGCAGCTTTTCTTGCCACCAAACCATTCCCATCAATTAGGAATCTGATGCCGTCACTAAACACATTCCTTAAATTGTTGCCATTTGTTGAGTGTTTTTTTTTTGGTGTCTAATCCGCATATATATCACCGTTGCCCTTGATTTTATTGACTGTATATCTCTTAAATATCAACATTTGCACGTGTGATTTAGTTTACGAAGATTTTTCAATACCGAGAACCTCGATCAGAGAGTAAAAAAGGCGTAAGGTTCACAATGGTGTAAAATTAAAATGGGATATACCAGGCTAGGATTCGAGTTACAGGAACAAGGGCCAAACCAACCACACAAGAATGGAATCGTCGAGCGAAAACACTTGACAACCTCCTAGAAGCAGCTTTTCTTGCCACCAGACCTTTCTCCATCAATTAGGAATCTGATGCCGTCACTAAACAAATTCCTTAAATTGTTGCCATTTGTTGAGTGTTTTTTTTTTGTGTCTAATCCACATATATATCACCGTTGCCCTTGATTTTCTTGACTGCATATCTCTTAAATGTCAACATATACTCGTGCGATTTAGTTTACGAAGATTTTTCAATGCCGAGAACTTCGATCAGAGAGTAAAAAAGGCGTAAGGTTAACAATGGTGTAAAATTAAAATTGGATATACCGGGCTAGGATTCAAGTTACAGGAACAAGGGCCAAACCAACCACCCAAGAATGGAATCGTCGAGCCAAAACATTTGACAACCTCCTAGAAGCAGCCTTTCTTGCCACCAGACATTTCTCCATCAATTAAGAATCTGATGCCGTCACTAAACACATTCCTTAAATTGTAGCCATTTGTTGAGTGTTTTTTTTGGTGTCTAATACGCATATATATCACCATTAACCTTGATTTTTTTGACTGTATATCTGTTAAATATCAACATATACACGTGTGATTTAGTTTACGAAGATTTTTCAATGCCGAGAACCTCGATCAGAGAGTAAAAAGGCATAAGTTTCACAATGGTGGAAGATTAAAATGGGATATACCGGGCTAGGATTCGAGTTACAGGAACAAGGGCCAAGCCAACCACCCAAGAATGGAATCGTCAAGCCAAAACATTTGACAACCTCCTAGAAGCAGCCTTTCTTG
Organism: Helianthus tuberosus; assembly: GCA_030545235.1. Taxonomy (NCBI): domain Eukaryota; kingdom Viridiplantae; phylum Streptophyta; class Magnoliopsida; order Asterales; family Asteraceae; genus Helianthus; species Helianthus tuberosus. Next base: position 172,992,780 of record CM060414.1, on the reverse strand, counting down.
CCACCAGACCTTTCTCCATCAATTAAGAATCTGATACCGTCACTAAACACATTCCTTAAATTGTAGCCATTTTTTGAGTGTTTTTTTTTGGTGTCTAATCCGCATATATATCACCATTGCCCTTGATTTTCTTGATTGTATATCTCTTAAATATCAACATATACACGTGTGATTTAGTTTACGAAGATTTTTCAATGCCGAGAACCTCGATCAGAGAGTAAAATAGGCGTAAGGTTCACAATGGTGTAAGATTAAAATGGGACATACCGGGCCAGGATTCGAGTTACAGGAACAAGGGCCAAACCAACCACCCAAGAATGGAATCGTCGAGCGAAAACACTTGACAACCTCCAAGAAGCAGCTTTTCTTGCCACCAGACCTTTCTCAAAAAATATTAAGAATCCGATGCCGTAACTAAACACATTCTTTAAATTGTAGCCATTTGTTGAGTGTTTTTTTGGTATCTAATCCGCATATATATCACCATTGCCCTTGATTTTCTTTACTGTATATCTCTTAAATGTCAACATATACACGTGTGATTTAGTTTACGAAGGTTTTTCAATGTCGAGAACCTCGATCAGAGAGTAAAAAAGGCGTAAGGTTCACAATGGTGTAAGATTAAAATGGGATATACCGAGCTAGGATTCGAGTTACAGGAACAAGGGCCAAACCAACCACCCAAGAATGGAATCGTCGAGCGAAAACATTTGACAACCTCCTAGAAGCAGCTTTTCTTGCCACCAGACCTTTCTCCATCAATTAGGAATCTGATGCCGTCACTAAACAAATTCCTTAAATTGTTGCCATTTGTTGAGTGTTTTTTTTTTGTGTGTAATCCACATATATATCACTGTTGCCCTTGATTTTCTTGACTGCATATCTCTTAAATGTCAACATATACTCGTGTGATTTAGTTTACGAAGATTTTTCAATGCCGAGAACTTCGATCAGAGAGTAAAAAAGGCGTAAGGTTAACAATGGTGTAAAATTAAAATTGGATATACCGGGCTAGGATTCAAGTTACAGGAACAAGGGCCAAACCAACCACCCAAGAATGGAATCGTCGAGCCAAAACATTTGACAACCTCCTAGAAGCAGCCTTTCTTGCCACCAGACATTTCTCCATCAATTAAGAATCTGATGCCGTCACTAAACACATTCCTTAAATTGTAGCCATTTGTTGAGTGTTTTTTTTTGGTGTCTAATACGCATATATATCACCATTGCCCTTGATTTTTTTGACTGTATATCTGTTAAATATCAACATATACACGTGTGATTTAGTTTACGAAGATTTTTCAATGCCGAGAACCTCGATCAGAGAGTAAAAAGGCATAAGTTTCACAATGGTGTAAGATTAAAATGGGATATACCGGGCTAGGATTCGAGTTAAAGGAACAAGGGCCAAGCCAACCACCCAAGAATGGAATCGTCAAGCCAAAACATTTTACAACCTCCTAGAAGCAGCCTTTCTTGCCACCAGACCTTTCTCCATCAATTAAGAATCTGATACCGTCACTAAACACATTCCTTAAATTGTAGCCATTTGTTGAATGTTTTTTTTTTGGTGTCTAATCCGCATATATATCACCATTGCCCTTGATTTTCTTGATTGTATATCTCTTAAATATCAACATATACACGTGTGATTTAGTTTACGAAGATTTTTCAATGCCGAGAACCTCGATCAGAGAGTAAAATAGGCGTAAGGTTCACAATGGTGTAAGATTAAAATGGGACATACCGGGCCAGGATTCGAGTTACAGGAACAAGGGCCAAACCAACCACCCAAGAATGGAATCATCGAGCGAAAACACTTGACAACCTCCAAGAAGCAGCTTTTCTTGCCACCAGACCTTTCTCCAAAAATATTAGGAATCTGATGCCGTAACTAAACACATTCTTTAAATTGTAGCCATTTGTTGAGTGTTTTTTTGGTATCTAATCCGCATATATATCACCATTGCCCTTGATTTTCTTTACTGTATATCTCTTAAATGTCAACATATACACGTGTGATTTAGTTTACGAAGGTTTTTCAATGCCGAGAACCTCGATCAGAGAGTAAAAAAGGCGTAAGGTTCACAATGGTGTAAGATTAAAATGGGATATACCGAGCTAGGATGCGAGTTACAGGAACAAGGGCCAAACCAACCACCCAAGAATGGAATCGTCGAGCGAAAACATTTGACAACCTCCTAAAAGCAGCTTTTCTTGCCACCAAACCATTCCCATCAATTAGGAATCTGATGCCGTCACTAAACACATTCCTTAAATTGTTGCCATTTGTTGAGTGTTTTTTTTTTGTGTCTAATCCGCATATATATCACCATTGCCCTTGATTTTATTGACTGTATATCTCTTAAATATCAACATTTACACGTGTGATTTAGTTTACGAAGATTTTTCAATACCGAGAACCTCGATCAGAGAGTAAAAAAGGCGTAAGGTTCACAATGGTGTAAAATTAAAATGGGATATACCGGGCTAGGATTCGAGTTACAGGAACAAGGGCCAAACCAACCACACAAGAATGGAATCGTCGAGCGAAAACACTTGACAACCTCCTAGAAGAAGCTTTTCTTGCCACCAGACCTTTCTCCATCAATTAGGAATCTGATGCCGTCACTAAACACATTCCTTAAATTGTTGCCAGTTGTTGAGTGTTTTTTTTTTCTGTATAATCCACATATATATCACCGTTGCCCTTGATTTTCTTGACTGCATATCTCTTAAATCTCAACATATACTCGTGTGATTTAGTTTACGAAGATTTTTCAATGCCGAGAACTTCGATCAGAGAGTAAAAAGGCATAAGTTTCACAATGGTGTAAGATTAAAATGGGATATACCGGGCTAGGATTCGAGTTACAGGAACAAGGGCCAAGCCAACCACCCAAGAATGGAATCGTCAAGCCAAAACATTTGACAACCTCCTAGAAGCAGCCTTTCTAGCCACCAGACCTTTCTCCATCAATTAAGAATCTGATACCGTCACTAAACACATTCCTTAAATTGTAGCCATTTTTTGAGTGTTTGTTTTTTTGGTGTCTAATCCGCATATATATCACCATTGCCCTTGATTTTCTTGACTGTATATCTCTTAAATATCAACATATACACGTGTGATTTAGTTTACGAAGATTTTTCAATGTCGAGAACCTCGATCAGAGAGTAAACAAGGCGTAAGGTTCATAATGGTGTAAGATTAAAATGGGATATACCGGGCTAAGATTTGAGTTACAGGAACAAGGGCCAAACCAACCACCCAAGAATGGAATCCTCGAGCGAAAACACTTGACAACCTCCAGAAGCAGCTTTTCTTGCCACCAGAGCTTTCTCCAAAAATATTAGGAATCTGATGCCGTCACTAAACACATTCCTTAAATTGAAGTCATTTGTTGTGTGTTTGTTTATTTGGTGTCTAATCCGCAAATATATCACCATTGCCCTGGATTTTCTTGACTGTATATCTCTTAAATATAAACATATACACGTGTGATTTAGTTTACGAAGATTTTTCAATGCCGAGAACCTCGATCAGAGAGTAAAAAAGGTGTAAGGTTCAAAATGGTGTAAAATTAAAATGGGATATACCGGGCTAGAATTCGAGTTACAGGAACAATTGCCAAACCAGCCTCCCAAGAATGGAATCGTCGAGTGAAAACACTTGACAACCTCCTAAAAGCGGCTTTTCTTACCACCCGACCTTACTCCATCAATTAGGAATCTCATGCCGTCACTAAACACATTCCTTAAATTGTAGCCATTTGTTGAGTAATTTTTTTTTTGGTATCTAATCCGCATATATATCACCATTGCTCTTGATTTTCTTGACTGTATATCTCTTAAATATCAACATATACACGTGTGATTTAGTTTACGAAGATTTTTCAATGCCAAGAACCTCGATCAGAGAGAAAGAAAGGCGTAAGGTTCACAATGGTGTAAGATTACAATGGGATATACCGGGCTAGGATTCTTGTTACAGCAACAAGGGCCAAACCAACCACCCAAGAATGGAATCCTCGAGCGAAAACACTTAACAACCTCCTAGAAGCAGCTTTTCTTGCCACCAGACCTTTCTCCAAAAATATTAGGAATCTGATGCCGTCACTAAACACATTCCTTAAATTGTAGCCATTTGTTGAGTGTTTGTTTTTTTGGTGTCTAATCCGCTTATATATCACCATTGCCCTTGACTGTATATCTTATAAATATGAAAATATACACGGGTGATTTAGTTTCCGAAGATTTTTCAATGCCGAGAACCTCGATCAGAGAGTAAAAAAGGCGTAAGGTTCAAAATGGTGTAAAATTAAAATGGGATATACCGGGCTAGGATTCGAGTTACAGGAACAATTGCCAAACCAGCCACGCATGAATGGAATCGTCGAGTGAAAACACTTGACAACCTCCTAGAATCAGCTTTTCTTACCACCAGACCTTTCTCCATCAATTAGGAATCTGATGCCGTCACTAAACACATTCCTTAAATTGTAGCCATTTGTTGAGTAATTTTTTTTGGTGTCTAATCCGCATATATATCAACACTGCCCTTGATTTTCTTGCCTGTATATCTCTTAACTATCAACATATACATGTGTGATTTAGTTTACAAAGATTTTTCAATGCCGAGAACCTCGATCAGAGAGAAAAAAAGGCGTAAGGTTCACAATGGTATAAAATTAAAATGGCATATACCAGGCTAGGATTCGAGTTACAGGAACAAGTGCCAAACCAACCACCCAAGAATGGAATCGTCATGACAAAACACTTGACAACCTCCTAGAAGCAGTTTTTCTTACCACCAGACCTTTCTCCATCAATTAGGAATCTGATGCCGTCACTAAACACCTTCCTTAAATTGTAGCCATTTGTTGAGTGTTTTTTTTTGGTGTCTAATCCGCATATATATCACCATTGCCCTTGATTTTCTTGACTGTATATCTCCTAAATGTCAACATATACACGTGTGATTTAGTTTACGAAGACTTTTCAATGCCGAGAACCTCGATCAGAGAGTAAAAAAGGCGTAAGGTTTACAATGGAGTAAGATTAAAATGGGATATACCGGGCTAGGATTCGAGTTACAGGAACAAGGGCCAAACCAACCACCCAAGAATGGAATCGTCGAGCGAAAACACTTGACAACCTCCAAGAAGCAGCTTTTCTTGCCACCAGACCTTTCTCCAAAAATATTAGGAATCTGATGCCGTAACTAAACACATTCTTTAAATTGTAGCCATTTGTTGAGTGTTTTTTTGGTATCTAATCCGCATATATATCACCATTGCCCTTGATTTTCTTTACTGTATATCTCTTAAATGTCAACATATACACGTGTGATTTAGTTTATGAAGGTTTTTCAATGCCGAGAACCTCGATCAGAGAGTAAAAAAGGCGTAAGGTTCACAATGGTGGAAGATTAAAATGGGATATACCGAGCTAGGACTCGAGTTACAGGAACAAGGGCCAAACCAACCACCCAAGAATGGAATCGTCGAGCGAAAACATTTGACAACCTCCTAAAAGCAGCTTTTCTTGCCACCAAACCATTCCCATCAATTAGGAATCTGATGCCGTCACTAAACACATTCCTTAAATTGTTGCCATTTGTTGAGTGTTTTTTTTTTGGTGTCTAATCCGCATATATATCACCATTGCCCTTGATTTTATTGACTGTATATCTCTTAAATATCAACATTTGCACGTGTGATTTAGTTTACGAAGATTTTTCAATACCGAGAACCTCGATCAGAGAGTAAAAAAGGCGTAAGGTTCACAATGGTGTAAAATTAAAATGGGATATACCAGGCTAGGATTCGAGTTACAGGAACAAGGGCCAAACCAACCACACAAGAATGGAATCGTCGAGCGAAAACACTTGACAACCTCCTAGAAGCAGCTTTTCTTGCCACCAGACCTTTCTCCATCAATTAGGAATCTGATGCCGTCACTAAACAAATTCCTTAAATTGTTGCCATTTGTTGAGTGTTTTTTTTTGTGTCTAATCCACATATATATCACCGTTGCCCTTGATTTTCTTGACTGCATATCTCTTAAATGTCAACATATACTCGTGCGATTTAGTTTACGAAGATTTTTCAATGCCGAGAACTTCGATCAGAGAGTAAAAAAGGCGTAAGGTTAACAATGGTGTAAAATTAAAATTGGATATACCGGGCTAGGATTCAAGTTACAGGAACAAGGGCCAAACCAACCACCCAAGAATGGAATCGTCGAGCCAAAACATTTGACAACCTCCTAGAAGCAGCCTTTCTTACCACCAGACATTTCTCCATCAATTAAGAATCTGATGCCGTCACTAAACACATTCCTTAAATTGTAGCCATTTGTTGAGTGTTTTTTTTGGTGTCTAATACGCATATATATCACCATTGCCCTTGATTTTTTTGACTGTATATCTGTTAAATATCAACATATACACGTGTGATTTAGTTTACGAAGATTTTTCAATGCCGAGAACCTCGATCAGAGAGTAAAAAGGCATAAGTTTCACAATGGTGTAAGATTAAAATGGGATATACCGGGCTAGGATTCGAGTTACAGGAACAAGGGCCAAGCCAACCACCCAAGAATGGAATCGTCAAGCCAAAACATTTGACAACCTCCTAGAAGCAGCCTTTCTTGCCACCAGACCTTTCTCCATCAATTAAGAATCTGATACCGTCACTAAACACATTCCTTAAATTATAGCCATTTTTTGAGTGTTTTTTTTTGGTGTCTAATCCGCATATATATCACCATTGCCCTTGATTTTCTTGATTGTATATCTCTTAAATATCAACATATACACGTGTGATTTAGTTTACGAAGATTTTTCAATGCCGAGAACCTCGATCAGAGAGTAAAATAGGCGTAAGGTTCACAATGGTGTAAGATTAAAATGGGACATACCGGGCCAGGATTCGAGTTACAGGAACAAGGGCCAAACCAACCACCCAAGAATGGAATCGTCGAGCGAAAACACTTGACAACCTCCAAGAAGCAGCTTTTCTTGCCACCAGACCTTTCTCCAAAAATATTAGGAATCTGATGCCGTAACTAAACACATTCTTTAAATTGTAGCCATTTGTTGAGTGTTTTTTTGGTATCTAATCCGCATATATATCACCATTGCCCTTGATTTTCTTTACTGTATATCTCTTAAATGTCAACATATACACGTGTGATTTAGTTTATGAAGGTTTTTCAATGCCGAGAACCTCGATCAGAGAGTAAAAAAGGCGTAAGGTTCACAATGGTGGAAGATTAAAATGGGATATACCGAGCTAGGACTCGAGTTACAGGAACAAGGGCCAAACCAACCACCCAAGAATGGAATCGTCGAGCGAAAACATTTGACAACCTCCTAAAAGCAGCTTTTCTTGCCACCAGACCTTTCTCCATCAATTAGGAATCTGATGCCGTCACTAAACAAATTCCTTAAATTGTTGCCATTTGTTGAGTGTTTTTTTTTTGGTGTCTAATCCGCATATATATCACCATTGCCCTTGATTTTATTGACTGTATATCTCTTAAATATCAACATTTGCACGTGTGATTTAGTTTACGAAGATTTTTCAATACCGAGAACCTCGATCAGAGAGTAAAAAAGGCGTAAGGTTCACAATGGTGTAAAATTAAAATGGGATATACCAGGCTAGGATTCGAGTTACAGGAACAAGGGCCAAACCAACCACACAAGAATGGAATCGTCGAGCGAAAACACTTGACAACCTCCTAGAAGCAGCTTTTCTTGCCACCAGACCTTTCTCCATCAATTAGGAATCTGATGCCGTCACTAAACAAATTCCTTAAATTGTTGCCATTTGTTGAGTGTTTTTTTTTGTGTCTAATCCACATATATATCACCGTTGCCCTTGATTTTCTTGACTGCATATCTCTTAAATGTCAACATATACTCGTGCGATTTAGTTTACGAAGATTTTTCAATGCCGAGAACTTCGATCAGAGAGTAAAAAAGGCGTAAGGTTAACAATGGTGTAAAATTAAAATTGGATATACCGGGCTAGGATTCAAGTTACAGGAACAAGGGCCAAACCAACCACCCAAGAATGGAATCGTCGAGCCAAAACATTTGACAACCTCCTAGAAGCAGCCTTTCTTACCACCAGACATTTCTCCATCAATTAAGAATCTGATGCCGTCACTAAACACATTCCTTAAATTGTAGCCATTTGTTGAGTGTTTTTTTTGGTGTCTAATACGCATATATATCACCATTGCCCTTGATTTTTTTGACTGTATATCTGTTAAATATCAACATATACACGTGTGATTTAGTTTACGAAGATTTTTCAATGCCGAGAACCTCGATCAGAGAGTAAAAAGGCATAAGTTTCACAATGGTGTAAGATTAAAATGGGATATACCGGGCTAGGATTCGAGTTACAGGAACAAGGGCCAAGCCAACCACCCAAGAATGGAATCGTCAAGCCAAAACATTTGACAACCTCCTAGAAGCAGCCTTTCTTGCCACCAGACCTTTCTCCATCAATTAAGAATCTGATACCGTCACTAAACACATTCCTTAAATTGTAGCCATTTTTTGAGTGTTTTTTTTTGGTGTCTAATCCGCATATATATCACCATTGCCCTTGATTTTCTTGATTGTATATCTCTTAAATATCAACATATACACGTGTGATTTAGTTTACGAAGATTTTTCAATGCCGAGAACCTCGATCAGAGAGTAAAATAGGCGTAAGGTTCACAATGGTGTAAGATTAAAATGGGACATACCGGGCCAGGATTCGAGTTACAGGAACAAGGGCCAAACCAACCACCCAAGAATGGAATCGTCGAGCGAAAACACTTGACAACCTCCAAGAAGCAGCTTTTCTTGCCACCAGACCTTTCTCCAAAAATATTAAGAATCTGATGCCGTAACTAAACACATTCTTTAAATTGTAGCCATTTGTTGAGTGTTTTTTTGGTATCTAATCCGCATATATATCACCATTGCCCTTGATTTTCTTTACTGTATATCTCTTAAATGTCAACATATACACGTGTGATTTAGTTTACGAAGGTTTTTCAATGCCGAGAACCTCGATCAGAGAGTAAAAAAGGCGTAAGGTTCACAATGGTGTAAGATTAAAATGGGATATACCGAGCTAGGATTCGAGTTACAGGAACAAGGGCCAAACCAACCACCCAAGAATGGAATCGTCGAGCGAAAACATTTGACAACCTCCTAGAAGCAGCTTTTCTTGCCACCAGACCTTTCTCCATCAATTAGGAATCTGATGCCGTCACTAAACAAATTCCTTAAATTGTTGCCATTTGTTGAGTGTTTTTTTTTGTGTGTAATCCACATATATATCACCGTTGCCCTTGATTTTCTTGACTGCATATCTCTTAAATGTCAACATATACTCGTGTGATTTAGTTTACGAAGATTTTTCAATGCCGAGAACTTCGATCAGAGAGTAAAAAAGGCGTAAGGTTAACGATGGTGTAAAATTAAAATTGGATATACCGGGCTAGGATTCAAGTTACAGGAACAAGGGCCAAACCAACCACCCAAGAATGGAATCGTCGAGCCAAAACATTTGACAACCTCCTAGAAGCAGCCTTTCTTGCCACCAGACATTTCTCCATCAATTAAGAATCTGATGCCGTCACTAAACACATTCCTTAAATTGTAGCCATTTGTTGAGTGTTTTTTTTGGTGTCTAATACGCATATAGATCACCATTGCCCTTGATTTTTTTGACTGTATATCTGTTAAATATCAACATATACACGTGTGATTTAGTTTACGAAGATTTTTCAATGCCGAGAACCTCGATCAGAGAGTAAAAAGGCATAAGTTTCACAATGGTGTAAGATTAAAATGGGATATACCGGGCTAGGATTCGAGTTAAAGGAACAAGGGCCAAGCCAACCACCCAAGAATGGAATCGTCAAGCCAAAACATTTTACAACCTCCTAGAAGCAGCCTTTCTTGCCACCAGACCTTTCTCCATCAATTAAGAATCTGATACCGTCACTAAACACATTCCTTAAATTGTAGCCATTTGTTGAGTGTTTTTTTTTGGTGTCTAATCCGCATATATGTCACCATTGCCCTTGATTTTCTTGATTGTATATCTCTTAAATATCAACATATACACGTGTGATTTAGTTTACGAAGATTTTTCAATGCCGAGAACCTCGATCAGAGAGTAAAATAGGCGTAAGGTTCACAATGGTGTAAGATTAAAATGGGACATACCGGGCCAGGATTCGAGTTACAGGAACAAGGGCCAAACCAACCACCCAAGAATGGAATCGTCGAGCGAAAACACTTGACAACCTCCAAGAAGCAGCTTTTCTTGCCACCAGACCTTTCTCCAAAAATATTAGGAATCTGATGCCGTAACTAAACACATTCTTTAAATTGCAGCCATTTGTTGAGTGTTTTTTTGGTATCTAATCCGCATATATATCACCATTGCCCTTGATTTTCTTTACTGTATATCTCTTAAATGTCAACATATACACGTGTGATTTAGTTTACGAAGGTTTTTCAATGCCGAGAACCTCGATCAGAGAGTAAAAAAGGCGTAAGGTTCACAATGGTGTAAGATTAAAATGGGATATACCGAGCTAGGATGCGAGTTACAGGAACAAGGGCCAAACCAACCACCCAAGAATGGAATCGTCGAGCGAAAACATTTGACAACCTCCTAAAAGCAGCTTTTCTTGCCACCAAACCATTCCCATCAATTAGGAATCTGATGCCGTCACTAAACACATTCCTTAAATTGTTGCCATTTGTTGAGTGTTTTTTTTTTGTGTCTAATCCGCATATATATCACCATTGCCCTTGATTTTATTGACTGTATATCTCTTAAATATCAACATTTACACGTGTGATTTAGTTTACGAAGATTTTTCAATACCGAGAACCTCGATCAGAGAGTAAAAAAGGCGTAAGGTTCACAATGGTGTAAAATTAAAATGGGATATACCGGGCTAGGATTCGAGTTACAGGAACAAGGGCCAAACCAACCACACAAGAATGGAATCGTCGAGCGAAAACACTTGACAACCTCCTAGAAGCAGCTTTTCTTGCCACCAGACCTTTCTCCATCAATTAGGAATCTGATGCCGTCACTAAACACATTCCTTAAATTGTTGCCAGTTGTTGAGTGTTTTTTTTTTGTGTATAATCCACATATATATCACCGTTGCCCTTGATTTTCTTGACTGCATATCTCTTAAATGTCAACATATACTCGTGTGATTTAGTTTACGAAGATTTTTCAATGCCGAGAACTTCGATCAGAGAGTAAAAAAGGCGTAAGGTTAACAATGGTGTAAAATTAAAATTGGATATACCGGGCTAGGATTCAAGTTCCAGGAACAAGGGCCAAACCAACCACCCAAGAATGGAATCGTCGAGCCAAAACATTTGACAACCTCCTAGAAGCAGCCTTTCTTGCCACCAGACGTTTCTCCATCAATTAAGAATCTGATGCCGTCACTAAACACATTCCTTAAATTGTAGCCATTTGTTGAGTGTTTGTTTTTTTGGTGTCTAATCCGCATATATATCACCATTGCCCTTGATTTTCCTGACTGTATATCTCTTAAATATCAACATATACACGTGTGATTTAGTTTACGAAGATTTTTCAATGTCGAGAACCTCGATCAGAGAGTAAACAAGGCGTAAGGTTCATAATGGTGTAAGATTAAAATGGGATATACCGGGCTAAGATTTGAGTTACAGGAACAAGGGCCAAACCAACCACCCAAGAATGGAATCGTCGAGCGAAAACACTTGACAACCTCCAGAAGCAGCTTTTCTTGCCACCAGAGCTTTCTCCAAAAATATTAGGAATCTGATGCCGTCACTAAACACATTCCTTAAATTGAAGTCATTTGTTGAGTGTTTGTTTATTTGGTGTCTAATCCACATATATATCACCATTGCCCTGGATTTTCTTGACTGTATATCTCTTAAATATAAACATATACACGTGTGATTTAGTTTACGAAGATTTTTCAATGCCGAGAACCTCGATCAGAGAGTAAAAAAGGTGTAAGGTTCAAAATGGTGTAAAATTAAAATGGGATATACCGGGCTAGGATTCGAGTTACAGGAACAATTGCCAAACCAGCCTCCCAAGAATGGAATCGTCGAGTGAAAACACTTGACAACCTCCTAAAATCAGCTTTTCTTACCACCCGACCTTACTCCATCAATTAGGAATCTCATGCCGTCACTAAACACATTCCTTAAATTGTAGCCATTTGTTGAGTAATTTTTTTTTTGGTATCTAATCCGCATATATATCACCATTGCTCTTGATTTTCTTGACTGTATATCTCTTAAATATCAACATATACACGTGTGATTTAGTTTACGAAGATTTTTCAATGCCAAGAACCTCGATCAGAGAGAAAGAACGGCGTAAGGTTCACAATGGTGTAAGATTACAATGGGATATACCGGGCTAGGATTCTTGTTACAGCAACAAGGGCCAAACCAACCACCCAAGAATGGAATCCTCGAGCGAAAACACTTAACAACCTCCTAGAAGCAGCTTTTCTTGCCACCAGACCTTTCTCCAAAAATATTAGGAATCTGATGCCGTCACTAAACACATTCCTTAAATTGTAGCCATTTGTTGAGTGTTTGTTTTTTTGGTGTCTAATCCGCTTATATATCACCATTGCCCTTGACTGTATATCTTATAAATATGAAAATATACACGGGTGATTTAGTTTCCGAAGATTTTTCAATGCCGAGAACCTCGATCAGAGAGTAAAAAAGGCGTAAGGTTCAAAATGGTGTAAAATTAAAATGGGATATACCGGGCTAGGATTCGAGTTACAGGAACAATTGCCAAACCAGCCACGCATGAATGGAATCGTCGAGTGAAAACACTTGACAACCTCCTAGAATTAGCTTTTCTTACCACCAGACCTTTCTCCATCAATTAGGAATCTGATGCCGTCACTAAACACATTCCTTAAATTGTAGCCATTTGTTGAGTAATTTTTTTTGGTGTCTAATCCGCATATATATCAACATTGCCCTTGATTTTCTTGACTGTATATCTCTTAACTATCAACATATACATGTGTGATTTAGTTTACAAAGATTTTTCAATGCCGAGAACCTCGATCAGAGAGAAAAAAAGGCGTAAGGTTCACAATGGTATAAAATTAAAATGGCATATACCAGGCTAGGATTCGAGTTACAGGAACAAGTGCCAAACCAACCACCCAAGAATGGAATCGTCATGACAAAATACTTGACAACCTCCTAGAAGCAGTTTTTCTTACCACCAGACCTTTCTCCATCAATTAGGAATCTGATGCCGTCACTAAACACATTCCTTAAATTGTAGCCATTTGTTGAGTGATTTTTTTTGGTGTCTAATCCGCATATATATCACCATTGCCCTTGATTTTCTTGACTGTATATCTCCTAAATGTCAACATATACACGTGTGATTTAGTTTACGAAGACTTTTCAATGCCGAGAACCTCGATCAGAGAGTAAAAAAGGCGTAAGGTTTACAATGGAGTAAGATTAAAATGGGATATACCGGGCTAGGATTCGAGTTACAGGAACAAGGGCCAAACCAACCACCCAAGAATGGAATCGTCGAGCGAAAACACTTGACAACCTCCTAGAAGTAGCTTTTCTTGCCACCAGACCTTTCTCCATCAATTAGGAATCTGATGCCGTCACTAAACACATTCATTAAATTGTAGCCATTTGTTGAGTGATTTTTTTTGGTGTCTAATCCGCGTATATATCACCATTGCCCTTGATTTTCTTGAATGTATATCTCATAAATATCAACATATACACGTGTGATTTAGTTTACGAAGATTTTTCAATGCCGAGAACCTCGATCAGAGAATAAAAAAGGCGTAAGGTTCACAATGGTGTAAAATTAAAGTAGGATATACCGGGCTAGGATTCGAGTTACAGGAACAAGGGCCAAACCAACCACCCAAGAATGGAATCGTCGAGCGAAAACACTTGACAACCTCCTAGAAGCAGCTTTTCTTGTCACCAGACCTTTCTCCATCAATTAGGAATTTGATGCCGTCACTAAACTCATTCCTTAAATTGTAGCCATTTGTTGAGTGTTTTTTTTGGTGTCTAATCCGCATATAGATCACCATTGCCCTTGATTTTCTTAACTGTATATCACTTAAATGTCAACATATACACGTGTGATTTAGTTTACGAAGATTTTTCAATGCCGAGAACCTCGATCAGAGAGTAAAAAAGGCGTAGGGTTCACAATGTTGTAAAATTAAACTGGGATATACCGGGCTAGGATTTGAGTTACAGGAACAAGGGCCAACCCAACCACCCAAGAATGGAATCTACGAGCGAAAACACTTCACAACCTCCTAGAAGCAGCTTTTCTTACCAACAGACCTTTCTCCATTAATTAGGAATCTGATGCCGTCACTAAACACATTCCTTAAATTGTAGCCATTTGTTGAGTGTTTTTTTTGTGTCTAATCCGCTTATATATCACCATTGCGCTTGATTTTCTTGACTGTATATCTCTTAAATATCAACATATACACTTGTGATTTAGTTTACGATGATTTTTCAATGCCGAGAACCTCGATTAGAGAGTAAAAAAGGCGTAAGGTTCACAATGGTGTAAAATTAAAATGGGATATACCGGGCTAGGATTCGAGTTACAGGAACAAGGGCCAAACCAACCACCCAAGAATGGAATCGTCAAGCGAAAACACTTGACAACCTCCTATAAGCAGCTTTTCTTACCACCAGACATTTCTCCATCAATTAGGAATCTGATGCCGTCAGTAAACACATTCCTTAAATTGCAGCCATTTGTTGAGTGTTTTTTTTGGTGTCTCATCCGCATATATGTCACCATTGCCCTTGATTTTCTTGACTGTATATCTCTTAAATATCAACATATACACTTGTGATTTAGTTTTCAAAGATTTTTCAATTCCGAGAACCTCGATCAGAGAGTAAAAAAGGCGTAAGGTTCACAATGGTGTAAAATTAAAATGGGATATACCGGGCTAGAATTCAACTTACAGGAAGATGGACCAACCCAACCACCCAAGAATGGAATCGTCGAGCGAAAAATTCTTGACAACCTCCTAGAAGCAGCTTTTCTTACCACCGGACCTTTCTCCATCAATTAGGAATCTGATGCCGTCACTAAAGACATTCCTTAAATTGTAGCCATTTGTTGAGTGTTTTTTTTTTGTGTCTAATCCGCATATATATCACCATTGTCCTTAATTTTCTTGACTGTATATCAACATATACACGTGTGATTTAGTTTACGAAGATTTTTCAATGTCGAGAACCTCGATCAGAGAGTAAACAAGGCGTAAGGTTCATAATGGTGTAAGATTAAAATGGGATATACCGGGCTAAGATTCGAGTTACAGGAACAAGGGCCAAACCAACCACCCAAGAATGGAATCGTCGAGCGAAAACACTTGACAACCTCCAGAAGCAGCTTTTCTTGCCACCAGAGCTTTCTCCAAAAATATTAGGAATCTGATGCCGTCACTAAACACATTCCTTAAATTGAAGCCATTTGTTGAGTGCTTGTTTATTTGGTGTCTAATCCGCATATATATCACCATTGCCCTGGATTTTCTTGACTGTATATCTCTTAAATATCAACATATACACGTGTGATTTAGTTTACGAAGATTTTTCAATGCCGAGAACCTCGATTAGAGAGTAAAAAAGGTGTAAGGTTCAAAATGGTGTAAAATTAAAATGGGATATACCGGGCTAGGATTCGAGTTACAGGAACAATTGCTAAACCAGCCTCCCAAGAATGGAATCGTCGAGTGAAAACACTTGACAACCTCCTAGAATCAGCTTTTCTTACCACCCGACCTTACTCCATCAATTAGGAATCTCATGCCGTCACTAAACACATTCCTTAAATTGTAGCCATTTGTTGAGAAATTTTTTTTTGGTATCTAATCCGCATATATATCACCATTGCCCTTGATTTTCTTGACTGTATATCTCTTAAATATCAACATATACATGTGTGATTTAGTTTACAAAGATTTTTCAATGCCGAGAACCTCGATCAGAGAGAAAAAAAGGCGTAAGGTTCACAATGGTATAAAATTAAAATGGGATATACCAGGCTAGGATTCGAGTTACAGGAACAAGTGCCAAACCAACCACCCAAGAATGGAATCGTCATGAGAAAACACTTGACAACCTCCTAGAAGCAGCTTTTCTTACCACCAGACCTTTCTCCATCAATTAGGAATCTGATGCCGTCACTAAACACATTCCTTAAATTGTAGCCATTTGTTGAGTAATTTTTTTTGGTGTCTAATCCGCATATATATCAACATTGCCCTTGATTTTCTTGATTGTATATCTCTTAAATATCAACATATATATGTGTGATTTAGTTTACAAAGATTTTTCAATGCCGAGAACCTCGAACAGAGAGAAAAAAAGGGGTAAGGTTCACAATGGTATAAAATTAAAATGGGATATACCAGGCTAGGATTCGAGTTACAGGAACAATTGCCAAACCAACCACCCAAGAATGGAATCGTCATGAGAAAACACTTGACAACCTCCTAGAAGCAGCTTTTCTTACCACCAGACCTTTCTCCATCAATTAGGAATCTGATGCCGTCACTAAACACATTCCTTAAATTGTAGCCATTTGTTGAGTGATTTTTTTTGGTGTCTAATCCGCATATATATCACCATTGCCCTTGATTTTCTTGACTGTATATCTCCTAAATGTCAACATATACACGTGTGATTTACTTTACGAAGACTTTTCAATGCCGAGAACCTCGATCAGAGAGTAAAAAAGGCGTAAGGTTCACAATGGTGTAAAATTAAAATGGGATATACCGGGCTAGGATTCAACTTACAGGAACAAGGGCCAAACCAACCACCCAAGAATGGAATCGTCAAGCGAAAACACTTGACAACCTCCTAGAAGCAGCTTTTCTTGCCACCAGACCTTTCTCCATCAATTAGGAATCTGATGCCGTCACTAAACACATTCCTTAAATTGTAGCTATTTGTTGAGTGATTTTTTTTGGTGTCTAATCCGCGTATATATCACCATTGCCCTCGATTTTCTTGAATGTATATCTCATAAATATCAACATATACACGTGTGATTTAGTTTACGAAGATTTTTCAATGCCGAGAACCTCGATCAGAGAGTAAAAAAGGCGTAAGGTTCACAATGGTGTAAAATTAAAGTAGGATATACAGGGCTAGGATTCGAGTTACAGGAACAAGGGCCAAACCAACCACCCAAGAATGGAATCGTCGAGCGAAAACACTTGACAACCTCCTAGAAGCAGCTTTTCTTGTCACCAGACCTTTCTCCATCAATTAGGAATCTGATGCCGTCACTAAACACATTCCTTAAATTGTAGCCATTTGTTGAGTGTTTTTTTTTGGTGTCTAATCCGCATATAGATCACCATTGCCCTTGATTTTCTTAACTGTATATCACTTAAATGTCAACATATACACGTGTGATTTAGTTTACGAAGATTTTTCAATGCCGAGAACCTCGATCAGAGAGTAAAAAAGGCGTAAGGTTCACAATGTTGTAAAATTAAAATGGGATATACCGGGCTAGGATTTGAGTTACAGGAACAAGGGCCAACCCAACCACCCAAGAATGGAATCTACGAGCGAAAACACTTCACAACCTCCTAGAAGCAGCTTTTCTTACCAACAGACCTTTCTCCATCAATTAGGAATCTGATGCCGTCACTAAAGACATTCCTTAAATTGTAGCCATTTGTTGAGTGTTTTTTTTTTGTGTCTAATCCGCATATATATCACCATTGTCCTTAATTTTCTTGACTGTATATCAACATATACACGTGTGATTTAGTTTACGAAGATTTTTCAATGTCGAGAACCTCGATCAGAGAGTAAACAAGGCGTAAGGTTCATAATGGTGTAAGATTAAAATGGGATATACCGGGCTAAGATTCGAGTTACAGGAACAAGGGCCAAACCAACCACCCAAGAATGGAATCGTCGAGCGAAAACACTTGACAACCTCCAGAAGCAGCTTTTCTTGCCACCAGAGCTTTCTCCAAAAATATTAGGAATCTGATGCCGTCACTAAACACATTCCTTAAATTGAAGCCATTTGTTGAGTGTTTGTTTATTTGGTGTCTAATCCGCATATATATCACCATTGCCCTGGATTTTCTTGACTGTATATCTCTTAAATATCAACATATACACGTGTGATTTAGTTTACGAAGATTTTTCAATGCCGAGAACCTCGATTAGAGAGTAAAAAAGGTGTAAGGTTCAAAATGGTGTAAAATTAAAATGGGATATACCGGGCTAGGATTCGAGTTACAGGAACAATTGCTAAACCAGCCTCCCAAGAATGGAATCGTCGAGTGAAAACACTTGACAACCTCCTAGAATCAGCTTTTCTTACCACCCGACCTTACTCCATCAATTAGGAATCTCATGCCGTCACTAAACACATTCCTTAAATTGTAGCCATTTGTTGAGTAATTTTTTTTTGGTATCTAATCCGCATATATATCACCATTGCCCTTGATTTTCTTGACTGTATATCTCTTAAATATCAACATATACATGTGTGATTTAGTTTACAAAGATTTTTCAATGCCGAGAACCTCGATCAGAGAGAAAAAAAGGCGTAAGGTTCACAATGGTATAAAATTAAAATGGGATATACCAGGCTAGGATTCGAGTTACAGGAACAAGTGCCAAACCAACCACCCAAGAATGGAATCGTCATGAGAAAACACTTGACAACCTCCTAGAAGCAGCTTTTCTTACCACCAGACCTTTCTCCATCAATTAGGAATCTGATGCCGTCACTAAACACATTCCTTAAATTGTAGCCATTTGTTGAGTAATTTTTTTTGGTGTCTAATCCGCATATATATCAACATTGCCCTTGATTTTCTTGATTGTATATCTCTTAAATATCAACATATATATGTGTGATTTAGTTTACAAAGATTTTTCAATGCCGAGAACCTCGAACAGAGAGAAAAAAAGGGGTAAGGTTCACAATGGTATAAAATTAAAATGGGATATACCAGGCTAGGATTCGAGTTACAGGAACAATTGCCAAACCAACCACCCAAGAATGGAATCGTCATGAGAAAACACTTGACAACCTCCTAGAAGCAGCTTTTCTTACCACCAGACCTTTCTCCATCAATTAGGAATCTGATGCCGTCACTAAACACATTCCTTAAATTGTAGCCATTTGTTGAGTGATTTTTTTTGGTGTCTAATCCGCATATATATCACCATTGCCCTTGATTTTCTTGACTGTATATCTCCTAAATGTCAACATATACACGTGTGATTTACTTTACGAAGACTTTTCAATGCCGAGAACCTCGATCAGAGAGTAAAAAAGGCGTAAGGTTCACAATGGTGTAAAATTAAAATGGGATATACCGGGCTAGGATTCAACTTACAGGAACAAGGGCCAAACCAACCACCCAAGAATGGAATCGTCAAGCGAAAACACTTGACAACCTCCTAGAAGCAGCTTTTCTTGCCACCAGACCTTTCTCCATCAATTAGGAATCTGATGCCGTCACTAAACACATTCCTTAAATTGTAGCTATTTGTTGAGTGATTTTTTTTGGTGTCTAATCCGCGTATATATCACCATTGCCCTCGATTTTCTTGAATGTATATCTCATAAATATCAACATATACACGTGTGATTTAGTTTACGAAGATTTTTCAATGCCGAGAACCTCGATCAGAGAGTAAAAAAGGCGTAAGGTTCACAATGGTGTAAAATTAAAGTAGGATATACAGGGCTAGGATTCGAGTTACAGGAACAAGGGCCAAACCAACCACCCAAGAATGGAATCGTCGAGCGAAAACACTTGACAACCTCCTAGAAGCAGCTTTTCTTGTCACCAGACCTTTCTCCATCAATTAGGAATCTGATGCCGTCACTAAACACATTCCTTAAATTGTAGCCATTTGTTGAGTATTTTTTTTTGGTGTCTAATCCGCATATAGATCACCATTGCCCTTGATTTTCTTAACTGTATATCACTTAAATGTCAACATATACACGTGTGATTTAGTTTACGAAGATTTTTCAATGCCGAGAACCTCGATCAGAGAGTAAAAAAGGCGTAAGGTTCACAATGGTGTAAAATTAAAATGGGATATACTGGGCTAGGATTCGAGTTACAGGAACAAGGGCCAAACCAACCACCCAAGAATGGAATCGTCAAGCGAAAACACTTGACAACCTCCTATAAGCAGCTTTTCTTACCACCAGACATTTCTCCATCAATTAGGAATCTGATGTCGTCACTAAACACATTCCTTAAATTGTAGCCAGTTGTTGAGTGTTTTTTTTGGTGTCTCATCCGCATATATGTCACCATTGCCCTTGATTTTCTTGACTGTATATCTCTTAAATATCAACATATACACTTGTGATTTAGTTTTCAAAGATTTTTCAATGCCGAGAACCTCGATCAGAGAGTAAAAAAGGCGTAAGGTTCACAATGGTGTAAAATTAAAATGGGATATACCGGGCTAGGATTCAACTTACAGGAAGAAGGACCAACCCAACCACCCAGAATGGAATCGTCGAGCGAAAAATTCTTGACAACCTCCTAGAAGCAGCTTTTCTTACCACCGGACCTTTCTCCATCAATTAGGAATCTGATGCCCTCACTAAACACATTCCTTAAATTGTAGCCATTTGTTGAGTGTTTTTTTTTGTGTCTAATCCGCATATATATCACCATTGCCCTTGATTTTCTTGACTGTATATCTCTTAAATGTCAACATATACCCTTGTGATTTAGTTTACGAAGATTTTTCAATGCCTAGAACCTCGATCAGAGAGTAAAAAAAGCGTAAGGTTCACAATGGTGTAAAATTAAAATGGGATATACCGAGCTAGGATTCGAGTTACAGGAACAAGGGACAAACTAACCACCCAAGAATGGAATCGTTGAGGGAAAACACTTGACAACCTCCTAGAAGCCGCTTTTCTTGCCACCAGACCTTTCTCCATCAATTAGGAATCTGATGCCTTCACTAAACACATTTCTTAAATTTTAGCCATTTGTTGAGTGTTTTTTTTGGTGTCCAATCCGCATATATATCACCATTGCCCTTCATTTTTTTGACTGTATATCTCTCAAATATCAACATATACACGTGTTAATTAGTTTACGAATATTTTTCAATGCCGAGAACCTCGATTAGAGAGTAAAAAAGGCGTAAGTTTCACAATGGTGTAAAATTAAAATGGGATATACCGGGATAGGATTCGAGTTACAGGAACAAGGGCCAAACCAACCACCCAAGAATGGAATCGTCGAGCGAAAACACTTGACAACCTCCGAGAAGCAGCTTTTCTTACCACCAGACCTTTCTCCATCAATTAGGAATCTAATGCCGTCACTAAACACGTTCCTTAAATTGTAGCCATTTGTTGAGTGTTTTTTTTTGTGTCTAATCCGCATATATATCACCATTGCCCTTGATTTTCTTGACTGTATATCTCTTAAATATCAACATATACACGTTGTATTTAGTTTACGAAGATTTTTCAATGCCAAGAACCTCGATCAGAGAGTAAAAAAGGTGTAAGGTTCACAACGGTGTAAAATAAAAATTTTATATACCGGGCTAGGATTCGAGTTACATGAACAAGGGCCAAACTAACCACCCAAAAATGGAATCGTCGAGCGAAAACACATGATAACCTCCTAAAAGCAGCTTTTCTTGCCACCAGACCTTTCTCCGTCAATTAGGAATCTGATGCCGTCACTAAACACATTCCTTAAATTGTAGCCATTTGTTGAGTGTTTTTTTTTTGTGTCTAATCCGCATATATATCACCATTGCCCTTGATTTTCTTGACTGTATATCTCTTAAATATCAACATATACACGTGTGATTTAGTTTACAAAGATTTTTCAATGCCAAGAACCTCGATCAAAGAGTAAAAAAGGCGTAAGGTTCATAATGGTGTAAAATTAAAATGGGATATACTGGGCTATGATTCGAGTTACAGGAACAAGGGACAAACCAACCACCCAAGAATGGAATCATCGAGCGAAAACATTTGACAACCTCCTAGAAGCAGCTTTTCTTACCACCAGACCTTTCTCCATCAATTAGGAATCTGATGTCATCACTAAACACATTCCTTAAATTGTAGCCATTTGTTGAGTGTTTTTTTTGGTGTCTCATCCGCATATATGTCACCATTGCCCTTGATTTTCTTGACTGTATATCTCTTAAATATCAACATATACACTTGTGATTTAGTTTTCAAAGATTTTTCAATGCCGAGAACCTCGATCAGAGAGTAAAAAAGGCGTAAGGTTCACAATGGTGTAAAATTAAAATGGGATATACCGGGATAGGATTCAACTTACAGGAAGAAGGACCAACCCAACCACCCAAGAATGGAATCGTCGAGCGAAAAATTCTTGACAACCTCCTAGAAGCAGCTTTTCTTACCACCGGACCTTTCTCCATCAATTAGGAATCTGATGCCGTCAGTAAACACATTCCTTAAATTGTAGCCATTTGTTGAGTGTTTTTTTTTTGTGTCTAATCTGCATATATATCACCATTGCCCTTGATTTTCTTGACTGTATATCTCTTAAATGTCAACATATACCCTTGTGATTTAGTTTACGAAGATTTTTCAATGCCTAGAACCTCGATCAGAGAGTAAAAAAAGCGTAAGGTTCACAATGGTGTAAAATTAAAATGGGATATACCGAGCTAGGATTCGAGTTACAGGAACAAGGGACAAACTAACCACCCAAGAATGGAATCATCGAGGGAAAACACTTGACAACCTCCTAGAAGCCGCTTTTCTTGCCACCAGACCTTTCTCCATCAATTAGGAATCTGATGCAGTCACTAAACACATTCCTTAAATTGTAGCCATTTGTTGAGTGTTTTTTTATGGTGTCTAATCCGCATATATATCACCATTGCCCTTCATTTTTTTTTGACTGTATATCTCTCAAATATCAACATATACACGTGTTAAGTAGTTTACGAAAATTTTTCAATGCCGAGAATATCGATTAGAGAGTAAAAAAGGCGTAAGTTTCACAATGGTGTAAAATTAAAATGGGATATACCGGGATAGGATTCGAGTTACAGGAACAAGGGCCAAACCAACCGCCCAAGAATGGAATCGTCGAGCGAAAACACTTGACAACCTCCTAGAAGCAGCTTTTCTTGCCACCAGACCTTTCTCTATCAATTAGGAATCTGATGCCGTCACTAAACACATTCCTTAAATTGTAGCCATTTGTTGAGTGTTTTTTTGTGTCTAATCCGCATATATATCACCATTGCCCTTGATTTTTTTGACTGTATATATCTCTTAAATATCAACATATACACGTGTGATTTAGTTTACGAAGATTTTTCAATGCCGAGAACCTCGATTAGAGAGTAAAAAAGGATTAAGTTTCACAATGGTGTAAAATTAAAATGGGATATACCGGGCTAGGATTCGAGTTACAGGAACTAGGGCCAAAAAACCACCCAAGAATGGAATCGTCGAACGAAAACACTTGACAACCTCCTAGAAGCAGCTTTTCTTGCCACCAGACCTGTCTCCATCAATTAGGAATCTGATGCCGTCACTAAACACATTCCTTAAACTGTAGCCATTTATTGAGTGTTTTTTTTTGTGTCTAATCCGCATATATATCACCATTGCCCTTGATTTTCTTGTCTGTATATCTCTTAATTGTCAACATATACACTTGTGATTTAGTTTACGAAGATTTTTCAATGCCTAGAACCTCGATCAGAGAGTAAAAAAGGCGTAAGGTTCACAATGGTGTAAAATTAAAATGGGATATACCGTGCTATGATTTAAGTTACAGGAAAAAGGGCCAAACCAACCACCTAAGAATGGAATCGTCAAGCGAAAACACTTGACAACCTCCTAGAAGCAGCTTTTCTTGCCACCAGACCTTTCTCCATCAATTAGGAATCTGATGCCGTCACTAAACACATTCCTTAAATTGTAGCCATTTATTGAGTGTTTTTTTGGTGTCTAATCCGCATATATATCACCATTGCCCTTGATTTTCTTGTCTGTATATCTCTTAAATATCAACATATATACGTGTTTAGTTTACGAAGATTTTTCAATGCCGAGAACCTCGATCAGAGAGTAAAAAAGGCGTAAGGTTCACAATGGTGTAAAATTAAAATGGGATATACCGGGCTAAGATTCGAGTTACAGGAACAAGGGCCAAAACAACCACCCAAGAATGGAATCGTCGAGCGAAAACACTTGACAACCTCCTAGAAGCAGCCTTTCTTGCCACCAGACCTTTCTCTATCAATTAGGAATCTGATGCCGTCACTAAACACATTCCTTAAATTGTAGCCATTTGTTGAGTGTTTTTTTCTGTCTAATCCCCATATATATCACCATTGCCCTTGATTTTTTTGACTGTATATCTCGTAAATATCAACATATACACGTGTGATTTAGTTTACGAAGATTTTTTAATGCCGAGAACCTCGATTAGAGAGTAAAAAAGGATTAAGTTTCACAATAGTGTAAAATTAAAATGGTATATACCGGGCTAGGATTTGAGTTACAGGAACAAGGGCCAAACAACCACCCAAGAATGGAATCGTCGAGCGAAAACACTTGACAACCTCCTAGAAGCAGCTTTTCTTGCCACCAGACCTGTCTCCATCAATTAGGAATCTGATGCCGTCACTAAACACATTCCTTAAACTGTAGCCATTTATTGAGTGTTATTTTTTGTGTCTAATCCGCATATATATCACCATTGCCCTTGATTTTCTTGTCTGTATATCTCTTAAATATCAACATATACACGTGTGATTTAGTTTACGAAGATTTTTCAATGCCGAGAACCTCGATCAGAGAGTAAAAAAGGCGTAAGGTTCACAATGGTGTAAAATAAAAATGGGATATACCGAGCTGGGATTCGAGTTACAGGAACAAGGGCCAAACTAACCGCCCAAGAATGGAATCGTCGAGTGAAAACACTTGACAACCTCCTAGAAGCCGCTTTTCTTGCCACCAGACCTTTCTCCATCAATTAGGAATCTGATGCCGTCACTAAACACATTCCTTAAATTGTAGCCATTTGTTGAGTGTTTTTTTTGGTGTCTAATCCGCATATATATCACCATTGCCATTGATTTTCTTGACTGTATATCTCTTAAATGTCAACATATACACTTGTGATTTAGTTTACGAAGATTTTTCAATTCCTAGAACCTCAATCAGAGAGTAAAAAAGGCGTAAGGTTCAAAATGGTGTAAAATTAAAATGGGATATACCGGGCTAGGATTCGAGTTACAGGAACAAGGGCCAAACCAACCACCCAAGAATGGAATCGTCGAGCGAAAACACTTGACAACCTCCTAGAAGCAGCTTTTCTTGCCACCAGACCTTTCTTCATAAATTAGGAATCTGATGCCGTCACTAAACACATTCCTTAAATTGTAGCCATTTGTTTAGTGTTTTTTTTTTGTGTCTAATCCGCATATATATCACCATTACCCCTAATTTTCTTGACTGTATATCTCTTAAATATCAACATATACACGTGTGATTTAGTTTACGAAGATTTTTCAATGCCAAGAACGTCGATCAGAGAGTAAAAAAGACGTAAGGTTGACAATGGTGTAAAATTAAAATGGGATATACCGGGCTAGGATTCGAGTTACAGGAACAAGGGCCAAACTAACCACCCAAGAATGGAATCGTCGAACGAAAACACATGACAACCTCCTAGAAGCAGGTTTTCTTGCCACCAGACCTTTCTCCGTCAATTAGGAATCTGATGCCGTCACTAAACACATTCCTTAAATTGTAGCCATTTGTTGAGTGTTTTTTTGTGACTAATGCGCATATATATCACCATTTCCCTTGATTTTCTTGATTGTATATCTCTTAAATGTCAACATATACACTTGTGATTTAGTTTACGAAGATTTTTCAATGCCGAGAACCTCGATCAGAGAGTAAAAAAGGCGTAAGGTTCACAATGGTGTAAAATTAAAATGGGATATACCGGGCTAGGATTCAACTTACAAGAAGAAGGACCAACCAAACCACCCAAGAATGGAATCGCCGAGTGAAAAATACTTGACAACCTCCTAGAAGCAGCTTTTCTTACCACCAGACCTTTCTCCGTCAATTAGGAATCTGATGCCGTCACTAAACACATTCCTTAAATTGTAGCCATTTGTTGAGTGTTTTTTTTTTGGTGTCTAATCCGCATATATATCACCATTGCCCTTGATTGTCTTGACTGTATATCTCTTAAATGTCAACATATACACTTGTAATTTAGTTTACGAAGATTTTTCAATGCCTAGAACCTCGATCAGAGAGTAAAAAAGGCGAAGGTTCACAATGGTGTAAAATTAAAATGGGATATACCGGGCTATAATTCAAGTTACAGGAACAAGGGCCAAACCAACCACCCAAGAATGGAATCGTCTAGCGAAAACACTTGACAACCTCCTAGAAGCAGCTTTTCTAGCCACCAGACCTTTCTCCATCAATTAAGAATCTGATGCCGTCACTAAACACATTTCTTAAATTGTAGCCATTTATTGAGTTTTTTTTGTGTCTAATCCGCATATATATCACCATTGCCCTTGATTTTCTTGTCTGTATATCTCTTAAATATCAACATATACACGTGTCTAGCTTAAGAAGATTTTTCAATGCCGAGAACCTCGATCAGAGAGTAAAAAAGGCGTAAGGTTCACAATGGTGTAAAATTAAAATGGGATATACCGGGCTAGGATTCGAGTTACAGGAACAAGGGCCAAAGTAACCACCCAAGAATGGAATCGTCGAGCGAAAACACTTGACAACCTCCTAGAAGCCGCTTTTCTTACCACCAGACCTTTCTCCATCAATTAGGAATCTGATGCCGTCACTAAACACATTCCTTAAATTGTAGCCATTTGTTGAGTGTTTTTTTTGGTGTCTAATCCGCATATATATCACCATTGCCCTTGATTTTTTTGACTGTATATCTTTTAAATATCAACATATAAACGTGTGACTTAGTTTACGAAGATTTTTCAATGCCGAGAACCTCGATTAGAGAGTAAAAAAGGATTAAGTTTCACAATGGTGTAAAATTAAAATGGGATATACCGGGCTAGGATTCGAGTTACAGGAACAAGGGCCAAACAACCACCCAAGAATGGAATCGTCGAGCGAAAACACTTGACAACCTCCAAGAAGCAGCTTTTCTTGCCACCAGACCTTTCTCCTTCAATTAGGAATCTGATGCCGTCACTAAACACATTCCTTAAATTGTAGCCATTTGTTGAGTGTTTTTTTTGTGTCTAATCCGCATATATATCACCATTGCCCTTCATTTTTTTTGACTGTATATCTCTTAAATATCAACATATACACGTGTGATTTAGTTTACGAAGATTTTTCAATGCCGAGAACCTCGATTAGAGAGTAAAAAAGGCGTAAGGTTCACAATGGTGTAAAATTAAAATGGGATATACCGGGCTAGGATTCGAGTTACATGAACAAGGGCCAAACCAACCACCCAAGAATGGAATCGTCGAGCGAAAACACTTGACAACCTCCTAGAAGCAGCTTTTCTTGCCACCAGACCTTTCTCCATAAATTAGGAATCTGATGCCGTCACTAAACACATTCCTTAAATTGTAGCCATTTGTTGAGTGTTTTTTATTGTGTCTAATCCGCATATATATCACCATTGCCCTTAATTTTCTTGACTGTATATCTCTTAAATATCAACATATACACGTGTGATTTAGTTTACGAAGATTTTTCAATGCCAAGAACGTCGATCAGAGAGTAAAAAAGGCGTAAGGTTCACAATGGTGTAAAATTAAAATGGGATATACCGGGCTAGGATTCGAGTTACAGGAACAAGGGCCAAACTAACCACCCAAGAATCGAATCGTCGAACGAAAACACATGACAACCTCCTAGAAGCAGCTTTTCTTGCCACCAGACCTTTCTCCGTCAATTAGGAATCTGATGCCGTCACTAAACACATTCCTTAAATTGTAGCCATTTGTTGAGTGTTTTTTTTTTGTGACTAATGCGCATATATATCACCATTTCCCTTGATTTTCTTGACTGTATATCTCTTAAATATCAACATATACACGTGTGATTTAGTTTACGAAGATTTTTCAATGCCAAGAACCTCGATCAGAGAGTAAAAAAGGCGTAAGGTTCACAATGGTGTAAAATTAAAATGGGATACACTGGGCTATGCTTCGAGTTACAGGAACAAGGGACAAACCAACCACCCAAGAATGGAATCATCGAGCGAAAACATTTGACAACCTCCTAGAAGCAGCGTTTCTTACCACCAGACCTTTCTCCATCAATTAGGAATCTGATGCCGTCACTAAACACATTCCTTAAATTGTAGCCATTTGTTGAGTGTTTTTTGGTGTCTCATCCGCATATATGTCACCATTGCCCTTGATTTTCTTGATTGTATATCTCTTAAATGTCATTATATACACTTGTGATTTAGTTTACGAAGATTTTTCAATGCCGAGAACCTCGATCAGAGAGTAAAAAAGGCGTAAGGTTCACAATGGTGTAAAATTAAAATGGGATATACCGGGCTAGGATTCAACTTACAGGAAGAAGGACCAACCAAACCACCCAAGAATGGAATCGTCGAGTGAAAAATACTTGACAACCTCCTAGAAGCAGCTTTTCTTACCACCAGACCATTCTCCGTCAATTAGGAATCCGATGCCGTCACTAAACACATTCCTTAAATTGTAGCCATTTGTTGAGTGTTTTTTTGGTGTCTAATCCGCATATATATCACCATTGCCCTTGATTGTCTTGACTGTATATCTCTTAAATGTCAACATATACACTTGTAATTTAGTTTACGGAGATTTTTCAATGCATAGAACCTCGATCAGAGAGTAAAAAAGGCGTAAGGTTCACAATGGTGTAAAATTAGAATGGGATATACCGGGCTATGATTCAAGTTACAAGAACAAGGGCCAAACCAACCACCCAAGAATGGAATCGTCAAGCGAAAACACTTGACAACCTCCTAGAAGCAGCTTTTCTAGCCACCAGACCATTCTCCATCAATTAAGAATCTGATGCCGTCACTAAACACATTTCTTAAATTGTAGCCATTTATTGAGTTTTTTTTTTGTCTAATCCGCATATATATCACCATTGCCCTTGATTCTCTTGTCTGTATATCTCTTAAATATCAACATATACACGTGTGATTTAGTTTACGAAGATTTTTCAATGCCGAGAACCTCGATCAGAGAGTAAAAAAGGCGTAAGGTTCACAATGGTGTAAAATTAAAATGGGATATCCTGGGCTAGGATTCGAGTTACAGGAACAAGGGCCAAACCAGCCACCCAAGAATGGAATCGTCGAGCGAAAACACTTGACAACCTCCTAGAAGCACCTTTTCTTACCACCAGACCTTTCTCCATCAATTAGGAATCTGATGCCGTCACTAAACACATTCCTTAAATTGTAGCCATTTGTTGAGTGTTTTTTTTTGTGTCTCATCCGCATATATGTCACCATTGCCGTTGATTTTCTTGACTGTATATCTCTTAAATGTCAACATATACACTTGTGATTTAGTTTACGAAGATTTTTCAATGCCGAGAACCTCGATCAGAGAGTAAATAAGGCGTAAGGTTCACAATGGTGTAAAATTAAAATGGGATATACCGGGCTAGGATTCAACTTACAGGAAGAAGGACCAACCAAACCACCCAAGAATGGAATCGTCGAGTGAAAAATACTTGACAACCTCCTAGAAGCAGCTTTTCTTACCACCAGACCTTTCTCCGTCAATTAGGAATCTGATGCCGTCACTAAACACATTCCTTAAATTGTAGCCATTTGTTGAGTGTTTTTTTTGGTGTCTAATCCGCATATATATCACCATTGCCCTTGATTGTCTTGACTGTATATCTCTTAAATGTCAACATATACACTTGTAATTTAGTTTACGAAGATTTTTCAATGCCTAGAACCTCGATCAGAGAGTAAAAAAGGCGTAAGGTTCACAATGGTGTAAAATTAAAATGGGATATACCGGGCTATAATTCAAGTTACAGGAACAAGGGCCAAACCAACCACCCAAGAATGGAATCGTCTAGCGAAAACACTTGACAACCTCCTAGAAGCAGCTTTTCTAGCCACCAGACCTTTCTCCATCAATTAAGAATCTGATGCCGTCACTAAACACATTTCTTAAATTGTAGCCATTTATTGAGTTTTTTTTGTGTCTAATCCGCATATATATCACCATTGCCCTTGATTTTCTTGTCTGTATATCTCTTAAATATCAACATATACACGTGTCTAGCTTAAGAAGATTTTTCAATGCCGAGAACCTCGATCAGAGAGTAAAAAAGGCGTAAGGTTCACAATGGTGTAAAATTAAAATGGGATATACCGGGCTAGGATTCGAGTTACAGGAACAAGGGCCAAAGTAACCACCCAAGAATGGAATCGTCGAGCGAAAACACTTGACAACCTCCTAGAAGCAGCTTTTCTTGCCACCAGACCTTTCTCCATAAATTAGGAATCTGATGCCGTCACTAAACACATTCCTTAAATTGTAGCCATTTGTTGAGTGTTTTTTTTGTGTCTAATCCGCATATATATCACCATTGCCCTTCATTTTTTTTGACTGTATATCTCTTAAATATCAACATATACACGTGTGATTTAGTTTACGAAGATTTTTCAATGCCGAGAACCTCGATTAGAGAGTAAAAAAGGCGTAAGGTTCACAATGGTGTAAAATTAAAATGGGATATACCGGGCTAGGATTCGAGTTACATGAACAAGGGCCAAACCAACCACCCAAGAATCGAATCGTCGAGCGAAAACACTTGACAACCTCCTAGAAGCAGCTTTTCTTGCCACCAGACCTTTCTCCATAAATTAGGAATCTGATGCCGTCACTAAACACATTCCTTAAATTGTAGCCATTTGTTGAGTGTTTTTTTTTTGTGTCTAATCCGCATATATATCACCATTGCCCTTAATTTTCTTGACTGTATATCTCTTAAATATCAACATATACACGTGTGATTTAGTTTACGAAGATTTTTCAATGCCAAGAACGTCGATCAGAGAGTAAAAAAGGCGTAAGGTTCACAATGGTGTAAAATTAAAATGGGATATACCGGGCTAGGATTCGAGTTACAGGAACAAGGGCCAAACTAACCACCCAAGAATCGAATCGTCGAACGAAAACACATGACAACCTCCTAGAAGCAGCTTTTCTTGCCACCAGACCTTTCTCCGTCAATTAGGAATCTGATGCCGTCACTAAACACATTCCTTAAATTGTAGCCATTTGTTGAGTGTTTTTTTTTTGTGACTAATGCGCATATATATCACCATTTCCCTTGATTTTCTTGACTGTATATCTCTTAAATATCAACATATACACGTGTGATTTAGTTTACGAAGATTTTTCAATGCCAAGAACCTCGATCAGAGAGTAAAAAAGGCGTAAGGTTCACAATGGTGTAAAATTAAAATGGGATACACTGGGCTATGCTTCGAGTTACAGGAACAAGGGACAAACCAACCACCCAAGAATGGAATCATCGAGCGAAAACATTTGACAACCTCCTAGAAGCAGCGTTTCTTACCACCAGACCTTTCTCCATCAATTAGGAATCTGATGCCGTCACTAAACACATTCCTTAAATTGTAGCCATTTGTTGAGTGTTTTTTGGTGTCTCATCCGCATATATGTCACCATTGCCCTTGATTTTCTTGATTGTATATCTCTTAAATGTCATTATATACACTTGTGATTTAGTTTACGAAGATTTTTCAATGCCGAGAACCTCGATCAGAGAGTAAAAAAGGCGTAAGGTTCACAATGGTGTAAAATTAAAATGGGATATACCGGGCTAGGATTCAACTTACAGGAAGAAGGACCAACCAAACCACCCAAGAATGGAATCGTCGAGTGAAAAATACTTGACAACCTCCTAGAAGCAGCTTTTCTTACCACCAGACCATTCTCCGTCAATTAGGAATCCGATGCCGTCACTAAACACATTCCTTAAATTGTAGCCATTTGTTGAGTGTTTTTTTGGTGTCTAATCCGCATATATATCACCATTGCCCTTGATTGTCTTGACTGTATATCTCTTAAATGTCAACATATACACTTGTAATTTAGTTTACGGAGATTTTTCAATGCATAGAACCTCGATCAGAGAGTAAAAAAGGCGTAAGGTTCACAATGGTGTAAAATTAGAATGGGATATACCGGGCTATGATTCAAGTTACAAGAACAAGGGCCAAACCAACCACCCAAGAATGGAATCGTCAAGCGAAAACACTTGACAACCTCCTAGAAGCAGCTTTTCTAGCCACCAGACCATTCTCCATCAATTAAGAATCTGATGCCGTCACTAAACACATTTCTTAAATTGTAGCCATTTATTGAGTTTTTTTTTTTGTCTAATCCGCATATATATCACCATTGCCCTTGATTCTCTTGTCTGTATATCTCTTAAATATCAACATATACACGTGTGATTTAGTTTACGAAGATTTTTCAATGCCGAGAACCTCGATCAGAGAGTAAAAAAGGCGTAAGGTTCACAATGGTGTAAAATTAAAATGGGATATCCTAGGCTAGGATTCGAGTTACAGGAACAAGGGCCAAACCAGCCACCCAAGAATGGAATCGTCGAGCGAAAACACTTGACAACCTCCTAGAAGCACCTTTTCTTACCACCAGACCTTTCTCCATCAATTAGGAATCTGATGCCGTCACTAAACACATTCCTTAAATTGTAGCCATTTGTTGAGTGTTTTTTTTTGTGTCTCATCCGCATATATGTCACCATTGCCGTTGATTTTCTTGACTGTATATCTCTTAAATGTCAACATATACACTTGTGATTTAGTTTACGAAGATTTTTCAATGCCGAGAACCTCGATCAGAGAGTAAATAAGGCGTAAGGTTCACAATGGTGTAAAATTAAAATGGGATATACCGGGCTAGGATTCAACTTACAGGAAGAAGGACCAACCAAACCACCCAAGAATGGAATCGTCGAGTGAAAAATACTTGACAACCTCCTAGAAGCAGCTTTTCTTACCACCAGACCTTTCTCCGTCAATTAGGAATCTGATGCCGTCACTAAACACATTCCTTAAATTGTAGCCATTTGTTGAGTGTTTTTTTTGGTGTCTAATCCGCATATATATCACCATTGCCCTTGATTGTCTTGACTGTATATCTCTTAAATGTCAACATATACACTTGTAATTTAGTTTACGAAGATTTTTCAATGCCTAGAACCTCGATCAGAGAGTAAAAAAGGCGTAAGGTTCACAATGGTGTAAAATTAAAATGGGATATACCGGGCTATAATTCAAGTTACAGGAACAAGGGCCAAACCAACCACCCAAGAATGGAATCGTCTAGCGAAAACACTTGACAACCTCCTAGAAGCAGCTTTTCTAGCCACCAGACCTTTCTCCATCAATTAAGAATCTGATGCCGTCACTAAACACATTTCTTAAATTGTAGCCATTTATTGAGTTTTTTTTGTGTCTAATCCGCATATATATCACCATTGCCCTTGATTTTCTTGTCTGTATATCTCTTAAATATCAACATATACACGTGTCTAGCTTAAGAAGATTTTTCAATGCCGAGAACCTCGATCAGAGAGTAAAAAAGGCGTAAGGTTCACAATGGTGTAAAATTAAAATGGGATATACCGGGCTAGGATTCGAGTTACAGGAACAAGGGCCAAAGTAACCACCCAAGAATGGAATCGTCGAGCGAAAACACTTGACAACCTCCTAGAAGCAGCTTTTCTTGCCACCAGACCTTTCTCCATAAATTAGGAATCTGATGCCGTCACTAAACACATTCCTTAAATTGTAGCCATTTGTTGAGTGTTTTTTTTTTGTGTCTAATCCGCATATATATCACCATTGCCCTTAATTTTCTTGACGGTATATCTCTTAAATATCAACATATACACGTGTGATTTAGTTTACGAAGATTTTTCAATGCCAAGAACGTCGATCAGAGAGTAAAAAAGGCGTAAGGTTCACAATGGTGTAAAATTAATATGGGATATACCGGGCTAGGATTCGAGTTACAGGAACAAGGGCCAAACTAACCACCCAAGAATGGAATCGTCGAACGAAAACACATGACAACCTCCTAGAAGCAGCTTTTCTTGCCACCAGACCTTTCTCCGTCAATTAGGAATCTGATGCCGTCACTAAACACATTCCTTAAATTGTACCCATTTGTTGAGTGTTTTTTT
The DNA here is from genome assembly GCA_030545235.1 of Helianthus tuberosus. Taxonomy (NCBI): domain Eukaryota; kingdom Viridiplantae; phylum Streptophyta; class Magnoliopsida; order Asterales; family Asteraceae; genus Helianthus; species Helianthus tuberosus. Next base: position 172,958,368 of record CM060414.1, on the reverse strand, counting down.
TTGTGACTAATGCGCATATATATCACCATTTCCCTTGATTTTCTTGACTGTATATCTCTTAAATATCAACATATACACGTGTGATTTAGTTTACGAAGATTTTTCAATGCCAAGAACCTCGATTAGAGAGTAAAAAAGGATTAAGTTTCACAATGGTGTAAAATTAAAATGGGATATACCGGGCTAGGATTCGAGTTACAGGAACAAGGGACAAACAACCACCCAAGAATGGAATCGTCGAGCGAAAACACTTGACAACCTCCTAGAAGCAGCTTTTCTTGCCACCAGACCTTTCTCCATAAATTAGGAATCTGATGCCGTCACTAAACACATTCCTTAAATTGTAGCCATTTGTTGAGTGTTTTTTTTTTTGTGTCTAATCCGCATATATATCACCATTGCCCTTAATTTTCTTGACGGTATATCTCTTAAATATCAACATATACACGTGTGATTTAGTTTACGAAGATTTTTCAATGCCAAGAACGTCGATCAGAGAGTAAAAAAGGCGTAAGGTTCACAATGGTGTAAAATTAAAATGGGATATACCGGGCTAGGATTCGAGTTACAGGAACAAGGGCCAAACTAACCACCCAAGAATGGAATCGTCGAACGAAAACACATGACAACCTCCTAGAAGCAGCTTTTCTTGCCACCAGACCTTTCTCCGTCAATTAGGAATCTGATGCCGTCACTAAACACATTCCTTAAATTGTATCCATTTGTTGAGTGTTTTTTTTTTGTGACTAATGCGCATATATATCACCATTTCCCTTGATTTTCTTGACTGTATATCTCTTAAATATCAACATATACACGTGTGATTTAGTTTACGAAGATTTTTCAATGCCAAGAACCTCGATCAGAGAGTAAAAAAGGCGTAAGGTTCACAATGGTGTAAAATTAAAATGGGATATACTGCGCTATGCTTCGAGTTACAGGAACAAGGGACAAACCAACCACCCAAGAATGGAATCATCGAGCGAAAACATTTGACAACCTCCTAGAAGCAGCTTTTCTTACCACCAGACCTTTCTCCATCAATTAGGAATCTGATGCCGTCACTAAACACATTCCTTAAATTGTAGCCATTTGTTGAGTGTTTTTTGGTGTCTCATCCGCATATATGTCACCATTGCCCTTGATTTTCTTGTCTGTATATCTCTTAAATATCAACATATACACGTGTGATTTAGTTTACGAAGATTTTTCAATGCCGAGAACCTCGATCAGAGAGTAAAAAAGGCGTAAGGTTCACAATGGTGTAAATTTAAAATGGGATATCTTGGGCTACGATTCGAGTTACAGGAACAAGGGCCAAACCAACCACCCAAGAATGGAATCATCGATCGAAAACACTTGACAACCTCCTAGAAGCACCTTTTCTTGTCTGTATATCTCTTAAATGTCAACATATACACTTGTGATTTAGTTTACGAAGATTTTTCAATGCCGAGAACCTCGATCAGAGAGTAAAAAAGGCATAAGGTTCACAATGGTGTAAAATTAAAATGGGATATACCGGGCTAGGATTCAACTTACAGGAAGAAGGACCAACCAAACCACCCAAGAATGGAATCGTCGAGTGAAAAATACTTGACAACCTCCTAGAAGCAGCTTTTCTTACCACCAGACCTTTCTCCGTCAATTAGGAATCTGATGCCGTCACTAAACACATTCCTTAAATTGTAGCCATTTGTTGAGTGTTTTTTTTGGTGTCTAATCCGCATATATATCACCATTGCCCTTGATTGTCTTGACTGTATATCTCTTAAATGTCAACATATACACTTGTAATTTAGTTTACGGAGATTTTTCAATGCCTAGAACCTCGATCAGAGAGTAAAAAAGGCGTAAGGTTCACAATGGTGTAAAATTAGAATGGGATATACCGGGCTATGATTCAAGTTACAGGAACAAGGGCCAAACCAACCACCCAAGAATGGAATCGTCAAGCGAAAACACTTGACAACCTCCTAGAAGCAGCTTTTCTAGCCACCAGACCTTTCTCCATCAATTAAGAATCTGATGCCGTCACTAAACACATTTCTTAAATTGTAGCCATTTATTGAGTTTTTTTTGTGTCTAATCCGCATATATATCACCATTGCCCTTGATTTTCTTGTCTGTATATCTCTTAAATATCAACATATACACGTGTGATTTAGTTTACGAACATTTTTCAATGTCGAGAACCTCGATCAGAGAGTAAAAAAGGCGTAAGGTCCACAATGGTGTAAAATTAAAATGGGATATCCTGGGCTAGGATTCGAGTTACAGGAACAAGGGCCAAACCAACCACCCAAGAATGGAATCGTCGAGCGAAAACACTTGACAACCTCCTAGAAGCACCTTTTCTTACCACCAGACCTTTCTCCATCAATTAGGAATCTGATGCCGTCACTAAACACATTCCTTAAATTGTAGCCATTTGTTGAGTGTTTTTTTTTGTGTCTCATCCGCATATATGTCATCATTGACGTTGATTTTCTTGACTGTATATCTCTTAAATGTCAACATATACACTTGTGATTTAGTTTACGAAGATTTTTCAATGCCGAGAACCTCGATCAGAGAGTAAATAAGGCGTAAGGTTCACAATGGTGTAAAATTAAAATGGGATATACCGGGCTAGGATTCAACTTACAGGAAGAAGGACCAACCCAACCACCCAAGAATGGAATCGTCGAGCGAAAATACTTGACAACCTCCTAGAAGCAGCTTTTCTTACCACCAGACTTTTCTCCGTCAATTAGGAATCTGATGCCGTCACTAAACACATTCCTTAAATTGTAGCCATTTGTTGAGTGTTTTTTTTGTGTCTAATCCGCATATATATCACCATTTCCCTTTGTTTTCTTGAGTGTATATCTCTTAAATATCAACATATACACGTGTGATTTAGTTTACGAAGATTTTTCAATGCCGAGAACCTCGATTAGAAAGTAAAAAAGACGTAAGGTTCACAATGGTGTAAAATTAAAATGGGATATCCTGGGCTAGGATTCGAGTTACAGGAACTAGGGCCAAACCAACCACCCAAGAATGGAATCGTCGAGCGAAAACACTTGACAACCTCCTAGAAGCACCTTTTCTTACCACCAGACTTTTCTCCATCAATTAGGAATCTGATGTCGTCACTAAACACATTCCTTAAATTGTAGCCATTTGTTGAGTGTTTTTTTTTGTGTCTCATCCGCATATATGTCACCATTGCCCTTGATTTTGTTGACTGTATATCTCTTAAATGTCAACATATACACTTGTGATTTAGTTTACGAAGATTTTTCAATGCCGAGAACCTCGATCAGAGAGTAAATAAGGCGTAAGGTTCACAATGGTGTAAAATTAAAATGGGATATACCGGGCTAGGATTCAACTTACAGGAAGAAGGACCAACCCAACCACCCAAGAATGGAATCGTCGAGCGAAAATACTTGACAACCTCCTAGAAGCAGCTTTTCTTACCACCAGACCTTTCTCCGTCAATTAGGAATCTGATGCCGTCACTAAACACATTCTTTAAATTGTAGCCATTTGTTGAGTGTTTTTTTTGGTGTCTAATCCGCATATATATCACCATTGCCCTTGATTTTCTTGACTGTATATCTCTTAAATGTCAACATATACACTTGTGATTTAGTTTACGAAGATTTTTCAATGCCTAGAACCTCGATCAGAGAGTAAAAAAGGCCTAAGGTTCACAATGGTGTAAAATTAAAATGGGATATACTGGGCTATGATTCAAGTTACAGGAACAATCGCCAAACCAACCACCCAAGAATGGAATCATCGAGCGAAAACACTTGACAACCTCCTAGAAGCAGCTTTTCCTGCCACCAGACCTTTCTCCATCAATTAGGAATTTGATGTCGTCACTAAACACATTCCTTAAATTGTAGCAATTTATTGAGTGTTTTTTTGGTGTCTAATCCGCATATATGTCACCATTGCCCTTGATTTTCTTGTCTGTATATCTCTTAAATATCAACATATACACGTGTGATTTAGTTTATGAAGATTTTTCAATGCCGAGAACCTCGATCAGAGAGTAAAAAACGCGTAAGGTTCACAATGGTGTAAAATTAAAATGGGATATACTGGGCTATGCTTCGAGTTACAGGAACAAGGGACAAACCAACCACCCAAGAATGGAATCATCGAGCGAAAACATTTGACAACCTCCTAGAAGCAGCTTTTCTTACCACCAGATCTTTCTCCATCAATTAGGAATCTGATGCCGTCACTAAACACATTCCTTAAATTGTAGCCATTTGTTGAGTGTTTTTTTGGTGTCTCATCCGCATATATGTCACCATTGCCCTTGATTTTCTTGATTGTATATCTCTTAAATGTCAACATATACACTTGTGATTTAGTTTACCAAGATTTTTCAATGCCGAGAACCTCGATCAGAGAGTAAAAAAGGCGTAAGATTCACAATGGTGTAAAATTAAAATGGGATATACCGGGCTAGGATTCAACTTACAGGAAGAAGGACCAACCAAACCACCCAAGAATGGAATCGTCGAGTGAAAAATACTTGACAACCTCCTAGAAGCAGCTTTTCTTACCACCAGACCTTTCTCCGTCAATTAGGAATCTGATGCCGTCACTAAACACATTCCTTAAATTGTAGCCATTTGTTGAGTGTTTTTTTTTTGTGTCTAATCCGCATATATATCACCATTGCCCTTGATTGTCTTGACTGTATATCTCTTAAATGTCAACATATACACTTGTAATTTAGTTTACGAAGATTTTTCAATGCTTATAACCTCGATCAGAGAGTAAAAAAGGCGTAAGGTTCACAATAGTGTAAAATTAAAATGGGATATACCGGGCTATGATTCAAGTTACAGGAACAAGGGCCAAACCAACCACCCAAGAATGGAATCGTCAAGCGAAAACACTTGACAACCTCCTAGATGCAGCTTTTCTAGCCACCAGACCTTTCTCCATCAATTAAGAATCTGATGCCGTCACTAAACACATTTCTTAAATTGTAGCCATTTATTGAGTTTTTTTTGTGTCTAATCTGCATATATATCACCATTGCCCTTGATTTTCTTGTCTGTATATCTCTTAAATATCAACATATACACGTGTTTAGCTTAAGAAGATTTTTCAATGCCGAGAACCTCAATCAGAGAGTAAAAAAGGCGTAAGGTTCACAATGGTGTAAAATTAAAATGGGATATACCGGGCTAGGATTCGAGTTACAGGAACAAGGGCCAAAGTAACCACCCAAGAATGGAATCGTCGAGCGAAAACACTTGACAACCTCCTAGAAGCCGCTTTTCTTGCCACCAGACCTTTCTCCATCAATTAGGAATCTGATGCCGTCACTAAACACATTCCTTAAATTGTATCCATTTGTTGAGTGTTTTTTTTTTGTGTCTAATCCGCATATATATCACCATTGCCCTTGATTTTTTTGACTGTATATCTTTTAAATATCAACATATACACGTGTGATTTAGTTTACGAAGATTTTTCAATGCCGAGAACCTCGATTAGAGAGTAAAAAAGGATTAAGTTTCACAATGGTGTAAAATTAAAATGGGATATACCGGGCTAGGATTTGAGTTACAGGAATAAGGGCCAAACAACCACCCAAGAATGGAATCGTCGAGCGAAAACACTTGACAACCTCCAAGAAGCAGCTTTTCTTGCCACCAGACCTTTCTCCTTCAATTAGGAATCTGATGCCGTCACTAAACACATTCCTTAAATTGTAGTCATTTGTTGAGTGTTTTTTTTGTGTCTAATCCGCATATATATCACCATTGCCCTTTATTTTCTTGACTGTATATCTCTTAAATATCAACATATACACGTGTGATTTTGTTTACGAAGATTTTTCAATGTCGAGAACCTCGATCAGAGAGTAAAAAAGGTGTAAGGTTCACAATGGTGTAAAATTAAAATGGGATATCCTGGGCTAGGATTCGAGTTACAGGAACAAGGGCCAAACCAACCACCCAAGAATGGAATCGTCGAGCGTAAACACTTGACAACCTCCTAGAAGCAGCTTTTCTTACCACCAGACCTTTCTCCATCAATTAGGAATCTGATGCCGTCACTAACCACATTCCTTAAATTGTAGCAATTTGTTGAGTGTTTTTTTTGTGTCTCAACCGCATATATGTCACCATCGCCCTTGATTTTCTTGACTGTATATCTCTTAAATGTCAACATATACACTTGTGATTTAGTTTACGAAGATTTTTCAATGCCGAGAACCTCGATCAGAGAGTAAATAAGGCGTAAGGTTCACAATGGTGTAAAATTAAAATGGGATATACCGGGCTAGGATTCAACTTACAGGAAGAAGGACCAACCCAACCACCCAAGAATGGAATCGTCGAGCGAAAATACTTGACAACCTCCTAGAAGCAGCTTTTCTTACCACCAGACCTTTCTCCGTCAATTAGGAATCTGATGCCGTCACTAAACACATTCTTTAAATTGTAGCCATTTGTTGAGTGTTTTTTTTGGTGTCTAATCCGCATATATATCACCATTGCCCTTGATTTTCTTGACTGTATATCTCTTAAATGTCAACATATACACTTGTGATTTAGTTTACGAAGATTTTTCAATGCCTAGAACCTCGATCAGAGAGTAAAAAAGGCCTAAGGTTCACAATGGTGTAAAATTAAAATGGGATATACTGGGCTATGATTCAAGTTACAGGAACAATCGCCAAACCAACCACCCAAGGATGGAATCATCGAGCGAAAACACTTGACAACCTCCTAGAAGCAGCTTTTCCTGCCACCAGACCTTTCTCCATCAATTAGGAATTTGATGTCGTCACTAAACACATTCCTTAAATTGTAGCAATTTATTGAGTGTTTTTTTGGTGTCTAATCCGCATATATATCACCATTGCCCTTGATTTTCTTGTCTGTATATCTCTTAAATATCAACATATACACGTGTGATTTAGTTTATGAAGATTTTTCAATGCCGAGAACCTCGATCAGAGAGTAAAAAACGCGTAAGGTTCACAATGGTGTAAAATTAAAATGGGATATACTGGGCTATGCTTCGAGTTACAGGAACAAGGGACAAACCAACCACCCAAGAATGGAATCATCGAGCGAAAACATTTGACAACCTCCTAGAAGCAGCTTTTCTTACCACCAGATCTTTCTCCATCAATTAGGAATCTGATGCCGTCACTAAACACATTCCTTAAATTGTAGCCATTTGTTGAGTGTTTTTTTGGTGTCTCATCCGCATATATGTCACCATTGCCCTTGATTTTCTTGATTGTATATCTCTTAAATGTCAACATATACACTTGTGATTTAGTTTACCAAGATTTTTCAATGCCGAGAACCTCGATCAGAGAGTAAAAAAGGCGTAAGATTCACAATGGTGTAAAATTAAAATGGGATATACCGGGCTAGGATTCAACTTACAGGAAGAAGGACCAACCAAACCACCCAAGAATGGAATCGTCGAGTGAAAAATACTTGACAACCTCCTAGAAGCAGCTTTTCTTACCACCAGACCTTTCTCCGTCAATTAGGAATCTGATGCCGTCACTAAACACATTCCTTAAATTGTAGCCATTTGTTGAGTGTTTTTTTTTTGTGTCTAATCCGCATATATATCACCATTGCCCTTGATTGTCTTGACTGTATATCTCTTAAATGTCAACATATACACTTGTAATTTAGTTTACGAAGATTTTTCAATGCTTATAACCTCGATCAGAGAGTAAAAAAGGCGTAAGGTTCACAATAGTGTAAAATTAAAATGGGATATACCGGGCTATGATTCAAGTTACAGGAACAAGGGCCAAACCAACCACCCAAGAATGGAATCGTCAAGCGAAAACACTTGACAACCTCCTAGAAGCAGCTTTTCTAGACACCAGACCTTTCTCCATCAATTAAGAATCTGATGCCGTCACTAAACACATTTCTTAAATTGTAGCCATTTATTGAGTTTTTTTTGTGTCTAATCCGCATATATATCACCATTGCCCTTGATTTTCTTGTCTGTATATCTCTTAAATATCAACATATACACGTGTTTAGCTTAAGAAGATTTTTCAATGCCGAGAACCTCAATCAGAGAGTAAAAAAGGCGTAAGGTTCACAATGGTGTAAAATTAAAATGGGATATACCGGGCTAGGATTCGAGTTACAGGAACAAGGGCCAAAGTAACCACCCAAGAATGGAATCGTCGAGCGAAAACACTTGACAACCTCCTAGAAGCCGCTTTTCTTGCCACCAGACCTTTCTCCATCAATTAGGAATCTGATGCCGTCACTAAACACATTCCTTAAATTGTAGCCATTTGTTGAGTGTTTTTTTTTTGTGTCTAATCCGCATATATATCACCATTGCCCTTGATTTTTTTGACTGTATATCTTTTAAATATCAACATATACACGTGTGATTTAGTTTACGAAGATTTTTCAATGCCGAGAACCTCGATTAGAGAGTAAAAAAGGATTAAGTTTCACAATGGTGTAAAATTAAAATGGGATATACCGGGCTAGGATTTGAGTTACAGGAACAAGGGCCAAACAACCACCCAAGAATGGAATCGTCGAGCGAAAACACTTGACAACCTCCAAGAAGCAGCTTTTCTTGCCACCAGACCTTTCTCCTTCAATTAGGAATCTGATGCCGTCACTAAACACATTCCTTAAATTGTAGTCATTTGTTGAGTGTTTTTTTTGTGTCTAATCCGCATATATATCACCATTGCCCTTTATTTTCTTGACTGTATATCTCTTAAATATCAACATATACACGTGTGATTTAGTTTACGAAGATTTTTCAATGTCGAGAACCTCGATCAGAGAGTAAAAAAGGTGTAAGGTTCACAATGGTGTAAAATTAAAATGGGATATCCTGGGCTAGGATTCGAGTTACAGGAACAAGGGCCAAACCAACCACCCAAGAATGGAATCGTCGAGCGAAAACACTTGACAACCTCCTAGAAGCAGCTTTTCTTACCACCAGACCTTTCTCCATCAATTAGGAATCTGATGCCGTCACTAAACACATTCCTTAAATTGTAGCAATTTGTTGAGTGTTTTTTTTGTGTCTCATCCGCATATATGTCACCATCGCCCTTGATTTTCTTGACTGTATATCTCTTAAATGTCAACATATACACTTGTGATTTAGTTTAAGAAGATTTTTCAATGCCGAGAACCTCGATCAGAGAGTAAATAAGGCGTAAGGTTCACAATGGTGTAAAATTAAAATGGGATATACCGGGCTAGGATTCAACTTACAGGAAGAAGGACCAACCCAACCACCGAAGAATGGAATCGTCGAGCGAAATTACTTGACAACCTCCTAGAAGCAGCTTTTCTTACCACCAGACCTTTCTCCGTCAATTAGGAATCTGATGCCGTCACTAAACACATTCTTTAAATTGTAGCCATTTGTTGAGTGTTTTTTTGGTGTCTAATCCGCATATATATCACCATTGCCCTTGATTTTCTTGACTGTATATCTCTGAAATGTCAACATATACACTTGTGATTTAGTTTACGAAGATTTTTCAATGCCTAGAACCTCGATCAGAGAGTAAAAAAAGGCGTAAGATTCACAATGGTGTAAAATTAAAATGGGATATACTGGGCTATGATTCAAGTTACAGGAACAATCGCCAAACCAACCACCCAAGAATGGAATCGTCGAGCGAAAACTCTTGACAACCTCCTAGAAGCAGCTTTTCCTGCCACCAGACCTTTCTCCATCAATTAGGAATTTGATGTCGTCACTAAACACATTCCTTAAATTGTAGCAATTTATTGAGTGTTTTTTTGGTGTCTAATCCGCATATATATCACCATTGCCCTTGATTTTCTTGTCTGTATATCTCTTAAATATCAACATATACACGTGTGATTTAGTTTACGAAGATTTTTCAATGCCGAGAACCTCGATCAGAGAGTAAAAAAGGCGTAAGGTTCACAATGGTGTAAAATTAAAATGGGATATAACGGGCTAGGATTCGAGTTACAGGACAAGGGCCAAACTAATCACCCAAGAATGGAATCGCCGAGCGAAAACACTTGACAACTTCCTAGAACCCGCTTTTCTTGCCACCAGACCTTTCTACATCAATTAGGAATCTGATGCCATCACTAAACACATTCCTTAAATTGTAGCCATTTGTTGAGTGTTTTTTTTTTGCTGTCTGATCCGGATATATATCACCATTGCCCTTGATTTTCTTGACTGTATATCTCTTAAATATCAACATATACACGTGTGATTTAGTTTACGAAGATTTTTCAATGCCGAGAACCTCGATCATAGAGTAAAAATGGCGTAAGGTTCACAATGGTGTGAAATTAAAATGGGATATACCGGGCTAGGATTCGAGTACAGGATCAAGGGCCAAACCAACCACCCAAGAATGGAATCGTCGAGCGAAAACACATGAAAACCTCCTAGAAGCAGCTTTTCTTATCACCAGATCTTTCTCCGTCATTTAGGAATCTGATGCCGTCACTAAACACTTTCCTTAAATTGTAGGCATTTGTTGAGTGTTTTTTTTTGTGGCTAATCCGCATATATATCACAATTGCCCTTGATTTTCTTGACTGTATATCTCTTAAATATCAACATATACATGTGTGATTTAGTTTACAAAAATTTTTCAAGGCCAAGAACCTCGATCAGAGATTAAAAAAGGCGTAAGGTTCACAATGGTGTAAAATTAAAATGGGATATACCGGGCTAGGATTCGAGTTACAGGAACAAGGGCCAAACCAACCACCCAAGAATGGAATCGTCGAGCGAAAACACTTAACAACCTCCTAGAAGCAGCTTTTCTTACCACCAGACCTTTCTGCATCAATTAGGAGTCTGATGCCGTCACTAAACAAATTTCTAAAATTGTAGCCATTTGTTTAGTTTTTTTTTTGTGTCTAATCCGCATATATATCACCATTGCCCTTGATTTTCTTAACTGTATATCTCTTAAATGTCAACATACACACGTGTGATTTAGTTTACGAAGATTTTTCAATACCGAGAACTTCTATCAGAGAGTAAAAAAGGCGTAAGGTTCACAATGGTGTAAAATTTGTTGAGTGTTTTTTTTTGGGTCTCATCCGCATATATATCACCATTCCTCTTGATTTTCTTGTCTAAATATCATTTAAATATCAACATATACAGGTGTGATTTAGTTTACGAAGATTTTTCAATGCCGAGAACCTTGATCAGAGAGTAAAAAATGCGTAAGGTTCACAATGGTGTAAAATTAAAATGGGATATACTGGGCTAGGATTCGAGTTACAGGAACAAGGGCCAAACCAACAAGCTAGAATGGAATCGTTGAGCGAAAACACTTAATAACCTCCTAGAAGCAGCTTTTCTTGCCACCAGACCTTTCTCCATCAATTAGGAATCTGATGCCGTCACTAAACACATTCCTTAAATTGTAGCCATTTGTTGAGTGTCTTTTTTTTGGTGTCTAATCCACATATATATGACCATTGCCCTTGATTTTCTTGACTGTATATCTCTTAAATATCAACATATACACGTGTGATTTAGTTTACGAATATTTTTCAATGCCGAGAACCTCGATCAGAGAGTAAAAAACGCGTAAGGTTCACAATGGTGTAAAATTAAAATGGGATATACCGGGCTAGGATTCGAGTTACAGGAACAAGGGCCAAACCAACAAGCTAAGAATGGAATCGTTGAGCGAAAACACTTAACAACCTCCTAGAAGCAGCTTTTCTTGCCACCACACCTTTCTCCATCAATTAGGAATCTGATGCCGCCACTAAACACATTCCTTAAATGGTAGCCATTTGTTGAGTGTCTACTTTTTTTGGTGTCTAATCCGCATATATATGACCATTGCCCTTGATTTTCTTGACTGTATATCTCTTAAATATCAACATATAAATGTGTGATTTAGTTTACGAAGATTTTTCAATGCCGAGAACCTCGATCAGAGAGTAAAAAAGACGTAAGGTTCACAATGGTGTAAAACTAAAATGGGATATACCGGGCTAGGATTCGAGTTACTGGAACAAGGGCCAAACCAACTACCAAAGAATGGAATCGTCGAGCGAAAACACTTTACAACCTCCTAGAATCAGGTTTTCTTGCCACCAGACCTTTCTCCATCAAGTAGGAATCTGATGCCGTCACTAAACACATTCCTTAAATTGTAGCCATTTGTTGAGTGTTTTTTTTGGTGTTTAATCCGCATATATATCACCATTGCCCTTGATTTTCTTGACTGTATATCTCTTAAATGTCAACATTTACACGTGTGATTTAGTTTAAGAAGGTTTTTCAATGCCGAGAACCTCGATCAGATAGTAAAAAAGGCGTAAGGTTCACAACGGTGTAAAATTAAAATGGGATATACCGGGCTAGGATTCGAGTTACAGGAACAAGGGCCAAACCAACCACCCAAGAATGGTATCGTCAAGCGAAAACACTTGACAACCTCCTAGAAGCAGCTTTTCTTGCCACTACACCTTTCTCCATCAATTAGGAATCTGATGCCGTCACTAAACACATTCCTTAAATTGTAGCCATTTGTTGAGTGTTTTTTTTTGTGTCTAATCCACATATATATCACCATTGCCCTTAATTTTCTTAACTGTATATCTCTTAAATATCAACATATACATGTGTGATTTAGTTTACGAAGATTTTTCAATACCGAGAACCTCGATCAGAGAGTAAAAAAGGCGTAAGGTTCACAATGGTGTAAAATTAAAATGGGATATACCGGGCTAGGATTCGAGTTACAGGAACAAGGGCCAAACCAACCACCCAAGAATGGAATCGTCGAGCGAAAACACTTGACAACCTCCTAGAAGCAGCTTTTCTTGCCACTAGACCTTTCTCCATCAATTAGGAATCTGATGCCGTCACTAAACACATTCCTTAAATTGTAACCATTTGTTGAGTGATTTTTTTTGCTGTCTAATCCACATATCTATCACCATTTCCCTTGATTTTCTTGACTGTATATCTCTTAAATATCAACATATACACGTGTGATTTAGTTTACGAAGATTTTTCAATGCCGAGAATCTTGATCAGAGAGTAAAAAGGCGTAAGGTTCACAATGGTGTAAAATTAAAATGGGATATACCGGGCTAGAATTCGAGTTACAGGAACAAGGGCCATACCAACCACCCAAGAATTGAATTGTCGAGCAAAAACATTTGACAACCTCCTATAAGCAACTTTTCTTGCCACCAGACCTTTCTCCATCAATTAGGAATCTGATGCCGTCACTAAACACATTACTTAAATTGTAGCCATTTGTTGAGTGTTTTTTTGGTGTTTAATCCGCATATATATCACCATTGCCCTTGATTTTCTTGACTGTATATCTCTTAAATATCAACATTTACATGTGTGATTTAGTTTATGAAGATTTTTCAATACCGAGAACCTCGATCAGAGAGTAAAAAAGGCGTAAGGTTCACAATGGTGTAAAAATAAAATGGGATATACCGGGCTAGGATTCGAGTTACAGGAACAAGGGCCAAACCAACCACCCAAGAATGGAATCGTCGAGCGAAAACACTTGACAACCTCCTAGAAGCAGCTTTTCTTGCCACCAGACCTTTCTCCATCAATTGGGAATCTGATGCCGTCACTAAACACAATCCTTAAATTGTAGCCATTTGTTGAGTGTTTTTTTTTGTGTCTAATCCACATATATATCTCCACTGCCCTTAATTTTCTTAACTGTATATCTCTTAAATATCAACATATACATGTGTGATTTAGTATACGAAGATTTTTCAATACCGAGAACCTCGATCAGAGAGTATAAAAGGCGTAAGGTTCACAATGGTGTAAAATTAAAATGGGATATACCGGGCTAGGATTCGAGTTACAGGAACAAGGGCCAAACCAACCACCCAAGAATGGAATCGTCGAGCGAAAACACTTGACAACATCCTAGAAGTAGCTTTTCTTGCCACTAGACCTTTCTCCATCAATTAGGAATCTGATGCCATCACTAAACACATTCCTTAAATTGTAGCCATTTGTTGAGTGTTTTTTTTTTTGCTGTCTGATCCGCATATATATCACCATTGCCCTTGATTTTTTTGACTGTATATCTCTTAAATATCAACATATACACGTGTGATTTAGTTTACGAAGATTTTTCAATGCCGAGAATCTCGATCAGAGAGTAAAAAGGCGTAAGGTTCACAATGGTGTAAAATTAAAATGGGATATACCGGGCTAGGATTCGAGTTACAGGAACAAGGGCCATACCAACCACCCAAGAATTGAATTGTCGAGCAAAAACATTTGACAACCTCCTATAAGCAGCTTTTCTTGCAACCAGACCTTTCTCCATCAATTAGGAATCTGATGCCGTCACTAACCACATTACTTAAATTGTAGCCATTTGTTGAGTGTTTTTTTTTGGTGTTTAATCCGCATATATATCACCATTGCCCTTGATTTTCTTGACTGTATATCTCTTAAATATCAACATATACATGTGTGATTTAGTTTACGAAGATTTTTCAATACCGAGAACCTCGATCAGAGAGTAAAAATGGCGTAAGGTTCACAATGGTGTAAAAATAAAATGGGATATACCGGGCTAGGATTCGAGTTACAGGAATGTAGGTCCCTGAATCCCGTTGGATCTTAACAAGACAGTTAATCTATCAAGGGTGAGGAATCCCCTTGATTGATCTTCGAACACAGAAACAAGATTATGTAGAAGAACAAGAACCCGAACACACAAACACGCAAACTTTCAAACTGATCTTCTGTGATTATCAAACCTTTAGAAGTATTTTACAATCACTAAGATCTACAAGAACCTAACAGCTGATTTCTATTTTGTTCTTAACCTCTCAAACTTGAATGCTCTCTCACGATCTCCAAAAGGCTCTCAAGTTGTCTAAAGTGTCTACCCCTACAACTCAAGACTAAGGCTGTTTATATACACACAGCCAAGATCTCGAATTGGGCTTTGCCCATATTACATTTGTAACATAAACTTGGGCCTAATAGAATTACATTTGTTACATAAACTTGGTCCTAATAGACTTAGTACAAACTTGGACTGATTGGGCTTTATAGAACTCGTTTTTCTTTAAGTCTTCATGATCCAATCTTCTGTTTAATATCCAAAGACTAATCCAAAGCTGTTGTCATATAACATGCACCAACAAACTCCCCCTTGACAATAGCTTGCAAAGGAAACTTTAGTCTTCAGAATCTCACAGTCTTTGGTCTTTGGATAGCGTCAGCTTCAACATGAATTTTGTCTTTGTCAACAACAGACTCCCCCTAAGCCAATGCATCCAATCACCAAATCTTCCAAGTTTTGATTCGGCATTCAATGAAAGTCTTCACAGCATCCACTCTGCATTGTAGAAGGAGAATTCTACCAAGCAGCAACAAACTCCGCCTCTCTTCACAGCAACTTCTCATCAACAAACTGCTTCAATCTGTATACTATAAAACAAACATCTCGAGAAACCATAAGAATTTTTCAACATAGTTAAAGAATTATTATTGTACAAGAGATAGTTAAACTGTATCAGATTAAGCATTTTCAAATAAAGCACCAACACGCACAAATTTTAACAAACACCTGATAACCTGCATGATTTAAAAATTTTTGAACCCACTTTCTAACACAGTCTCCCCCTTTTGGTAACAACTCCTCCAAGAATAACAGTTTTCCGTACATTAAGAATTTTAACAGAAAAAGACACTATTTTTGGATTTTTATATTTTCAAATGTAAAGACTGAAAGCAGTAAATAAATATATACAGACATTCTTTTTGCGAGTTTCGAGGGTAAAAGAATCATATCAGTGTACGGTCATGTCAAAACGCTCTTGTGGTTCTTTTAGTTAACATTTAGATAAGCATCCTATAACGATTTTCGGTATTGTTGTCCACATAAGCTCAACTTATCATATGTAATCATGGCGAGGGGATACGTTAAGGTATGATTTATACTTACCGACCGGTGTTCATCCACATCACGACACATTCCCGTATCAAGGTATGCACGAGGGTTCATCTTACCGGTGAGTATACCGATTATCATCTGTTTGACCGTATATGATGTGAGAAACTCACTTATTTTGATTGAAAACAAGCCCTATGTGATAGAATCACTTATTGATGGGAAACTTGATTTTCAGATGCATGAGGGCACAGGAGCAAGTCCGTGAACAGGTCAGTACTTTCGTACAGCAGAGAGACGAACTTGACTCCCGGATAAATGTGATATTTTATCACTTATTTTGGGGACATGTTGTCACACCCCCAAAATCCACACGCGGAGTATCACCGCTTGGAGGCGTGACTGACCAGGATCAAGCCACCAATCATATTGAACGTAGTAAGTATTAAATATAAAACAATCAAACCAATATGAAAGGGATTCAAAACATATGTATAAATTCAACGTTTAGCGGAAGCATAAATAAACCCAATCATAAATAGCAATTCAAATGTTTAAATGTTGTTCAATACATCCACAAACTGTGCCCACAACGACCGTGCCTCCCGTGCAAGCTCCATAAGTACCTAAGGTCCTGCAAGGCATGTAACAGAGGATCAACAACTAGTTGAGCGAGTTCACAGTGAGTTTGTTTAGTTATAGTGTTCATAAAGTAGTTCGTATGTTCATCTAGTAATCATGAATCGTATATATCGTATCGCGGCCCTCTAGGCATGTTTGCGAAGTATAGCGGGGATTTCCCATGTTTGCTAGACTAGGTATAGTAGTATCGCGGCCCTTCCTGGCATGTTTGCGAAGATTAGAGTATATAGTTCGCGGCCCTTTCTAGGCATGCGTGCGAAGATTGTCATAATATCGCGGCCGACCCTTGGCGTGTGTGCGAAGATCGTTTAAATTAGTATAACCAGTCTAGTCTTGTTCTTATCCATAATCCTTCCTCTACCGGGAATCATATATCTAAGTTCCCTAACTGAACGAATAATTAATCCAACCCATTCCCATCCTGGGAATCCCATGCCTTGGCTGTGTGAACTCACCTTGGTTTGCTCGGCAGATACACAAAAGGGTTTCTTGAACTATGAGTGGTCAACCGCGTCCTAATAGGGTTACCATACAAGTCAGGTTTTGACTCAAGTAATGCACATAAGTTTACGCATAACTAACAGGTTTCATGCACGTATAGATCATGGCAGCATTTTAACAGTCAAACAATACATTCAACTTGTGCGATTTAAATAAGCCCAATAGCATGAAACCCAAATAAATTCGTAAACATAACACAGCCCAAACAAAAATAATCTTAAGCCTTGTGCGACTGGTAGTGTTTTCCAGCCCAACACATATAACCTACGGCCCACACAACAATTAAATAATAACCTTGTGCGATCCACTAAGACTTGTACGACTGAAGCCCCTTGTGCGACTGAAGATCACTTGTGTGATCAGGTCCTCTTGTGCGACCAGGGGTCTTGTGCGGTTGGCTAACTTGTACGATTGTTTAACTAGTTTCCTAATTTCATGCAATATTGTTTCTAGTTCCAACCAATTGTTTGACCAATATGACAGTTTCCATTCTTATAAAAAATCAATCAACAACAAACAGTATCAAACTTAATAATTATTCGATCAACCCACCGATTTATCATCCAATCCATTATCATCACATAATAACCTTAACTATTCTGACAATTACATTTATTATGCACATGCTTGGATTTGTCAATATTGCAACCTCACACACACATGGCCGACCACCTCATACACATGACTTCCCTACATCATCATGATAAACACCTATTCTAACATATCTTCAATCAAGCATTCGGTTCATCACATGTGTACGAAAGATCAAATATATACTTTAACTCATGATTGTAATTCTTAGCACATGCCCACTAACAAGAACCCTATTCGACCACACCACAAAATTGTCATCAACTATTGTCAGATACTCCCATGTGTTTATCTAATCTATGTTGACTTTACAACACAATGATTTATATGAATTATCATGAATATCCTATAATACACATAAGCCGATTTTATGAACAATATAATCAACTCTTCGGATTTGAATCAAATACATATATGGTCGATTACATTCATACATTCTTGATCACATAATATTCAAAACAATCATAGCAAATCATCATCACTCATATCGAGCATATGACACACATCATAATACCATCAAACAATAGTTAATCATACTAACCGAATAAAAAGGAACAAGAATTGATCCGAGAACTATAAACTTCGATGAGGAAGATGCTTGGCTGCCTTCGGTTCGTGAGAGAGAGAGAAAAGAGCTAGGGTTTGTGTGTGTGAGTGTTTAGTAACAAATGAGGAGTTTTACCCTAACCCCTTAGTGTTATGCGACAAAGAGAAGAGTGGGCCGAACCCTCAATGGGCTTCCCATTGATCCGAATACAAAGTGTAGCCCAAAAAGACTTGTGCGAGTGGGTTGTGTTGTGCGATCGGATAAATACTATGCAATACACAAAGTCAATCACAAAGTCACACATAATCTCATTAATTCAACATATCAACTAATTACACCAAGTTCAATTACGTTACATCAAGTACGTTGATAAGTTCGGAAAATACGAGTTGTCATATTATCCCCAAGTTGAAAGAAATTTCGTCCCGAAATTTGGTACGCACTCACTGAGGAAGCTAGGTAAGTTGTATTGTTCACTGGTTTTCCTGGGGTGTCACATCCTCCCCCCGTTGATCTGGAATTTCGTCCCGAAATTCCGCAGTAGTAGCTTTCGCCTCAGTAGTGGTTGCATTGGTTCCGAATAACTGGGGATATTTGAGTTCCATTTGATCTTCTCGTTCCCAGGTATACTCTGGACCACGACGGGAGTTCCAACGAACTCGTACAAGAGGGATTCTCGTGTTCTTGAGGACCTTAACATCCCGGTCCGTGATTTCAACAGGTTCCTCGACGAAGTGCAACCGTTCGTCGATAGTGAGTTCCTTCAAGGGAACTATGTGGGTCTCCTCTGACGTACACTTCTTCAGATTCGACACGTGAAAGACGTTGTGAACTGCACTAAGTTCAGGTGGTAAGTTCAGTCTGTAGGCCACCTTGCCTATTTTCTCGATAACTTCGAAAGGTCCGACGTATCGTGGATTGAGTTTGCCGCGTTTGCCAAAACGAACCACACCCTTCCAGGGTGAAACTTTAAGTAGCGCTCGATCCCCAACTTGGAATTCGAGTAGTTTCCTGTCTAAATCAGCGTATGCTTTCTGACGGTCGCGAGCTGCCGCCATGCGTTGTCGTATTTGTGCAATCTTCTCTGTAGTATCAACAACCATTTCTGGACCTGTGATTTGACTTTCTCCCACCTCTGCCCAACAGAGAGGTGACCGGCATTTACGCCCGTACAATGCCTCGAATGGTGCAGCCTTAATGCTGGTGTGGTAGCTGTTATTGTATGAGAATTCCACAAGTGGCAGATGTTTTTCCCAACCGTTGCCAAAATCAATTACGCACGCCCGAAGCATGTCTTCTAGAGTCTGGATAGTGCGCTCAGACTGCCCATCTGTCTGAGGGTGATAAGCTGTGCTCATGTCTAATCTAGAGCCAAAAGATTTATGCATTGCTTGCCAAAGTTCTGAAGTAAAACGTGCATCTCGATCCGAGATAATAGAGGTGGGCACCCCGTGCCTCGAGACAACTTCCTTTAGGTATACTTCAGCTAGAGTAGAGAACTTATCCGTTTCTTTGATAGCCAGGAAGTGAGCAGACTTGGTGAGTCGATCAACAATCACCCAAATAGTGTCGTTACCACGTTGTGATCTAGGCAGGCCCGTAACAAAATCCATGGAAATTTGCTCCCATTTCCATTGTGGTATCTCTGGTTGCTGAAGGGGGCCTGAAGGTTTTTGGTACTCCGCCTTGACTCTTGCACAAGTCAAGCACTTGCTAACGTACGTTGCTATATGGGCCTTCATGCTAAGCCACCAATATGTGGTTTTGATGTCGTGGTACATTTTGTCCGAACCAGGGTGCACTGAGTAGCGAGACTTGTGTGCCTCATCCATCACAAGCTCTCGTAGGTTGCCATAAAATGGGACCCAAATGCGTCCTGTTACGTAGTAGGCACCGTCTTCCTTTTGTTCTAAACGTTGCCTCGAGCCGCGTAGGGCTTCAGCCCTGACATTCTCTGGTTTCAATGCTTCTACCTGAGCATTTCGTATTTGAGAAGGAAGGTTAGACTGTATAGTAAGTTGTAAGGCTCGTACGCGCTTGGGCGCAGTGTCCTTTCGACTGAGGGCGTCAGCCACAACATTGGCTTTGCCCGGGTGGTACCTGATCGAGCATTCGTAATCGTTCAGCAGTTCGACCCATCGTCGTTGTCTCATGTTTAGTTCCTTCTGTTTGAAGATGTGCTCGAGACTTCTGTGATCAGTGTAGATAGCACACTTGGTGCCATACAAGTAGTGTCGCCATATCTTTAGCGCGAAAACAACCGCTCCCAGCTCTAGATCGTGTGTAGTGTAGTTCTTTTCATGAACCTTGAGTTGGCGTGAAGCGTATGCTATAACTTTATCCCGCTGCATCAAAACACAACCGAGACCCTGAATAGATGCGTCGCAGTAGACCACGAAGTCGTCTGTGCCCTCTGGCAATGAAAGGATAGGTGCACTGCAAAGTCTATCCTTTAAGTGCTGAAACGCTAATTCTTGTGCGTTTCCCCAACGATAAACCACGCCCTTCTGCGTTAGTGAAGTAAGAGGCTGAGCAACCTTAGAAAAATCCTTGATAAATCTCCTGTAGTAACCTGCCAATCCCAAGAATTGGCGAATTTCCGTTGGCGTACGAGGTGCAGGCCAGCTCTTGATTGACTCCACCTTGGATGGATCAACGTGAATCCCATCCTTGTTCACTACGTGGCCTAAGAAATGGACTTCACGAAGCCAGAAGTCACATTTGGAAAACTTGGCATACAACTGTTCCTTTCGAAGGAGTTCCAAAATAAGCCGTAAGTGTTGCTCATGCTCCTCCTGACTCTTCGAATAGATCAAGATGTCATCAATGAAGACAATAACGAATTTGTCTAAGTAGGGCTTGCACACTCGATTCATCAAGTCCATGAAGACCGCCGGTGCGTTTGTCATCCCAAAAGGCATGACCAAAAACTCATAGTGGCCATAACGTGTTCTGAAAGCTGTTTTGGAGACGTCCTCTTCTCGGACTCTCAGCTGGTGATATCCTGATCTTAAATCGATCTTTGAATAGTAACTCGACCCTTGTAGCTGGTCGAACAAGTCGTCAATGCGTGGAAGAGGGTAGCGGTTCTTCACAGTTACCTTGTTCAGTTCGCGGTAGTCGATGCACATTCTGAACGTGCCGTCTTTCTTCTTCACGAATAACACTGGAGCTCCCCAAGGCGAAGAGCTAGGACGTATAAAACCCTTTTCCAAGAGTTCTTGTAGCTGCTTTGACAGTTCTTCCAATTCAGTTGGAGCTAGACGATAAGGTGCTCGAGCTATGGGCGCTGCTCCTGGAGCGAGTTCGATCTGGAATTCGACTTGACGATGAGGCGGTAACCCAGGTAATTCCTCAGGAAACACTTGAGGAAAATCGCGTACTACAGAAATATCTTCAATCTTTTTCTCTTTCTTCGTGGTATCAGTGACGAGAGCTAGAACAGCTGTGTGACCCTTGCGCAGACACTTCTGAGCCTTCAAGAAGGAAATGATGCCACTCACGACACCACTCTTGTCGCCTTGAACTTCGAGAGGTTCTTTACCCGTCCGAGGAATACGAATAACTTTTTCTTTGCATAAAATCTCCGCTCGTTGTTGAGATAACCAATCCATACCAAGGACGACGTCAAAGCTACCCAAGGTTATAGGAATGAGATCGATGGAGAAAGTCTGACCAGCGAGGATAAGATTACACCCTTTAACTATGTGCGTGGCCTCTAGGCTTTTACCGTTAGCTAACTCTACGACATGTTTGGTGTTTAAGAGGGTTGGTGCACGTTTTAACATTTCACTAGCTTTTAGAGACATGTAACTTGTATCCGCACCAGAATCAAATAGTACAGTAACATAAAAGTCGTCAAGAAGGAACTTACCCATAACCACGTTGGGATCATTCCTGGCATCACCCTGACCGATCACAAACATACGGCCTCTAGCACCATTGTTGTTGTTGTTGTTTCCCCCATTGTTGTTGTTCCCATTGCCCTGTTTGTTGTTGTTGTTATTGTTCTGGTTCTGGTTTAACTGAGGGCAATCCCGCTTGTAATGACCTTCAGCCCCACACTGGTAGCATCCCCTGTTTCCCTGCTGCTGCTGCTGAGGCTGGTTTCGTGGAGCAGGTGGCTGTTGTTGCTGGTTCTGATTCGCAGGACGTGAACTCCTGCAATCTTTAGCTTCGTGCCCGATTTTAAGACATCTCTGACAGTAGGCCTTGCGACACTAGCCACTGTGGTGTTTGTAGCACCTATTACACAGTGGATGATTTCCCCGATAACCACTCTGTCTCTGCCCACCAGAAGTTTGCTGACTTGGGCTCTGGTAGTCATTAGTCTTGCGTTGCTGAGCCTGAGATTGAACCATAGCTGAACCTTTGCTGGAATCCCCATCCCATTTCCGCTTGTTGTCGCTGGGAGTAGCAGGAGTGACCGGAGTAGTAGCGGTAGTAGTAGTGCTGATGCGTTCAGGCAACTTGTTCTGCTCCACCGCCTGATCCGTGAGACGGTGAGCCAGCTGTACAACCTGCTGATAAGTGGCGAGGTTTGCTGAAGTGACGTGACTCTGGATCTCTGGCACTAGACCCTTGAGGAACAGTTCGATTCGCTTGATTGGAGGGTCCACCATCGTAGGACACAATAGAGCAAGTTCATTAGATCTTTTGGTGTATGCCTCAATCTCTGACCCCTTCATCTTGAGATTGAAAAACTCGACCTCCAGCTTATGAATATCATCCCTACTGCAATATTCCTCTTTGATCATCTCCTTGAAATTATTCCATGGGGTGGCGTTAGCAGCAACCAACCCCAGCATTTGCACCTGTGCTTTCCACCATGTGAGAGCTAAACCCTCTAGGGTACCGGTGGCATACTTCACCCTGCGTGCCTCAGGGCATTCACACATTTCGAATACAGTCTCGATCTTTTCAAACCAGTGGAGGAGTCCGACTGCTCCCTCCGTGCCGCTGAAAGTACTGGGACGACAGTCCATGAACGTTTTGAAAGTGCAAACAGGTGCTTGTCCTGTTGTGTGCGTAAGAGTAAACAAAATTTTTAGCACAAGAGTTGGTTTAGGAATGTAGGATCTAAGGACCCTAGTGTGAGTTTCAACTGCAGGGTATACCTCCTGCCTGTGCGGCTGCAACTGCCGCAGTAACTTGTTCAGCGATGAGAGCCGTCAATTGGGCTTGTGTCATGTTGATACGTCCAGACATGATCTTCATAGTAAAGATAGCATAAGTCAGAGAGGATCGCGAATCGTGCGATGACAGAAGAGTGTGAGCATATAGCGTTCTCAAGCAGTAACGAATAGTGAACAATGTAATCTAAGCATACCACGAGCAAAGTTCTATGTAGTTCTAGCAAGTAGGCAATAAATATAAACCTTATTACCTAGGATGTTGAGTCTTGCACGTGGAGCGAGGCGTCGTTGTGGATCGTTGAGCACTGTACTGGTTATAGTCTGGTTTTAATAAAAAAAACGTTTTCCCCATATTAAAACCAAGTTCTCTATAACCAATGGCTCTGATACCAATCTGTCACACCCCCAAAATCCACACGCGGAGTATCACCGCTTGGAGGCGTGACTGACCAGGATCAAGCCACCAATCATATTGAACGTAGTAAGTATTAAATATAAAACAATCAAACCAATATGAAAGGGATTCAAAACATATGTATAAATTCAACGTTTAGCGGAAGCATAAATAAACCCAATCATAAATAGCAATTCAAATGTTTAAATGTTGTTCAATACATCCACAAACTGTGCCCACAACGACCGTGCCTCCCGTGCAAGCTCCATAAGTACCTAAGGTCCTGCAAGGCATGTAACAGAGGATCAACAACTAGTTGAGCGAGTTCACAGTGAGTTTGTTTAGTTATAGTGTTCATAAAGTAGTTCGTATGTTCATCTAGTAATCATGAATCGTATATATCGTATCGCGGCCCTCTAGGCATGTTTGCGAAGTATAGCGGGGATTTCCCATGTTTGCTAGACTAGGTATAGTAGTATCGCGGCCCTTCCTGGCATGTTTGCGAAGATTAGAGTATATAGTTCGCGGCCCTTTCTAGGCATGTGTGCGAAGATTGTCATAATATCGCGGCCGACCCTTGGCGTGTGTGCGAAGATCGTTTAAATTAGTATAACCAGTCTAGTCTTGTTCTTATCCATAATCCTTCCTCTACCGGGAATCATATATCTAAGTTCCCTAACTGAACGAATAATTAATCCAACCCATTCCCATCCTGGGAATCCCATGCCTTGGCTGTGTGAACTCACCTTGGTTTGCTCGGCAGATACACAAAAGGGTTTCTTGAACTATGAGTGGTCAACCGCGTCCTAATAGGGTTACCATACAAGTCAGGTTTTGACTCAAGTAATGCACATAAGTTTACGCATAACTAACAGGTTTCATGCACGTATAGATCATGGCAGCATTTTAACAGTCAAACAATACATTCAACTTGTGCGATTTAAATAAGCCCAATAGCATGAAACCCAAATAAATTCGTAAACATAACACAGCCCAAACAAAAATAATCTTAAGCCTTGTGCGACTGGTAGTGTTTTCCAGCCCAACACATATAACCTACGGCCCACACAACAATTAAATAATAACCTTGTGCGATCCACTAAGACTTGTACGACTGAAGCCCCTTGTGCGACTGAAGATCACTTGTGTGATCAGGTCCTCTTGTGCGACCAGGGGTCTTGTGCGGTTGGCTAACTTGTACGATTGTTTAACTAGTTTCCTAATTTCATGCAATATTGTTTCTAGTTCCAACCAATTGTTTGACCAATATGACAGTTTCCATTCTTATAAAAAATCAATCAACAACAAACAGTATCAAACTTAATAATTATTCGATCAACCCACCGATTTATCATCCAATCCATTATCATCACATAATAACCTTAACTATTCTGACAATTACATTTATTATGCACATGCTTGGATTTGTCAATATTGCAACCTCACACACACATGGCCGACCACCTCATACACATGACTTCCCTACATCATCATGATAAACACCTATTCTAACATATCTTCAATCAAGCATTCGGTTCATCACATGTGTACGAAAGATCAAATATATACTTTAACTCATGATTGTAATTCTTAGCACATGCCCACTAACAAGAACCCTATTCGACCACACCACAAAATTGTCATCAACTATTGTCAGATACTCCCATGTGTTTATCTAATCTATGTTGACTTTACAACACAATGATTTATATGAATTATCATGAATATCCTATAATACACATAAGCCGATTTTATGAACAATATAATCAACTCTTCGGATTTGAATCAAATACATATATGGTCGATTACATTCATACATTCTTGATCACATAATATTCAAAACAATCATAGCAAATCATCATCACTCATATCGAGCATATGACACACATCATAATACCATCAAACAATAGTTAATCATACTAACCGAATAAAAAGGAACAAGAATTGATCCGAGAACTATAAACTTCGATGAGGAAGATGCTTGGCTGCCTTCGGTTCGTGAGAGAGAGAGAAAAGAGCTAGGGTTTGTGTGTGTGAGTGTTTAGTAACAAATGAGGAGTTTTACCCTAACCCCTTAGTGTTATGCGACAAAGAGAAGAGTGGGCCGAACCCTCAATGGGCTGCCCATTGATCCGAATACAAAGTGTAGCCCAAAAAGACTTGTGCGAGTGGGTTGTGTTGTGCGATCGGATAAATACTATGCAATACACAAAGTCAATCACAAAGTCACACATAATCTCATTAATTCAACATATCAACTAATTACACCAAGTTCAATTACGTTACATCAAGTACGTTGATAAGTTCGGAAAATACGAGTTGTCACACATGTGATTGTTGATCACTTATTGAGGTCGAATGCAATATGTACACGTATGTATGATATCATGGAAGATCTAGACTTGCGTCCCCGTTATTTTTCGGTAAAAGATACAACCATGATACCCAGATGATAAGCAGCATAAAGACCGAATATCTCAGAACCTCGGCAATCTCTCAGACGAAATTTCGGTACTAAGACCATATGCCAATGAATGGTTCCCACCTGGTCGTCAGTCGATTTAAGTTTATATCACCCTGCACACTTTAAAATGATTGTGAGCCTACCGATACATCTTATATAGAGCTGCTTAGCATATTTCATTTAAGGTTTAAAGAGGTTTAGACAGACCACTGATGTACTATCATTTTCTCTTTTGCTCGCCAGGAAACTCATTTTTGCTTTTCTATTGTTTTTGTGTTTTTGATTTTTAAGAAAAACAGTAAACTATTTACAAAAATTCTTATGAAAAACCAGTTATTCAGGATTCCTCATCCCATTGAGTTCGACTAAGTGTTCAAAGCGAGCTCGATCAAAAGCTTTTGTGTAAAGATCAGCAAGGTTATCTTCTGTGTCGACTCGGTGCAATTCAATTAATCGTTTTTCAGCACAATCCCGTATAAAGTGATGACGTATGTCAATGTGTTTAGTTCTACTGTGCTTTACGGGATTGTTTGTGATTGATATAGTGGCATTATTATCTATCATAATAGGAGTACAAGTGAAATCCAAACCGTAATCGCGCATCTGCTGTTGGATCCAGAGAACCTGAGAGCAACAGCTACCCGCAGCAATATATTCAGCTTCACACGTAGAGGTAGACACACATGATTGCTTCTTGCATTGCCAAGACACGATCCTGCCTCCTAAGAACTGACAACCACCTGTTGTAGACTTTCTGTTTGATTTGCATCCTCCAAAGTCTGAATCAGTGTAAGCAACGAACCTCAAATCACTATCAGCTGGATACCACAACCCAAGTTTAGGTTTCCCCTTCAAGTATCGAAGAATCCTCTTCACTGCTTTCATATGTGACTCCTTTGGATTTGCTTGATATCTGGCACACAAGCATACGGCAAACATGATGTCAGGTCTTGAAGCAGTCAAGTACATTAGAGAACCAATCATCGCCCTGTATTGAGTTGGATCAACATCTTCAGTGCTTTCATGATCTGGGCCGAGATTGTGGTTTTCACAAATGGGTGTGTTGAAAGTAGAGCAATCATTCATTTTGAATCGAGCCAAAATGTCATACACATACTTTGTTTGATGTATAAACATCCCATCCTCCTTCTGTTCAACTTGTAATCCCAGAAAGTAAGACAGTTCACCCATAGCACTCATTTCAAACTTGCTCTTCATCACCTGTTCAAATTCCTTACACATGTTTTCGTCAGATGACCCAAAGATGATGTCATCCACGTATACCTGTACCAGCAGAAAATCTTCCTTCTTTCTCTTAATGAACAATGTACCGTCAATCTGACCTCTTTCAAAACCATTCTTGACCAGATGTGTAGACAGTGTCTCGTACCACGCCCTGGGAGCTTGATGTAACCCATACAAAGCCTTATCAAGTTTGTGCACTCGATCTGGATAGTCTGGATCAACGAACCCATCTGGTTGTGAGACATACACCACTTCTTGGACTTTCCCGTAAAGAAATGCACTCTTCACGTCTAGTTGGTAAACTTTGAAGCCCTTGAATGAAACAAAAGCCAGAAACAAACGAATTGCCTCCAACCTCGCCACTGGGGCAAACACCTCATTGTAATCAATCCCCTCTTGCTGATTAAAACCTTTGACAACCAACCTAGCTTTGTTGCGTGTGACAATGCCTCTTTCATCTTTCTTGCACCTAAATACCCATTTAGTGGCAATCTCTCTCTCACCTTTTGGAAGGTCCACCAATTCCCAAACCTTCAACTTAGCAAACTGGGCCAATTCCTCTTGCATAGCTTCAACCCATGAATTGTCTTTAAGAGCCATATGAATGTTCTTCGGCTCCTCTTGGGAAATAAAGCAACTATACAAGCACTCGTTCACTATCCCAGTCTTCTCAATCGAAACAAATAACCCAGAATTTTCTGCTATGCTTCTTCTCGTCTGAACACCTACAGTAGGATCTCCCAGTATCATATCAACCGGATGATCTCTATTTGCTCGTGTAGTAGCAACAACATCGACTTCTAGATTATCACCCAGGTTTGATCCAACCTCCCCCTGAATATTTTGATTTGCAAACGGATTAATGAAATCCTCCCCCTGAAAGGGTTCAGAGTCACTATCGCTTGAATCAAGATCAGCAGCACTTGGGGAAGTTCCCGGAGCATCTGACATATCTACATTCGATCTAGGCATAAATTCACCTTCATCGTCTTCACCAATCACTGTTTGAATCAGCTGAGAAGCATCTGCATCAGAAACCTCAGGAATATTAAATGATTTAAACACACTATCATAATCATATAATATAGCAGGACCACTCGTTGATTGTTGAGGTTTGTAAGAAGTAATTTCTACATTGAAAACAACCTCAATTTTACCAGTTTTTAAATTAAAAACCCTTTTATTCGGTGTGCCAGGCACGTAGCCCAGAAAGTAGCCTTCATCTGCCACCTCACCGAATTTTTGTTTATCTTTGTTTCGCACAATGGTGCAGGGTAATCCAAATGGTTCAAAGCCTGTTAAGTTTGGTTTTTCATTAAACATTAACTCATGACAAGTTTTGTTAAAACGTTTAACGGTCAAAACTTTGTTTAGGACGTAGCAAGCTGTATTCCCAGCTTCTCCCCAGAAAAGAACTGGTAGCTTTGAATCTGAAAGCATCGTCCTAGCGGCTTCAATCAACGTCCTGTTTCTCCTCTCAGCGACTCCATTTTGCTGAGGAGTATAAGGAGCAGAATATTGATGTTCAATTCCCTTTCGAAGACAGTAAAGATCCAGAATCCGATTCTTGAACTCCGTGCCATTATCACTCCTTATCCTCTTGATCCTTGCATCATGAACGTTTTCCAATTTTGTAAAAAGATCTATCAACATCTCTGCTGTCTCATCTTTTGTACCTAAAAAGAAAACGCATGAATAACGTGAGTAATCATCAGTGACAACAAGACAATAGTACTTTCCACCTATGCTCCTCACGTTCACTGGACCGAATAAATCCATGTGAAGTAAATCATAAGGGGCATTAATGGAATTTACTGTTTTAGACTTATGAGGTTTCTTGTGTTGTTTTCCCTTTTGACATGGAAGACATTTATCTTCCACTTGAAACCTCAGCAATGGAACCCCTTTCACTAGTTCATTCTTTATGATATAATTCATTTTGCGGTAGTGAATGTGAGCCATGCGTCTGTGCCACAACATAGATTCAGCTTCAGATGCTTTTGACAGTAAACACGCCACCGCAGCAGTTGGATCCTTGGCACCCATGTCCATGACATAAGTATCATTTTTCCTTGGTGCACGCATAACTATCCAATCGTCCGGAATGACCAAACCCGGTTTCAACACCAATGCCTCAGTATTTGTAAAATGGACCGAGTGACCCTTGTCGCAGACTTGTGACACGCTCATCAGATTGTGTTTAAGCTGCTCAACATAGTTCACTTTGTCCAAAGTGATCTTCCCATTCGTCACTTTTCCTCGTCCAGTAATCCTACCACCTTTAGCACCAGCAAAATTTACATGTCCACCATCAAATTCTTCAAATTCAGAAAACAACCTCGCATCCCCCGTCATGTGCCTGGAGCAGCCACTATCAACATACCATAAGTTGATAATCCTCCTTAGCAGCTCCTGCACACACCAACCGAAAGATTAGTTAGATTGGGGGACCCAAGCCTTAATGGTCTTGGGTCTTCCAGATTCATCAACTACAGGAACATCCATCCAGTATCCATCACTCCTAGCTGGAGTCTTGGATCTTGGGCCTGTTGATGGAGATGGGGCATGACTTCTATAAGGTCTCTGGTCCTGAGGGTACCTATTTGTATTTGGACTATGTGACCTTTGAAAATTTTGATTTTGATTCCAAGAACTTTGATTGTAATTTCTAAAGCCATTGTTATAAAAAGTTCGACCACCATTATTTTGGTATCGATTTTGATATTGACCTTGGCTTCTGAAATTATTTGAATTTTGATTATTCATTTTTGGTGTGTTACTTCTAGGTCTTTCATATCTGCCTGATGTAGATTCAGGCTGAAATCTTGGTTGATTTCTTTGGAAACGAGGAACTTGTGGAGTTCCTTTTTCAGCCTTATCTACACCACCAGCAACACCCGGTTGTTGCTTTGGAGCAGATTTGTTTGGAGAATTTGAGACTTTCTCCTCATTATCACCTTGCTTCTCAGGTGATTTCCCTCTTGGTTTCTCACTAACTTGTGCTTCAACCTTTTTGTTAGGACAGCAGCTAGCTACATGTCCCTTTGTGTGACATTTGAAGTACGATCTCTTTTTCGAAGACTTCTCAGTTGAAGCCTTTGAACTAGATTCTGGTTTTGATGATGATGCCTTAGAAGGATTTGGTTCAGTTTGCTTAGTTTCAAGATTTTCTATGTTCTTATTTTTTGCAAACTTTAAATTTGATTCGTTTTCAATAACGGCTGTTTCGTTTTTCATGTCACTTCCTTGAACAAAATTAACCTTTTTAACAAAAGTTGGATATTTATTCGTAGGATTTGAGTTTTTCTTTTTCAAAACAGGTTTGCTGTTATTTTCCTTCTTAGCATCATTATCTTCAGACACATCACCTTGACTGGATGTGAAACTACTTGGTGACGTTGACAGACAGTCTGTAAGCTCATCCTCATCAGGTAGGAAAGAATAGTCATGACTAAGAGGAGGTGGGACTTCATTAAAGCCATGGAATCCCACACTTGTCTTGTCATTACTCTTCTTTAACCCACCCATCATGTGTTTCATAACAAAAGTAGAATCCCTGAATTGACCTAATTTCTTTTCAAGTTCAACAATTTTGAGTTGTGCATCTGACAACTCTTTGCATTTTTCAGAAATCTCTTTTGTTTTCTCAGCCATCATGTCATGTGCTAAGTCTATAACTTGAAGTTTTTCGTTTAGTTTGCTGGTTAAAACTTCAATTTCAGCTTCATAGCCTTTTATCTTTTTCAAATATGATGACTCGTTTCTTTTAGCAAAGAAATTTGATTCTTTTACGTTAGACATTTCGCTCACAAGACTTTTGTTTTGAGTTGACAATTTGTCAACTTCACCCTGTAGTTCACGACACTTTAAACAAACAGAAGTGGCAGAGTTACTTACCTCTCCTGTCGATTTGTCTGAGTTGGCCATGAGAGCAGCAAGTTGAGCTTCCATTCTTTTGATGATTTCATCTTTCTCATCAGCTTCCATTTCATGCTCAGACTCAGGCTTATCCTCTTCAGCATCGGTTGTCTGATCAGCCTTATCTTCCTCAACTACACTCTTCTTCTCAACTTTAGCCTCATCTACTGTAGCTTCACCATCATTGATTTGAGTGATCTCTGCCATGAATGCTTGAGTGACATTCTCATCATTTTCTAAGTGAATGCTCCAGTCATATGAGCCTTCTCTTGCAGTAGATATCAACGCCCTTGAGTTAGAGTTAGAGTTAGAGTTTTTTGATGCATTCCGATTGTTTGAACTTTGATTCGTATTCTCATGCTTTTGTTTTTGACATTCCCTAGCGAAATGACCATAACTCTGACAGTTAAAGCACCTGACTTTGGTCTTGTCAAAACCTACGCTCTTTCCTACAAACTTCCTTCCAGTTCTGTTCATGAACCTCTTCACACGTCTCGAAATCATGGCCATCTGCCATTGTAGATCCATCTCTTCTAGATCATCAGGGTCAATCTGATCATAATCTTCATCTAAAGTGGCAGGATCAGATATTTTCCCTTGAATGTAGTTCTCATAAGACGCAACAAAAGAAGCAAGTAGAGCAAGATGTTCTTCAGCAGACTTCACACTCATAGGCATTGACTTTGCACTACTACTTTGCTTTGAAGTTGATGTTCTCTTGACTCCTGTTGATCCTCCTGCAGTAGCTACAAAACACACATCACCATCATCATTCACTGTGACCTGCTCCTTATCACACGAAAGAAATGCAGTTGCAGAGTCGCTAGAAGCATCATGAGGTGAAGAAGATGTAAGCCCATTGTATATCCCTGGATCTTGAACCTGATCATAACCAGTGTCCTTTTTCTTGATACTAAGCTCATAAGCTCTAAGCTTTCCAACTACTTCTTCCAATTCCTTCGTGTCATAATCTGCTTCTCCCTTAATCATGAGAGTGTAGATATCCCATTTAGCCGGTAGAGCATCAAGCAGCTTGTCATTTTTCTCAATGTCAGTATAGCAATCTATATCATAATTATCCAGTTCTGACATCAGATGGTAGTATCGAGTGATGACGTCCTCAAGTGACTCATTTTTCATGTACTTGAACACAGCAAACTGCTTCTTCAGTAGATCAACTTTGTTCTTCTTGACATCAGGATTTCCCTCATATCTCTTCTCTAGTGCATCCCACATTTCCTTTGAAGTAGTGTACTTCTTAAAGGTATGCTTGATGCCATCAGGTAAAGACATTTTAATGGCCGCCAAGGCTCTCTTTTCAGCCTCATACATTTTCTTTTGTTCGGCATCCATATCAACATAAGCAGTTATACGTTGTCTTCCCTCAAACTCATGAGTTGGGTTCACATACCCATCGTCTATGCATATCCACATACGCGTGTCCTGGTACTCAACAAAAGATTGAAACCTATCCTTCCATGTCAAGTAGTTCTCCACCTTCATCATCTTAGGTGGTTTGTTCGTCGTGCCTACCTCATGTTCCATCCTTAAGAGTTCGTTCAATTTAGACATGTTCGACATTTCAACGTAACAGACTGATAAAACCGTTCAAAATTTTTCCGAACACAGTGGTTACCAAATTACACCGTTAGAATCATCTCGAAAAGATGAATCCAAAGATATCTAAAGTCGAAGACCGAATACAGGATTTTCCAATTTTATTTTTTTATTTATTAATTTTTTTTTGTCGTAAAAATCCCACGAGTTCAACGGTGCAGACGGCTTCTTCAGATGTGCTACAGATTGTTCTCTAAACTCAAAACACTGAAAAAATTTCTACGCTTGCCTTTCAAAATTCCACCACTAGTGAATCACACAAGATAGGATCGCACAAGACCCTTTGAAACGCACAAGGTCTTTTGGATCGCACAATCCACTAACTTTGGGCCAAACAGTCACTTTAACGGGCCTGGGCCTGATCGCACAAGTTACTGATTCACACAAGCTGACTTCGGGTCGCACAAGAGTAATCCGGGTCGCACAAGAACTCCAAACGCACAAGATCCTCAACCGTACAAGAACTCCAACCGTACAAGAACTCCAAACGTACAAGACCTCCAAACGCACAACCTTAAAAATTTCCAATTTTGAATATCAAAAGATCGCACAAGAGCTGATTGGGCCACCCAGCCACCCAATCCCGAAACAGCAGCAGCTGTCAACAGCAGCAGCTGACAATCCGGTCGCACAAGCAAAGTCTCAATCAACACTTCTTTCCTTACACGAAATCCAAGCAAAAGTCTCCTACAAACACGAAAACAGTCAAAACAATAATCAAAACAGATTAAAATACACGAATTTAAGCTGTTCTTCAAGTGTTCTTCCTGTTCTTCGCAAAAACCCAGAAATTTTAACTCGAAATTTTCAAACAAACCAACTCAACCACAACTACCAACTACCAAATCAGATCAAAACTTCAGAATTTTGAACTGTTCTTCCTTGTTCTTGTTGTTCTTCACGAAAATTATGAATGAGACACCAAAAAAAATTTTCAACCGAAAAACAACTTGAATCTTGAATCCAGATCTTCAGTCTTGAACCACGCACAAGAGCAAATGCTCTGATACCAATTGTAGGTCCCTGAATCCCGTTGGATCTTAACAAGACAGTTAATCTATCAAGGGTGCGAAATCCCCTTGATTGATCCTGAACACAGAAACAAGATTATGTAGAAGAACAAGAACTCGAACACACAAACACGCAAACTTTCAAACTGATCTTCTATGATTATCAAACCTTTAGAAGTGTTTTACAATCACTAAGATCTACAAGAACCTAACAGCCGATTTATGTTTTGTTCTTAACCTCTCAAACTTGAATGCTCTCTCACAATCTCCAAAAGGCTCTCAAGTTGTCTAAAGTGTCTACCCCTACAACTCAAGACTAAGGCTGTTTATATACACACAGCCAAGATCTCGAATTGGGCTTTGCCCATATTACATTTGTTACATAAACTTGGGCCTAATAGAATTACATTTGTTACATAAACTTGGGCCTAATAGACTTAGTACAAACTTGGACTGATTGGGCTTTATAGAACTCGTTTTTCTTTAAGTCTTCATGATCCAATCTTCTGTTTAATATCCAAAGACCAATCCAAAGCTGTTGTCATATAACATGCACCAACAAGGAACAAGGGCCAAACCAACCACCCAAGAATGGAATCGTCGAGCGAAAACACTTGACAACCTCCTAGAAGCAGCTTTTCTTGCCACCAGACCTTTCTCCATCAATTAGGAATCTGATGTCGTCACTAAACACATTCCTTAAATTGTAGCCATTTATTAAGTGTTTTTTTTGTGTCTAATCCACATATATATCTCCACTGCCCTTAATTTTCTTAACTGTATATCTCTTAAATATCAACATATACATGTGTGATTTAGTTTACGAAGATTTTTCAATACCGAGAACCTCGATCAGAGAGTAAAAAAGGCGTAAGGTTCACAATGGTGTAAAATTAACATGGGATATACCGGGCTAGGATTCGAGTTACAGGAACAAGGGCCAAACCAACCACCCAAGAATGCAATCGTCGAGCGAAAACACTTGACAACCTCCTAGAAGCAGCTTTTCTTGCCACTAGACCTTTCTCCATCAATTAGGAATCTGATGCCGTCACTAAACACATTCCTTAAATTGTAACCATTTGTTGAGTGATTTTTTTTTGCCGTCTAATCCACATATATATCACCATTTCCCTTGATTTTCTTGACTGTATATCTCTTAAATATAAACATATACACGTTTGATTTAGTTTACGAAGATTTTTCAATGCCGAGAATCTCGATCAGAGAGTAAAAAGGCGTAAGGTTCACAATGGTATAAAATTAAAATGGGATATACCGGGCTAGAATTCGAGTTACAGGAACAAGGGACATACAAACCACCCAAGAATTGAATTGTCGAGCAAAAACATTTGACAACCTCCTATAAGCAACTTTTCTTGCCACCAGACCTTTCTCCATCAATTAGGAATCTGATGCCGTCACTAAACACATTACTTAAATTGTAGCCATTTGTTGAGTGTTTTTTTTGGTGTTTAATCCGCATATATATCACCATCGCCCTTGATTTTCTTGACTGTATATCTCTTAAATATCAACATATACATGTGTGATTTAGTTTACGAAGATTTTTCAATACCGAGAACCTCGATCAGAGAGTAAAAAAGGCGTAAGGTTCACAATGGTGTAAAAATAAAATGGGATATACCGGGCTAGGATTCGAGTTACAGGAACAAGGGCCAAACCAACCACCCAAGAATGGAATCGTCGAGCGAAAACACTTGACAACCTCCTAGAAGCAGCTTTTCTTGCCACCAGACCTTTCTCCATCAATTAGGAATCTGATGCCGTCACTAAACACATTCCTTAAATTGTAGCCATTTATTGAGTGTTTTTTTTGTGTCTAATCCACATATATATCTCCACTGCCCTTAATTTTCTTAACTGTATATCTCTTAAATATCAACATATACATGTGTGATTTAGTTTACGAAGATTTTTCAATACCGAGAACCTCGATCAGAGAGTAAAAACGGCGTAAGGTTCACAATGGTGTAAAATTAACATGGGATATACCGGGCTAGGATTCGAGTTACAGGAACAAGGGCCAAACCAACCACCCAAGAATGGAATCGTCGAGCGAAAACACTTGACAACCTCCTAGAAGCAGCTTTTCTTGCCACTAGACCTTTCTCCATCAATTAGGAATCTGATGCCGTCACTAAACACATTCCTTAAATTGTAACCATTTGTTGAGTGATTTTTTTTGCTGTCTAATCCACATATATATCACCATTTCCCTTGATTTTCTTGATTGTATATCTCTTAAATATAAACATATACACGTGTGATTTAGTTTACGAAGATTTTTCAATGCCGAGAATCTCGATCAGAGAGTAAAAAGGCGTAAGGTTCACAATGGTGTAAAATTAAAATGGGATATACCGGGCTAGAATTCGAGTTACAGGAACAAGGGACATACAAACCAGCCAAGAATTGAATTGTCGAGCAAAAACATTTGACAACCTCCTGTAAGCAACTTTTCTTGCCACCAGACCTTTCTCCATCAATTAGGAATCTGATGTCGTCACTAAACACATTACTTAAATTGTAGCCATTTGTTGAGTGTTTTTTTGGTGTTTAATCCGCATATATATCACCATTGCCCTTGATTTTCTTGACTGTATATCTCTTAAATATCAACATATACATGTGTGATTTAGTTTACGAAGGTTTTTCAATACCGAGAACCTCGATCAGAGAGTAAAAAAGGCGTAAGGTTCACAATGGTGTAAAAATAAAATGGGATATACCGGGCTAGGATTCGAGTTACAGGAACAAGGGCCAAACCAACCACCCAAGAATGGAATCGTCGAGCGAAAACACTTGACAACCTCCTAGAAGCAGCTTTTCTTGCCACCAGACCTTTCTCCATCAATTAGGAATCTGATGCCGTCACTAAACACATTCCTTAAATTGTAGCCATTTATTGAGTGTTTTTTTTGTGTCTAATCCACATATATATCTCCACTGCCCTTAATTTTCTTAACTGTATATCTCTTAAATATCAACATATACATGTGTGATTTAGTTTACGAAGATTTTTCAATACCGAGAACCTCGATCAGAGAGTAAAAACGGCGTAAGGTTCACAATGGTGTAAAATTAACATGGGATATACCGGGCTAGGATTCGAGTTACAGGAACAAGGGCCAAACCAACCACCCAAGAATGGAATCGTCGAGCGAAAACACTTGACAACCTCCTAGAAGCAGCTTTTCTTGCCACTAGACCTTTCTCCATCAATTAGGAATCTGATGCCGTCACTAAACACATTCCTTAAATTGTAGCCATTTGTTGAGTGATTTTTTTTGCTGTCTAATCCACATATATATCACCATTTCCCTTGATTTTCTTGACTGTATATCTCTTAAATATAAACATATACACGTGTGATTTAGTTTACGAAGATTTTTCAATGCCGAGAACCTCGATCAGAGAGTAAAAAAGGTGGAAGGTTCACAATGGTGTAAAATTAAAATGGGATATATTCCGGGCTAGGATTCGAGTTACAGGAACAAGGGCCAAACCAACCACCCAAGAATGGAATAGTTGAGCGAAAACACTTGACAACCTCCTAGAAGCAGCTTTTCTTACCACCAAACCTTTCTCCATTAATTAGGAATCTGATGCCGTTACTAAACACATTCCTTAAATTGTAGCCATTTGTTGAGTGTTTTTTTTGTGTCTAATCCGCATATATATCACCATTGCCCTTGATTTTCTTAACTGTATATCTCTTAAATATCAACATATACACGTGTGTTTTAGTTTACGAAGATTTTTCAATGCCGAAAACCTTGATCAGAGAGTAAAAATGGCGTTAGGTTCAGAATGGTGTAAGATTAAAATGGGATATACCGGGCTAGGATTCGAGTTACAGGAACAAGGGCGAAACCAACCACCCATGAATGGAATCGACGAGCGAAAACACTTGACAAACTCCTAGAAGCAGCTTTTCTTTCCACTAGACCTTTCTCCATCAATTAGGAATCTGATGTCGTCACTAAACACATTCCTTAAACTGTAGCCATTTGTTGAGTTTTTTTTTTTTGTTGGTGTCTAATCGGCATATATATCACCATTTCCCTTGATTTTCTTGACTGTATATCTCTTAAATGTCAACATATACACGTGTGATTTAGTTTACGAAGATTTTTCAATGCCGAGAACCTCGATCAGAGAGTACAAAAGGCGTAAGGTTCATAATGGTGTAAGATTAAAATGGGATATACCAGGCTAGGATTCGAGTTACAGGAACAAGGACCAAACCAACCACCCATGAATGGAATCGTCAAGCAAAAACACCTGACAACCTTCTAGAAACATCTTTTCATACCACCAGACCTTTCTCCATCAAGTAGGAATTTGATGCCGTCACTAAACACATTCCTTAAACTCTAGCCATTTGTTGAGTGTTTTTTTTGTGTCTAATCGGCACATATATCACCATTTCCCTTGATTTACTTGACTGTATATCTCTTAAATATCAACATATACACGTGTGATTTAGTTTACGAAGATTTTTCAATGCCGAGAACCTCTATCAGAGAGTAAAATAGGCGTAAGGTTTACAATGGTGTAAAATTAAAATGGGATATACCGGGCTAGGATTCGAGTTACAGGAACAAGGGCCAAACCTACCACCCAAGAATGGAATCGTCGAGCGAAAACACTTGACAACCTACTAGAAGCAGCTTTTCTTACCACCAGACCTTTCTCCATCAATTAGGAATCTGATGCCGTCACTAAACACATTCCTTAAATTGTAGCCATATGTTGAGTGTTTTTTTTTGTGTCTAATCCGCATAGATATCACCATTGCCCTTGATTTTCTTGACTGCATATCTCTTAAATATCAACATATACACATGTGATTTAGTTTACTAAGATTTTTCAATGCCGAGAACCTCGATCAGAGAGTAAAATAGGCGTAAGGTTTATAATGGTGTAAAATTAAAATGGGATATACCGGGCTAGGATTCGAGTTACAGCAACAAGTGCCAAACCAACCACCCAAGAATGGAATCGTCGAGCGAAAACACTTGATAACCTCTTAGAAGCAGCTTTTCTTGCCACTAGACCTTTCTCCATCAATTAGGAATCTGATGCCGTCACTTAACACATTCGTTAAATTGTAGCCATTTGTTGAGTGTTCTTTTTTTGGTGTCTAATCCGCATATATATCACCATTGCCCTTGATTTTCTTGACTGTATATCTCTTAAATGTCAACATATACACGTGTGATTTAGTTTACGAAGATTTTTCAATGCCGAGAAGCTCGATCAGAGAGTAAAAAAGGCGTAAGGTTCACAAAGGTGTAAAATTAAAATGGGATATACAGGGCTAGGATTCGAGTTACCGGAACAAGGGCCAAACCAACCATCCAAGAATGGAATCGTCGAGCGAAAACACTTGACAACCTCCTAGAAGCAACTTTTCTTGCCACCAGACCTTTCTTCATCAATTAGGAATCTGATGCTGTCACTAAATACATTCCTTAAATTGTAGCCATTTGTTGAGTGTTTTTTTTGTGTCTAATCCGCGTATATACCACCATTGCCCATGATTTTATTGAGTGTATATCTCTTAAATATCAAAATATACACGTGTGATTTAGTTTATGAAGACTTTTCAATGCCGAGAACCTCGATCAGAGAGTTAAAAAGGCGTAAGGTTCACAATGGTGTAAAATTAAAATGGGATATACCGGGCAAGGATTCCAGTTATAGGAACTAGGGCCAAACCAACCACCCAAGAATGGAATCGTCGAGCGAAAACACTTGACAACCTCCTAGAAGCAGCTTTTCTTGCCCCCAGACATTTCTCCATCAATTAGGAATAGGAATCCGATGCCGTCACTAAACACATCCCTTAAATTGTAGCCATTTGTTGAGTGATTTTTTTTGGTGTCTAATCCGCATATATATCACCATTGCCCTTGATTTTCTAGACTGTACATCTCTTAAATGTCAACATATACACGTGTGATTTAGTTTACGAAGATTTTTCAATGCCGAGAACCTCGATCAGAGAGTACAAAAGGCGTAAGATTCATAATGGTGTAAGATTAAAATGGGATATACCGGGCTAGGATTCGAGTTACAGGAACAAGGACCAAACCAACCACCCAAGAATGGAATCGTCGAGCAAAAACACCTGACAACCTCCTAGAAGCATCTTTTCATACCACCAGACCTTTCTCCATCAAGTAGGAATCTGATGCCGTCACTAAACACATTCCTTGAATTGTAGCCATTTGTTGAGTGTTTTTTTTGTGTCTAATCTGCATATATATCACCATTTCCCTTGATTTTCTTGACTGTATATCTCTTAAATGTCAACATATACACGTGTGATTTAGTTTACGAAGATTTTTCAATGCCGAGAACCTCAATCAGAGAGTAAAAAAGGCGTAA
Organism: Helianthus tuberosus; assembly: GCA_030545235.1. Classification (NCBI taxonomy): domain Eukaryota; kingdom Viridiplantae; phylum Streptophyta; class Magnoliopsida; order Asterales; family Asteraceae; genus Helianthus; species Helianthus tuberosus. The sequence goes on along the minus strand of CM060414.1, from coordinate 172,917,947 downwards.
GGTTCACAATGGTGTAAAATTAAAATGCGATATACCGGGCTAGGATTCGAGTTACAGGAACAAGGGCCAAACCTGCCACCCAAGAATGGAATCGTCGAGCGAAAACACTTTACAAACTCCTAGAAGCAACTTTTCTTACCACCAGACCTTTCTCCATCAATTAGGAATCTGATGCCGTCACTAAACACATTCCTTAAATTGTAGCCATTTGTTGAGTGTTTTTTTTTTGGTGTCTAATCCGCATAGATATCACCATTGCCCTTGATTTTGTTGACTGCATATCTCTTAAATATCAACATATACACGTGTGATTTAGTTTACTAAGATTTTTCAATACCGAGAACCTCGATCAGAGAGTAAAATAGGCGTAAGGTTTACAATGGTGTAAAATTAAAATGGGATATACTGGGCTAGGATTCGAGTTACAGGAACAAGTGCCAAACCAACCACCCAAGAATGGAATCGTCGAGCGAAAACACTTGACAACCTCTTAGAAGCAGCTTTTCTTGCCACTAGACCTTTCTCCATCAATTAGGAATCTGATGCCGTCACTAAACACATTCCTTAAATTGTAGCCATTTGTTGAGTGTTCTTTTTTTGGTGTCTAATACGCATATATATCACCATTGCCCTTGATTTTCTTGACTGTATATCTCTTAAATATCAACATATACACGTGTGATTTAGTTTACAAAGATTTTTCAATGCCGAGAACCTCGATCAGAGAGTAAAAAAAGGCGTAAGGTTCACAATGGTGTAAAATTAAAATGGGATATAACGGGCTAGGATTCGAGTTACAGGAACAAGGGCCAAACCAACCACCCAAGAACGGAATCGTCGAGCGAAAACACTTGACAACCTCCTAGAAGCAGCTTTTCTTGCCACCAGACCTTTCTCGATCAATTAGGAATCTGATGCCGTCACTAAACACATTCCTTAAATTGTAGCCATTTGTTGAGTGTTTTTTTTATGTTTAATCCGCATATATATTACCATTGCCCTTAATTTTCTTGACTGTATATCTCTTAAATGTCAACATATACACGTGTGATTTAGTTTACGGAGATTTTTCAATGCTGATAACCTCGATCAGAGAGTAAAAAACGCGTAAGGTTCACAATGGTGTAAGATTAAAATGGGATATACCGGGCTAGGATTCGACTTACAGGAACAAGGGCCAAACCAACCACCCTAGAATGGAATCATCGAGCGAAAACACTTGACAACCTCCTAGAAGCAGCTTTTCTTGCCACCAGACCTTTCTCCATCAATTAGGAATCTGATGCCGTCACTAAACACATTCTTGAAAATGTAGCCATTTGTTGAGTGTTTTTTTTGTGTCTAATCCGCATATATATCACCATTGCCCCTTGATTTTCTTGACTGTATATCTCTTAAATGTCAACATATACACGTGTGATTTAGTTTACGAAGATTTTTCAATGCCGAGAACCTCTATCAGAGAGTAAAAAAGGCGTAAGGTTTACAATGGTGTAAAATTAAAATGGGATTTACTGGGCTAGGATCCGAGTTACAGGAACAAGGTCCAAACCAACCACCCAAGAATGGAATCGTCGAGCGAAAACACTTGACAACCGCCTAGAAGCAGCTTTTCTTAACACCAGACCTTTCTCCATCGATTAGGAATCTGATGCCGTCACTAAACACATTCCTCAAATTGTAGCCATTTGTTGAGTGTTTTTTTTGTGTCTAATCCGCATATATATCACCATTGCCCTTGATTTTCTTGACTGTATATCTCTTAAATGTCAACATATACACGTGTGATTTAGTTTACGAAGATTTTTCAATGCCGAGAACCTCGATCAGAGAGTAAAAAAGGCGTAAGGTTCACAATGGTGTAAAATTAAAATGGGATATACCGGGCTAGGATTCGAGTTACATGAACAAGGGCCAAACCAACCACCCAAGAATGGAATCGTCAAGCGAAAACACTTGATAACCTCCTAGAAGCAGCTTTTCTTACCACCATACCTTTCTCCATCAATTAGGAATCTGATGCCGTTACTAAACACATTCCTTAAATTGTAGCCATTTGTTGAGTGTTTTTTTGGTGTCTAATCCGCATATATATCACCATTGCCCTTGATTTTCTTGACTGTATATCTCTTAAATATCAACATATACACGTGTCGTTTAGTTTACGAAGATTTTTCAATGCCGAGAACCTCGATCAGAGAGTACAAAAGGCGAAAGGTTCACAATGGTATAAGATTAAAATGGGATATACCGGGCTAGGATTCCAGTTACAGGAACAAGGGCCAAACTAACAACCCAAGAACGGAATCGTCGAGCGAAAACACCTGACAACCTCCTAGAAGCAGCTTTTCTTGCCACCAGACCTTTCTCCAAAAACTAGGATTCTGATGCCGTCACTAAACACATTCATTAAATTGTAGCCATTTGTTGAGTGTTTTTTTTGTGTTTAATCCGCATATATATCACCATTGCCCTTAATTTTCTTGACTGTATATCTCTTAAATGTCAACATATACACGTGTGATTTAGTTTACGGAGATTTTTCAATGCCGAGAACCTCGATCAGAGAGTAAAAACGCGTAAGGTTCTCAATGGTGTAAGATTAAAATGGGATATACCGGGCTAGGATTCGAGTTACAGGAACAAGGGCCAAACCAACCACCCTAGAATGGAATCATCGAGCGAAAACACTTGACAACCTCCTAGAAGCAGCTTTTCTTGCCACCAGACCTTTCTCCATCAATTAGGAATCTGATGCCGTCACTAAACACATTCTTGAAATTGTAGCCATTTGTTGAGTGTTTTTTTTTTGTGTCTAATCCGCATATATATCACCATTGCCCCTTGATTTTCTTGACTGTATATCTCTTAAATGTCAACATATACACGTGTGATTTAGTTTACGAAGATTTTTCAATGCCGAGAACCTCTATCAGAGAGTAAAAAAGGCGTAAGGTTTACAATGGTGTAAAATTAAAATGGGATTTACTGGGCTAGGATCCGAGTTACAGGAACAAGGTCCAAACCAACCACCCAAGAATGGAATCGTCGAGCGAAAACACTTGACAACCGCCTAGAAGCAGCTTTTCTTAACACCAGACCTTTCTCCATCGATTAGGAATCTGATGCCGTCACTAAACACATTCCTCAAATTGTAGCCATTTGTTGAGTGTTTTTTTTGTGTCTAATCCGCATATATATCACCATTGCCCTTGATTTTCTTGACTGTATATCTCTTAAATGTCAACATATACACGTGTGATTTAGTTTACGAAGATTTTTCAATGCCGAGAACCTCGATCAGAGAGTAAAAAAGGCGTAAGGTTCACAATGGTGTAAAATTAAAATGGGATATACCTGGCTAGGATTCGAGTTACAGGAACAAGGGCCAAACCAACCACCCAAGAATGGAATCGTCAAGCGAAAACACTTGATAACCTCCTAGAAGCAGCTTTTCTTACCACCATACCTTCCTCCATCAATTAGGAATCTGATGCCGTCACTAAACACATTCCTTAAATTGTAGCCATTTGTTGAGTGTTTTTTTTGGTGTCTAATCCGCATATATATCACCATTGCCCTTGATTTTCTTGACTGTATATCTCTTAAATATCAACATATACACGTGTGATTTAGTTTACGGTGATTTTTCAATGCCGTGAACCTCGATCAGAGAGTAAAAAAGGCGTAAGGTTCACAATGGTGTAAAATTAAAATGGGATATACCGGGCTAGGATTCGAGTTACAGGAACAAGGGCCAAACCAACCACCCTAGAATGGAATCGTCGAGCGAAAACACTTGACAACCTCCTAGAAGCAGCTTTTCTGGCCACCAGACCTTTCTCCAAAAATTAGGAATCTGATGCCGTCACTAAACACATTCTTGAAATTGTAGCCATTTGTGAGTGTTTTTTTTGGTGTCTAATCCGCATATATATCACCATTGCCCCATGATTTTCTTGACTGTATATCTCTTAAATGTCAACATATACACGTGTGATTTAGTTTACGAAGATTTTTCAATGCCGAGAACCTCTATCAGAGAGTAAAAAAGGCGTAAGGTTCACAATGGTGTAAAATTAAAATGGGATATACCGGCCTAGGATCCGAGTTACAGGAACAAGGTCCAAACCAACTACCCAAGAATGGAATCGTCGAGAGAAAACACTTGACAACCGCCTAGAAGCAGCTTTTCTTAACACCAGACCTTTCTCCATCGATTAGGAATCTGATGCCGTCACTAAACACATTCCTTAAATTGTATCCACTTGTTGAGTGTTTTTTTTTTGTGTCTAATCCGCATATATATCACCATTGCCCTTTATTTTCTTGACTGTATATATCTTAAATATCAACATATACACGTGTGTTTTAGTTTACGAAGATTTTTCAATGCCGAGAACCTCGATCAGAGAGTAAAAAAGGCGTAAGGTTCACAATGGTGTAAAATTAAAATGGGATATACCGGGCTAGGATTCGAGTTACAGGAACAAGGGCCAAACCAACCACCCAAGAATGGAATCGTCAAGCGAAAACACTTGATAACCTCCTAGAAGCAGCTTTTCTTACCACCATACCTTTCTCCATCAATTAGGAATCTGATGCCGTCACTAAACACATTCCTTAAATTGTAGCCATTTGTTGAGTGTTTTTTTTGATGTCTAATCCGCATATATATCACCATTGCCCTTGATTTTCTTGACTGTATATCTCTTAAATATCAACATATAAACGTGTCGTTTAGTTTACGAAGATTTTTCAATGCCGATAACCTCGATCAGAGAGTACAAAAGGCGTAGGGTTCACAATGGTATAAGATTAAAATGGGATATACTGGGCTAGGATTCCAGTTACAGGAACAAGGGCCAAACAAACAACCCAAGAACGGAATCGTCGAGCGAAAACACTTGACAAACTCCTAGAAGCAGTTTTTCTTGCCACCAGACCTTTCTCCATCAATTAGGAATCTGATGCCGTCACTAAACACATTCCTTAAATTGTAGCAATTTGTTGAGTGTTTTTTTTGTGTCTAATCCGCATATAGATCACCATTGCCCCTTGATTTTCTTGACTGTATATCTCTTAAATGTCAACATATACACGTGTGATTTAGTTTACGAAGATTTTTCAATGCCGAGAACCCCGATCAGAGAGTAAAAAAGGCGTAAGGTTCATAACGGTGTAAAATTAAAATGGGATATACCGGGCTAGGATTCGAGTTACAGGAACAAGGGCCAAACCAACCACCCAAGAATGGAATCGTCGTGCAAAAACACTTGACAACATCCTAGAAGCAGCTTTTCTTACCACCAGACCTTTCTCAATCAATTAGGAATCTGATGCCGTCACTAAACACATTCCTTAAATTGTAGAAATTTGTTGAGTGTTTTTTTTGTGTCTAATCCGCATATAGATCACCATTGCCCTTGATTTTCTTCACTGTATATCTCTTAAATATCAACATATACACGTGTCATTTAGTTTACAGTGATTTTTCAATGCCTAGAACCTCGATCAGAGAGTAAAAAAGGCTTAAAGTTCACAATGGTGTAAAATTAAAATGGAATTTACCGGGCTAGGATTCGAGTTACAGGAACAAGGGCCAAACCAACCACCAAAGAATGGAATCGTCGAGCGAAAACACTTGACAACCTCCTAGAAGCAGATTTTCTTGCCACCAGACCTTTCTCAAAAAATTAGGATTCTGATGACGTCACTAAACACATTCCTTAAATTGTAGCCATTTGTTGAGTGTTTTTTTTTTTGGTGTCTAATCCGCATATATATCACCATTGCCCTTGATTATCATGACTGTATATCTCTTAAATATCAACATATACACGTGTCATTTAGTTTACGAAGATTTTTCAATGCCGAGAACCTCGATCAGAGAGTAAAAAAGGCATAAGGTTCACAATGGTATAAGATTAAAATGGGTTATACCGGGCTAGGATTCAAGTTACAGGAGCAAGGGCCAAACCAACCACCCAAGAACGGAATCGTCGAGCGAAAACACTTGACAACCTCCTAGAAGCAGCTTTTCTTGCCACCAAACCTTTCTCAAAAAATTAGGATTCTGATGTCGTCACTAAACACATTCCTTAAATTGTAGCCATTTGTTGAGTGTTTTTTTTTTGTGTCTAATCCGCATATATATCACCATTTCCCTTGATTTTCTGGACTGCATATCTCATAAATGTCAACATATACACATGTGATTTAGTTTACGAAGATTTTTCAATGCCGAGAACCTCGATCAGAGAGTAAAAAAGGCGTAAGGTTCACGATGGTGTAAAATTAAAATGGGATATACCGGGCTAGGATTCGAGTTACAGGAACACGGGCCAAACCAACCACACAAGAATGGAATCGTCGAACGAAAACACTTGTAAACCTCCTAGAAGCAGCTTTTCTTTCCACCAGACATTTCTCGATCAATTAGGAATCTGATGCTGTCACTAAACACATTCCTTAAATTGTAGCCATTTGTTGTGTGTTTTTTTTGAGTCTAATCCGCATATATATCACCATTGCCCTTGATTTTCTTGACTGTATATCTCTTAAATATCAACATATACACGTGTGATTTAGTTTACGGAGATTTTTCAATGCTGAGAACCTCGATCAGGGAGTAAAAAAGGCGTAAGGTTCACAATGGTGTAAAATTAAAATGGGATCTACCGGGCTGGGATTCGCGTTACAGGAACAAGGGCTAAACCAACCACCCAAGAATGGAATCGTCGAGCGAAAACACTTTACAACCTCCTAGAAGCAGCTTTTCTTGCCTCCAGACCTTTCTCCATCAATTAGGAATCTGATGCCGTCACTAAACACATTTCTTAAATTGTAGCCTTTTGTCGAGTGTTTTTTTTTGTCTAATCCGCATATATATCACCATTGCCCTTGATTTTCTTGACTGTATATCTCTTAAATATCAACATATACACGTGTGATTTAGTTTACGAAGATTTTTCAATGCCGAGAACCTCGATCAGAGAGTAAAAAAAAGCGTAAGGTTCACAATGGTGTAAGATTAAAATGGGATATACCGGGCTAGGATTCGAGTTACAGGAACAAGGGCCAAACCAACCACCCAAGAATGGAATCGTCGAGCGAAAACACTTGACAACCTCCTAGAAGCAGCTTGTCTTACCACCAGACCTTTCTCCATCAATTTGGAATCTGATGCCGTCACTAAACACATTCCTTAAATTGTAGCCATTTATTGTGTGTTTTTTTTTTGTGTCTAATCCGCATATATATCACCATTGCCCTTGATTTTCTTGACTGTATATCTCTTAAATATTAACATATACACGTGTGATTTAGTTTACGGAGATTTTTCAATGCCGAGTACCTCGATCAGAGAGTAAAAAAGGCGTAAGGTTCACAATGGTGTAAAATTAAAATGGGATATACCGGGCTAGGATTCGAGTTACAGGAACAATGGCTAAACCAACCACCCAAGAATGGAATCGTCGAGTGAAAAAACTTAACAACCTCCTAGAAGCAGCTTTTCTTGTCTCCAGACCTTTCTCCATCAATTAGGAATCTGATGCCGTCACTAAACACATTCATTAAATTGTAGCCATTTGTTGAGTGTTTTTTTTGGTGTCTAATCCGCAAATATATCACCATTGCCCTTGATTTTCTTGACTGTATATCTCTTAAATGTCAACATATACACGTGTGATTTAGTTTACGAAGATTTTTCAATGCCGAGAACCTCGATCAGAGAGTAAAAAAGGCGTAAGGTTCACAATGGTGTAAAATTAAAATGGCATATACCGGGCTAGGATTCGAGTTACAGGAACACGGGCCAAACCAACCACACAAGAATGGAATCGTCGAACGAAAACACTTGTAAACCTCCTAGAAGCAGCTTTTCTTTCCACCAGACCTTTCTCGATCAATTAGGAATCTGATGCCGTCACTAAACGCATTCCATAAATTGTAGCCTTTTGTTGTGTGTGTGTTTTTTTTTGTGTCTAATCCGCATATATATCACCATTGTCCTTGATTTTCTTGACTGTATATCTCTTAAATATCAACATATACACGTGTGATTTAGTTTACGGAGAGTTTTCAATGCTGAGTACCTCGATCAGAGAGTAAAAAAGGCGTAAGGTTCACAATGGTGTAAGATTAAAATGGGATATACCGGGCTAGGATTCGAGTTACAGGAACAAGGGCCAAACCAACCACCCAAGAATGGAATCGTCGAGCGAAAACACTTGACAACCTCCTAGAAGCAGCTTGTCTTACCACCAGACCTTTCTCCATCAATTTGGAATCTGATGCCGTCACTAAACACATTCCTTAAATTGTAGCCATTTATTGTGTGTTTTTTTTTTGTGTCTAATCCGCATATATATCACCATTGCCCTTGATTTTCTTGACTGTATATCTCTTAAATATCAACATATACACGTGTGATTTAGTTTACGGAGATTTTTCAATGCCGAGTACCTCGATCAGAGAGTAAAAAAGGCGTAAGGTTCACAATGGTGTAAAATTAAAATGGGATATACCGGGCTAGGATTCGAGTTACAGGAACAATGGCTAAACCAACCACCCAAGAATGGAATCGTCGAGTGAAAAAACTTAACAACCTCCTAGAAGCAGCTTTTCTTGCCTCCAGACCTTTCTCCATCAATTAGGAATCTGATGCCGTCACTAAACACATTCATTAAATTGTAGCCATTTGTTGAGTGTTTTTTTTTGGTGTCTAATCCGCAAATATATCACCATTGTCCTTGATTTTCTTGACTGTATATCTCTTAAATGTCAACATATACACGTGTGATTTAGTTTACGAAGATTTTTCAATGCCGAGAACCTCGATCAGAGAGTACAAAAGGCGTAAGGTTCATAATGGTGTAAGATTAAAATGGGATATAGCGGGCTAGGATTCGAGTTACAGGAACAAGGGTTAAACCAACCACCCAAGAATGGAATCGTCGAGCGAAAACACTTAACAACCTCCTAGAAGCAGCTTTTCTTGCCTCCAGATCTTTCTCCATCAATTTGGAATCTGATGCCGTCACTAAACACATTCCTTAAATTGTATCCATTTGTTGAGTGTTTTTTTTTTGGTGTCTAATTCGCATATATATCACCATTGCCCTTGATTTTCTTGACTGTATATCTCTTAAATATGAACATATACACGTGTCATTTAGTTTAAAGTGATTTTTCAATGCCGAGAACCTCGATCAGAGAGTAAAAAAGGCGTAAGGTTCACAATGGTGTAAAATTAAAATGGGATATACCGGGCTAGGATTCGAGTTACAGGAACAAGGGCCAAACCAACCACTCAAGAATGGAATCATAGAGCGAAAAATCTTGACAACCTACTAGAAGCTGCTTTTCTTGCCACCAGACCTTTCTCCATCAATTAGGAATCTGATGCCGTCACTAAACAGATTCCTTAAATTGTATCCATTTGTTGAGTGTTTTTTTTTGGTGTCTAATCTGCATATATATCACCATTGCCCTTGATTTTCTTGACTGCATATCTCTTAAATATCAACATATACACGTGTGATTTAGTTTACAGTGATTTTTCAATGCCGAGAACCCCGATCAGAGAGTAAAAAAGGCGTAAGGTTCACAATGGTCTAAAATTAAAATGGGATATACCGGGCTAGGATTCGAGTTACAGGAACAAGGGCCAAACCAACCACCCAAGAATGGAATCGTCGAGCGAAAACACTTGACAACCTCCTAGAAGCAGCTTTTCTTACCACTAGACCTTTCTCCATCAATTAGGAATCTAATGCCGTCACTAAACACATTCCTTAAATTGTAGCCATTTGTTGAGTGTTTTTTTTTTGTCTAATCCACATATATATCACCATTGCCCTTGATTTTCTTGACTGTATATCTCTTCAATATCAACATATACACGTGTGATTTAGTTTACGAAGATTTTTCAATGCCGAGAACCTCGATCAGAGAGTAAAAAAGGGGTAAGGTTCACAATGGTGTAAGATTAAAATGAGATATACCGGGCTAGGATTCGAGTTACAGGAACAAGGGCCAAACCAACCACCCAAGAATGGAATCGTCGAGCGAAAACACTTGACAACCTCCTAGAAGCAGCTTTTCTTACCACCAGACCTTTCTCCATCAATTAGGAATCTGATGCCGTCACTAAACACATTCCTTAAATTGTAGCCATTTGTTGAGTGTTTTTTTTTTGTTTAATCCGCATATATATCACCATTGCCCTTGATTTTCTTGACTGTATATCTCTTCAATATCAACATATACACGTGTGATTTAGTTTACGAAGATTTTTCAATGCCGAGAACCTCCATCAGAGAGTAAAAAAGGCGTAAGGTTCACAATGGTGTAAGATTAAAACGGGATATACCGGGCTAGGATTCGAGTTACAAGAACAAGGGCCAAACCAACCACCCAAGAATGGAATCGTCGAGCGAAAACACTTGACAACCTCCTAGAAGCAGCTTTTCTGACCACCAGACCTTTCTCCATCAATTAGGAATCTGATGTCGTCACTAAACACATTCCTTAAATTGTAGCCATTTGTTGAGTGTTTTTTTTTGGTGTCTAATCCGCATATATATCACCATTGCCCTTGATTTTCTTGACTGTATATCTCTTAAATATCAACATATACATGTGTGTTTTAGTTTACGATGATTTTTCAATGCCGAGAACCTCGATTAGAGAGTAAAAAAGGCGTAAGGTTCACAATGGTGTAAAATTAAAATGGGATATACCGGGCTAGTATTCGAGTTAAAGGAACACGGGCCAAACTAACCACCCAACAATGGAATCGTCGATCGAAAACACTTGAAAACCTCCTAGAAGCAGCTTTTCTTACCACCAGACCTTTCTCCATCAATTAGGAATCTGATGCCGTCACTAAAGACATTCCTTAAATTGTAGCCATTTGTTGAGTGTTTTTTTTTTTGGTGTCTAATCTGCATATATATCACCATTGCCCTTGATTTTCTTGACTGCATATCTCTTAAATATCAACATATACACGTGTGATTTAGTTTACAGTGATTTTTCAATGCCGAGAACCCCGATCAGAGAGTAAAAAAGGCGTAAGGTTCACAATGGTCTAAAATTAAAATGGGATATACCGGGCTAGTATTCGAGTTAAAGGAACACGGGCCAAACTAACCACCCAAGAATGGAATCGTCGAGCGAAAACACTTGAAAACCTCCTAGAAGCAGCTTTTCTTACCACCAGACCTTTCTCCATCAATTAGGAATCTGATGCCGTCACTAAAGACATTCCTTAAATTGTAGCCATTTGTTGAGTGTTTTTTTTTTGGTGTCTAATCTGCATATATATCACCATTGCCCTTGATTTTCTTGACTGCATATCTCTTAAATATCAACATATACACGTGTGATTTAGTTTACAGTGATTTTTCAATGCCGAGAACCTCGATCAGAGAGTAAAAAAGGCGTAAGGTTCACAATGGTGTAAAATTAAAATGGGATATACCGGGCTAGGATTCGAGTTACAGGAACAAGGGCCAAACCAACCACTCAAGAATGGAATCATCGAGCGAAAACTCTTGACAACCTACTAGAAGCAGCTTTTCTTGCCACCAGACCTTTCTCCATCAATTAGGAATCTGATGCCGTCACTAAACACATTCCTTAAATTGTATCCATTTGTTGAGTGTTTTTTTTTGGTGTCTAATCTGCATATATATCACCATTGCCCTTGATTTTCTTGACTGCATATCTCTTAAATATCAACATATACACGTGTGATTTAGTTTACAGTGATTTTTCAATGCCGAGAACCCCGATCAGAGAGTAAAAAAGGCGTAAGGTTCACAATGGTCTAAAATTAAAATGGGATATACCGGGCTAGGATTCGAGTTACAGGAACAAGGGCCAAACCAACCACCCAAGAATGGAATCGTCGAGCGAAAACACTTGACAACCTCCTAGAAGCAGCTTTTCTTACCACTAGACCTTTCTCCATCAATTAGGAATCTAATGCCGTCACTAAACACATTCCTTAAATTGTAGCCATTTGTTGAGTGTTTTTTTTTTGTCTAATCCACATATATATCACCATTGCCCTTGATTTTCTTGACTGTATATCTCTTCAATATCAACATATACACGTGTGATTTAGTTTACGAAGATTTTTCAATGCCGAGAACCTCGATCAGAGAGTAAAAAAGGGGTAAGGTTCACAATGGTGTAAGATTAAAATGGGATATACCGGGCTAGGATTCGAGTTACAGGAACAAGGGCCAAACCAACCACCCAAGAATGGAATCGTCGAGCGAAAACACTTGACAACCTCCTAGAAGCAGCTTTTCTTACCACCAGACCTTTCTCCATCAATTAGGAATCTGATGCCGTCACTAAACACATTCCTTAAATTGTAGCCATTTGTTGAGTGTTTTTTTTTTGTCTAATCCGCATATATATCACCATTGCCCTTGATTTTCTTGACTGTATATCTCTTCAATATCAACATATACACGTGTGATTTAGTTTACGAAGATTTTTCAATGCCGAGAACCTCGATCAGAGAGTAAAAAAGGCGTAAGGTTCACAATGGTGTAAGATTAAAACGGGATATACCGGGCTAGGATTCGAGTTACAGGAACAAGGGCCAAACCAACCACCCAAGAATGGAATCGTCGAGCGAAAACACTTGACAACCTCCTAGAAGCAGCTTTTCTGACCACCAGACCTTTCTCCATCAATTAGGAATCTGATGTCGTCACTAAACACATTCCTTAAATTGTAGCCATTTGTTGAGTGTTTTTTTTTGGTGTCTAATCCGCATATATATCACCATTGCCCTTGATTTTCTTGACTGTATATCTCTTAAATATCAACATATACATGTGTGTTTTAGTTTACGATGATTTTTCAATGCCGAGAACCTCGATTAGAGAGTAAAAAAGGCGTAAGGTTCACAATGGTGTAAAATTAAAATGAGATATACCGGGCTAGGATTCGAGTTACAAGAACAAGGGCCAAACCAACCACCCAAGAATGGAATCGTCGAGCGAAAACACTTGACAACCTCTTAGAAGCAGCTTTTCTTGCCACCAGACCTTTCTCCATCAATTAGGAATCTGATGCCGTCACTAAACATGTGACACCCCAGGAAAACGTGTAAACTACACAACCCAACTAGCTTCCTCAGTAACCTCGTGCTATATTTCGGGACGAAATTTCTTTCAAGTTGGGGATAATGTGACAACTCGAGTTTCCAAGATTCCATTTTCGCACTATTGCACGTTAATTGTTTAGATTGTCTGTGTGACAACCCGCACTAAACCAGGTATCCGTACAACTTAATTAATGATTAATTACTACTTGATTACTGTGCTTGGTTGAACTAGCTGATAAACTGCTACCTGCATACTGATACATGCACTTACTTGCATCATACTTTATTTGCTGTCACTACATTATTTACATACTGGACCCTAGTGACAAACATGATGCACAAAAAGCACAGTAGCACTAAACGGATACACGGCGAACATGCTGATATGACCAGCATCAGGCAGACACTGCCTCTAAGGCCTGTTAAGAGCCTCGTATATTTTGGCTACACTGGTAGTGAGTGTAGGGATATAAGGGTTGTGGTACCGCGTCTCTAGGGATAAGATACACTGATTCGGATGTGCCAAAAACGTACTTTAAGTACCAAACACAGCACTTTAATAATTAATCCAGCTTCTAGCTGACTAGTAAAGTGCCAGAAAATGAGAAAATAACACTAGACACTTTCTAAAGTGTCGGGAAAACAAATTGTGTCATTAAAAATAACAATAACGACACTTTAAAGCTTTTGTAACGCTTTAACGGATTACTATCCAACCGGACACCCGGACTTTACCCGGAACACGAAAATATTAATATTTTCACTATTTATATTTTTCTGAGCCAGTTAGGGTCTCCGATTACCCTAACACCCGTCATAACACGTTGTACATAACTAACGGAGTTTAACACCTAACTTAACTTGGTTTAACCTAACTAAGCAATTAAAAACGAACTGGATACCCCCCCCCCCCTTAGGCCGATCGGCCACCATGTAACTAAAGGGGACATGTCTTGTACTTGCAAGATTACAAGGATCTTGTATGTATAATATCTTCTTGACACATCTTCCATTGGGTAATAACACTTGGGTTTGCCTATAAGTACTAGAGATTATCTAACATAATCATTCACTCCACAACACCAACAAACTAAACTCTCTCCCTCCCTATCCACCTTCGGCCGAACACCCCACACCCCACCACCATACTTTCGGCTCTTGATCACCACATTCCACCATCATTCAAGTGTTAAAGGTTACGTATTAGGAGCCTCGGAGCAAGCGGAACACGAAGGACCTCTACCGTTAGCTTTTATCCACGCGTTTTTCATCAAAGATCTTCCCTAGCCTTGAGCTAAAGGTATAACACTTAAAACTTGTTCTTGAACGTATCTAAAGTGGTTAAAAGGAATTATGTCGGTTAAATCTCGTTAAAATGCAAGATGATGATCAAAAGTCTAGTAAAAATACTAAAAGTGGTGGTTAATAGCTCATAACTTGTGTAAAAGTTGTAGTATTTGGAATTTGTGTTTATCTAGACCCGATCTATGATGTGGTAGTTCGGATCTCCGTTTAACCCGACTTTGTAAGATCATGGATCTTCACATAAGCTCGTTTTTGGTAACCACAAGGGTTAAAAGGCGAAACTCTACCACACAAGATACATGAACTTGTGTAAAAATATTTTACTTGTGTAAAAGTAATTTAACTTGTACAATGGAGTTTAAAACTAGCAGATCTACGTATCTGCAAGTGGTATTTTTGAAGGACCACACATTTAAGAAATCATGTATTTTAAAGAAGGGATCTTACACTAACAAACATGATTTTATAAACCACAAGTGTGTAGACACTTGTGAAATGAAAAGATCCGACAAATAACTATTTTTGGGAAAAGTGACTAGAAGTTGTAAAGACGGATTTCTCTAAACACGAGGTTTTTACAAGATTAAAGTTACTTTATATAAAGATCTACATATATAAAGGGGATTTACACTATAGATTCGGAAAAACTGCAAGTTCATGCGATAATGCGATTTACATACTTGTCGACTAGTTTGATGTGTCGGAAATTGTTTGATTGAATAAAGAAGTTGTTGAATTGATTTGTTAAAAGAAAATGATACGCTTGAAAGCGTGGCCACCTCCAGTTACAGAGGAAACTCTGGCGAAATTTTCTAAAAACTTAACACTTAGGCTTATTTACACAACAAGTGTTAGAACTACTTTTGGACATATTTCGAAACATAAATTTCGCCAGCACTATATTTTACTAAATATTCGGAGGTGGGATTTTCACAAAGACTAACGTGATAAATATATTTGTCACAACACTGTTTATGATTATTTTGTGAAAATACATAAATATTGTTTTAGAGTAAAAATAATATTTACAAGCGTTAATGATTCCAAAACTTTACGAACGCTTCCACAAACATATAAGTTACACCGGTAATTACATTACCACAAGATTGATAAAACGTAACTTACGCACATGTATTGTATCCCCCATCCTTGGGAAGAAGAATAACTACCAAGTGTATACGGAACATAAACACGAAATAGTTGTCTAACTATTTCCCAAAGACATAAACTGTAAAGCTAAGGCACGGCCGTCCATCTAATAGAATTAGCACTTGTAGGTCGTTGCACAGCTTACTGTATTGGAGACACTTGGTAGAGACGCGCATTCACTGTGAGTTCATGTCCCCCTTTTCTCTAACTGTTTTCAGTTTACTTAACTGCGGGGGTGAAATACATGTTACTATGATTTACGAGTACTTTACAACGGCATGTTTAACGTAAGGAGGTGTTATACGATCATGTGAGTGGATAGGAACAACATGGGGCCATTAGTCCTCATGGAGGGACCGAGGGACAGGAGCGGTAGATCTATCTGGGTGTAGCGAGCCCAGCCCCCGGCCAAACTAGAAACGGACCGTGGGGTGACTTTGTCCACATACTTTGCCGTGGCGAAATCTGCTAGGTTTGAGTCTCCCTATTTGCACTTCACATATGTCAGTGGCCTTGCAAACCATTGGTGATCACAAGTCCTCTTACACTGCTACATACCACAACTATTTTTATACTCACAAGTGTTTTACATACTCACTTACACATGAACTCGCTCAACATTATTGTTGATTTTTCAACTCACATGTATTTCAGGAAATTAAACGGATCTGGCACGGTATGGAACGTTTTCCGCTGCACTTGTCATGGAGTCATCAGGGTTTAGGGGATGTGTCTCTTTCCTGGACAAGACACAGTCCTTAAACCACGTTTATGTTATGTTATAAGTTGTAATGTCTACTGAACAAGGTTATGGTTGTATGTTAAAACAATGGTAATGTGTCTGATTTTCAAAACTTAATGGATGACTTGCATGGTTTTTAAATTCATATAGCTTGTTATGGTTAAGCTATGGTATTAAGAAGTCACACCAACATTTACCACGCTTCCGCAAAGCCAGGGTGTGACAGCTTGGTATCAGAGCTCTGATCATAGCGAACTAGGATTCTTTCTCGAGTCTAGACTATGATCACTAGGGCTCTCACGAAAACATTTTCTGCATACCACTTAAGTCCAGATCCAAAACTTTTTACAAACAAATGTTGAGCACATTTTATTAATTATAGGCTCAGCTTGGAGGGCTGAGGATCGGTCTGGAGGATCGAGGTGATTAAGGTAGTTGAGCACGTTGGTTTGTTATAGGATCGATCTGGAGGATCGAGGCTCGGTCTAGGTGACCGAGGTAGTGGGCTAGCAAGGCTAGGAAGAAAAGGCTCAGCTTGGAGGACTGAGGATCGATCTGGAGGATCGAGGTTTGGTTTAAGTGAAGGATAGAGCAGTCTTGTAGACTGGATGGTATTGGCTAGTAAGACTAGGAGGATTATGTGATGCCTTACTTGATGACTTATGTGATTACTTGATTTATGATTGACTATTTGTGCATGTTTGTGTATATGTTACAGACACATGGATTCTGCAGACACTGGTGGTTCAGGCACCACAGGCCCGAGGCCTATCGTTTCAGACGACATTGAGTCATCGGAGCACGAGGTTTATACGTCCGACTTCACTAGCACAGATGAGGACGATTTTCAGCCTTTTGCACTACCTGACGGTGCTGGCGAGCTCGCAGGTGGTCCTATCGCAGGGGATCTACCGTTGGCACTGATCCCTGCTCCTATACCGCTGGCTGCGTACCCAGCTTACGATTTACCCATCGACGATGAGGAGGATGATATCGATATGTTTGATGAGGAGCCTTTCGAGGAGGATGCTCAGGGCTAGGCCCTTCCTGCTGCCGATCCCTTATTGATCGCAGACGCACCCGTCGCGGAGTCACCTGTTCACTCCCCAGTCGCGGACTCCTTTGAGTCTGTAGCTTCTGTACCCTCACATGTTCAGAGTGCACAACACTTCTCTTATGGATCAGATCCTGATCAGGCATCTTCTGTTGCCCCTATCCCCAGTTTCGCTTTTGACCATGATGATGAGGGGGATTCCGATCCTATGTTTCCCCCAGGGTTCGACCCAGATCGTGACTTAGAGTTTGTTCCCATGGACCAGTTTATGGAGGATCCGGCAGACCCTGTTGACCTATTTGATCCTATTGACCCAGATTTTGAGTTTGAGATGGCTTTTGATGACTTCGAGCCTGTCGTTGCTCCTGAGCAGGCAGCCGCTCTAGACCCTATACCAGAGCATGACCTAGTACATGCTGATATCCCTTTTGAGCCTGTTGTTGCTGATCTCCCTGTAGATGTTCCTGTGATTGAGGGCGATCATGTTGCTGTTGATCCCGTTGTTCCTTTGCCCGTTGGTGATATACCTGCTGACCACCCTATAGAGCACTTTGCACCCGTTCACCCTGTTGTTGCTCCCTTATTTGATCCCGTTCCCCTAGAGCCCGGACATGCACTGTTCGCGGCACATATGGATCCACCGGATGAGTCCGCACAGCACGGTTGGATACCGGCTAATGAGGATGTTCCACCTTTTCCTCCACGGATTCCTGTTGCACCACATGTTGACTTTTCATTTCAGGTTCCTATGTTTATACCTCCAGCAGGGCCTGGAGAGGGTTCTTCAGCACACCCTGATGGGCATGTACCGATGCCTATCCCTTTTATGCCTCAGACGTCATTTGTTCCACCCGCTATTGCACCGCTTCACGTGGCACCTTTCGACCCCACTAGCGAGCCATTTCTTTGGGCACCTGGCTCCGGTATGCCACCCACTGATCCATACCACCAGTCCTACGTGGGACACACCATTGAGGATGTTTTGATGTCGTTTGTATACCAGCATGAGTCGCACGAGCAGCGACTACAGGAGTTGGAGAGAGCCCAGCTGCAGCCATGTCAGTGCCATGGCCGGGAACCCTCTCCGTTACAGCCGTTTCGACCTTTACCCCCTGACTATGCTGCTCGTCTTACTACTTTGGAGCAGCAGATTGCTTCCATTATTCGCACACAGCAGGCGATGGAGGCGGACTGGTTACAGTTGCGCCGTTTGTTTTATACTCACTTTCCTCCTCCTCCACCACCATCTGCATAGAGCTCACCAGTTACTGATTAGATAGACAAGGATGAGAAGACGGCGATTGTTGGTTTGCACAGCATTTTGGAGACCACTTTTTGACTTTGACTTTTGTTGACATGTACTTGATGTTGTATTTGACACTGATTTGTTATGATTTTTGGACAGGGGTGATGTAGCCCCTAGTTGATGGATGATTGTATGACACTATGATGTACTGATACACTTACTCTGTGGTCTTGATGTATGGCAATCGCAGTATTCTCATCATATCTGTTTCGCTTGATTACTTATTTGCATTGTTATGGTATGAGATGTGGATGATTGATATATGTGATGTATTGATGACATGAGATATTACGTGCTATTACTATTACTATATACGTACTTTTCGCTATGGCCTGACCAACGTAAACCATCATTTAGAAAATGCCACCAAGACGCGAACCAAACATGCCAACTAATGAGGCAGAACTCCAGCAGATTATTGCTGCTGCCATAGCACAGTACGCAGCATCTCAGCCAGGAGCAAGCGGAAGTGTTAACCAAGGCAATAACAATCCACCTCACGATAATACCACGCCATTCGGACCTACCATGAACTAGTTGGAGATTTTAGCAATGATGCTAATGCCAAACACATGTTTTAACATACGTGCAGGATGCACCTACAAGCAGTTCTTAGACTGCAAACCAGTTAACTTCGATGGCACAGGAGGTGCAGTTGCCTTTACCCGCTGGGCTGAGAAAACCGATTCTGTTTTACGCATGAGCAAGTGTGCAGAGGATCAGCAAGTCACATACATTTCAGGGCTGTTTCTAGATGGAGCCCTATCCTGGTGGAACCTACAAGTACAAACACTAGGCGAAGCTGCCGCCTACGCCCTGACTTGGGCCGAATTGAAAGAACTAATGCGCAAAAAGTACTGTTCACGCGCAGAAATTCAAAGGTTGGAGACTGAATTTTGGCACCTAAAGATGGATGGACCAAAGATTACAGAATACGTCCAGAGGTTTCACGACTTATCTCAAGTGGTTCCTTACATGGTTACGCCAGAATACAAGCGAATCGAGCGCTTCATTTGGGGTTTGGCTCCCCAAATAATAAGCATGGTAACCTCCTCCAAACCAGCGACTATCACTGAAGCCATCGACTTGAGCGTGGCTCTCACCGAGGAGGCGATTCGTCTAAACAAGTTTGATGAAGTCAAGGCAAAGAAGACAGAGACTCACGTTGAGTCCTCAGGAGATAACAAAAGGAAGTTTTCAAACTTCAAACAAGGCGTCAGTATGGCAGTAAAGAAAGGAAAATCAGCTGGCAGTACCAAGAGAGGAAAAGGGTACCAGGGCACCCAGCCCAAATGCAACAACTGCCAACGCCACCATACTGGCCATTGTAACATGAGAGTTTGTGAATCTTGTGGAAAACCGGGCCACTCAAAGGAATCATGTTGGGCTAGTGCGGGCCGCGGAGGCCAGGGAGGATATGGAAATAGGAATGATAACCGTGGTGGAAATGGAAACCGCCTACAAGGAAATTTTGGAGGAAACAGAAACCGAGGCAACAATGCAAATCAGGCTGGCAATGCCAACCAGAACAACACCCCAGCTGGAAATGGGGATGGAAACGGGCAGAGACTCGGATGCTATAACTGCGGGGAAATCGGGCATTTTAAGAAGAACTGCCCAACGTTGAATCAGGCCCGCGGTAGAGTATTCCAACTCGAAGCTAGGGAAGCACGCCAAGATCCAAATGTTGTTACGGGTACGTTCCCTATCAATCAACGCTATGCATCCGTTTTATTTGATACTGGTGCCGATTATAGCTTCGTATCGTTAGAATTTAAGAATATGCTTGGGTTAGCTGCTAATAAGTTAGACATTCCCTACTCGATCGAATTAGCTAATGGAAAGTTAGTTGGAGCTGACGAAGTAATCAGAGGTTGTGTGATAGAATTGGGAGAACGCGAGTTTACTCTGGATCTACTACCAGTCCAATTGGGAAGCTTCGACGTGGTGGTAGGAATGGATTGGTTATCCGGAAACAAGGCTGAGATAGTATGTCACGAGAAAGTTGTTCGTATCCCAACTAATGATGGTGAGACAATTGTGGTTCACGGAGAGAAGCGTGACACACCGCTAAGATTTATCAGCTGCTTGAAAGCAAGGAAGTGTTTACAGAAAGGATGTGTTGCTTTTCTGGCACACATCGTAGACAAGAAGGCTGCTGAGCCAACAATCGAGGACATCCCTGTCATAAGGGAGTATCCAGAAGTCTTCCCAGAAGACTTACCCGGACTGCCACCTCAGAGGCAAGTGGAGTTTCACATTGACTTAGTTCCAGGCGCCGCGCCTGTGGCTAAGGCACCATACAGACTTGCTCCGTCTGAGATGCAGGAATTGTCGACACAACTTCAAGAGTTGTTAGACAAGGGTTTTATCCGACCAAGCTTCTCGCCTTGGGGAGCTCCGGTCCTGTTTGTCAAAAAGAAGGACGGAAGTTTCCGCATGTGTATTGACTACAGAGAATTGAACAAACTGACGATCAAGAACAGGTATCCTCTGCCAAGAATCGATGATCTGTTCGACCAACTTCAAGGTTCAAGCTGTTACTCTAAGATCGATCTTCGATCTGGATACCATCAACTAAGGATACAGGAGGAAAGTATCCCGAAAAACAGCCTTCCGAACTCGTTATGGACACTACGAGTTCC
Source organism: Helianthus tuberosus (assembly GCA_030545235.1). Lineage (NCBI taxonomy): Eukaryota > Viridiplantae > Streptophyta > Magnoliopsida > Asterales > Asteraceae > Helianthus > Helianthus tuberosus. The sequence continues at coordinate 172,896,608 of CM060414.1, read as the reverse complement.
TCGTTATGCCATTTGGTTTGACAAACGCACCTGCAGTCTTTATGGACTTGATGAATAGGGTTTGCAAGCCATACTTAGACAAGTTCGTGATTGTATTCATCGACGACATCCTGATTTACTCAAAGACGAAGGCTGAACACGAGCAGCATCTTAGAACCATATTGGAGCTGCTAAAGAAGGAACAGCTGTACGCCAAATTCTCCAAGTGCGAGTTTTGGCTACACGAAGTCCAGTTTCTTGGACATGTGGTTAATGGGGATGGAATTCATGTTGATCCCGCAAAGATCGAGGCAATCAAAAATTGCGAAACGCCTACAACGCCAACCGAGATTCGACAATTCTTGGGGTTGGCTGGCTACTATCGAAGGTTCATCGAGGATTTCTCGAAAATCGCTCAACCTTTGACGCTCCTCACGCAGAAGGACAAGACGTTTGATTGGGGAATCAAACAGGATGAAGCGTTTCAGATATTAAAGGGTAAGCTTTGTAACGCGCCAATCTTAGCTCTACCAGAAGGTACTGATGACTTTGTGGTATACTGTGACGCATCGCGTCAAGGATTGGGTTGTGTGTTGATGCGACGCCAAAAGGTCATTGCTTACGCATCACGCCAACTGAAAGTGCACGAAAAGAATTATACCACACACGATTTAGAGCTTGGCGCAGTGGTTTTTGCTTTAAAGATCTGGAGACACTACCTGTATGGTACGAAGTGCACAATCTTCACAGATCACAAAAGCCTACAGCATATATTCAACCAGAAGGAGTTGAATATGAGGCAAAGACGATGGGTTGAATTATTGAACGATTACGACTGCGAGATAAAATATCACCCAGGGAAGGCGAATGTAGTCGCCGATGCCCTAAGTCGTAAGGAAAGGATCAAGCCCATAAGGGTTAGAGCTTTGGAAATGATTATACTAACCAATCTTTCCTTGCGCATTCGTGCTGCACAAAAGGAAACTCTCAAGGAGGGAAACCTTGAGGAAGAATATCTCCGTGGAATGGAGAAGCTTTTGGTACCAAACGAGGAAGGGACATTATGTTTTGAGAAAAGGATTTGGGTTCCTCTGTTTGGTGGATTAAGGGAAGTTATTTTCGACGAAGCGCACAAGTCACGGTACTCTATCCACCCTGGATCGGATAAGATGTACCAGGATCTCAAAGATTACTATTGGTGGCCTAGGATGAAAGGCGACGTTGCTGTTTACGTGAGCAAATGTTTAACGTGCGCTAAGGTCAAGGAGGAATACTAGAAGCCTTCGGGACTTCTGCAACAACCTGAGATTCCCAAGTGGAAATGGGAACAAATCTCAATGGATTTTGTTACAAAACTGCCAAGAACGCCAAGAGGCCATGATATGATTTGGGTGATTGTTGACCGCCTAACAAAGTCCGCACACTTTCTGCCAATCAAGGAGAAAGACAGTACTAGTAAACTTGCGGAAATTTACTTGAGAGAGATCGTAGCACGTCATGGAGTACCTCTCTCGATCATCTCTGATAGAGACGGAAGGTTTGTGTCAAGAATATGGCAATCCTTCCAAGAATCTTTTGGCTCACAATTGAATCTGAGCACTGCGTTCCATCCGCAAACTGACGGCCAGAGCGAGCGAACGATACAAACTTTGGAAGACATGCTGAGGGCATGTGTTATGGATTTAGGCGGTAGCTGGGATAAACACTTACCTTTGGTCGAATTTTCATACAACAACAGCTACCACACCAGTATTGGTGTCGCGCCATTTGAGGCCCTATACGGACGCAAGTGCCGATCACCACTATGTTGGTCTGACGCAGGTGATAGGCAGCTTGCTGGTCCCGAAATCGTCCAAGAGACGACAGACAAGATCGCGCAAATACTTAAACGCATCGAAGCAGCTCGCCACAGACAAAAGGCCTACGCGGATCCAAACCGGAAGCATGTGGATTTCCAAGTTGGAGAAATGGTGTTATTGAAAGTTTCACCCTGGAAGGGGGTGGCACGCTTTGGAAAGCGTGGGAAGTTGAATCCGCGCAACATTGGTCCTTTCAGAATTCTGGAAAGAATTGGGACAGTAGCATACAAGTTGGACCTACCTGCTGAACTGAATGGTGTTCACGATACATTTCATGTATCCAATTTAAAGAAAAGTCCAACTCAAATTGATGTTGCCATTCCTATCGACGAGATTCATATTGACGACACGCTCCACTTCGTTGAAGAACCTGTTGAGGTCACGGATTGGAAAGTTAACAAGACCCGCCGGAGCAGTGTCAAGCTCGTCAAGGTTCGTTGGAATGCCAGACATGGTCCTGAATTCACCTGGGAACGTGAGGACCGGATGAAAGAGAAATACCCCCACTTATTTCCTATGAACTCTGCATCTACAAGCAGAACTTAAATTTCGGGACGAAATTTATTTAACGGGGGGAGAATGTGACAACCCGCACTAAACCAGGTATCCGTACAACTTAATTAATGATTAATTACTACTTGATTACTGTGCTTGGTTGAACTAGCTGATAAACTGCTACCTGCATACTGATACATGCACTTACTTGCATCATACTTTATTTGATGTCACTACATTATTTACAAACTGGACCCTAGTGACAAACATGATGCACAAAAAGCACAGTAGCACTAAACGGATACACGGCGAACATGCTGATATGACCAGCATCAGGCAGACACTGCCTCTAAGGCCTGTTAAGAGCCTCATATATTTTGGCTACACTGGTAGTGAGTGTAGGGATATAAGGGTTGTGGTACCGCGTCTCTAGGGATAAGATACACTGATTCGGATGTGCCAAAAACGTACTTTAAGTACCAAACACAACACTTTAATAATTAATCCAGCTTCTAGCTGACTAGTAAAGTGCCAGAAAATGAGAAAATAACACTAGACACTTTCTAAAGTGTCGGGAAAACAAATTGTGTCATTAAAAATAACAATAACGACACTTTAAAGCTTTTGTAACGCTTTAACGGATTACTATCCAACCGGACACCCGGACTTTACCCGGAACACGAAAATATTAATATTTTCACTATTTATATTTTTCTGAGCCAGTTAGGGTCTCCGATTACCCTAACACCCGTCATAACACGTTGTACATAACTAACGGAGTTTAACACCTAACTTAACTTGGTTTAACCTAACTAAGCAATTAAAAACGAATTGGATACCCCCCCCCCCCTTAGGCCGATCGGCCACCATGTAACTAAAGGGGACATGTCTTGTACTTGCAAGATTACAAGGATCTTGTATGTATAATATCTTCTTGACACATCTTCCATTGGGTAATAACACTTGGGTTTGCCTATAAGTACTAGAGATTATCTAACATAATCATTCACTCCACAACACCAACAAACTAAACTCTATCCCTCCCTATCCACCTTCGGCCGAACACCCCACACCCCACCACCATACTTTCGGCTCTTGATCACCACATTCCACCATCATTCAAGTGTTAAAGGTTACGTATTAGGAGCCTCGGAGCAAGCGGAACACGAAGGACCTCTACCGTTAGCTTTTATCCTCGCGTTTTTCATCAAAGATCTTCCCTAGCCTTGAGCTAGAGGTATAACACTTAAAACTTATTCTTGAACGTATCTAAAGTGGTTAAAAGGAATTATGTCGGTTAAATCTCGTTAAAATGCAAGATGATGATCAAAAGTCTAGTAAAAATACTAAAAGTGGTGGTTAATAGCTCATAACTTGTGTAAAAGTTGTAGTATTTGGAATTTGTGTTTATCTAGACCCGATCTATGATGTGGTAGTTCGGATCTCCGTTTAACCCGACTTTGTAAGATCATGGATCTTCACATAAGCTCGTTTTTGGTAACCACAAGGGTTAAAAGGCGAAACTCTACCACACAAGATACATGAACTTGTGTAAAAATATTTTACTTGTGTAAAAGTAATTTAACTTGTACAATGGAGTTTAAAACTAGCAGATCTACGTATCTGCAAGTGGTATTTTTGAAGGACCACACATTTAAGAAATCATGTATTTTAAAGAAGGGATCTTACACTAACAAACATGATTTTATAAACCACAAGTGTGTAGACACTTGTGAAATGAAAAGATCCGACAAATAACTATTTTTGGGAAAAGTGACTAGAAGTTGTAAAGACGGATTTCTCTAAACACGAGGTTTTTACAAGATTAAAGTTACTTTATATAAAGATCTACATATATAAAGGGGATTTACACTATAGATTCGGAAAAACTGCAAGTTCATGCGATTATGCGATTTACATACTTGTCGACTAGTTTGATGTGTCGGAAATTGTTTGATTGAATAAAGAAGTTGTTGAATTGATTTGTTAAAAGAAAATGATACGCTTGAAAGCGTGGCCACCTCCAGTTACAGAGGAAACTCTGGCGAAATTTTCTAAAAACCTAACACTTAGGCTTATTTACACAACAAGTGTTAGAACTACTTTTGGACATATTTCGAAACATAAATTTCGCCAGCACTATATTTTACTAAATATTCGGAGGTGGGATTTTCACAAAGACTAACGTGATAAATATATTTGTCACAACACTGTTTATGATTATTTTGTGAAAATACATAAATATTGTTTTAGAGTAAAAATAATATTTACAAGCGTTAATGATTCCAAAACTTTACGAACGCTTCCACAAACATATAAGTTACACCGGTAATTACATTACCACAAGATTGATAAAACGTAACTTACGCACATGTATTGTATCCCCCATCCTTGGGAAGAAGAATAACTACCAAGTGTATACGGAACATAAACACGAAATAGTTGTCTAACTATTTCCCAAAGACATAAACTGTAAAGCTAAGGCACGGCCGTCCGTCTAATAGAATTAGCACTTGTAGGTCGTTGCACAGCTTACTGTATTGGAGACACTTGGTAGAGACGCGCATTCACTGTGAGTTCATGTCCCCCTTTTCTCTAACTGTTTTTAGTTTACTTAACTGCGGGGGTGAAATACATGTTACTATGATTTACGAGTACTTTACAACGGTATGTTTAACGTAAGGAGGTGTTATACGATCATGTGAGTGGATAGGAACAACATGGGGCCATTAGTCCTCATGGAGGGACCGAGGGACAGGAGCGGTAGATCTATCTGGGTGTAGCGAGCCCAGCCCCCGGCCAAACTAGAAACGGACCGTGGGGTGACTTTGTCCACATACTTTGCCGTGGCGAAATCTGCTAGGTTTGAGTCTCCCTATTTGCACTTCACATATGTCAGTGGCCTTGCAAACCATTGGTGATCACAAGTCCTCTTACACTGCTACATACCACAACTATTTTTATACTCACAAGTGTTTTACATACTCACTTACACATGAACTCGCTCAACATTATTGTTGATTTTTCAACTCACATGTATTTCAGGAAATTAAACGGATCTGGCACGGTATGGAACGTTTTCCGCTGCACTTGTCATGGAGTCATCAGGGTTTAGGGGATGTGTCTCTTTCCTGGACAAGACACAGTCCTTAAACCACGTTTATGTTATGTTATAAGTTGTAATGTCTACTGAACAAGGTTATGGTTGTATGTTAAAACAATGGTAATGTGTCTGATTTTCAAAACTTAATGGATGACTTGCATGGTTTTTAAATTCATATAGCTTGTTATGGTTAAGCTATGGTATTAAGAAGTCACACCAACATTTACCACGCTTCCGCAAAGCCAGGGTGTGACAGTCTGATACACGACTTGTTTGTTTCACAACCGGACACGTTGTAATATGTTAAATCGTATTGTAGTTGGTATGTTATACATGATGGGTGTTGAGTGTGTTTTATATATATATATACTTGACGTGCATTATTTGTGTATGTTTAAAAGATGGTGGTGTTAATTTATGTTTTATAAACAAAACAATAGAACCTTGGCCAATACCCTAAACCACCTGAAAACACCCTATGACCGAAAACACAAAGTGTTTTCGTCCACATGACGGCAGCCTTTCTCCTATTCGAAGCTAAAGTTTGTCTTGTTTGATCACTCTTGTGCGGTTAGTGGTTTACACGTTAGTTTGTTGTCAATTGTAGATATATATGATTGGATCTAGTGATGTGATAATTTTATGATTTTATAAGCATGTTCTTGACTGTGATTAGATCTAGTGATGTGATAATTTTATGATTTTATGTAGACGTTGATATCGATTTAGGGTTTTGGATGGTTTGTGTAAATTGGAATATATGTAACCTCGTTGCTATTGATGTGATCTCTGTTCTTGCTTAATTATCAAGTTAGGAAATCAATAAATGTTGCATGTCATAGTTGGTCCAATAACATCTTGAGGTGACTGATAATTGTCGGCCATAATTGACATGGGATGATGTGATCAATCGTGTGTGTCTGTTAAGGAATAATCTGCAAAGTATTTATGGCTTTGGCCTCACATGATTAGGGTTGTAGTTTGCAGCTGTTGTTGTGATGATGGATATTATTGATGATTTGTTGAGTGATTTCGAGATGCTTGATCTTGTAACTATAACCGATCATTAGGATTATTGTAGGGTGTAACTGTTCGATGATGTAACCCAACGAAATCCCCACCTCAACGAAATCACCTTAGGGATTTCGTCGGCCCAAGTGTTTTCGGCCCAAGGTGATTTCGGCTATAGAGATTTCGGCCCAATGTGATTTCGGCCACCTGGTGATTTCGTTGATTGCTTGTACAGTGAACTTTGTTAAGTTAAGCATGTTAACTCTGATAGTGATTAACCTTGTTAACTTGTTATTCAGTTAAATCATTTACTTTGGTTAATTCCGTTAGTCTGCTAAAACTGTTAAACATTAACTCTCGTAGTTATCAACTCCATTAGTGGTTAATTCAGTTAACATGTTAACTCTGTTAGACATATAACATTGCTAGTGTGTGAATCATGTTAGGTGTGTTAACTTGGTGAAGTATGTTAACTGCCTGTTAATCCTGTCAAGCATGAATTATACGGTTTTGACTAACTGCATATATGAAATGTGATAACTGCTTAAACACACACTTCGTGACATAAATGATATACGAACTTGAACTGATTATATATACGTGCGTACTATAGGTCGTGATTGATTATTGGTGAGCGAGTATACTTTAGCATACCCAGCAAACTAAGGTGAGTTCACACTCCTACCAAGGCATGGGATTCCCGGGGTTGGGAATGGGTTTGTATGATTACTTGTACACACATTGATACTGGAATTACGTACCACTGACCTCGGGAGAGGCAGGTTACTTGTAGATACTGCTAGACTAGTGATACAAATACTACTCTTCGCACACACGTCTGGAATGGTCGCGATACTAACACTAATACTTTACTTCGCACACATGCCTGGGTTGGCTGCGATACATATACTAAACTTCGCAAACATGCCTGGAGGGCCGCGATACAAATATACCTAGTCTAGAAAACATGGGAGACCCCCACTAATCTTCGCACACATGTCGGGAAGGCCGCGATACAAACAGACAGGATACATTGGTTACAAAACAGCCATACGGTTTACGAAACGAACACTATAACTAAACAACCAACTGTGAACTCGCTCAACTAGTTGTTGACTTTCTGTTACATGCCTTGCAGGACCATAGGTACTCATGGAGCTTGCACGGGAGGCGCGGTCGTTGTGGGCATGGATTGTGGATGTTTTGATGAAAACTTTATGACTCTTTAAACTTATTACTTATGTTGGGTTTTTACATTATTGCTTCCGCAACACACTTGTTTATGTTTGGTTTTGAAAACACCTATCGTATTGATGAATGACATTTACTATTTACTTATATGTTCAATATGATTGGTGGCTTGATCATGGTCATGTCACGCCTCCAAGCGGTGGTACTCCGCGTGTGGATTTTGGGGGTGTGACAGATTGGTATCAGAGCCATTGGTTATAGTGAACTTGGTTTTAATAAGGGAAAAAGTTTTTGTTAAAACCAGACTAAAACCTGAACAGTGCTCAACGATCCACAACGACGCTTCGCTCCACGTGCATGACTCGACATTCTAGGTGATATGATTTATGTTTACATTGCCTACTTGCTAGATTACATAGAACTTTGCTCATGGTATGCTTAGATAAACGTAACAACTGTTGATTGAAACAATTATGTGCTTACTCTCTTCTGTCATCGCATTTTCGCAAACCCCTCTCACTCATGTTCTCTTTGATATCAAGATCATGAGTGGAAATGTTAACCTAACTCAAGCCCAGTTGGCGGCTTTGATCACTGAACAAGTTACTGCAGCACTCCCAGCTGCCCAGGCAGGAGGTATAGCCTACCATCACTACCTACTCTAGGATCTTTAGATCCTACTCTCGTAAACCAACACTCGTGTTTAAGTATGTTTACTCTTACGCACACGACAGGTCAACACGCTCAGCCACCTGTGTGCACGTTCAAAACTTTCATGGACTGTCGTCCTAGTACTTTTAGTGGCACTGAAGGGGCTGTTGGACTCCTCCACTGGTTCGAGAAGCTCGAATCGGTCTTCGAAATGTGTGAATGCCCTGAGGCTCGTAGGGTGAAGTACGCCATTGGTACTCTCGAAGGCACTGCGCTAACTTGGTGGAACGCGTAAGTTCAGATGCTGGGGCGGGCGGCTGCTAATGCCACCCCATGGAATGATTTTAAGGAACTGATCAAGCGAGAATACTGTAACCATGATGACATCCACAAACTGGAAGTGGAGTTCTTTAACCTGAAGATGACGGGGTTAGAGATAGAAGTGTACACGGAACGATCCAACGAACTGGCAGGGTCATGTCCAACTATGCTGGACCCACCCATCAAATGCATTGAGCTGTAACTCAAAGGCTAAGTACCATAGATTCAAAGTCATGTGACTTCTGCTAACCTTGCTACTATTCAAGATGTTACTCGTATTGCTCATCGTCTCACAGACCAGGCAGTGGAACAGAACAGGCTGCCTAAACGTATCGGTGCTACTACTACTACAACTACTACTACTACTACCTCTACTATTCCTAGTGACAATAAACGAAAGTGGGATGGAACCTCCAGCAAGGGTTCGACTTCAGTTCAGTCCCAGGCACAACAGCGAAAGATCGATGACTACCAGAGTCCGGGTCAGCAGTCTTCTGGTAGTCAAGGGCAGGGTGGATATCGAGGAAATCACCCAAAGTGCAATAGATGCAACAGACACCACAGTGGTCAGTGCAACAAGGGTTGTTGCCAGAGGTGTCTCAAGATGGGGCATTAAGCCAAAGATTGTAGAAGCTCACGTCCTGCAAACCAGAACCGACAACAGCAGTCACAAGCTCCACAGAATCAGCAGCAACGGTAGGGTAACAAGGGATGCTATCAATGTGGTGTTGAAGGTCACCTCAAGAGACACTGCCCACAGTTGAACCAGAACCAGAATCAGAACCACAACCAAGGAAACAAGAACAATAGTGGAGACAACAATGGGGGTAATAACGACGGCAATGGTGCCAGGGGTCGAGTGTTCGTGATTGGTCAGGATGATGCTAGGAACGACCCCAACGTTGTGATGGTTTCGACATCGTTATTGGTATGGATTGGTTACCTCAACATCGAGCTGAGATTCTTTGCAAAGAAAAGATCGTCCGCATTCCTCGTGCTGGTTAAGAACCTTTGGTAATTCATGGTGACAAGCTCCTGGAGCAGCACCCATAGCTCGAGCACCTTATCGCTTAGCTCCAACCGAACTGGAAGAACTGTCTAAGCAATTGCAAGAACTCTTGGATAAGGGTTTCATTCGTCCTAGCTCTTCGCCCTGGGGAGCTCCCGTGTTGTTTGTGAAGAAGAAAGACGGTACCTTCCGTATGTGCATAGATTACCGTGAACTAAACAAGGTGACCGTAAAGAATCGCTATCCTCTTCCACGCATTGACGACTTGTTCGACCAGCTGCAAGGATCGAGCTACTATTCAAAGATTGATCTGAGGTCTGGCTACCATCAACTGAGAGTCCGGGACGAGGACGTCTCCAAAACAGCATTCAAAACACGCTACAGCCATTACGAGTTTCTGGTCATGCCATTCGGATTAACAAACGCACCGGCAGTCTTCATGGACCTTATGAACAGAGTGTGCAAACCTTATCTTGACAAGTTCGTTATTGTTTCCATTGACGACAACCTAATCTATTCGAAGATTCATGAGGAACACGAGCAGCATCTACGACTTATTTTGGAACTCCTTCGAACGGAACAGCTGTACGCCAAGTTTTCAAAATGCGACTTCTGGCTTCGTGAAGTTCATTTCCTAGGCCATGTAGTAAACAAGGATGGGATTCATGTTGATCCATCCAAGGTAGATTCGATCAAGAACTGGCCTGCACCTCGCACACCAACAGAAATTCGCCAATTCTTGGGTTTGGCAGGCTACTACAGAAGGTTCATCAAAGACTTCTCAAAGATTGCACAGCCGCTTACATTACTGACACAGAAAGGTGTTGCTTATCGTTGGGGTAATACACAGGAAACAGCGTTTCAGCACTTAAAGGATAGACTTTGTTGCGCACCTATCCTCTCATTGCCTGAGGGCACAGACGATTTTGTAGTCTACTGCGACGCATCTATTCAAGATCTTGGATGTGTGTTGATGCAACGGGATAAAGTCATTGCTCATGCTTCGCGCCAACTTAAGATTCACGAACGGAATTACACTACACACGATTTAGAGTTGGGAGCTGTTGTTTTTGCGCTCAAGATATGGCGACATTACTTGTACGGTACCAAGTGCACCATCTACACCGATCACAGGAGTCTCGAGCATATCTTCAAGCAGAAAGAGTCGAACATGCGTCAGCGTCGATGGGTTAAGCTTTAAAACGATTACTAATGTGCTATAAAGTACCATCCGGGCAAAGCAAATGTGGTGGCTGACTCCCTCAGTCGAAAGGATACTACACCTAGGCGTGTACGAGCATTGCAACTCACTATTCAGTCTAGTCTTGCTTCTCAGATACGAGATGCTCAGGTAGAAGCATTGAAACCAGAAAATGTCGGGGCTGAAGCCTTACGCGGTTCAAGGCAATGGTTGGAACAAAAGGCAGACGGCGCCTACTGTGTAACGGGACGCATCTGGGTCCCACTCTATGGCAACTTACGCGGGCTTGTAATGGATGAAGCTCATAAGTCTCGCTACTCAGTACATCCTGGTTCGGATAAGATATACCACGACTTGAAAACTACATATTGGTGGCCTAGCATGAAAGCTCATATAGCAACTTACGTTAGCAAGTGTTTGACTTATGCGAGAGTCAAAGCGGAATATCAGAAACCATCGGGCCTACTCCAACAACCAGAGATACCACAATCGAAATGGGAGCAAATTTCCATGGATTTCGTTACTGGCCTGCCTAGATCTCAACGTGGTAACGATACTATTTGGGTGATCGTGGACCGACTCACAAAATCTGCACACTTCTTGGCTATCAAAGAAACAGACAAGTTCTCTACTTTAGCAGACGTTTACTTGAAGGAAGTTGTCTCGAGGCACGGGGTGCCCACCTCTATTATTTCCGATCGTGATGCACGTTTCACTTCAGAACTTTGGCAAGCGATGCACAAATCTTTCGGCTCACGATTAGACATCAGCACAGCTTATCACCCGCAAACGGATGGGCAGTCTGAACGCACCATCCATACCCTTGAAGACATGCTTAGGGCATGTGTGATTGACTTTGGCAATGGCTGGGAAAAGCATCTGCCACTTGTGGAATTTTCGTACAATAACAGCTACCACACCAGCATTAAAGCTGCTCCGTTTGAGGCATTGTACGGGCGTAAATGCCGGTCACCTCTTTGTTGGGCAGAGGTGGGAGATAGTCAGATCACAGGTCCAAAACTGGTAGTAGACACAACAGAAAAGATTGCTCAAATACGACAACGCATGGCGGCAGCTCGTGACCGTCAGAAAGCATACGCCGATAAAGACAGGAAACTACTCGAGTTCCAGGTTGGGGATCGAGTGCTACTCAAAGTTTCACCCTGGAAGGGTGTGGTTCGTTTTGGCAAACGAGGCAAACTTAACCCACGATACGTCGTACCGTTTGAAATCATTGAGAAAATAGGCAAAGTAGCCTACAGACTGAACTTACCAGCTGAACTCAGTGCAGTTCACAACGTCTTTCACGTGTCAAATCTGAAGAAGTGTCTGTCAGATGAGACCCTCATAGTTCCTTTGAAGGAGCTTACTATCGATGAACAGTTGCGATTCGTCGAGGAACCAGTTGAAATCACGGATCGGGATGTCAAGGTCCTCAAGCACACCAGAATACCTCTTGTTCGAGTTCGTTGGAACTCCCGTCGTGGCCCAGAGTTCACCTGGGAACGAGAAGATCAAATGAAACTCAAGTATCCCCAGTTATTCGGAAACAGTGCAACCACTACTGAGGCTGAAGCTACTACAGAATTTCGGGACGAAATTCCAAATCAACGGGGGGATGATGTGACACCCCAGGAAAACCAGTAAACTACACAACTAGCTTCCTCAGTAACCACGTTCTAAATTTCCGGACGAAATTTCTTTCAAGTTGGGGATAATGTGACAACTCGATTTTCCAAGATTCCATTTTCACACTATTGCACGTTAATTGTTTAGATTGTCCGATACACGACTTGTTTGTTTCACAACCGGACACGTTGTAATATGTTAAATCGTATTGTAGTTGGTATGTTATACATGATGGGTGTTGAGTGTGTTTTATATATATATACTTGACGTGCATTATTTGTGTATGTTTAAAATATGGTGGTGTTAATTTATGTTTTATAAACAAAACAATAGAACCTTGGCCAATACCCTAAACCACCTGAAAACACCCTATGACTGAAAACACAAAGTGTTTTCGTCCACATGAGGCCAACGAAATCACAAGTGGGCTTTGGCCCAGTATCAATTATATATAGGACTTGTTCTATTCCGTATACAAAATCGATAACGGAGAAAACCCTAATCATCTCTCATACTCTCTCGCTACCCTTGCAAACCCGACAACAGCCTTTCTCCTATTCGAAGCTAAAGTTTGTCTTGTTTGATCACTCTTGTGCGGTTAGTGGTTTACACGTTAGTTTGTTGTCAATTCTAGATATATATGATTGGATCTAGTGATGTGATAATTTTATGATTTTATAAGCATGTTCTTGACTGTGATTGGATCTAGTGATGTGATAATTCTATGATTTTATGTAAACGTTGATATCGATCTAGGGTTTTGGATGGTTTGTGTAAATTGGAATATATGTAACCTCGTTGCTGTTGATGTGATCTCTGTTCTTGCTTAATTATCAAGTTAGGAAATCAATAAATGTTGCATGTCATAGTTGGTCCAATAACATCTTGAGGTGACTGATAATTGTCGGCCATAATTGACATGGGATGATGTGATCAATCGTGTGTGTCTGTTAAGGAATAATCTGCAAAGTATTTATGGCTTTGGCCTCCCATGATTAGGGTTGTAGTTTGCAGCTGTTGTTGTGATGATGGATAGCATTGATGATTTGTTGAGTGATTTTGAAATGCTTGATCTTGTAACTATAACCGATGATTAGGATTATTGTAGGGTGTAACTGTTCGATGATGTAACCCAACGAAATCCCCACCTCAACGAAATCACCTTAGGGATTTCGTCGGCCCAAGTGTTTTCGGCCCAAGGTGATTTCGGCTATAGAGATTTCGGCCCAATGTGATTTCGGCCACCTAGTGATTTCGTTGATTGCTTGTACAGTGAACTTTGTTAAGTGAAGGATGTTAACTCTGATAGTGATTAACCTTGTTAACTTGTTATTCAGTTAAATCATTTACTTTGGTTAATTCCGTTAGTCTGCTAAAACTGTTAAACATTAACTCTCTTAGTTATCAACTCCGTTAGTTGTTAATTCAGTAAACATGTTAACTCTGTTAGACATATAACATTGCTAGTGTGTGAATCATGTTAAGTGTGTTAACTTGGTGAAGTATGTTAACTGCCTGTTAATCCTGTCAAGCATGAATTGTACGGTTTTGAGTAACTACATATATGAAATGTAATAACTGCTTAAACACACACTTCGTGACATAAATGATATACGAACTTGAACTGATTATATATACGTGCGTACTATAGGTCGTGATTGATTATTGGTGAGCGTGTATACTTTAGCATACCGAGCAAACCAAGGTGAGTTCACACTCTTACCAAGGCATGGGATTCCCGGGGTTGGGAATGGGTTCGGATGATTACTTGTACACACATTGATACTGGAATTACGTACCACTGACCTCGGGAGAGGCAGGTTACTTGTAGATACTGCTAGACTAGTGATAGAAATACTACTCTTCGCACACACGTCTGGAATGGCCGCGATACTAACACTAATACTTAACTTCGCACACATGCCTGGGTTGGCCGCGATACGTATACTAAACTTCGTAAACATGCCTGGAGGGCCGCGATACAAATATACCTAGTCTAGAAAACATGGGAGACCCCCCACTAATCTTCGCACACATGTCGGGAAGGCCGCGATACAAACAGACACGATACATTGGTTACAAAACAACCATACAGTTTACGAAACGAACACTATAACTAAACACCCAACTGTGTACTCGCTCAACTAGTTGTTGACTTTCTGTTACATTCCTTGCAGGACCATAGGTACTCATGGAGCTTGCACGGGAGGCGCGGTCGTTGTGTTCACGGATTGTGGATGTTTTGATGAAAACTTTATGACTCTTTAAACTTATTACTTATGTTGGGTTTTTACATTATTGCTTCCGCTACACACTTGTTTATGTTTGGTTTTGAAAACACCTATCGTATTGATGAATGACATTTACTATTTACTTATATGTTCAATATGATTGGTGGCTTGATCCTGGTCATGTCACGCCTCCAAGCGGTGGTACTCCGCGTGTGGATTTTGGGGGTGTGACAAAACACATTCCTTAAATTGTAGCCATTTGTTGAGTGTTTTTTTTGGTGTCTAATCCACATATATATCACAATTGCCCTTCATGTGTGATTTAGTTTACGAAGATTTTTCAATGCCGTGAACCTCGATCAGAGAGTAAAAAAGGCGTAAGATTCACAATGGTGTAAAATTAAAATGGGATATACCGAGCTAGGATTCGAGTTAGAGGAACAAGGGCCAAACCAACCACCCAAGAATGGAATCATCGAGCGAAAACATTTGACAACCTCCTAGAAGCAGCTTTTCTTGCCACCAGACCTTTCTCCAAAAATTTGGAATCTGATGCCGTCACTAAACACATTCCTTAAATTGTAGCCATTTGTTGAGTGTTTTTTTTTGTGTCTAATCCGCATATATATCACCATTGCCCTGGATTTTCTTGACTGTATATCTCTTAAATGTCAACATATACACGTGTGATTTAGTTTACAAATATTTTTCAATGCCGAGAACCTCGATCGGAGAGTAAAAAAGGCGTAAGGTTCACAATGGTGTAAAATTAAAATGGGATATACCGGGCTAGGATTCGAGTTACAGGAACACGGGCCAAACCAACCACCCAAGAATGGAATCGTCGAACGAAAACACTTAACAACCTCCTAGAAGCAGCTTTTCTTACCACCAGACCTTTCTCCATCAATTAGGAATCTGATGCCGTAACTAAACACATTCCTTACATTGTAGCCATTTGTTGAGTGTTTTTTTTTTGGTGTCTAATCCGCATATATATCAACATTGCCCTTGATTTTCTTGACTGTATATCTCTTAAATGTCAACATATACACGTGTGATTTAGTTTACGTAGATTTTTTAATGCCGAGAACCTCGATCAGCGAGTAATAAAGGCGTAAGGTTCACAATGGTGTAAAATTAAAATGGGATATACCGGGTTAGGATTCGAGTTACAGGAACAAGGGCCAAACCAACCACCCAAGAATGGAATCATTGAGCGAAAACACTTGACAACCTCCTAGAAGTAGTGTTTCTTGCCACTAGACCTTTCTCCAAAAATTAGGAATCTGATGCCGTCACAAAACACATTCCTTAAATTGTAGCCATTTGTTGAGTGTTTTTTTTTGGTGTCTAATCCGCATGTATATCACCATTGCCCTTGATTTTCTTGACTATATATATCTTAAATATCAACATATACACGTGTGATTTAGTTTACGAAGATTTTTCAATGCCGATAACCTCGATCGGAGAGTAAAAAAGGCGTAAGGTTCACAATGGTGTAAGATTAAAATGGGATATACCGGGCTAGGATTCGAGTTACAGGAACAAGGGCCAAACCAACCACCCAAGAACGGAATCATCGAGCGAAAATACTTGACAACCTCCTAGAAGCAGATTTTCTTGCCACCAGACCTTTCTCCGAAAATTAGGAATCTGATGTCGTCACTAAACACATTCCTTAAATTATAGCCATTTGTTGAGTGTTTTTTTTTTTGTATCTAACCCACATATATATCACCATTGCCCTTGATTTTCTTGACTGTATATATCTCTTAAATATCAACATATACGCGTGTGATTTTTCAATGCCGAGAACCTCGTTCAGAGAGTAAAAAAGGCGTAAGGTTCACAATGGTGTAAGATTAAAATGGGATATACTGGGCTAGGATTTGAGTTATAGGAACAAGGGCCAAACCAACCACCCAAGAATGTAATCGTCTAGCGAAAACACTTGACAACCTCCTAGAAGCAGCTTTTCTTGCCACCAGACCTTTCTCCATCAATTATGAATCTGATGCCGTCACTAAACACATTCCTTAAATTGTAGCCATTTGTTGAGTGTTTTTTTTTTGTGTCTAATCCGCATATATATCACCATTGCCTTTGATTTTCTTGACTGTATATCTCTTAAATGTCAACATATACACGTGTGATTTAGTTTACGAAGATTTTTCAATGCCGAGAAACTCGATCAGAGAGTAAAAAAGGCGTAAGGTTCACAATGGTGTAAAATTAAAATGGGATATACCGGGCTAGTATTCGAGTTAAAGGAACACGGGCCAAACCAACCACCCAAGAATGGAATCGTCGAGCGAAAACACTTGAAAACCTCCTAGAAGTAGCTTTTCTTACCACCAGACCTTTCTCCATCAATTAGGAATCTGATGCCGTCACTAAAGACATTCCTTAAATTGTAGCCATTTTTTAGTGTTTTTTTTTGTGTCTAATCCGCATATATATCACCATTGCCCTTGATTTTCTTGGCTGTATATCTCTTAAATGTCAACATATACACGTGTGATTAGTTTACGAAGATTTTTCAATGCCGATAACCTCGATCGAAGAGTAAAAAAGGCGTAAGGTTCACAATGGTGTAAGATTAAAATGGGATATACCGGGCTAGGATTCGAGTTACAGGAAAAAGGGCCAAACCAACCACCCAAGAATGGAATCATCGAGCGAAAATAGTTGACAACCTCCTAGAAGCAGCTTTTCTTGCCACCAGACCTTTCTCCAAAAATTAGGAATCTGATGTCGTCACTAAACACATTCCTTAAATTGTAGCCATTTGTTGAGTGTTTTTTTTTATCTAACCCACATATATATCACCATTGCCCTTGATTTTCTTGACTGTATATCTCCTAAATATCAACATATACACGTGTGATATAGTTTACGAAGATTTTTCAATGCCGAGAACCTCGATCAGAGAGTAAAAAGGGCGTAAGATTCACAATGGTGTAAGATTAAAATGGGATATACCGGGCTAGGATTTGAGTTATAGGAACAAGGGCCAAACCAACCACCCAAGAATGTAATCATCCAGCGAAAACACTTGACAACCTCCTAGAAGCAGCTTTTCTTGCCACCAGACCTTTCTCCATCAATTAGGAATCTGATGCCGTCACTAAACACATTCCTTAAATTGTAGCCATTTGTTAAGTGTTTTTTTTTGTGTCTAATCCGCATATATATCACCAATGCCCTTGATTTTCTTGACTGTATATCTCTTAAATGTCAACATATACACGTGTGATTTAGTTTACGAAAATTTTTCAATGCCGAGAAACTCGATCAGAGAGTAAAAAAAGCGTAAGTTTCACAATGGTGTAAAATTAAAATGGGATATACCGGGCTAGGATTCGAGTTAAAGGAACACGTGCCAAACCAACCACCCAAGAATGGAATCGTCGAGCGAAAACAGTTGAAAACCTCCTAGAAGCAGCTTTTCTTACCACCAGACCTTTCTCCTTCAATTAGGAATCTGATGCCGTCACTAAAGACATTCCTTAAATTGTAGCCATTTGTTGAGTGTTTTTTTTTGTCTAATCCGCATATATATCACCATTGCCCTTGATTTTCTTGACTGTATATCTCTTAAATGTCAACATATACACGTGTGATTTAGTTTACGAAGATTTTTCAATGCCGATAACCTCGATCGGAGAGTAAAAAAGGCGTAAGGTTCACAATGGTGTAAGATTAAAATGGGATATACCGGGCTAGGATTCGAGTTACAGGAACAAGGGCTAAACCAACCACCCAAGAATGGAATCATCGAGCGAAAATACTTGACAACCTCCTAGAAGTAGCTTTTCTTGCCACCAGACCTTTCTCCGAAAATTAGGAATCTGATGTCGTCACTAAACACATTCCTTAAATTGTTGCCATTTGTTGAGTGTTTTTTTTTGTATCTAACCCACATATATATCACCATTGCCCTTGATTTTCTTGACTGTATATCTCTTAAATATCAACATATACACGTGTGATATAGTTTACGAAGATTTTTCAATGCCGAGAACCTCGATCAGAGAGTAAAAAAGGCGTAAGGTTCACAATGGTGTAAGATAAAATGGGATATACCGGGCTAGGATTTGAGTTATAGGAACAAGGGCCAAACCAACCACCCAAGAATGTAATCATCCTGCGAAAACACTTGACAACCTCCTAGAAGCAGCTTTTCTTGCCACCAGACTTTTCTCCATCAATTAGGAATCTGATGCCGTCACTAAAGACATTCCTTAAATTGAAGCCATTTTTTAGTGTTTTTTTGTGTCTAATCCGCATATATATCACCATTGCCGTTGATTTTCTTGACTGTATATCTCTTAAATGTCAACATATACACGTGTGATTTAGTTTACGAAGATTTTTCAATGCCGATAACCTCGATTGGAGAGTAAAAAAAGCGTAAGGTTCACAATGGTGTAAGATTAAAATGGGATATACCGGGCTAGGATTCGAGTTACAGGAACAAGGGCCAAACCAACCACCCAAGAATGGAATCATCGAGCGAAAATACTTGACAACCTCCTAGAAGCAGCTTTTCTTGCCACCAGACCTTTCTCCGAAAATTAGGAATCTGATGTCGTCACTAAACACATTCCTTAAATTGTAGCCATTTGTTGACTGTTTTTTTTATCTAACCCACATATATATCACCATTGCCCTTGATTTTCTTGACTGTATATCTCTTAAATTTCAACATATACACGTGTGATATAGTTTACGAAGATTTTTCAATGTCGAGAACCTCGATCAGAGAGTAAAAAAGGCGTAAGGTTCACAATGGTGTAAGATTAAAATGGGATATACCGGGCTAGGATTTGAGTTATAGGAACAAGGGCCAAACCAACCACCCAAGAATGTAATCATCCAGCGAAAACACTTGACAACCTCCTAAAAGCAGCTTTTCTTGCCACCAGACCTTTCTCCATCAATTAGGAATCTGATGAAGTCACTAAACACATTCCTTAAATTGTAGCCATTTGTTTAGTGTTTTTTTTTGTGTCTAATCCGCATATATATCACCAATGCCCTTGATTTTCTTGACTGTATATCTCTTAAATGTCAACATATACACATGTGATTTAGTTTACAAAGATTTTTCAATGCCGAGAAACTCGATCAGAGAGTAAAAAAGGCGTAAGGTTCACAATGGTGTAAAATTAAAATGGGATATACCGGGCTAGGATTCGAGTTAAAGGAACATGGGCCAAACCAACCACCCAAGAATGGAATCGTCGAGCGAAAACACTTGAAAACCTCCTAGAAGCAGCTTTTCTTACCACCAGACCTTTCTCCTTCAATTAGGAATCTGATGCCGTCACTAAAGACATTCCTTAAATTGTAGCCATTTGTTTAGTGTTTTTTTTGTGTTTAATCCGCATATATATTACCATTGCCCTTGATTTTCTTGACTGTATATCTCTTAAATGTCAACATATACACCTGTGATTTAGTTTACGAAGATTTTTCAATGCCGATAACCTCGATCGGAGAGTAAAAAAGGCGTAAGGTTCACAATGGTGTAAGATTAAAATGGGATATACCGGGCTAGGATTCGAGTTACAGGAAAAAGGGCCAAACCAACCACCCAAGAATGGAATCATCGAGCGAAAATAGTTGACAACCTCCTAGAAGCAGCTTTTCTTGCCACCAGACCTTTCTCCAAAAATTAGGAATCTGATGTCGTCACTAAACACATTCCTTAAATTGTAGCCATTTGTTGAGTGTTTTTTTTTTATCTAACCCACATATATATCACCATTGCCCTTGATTTTCTTGACTGTATATCTCTTAAAAATCAACATATACGCGTGTGATTTTTCAATGCCGAGAACCTCGTTCAGAGAGTAAAAAAGGCGTAAGGTTCACAATGGTGTAAGATTAAAATGGGATATACTGGGTTAGGATTTGAGTTATAGGAACAAGGGCCAAACCAACCACCCAAGAATGTAATCGTCTAGCGAAAACAGTTGACAACCTCCTAGAAGCAGCTTTTCTTGCCACCAGACCTTTCTCCATCAATTATGAATCTGATGCCGTCACTAAACACATTCCTTAAATTGTAGCCATTTGTTGAGTGTTTTTTTTTGTGTCTAATCCGCATATATATCACCATTGCCTTTGATTTTCTTGACTGTATATCTCTTAAATGTCTACATATACACGTGTGATTTAGTTTACGAAGATTTTTCAATGCCGAGAAACTCGATCAGAGAGTAAAAAAGGCGTAAGGTTCACAATGGTGTAAAATTAAAATGGGATATACCGGGCTAGTATTTGAGTTAAAGGAACACGGGCCAAACTATCCACCCAAGAATGGAATCGTCGAGCGAAAACACTTGAAAACCTCCTAGAAGCAGCTTTTCTTACCACCAGACCTTTCTCCATCAATTAGGAATCTGATGCCGTCACTAAAGACATTCCTTAAATTGTAGCCATTTTTGAGTGTTTTTTTTTGTGTCTAATCCGCATATATATCACCATTGCCCTTGATTTTCTTGACTGTATATCTCTTAAATGTCAACATATACACGTGTGATTTAGTTTACGAAGATTTTTCAATGCCGATAACCTCGATCGGAGAGTAAAAAAGGCGTAAGGTTCACAATGGTGTAAGATTAAAATGGAATATACCGGGCTAGGATTCGAGTTACAGGAAAAAGGGCCAAACCAACCACCCAAGAATGGAATCATCGAGCGAAAATAGTTGACAACCTCCTAGAAGCAGCTTTTCTTGCCACCAGACCTTTCTCCAAAAATTAGGAATCTGATGTCGTCACTAAACACATTCCTTAAATTGTAGCCATTTGTTGAGTGTTTTTTTTCTATCTAACCCACATATATATCACCATTGCCCTTGATTTTCTTGAGTGTATATCTCCTAAATATCAACATATACACGTGTGATATAGTTTACGAAGATTTTTCAATGCCGAGAACCTCGATCAGAGAGTAAAAAAGGCGTAAGATTCACAATGGTGTAAGATTAAAATGGGATATACCGGGCTAGGATTTGAGTTATAGGAACAAGGGCCAAACCAACCACCCAAGAATGTAATCATCCAGCGAAAACACTTGACAACCTCCTAGAAGCAGCTTTTCTTGCCACCAGACCTTTCTCCATCAATTAGGAATCTGATGCCGTCACTAAACACATTCCTTAAATTGTAGCCATTTGTTAAGTGTTTTTTTTTGTGTCTAATCCGCATATATATCACCAATGCCCTTGATTTTCTTGACTGTATATCTCTTAAATGTCAACATATACACGTGTGATTTAGTTTACGAAGATTTTTCAATGCCGAGAAACTCGATCAGAGAGTAAAAAAGGCGTAAGTTTCACAATGGTGTAAAATTAAAATGGGATATACTGGGCTAGGATTCGAGTTAAAGGAACACGGGCCAAACCAACCACCCAAGAATGGAATCGTCGAGCGAAAACAGTTGAAAACCTCCTAGAAGCAGCTTTTCTTACCACCAGACCTTTCTCCTTCAATTAGGAATCTGATGCCGTCACTAAAGACATTCCTTAAACTGTAGCCATTTGTTGAGTGTTTTTTTTTGTGTCTAATCTGCATATATATCACCATTGCCCTTGATTTTCTTGACTGTATATCTCTTAAATGTCAACATATACACGTGTGATTTAGTTTACGAAGATTTTTCAATGCCGATAACCTCGATCGGAGAGTAAAAAAGGCGTAAGGTTCACAATGGTGTAAGATTAAAATGGGATATACCGGGCTAGGATTCGAGTTACAGGAACAAGGGCCAAACCAACCACCCAAGAATGGAATCATCGAGCGAAAATACTTGACAACCTCCTAGAAGCAGCTTTTCTTGCCACCAGACCTTTCTCCGAAAATTAGGAATCTGATGTCGTCACTAAACACATTCCTTAAATTGTAGCCATTTGTTGAGTGTTTTTTTTTGTATCTAACCCACATATATATCACCATTGCCCTTGATTTTCTTGACTGTATATCTCTTAAATATCAACATATACACGTGTGATATAGTTTACGAAGATTTTTCAATGCCGAGAACCTCGATCAGAGAGTAAAAAAGGCGTAAGGTTCACAATGGTGTAAGATTAAAATGAGATATACCGGGCTAGGATTTGAGTTATAGGAACAAGGGCCAAACCAACCACCCAAGAATGTAATCATCCTGCGAAAACACTTGACAACCTCCTAGAAGCAGCTTTTCTTGCCACCAGACTTTTCTCCATCAATTAGGAATTTGATGCCGTCACTAAACACATTCCTTAAATTGTAGCCATTTGTTGAGTGTTTTTTTTTTGTGTCTAATCCGCATATATATCACCAATGCCCTTGATTTTCTTGACTGTATATCTATTAAATGTCAACATATACACGTGTGATTTAGTTTACGAAGATTTTTCAATGCCGAGTAACTCGATCAGAGAGTAAAAAAGGCATAAGGTTCACAATGGTGTAAAATTAAAATGGGATATACCGGGCTAGGATTCGAGTTAAAGGAACACGGGCCAAACCAACCACCCAAGAATGGAATCGTCGAGCGAAAACACTTGACAACCTCCTAGAAGCAGCTTTTCTTACCACCAGACCTTTCTCCGTCAATTAGGAATCGGATGCCGTCACTAAAGACATTCCTTAAATTGTAGCCATTTGTTGAGTGTTTTTTTTTTGGTGTCTAATCCGCATATATATCACCATTGCCCTTGATTTTCTTGACTGTATATCTCTTAAATGTCAACATATACACGTGTGATTTAGTTTACGAAGATTTTTCAATGCCGAGAAACTCGATCAGAGAGTAAAAAAGGCGTAAGGTTCACAGTGGTGTAAAATTAACATGGGATATACCGGGCTAGGATTCGAGTTAAAGGAACACGGGCCAAACCAACCACCCAAGAATGGAATCGTCGAGCGAAAACACTTGAAAACCTCATAGAAGCAGCTTTTCTTACCACCAGACCTTTCTCCATCAATTAGGAATCTGATGCCGTCACTAAAGACATTCCTTAAATTGTAGCCATTTGTTGAGTGTTTTTTTTTTGTGTCTAATCCGCATATATATCACCATTGCCCTTGATTTTCTTGACTGTATATCTCTTAAATGTCAACATATACACGTGTGATTTAGTTTACGAAGATTTTTCAATGCCGATAACCTCGATCGGAGAGTAAAAAAGGCGTAAGGTTCACAATGGTGTAAGATTAAAATGGGATATACCGGGCTAGGATTCGAGTTACAGGAACAAGGGCCAAACCAACCACCCAAGAATGGAATCATCGAGCGAAAATACTTGACAACCTCCTAGAAGCAGATTTTCTTGCCACCAGACCTTTCTCCGAAAATTAGGAATCTGATGTCGTCACTAAACACATTCCTTAAATTGTAGCCATTTGTTGAGTGTTTTTTTTTGTATCTAACCCACATATATATCACCATTGCCCTTGATTTTCGTGACTGTATATCTCTTAAATATTAACATATACGCGTGTGATATAGTTTACGAAGATTTTTCAATGCCGATAACCTCGATCAGAGAGTAAAAAAGGCGTAAGGTTCACAATGGTGTAAGATTAAAATGGGATATACTGGGCTAGGATTTGAGTTATAGGAACAAGGTCCAAACCAACCACCCAAGAATGTAATCATCTAGCGAAAACACTTGACAACCTCCTAGAAGCAGCTTTTCTTGCCACCAGACCTTTCTCCATCAATTAGGAATCTGATGCCGTCACTAAACACATTCCTTAAATTGTAGCCATTCGTTGAGTGTTTTTTTGTGTCTAATCCGCATATATATCACCATTGCCCTTGATTTTCTTGACTGTATATTTCTTAAATGTCAACATATACACGTGTGATTTAGTTTACGAAGATTTTTCTATGCCGAGAAACTCGATCAGAGAGTAAAAAAGGCATAAGGTTCACAATGGTGTAAAATTAAAATGGGATATACCGGGCTAGGATTCGAGTTAAAGGAACACGGGCCAAACCAACCACCCAAGAATGGAATCGTCGAGCGAAAACACTTGAAAACCTCCTAGAAGCAGCTTTTCTTACCACCAGACCTTTCTCCATCAATTAGGAATCTGATGCCGTCACTAAAGACATTCCTTAAATTGTAGCCATTTTTGAGTGTTTTTTTTTTGTGTCTAATCCGCATATATATCACCATTGCCCTTGATTTTCTTCACTGTATATCTCTTAAATGTCAACATATACACGTGTGATTTCGTTTACGAAGATTTTTCAATGCCGATAACCTCGATCGGAGAGTAAAAAAAGCGTAAGGTTCACAATGGTGTAAGATTAAAATGGGATATACCGGGCTAGGATTCGAGTTACAGGAACAAGGGCCAAACCAACCACCCAAGAATGGAATCATCGAGCGAAAATACTTGACAACCTCCTAGAAGCAGCTTTTCTTGCCACCAGACCTTTCTCCGAAAATTAGGAATCTGATGTCGTCACTAAACACATTCCTTAAATTGTAGCCATTTGTTGAGTGTTTTTTTTATCTAACCCACATATATATCACCATTGCCCTTGATTTTCTTGACTGTATATCTCTTAAATATCAACATATACACGTGTGATATAGTTTACGAAGATTTTTCAACGTCGAGAACCTCGATCAGAGAGTAAAAAAGGCGTAAGGTTCACAATGGTGTAAGATTAAAATGGGATATACCGGGCTAGGATTTGAGTTATAGGAACAAGGGCCAAACCAACCACCCAAGAATGTAATCATCCAACGAAAACACTTGACAACCTCCTAGAAGCAGCTTTTCTTGCCACCAGACCTTTCTCCATCAATTAGGAATCTGATGAAGTCACTAAACACATTCCTTAAATTGTAGCCATTTGTTTAGTGTTTTTTTTTTTGTGTCTAATCCGCATATATATCACCAATGCCCTTGATTTTCTTGACTGTATATCTCTTAAATGTCAACATATACACGTGTGATTTAGTTTACGAAGATTTTTCAATGCCGAGAAACTCGATCAGAGAGTAAAAAAGGCGTAAGGTTCACAATGGTGTAAAACTAAAATGGGATATACCGGGCTAGGACTCGAGTTAAAGGAACACGGGCCAAACCAACCACCCAAGAATGGAATCGTCGAGCGAAAACACTTGAAAACCTCCTAGAAGCAGCTTTTCTTACCACCAGACCTTTCTCCTTCAATTAGGAATCTGATGCCGTCACTAAAGACATTCCTTAAATTGTAGCCATTTGTTGAGTGTTTTTTTTTGTGTTTAATCCGCATATATATCACCATTGCCCTTGATTTTCTTGACTGTATATCTCTTAAATGTCAACATATACACCTGTGATTTAGTTTACGAAGATTTTTCAATGCCGATAACCTCGATCGGAGAGTAAAAAAGGCGTAAGGTTCACAATGGTGTAAGATTAAAATGGGATATACCGGGCTAGGATTCGAGTTACAGGAACAAGGGCCAAACCAACCACCCAAGAATGGAATCATCGAGCGAAAATACTTGACAACCTCCTAGAAGCAGCTTTTCTTGCCACCAGACCTTTCTCCGAAAATTAGGAATCTGATGTCGTCACTAAACACATTCCTTAAATTGTAGCCATTTGTCGAGTGTTTTTTTTTTTGGATCTAACCCACGTATATATCATCATTGCCCTTGATTTTCTTGACTGTATATCTCTTAAATATCAACATATACACGTGTGATATAGTTTACGAAGATTTTTCAATGCCGAGAACCTCGATCAGAGAGTAAAAAAGGCGTAAGGTTCACAATGGTGTAAGATTAAAATGGGATATACCGGGCTAGGATTTGAGTTATAGGAACAAGGGCCAAACCAACCACCCAAGAATGTAATCATCCAGCGAAAACACTTGACAACCTCCTAGAAGCAGCTTTTCTTGCCACCAGACCTTTCTCCATCAATTAGGAATCTGATGCCGTCACAAAACACATTCCTTAAATTGTAGCCAAATGTTGAGTGTTTTTTTTGTGTCTAATCCGCATATATATGACCATTGCCCTTGATTTTCTTGACTGTATATCTCTTAAATGTCAACATATACACGTGTGATTCAGTTTACGAAGATTTTTCAATGCCGAGAACCTCGATCAGAGAGTAAAAAAGGCGTAAGGTTCACAATGGTGTAAAATTAAATTGGGATATACCGGGCTAGGATTCGAGTTACAAGAACAAGCTCCAAACCAACCACCCAAGAATGGAATCATCGAGCGAAAACACTTGACAACCTCCTAGAAGTAGCTTTTCTTGCCACCAGACCTTTCTCCAAAAATTAGGAATTTGATGCCGTCACTAAACACATTCCTTAAATTGTAGCCATTTGTTGAGTGTTTTTTTGGTGTCTAATCCGCATATATATCACCATTGCCCTTGATTTTCTTGACTGTATATCTCTTAAATATCAACATATACACGTGTGATTTAGTTTACGAAGATTTTTCAATGCCGAGAACCTCGATCAGAGAGTAAAAAAGGCGTAAGGTTCACAATGGTGTAAAATTTAAATGGGATATACCGGGCTAGGATTCGCGTTATAGGAACAAGGGCCAAACCAACCACCCAAGAATGGAATCACCGAGCGAAAACACTTGACAACCTCCTAGAAGCAGCTTTTCTTTCCACCAGACCCTTTCTACAAAAATTAGGAATCTGATGCCGTCACTAAACACATTCCTTAAATTGTAGTCATTTGTTGAGTGTTTTTTTTTTGTGTCTAATCCGCATATATATCACCATTGCCCTTGATTTTCATGATTGTACATCTCTTAAATATCAACATATACACGTGTGATTTAGTTTACGCAGATTTTTCAATGCCGATAACCTCGATCGGAGAGTAAAAAAGGCGTTAGGTTCACAATGGTGTAAGATTAAAATGGGATATACCGGGCTAGGATTCGAGTTACAGGAACAAGGGCCAAACCAACCACCCAAGAATGGAATCATCGAGCGAAAATACTTGACAACCTCCTAGAAGCAGATTTTCTTGCCACCAGACCTTTTTCCGAAAATTAGGAATCTGATGTCGTCACTAAACACATTCCTTAAATTGTAGCCATTTGTTGAGTGTTTTTTTTTGTATCTAACCCACGTATATATCACCATTGCCCTTGATTTTCTTGACTGTATATCTCTTAAATATCAACATATACACGTGTGATATAGTTTACGAAGATTTTTCAATGCCGAGAACCTCGATCAGAGAGTAAAAAAGGCGTAAGGTTCACAATGGTGTAAGATTAAAATGGGATATACCGGGCTAGGATTTGAGTTATAGGAACAAGGGCCAAACCAACCACCCAAGAATGTAATCATCCAGCGAAAACACTTGACAACCTCCTAGAAGCAGCTTTTCTTGCCACCAGACCTTTCTCCATCAATTAGGAATCTGATGCCGTCACAAAACACATTCCTTAAATTGTAGACATTTGTTGCGTGTTTTTTTGTGTCTAATCCGCATATATATCACCAATGCCCTTGATTTTCTTGACTGTATATCTCTTAAATGTCAACATATACACGTGTGATTTAGTTTACGAAGATTTTTCAATGCCGAGAAACTCGATCAGAGAGTAAAAAAGGCGTAAGGTTCACAATGGTGTAAAATTAAAATGGGATATACCGGGCTAGGATTCGAGTTAAAGGAACACGGGCCAAACCAACCACCCAAGAATGGAATCGTCGAGCAAAAACACTTGACAACCTCCTAGAAGCAGCTTTTCTTACCACCAGACCTTTCTCCATCAATTAGGAATCGGATGCCGTCACTAAAGACATTCCTTAAATTGTAGCCATTTGTTGAGTTTTTTTTTTTTTGTGTCTAATCCGCATATATATCACCATTGCCCTTGATTTTCTTGACTGTATATCTCTTAAATCTCAACAAATACACGTGTGATTTAGTTTACAAAGATTTTTCAATGCCGAGAACCTCGATCAGAGAGTAAAAAAGGCGTAAGGTTCACAATTGTGACAACTCGAATTTCCGACATTCTTTATTCGCATTTAATGCACGTTGACTTTGACTATATGGTTGTGTTATGATAAAACCTAGTGTGTTTGCTTGATTATGTGTTTGATTGTATAACATGTCGTGAAACATAAACTGCTTAACATAGGAAGAGTCCGACGAAACACAAGTGTGTTTCGCCATAACTAATCTCGACGAAACAGATTATGTTTCGCCCAATACGACTCGACGAAACAAGCTGTTTCGCCGGCCCAGATTCGCCGAAGCCCATTACGGGCCCAGAACGTTAAATCGTGTTTATTAGCGTGCAACGACCTTAGTTTCACATCTTTGGCAAAAGTTGAAACCCTAGAACCTCCTCTGTGTGTGTCGGCAGTTCTGAATACTCCCGAACGATCAAAACCATCTTTAACATTATCTCGGTTAGTAATCCTATGTGTCTTGATTGATCTTTCATCCATGTATGTGTTTGTGTGTCATGTGTTTCTGCTTTGATGATGTATATTGTATTGATACATGCTAAATATTAGGGTTCTTGTTATGAAGATGATGATATGGATTTCGATATGAATATTGTAGTCGGATATAAATGGTTTTATGCGAAAATTAATATGATTGAATACTCGGTTCTGGATGTTGTGATTGGGATCTGATTCTGAATGCAAGTTAGCATCTTGATAGGGTTTGATGAGGTGATATTGTAATCGATATGTTGTATATGTAAGCTAGGGTTCATGCTAGACGTTAAAGTGGTCCGATGATTTATGCTAAGATGATGTTACAATGATTCTGTGTTGAATGATTACTGCATGATTGATAATATTGATGTCGGCTGTTAGTGATGATTAGGGTTTCTCATTACGTAATTGATTATTTGACGTAACTGATTCTTTGACGTAACTGTTACTTGGCGAATCAAATCTGTGACGAATCAAAATGCTATTGACGAAACAAAGGTAACGACGAAACAGGATGTGTTTCGTCGAGACCTCAACGACGAATCAAATGGTAGACGAAACAGGGGTGTTTCGTCGAAGGGACTTATGGCGAAACAGGGGTGTTTCGCCAAACGGGTAATCAGCACAGTAATCTGTTTACTTTTCTGTTAAGTGTTAACCTGGTTAGTTAACTGCTGTTAAGTGTCACCATCTTGTGTACGATCTCAAATACGTGCTACGTGCTACTTGCTTATCAACTGTGTACTTATACGTGAACACAAACTGATTTCACATACGTGCATACTATAGGACGTGATTGACTTATTTGCGAGCACATAACCTAGCATACCGAGCAAACCAAGGTGAGTTCACACAAGCCAAGGCATGGGGTTCCCAGGGGGGAATGGGGATTTGATGATTACTGTACGTACATAGATAACAGAACCTACTGCTAGACTAGTAACACTTATTGAACGATCTTCGCACACCTGCCAAGGACATTGGCCGCGATATTATGACTGTCTTCGCACACCTGCCAAGGACATTGGCCGCGAACTAAATTTACAACATCTTCGCACAGCTGCCTAGAGAGGCCGCGATACAAACAAACCTAGTCTAGAAAAACTTGGGGAAAGACCTTCCCCAACATCTTCACACACCTGCCTGGAGGGCCGCGATGGAAACTAATACGATACATTGTAACGAACGAACATACTACTACTCACGCTATACTATTACTGAACTATTAACTGTGAACTCGCTCAACTAGTTGTTGACTATCTCTTACATGCCTTGCAGGACCTTAGGTACATATGGAGCTTGCACAGGGAGGAGCAGGTCGTTGTGGGATACGGATCGTAGACGATATTTGAACTTATAACTTACTTTGGGTTTTCATTATTATGCTTCCGCTACTTAATCAATGTTTGGTTATGAACATCAGTCATGTCAAGATGAATTACATTTTCCTACTTTTACACTTAAATACTATGTTTGATATGATTGATGGCTTGATCCTGGTCAGTCACGCCTCCAAGCGGTGATACTCCGCGTGTGGATTTTGGGGGTGTGACAGATTGGTATCAGAGCCATTGGTTATAGAGAACTTGGTTTTAATAAAGGGAAAACGATTTTGTTAAAACCAGACTATAACCAGAACAGTGCTCTCAACGATCCACAACGACGCTTCGCTCCACGTGCAAGGCTCAACATCATAGGTATTACTATTTATGTTACTTTACCTACATGCTAGAACTACATAGACCTTTGCTCGTGGTATGCTTAGATCACAGAACTTGCTATATGTTTTTGCTTGAGAATACTCGTGTGCTCACTCTCTTCTGTCATCGCACAATTCGCGAACCTATCTCACTTACGTTATCTTTACTATGAAGATCATGTCTGGACGTATCAACATGACTCAGGACCAGTTGACGGCCCTCATTAACGAACGAGTTACTGCGGCAGTTGCAGCCGCACAAGCAGGAGGTATACCCTGCAGTTACAACTCACACTAGGATCCTTAGATCCTACATTCCTAAATCAACTCTCGTGTTTAAACTTGTCCTAATTCTTTTACACAACAGGTCAAGCACCTGTTTGCACTTTCAAGACTTTCATGGACTGTCGTCCATCCACTTTCAGCGGCACTGAAGGAGCCGTAGGTCTCCTGCACTGGTTTGAAAAGATAGAGTCTGTGTTTGAGATGTGTGAATGCCCTGAGGCACGCAGGGTGAAATATGCTACCGGTACCCTCGAGGGTTTAGCCCTCACATGGTGGAAAGCTCAGGTCCAAATACTGGGGTTGGTTGCTGCTAACGCCACCCCATGGAACAATTTCAAAGAGATGATCAAGGAAGAATACTGCAGTCGAGATGAGATTCATAAGCTGGAAGTCGAGTTTTTCAACCTCAAGATGACGGGGTCTGAGATTGAAGCGTATACCAAAAGATCGAATGAGCTTGCGTTACTGTGTCCTACTCTGGTGGACAAACGTATCGAACTTTATCTTAAGGGTCTGGTGCCAGAGATCCAAAGTCATGTGACTTCAGCAAATCATGCCACTTATCAGCAGGTTGTTCAGTTGGCTCACCGTCTCACTAATCAGGCGGTGGAGCAAAACAGGTTGCCTAAACGCATCAACGCTACTGCTACCGCTACCACTTCAGTTACTCCTGCTACTCCCAGCGACAATAAGAGGAAATGGGAGGGGGATTTTAGCAAGGGTTCAGCTACTGTTCAGTCTCAAGCTCAGCAACGCAAAACAAATGACCACCAGAGTCTGAATCAGCAATCATCAGGTAGTCAAGGGCAGAGTGGCTATCGGGGAATTCACCCATGGTGTAGAAGGTGCAACAAACACCACAATGGAAGATGCCGCAGGGAACAGTGTCAAAGATGCCTCAAGATGGGTCATGAGGCTAAGGATTGTAGAAGCGCACGGCCAGCAAATCAGAACCAGCAACAACAACCACCTGCTCCACGAAACCAGCCTCAGTAGCAGCAGCAGGGAAACAGGGGATGCTACCAGTGTGGGGCTAAAGGTCATTACAAGCGGAATTGCCCTCAGTTAAACCAGAACCAGAACAATAACAACAACAATCAGGGTAATGGGAACAACAACAACGGTGGTAACAATAACAACAATGGTGCTAGAGGCCGTATGTTTGTGATCGGTCAGGGTGATGTCAGGAATGATCCCAACGTGGTTATGGGTAAGTTTCTTCTTGACGACTTTTATGTTACTGTACTATTTGATTCTGGTGCGGATACAAGTTACATGTCTCTAAAAGCTAGTGAAATGTTAAAACGTGCACCAACTCTCTTAAACACCAAACATGTCGTAGAGTTAGCTAATGGTAAAAGCCTAGAGGCCACGCACATAGTTAAAGGGTGTAATCTTATCCTCGCTGGTCAGACTTTCTCCATCGACCTCATTCCTATAACATTGGGTAGCTTTGACGTCGTCATTGGTATGGATTGGTTATCTCAACAACAAGCGGAGATTTTATGCAAAGAAAAGGTTATTCGTATTCCTCGTTCGGGCAAGGAACCTCTCGAAGTTCAAGGCGACAAGAGTGGTGTCGTGAGTGGCATCATCTCCTTTATGAAGGCTCAGAAGTGTTTACGCAAGGGGCACACTGCTATATTAGCACTCGTTACAGATACATCGAAGAAAGAGAAGAAGATTGAGGATATTCCAGTGGTACGCGATTTTCCTCAAATGTTTCCTGAGGAATTACCTGGGTTACCGCCTCATCGTCAAGTCGAATTCCAGATCGAGCTCGCTCCAGGAGCAGCGCCCATAGCTCGAGCACCTTATCGCTTAGCTCCAACTGAATTGGAAGAACTGTCAAAGCAGCTACAAGAACTCTTGGAAAAGGGTTTTATACGTCCTAGCTCTTCGCCTTGGGGAGCTCCAGTGTTATTCGTAAAGAAGAAAGACGGTACGTTCAGGATGTGTATAGACTACCGTGAACTCAACAAGGTGACGATCAAGAATCGTTATCCTCTTCCGCGCATAGACGATTTATTCGACCAGCTGCAAGGGTCGAGCTACTACTCCAAAATAGACTTACGGTCAGGATATCACCAGCTGAGAGTCCGGGACGAGGACGTCTCTAAAACAGCATTTAGAACTCGCTACGGCCACTACGAGTTTATGGTCATGCCATTCGGGCTAACAAACGCGCCTGCCGTATTTATGGATCTTATGAACAGGGTGTGCAAACCCTATCTCGATAAGTTCGTCATTGTTTTCATCGACGACATCCTGATTTATTCGAAGAGTCAGGAGGAACACGAGCATCATTTACGACTTATACTGGAACTTCTACGAACGGAACAGCTATACGCTAAGTTTTCCAAATGTGACTTCTGGCTTCGTGAAGTCCACTTCTTAGGCCACGTGGTAAATAAGGATGGGATCCATGTAGATCCATCCAAGGTAGATTCGATTAAGAACTGGCCTGCGCCTCGTACACCAACCGAAATACGCCAATTCTTGGGTTTGGCGGGTTATTACAGACGGTTCATCAAGGACTTTTCAAAGATTGCTCAGCCGCTTACACTACTGACGCAGAAGGGTGTTGTTTACCGTTGGGGTAACGCACAGGAAACAGCGTTTCAGCACTTAAAGGATAGACTATGTAGCGCACCTATCCTCTCACTGCCTGAAGGCATGGACGATTTCGTAGTCTACTGCGACGCATCTATCCAAGGTCTTGGATGTGTATTGATGCAGAGGGATAAAGTTATTGCTTATGCTTCGCGCCAACTTAAGATTCACGAACGGAATTATACGACACACGACCTAGAGCTGGGAGCGGTTGTCTTTGCACTTAAGATATGGCGACACTATTTGTATGGTACCAAGTGCGCAATCTACACTGATCACAGAAGCCTCGAACATATCTTCAAACAGAAAGAACTGAATATGCGACAGCGACGATGGGTTGAACTGTTAAATGACTACGAATGCTCAATCAGGTACCACCCAGGCAAAGCCAATGTTGTGGCTGACGCCCTCAGCCGAAAGGACACCGCGCCTAAGCGCGTGCGAGCTTTACAACTCACCATACAGTCTAACCTTCCTTCCCAGATACGAGATGCTCAGGTAGAAGCATTGAAACCAGAAAATGTCAGGGCTGAAGCCCTACGTGGCTCAAGACAATGTTTAGAACAGAAGGAAGATGGTGCTTACTATGTCACGGGACGCATTTGGGTCCCACTTTATGGTAATTTACGTGAGCTAGTGATGGATGAAGCTCATAGGTCTCGCTACTCGGTACATCCAGGTTCGGATAAAATGTACCACGATATTAAGACTACATACTGGTGGCCTAGCATGAAGGCCCACATAGCCACATACGTTAGCAAATGCTTGACTTGTGCGAGAGTCAAGGCAGAATATCAGAAACCGTCAGGACCACTCCAACAACCTGAGATACCACAATGGAAATGGGAGCAAATTTCCATGGATTTTGTTACTGGCTTACCTAGATCTCAGCGCGGAAATGATACTATTTGGGTGATCGTGGATCGACTCACAAAGTCTGCTCATTTCTTGGCCATTAAAGAAACAGACAAGTTCTCTACCTTAGCAGACATTTACTTGAAAGAAGTGGTCTCGAGGCACGGAGTGCCCACCTCCATCATCTCTGATCGTGACGCACGTTTTACTTCAGAACTGTGGCAAGCAATGCATAAATCTTTTGGCTCTCGTTTAGACATGAGCACGGCGTATCATCCTCAGACTGATGGGCAGTCTGAGCGCACTATTCAAACTCTAGAAGACATGCTTCGGGCGTGCGTAATAGACTTTGGCAATGGTTGGGAAAAACATCTGCCACTTGTGGAATTTTCGTATAACAACAGCTACCACACCAGCATTAAAGCTGCACCATTCGAGGCACTGTACGGGCGTAAGTGCCGGTCACCTCTCTGTTGGGCAGAGGTGGGAGAAAGTCAAATCACAGGTCCAGAAATGGTAGTCGATACTACAGAAAAGATTGCACAAATACGGCAACGCATGGCGGCAGCACGCGACCGTCAGAAAGCATACGCTGATTTAGACAGGAAACTACTCGAATTCCAAGTTGGGGATCGAGCGCTACTTAAAGTTTCACCCTGGAAGGGTGTGGTTCGTTTTGGCAAACGCGGCAAACTTAATCCACGATACGTCGGACCTTTCGAAGTTATTGAGAAAATAGGCAAAGTGGCCTACAGATTGAACTTACCACCTGAACTCAGTGCAGTTCACAACGTCTTTCACGTGTCGAATCTGAAGAAGTGTACGTCAGATGAGACCCACATAGTTCCTTTGAAGGAACTCACTATCGACGAGCGGTTGCACTTCGTCGAGGAACCTGTTGAAATCACGGACCGGGATGTTAAGGTCCTCAAGAACACGAGAATCCCTCTTGTACGAGTTCGTTGGAACTCCCGCCGCGGCCCAGAGTTCACCTGGGAGCGCGAAGATCAAATGGAACTCAAATATCCCCAGTTATTCGGAAACCAAGCAACTACTACTGAGGCTGAAGCTACCAATGCAGAATTTCGGGACGAAATTCCAAATCAACGGGGGGATAATGTGACACCCCAAGAAAACCAGTAACCTTCGCAAACATGCTTAGGGGAGCCGCGATACAATACAGGTAAACAACGTCACACTACTAGCTTCCTCAGTAACTGCATGCTAAATTTCAAGACGAAATTTCTTTCAAGTTGGGGATAATGTGACAACTCGAATTTCCGACATTCTTTATTCGCATTTAATGCACGTTGACTTTGACTATATGGTTGTGTTATGATAAAACCTAGTGTGTTTGCTTGATTATGTGTTTGATTGTATAACATGTCGTGAAACATAAACTGCTTAACATAGGAAGAGTCCGACGAAACACAAGTGTGTTTCGCCATAACTAATCTCGACGAAACAGATTATGTTTCGCCCAATACGACTCGACGAAACAAGCTGTTTCGCCGGCCCAGATTCGCCGAAGCCCATTACGGGCCCAGAACGTTAAATCGTGTTTATTAGCGTGCAACGACCTTAGTTTCACATCTTTGGCAAAAGTTGAAACCCTAGAACCTCCTCTGTGTGTGTCGGCAGTTCTGAATACTCCCGAACAATCAAAACCATCTTTAACATTATCTCGGTTAGTAATCCTATGTGTCTTGATTGATCTTTCATCCATGTATGTGTTTGTGTGTCATGTGTTTCTGCTTTGATGATGTATATTGTATTGATACATGCTAAATATTAGGGTTCTTGTTATGAAGATGATGATATGGATTTCGATATGAATATTGTAGTCGGATATAAATGGTTTTATGCGAAAATTAATATGATTGAATACTCGGTTCTGGATGTTGTGATTAGGATCTGATTCTGAATGCAAGTTAGCATCTTGATAGGGTTTGATGAGGTGATATTGTAATCGATATGTTGTATATGTAAGCTAGGGTTCATGCTAGACGTTAAAGTGGTCCGATGATTTATGCTAAGATGATGTTACAATGATTCTGTGTTGAATGATTACTGCATGATTGATAATATTGATGTCGGCTGTTAGTGATGATTAGGGTTTCTCATTACGTAATTGATTATTTGACGTAACTGATTCTTTGACGTAACTGTTACTTGGCGAATCAAATCTGTGACGAATCAAAATGCTATTGACGAAACAGAGGTAACGACGAAACAGGATGTGTTTCGTCGAGACCTCAACGACGAATCAAATGGTAGACGAAACAGGGGTGTTTCGTCGAAGGGACTTATGGCGAAACAGGGGTGTTTCGCCAAACGGGTAATCAGCACAGTAATCTGTTTACTTTTCTGTTAAGTGTTAACCTGGTTAGTTAACTGCTGTTAAGTGTCACCATCTTGTGTACGATCTCAAATACGTGCTACGTGCTACTTGCTTATCAACTGTGTACTTATACGTGAACACAAACTGATTTCACATACGTGCATACTATAGGACGTGATTGACTTATTTGCGAGCACATAACCTAGCATACCGAGCAAACCAAGGTGAGTTCACACAAGCCAAGGCATGGGGTTCCCAGGGGGGAATGGGGATTTGATGATTACTGTACGTACATAGATAACAGAACCTACTGCTAGACTAGTAACACTTATTGAACGATCTTCGCACACCTGCCAAGGACATTGGCCGCGATATTATGACTGTCTTCGCACACCTGCCAAGGACATTGGCCGCGAACTAAATTTACAACATCTTCGCACACCTGCCTAGAGAGGCCGCGATACAAACAAACCTAGTCTAGAAAAACTTGGGGAAAGACCTTCCCCAACATCTTCGCACACCTGCCTGGAGGGCCGCGATGGAAACTAATACGATACATTGTAACGAACGAACATACTACTACTCACGCTATACTATTACTGAACTATTAACTGTGAACTCGCTCAACTAGTTGTTGACTCTCTCTTACATGCCTTGCAGGACCTTAGGTACATATGGAGCTTGCACAGGGAGGAGCAGGTCGTTGTGGGATACGGATCGTAGACGATATTTGAACTTATAACTTACTTTGGGTTTTCATTATTATGCTTCCGCTACTTAATCAATGTTTGGTTATGAACATCAGTCATGTCAAGATGAATTACATTTTCCTACTTTTACACTTAAATACTATGTTTGATATGATTGATGGCTTGATCCTGGTCAGTCACGCCTCCAAGCGGTGATACTCCGCGTGTGGATTTTGGGGGTGTGACAACAATGGTGTAAAATTAAAATGGGATATACCGGGCTAGGATTCGTGTTACAAGAACAAGGGCCAAACCAACCACCCAAGAATGGAATCATCGAGCGAAAACACTTGACAACCTCCTAGAAGTAGCTTTTCTTGCCCCCAGACCTTTCTCCAAAAATTAGGAATCTGATGCCGTCACTAAACACGTTCCTTAAATTGTAGCCATTTGTTGAGTGTTTTTTTGGTGTCTAATCCGCATATATATGACCATTGCCCTTGATTTTCTTGACTATATATCTCTTAAATATCAACATATACACGTGTGATTTAGTTTACGAAGATTTTTCAATGCCGAGAACCTCGATCAGAGAGTAAAAAAGGCGTAAGGTTCACAATAGTGTAAAATTAAAATTGGATATACCGGGCTAGGATTCGACTTACAGGAACACGGGCCAAACCAACCACACAAGAATGGAATCATCAAGCGAAAACACTTGACAACCCCCTAGAAGCAGCTTTTCTTACCACCAGACCTTTCTCCATCAATTAGGAATCTGATGCCGTCACTAAACACATTCCTTAAATTGTAGCCATTTGTTGAGTGTTTTTTTTTGTGTCTAATCCGCATATATATCAACATTGCCCTTGATTTTATTGACTGTATATCTCTTAAATGTCAACATATACACGTGTGATTTAGTTTACGAAGATTTTTCAATGCCGAGAACCTCGATCAGAGAGTAAAAAAGGCGTAAGGTTCACAATGGTGTAAAATTAAATTGGGATATACCGGGCTAGGATTCGAGTTACAAGAACAAGGGCCAAACCAACCACCCAAGAATGGAATCATCGAGCGAAAACACTTGACAACCTCCTAGAAGTAGCTTTTCTTGCCACCAGACCTTTCTCCAAAAATTAGAAATCTGATGCCGTCACTAAACACATTCCTTAAATTGTAGTCATTTGTTGAGTGTTTTTTTTTGTGTCTAATCCGCATATATATCACCATTGCGCTTGATTTTCATGATTGTACATCTCTTAAATATCAACATATACACGTGTGATTTAGTTTACGAAGATTTTTCAATGCCGATAACCTCGATCGGAGAGTAAAAAAAGTGTAAGGTTCACAATGGTGTAAGATTAAAATGGGATATACCGGGCTAGGATTCGAGTTACAGGAACAAGGGCCAAACCAACCACCCAAGAATGGAATCATCGAGCGAAAATACTTGACAACCTCCTAGAAGCAGATTTTCTTGCCACCAGACCTTTCTCCGAAAATTAGGAATCTGATGTCGTCACTAAACACATTCCTTAAATTGTAGCCATTTGTTGAGTGTTTTTTTTATATCTAACCCACATATATATCACCATTGCCCTTGATTTTCTTGACTGTATATCTTTTAAATATCAACATATACACGTGTGATTTAGTTTACGAAGATTTTTCAATGCCGATAACCTCGATCGGAGAGTAAAAAAGGCGTAAGGTTCACAATGGTGTAAGATTAAAATGGTATATACCGGGCTAGGATTCGAGTTACAGGAACAAGGGCTAAACCAACCACCCAAGAATGGAATCATCGAGCGAAAATACTTGACAACCTCCTAGAAGCAGATTTTCTTGCCACCAAACCTTTCTCCATCAAGTAGGAATCTGATGCCGTCACTAAACACATTCCTTAAATTGTAGCCATTTGTTGAGTGTTTTTTTTTTGTATCTAACCCACGTATATATCACCATTGCCCTTGATTTTCTTGACTGTATATCTCTTAAATATCAACATATACTCGTGTGATATAGTTTACGAAGATTTTTCAATGCCGAGAACCTCGATCAGAGAGTAAAAAAGGCGTAAGGTTCACAATGGTGTAAGATTAAAATGGGATATACCGGGCTAGGATTTGAGTTATAGGAACAAGGGCCAAACCAACCACCCAAGAATGTAATCATCCAGCGAAAACACTTGACAACCTCTTAGAAGCGGCTTTTATTGCCACCAGACCTTTCTCGATCAATTAGGAATCTGATGCCGTCACTAAACACATTCCTTAAATTGTAGCCATTTGTTGAGTGTTTTTTTTTTGTGTCTAATCCGCATATATATCACCAATGCCCTTGATTTTCTTGACTGTATATCTCTTAAATGTCAACATATACACGTGTGATTTAGTTTACGAAGATTTTTCAATGCCGAGAAACTCGATCAGAGAGTAAAAAAGGCGTAAGGTTCACAATGGTGTAAAATTAAAATGGGATATACCGGGCTAGGATTCGAGTTAAAGGAACACGGGCCAAACCAACCACCCAAGAATGGAATCGTCGAGCGAAAACACTTGACAACCTCCTAGAAGCAGCTTTTCTTACCACCAGACCTTTCTCCATCAATTAGGAATCGGATGCCGTCACTAAAGACATTCCTTAAATTCTAGCCATTTGTTGAGTGTTTTTTTTTGGTGTCTAATCCGCATATATATCACCATTGCCCTTGATTTTCTTGACTGTATATCTCTTAAATGTCAATATATACACGTGTGATTTAGTTTACGAAGATTTTTCAATGCCGAGAACCTCGATCAGAGAGTAAAAAAGGCGTAAGGTTCACAATGGTGTAAAATTAAAATAGGATATACCGGGCTAGGATTCGAGTTACAAGAACAAGGGCCAAACCAACCACCCAAGAATGGAATCATCGAGCGAAAACACTTGACAACCTCCTAGAAGAAGCTTTTCTTGCCACCAGACCTTTCTCCAAAAATTAGGAATCTGATGCCGTCACTAAACACGTTCCTTAAATTGTAGCCATTTGTTGAGTGTTTTTTTGGTGTCTAATCCGCATATATATCCCCATTGCCCTTGATTTTCTTGACTGTATATCTCTTAAATATCAACATATACACGTGTGATTTAGTTTACGAAGATTTTTCAATGCCAAGAACCTCGATCAGAGAGTAAAAAAGGCGTAAGGTTCACAATAGTGTAAAATTAAAATGGGATATACCGGGCTTGGATTCGACTTACAGGAACACGGGCCAAACCAACCACACAAGAATGGAATCGTCAAGCGAAAACACTTGACAACCCCC
The DNA here is from genome assembly GCA_030545235.1 of Helianthus tuberosus. NCBI lineage: Eukaryota > Viridiplantae > Streptophyta > Magnoliopsida > Asterales > Asteraceae > Helianthus > Helianthus tuberosus. The sequence goes on along the minus strand of CM060414.1, from coordinate 172,855,664 downwards.
TAGAAGCAACTTTTCTTACCACCAGACCTTAATCCATCAATTAGGAATCTGATGCCGTCACTAAACACATTCCTTAAATTGTAGCCGTTTGTTGAGTGTTTTTTTGTGTCTAATCCGCATATATATCAACATTGCCCTTGATTTTCTTGACTGTATATCTCTTAAATGTCAACATATACACGTGTGATTTAGTTTACGAAGATTTTTCAATGCCGAGAACCTCGATCAGAGAGTAAAAAAGGCGTAAGGTTCACAATGGTGTAAAATTAAATTGGGATATACCGGGCTAGGATTCGAGTTACAAGAACAAGGGCCAAACCAACCACCCAAGAATGGAATCATCGAGCGAAAACACTTGACAACCTCCTAGAAGTAGCTTTTCTTGCCACCAGACCTTTCTCCAAAAATTAGGAATCTGATGCCGTCACTAAACACGTTCCTTAAATTGTAGCCATTTGTTGAGTGTTTTTTTGGTGTCTAATCCGCATATATATCCCCATTGCCCTTGATTTTCTTGACTGTATATCTCTTAAATATCAACATATACACGTGTGATTTAGTTTACGAAGATTTTTCAATGCCGAGAAACTCGATCAGAGAGTAAAAAAGGCGTAAGGTTCACAATGGTGTAAAATTAAAATGGGATATACCGGGCTAGGATTCGAGTTAAAGGAACACGGGCCAAACCAACCACCCAAGAATGGAATCGTCGAGCGAAAACACTTGACAACCTCCTAGAAGCAGCTTTTCTTACCACCAGACCTTTCTCCAAAAATTAGGAATCTGATGCCGTCACTAAACACATTCCTTAAATTGTAGTCATTTGTTGAGTGTTTTTTTTGGTGTCTAATCCGCATATATATCACCATTGCCCTTGATTTTATTGATTGTACATCTCTTAAATATCAACATATACACGTGTGACTTAGTTTACTGTAGGATCGGATTGCGACCCGAACGAGTCGTTTGGAAGAGTTCTAGTCCGTTTCAAAGGCGGAAACAGAGAAACGGATGGTAAAACAGCTTGTTTCACCCTTTAAACCTTTTGTATATTAATATGACACAGTTTACAATCAAAAAGAAAACCGGCAGCACCTCGGTATCACTTCTGAACTTCGTTACAAATGACAAGACAATCAACCTATATATAGAGTTTAGATTTCGCTTGGACATGCTTCAAGCGAAATCTCATACTCATGATTTCGCTTGAACATGCTTCAAACGAAACCTAATTCTTTGAAGCGAAATTCTCAAACTTAATTAGATTCGCACTGAACTCGAGACTCGACATAAGACGAAGACGACAGATGACTGCACCAACAGAGTCCCCCTCAGATGTTGACGAGTCTTAAGTGTTGAGTCTCCTCAATCTTCAGTCTTTATCAGTCTTTGTGCTTCACTCTTTCTATCAGCATCAACAAACTCCCCCTTTCAATGTGCTGGCATTCCTTTAGTTCTTCAGCATCATCTGCTTCAGGATCTCTACCTGGCTCTATTCTATCTTCAATTCTCTCTCCCTCTAACAGACTCCCCCTCAAAACATGCTGGGATTGTAGTCTGGCTTTTACAGAATTTCAGAATCCTCAGGTATCGGAACCTGACACTCTATCTACTATCCTGCACATCCTCTACCCAAAAATAAGATTCACAAGAATAAAATATTTTACAATTTGTCAAATATCATACACCAACACTGACTCTTCTCCTATCAACATATAATCAAACATTAACAATGATCATTTAACAAATTTTTATCTCTGAAAAAAACTTTTCAATCAAAATCACTCAAACCTATTCGTCATGTTTAGCACTCGGAATTTTGAAATTCAGCTCTTTAACATCAGTTGTCTAAAATCTTTTTGAATTTTCCAAAATTTATGCTAAACCACACCGAAAATCTTTTTGGATTTTGAAATAACAGAAATAAAATGCAGAAATGAACTATTTACAAACTATATTTTTGTGAGTTTGTGCAAGAGGATCATATCAGTTTTTGAGACAAATCACCAACACCGTTAAGCTTTAAACATTTTAAGTTCTAAACAATTCACCTAGATTGTCAGTATACTTGTCCACTTAAATTTTCACACAAAGTTCAACTGCTTCGAGATACGAATTAGTGTTTTAGGACTTAAACATCTACATGTGTCCCACCTCAGTATATACTCCCGTATCCAGACCCCAATATTCAGTCTTACAGGTGAGTATACCACAGATGATATCTGTAAGGGGAATAAATTATGCAACCGTGATAGCTCAGGTCAGAACTTCCGTTCAGCAGAGAGCCTAGTTGACTTTTAGGTGTGTCCCCTTTAGAGGATCTTTTGTAATACAACAGCCATGATTAACATTTTTCAATGTTTCATCATTTTTTAGCTGAGGGTGGTGCTATTTTTCAAGCAAGCAGAAAGTATTCTCCGGGGACTAGGCCATTGCTTCCGCAAAATCAGAAGTCCCGGGATAATACCCCAGATATCACTGAGCATAAAGACCTAGTATCTCAGAATATGGGACCCTTCAAACAAGATTTCAGGGGTTACCTATATATCCTGGAGGTGTTCCCCACGTAGACGCAAGTAAATTTTATGTTTATATCTCGTCACAATTTACTAAATGTGCAAAAACCTACTGGCACATCAACAGTGAGACCGTTTATCACATTTTTCTTTCCAATTCTTTAGCGTGTTGTGATTGTCCACTGATGTACTATCATTTCCTCTATTCACAACAAAACTCATATTTGAATTTTATCATGTTTTTGTCTTTTTCAAATTTTCAAATGTTTTTGGATTTTCTGAAAATTTTTACTCCCCCTAAAATGCAAACACATTTTAGGAAATTTGAAAATAAACTGTACAGAAAGTGACAACTGATATCAAATCACTTCAAATCGCCATCCACTAGGCATAAACAATCAGAACTCCCCCTTACACAAAACTATTTTCTCATTATGATTTCAAAACACTTAAGTTTGTTTTAACCAAAATGATTTTTCCAAAAAATAAGTTTTGTTGATTTTACCACTTTTAAAGTTAGGGGTTCATCATATCGTTCCTCAATCATTTGTAGAAAATCAAGTACAATTTAATGTCCTTGATTTACCACTTGACGTTGAAAACCTCTTTCAACCACTTGTAAATAAACACAATCAAAATCTGATATAATAAATGATGTCGATTCCTGCTCCACTCTTACCAACCTGGGAGCTCCGGCAAGTCATACTTAACCTGTAAAATTTAACAAACTTTAAGATTCATTCTCACAATCAATCACTAAGAAAGATGCCGATTCCTGATCCACTATTACAAACTTGGGATCTCCGGCAAGTCAGGTTTTTCAATGAAAGAAAATATCCACCCAAGCCTGACCAGCCTTGGGTGTAAGCTTCTCAACTTCACTAGGGGTTGGGCTATAGGTTGCCTTCTTTGTAGCATAAAACTCCTTTACCCCTTTAACCTTCCCATCAATCATTTTACCAATCATCCTTTTTACGTTTCCATTAAAAACTTTCTCAACATCAAATTCATTCTTATCAGAATAAAATTGATTTGAAATTTCAACCTTTCCAACCTTTGATTTAAAATTCTCAGCTCTCAATGGTGGAAAATGAACATCATCCATTAGAGTCACTGAGTTTTCACTTTTTACCTCAACCTGTGGCTCCTCTGACTTTGTGGAATCAGATTCATCGCCAGATTTTACCTCTGATTTCTTAACAACCCAAGCTTGGTTGTCAAGATTTCCCCTTTTCTTGTAAAATCTTTTTGAACATTCACCAACTTCATATGTAGAATTTTTAAACACTTTGAACTTTTCAGTTGGTGGTTCAGTTTTGTCAACAATAACTTCTTTCAGTTTTTGTGAGACTCCTTGTTTTGTTTTTGTTGCTTGAGGACAGTTCCATGCAATATGACCAACTTCATTGCATCTGTAACAGGTTCTTGTCTCCTTTCTTTGATAAGCTTCATTCTTTACTTTCTTTGCAAGAAATTCTGTGTTTGATTGCTTCCAGAATGAGCTTTTTGATTCTTCTTCATGGCTAGTTCCTGCAACATATTTTGTATTTGTTTTAGAAATTTTCTCATTTTTATAATTTTCAGGTGGAATAAAACCAAGTCCTTTCTTTTTGTAGCTACGATTGTGGTGTGGTTTCTTTTGAAAACCAGAACCAGAATTGTAACCTTTTTTCTTGTTTAACCGTTGTTGAACTCTTGAAGTGTATTTTTTAGGTTTTCCAGTAGGATTTAAATCTTTAATTTCAGAAATGTTAATTTCTGTCATTTTGAAAACCTTTTTAATCATGTCAAACCGAACACTTCTAATTGGGAATTCTTTATCAAAATATAATTTGTCAGAATCATTCAAAGTATATGCAACTTCAAATGTTTCGTCACTCAAATTAGATTTTGACAACAAAAACTCTTTACTGTAAACCCGTTTTCCCGACGACTTTGAACTCTTTTCGGATGAACTCGAACTCCCGACTGACTGACACGAACTTTCGGACTCAGACTTTGACTCTGACTCCTCATCCTTATCCAACACCTGATCAACCACTCTTTTTATCAGTTCGGACTCATGATCTGTGTCGGACGCTGTGAACGTGACATCAATATTATCCGGTAAAACATCAGTTATCTCGGATTCTAGTTTAATATTGACCGCCTGTTTTAGTTCTTCCTCGTTAGGTTTTCTAGGCGAGTAACCTTCCCAAATCGGAGGCGGACACTTGTTATAACATACACTCTGTTTCTTACCAGTATCCTGTTTCTTCTTTGGCTTTGTTTCTTCATCTTTAAAAGCTTCAAATCCTTCAACTGTTGGATAAATTCTATCGATTATGTAATCACAACCTTTGTAACTTTGCAGCAACCTTCTGATTCTTTCATTCTCAGCTGCTTCACTATCAAACTCTTTTTTCCTCTTTGCACATTCTTCTATGTACATGTTGATCTCTTTTTGCTTTGTCATCATGGTAGCATTCAGCATCTTCAAAGCTTTTTCTCTTTCAGAGTTAGTCTTCTCCAGATCATTCACATGTCTGTTCAATACATCATACGACTTTTTCAAATTCTTTACATCAAACAATAATTTTTCTTTCAACTTTTCTAACTCACTAAACCTTTCATCTTTTTCTATACACTGTTTACAAGACTCTAAACATGTAAGACAAGGTTTTGTGATTTCAACGATCTTCTCGACTTCAACTATCTTTTCAACTTCCACAATCTTCTCAATCACTTTGACTTCTTTTAAATCTTTTGCAACTTTCCTTTCTTTTAGTTTCTTCAATTTTTCTGCAAAATAAAATTCAAAACTATCAGAAGATAAGTGAGTTTTTCCAATTTTAATCTGTTCAATTTCTTCTTCACTGTCACTTGTCTCTGACGAACTGTTTTCAGATGAAACAGATCCTTCATCTTCACTTTTCTCCTCATCAGATAACACTTCCATCCATTCCTTCAGCATTTCCGGTTTTCGAATAATATGAGCAATAAACGCTCCAACATTTGAATCAGCTGGAATGTACTTGTCCCAGCTAAATCCTTCAGCCAATTTCTCGTCATCTTGATCCATGATGCCATAATAAGCCTTCCTGTTTGCATCTTCGATCATTTTCCCATGAGCTGTTTGTGGCTCCTTTTGTTGATGTGGTTGATGAGTGATTTGCTGATAAATGGTCTTTCGATAATAATCATCTTTTCCAGCAGACTCCTTTGCTCCTCTCGGCTCCTGATTCCTGCACTCCCTTTTAAAATGGCCTTTCTCCCTGCAACGAAAACAAACAACTTTAGATTTATCAAATCCAAGATTAGAAAGATTTGCATCCAAGAAATCAGTTCTTCCTGTAACCAATCTAAATTTTTCTGCTCTCCTCAAAACACTAGCTAAAGCCCATTTAATATCCATCAGTTCTAACTCCTCTGCATCAATTTGGTCATAATCTTCTTTTGTCAGCATCGGATTACCAATTTTTCCGGCAATCAATCCTTCATAAGACACTAATGCAGTGACCAATAATCCCATATGATGCTTTACAACTTCTTCAGAATAATTTTGACCATTTTGAAGATGTAGAGCTACATTGCACTGAAATAGATGACCATTTCCAGTAGATGAACTTTGAACACTTGGAGGATTCACCGTTGAAAACCCACTAGTGTTGACTGATCCTTGACTGCTTGGCGTAGATTGATTTCCAGCACTAAATGCAGTTTGTATCTTTGGACTTGCTTCAGCAGTTTGAACATTTCCTTTATAATACAATTTGATATCTTGTTGATGAGTAGAACTGTTCATTCTAGCAATTTTCTGCTGCTCCAGATCCTGTGCTTCCAACTTCTCTATAAACTGTGCAATTGATAGCTTTTTATACTGTCCTGAATTTTTCAATATCATCATATATGTACCCCATTCTTGTTGCGGTAAAGCATCAGCAAGCTTTTCAACCCATTCTGCTGCATTTTTCTTAATCTTCAACTGTGACATGGTACGTACAAGATGACAATATCTTTCAATAAGACTCTTTGTTGTTTCACCAGGCATGCACGTAAACAGTTCAAACTCCTTTTTCAACAAAGCTGCTTTACTCTGTAACATTTCAGTGCTTCCCTCAAATTTCTTTTCAAGAGCTTCCCAAATAGAATAAGCGTTTTCATCATGCTGAAGCAACACAAATATATCTTCTGTTATAGCTTGTTGTAACAGATTGATCATCATTTTCTCTCCTTTATAACTTTCCCTCTCTTGTTCAGTAAATTCAGAAATGATTTTATCAGCTCCCGTTGTATTCTTTGGCCTCTCATACTCAGTTTCGATATTTTCCCAATCTTTTAGATGATTCGCCTGAACCCAATTCTCAAACCGTTTCTTCCACCCGTGGTAATCTTCAATTCCCATAAGCTTCGGGGGTTTTTGCATCGTTCCAGTTTCGTTTTCTGCCTTCATGTTTTGAGCAATTGAAGCCGGAGTAGTCGAGGGTGTAGCAAACGCGTTGTAGAACTCGGAATCCATTTTTAGCAACTTGAATCTCTTGTAAAAATCGACAAGTACCTTTACAAAAAACAAACAAACAATCAATTTAAACGCTTATCAATTAATTGAATAAGACTGGTACTCGAACTGATGATTTTTCTGTTCGGACAGAACGTTGACCAACTGTGCGGACTGAATGACCCGGATCGAATTCGATTGACCTGACCCTTTGAAACCTTCGAACTCCAAACCGTACGAACTGAACTATAACACGTGACTTGACCACACAAAACAACTTGACTGAAACCGCGACTTGATAGACAAAAACGACTGATCGAACCGTGCGAACCGACTAAAAACTCCAAACCTGTGGCCTCGGTAACTGACAACAATTTTTGTAACAATTATCTAATTGGATCTCAAACTCTCACATAAGCCGATGAATGATGAGGTAAACTCAAACAGAAAAACTCTCTGAAGCGAAATCAAACAAATTCAAGTGTAATCTGATCAATCTCTCAAGCGAAATCTTCAATTATCACACAATATTCAAGCGAAATCTAGTGACATTTGAATTCTCAAGCGAAATCTAACACAATATCATACTTTCAAGCGAGATCAACAGAAATACATCAATTCTTGAAGCGAAATCAACAGATTATCATCAACTTGAAGCGAAATCAACAGATTATCATCAACTTGAAGCGAAATCAACAGATTATCATCAACTTGAAGCGAAATCAACAGATTATCATCAACTTGAAGCGAAATCAATAAGTATTCTGAAGCGAAACCTGCTGATGTCAGCCAATTCGATCTGATTTTGGTCCAATTAATCCAGTTTTAATCTGATTTTAGATCTGAAAGTCTCAAGGATTTGTTAAAACATGTTTTCGCATGTATTGTGAAAGTTTGAACCGAATTTATCCGTAAAAAGTTTAAAATTTTCAAAAAGAATGGTGTAGAAACAGATTTTACGGCTGAATCAACAAGAACTCTTCTTCACTGGCTCTGATACCAATTGTAGGATCGGATTGCGACCCGAACGAGTCGTTTGGAAGAGTTCTAGTCCGTTTCAAAGGCGGAAACAGAGAAACGGATGGTAAAACAGCTTGTTTCACACTTTAAACCTTTTGTATATTAATATGACACAGTTTACAATCAAAAAGAAAACCGGCAGCACCTCGGTATCACTTCTGAACTTCGTTACAAATGACAAGACAATCAACCTATATATAGAGTTTAGATTTCGCTTGGACATGCTTCAAGCGAAATCTCATACTCATGATTTCGCTTGAACATGCTTCAAACGAAACCTAATTCTTTGAAGCGAAATTCTCAAACTTAATTAGATTCGCACTGAACTCGAGACTCGACATAAGACGAAGACGACAGATGACTGCACCAACATTTACGAAGATTTTTCAATGTCGAGAACCTCGATCAGAGAGTAAAAAAGGCGTAAGGTTCACAATGGTGTAAGATTAAAATGGGATATACCGGGCTAGGATTCGAGTTACAGGAACAAGGGCCAAACCAACCACCCAAGAATGGAATCATCGAGCGAAAACACTTGACAACCTCCTAGAAGCAGCTTTTCTTGCCACCAGACCTATCTCCATCAATTAGGAATCTGATGCCGTCACTAAACACATTCCTTAAATTGTAGCCATTTGTTGAGTGTTTTTTTTGTGTCTAATCCGCATATATATCACCATTGCCCTTGATTTTCTTGACTGTATATCTCTTAAATGTCAACATATACACGTGTGATTTAGTTTACGAAGATTTTTCAATGCCGAGAACCTCGATCAGAGAGTAAAAAAGGCGTAAGGTTCACAATGGTGTAAAATTAAAATGGGATATACCGGGCTAGGATTCGAGTTACAGTAACACGTGCCAAACCAACCACCCAAGAATGGAATCGTCGAGCGAAAATACTTGACAACCTCCTAGAAGTAGCTTTTCTTACCACCAGACCTTTCTCCATCAATTAGGAATCTGATGCCGTCACTAAACACATTCCTTAAATTGTAGCGATTTGTTGAGTGTTTTTTTTTGTGTCTAATCCGCATATATATCACGATTGCCCTTGATTTTCTTTGTCACATCCCCAAAATCCACCCTGCGGAGTACCACCGCTTGGAGGCGTGACGTGACCAGGATCTTGCCACCAATCAAATTGAACAACGTATTTAAGTAAATAAAACCAACCACAATACAATTGGTGACCAAATGGGAGTTAACCAAGTTCAGTTTTAACAGCGGAAGCATAAGACGTTAAACCAAAACATAAGTTCGTAGTTCATAAGTTTAGAGACCCAAAACATAAGTTTCATAAGATCATAAGGTTTATTTATTAAGTACGGGACATAACGGTTCGCATCCCACAACGACCACCTCCATGTGCAAGCCCCATAGCAACTAGCGACCTGCAAAGCATGTAACAACGAGTCAACAACAAAGTTGAGTGAGTTCACGGTTGGTTGTCCATTTTAGAGTTGTTTCCAAAAACGTAGTTTAATCTTAATCAGCTATCAAGCCGTGGGGGTTACCCCATAGTTCGAAAACGTTTATCACTTAACTATCCCATGTCCACCTTCCCTGGCTATCCAGCTCGGCACTCCGGCCGTGGGGGCTACCCCATTATTTAAACAACCAGACTCGTTTATCATATCGACTACTAACGAAAATTATTTTTGCCCTAGCGTCGGTGTCTATCATCACCGACGTGCCATTGTCCATTAGTACACGCCCGTCCGAGTGGCATGGTGTGAGGTTTGTTAAACCTAATAGCGCTATTAACTAATGACCCGCTCGCCATCGCCTCGGCGATTAAGTCGATATAAAGGGAGGGACTTCGCTGATAGAGTTCTAGTCCAGTAAGTCTAATTTCGTCCCAACAGGACGAGGAATTCTCATTCCTAAACACGTCCCAAGGACGAGGAATCCCTATTCCTGAACCCATTCCCATTCCCACCGGGAATTACCATGCTTTGTAGAAAAGTGTGAACTCACCTCGGTTTACTCAGTTAGATTCTCAAATATAGTTAACAGTCAAGGTCGGTCAATCACGTCCTAATATGATTACCAGTTAGTCATTTAGTGGTGTCAAATAAAGCACAAAGTTCCTACATGTATCTACTACATAACATGCATTCACTTTAATAGTTCACGCTCATATAAACATTCCACCTATAGCTACTCAAGAACAAGCATACGATATTGCACATATTACTTTCATTGACATATAACATGTTAGATCATTCTCAGATAACATACTCGACATTTAGACACGCAATTTACTACTTATGTCATTTCAACTTAAATATCCAAAACTGGGCTGTTTTCGGGCATTTTAATAAAATAGTTAACTTATTAGAAAAATTCCCAATTTTTTACAGAATATCTTAAACGATCGAAATATTATTTTGTAAAAATCTCGGGATCCAATTCATTACCAATATTTTATAAAAATTCATTTTCCGGACGTAAATCAGATTTATCTTTTTCTGACTGTAGTCCACGGAATAATTGTTTAAAATTCATCGTAAGTCTGATTTACGAAATTCCAGTGAGAGAATTACAAATACATCGGTGGTCATCTACAGTACACATTTCATGAGCTAACTATACACAAAATTCAAGTTATGAAGGAAAACAAAACGCATATTTTCAACAGTAAACATGCAGCTTGAGCTGCTGTCCAAAAATAGATCTTTAAAAATAGTAAACGAAGTCCAAAAATTATGATTCTGGTTCCATTAGAACCGTATTTTGAAACAGCCTGTTATAGACTCAAGAAAATCCGTTTTTCGTTAAATATTGACCTGTTTACAGCCAATTGAAGCTGGCTGTAAATGCTCGGACAGAAACTGTTATCAGCTTATGGTGTGCTAACGCAAGTTCCATTTGTTCCGTTAACATGTTTAGTGCTCACAACGACATCAAATATCAATATTTACAAGCAAATCATCAGGTAATCAACAAGAATCAAAACAACTTCATATTAACATCACTTCATCACATTTCAACAACATTTCATCATTAGGTTAGCTCTATGTTCAAGACTTTTGCATAAGATTCATTAGAGTTCTTATCATTTTGATCATTAAACATCATTAACCACTTAAACAAGATGTAAAATACAAGGATCTAATTTCTTACCACTAGCTCAACGCTAGGGGAGTTCAAGTGTAGAAAAGTGGTGGTTAAAAGAAGATGATAGAGGTCCTTGAGCTTCCGAACACACCAAGCTTGTTTTTATGATCACTAACACCTATGTACGCTCTCAAAATGGTTGAAGATGATCAAGTGATGGTAGTGTTGTTTGCAGCCGAAGCCAAGAGAGGAGAGAAGAGAGTTTGAGATGTTGTTGATGTGAAAGAGAATAAGAAATGATGAACTTGAGGGTAAACTTATAACACACCTTCCCTTGATTAACCCTTGGTCTAAGTGTTTCTAAAGTACTTAACAGGATCCAATATTTTATTAGGACAAAATCAATTGTGTAAGGCCTTGGTGGTTGTGAGGTAGGTGGGGGGGGGGGGGGGGGGTATAGGGGTAGCTTCCAACCATCTAGTTTGTTTAAGGTTCAATCCCAAGTATATAGTTAGTTAGGTTAGTCACTAGATATTTTAGTGGGTGTTATGGTGTACGGGAACCATAACTAGTTCAGAAAAATAAAAGCAATGCTTCTAGCATTATTTTGGTGTTTCGGGTAATGTCCGGTTGTTCAGTCTGATGCTGTTCCGTTAAAATGCTTAATTAATCCGTAAAGTGTCCTATATATATATATTTGTAACATTTTAAATTTTCAACACTCAGGGAAGCATACCGGTTTATTTAGTAACTTTTCCGTACACTACTAGTATGTTAACAAGCACATCTAAGTATAACACAGAAATCAGAAAGCAGTTAAATGATTCAGCACAGTCCTCAAGCACTTTAATTAACATAAATAAATTGTACGGATACATGGAATTATGAGGGTTGTCACATTCTCCCCCTGTTAAGAAAATTTCGTCCCGAAATTTAGCTCGTGGTTACTGAGGAAGCTAGTTATGTTGCGTTGGTTTCCTTGTGTTCCTGGGGTGTCACATCATCCCCCCGTTGGTTTGGAATTTCGTCCCGAAATTCTGCAGTAGCTTCGGCCTCAGTAGTGGTTGCACTTTTCTTAAACAGCTGGGGATACTTGAGTTTCATTTGGTCTTCTCGTTCCCATGTATACTCTGGGCCACGACGGGAATTCGAACGAACTCGAACAAGAGGTATCCTGGTACGCTTGAGAATTTTAATATCTTGATTGGTAATCTCTACTGGTTCCTCGACGAATCGCAGCTGGTCATCGATAGTGAGCTCCTTGAGAGGAACTATGAGGGTCTTATCTGACAGACACTTCTTCAGATTCGACACATGGAAAACATTGTGAACTCCGCTGAGTTCTTCAGGTAGATTCAACCTGTAGGCCACCTTGCCAATTTTCTCAATGATTTCAAAGGGTCCAACGTATTGCGGGTTGAGTTTGCCTCGTTTGCCAAAACGAACTACACCTTTCCATGGTGAGACTTTGAGTAGCACTCGATCCCCAACCTGGAACTCGAGTGGTTTCCTTCGCTGATCAGCATAGCTTTTCTCACGGTCACGAGCTGCCGCCATTCATTGCCGTATCTGGGCAATCTTCTCGGTGGTATCTACCACAAGTTCTGGGCCAGTGATTTGGCTGGCACTAACTTTTGCCCAACAGAGAGGTGATTGGCACTTCCGTCCATACAATGCCTCGAACGGAGCGCCTTGGATGCTGGTGTGGTAGCTGTTGTTATATGAAAACTCCACTAGCGGGAGGTGCTTTTCCCAGCCATTACCAAAATCGATTACACATGCCCTAAGCATGTCTTCAAGGGTCTGGATGGTGCGTTCAGATTGCCAATCCATCTGTGGGTGATAAACGTGAGCCGAAAGACTTATGCATGGCTTGCCACAGTTCAGAAGTAAAACGTGAGTCGCGATCAGAAATGATGGAGGTTGGCACTCCGTGCCTTAATACTACTTCCTTTAGGTAGATGTCTGCTAGAGTAGAAAACTTATCCGTTTCCTTGATAGCCAAGAAGAGTGCAGACTTAGTCAATCGATCCACGATCACCCAAATGGTATCGTTTCCGCGTTGAGATCTGGGCAGGCAAGTAACGAAATCCATGGAAATTTGTTCCCATTTCCATTTAGGTATCTCTGGTTGTTGGAGTAGGCCTGATGGCTTCTGATATTCGGTCTTGACTCTCGCACAAGTCAAACATATGCTAACGTAGGTTGCTATGTGGGCTTTCATGCTAGGCCACCAATACGTAGTCTTTAAGTCGTGGTACATCTTATCCGAACCAGGATGTACTGAATAACGAGACTTTTGTGCCTCATCCATCACAAGCTCGCGTAAGTTCCCGTAAAGTGGAACCCAGATGCACCCGTTTACATAGTAGGCACCATCTTCCTTTTGTTCTAACCGCTTCCTTGATCCTCGCAGGGACTCAGCCCTGATGTTTTCTGCTCTCAATGCTTTGACCTGAGCATCACGAATTTAAGTAGGAAGACTAGAGTGAATAGTAAGCTGTAGCGCACGTACACGCTTAGGTATAGTATTATTTCGACTGAGGCCTCGGCCACAACATTGGCTTTGCCCGGATGGTACTTGATTGCACATTCGTAATCATTCAAGAGTTCGACCCATCGGCGTTGTCGCATGTTCAATTCCTTTTGCTTGAAGATATGCTCGAGACTCCTGTGATCGGTGTAAATGGTGCACTTGGTACCGTACAGGTAATGTCTCCATATCTTAAGCGCGAAAACAACTGCTCCCAATTCCAAGTCGTGCGTAGTGTAGTTCCTTTCGTGAACCTTAAGTTGGCGCGATGCGTAGGCAATGACCTTGTCACATTGCATCAACACATAGCCCAATCCTTGGATGGAAGCGTCGCAATAAACCACAAAATCATCTGTGCCTTCGGGCAATGAGAGGATAGGCGTGCTACAAAGTCTATCTTTCAAGTGTTGAAATGCGGACTCCTGTGCATCACCCCAACGATAGGTGACACCCTTCTGAGTCAGTGAAGTGAGAGGTTGCGCAATCTTTGAGAAATCCTTGATAAACCTTTTGTAATATCCTGCCAAACCCAAGAATTGGCGGATTTCAGTTGGTGTACGGGGTGCAGGCTAATTCTTGATCGAGTCGACCTTGGATGGATCCACATGAATCCCATCCTTATTTACTACGTGGCCTAGAAAGTGGACTTCGCGAAGCCAGAAGTCACATTTCGAAAATTTAGCATACAGTTGCTCTACTCGAAGGAGTTCCAGCATAAGTCGTAGATGCTGCTCGTGTTCCTCCTGACTGTTAGAATAGATCAGGATGTCGTCGATGAAAACAATAACGAACTTATCCAGGTAAGGTTTGCATACTCGGTTCATGAGATCCATGAAGACCGCAGATGCGTTCGTTAATCTGAAAGGCATAACAAGAAACTCGTAATGGCTGTAACGAGTTCTGAACGCTGTTTTGGAGACGTCCTCCTCTCGGACTCTTAGCTGATGGTATCCCGATCTCAAATCAATCTTGGAGTAATAACTCGACCCTTGCAACTGGTCGAACAAGTCGTCAATACGTGGAAGAGGATAACGATTCTTCACGGTCACCTTGTTGAGTTCACGGTAGTCAATACACATTCTAAAGGTACCGTCTTTCTTCTTCACAAATAACACGGGAGCTCCCCATGGCGAAGAGCTAGGACGTATGAAACCCTTTTCCAGGAGTTCTTGTAGTTGCGTAGATAGTTCATCGAGTTCTGATGGAGCTAGACGATATGGTGCTCGAGCTATGGGCGCTGCTCCAGGAGCTAGCTCGATTTGAAATTCAACTTGACGATGAGGCGCAAGTCCAGGTAATTCCTCAGGAAATACCTCAGGAAAATCGCACACAATAGGAATATCTTCAATTCTCTTCTTTTCCATTGATGTGTCAGTAACGAGTGCCAGAATGGCAGTGTGGCCCTTTCGCAAACACTTCTGGGCCTTAAGGAAAGAGATGATGCCTACAACAGCACCACTCTTTTCGCCACGAATCACGAGGGGTTCTTTCCCAGAACGAGGGATACGGACGATTTTCTCCTTACAAATAATTTCCGCTTGGTGTTGAGATAACCAATCCATCCCAATGACAACATCAAAACTACCCAAAATGATAGGAATAAGGTCGATAGAAAAGGTTTGATCGGCAAGGACAAGCTTGCAACCCTTAACTACATGTGTAGCTTTTAAACTTTTACTAGTCGCTAACTCTATGATGTGCTTGGTGTTCAAAAGTGTTGGAGTACGCTTAAGCATCTGACTAACTTTTAAGGACACGTAGCTAGTATCGGCACCCGAATCAAATAAAATAGTAACAAAGAAATCATCCAGAAGAAACTTACCCATCACAACGTTGGGATCGTTCCTTGCATCACCCTGACCAATCACGAACGCACGACCCCATACCCCATTACCATTGTTGTTTCCCCCATTGCCGTTTCCATTGCCCTGATTGTTGTTTTTCTGGTTCTGATTTAGCTGGGGGCAGTCTTTCTTGAAATGGCCCTCAGCACCACATTGAAAGCACCCTTTGTTGTTACCTTGTTGTTGCTGCTGCTGGCGTTGATTTGGTGTGGCTTGCTGTTGCTGCCGGTTCTGATTCCCTGGACACTGACTCCTGCAATCTCTTGTAATGTGACTAGGCTTGTTGCATCGATGACAGTTTCCTTTACTACACGGCCCGCTGTGGTGCAAGTTACATCGATTACATTTGGGGTGATTCCCCTTGTATCCACCCTGCCCTAGATTTCCAGAAGAATGCTGACTGGGGCTCCTGTACTCATCTGTCTTCCGCTGCTGGGACTGAACTGAAGTAGAACCCTTGCCCGAATTTCCATCCCACTTGCGCTTATTATCATTGGGAGCATCAGAAGTAGTAGCGCTAATACGTTTGGGCAGCTTGTTCTGCTCAACTGCCTGATCGGTGAGACGATGAGCCAACTTGATGATTTGCTGAATGGTGCCAAGATTAGCTGTGGTTACGTGACTCTGAATCTCTGGTACAAGACCCTTGAGGTACAGCTCAATACGTTTGATGGGAGGGTCCACCATTGTAGGACACAAGATGGCTAACTCGTTTGACCTCTTCGTGTATGCCTCAATCTCAGACCCTGTCATCTTCAAATTGAAAAATTCCACCTCCTGCTTGTGGATGTCGTCACGACTGCAGTACTCTTCTTTAATCAGTTCCTAGAAATCATTCCATGGGGTGGCATTAGCAACCGCCAGCCCTAACAGTAGAACCTGTGTCTTCCACCAGGTTAACGCCGCACCTTCGAGTGTTCCAGTAGCATATTTCACCCTACGATCTTCAGGGCATTCACACATCTAAAAAACAGACTCGAGCTTCTCGAACCAGTGAAGAAGACCTACAGCCCCTTCTGTGCCGCTGAAAGTACTAGGTCGGCAATCCATGAAGGTTTTTAACGTACAAACAGGAGGCTGAGTAGGTTGACCTCCTGCAGGAACAGCTGCGAGTGCCTCAGCAACTCATTCATTGATCAAAGCCGTCAGCTGGGCTTGAGTTAGGTTGATACGTTCTCCGCGTCTGTTCATGGTCTTCACAACGAAGCAACATAAGTGAGAAAAGTGTCGCGAAAGTGCGTAAGCATGGGACGACAGGAGAGAGTAGGCACACAAGGTTCAAATAGCAGTTATCACGTTAACTAATGCACTCTGTGAACTATCTAACCGACAATATAAACATAATTCATAACACCTATTGTGTCGAGTCTTGCACGTGGAGCGAAGCGTCGTTGTGGATCGTTGGGTACTGTACAGGTTATAGTCTGGTTTTATCAAAAAGATTTTCCCCGTTTTAAAACCAAGTTCACTATAACCAATGGCTCTGATACCAATCTATCACACCCCCAAAATCCACCCTGCAGAGTACCACCGCTTGGAGGCGGGACGTGACCAGGATCGAGCCACCAATCATATTGAACAACGTATTTAAGTAAATAAAACCAACCACAATACAATTGGTGACCAAATGGGAGTTAACCAAGTTCAGTTTAAACAGCGGAAGCATAAGACGTTAAACCAAAACATAAGTTCGTAGTTCATAAGTTTAGAGACCCAAAACTTACGTTTCATAAGATCATAAAGTTTATTTATTAAGTACGGGACATAACGGTTCGCATCCCACAACGACCACCTCCATGTGCAAGCCCCATAGCAACTAGCGACCTGCAAAGCATGTAACAACGAGTCAACAACAAAGTTGAGTGAGTTCACGATTGGTTTTCCATTTTAGAGTTGTTTCCAAAAACGTAGTTTAATCTTAATCAACTATCCAGCCGTGGGGGTTACCCCATAGTTCGAAAACGTTTATCAGTTCACCATCCCATATCCACCTTCCCTGGCTATCCAGCCCGGCACTCCGGCCGTGGGGGCTACCCCATTATTTAAACTACCAGACTCATTTATCATATCGACTACTGGCACGGTGTGAGGTTTGTTAAACCTAATAGCGCTATTAACCAATGACCCGCTCGCCATAGCCTCGGCGATTAAGTCAATATAAAGGGAGGGACTTCGCTGATAGAGTTCTAATCCAGTAAGTCTAATTCCGTCCCAACAGGATGAGGAATTCTCATTCCTGAACACGTCCCAAGGACGAGGAATCCCTATTCCTGAACCCATTCCCATTCCCACCGGGAATTACCATGCTTTGTAGAAAAGTGTGAACTCACCTCGGTTTGCTCGGTTAGATTCTCAAATATAGTTAACAGTCAAGGTCGGTCAATCACGTCCTAATATGATTACCAGTTAGTCATTTAGTGGTGTCAAATAGAGCACAAAGTTCCTACACGTATCTACTACATAACATGCATTCACTTTAATAGTTCACGCTCATATAAACATTCCACCTATAGCTACTCAAGAACAAGCATACGATATTGCACATGTTACTTTCATTGACATATAACATGTTAGATCATTCTCAGATAACATACTCGACATTTAAACACACAATTTACTACTTATGTCATTTCAACTTAAATATCCAAAACTGGGCTGTTTTCGGGCATTTTAATAAAATAGTTAACTTATTCCAAAAATTCCCAAATTTTTACATAATATCTTAAACGATCAATATATTATTGTGTAAAAATATCGGGATCCAATTCATTACCAATATTTTATAAAAATTCAATTTCCGGACTGAAATCAGATTTATCTTTTTCTGACTGCAGTCCATGGAATAATTTATTTAAAATTCATCCTAAGTCCGATTTATGAAATTCCAGTGAGAGAATTACAAATACATCGGTGGTCATCTACAGTACAAATTTCATGAGTTAGCCCTACACAGAACTCAAGTTATGATGGAAAACAGAACGCATATTTTCAGCAGTAAAAATGTAGCTTGAGCTGCTGTCCAAAAACAGATCTTTAAAAATAGTAAACGTAGTCCAAAAATTATGATTCTGATGCCATTAGAACCGTATTTCGAAATAGCCTGTTATAGACTCAAGAAAATCCGTTTTTCGTTAAATATTGACCTGTTTACAGCCAACTGAAGTTGGCTGTAAATGCTCGGACAGAAATTGTTAACAGCTTATGGTGTGCTAACGCAAGTTCCATTTGTTCCGTTAACATGTTTAGTGATCACAACGACATCAAACATCAATATTTACAAGAAAATCATCAGGTAATCAACAAGAATCAAAACAACTTCATATTAACATCACTTTATCACATTTCAACAAGATTTCATCATTAGGTTAGCTCTATGTTCAAGACTTTTGCATAAGATTCGTTAGAGTTCTTATCATTTTGATCATTAAACATCATTAACCACTTAAACAAGATGTAAAATACAAGGATCTAAGTTCTTACCACTAGCTCAAGGCTAGGGAAGTTCAAGTGTAGAAAAGTGGTGGTTAAAAGAAGATGAGAGAGGTCCTTGAGCTTCCGAACACACCAAGCTTGTTTTTATGATCACTAACACCTATGTATGCTCTCAAAATGGTTGAAGATGATCAAGTGATGGTGGTGTTGTTTGCGGCCGAAGCCAAGAGAGGAGAGAAGGGAGTTTGAGATGTTGTTGATGTGAAAGAGAATAAGAAATGATGAACTTGAGGGTAAACTTATAACACACCTTCTCTTGATTAACCCTTGGTCTAAGTGTTTCTAAATTACTTAACAAGATCCAATATTTTATTAGGACAAAATCAATTGTGTAAGGCCTTGGTGGTCGTGAGGTAGGTGGGGGGGGGGGGGTATAGGGGTAGCTTCCAACCATCTAGTTTGTTTAAGGTTAAATCCCAAGTATATAGTTAGTTAGGTTAGTCACTAGATATTTTAGTGGGTGTTATGGTGTACGGGAACCATAAAATGTTCAGAAAAATAAAAGCAATGCTTCTAGCATTATTTTGGTGTTTCGGGTAATGTCCGGTTGTTCGGTCTGATGCTGTTCCATTAAAGTGCTTAATTAATCTGTAAAGTGACCTATATATATATTTTTGTATCATTTTTAATTTTCAACACTCAGGGAACATACCGGACTATTTAGTAACTTTTTCGTACACTACTAGTATGTTAACAAGTACATGTAAGTGTTTTGGTCAAAAATTACCGAGGCAATTAAGTGATCAAATTAAGTGAGGTAGTGTGCTAAAAAGTGTGTTGAAAATATGCCGGTTAAGTTATTTGGAAAATCAGTATTCAGGATACGGCTCAGGATATTGAGCTGTATCTATGATCAAACTATGAGCAAAAAGTAAAGTAAATGACACGAGATGTACGAGGAAAGCCCTTGATCAATCTTGATCGCCGGCATAAAACCTCGGGAGCTGACAATCACAGCTGCCTTGTTCTTCTTATTGCTTCAAACTTCAGGATACAGTGCAGGATATAGACCAGATCGCTATGTGTTACAATGCTTTTTTCTACGAGAGTGAAAATTTTCTAGAGAACAAGTGTTAGATGTAGCGAGTGTAAATGTGATGTCCAATTCGATCTGGTATACCCACCTATTTATAGTTACTAAATAGAAACTAAAATTCCTATAAATATGGGATGCTCCCGAATATTCCATAAATAGCCGTTTGGAACCAAATAAAGCGGGCTTAACGTCTTTCCTTGAACAACTTGGACCGAGTCTTCCGCGGAATGAGTCCTTGTGAACGTTGCTAGCTTCTAACCCACGTACCTGCACATAATCCGTTAGTAATCCTGAGGATACCATTCAGTATGTTACCAATATCCTGAACTAGCATCCCGGATGTAAACAAATATTATATAACCAAGATATAAATCAAGATATTTTCAAGGATATGGGCTCAGAATTTCACCCATAACAATTGTCCCCAAAAATGTTACCGTTTGTTATGCTGCACTAACGGTTACATTTTTCACGAAGTCCGAGGTAATTAATAGATAAGACCAATGATGTGACCGTTTTCAACTACCCGGCCTATATTTACTCATCATACCCTATATATTCTCATCCTCATCTCTTTTTTAATCATAATCGACAAGGAAAAGGTAACATTCTCTCTCTCATCTTCATATTCATCTTCATTCTCCGGTAAAAAACTCAGGTGACCAAATGCCTAGACAAACAAGATCTAGTTCAGGCGACTCGGCTCCCACGTTTATCCAACAGAACCTTCTCCAAGAACCGGAGAATTAGATATGCACCTTTGACAGTGCCCACCTGTCAGCCTTAAAATCCTCCGACATCTTCCCGGAAGGAACCGTATTTAGACCGTTTGACCGGGAAATCCGGTCGGATATGGTCTCCAGCGAGTGGATATGCTTCAGTGCTTTCCCTTTTACCCTAGGGCTACAATTCCCTTTTCCGGACTTCATCACCGAATTCTTTAATATTACAAAAATCTCTTTCAGCCAAACCATGCCAATGCTCTGGCGTGTTTTGTCTGTTCTTGACCAAATCAAGAGAAACCACATTCCTGATCTTTCCGTCCATGATCTCCCCCTAGCTTACAAGCTTAGATGCCATGGATCATGTAGATTTCTGTTTTATTCTACTTCCGGTGACCCATTGATACTTCGTGCCACCAGGAACGAGGATGGTTGGCAATCCAAGTTTTTCTTTGTAAAAAGGGACTCAATCCCTGGTGGAACGGATTATCCGATGAAATGGTTGAAGAAGGGTAGAATTTTGGGTTTAAAGATGATCCAACCTCTTATCCTGCTTTATACCCTGAACTGACCAATTTTATTTTCTTTGTTGTGCATGCAACTGATTTCAGGAAGATTGCACCTCCTCTTGCTGATTCTCAAAAAAGAATAGACGCCATCAGACTCCTTTCAGAGGCAGAGAGAAGCTTCAATCCATCTCCACCAACTCCAAGCCCTCTTTCAAGTGCAAACATGTCTGGTAAGGATCCTGCAAGATATCCTGTACAC
Source organism: Helianthus tuberosus (assembly GCA_030545235.1). NCBI lineage: Eukaryota > Viridiplantae > Streptophyta > Magnoliopsida > Asterales > Asteraceae > Helianthus > Helianthus tuberosus. Next base: position 172,834,193 of record CM060414.1, on the reverse strand, counting down.
ACATGTTTTTATTTGATATTCTTAGGAGAAAAGTTTACTCCCTATGTGCAGACTCCAGCTAGGTTCCAGTCTATCTAGATCTCGACGAACTTGACAACTATCCTACTCCAGCCACGGTCAAGAAAGAGACTCCTGCTGCTACCAGCTCCAAGCCACTCCCGGCTCCCAAGGCCAATCCAAGGACTCGTGCTTCCATAGCAAAAAAGAGGAAAGGTCTTGAAGTCAGTTCTCCAGGTTCAGAAGGGTTCTCCTATGACGAACTCAGTTTCTGTGATTCCTTAGAGCCAATGACATCCTTCCTTAACAAGGTAATATCCTGACGCATATCCTGCACATATATCCTGCACGTATATCCTGATAGGATATCCTGGTCAATATATTCTAACTCATACCTGAAATTGATGTGCAGGGACTCAAGCATTTGCTCCACTTGTATAATGATGCCTGTGGTACTGCTGCACTCCATGAAGCCAGGATCAAACAGCTTGAAAGCACCGTTGCTGACCAAGGTGCCATTGCCGAAGCGAAGACCCGGCACTACGAGGGCATGCTGAAGAAGGTCACCCAAGACGCTGAGCTCAAACTTGCCACCGTTCAAATGGACCATGAACAAGCCATGGTCTCTTTCCGGGAGGGAATTAAGGCTTCCGCTATCATCTCCCTGCTACAAGCACGCATCAAGATGGCCTACGAGGCCAAGTAGACGGGCCTTGTTTGTCCATCTTGGCCAGTTGAATCCTGGGTGGCCAAGCTAAAAGAGCTCGGAGGCAAAGCTGTGCCACTTCCTGCTGAAGCTGGTTAGTCTTCTAAGTCGGCAGAGGTGGTGATCCAGGCTGAAGACAAGAAGGATGCTAGAGCGGATGCTGGGATGGATACTGGTGAGGATGCTGCTCAGGATGCTGGTGCTGAGAAGTCTGAAGAGTTGGAGAAGATGCCGCTGTGTGAGGGCATTCAGGTGGGCGATGACGGATATACGTGCCAAGGCCAGAGCCCACCTTTTTAAATTTGAATGTTGGTCTGTAATCCCTTAAACAAATTACTTTTCTGCACTTTACTTTCCTGCACCTGAACAATTTACATTTCCTGCATGCTTTTTTAACAATACAACAGTTGGAGGTGGATGGGTCTCGGTTTGAGATGAAACCTTCAACTGTTGGGTAAATATGGTAAGGAACTATTAGTGCTCTTAGTGGATGGGCCTTGTTTTGAGGTGAAACTAAGAGCACATCTTTTGGTATGTTAATAATATAACTTCTCTTTTGACTTTATTATTGTTTTCATTGATATACAAATTTTACTCGTGAAAATTGTTTTGTTTGAACATTTTTAGGAATATATTATAAACGTATCCTAGAAGATATCCTGAAAGATATCTTGATCAGAATATTGAAATACAACCTATAAATTGTCCAAATAAAAAGGAGAGATCATACCAGAGATTCTTAGAGAATCAATTTCAATCCTCCATTATAAGTTTGTCCCCAGTGCATGCTTATAAACTTGGATCCATCCTTTGAGTAGTATAATGTATGTCCCCTGTGTTCGACACAAAAACGCAAATGTATTCATACTTCGACTTGAATAAATTCCGAATACCCCAGGGCAAAACCCCTGATATCCTGAAATGAATCCTTAGCATACTTGGGATAAGCCCTTAATATCTTGGGGATAAACCCGGATATCTGGGGATAAACCCTAAATTTCATACGCTACAGGCGAGAGTGTATAAACTCCAATTCTTAGAAAGGTGAAAACCTTTAAACCTTAGAGAGTATGAAAATACTCTTTCGTGAGAGAGGGTGATCAATCCTCATATACCTTCAGGATCCAAGATATAGCCAGCAGTAACGAAATTGTCAGCCACTTTTACATGAACTGGTCCCGCTACCCTGAACTATACCTAGATAACTTGCGCTCCAGGCGAGGTGTTTAAACCCAATTCGAAAGAAAGGTGAATACCTTTAAACCTTTGAAGGGACCAGGTTCCTTAAACGTGAGAGATGGGGCCAATCCTCTAATCTTTCGAGTTATCCTGAGTACATATCCTGGAGCTATATCCTGAAACATATCCTGCAAAACAATTGTAAACTAAGGTGGGCCAACACCCCTCCGATGCTTAAGTCAGTATTGGGTTCAAGATAATAAACAAATATATTTAAAATAGAATACATACCATTCCGAGATAGAAAATAAATTCTACTCTTACTTGAAATAGAGCTTTAAATGTATTGCATTCCAGGATCTTGGTAGCATATCCCCTTCCATATTCTTGAGTCGATATGCTCCTTTCCCTGCTTCTGACTCGACTTCATATGGTCCTTCCCATTTCGGAGCTAGCTTGTCATCGGCAGGATTAGTGGTATTTTGAAAAGCCTTTCTTAGCACCCAATCACCAACTCGAAATCTTCTAGTCCTTATGTTCTTATTATATGCTCTGGATATTCTTTATTGATATGCTGCTATCCTTAGTCTTGCTGCGTCTCTTTTTTCATCTATAGTATCCAAATCTTGAAATAAGGCTTCAGGATTCTGTTCAGGATCCTATAGGATAGATCTTGCAGTAGGTATCCTCATTTCTGTTGGGATCACTGCTTCTGCTCCAAATACCAAGGAAAACGGGGTTTGGCCAGTTGCATTCTTTACCGTTGTCCTATCAACCCACAAAACAAAGGGTAACTCTTCTGCCCATCTTCCTTTTTTGGCTCCAAGCCTCTTCTTTAAGTTATTGACTATTATCTTGTTTGAGGATTCAACTTGTCCATTCGCTTGAGGATGTACCGGAGTAGATGTGATCATTTTGATTCCCCAACTCTTGCCAAAGTCAGTAGTCCTTTTGCTTATAAACTGGGACCCATTATCACAAATGATCTCAGCTGGTATCCCAAACCTAGTCAGGATATTCCTCTTTATGAAGGATACTACTTCTTGGTCTCTAACTTGAACAAATGCTTCAGCCTCAACCCACTTAGAAAAATAATCCGTCATTGCTAACATAAAGACTTTTCCTCCCGGAGCTTTTGGTAACTTCCCTACTATATCCATCCCCCATTTCATGAATGGCCAAGGGGAAACTACAGGATATAATTGTTCAGCTGGTTGATGTAGTATGTTACTATGTCTTTGACATGCATCACATCTTCGAGCATATTCTGCAGCATCTTTCCTCATCGTTGGCCAATAATATCCTGTCCTTAATACTTTCGAGAACAATGATCTGCCCCCAGTGTGATTACCACAATCCCCTTCATGTATATCCTGAAGTACTTCTTTGGCTTCAGGATCCTCCAAGCACCTCAAATATGGTCCTGCAAGAGATTTCTTGTATAACACATCATTTATAATAGTAAATCGTGATACCTTCATCCTAAATGCCTTAGGATTTTCCTCCCCGGGAATGTGTCCTTCCTTGAGATATCTCATGATTGGAGCCATCTAGGATTTGGGATACTTTTCAGGATACTCTGCATCAGGATCCTGAATACCCGCTACTTCTTTATCCTGAGGATTCGTTGCAGGATACAAGCTATGTAATATCAGTATTTGGGTCCCTTCTGGTATCCTGATCGACGATCCCAGATTTACTAAGGCATCTGCTTCAGCATTGTCCTCCCTTGGTACCTGTTCAAGTGTAAAAACATCGAAATATCCTGCTAATTTTTTAAGAATATCGAGGTATTCGATTAATTTCTCACCCTTAACTGCATAGGATCCATTAAAATGGTTAGTAATTCACAAAGAGTCAACATATACTTGTAAATTTTTGATACTCATGCTCTTAGCCAACTCTAATCCTGCAATTAAAGCCTCATACTCTGCTTCATTATTAGTAGCAGGAAATTCACATCTAATAGCCTGGGGTAATATGTCCCCCTGTGGCGATTTTAGTAGTATTCCCAATCCTACTCCTCTTATATTAGATGCACCATCAGTATATAATGTCCAGGATCCTGAGGATTCTCCTAACTGTTGAACTTCTAGGTCCACCTCATCCTAAATGTCACTACTAAAATCAGCCACAAAGTTAGCTAAAGCCTGAGATTTTATGGCATTTCTAGGTTCATATACTAAATCATAAGCACTCAACTTTACTGACCACTTAGCCATCCTGCCTGACATTTCGGTTTCCTAAGTACATTTTTGACAGGATAATTTGTTTTAACATGAATCCTATGTGTCTCAAAGTAATGTCTAAGTTTCGTTGATACCATAACTAATGCTAGTATCAATTTTTCTAACTGAGAATATCTAGTTTCAGCATTTAACAAGCTTTTACTAACATAATAAACAGGATATTGCTGACCTTCATGGTCCTTTACAAGGACGGCACTTACAGCATTCCATGATACTGCGAGGTATAGGGATAATGGTTCACCATTCTCAGGCTTCATCAGTAGAGGTGCTGTTTTGGTCAAAAATTACCGAAGCAATTTAGTGATCAAATTAGAAAAGTGAGGTAGTCTGCTAGAAAGTGTGTTGAAAAATCAGTATTCAGGATACGGCTCAGGATATTGAGCTGTATCTACGATCAAACAATGAGTAAAAAGTAAAGTAAATAACATGAGATGTACGAGGAAAGCCCTTGATCAATCTAGATCGCCGGCACAAAACCTCGGGAGCTGACAATCGCAGCTGCCTTGTTCTTCTTATTGCTTCAAACTTCAGGATACAGTGCAGGATATAGACCCGATCGCTAAGTGTTACAATGCTTTTGTATGAAAGTGAAAATTGCTAGAGAGCGAGTGTTAGAGTGTATGCAGTGAAAATGTGATGTCCTATTTGATCTGGTATACCCACCTATTTATAGTTACAAAATAGAAACTAAAATTCCTATAAATATGGGATGCTCCCGAATATTCCATAAATAGCCGTTTGGAACCAAATAAAGCGGGCTTAACGTCTTTCATTGAACAACTTGGACCGAGTCTTCCGCGGAATGAGTCGTCGTGAACGTTGATAGCTTCTAACCCACGTACCTGCACGTAATCCGTTAGTAATCCTGCGGATACCATTCAGGATGTTACCAATATCATGAACCAGCATCCCGGATGTAAACAGATACTATATAATCAAGATATAAATCAAGATATTTTCCCGGATATGGGCTCAGAATTTCACCCATAACAATTGTCCCCAAAAATGTTACCGTTTGTTATCCTGCACTAACGGTTACATTTTTCACGGTGGCCGAGGTAATTAATAGATAAGACTAATGATGTGACCGTTTTCAACTACCCAGCCTATATTTACTCATCATGCCCTATATCTTCTCATCCTCATCTCTTTTTTAATCATAATCGACAAGGAAAAGGTAACATTCTCTCTCTCATCTTCATATTTATCTTTATCGTCTTTCTTCGGCGAAAAATTCAGGCAACCAAATGCCAAGGCAAACAAGGTCCAGTTCAGGTGACTCGGCTCCCACATTCATCCAACAGAACCTTCTCCAAGAACCGGAGAAGGAGATATGCACCATTGACAGTGCCCACCTGTCGGCCTTAAAATCCTCCGGTATCTTCCCGGAAGTAACCGTATTTAGACCGTCTGACCGGGAAATCCGGTCGGATATGGTCTCCAGCGAGTGGATATGCTTCAGTGATTTCCCTTTTACCCTAGGGCTACAATTCCCCTTTCCGGACTTCATCACCGAATTCTTTAATATCACCAAAATTTCTTTCAGCTAAACCATGCCAATGCTCTGGCGTGTTTTGTCTATTCTTGACCAAATCAAAAGAAACCACATTCCTGATCTTTCCGTCCATGATCTACCCCTAGCTTACAAGCTTAGATGCCACGGATCATGTAGATTTCTGTTTTATTCCACTTCCGGTGATACATTGATACTTCGTGCCACCAGGAACGAGGATGGTTGGCAATCCAAGTTCTTCTTTGTAAAAAGGGATTCAATCCCTGGTGGAACGGATTATCCGATGAGATGGTTGAAGAAGAGTAGGATTTAGGGTTTAAAGATGATCCTACCTCTTATCCTACTTTATATTCTGAACTGACCAATTTTATTTTCTCTGTTGTACATGCAGCTAATTTCAGGAAGATTGCACCTCCTCTTGCTGATTCTCAAAAAAGAATAGACGCCATCAGACTCCTTCCAGAGGCTGAGAGAAGTTTCAATCCATCCCCACCAACTCCAAGTCCTCTTTCAAGCGCAAATATGTCTGGTAAGGATCCTGCAAAATATCCTGTACATATATGTTTTCATTTGATTTCCTTAGGAGAAATTTAGAATTTTACTCCCTGTGTGCAGACTCCAGCAAAGTTCCAGTCTATCTAGACCTCGACGAACTCGACAGCTACCCAACTCCAGCCACAGTCAAGAAAGAAACTCCTGCTGCTACTAGCTCCAAGCCACTCCCGGCTCCCAAGGCCAATCCAAGGACTCGTGCTTCCACAGCAAAAAAGAGGAAAGGTCTTGAAGTCAGTGCTCCAGGTTTAGAAGGGTTCTCCTATGACGAACTCAGCTTCTCCGATTCCTTAGAGCCAATGACATCCTTCCTTAACAAGGTAATATCCTGACGCATATCCTGCACGTATATCCTGTACGTATATCCTGGTCAATATATATTCTAATTTATACCTGTAATTGATGTGTAGGGCCTCCAGCATTTGCTCCACTTGTATAATGATGCATGTGGTACTGTTGCACTCCATGAAGCCAGGATCAAACAGCTTGAAAGCACCATTGCTGACCAAGGTACCATTGCCGAAGCGAAGACCCGGCACTACGAAAGCCGGCTGAAGAAGGTCACCCAAGACGCTGAGCTCAAACTTGCCACCATTCAAATGGATCATGATCAAGCCTTGGTCAATTTTCGGGAGGGAATCAAGGCTTCCGCCATCGTCTCCTTGTTACAAACACGCATCAAGATGGCCTACGAGGCCAAGGAGACGGGCCTTGTTAGTCCATCTTGGCCAGTTGAATCCTGGGTGGCCAAGCTAAAGGAGCTCGGAGGCAAAGCTGTGCCACTTCATGTTGAAGCTGGTGAGTCTTCTAAGTCAGCAGAGGTGGTGATCCAGGCTGGAGACAAGAAGGATGCTGGAGCAGATGCTGGGATGGATACGGGTGAGGATGCTGCTCAGGATGCTAGTGCTGAGAAGTCTGAGAAGGTTGGAGAAGATGCCGCCGTGTGAGGGCATTCAGGTGGGAGATGATGGTTATACGTGCCAAGGCCGGAGCCCACCTTTTGAATTTGAATGTTGGTCTGTAGTCCCAAAACAATTTACTTTTCTGCACTTTACTTTTCTGCACCTGAACAATTTACATTTCCTGCATGCTTTTTTGAACAATACAACAGTTGAAGGTGGATGGGTCTCGGTTTGAGATGAAACCTTCAACTGTTGGGTAAATATGGTAAGGAACTATTAGTGCTCTTAGTGGATGGGCCTTGTTTTGAAGTGAAACTAAGAGCACATCTTTTGGTATGTTAATAATATAACTTCTCTTTTGACTTTATTATTGTTGTCATTGATATACAAATTTTACTTGTGAAAACTGTTTTGTTTGGACATTTTTTTAGGAACATATTGCAAACGTATCCTAGACGATATCCTGAAAGATATCTTGATCAGGATATCGACATACAATCTATTAATTATCCAAATAAAAAGGAAAGATCATACCAGAGATTCTTAGAGAACCAATTTCAATCCTCCATTATAAGTTTGTCCCCAGTGCATACTTATAAACTTGGATCCATCCTTTGAATAGTATAACGTATGTCCCCTGTGTTCGACACAGAAACGCAAATATCCTGAAATGAATCCTTAGCATACTGGGGATAAACCCTGATATCTGGGGATAAACCCTAAATTTCATGCGCTACAGGCGAGAGTGTATAAACTCCAATTCTTAGAAAGGTGAAAACCTTTAAACCTTAGAGAGTATGAAAATACTCTTTCGTGAGAGAGGGTGATCAATCCTCATATACCTTCAGGATCCAGGATATAGCCAACAGTAACGAAATTGTAAGCCACTTTTACATGAACTGGTCCCGCTACCTTGAACTATACCTAGATAACTTGAGCTCCAGGCGAGGTGTTTAAACCCATTTCGTAAGAAAGATGAATACCTTTAAACCTTTGAAGGGACCAGGATCCCTTAAACGTGAGAGAGGGGGCCAATCCTCTAATATTTCGAGCTTATCCTGAGTACATATCCTGGAGCTATATCCTGAAACATATGCTGCAAAACAATTGTAAACTAACGTGGGTGTTAGCTTGGCTAACACCCCTCCGATGCTTAAGTCAGTATTGGGTTCAAGATAATAAACAAATATATTTAAAATAGAATACATACCATTCCGAGATAGAAAATAAATTCTACTCTTACTTGAAATAGAGCTTTAAATGTATTGCATTCCAGGATCTTGGTAGCATATCCCCTTCCATATTCTTGAGTAGATATGCTCCTTTCCCTGCTTCTGATTCGACTTCATAAGGTCCTTCCCATTTCGGGACTAGCTTGCCATCGGTAGGATTAGTGGTATTTTGAAAAGCCTTTCTTAGCACCCAATCACCAACTCGAAATCTTCTAGTCCTTATGTTCTTATTATATGCTCTGGAAATTCTTTGTTGATATGCTGCTATCCTTAGTCATGCTGCGTCTCTTTTTTCATCTATAGTATCCAAATCTTGAAATAAGGCTTCAGGATTCTGTTCAGGATCCTGTAGGATAGATCTTGCAGTAGGTATCGTCATTTCTGTTGGAATCACTGCTTCTGCTCCAAATACCAAGGAAAACGGGGTTTGGCCGGTTGCATTCTTTACCGTTGTCCTATCAGCCCACAAAACAAAGGGTAACTCTTCTGCCCATCTTCCTTTTTTGGCTCCAAGCCTCTTCTTTAAGTTACTGACTATTATCTTGTTTGAGGATTCAGCTTTCCCATTCGCTTGAGGATGTACCGGAGTAGATGTGATCATTTTGATTCCCCAACTCTTGCAAAAGTCAGTAGTCCTTTTGCTTATAAACTGGGACCCATTATCACAAATGATCTCAGCTGGTACACCAAACCTAGTCAGGATATTCCTCTTTATGAAGGATACTACCTCTTGATCTCTAACTTGAACAAATGCTTCAGCCTCAACCCATTTAGAGAAATAATCCGTCATTGCTAACATAAAGACTTTTCCTCCCGGAGCTTTTGGTAACTTCCCTACTATATCCATCCCCCACTTTATGAATGGCCAAGGGGAAACTACAGGATATAACGGTTCAACTGGTTGATGTAGTATGTTACTATGCCTTTGACATGCATCACATCTTCGAGCATATTCTGTAGCATCTTTCCTCATCGTTCGCCAATAATATCCTGTCCTTAATACTTTCGAGAACAATGATATGCCCCCAGTGTGATTACCACAATCCCCTTCATGTATATCCTGAAGTACTTCTTTGGCTTCAGGATCCTCCAAGCACCTTAAATATGGTCCTGCAAGAGATTTCTTGTATAAAACATTATTTATAATAGTGAATCGTGGTACCTTCATCCTAAATGCCTTAGGATTTTCATTTCCGGGGATGTGTCCTTCTTTGAGATATTTCACAATTGGAGCCGTCCAGGATTTAGGATCCTGTTCAGGATATTCCGCTCCAGGATCCCGAATACCCGCTACTTCTTTATCCTGAGGATTCGTTGCAGGATATAAGACATGTAATATTGGAATTTGGGTCCCTTCAGGTATCCTGATCGATGATCCCAAATTTGCTAAGGCATCCACTTCAGCATTATCCTCCCTTGGTACCTGTTCTAGTGTAAAAACATCGAAATATCCTGCTAATTTTTTGAGAATACCGAGATATTCGATTAATTTCTCACCCTTAACTGCATAGGATCCATTAAAATGGTTAGTAATTAACAAAGAGTCAACATATACTTGCAAATTTTTGATACTCATGCTTTTAGCCAACTCTAATCCTGCAATTAAAGCCTCATACTCTGCTTCATTATTAGTAGCAGGAAATTCACATCTAATAACCTGGGGTAATATGTCCCCCTGTGGCGATTTTAGTAGTATTCCCAATCCTACTCCTCTTACATTAGATGCACCATCAGTATATAATGTCCAGGATCCTGAGGATTCTCCTAACTGTTGTACTTCTAGGTCTACCTCATCTTGAATGTCACTACTAAAATCAGCCACAAAGTCAGCTAAAGCCTGAGACTTTATGGCATTTCTAGGTTCATATACTAAATCATAAGCACTCAACTTTACCGACCACTTATCCATCCTGCCTGACATTTCTGGTTTCCTAAGCACATTTTTGACAGGATAATTTGTTTTAACATGAATCCTATGTGTCTCAAAGTAATGTCTAAGTTTTGTTGACGCCATAACTAATGCTAGTATCAGTTTTTCTAAATGAGAATATCTAGTTTCAGCATTTAACAAGCTTTTACTAACATAATAAACAGGATATTGCTGACCTTCATGGTCCTTTACAAGGACGGCACTTACAGCATTCCCTGATACTGCGAGGTATAGGGATAATGGTTCACCATTCTCAGGCTTCATCAGTAATGGTGCAGTTGAAAGATATTTCTTCAAATCCTGCAAGGCTGCTTCATACTTCTCACCCCATTCGAATTTCTTGTTCTTCTTCAGGATATCATAAAACTCTTTGCATTTCTCTGAGGATCTTGAGATAAATCTGTTTAATGCTGCCACTCGCCCTGTTAATCGTTGAGCATCCTTCATATTTGAGGGTGATTTAATATCCAAGATGGCTTTAATCTGCTCCGGGCTCGCCTCTATTCCTCTTTTGGTCACCATATATCCTAGAAATTTTCATGCCCCCACTCCAAAATGGCACTTAGCAGGATTTAGCTTCATGTTATACTGATCCAGGATATCGAATGCTCCTTTAATATCCTGGAGGTGATCCTGAGCTTTCTTTGATTTTACCACCATATCGTCAATATATACCTCCATGGTGTCCCCCAGTTTGTCTTTGAACATCATGTTTACCTATCTTTGGTACGTTGCACCTGCATTTTTCAAACCAAAAGGCATAGCGGTATAACAATAAATACCTGTCGGTGTCATGAAGGCAGTATCCTCCTGGTCAGAAGGTTCCATTTGGATCTGCTGAAATCCTGAGGATGCGTCCATGAAGGTCAGCATTTCATGCCCGGCAGTGGCATCTACCATTGCATCAATGTGGGGAAGAGGAAATGGGTCTTTAGGACAAGCCTTGTTTAAGTCTGTGTAGTCTACACAAACTCTCCATTTCCCATTTTTATTCTGTACCACAACCACGTTCGCTAGCCACCTTGGGAACTTAACCTCTCCGATCATCCTGGACTTCAATAATCTCTCAACTTCCTCCTGGATAATCGTATTCCGCTCAGGAGCAAACTTCCTTCTTTTTTGATGAACAGGCTTGAATGATTTATCAATTCCAAGCTTATGAGTGATAATGTCTTTGTATATGCCTGTCATATCCTCATGCTTCCATGCAAACGTTGACATCCTGCATTTCAAAAAGTTAATTAACTGTTCTTCAATATCCTGAGGGATATTGGTTCCTACGAGCACCGAAATATCGGGATTATCCTGGTCCAGGATAATTTTCTTCACATCCTGCTCCGGATCCTCCACGATATCCTGGGCCCGCGTCTTTAATTGCTATGCTGCACTAGGCTTGGTTGAGGATTTCATCGAGGATGAGTAGCATTCTTTCGCCTCCTGCTGATCGCTTTCGACCTAAACCACTCCCCAAGGGGTAGGGATCTTGATGCATTGGTGATACGTCGATGGCACAACCTTCATATCGTGAATCCATGGTCTTCCTAGTATTATATTATAGCAGGATAGGGAATCCATCACACAGAAACGTTGTATTGAGTTGACTCCTTCAACATATACTGGCAACTTTATCTCTCCTACTGTGTTCCTAGCCTCTCCACTGAATCCAACAAGCACTGTAGATTTCGAAGTGATATCCATTGGAGATACATTCATTCTTTTCAGAGTCTCTAGTTGGATTATGTTGACGGAGCTGCCATTATCAACCAATATCCTGCGTACAAAATGGTTAGCCACATATAATGTTAGTACCAGAGCATCATGGTGAGGATCCTAGACAGTATCCCTGTCATCAGCATCAAATGTGATCACGTTGTCAGTTGTAAGCGTAGTCATCCTGATAGGTCTGTCTCCCCTTTCGGCCTTAGTTTCTTTTGCATGTCTCTTTGCCGCCGAATACGAAGTTCCACAAATGTCGGATCCTCCCGAAATGAAGTTAATTATCTCGGCATCCGCGGGAGGTGATGCTGCTCGCTCAGGATCCTTCTCAGTATCCTGACCCTTATTCTTCTTTCTTCCTAAGAGATCTTTCAGATATCCCTTGCTTAGAAGATAGCTTATTTCTTTCCTTAGAGCAATGCAATCCTCAGTTACATGTCCGAAATCTTCGTGGAAAGCAAACCATTTTGACTTATCTTTCCAATCAGCCTTTTGTTGATTCTTTCGAGGCCACCTAGCCTTGTCTCCTAAACCCTGCATGGCATACATTAATTCAGGAATGTTAACAGAAAAGCAATATTCAGATAGTTCAGGATATTCTTCAGGATCCTCATGTTCAATAGCATTCACTTTCTTGTTTTCATTTCTACCATATGGCTTAGAGCGATATGGCTTAAATGAGGATTTTGATTTCCTGTTAGTTGACTCATAAGTGTTAGATGAGTTCATCCTCTCTTGCATCTTTCTGTCATCCTCCAATCGAATATATCTCAGGGCCCTGTTTCGAGCTTCATCCAAGTTCCTGCATGGGTTCATTACAAGGTCTTGGTAAAATTGAGAATCCTTTTTCAGCCCCATCTTGAAAGCTTACACAGCTGTTGCAACATCAAGATGCGGAATGTCTAAGGATTCCCAGCTAAACTTGTTCACATATTCCCTTAGGGATTCTTGATGCCCTTGTGTTATCCTGTAAAGGTCACTTGTTAGTTTCTCAAAGCTCCTACTACAAGAAAACAGACTATTAAATAAATTTACTAAGTGAGCAAAAGATGTAATCGAATGCGGAGGAACATTCAAGAGCCATTTCAAGGCTGATCCTGTTAAGGTAGAACCAAAACCCTTGCACAAGCACGCCTCCTTGAGATGCGGAGGGATAGGGTTAATCTCCATTCTTTCCCTATACTGAGCAATATGCTCCTCAGGATCCGTAGTTCCGTCGTAAAGCTTCATGTTGGGGGTTTGAAATCTCTTTGGGATCTCAGCATCACAGATAGGATATGCAAAATGAGATATCTTGTGGCTGTCTTGGGACACTTCCAGAATGGGCTGGACCACTCCAGGTACACTAGATATCATGTCCTTCAACTTCTGAAGTTCCCTAGTAAGTGCTGATGTTACACCTGTATCCTGCAAAGATCCACTATTGTTAGTGGCATGAGTATTATTATTATTTGACACGTTACCCGTCGGAGGATTTTGCCCATATCCTGAAGCATATCCTGAGCTCCTCATGGTTGACATCCTGACCGAGGAGGGTATTTCAGGAGTATGATTCTGAGGAAGGCTGGGGACAATATTCCCCCTGTTATCCTCAGTATACACAGCTGAACTGAAGTTCAAAGTTCTGGGTTGTAATGGAGTGACAATATCCTCAGCAGATCTGCTCGAGCCAGACTTCAGGAGTTGTATTTCCCTTAACAACATTTGGTTTGTTTCCTATTGCTGCCTCATTTGTTCCTGCACACTTCCAAATAAGGTTAGAATTTCATCATTAGAAGCTAAAACGGGAGCAGATTCCTGAACACTGCGAGTAGGGATAATATCATGAGGTCGCGAAGAGGCTGGCATCCTTGGAGGAGGTGGTGGAAGCACCGAACCGGTAGTAGCGGAAGTTACAGCCGACACAGTAGAGGAACTCATGTTTGATCTTGAGGCCATCGTAAACAATGCGGTGAAAATTTTTGAAAATAGAAAACCGATTAATGATTTCACAAAGATTTTTAGCAAAGAGAGCACCACTTGCCCCACGGTGGGCGCCAAATTGTTTTGGTCAAAAATTACCGAAGCAATTTAGTGATCAAATTAGTAAAGTGAGGTAGTGTGCTAGAAAGTGTGTTGAAAATATGCCGGTTAAGTTATATGGAAAATCAGTATTCAGGATACGGCTCAGGATATTGAGTTGTATCTACGATCAAACAATGAGTAAAAAGTAAAGTAAATGACACGAGATGTACGAGGAAAGCCCTTGATTAATCTAGATCGCCGGCATAAAACCTCGGGAGCTGACAATCGCAGCTGCCTTGTTCTTCTTATTGCTTCAAACTTCAGGATACTGTGCAGGATATAGACCAGATCGCTAAGTGTTACAATGCTTTTGTATGAAAGTGAAAATTGCTAGAGAGCGAGTGTTAGAGTGTATGCACTGAAAATGTGATGTCCTATTTGATCTGGTATACCCACCTATTTATAGTTACAAAATAGAAACTAAAATTCCTATAAATATGGGATGCTCCCGAATATTCCATAAATAGACGTTTGGAACCAAATAAAGCGGGCTTAAAGTCTTTCATTGAACAACTTTGACCGAGTCTTCCGCGGAATGAGTCTTCATGAACGTTGATAGCTTCTAACCCACGTACCTGCACGTAATCCATTAGTAATCCTGAGGATACCATTCAGGATGTTACCAATATCCTGAACCAGCATCCCGGATGTAAACAGATACTATATAATCAAGATATAAATCAAGATATTTTACAGGATATGGGCTCAGAATTTCACCCATAACAGGTGCGGTTGAAAGATATTGCTTTAAATCCAGTAGGGCCGCTTCATGCTTCTCACCCCATTCGAATTTCTTGTTCTTCTTCAGGATATCATAAAAATCTTTGCATTTTTCTGAGGATCTTGAGATAAATCTGTTTAATGCTGCCACTCGCCCTGTTAATCGTTGAACATCCTTCATATTTGAGGGCGATTTAATATCCAAGATGGCTTTAATCTGCTCCGGGCTCGCCTCTATTCCTCTTTTGGTCACCATATATCCTAGAAATTTTCCTGCCCCCACTCCAAAATGGCACTTAGCAGGATTTAGCTTCATGTTATACTGATCCAGGATATCAAATGCTCCTTTAATATCCTGGAGGTGATCCTGAGCTTTCTTTGATTTTACCACCATATCGTCAATGTACACCTCCATTGTGTCCCCCAGTTTGTCTTTGAACATCATGTTTACCAATCTTTGGTATGTTGCACCTGCATTTTTCAAACCAAAAGGCATAGCGGTATAACAATAAATACATGTTGGTGTCATGAAGGCAGTATCCTCCCGGTCAGAAGGCTCCATTTGGATCTGCTGAAATCCTGAGGATGCGTCCATGAAGGTCAGCATTTCATGCCCGGCAGTGGCATTTACCATTGCATCAATGTGGGGAAGAGGAAATGGGTATTTAGGACAAGCCTTGTTCAAGTCTGTGTAGTCGACACAAACTCTCCATTTCCCATTTTTCTTCTGTACCACAACCACGTTTGCTAGCCACCTTGGGAACTTAACCTCTCTGATCATCCTGGACTTCAATAATCTCTCAACTTCCTCTTGGATAATCGTATTCCGCTCAGGGGAAAACTTCCTTCTTTTTTGCTGAACATGCTCGAATGATTTATCAATTCCAAGCTTGTGAGTGATAATGTCTTTGGATATAACTGTCATATCCTCATGCTTCCATGCAAACGTTGACATCCTGCATTTCAAAAAGTTAATTAACTGTTCTTCAATATCCTGAGGGATATTGGTTCCTACGAGCATCGAAATATCGGGATTATCCTGGTCCAGGATAATTTTCTTCACATCCTGCTCCGGATCCTCCACGATATCCTGGGCCCGCGTTTTTAATTCTATGCTGCACTAGGCTTGGTTGAGGATTTCATCGAGGATGAGTAGCATTCTTTCGCCTCCTGCTGATCACTTTCGACCTTGACCACCCCCCAAGGGATAGGGATCTTGATGCATTGGTGATACGTCGATGGCACAGCCTTCATATCATGAATCCATGGTCTTCCTAGTATGATATTATAGCAGGATAGGGAATCCATCACACAGAAACGTTGTATTGAGTTGACTCCTTCAACATATACTGGTAACTTTATCTCTCCTACTGTGTTTCTAGCCTCTCCACTGAATCCAACAAGCACTGTAGATTTCGAAGTGATATCCATTGGAGATACATTCATTCTTTTCAGAGTCTCTAGTTGGATTATGTTGATGGAGCTGCCAGTATCAACCAATATCCTGCGTACAAAATGGTTAGCCACGTATAATGTTATTACCAGAGCATCATGGTGAGGATCCTGGACAGTATCCATGTCATCAGCATCAAATGTGATCACTTTATCAGTTGTGAGGGTAGTCATCCTGACAGGTTTGTCTCCCCTTTCGGCCTTAGCTTCTTTTGCATGTCTCTTCGCCGCCGAATACGAAGTCCCACAAATGTCGGATCCTCTCGAAATAAAGTTGATTATCTTGGCATATGCAGGAGGTGACGCTGCTTGCTCAGGATCCTTCTCAATATCCTGACCCTTATTCTTCTTCCTTCCTAAGAGATCTTTCAGATATCCCTTGCTTAGAAGATAGCTTATCTCTTTCCTTAGAGCGATGCAATCCTCAGTCACATGTCCGAAATCTTCGTGGAAAGCACACCATTTTGACTTATCTTTCCAATCAGCTTTTTGTTGACTCTTTCGAGGCCATCTAGCCTTGTCTCCTAGACCATGCATGGCATACATCAATTCAGGAATGTTAACAGAAAAGCAATATTCAGACAACTCAGGATACTCTTCAGGATCCTCATCTTCAACAGCATTCACTTTCTTATTTTCATTTCTACCATATGGCTTAGGCCGATATGGCTTGAATGAGGATTCAGACTTCCTGTTAGTTGACTCATAAGTGTTGGATGAGTTCATTCTCTCTTGCATCTTCCTGTCATCCTCCAATCGAATTTATCTTAGGGCCCTGTTTCGAGCTTCATCTAAGTTCCTGCATGGGTTCATTACAAGATCTTGATAAAATTGAGAATCTTTTTGCAACCCCATCTTGAAAGCTTGCACAGCTGTTGCAACATCAAGATGTGGAATGTCTAGGGATTCCCGGCTGAACTTGTTCACATAATCCCTAAGGGATTCCTGAGGCCCCTGTGTTATCCTGTAGAGGTCACTTGTTAGTTTCTCAAAGCTTCTACTACAAGAAAACTGACTATTAAATAAATTTACTAAGTGAGCAAAAGATGTAATCGAATGCGGAGGAACATTCAAGAGCCATTTCAAGGCTGATCCTGTTAAGGTAGAACCAAAACCCTTGCACAATCATGCTTCCTTGAGATCCGGAGGGATAGGGTTAATCTCCATTCTTTCCCTATACTGAGCAATATGCTCCTCAGGATCCGTAGTTCCGTCGTAAAGCTTCATGTTGGGGGTTTGAAATCTCTTTGGGATCTCAGCATCACAGATAGGATATGCAAAACGAGATATCCTGTGGCTGTCTTGGGACACTTCCGGGATTGGCTGGACCACTCCAGGTACACTAGATATCATATCCTTCAACTTCTGAAGTTCCCTAGTAAGTGCTGATGTTACACCTGTATCCTGCAAAGATCCACTATTGTTAGTAGCATGAGTATTATTATTATTTGACACGTTACCCGTTGGAGGATTTTGCCCATATCCTGAAGCATATCCTGAGCTCCTCATGGTTGACATCCTGATCGAGGAGGGTATTTCAGGAGTTTGATTCTGAGGAAGGCTGGGCACAATATTCCCCCTGTTATCCTCAGTATACACATCTGAACTGAAGTTCAAAGTTCTGGGTTGTAATGGAGTGACAATATCCTCAGCAGATCTGCTCGAGCCAGACTTCAGGAGTTGTATTTCCCTCAATAGCATTTGGTTTGTTTCCTGTTGCTTCCTCATTTGTTCCTGCACACTTCCAAATAAGGTTAGAATTTCATCATTAGAAGCTAAAATGGGAGCAGATTCCTAAACACTGCGAGTAGGGATAATATCCTGAGGTCGTGAAGAGGCTGGCATCCTTGGAGGAGGTGGTGGAAGCGGTAGTAGCAGAAGTGTAGGACCAGTTTTGACTCCGAAACGATTGCGAAACGAACGTGAAACGTGCGGAATCCGTACACGAATGCGACCTAAACACACATGACGTAATATAAACGTGATTCTTTGATAAAATCTGAAATTGTACAATCACTTGAATCACTTAGAGACTTTCTCTCTCTAGTTTCTCTCTCTAGAACTAGAGCTCTTCAAATCTCTAAAATGGCAAAAGTCCCTAAACTAAACATAACTCTCCTATTTATAGGCCTTGGCTTTTAATGAGATTTCTCATTAATTACAATATTGCCACCTTGCCATTTGTCTAGATATTACATCATAACGACTCGTTTTCTTCTGTTTCTTGCTACGGCTCGGATTGACGAAGGCGATAGACATAAATGTACTAACAGACTCCCCCTTGGATATTGCCGCAGTCAATCTCGATCATTGAGTCAAACTCGTAGCATCTTCTTTTTCTCTTTTAGACTTCTTGAACAGAATCCCGGTGGATCTGTCTTCAGCTTCAGTTTCTCCTTTCTGTAGACTCTTTTCTTCATCAGGCTCCCCCTTTCGTCAAGCTTCCGTGCTTTGGGATCGACACCTTGCTTTCCGTATACGAGCTCCCCCTTGCTTTGAGCTCGTCTTTAGACTCCCCCTTAGACTCAGCTTCCGGGATCGTAGTCTGGAATCTCATCTGCAATCTCTCAAACATTTATAAGTAATAACATTTCAAATTTCAGCTATCCAGGAATTGTAACCTGGCTCACTCAAACATTCTAAACAAACAATTTTCATGAATTTGGCAGTTTCATCGAAACGAATCGGAAACTAGCTCTATAACAGTATAAGCATCCAAATCCCTCACAGTTAATCATCCAAGTCCAAACTAATGACCTTGGAGATATCACAAACTGTTTTTGATTTTTTATTTTTAATTCAAGTTTCAAATTAATGAACTTGTTTTATTTTCAGAAACACAATCAGCTTACTTAGATTTTGAAACTCAGCACTCAGACATCGATTGTCGAAAATAAAGCAGAAATCAAAATCTTTTTGTATTTTCTGAAAATATAAAGCAGTAAAGAAATATGTACAAACATATTTACAGACAATATTTTTGTTTGAGTATGCGACAGAGGATCATATCAGTTTTTGACAAGTCACAAGTACCGTTGAGCTTAGTTACACAGTAAGTATTAAACAATTCACTTAGATTGTCGATATACTGATCCACTTAAATTTTCACACAAAGTTCAACTGATTCAGGATACGAATTAGATGTAT
Organism: Helianthus tuberosus; assembly: GCA_030545235.1. NCBI lineage: Eukaryota > Viridiplantae > Streptophyta > Magnoliopsida > Asterales > Asteraceae > Helianthus > Helianthus tuberosus. The sequence continues at coordinate 172,814,834 of CM060414.1, read as the reverse complement.
TAAGACCTAAACTCATTCATGTGTCCCACCTCTTGAATATACTCCCGTATCCAGAATCCCAATAATCAGTCTTACAGGTGAGTATACTACAATGATATTTGTATATAAATTAGGTATGCGAGAGCCGAGGGATCTCAGGTCGATACTTCCGTATACGCAGAGAGATATCAGCTTCGACTTTACGGTATGTTCCCTTTAGAGGATCTTTTTGCTTACAACAGCAGCGACTATCAATTTTATTGTTTCATCAGCATGCTGAGGGTTTAATGCTATGTTTCAAGCATTGCAGCAAGTATTATCCAAGGACTAGGTCAGAACTACCGTTCAGCAGAAGTCCCGAAATAATACCCCAGACATCATTGAGTATAAAGACCTAGTATATCAGATTAAGAGACCTTTCAAATGAGATTTCAGGGGTTACCTATATATTTAAGTAGTGTTCCCCACGAAATAAGCAAGTGTTTGAATTTAGGTTTATATCCCGAAAAAGTTTACTAAGTGTATAAAAATCTACCGACACATCCACGGTGAGATCGTTTAACACATTTAAACTTTCCAATTCTTTAGCGTACTGTAACTGTCTACTGGTGTACTATCATTTCCTCTTTTTACGCAAAACTCAAATTTTTGAATTTTATCATGTTTTTGACTTTTTCAAATTGTCAAATGTTTTTGTATTTTCTAACAATATTACTCCCCCTAAAATGCAAAATCATTTAAAGAAAATTTTACAACCAATACTAATAGCTTTGTCTCGCCATCCATTTTCTGCTTCAAGTGCTCTGTTTTGCAGAAAATATAACATACCCCCATGATTTACAACCCATTGATCTTATCAGTTTGAAAACCGTTTTTCAATCTGATGAAAGTAATCATGTTTGTTCAGCCGTGAGGGTTTCGGCGTATTCAATCAACACTCCCCCTTACAACAAACTATTTTCCCATAATGATTTCAAAACACTTAAGTTTGTTTTAATCAGAATGGTTTTTCCGGAAAAATTAGTTTGTTTATCCATCACTTGTGGATTCGGGGTTATCACATCACCTTGTTCTCTTTTAACCATTTTGTACAGATTTTAACAATATAAGATCAAACACCACAATCACTTGTAGAAAATCAAGTACAACTTAATGTCCTTGATTGACCACTAGTAACACGAAATATCACAGTTACCATCCTGTGAATTTCTCAAGAATGATGCCGATACCTGCTTCACACTTACCAACCTGGAAGCTCCGGCAAGTCAGGAATTCAACCAACAGATTTTGACACCCAAGCCTGACCAGCCTTAGGCGCATTTTGAGCTTCTCTTTTCTTCATAAAATTCTTTCACTCCTTTTTCCTTACCATCAGCCATCTTACTAAAAATATGTTCAACATTGCTATTAAACATTTTTCTAGTTTCAACACCTTTTGATTTTAGGTTTGCGGCTTGTAATGGTGGAAAATTCTCATCATTCATTAACGGAACTGTCTCTTCCTTCTTTATCTCAACTTGTGGCTCCTCTGATTTTATGGAATTAGATTCATTGCCCGAACTTGGCTTGTCTGACTTGGATGAGCCAGGTTCATCGCCAACAACTTTCTTTTTCTTCTTGTTTGTCCTCAGATTTGTATCTGAAGAATTCGATTTGCTTGACTTTGCTGTCGATTGAATCGATTCATCAGAACTTTTATTTGAACCAACTGGTGAACCCGAAGACAAAATCTTCTCCAAATACTCTCTCGCCTTCTTCCTCTTTTTCCTCAGTCTGTCTTTCTGTCCCTGTGAAAGCTTTACTTTCTTATCTTCCACTTTCTGTTCTTTGGGCGTGACAGTGACTGGTTTCTTTATCGTTCTCTGAGATTCAACCCTTGATCTCCCCATCGATCTCTTTGGGCAATCTCTGGCAATATGACCTCTGATTTGACAATTATAGCATCTTCTTGTCTCACAACTCCAATTCTGGCAGTTAACAGCAATGTGTCCTCTCACACCACAGGTGTAGCACACTCTGTTATCGTACCATCCACTTTGGTCAGTCCAAACCTTCAAATCATAACATTGTTTGGCTTGGTAATAATCATTTCTCCTCTTCAATGCTGGATTTGTCTTTTGAGCACTGTGGTCAAACCTGCACCACTTATTACCAACACTTTGTGAGTTTTCATTTACAAATTTTTGTGATTTTTTATAATGATTGGATGATTTATCTGATGAGCTTTTATTTTCAATTTTAGAATTTTTCAAATTTTTAACTTTTTGTTTCTGTTCTACACTCTTCTTAACAGGTTTTTGTTTAGAACATTCACCCGTTTCAGTAGATTGCAAAACAGTATTTTTAAATTTTTCTTGTAAATCTAAAAATATTTTTCTTTTCTTTTCTTTTTCATCATCAGATATTTCATCACAATCTTCAATTTTGACTTTAACTTTGTCAAAATTTGTGACATATTCACTTATTGGAACAGAATTGATCGGTTTTGGACAAACATGTGAAGTAGAATTCACAAAACCTTTCAATTTATTCTCAAGCTCGGTAATTTTATTACGAGCAATTTCAGCTTCATTTTCAAGCCGAATGATTTTCTGAAGATGAGAATTTATTTCAATCTATTTTTCAAGATTATTGTTAAAAATAACAGATTTTTCATCTTCTAAAACCTTCATTTGACTTTGAAAATCTTTTTCAATTTTTAATTCTTCATTTTTAATTTCTTTTTCTTTTTCTTTCGAAACTTTGTTTTCCAATGTCAAACTGTTCAAGTCATTTAACAGTTTAACATTTTCAGATTTAAGCTTTTCACAATTTCCATGCAACATAAGAATCTGGTTAATATCAGCTTGCTTCTCATTCTTCAACTTTTTGACTTCCAATGTCAAACTTTCTGCATCTTTCAAGAGTTTGTCATTTTCAGCCTTAAAGTTGTCACATTTAGAGCACACTGATTTTGAACTTGAAGATCCAAGCTTCAAAGATTCTTCGTTCTTTGAAATATCCTTTGTTTCCATCTTATATGTTCCTGCACAAAAGAGTTTAACGAAATCAAAAGGATTCATACTTTCATCAATATAACATTTCCTTTTAATATCATATTTCAGAATACTCTTTGTTGCAAGACACACACGAATTCTATTATCAATTTCAGTAATAACATCCAATTCCAATTTTTGTAAATTCTTTTCCATTTCGGTCAAAATTTCCTTCTTTTTCTTATATTCCTTACGAAACTCTCCATTAACCTCATTAAAGAACTGTTTTGGATAAAGTTCTTGAAAAAAATCTTCCCTTTTTAGCTCAACCAAGAATTTATCCCATTTAGCAGGTAATGCATTTGCCAATTTCGATATCTGTTCATCATTTGATATTCTAATATTCTTGTTTCTCAAACTGTCCATTAAAATTTTAAACCATATTTCCAACTCATCCAACGTTTCATCCTTTTGACACATGAAATATTCAAATCTTTCAACTAAAACCTCCTTTTTCTCAAAAGAAGAACAACAAGTCCAATTGTTTATTCTTTCAAATTTAGTGTTTTCCAGTTCATCAAACATTTTAGCCATCTTGAATCACCTGTCGATAAACAAACAAAACACAATCAGTTTAAACAAATGGAATACGTAAAGTGAGTGACGGTTGAATCGATCTAGGACTCGTGTCGAAGATTCGTAGACTTATTTCAAAGTTGTAGAAATGAGAACACTGAATGACTGAGCCAATGAATGTAACAAACCGATGATGAGTCAATTGATGATTGGACCTCACTATTCACTTAGCCGACAACATCAATTTTTTTTTTTAAAAAAAAAAAAACCTGATTTGAGCTGATGATAACACTTGACTCTATATCAACACTATATCGACAATTCACATGTGCCGACAACTCACATGTCAAAACATCATATAATGTTCCAACAAATCACACTTGCCGTAAATGTCACCTGATTGGGCCAAACAATCCACGAAACCTGACAATTTTATGATGTAATTTCTAATTGGGCCGCTGTTCACTAAGCCGACAACATCAGATATACAATATTCAATTCTATCCTTAGTGGGTCGGTGGACAGATGATTCACATGTAAATCATTTCAGCCGACAATTATTCAGAATTCACATGATGACTATTAGTCTTGGAATAACAACAGTCACATGCAAACAGATTTCAACTGCGATACCCCTTGATATGATGTCACAAAAGCGAACCACACCAGCGAATCTCAAAAGCGAACCTACTGTTAATATGACAAATGAGCGGACCTCAACTATTTTGTCACTAAAAGCGGACCAGATAATGTCCGGATGAGCGAACCAGATATTGTCCGGATGAGCGGACCAGAGTGTTATCTCAGGTTCAGATAAGCGGACCAGATGATTCGTATAAGCGGACCAGGTCAATGTCCGGATAAGCGGACCAGGTATTGTCAGAATGAGCGAACCAGACTTGTTCGTAAAAGCGAACCTGCAATTTTGACAGCGATTTCGAACAAAAAAACTTAGATTTCTCCTAAACGATTACGAATCTGGATCTGAAACTTGGTAGGGTTATAGATCAGGTATATACGCACAACATATCAAAAAATTAGACGATTCCGACCGTAAAAACCTGTTCAATTTGTCAATTTTCAGTGAAAAACGTAAGAAATAGGTAGAAGATGAAGAAATAGATGAAATCGGATCTGAATCAGCTGAAATCACGATCGGAAATGTGTGTTGGATCAGTGCAATCGAGCTCCTGCTCTGATACCACTTGTAGGACCGGTTTTGACTCCGAAACGATTGCGAAACGAACGTGAAACGTGCGGAATCCGTACACGAACGCGACCTAAACACACATGACGTAATATAAACGTGATTCTTTGATAAAATCTGAAATTGTACAATCACTTGAATCACTTAGAGACTTTCTCTCTCTAGTTTCTCTCTCTAGAACTAGAGCTCTTCAAATCTCTAAAATGGCAAAAGTCCCTAAACTAAACATAACTCTCCTATTTATAGGCCTTGGCTTTTAATGAGATTTCTCATTAATTACAATATTGCCACCTTGCCATTTGTCTAGATATTACATCATAACGACTCGTTTTCTTCTGTTTCTTGCTACGGCTCGGATTGACGAAGGCGATAGACATAAATGTACTAACAAGAAGTCATAGCAGACATAGTAGAGGAGCTCATGTTTGATCTTGAGGCATTATGGATAACGTGGCAAAAAGTTTTGAGAATAGAAAACCGATTAACGATTTCACAAAAAAATTTAGTAAAGAGAGCACCACTTGCCCCACGGTGGGCGCCCAATTGTTTTGGTCAAAAATTACCGAGGCAATTAAGTGATCAAATTAGTAAAGTGAGGTAGTGTGCTAAAAAGTGTGTTGAAAATATGCCGGTTAAGTTATTTGGAAAATCAGTATTCAGGATACGGCTCAGGATATTGAGCTGTAACTATGATCAAACTATGAGCAAAAAGTAAAGTAAATGACACGAGATGTACGAGGAAAGCCCTTGATCAATCTAGATCGCCGGCATAAAATCTCGGGAGCTGACAATCGCAGCTGCCTTGTTCTTCTTATTGCTTCAAACTTCAGGATACAGTGCAGGATATAGACCAGATCGCTATGTGTTACAATGCTTTTTGTACGAGAGTGAAAATTTGCTAGAGAACAAGTGTTAGAGTGTAGCGAGTGTAAATGTGATATCCTATTCGATCTGGTATACCCACCTATTTATAGTTACTAAATAGAAACTAAAATTCCTATAAATATGGGATGCTCCCGAATATTCCATAAATAGCCGTTTGGAACCAAATAAAGCGGGCTTAACGTCTTTCCTTGAACAACTTGGACCGAGTCTTCCGCGGAATGAGTCATTGTGAACGTTGCTAGCTTCTAAGCCACGTACCTGCACATAATCCGTTAGTAATCCTGAGGATACCAATCAGGATGTTACCAATATCCTGAACCAGCATCCCGGATGTAAACCGATATTATATAACCAAGATATAAATCAAGATATTTTCCAGGATATGGGCTCAGAATTTTACCCATAACAGTAAGTATAACACAGAAATCAGAAAGCAATTAAATGATTCAGCACAGTCATCAAGCACTTTAATTAACAAAAATAAATTTTACGGATACATGGAATTATGAGGGTTGTCACATTCTTGACTGTATATCTCTTAAATATCAACATATACACGTGTGATTTAGTTTACGAAGATTTTTCAATGCCGAGAACCTCGATCAGAGACTAAAAAGGCGTAGGGTTCACAACGGTGTAAAACTAAAATGAGATATACCGGGCTAAGATTCGAGTTACAGGAACAAGGGCCAAACCAACCACCCAAGAATGCAATCATCGAGCGAAAACACCTAACAACCTCCTAGAAGCAGCTTTTCTTACCACCAAACATTTCTCCATAAATTAGGAATCTAATGCCGTCACTAAACACATTCTTTAAATTGTAGCCATTTGTTGAGTGTTTTTTTTGTGTCTAATCCGCATATATATCACCATTGCCCTTGATTTTCTTGACTGTATATCTCTTAAATATCAACATATACACGTGTGATTTAGTTTACGAAGATTTTTCAATGCCGAGAACCTCGATCAGAGAGTAAAAAAGGCGTAAGGTTCACAATGGTGTAAGATTAAAATGGGATATACTGGGCTAGGATTCGAGTTACATGAACAAGGGCCAAACCAACCACCCAAGAATGGAATCATCGAGCGAAAACACTTGATAACCTCCTTGACGCAGCTTTTCTTGCCACTAGACCTTTCTCCATCAATTAGGAATCTGATGCCATCACTAAACACATTCCTTAAATTGTAGCCATTTGTTGAGTGTTTTTTTTGGTGTCTAATCCGCATATATATCACCATTGCCCTTGATTTTCTTGACCGTATATCTCTTAAATGTCAACATATACACGTGTGATTTAGTTTACGAAGATTTTTCAATGCCGAGAACCTTGATCAGAAAGTAAAAAAGGCGTAAGGTTCACAATGGTGTAAAATTAAAATGGGATATACCGGGCTAGGATTCGAGTTACAGGAACAAGGGCCAAACCAACCACCCAAGAATGGAATCGTCGAGCGAAAACACTTGACAACCTCCAAGAAGCAGCTTTTCTTGCCACCAAACCTTTCTCCAAAAGTTAGGAATCTGATGCCGTCACAAAACACATTCCTTAAACAGTAGCCATTTGTTGAGTGTTTTCTTTTTTTGGTGTCTAATCCGCATATATATCACCATTGCCCTTGATTTTTTTGACTGTATATCTCTTAAATATCAACATATACACGTGTGATTTAGTTTACGAAGATTTTTCAATGCCGAGAACCTCGATCAGAGAGTAAAAAAGGCGTAAGGTTCATAATGGTGTAAGATTAAAATGGGATATACCGGGCTAGGATTCGAGTTACAGGAACAAGGGTGAAACCAACCACCCAAGAATGGAATCATTGGGCGAAAACACTTGACAACCTCCTATAAGCAGCTTTTCTTGCCAACAGATCTTTCTCCATCAATTAGGAATCTGATGTCGTCACTAAACACATTCCTTAAATTGTAGCCATTTGTTGAGTGTTTTTTTTGGTGTCTAATCCGCATATATATCACCATTTCCCTTGATTTTCTTGACTGTATATCTCTTAAATGTCAACATATACACGTGTGATTTAGTTTACGAAGATTTTTCAATGCCGAGAACATCGACCAGAGAGTAAAAAAGGCGTAAGGTTCACAATGGTGTAAAATTAAAATGGGATATACCGGGCTAGGATTCGAGTTACAAGAACACGGGCCAAACTAACCAACCAAGAATGGAATCGTCGAGCGAAAACACTTGACAACCTCCTAGAAGCAGCGTTTTTTACCACCAAACCTTTCTCCATCAATTATGAATCTGATGCCGTCACTAAACACATTCCTTAAATTGTAGCCACTTGTTGAGTGTTTTTTTTTTGTGTCTAATCCGCATATATATCACCATTACCCTTGATTTTCTTGACTGTATATCTCTTAAATATCAACATATACACGTGTGATTTAATTTACGGAGATTTTTCAATGCCGAGAACCTCGATCAGAGAGTAAAAAAGGCGTAAGGTTCACAATGGTGTAAAATTGAAATGGGATATACCGGGCTAGGATTCGAGTTACAGGAACAAGGGCCAAACCACCCAACCAAGAATGGAATCGTCGAGCGAAAACACTTAACAACCTCCTAGAAGCAGCTTTTCTTGCCACCAGACCTCTCTCCATCAATTAGGAATCTGATGCCGTCACTAAACACATTCCTTAAATTGTAGCCATTTGTTGAGTGTTTTTTTTTTTGTGTCTAATCCGCATATATATCACCATTGCCCTTGATTTTCTTGACTGTATATCTCTTGAATGTCAACATATACACGTGTGATTTAGTTTACAAAGATTTTTCAATGCTGAGAACCTCGATCAGAGAGTAAAAAAGGCGTAAGGTTCACAATGGTGTAACATTAAAATGGGATATACCGGGCTAGGATTTGAGTTACAGGAACAAGGGCCAAACCAACCACCCAAGAATGGAATAATCGAGCGAAATAACTTGACAACCTCCTATAAGCAGCTTTTCTTGCCACCAGACCTTATCCAAAAATTAGGAATCTGATGCCTTCACTAAGCACATTCCTTAAATTGAAGCCATTTGATGAGTTTTTTTTTTGTGTCTAATCCGCATATATATCACCATTGCCCTTGATTTTCTTGACTGTATATCTCTTAAATATCAACAAATACACATGTGATTTAGTTTACGAAGATTTTTCAATGCTGAGAACCTCGATCAGAGAGTAAAAAAGGCTTAAGGTTCACAATGGTGTAAGATTAAAATGGGATATACCGGGGGCTAGGATTCGAGTTACAGGAACAAGGGCCAAACCAACCACCCAAGAATGGAATCATCGAGCGAAAACACTTGACAACCTCCTAGAAGCAGCTTTTCTTGCAACCAGACCTTTCTCCATAAATTAGGAATCTGATGCCGTCACTAAACACATTCCTTAAATTGTAGCCATTTGTTGAGTGATTTTTTGGTGTCTAATCCGCATATATATCACCATTGCCCTTGATTTTCTTGACTGTATATATCTTAAATGTCAACATATACACTTGTGATTAAGTTTACGAAGATTTTTCAATGCCGAGAACCTCGATCAGAGAGTAAAAAAGGCGTAAGGTTCACAATGGTGTAAAATTGAAATGGGATATATCGGGTTAGGATTCGAGTTACAGGAACAAGGACCAAACCAACCAACCAAGAATGGAATCGTCGAGCGAAAACACTTAACAACCTCCTAGAAGCAGCTTTTCTAGCCACCAGACCTCTCTCCATCAATTAGGAATCTGATGCCGTCACTAAACACATTCCTTAAATTGTAGCCATTTGTTGGGTGTTTTTTTTGGTGTCTAATCCGCATATATATCACCATTGCCCTTGATTTTCTTGACTGTATATCTCTTAAATGTCAACATATACACGTGTGATTTAGTTTACGGAGATTTTTCAATGCCGAGAACCTCGATCAGAGAGTAAAAAAGGTGTAAGGTTCACAATGGTGTAAAATTGAAATGGGATATACCGGGTTAGGATTCGAGTTACAGGAACAAGGACCAAACCAACCAACCAAGAATGGAATCATCGAGCGAAAACACTTAACAACCCCCTAGAAGCAGCTTTTCTAGCCACCAGACCTCTCTCCATCAATTAGGAATCTGATGCCGTCACTAAACACATTCCTTAAATTGTAGCCATTTGTTGGGTGTTTTTTTGGTGTCTAATCCGCATATATATCACCAATGCCCTTGATTTTCTTGACTGTATATCTCTTAAATGTCAACATATACACGTGTGATTTAGTTTACGGAGATTTTTCAATGCCGAGAACCTCGATCAGAGAGTAAAAAAGGCGTAAGGTTCACAATGGTGTAAAATTGAAATGGGATATACCGGGCTAGGATTCGAGTTACAGGAACAAGGGCCAAACCAACCAACCAAGAATGGAATCGTCGAGAGAAAACACTTAACAACCTCCTAGAAGCAGCTTTTCTTGCCACCAGACCTCTCTCCATCAATTAGGAATCTGATGCCGTCACTAAACACATTCCATAAATTGTAGCCATTTGTTGAGTGTTTTTTTTTGGTGTCTAATCCGCATATATATCACCATTGCCCTTGATTTTCTTGACTGTATATCTCTTAAATGTCAACATATACACGTGTTATTTAGTTTACGAAGATTTTTCAATGCCGAGAACCTCGATCAGAGAGTAAAAAAGGCGTAAGGTTCATAATGGTGTAAGATTAAAATGGGATATACCGGGCTAGGATTCGAGTTACAGGAACAAGGGCGAAACCAACCACCCAAGAATGGAATCATCGGGCGAAAACACTTGATAACCTCCTATAAGCAGCTTTTCTTGCCAACAGACCTTTCTCCATCAATTAGGAATCTGATGTCGTCACTAAACACATTCCTTAAATTGTAGCCATTTGTTGAGTGTTTTTTTTGGTGTCTAATCCGCATATATATCACCATTTCCCTTGATTTTCTTGACTGTATATCTCTTAAATGTCAACATATACACGTGTGATTTAGTTTACGAAGATTTTTCAATGCCGAGAACATCGACCAGAGAGTAAAAAAGGCGTAAGGTTCACAATGGTGTAAAATTAAAATGGGATATACCGGGATAGGATTCGAGTTACAGGAACACGGGCCAAACTAACCAACCAAGAATGGAATCGTCGAGCGAAAACACTTGACAACCTCCTAGAAGCAGCTTTTTTTACCACCAAACCTTTCTCCATCAATTATGAATCTGATGCCGTCACTAAACACATTTCTTAAATTGTAGCCACTTGTTGAGTGTTTTTTTTTTGTGTCTAATCCGCATATATATCACCATTACCCTTGATTTTCTTGACTGTATATCTTTTAAATATCAACATATACACGTGTGATTTAATTTACGGAGATTTTTCAATGCCGAGAACCTCGATCAGAGAGTAAAAAAGGCGTAAGGTTCACAATGGTGTAAAATTGAAATGGGATATATCGGCTTAGGATTCGAGTTACAGGAACAAGGACCAAACCAACCAACCAAGAATGGAATCGTCGAGCGAAAACACTTAACAACCTCCTAGAAGCAGCTTTTCTATCCACCAGACCTCTCTCCATCAATTAGGAATCTGATGCCGTCACTAAACACATTCCTTAAATTGTAGCCATTTGTTGGGTGTTTTTTTTGGTGTCTAATCCGCATATATATCACCATTGCCCTTGATTTTCTTGACTGTATATCTCTTAAATGTCAACATATACACGTGTGATTTAGTTTACGGAGATTTTTCAATGCCGAGAACCTCGATCAGAGAGTAAAAAAGGCGTAAGGTTCACAATGGTGTAAAATTGAAATGGGATATACCGGGCTAGGATTCGAGTTACAGGAACAAGGGCCAAACCACCCAACCAAGAATGGAATCGTCGAGCGAAAACACTTAACAACCTCCTAGAAGCAGCTTTTCTTGCCACCAGACCTCTCTCCATCAATTAGGAATCTGATGCCGTCACTAAACACATTCCTTAAATTGTAGCCATTTGTTGGGTGTTTTTTTTGGTGTCTAATCCGCATATATATCACCATTGCCCTTGATTTTCTTGACTGTATATCTCTTAAATGTCAACATATACACGTGTGATTTAGTTTACGGAGATTTTTCAATGCCGAGAACCTCGATCAGAGAGTAAAAAAGGTGTAAGGTTCACAATGGTGTAAAATTGAAATGGGATATACCGGGTTAGGATTCGAGTTACAGGAACAAGGACCAAACCAACCAACCAAGAATGGAATCATCGAGCGAAAACACTTAACAACCCCCTAGAAGCAGCTTTTCTAGCCACCAGACCTCTCTCCATCAATTAGGAATCTGATGCCGTCACTAAACACATTCCTTAAATTGTAGCCATTTGTTGGGTGTTTTTTTGGTGTCTAATCCGCATATATATCACCAATGCCCTTGATTTTCTTGACTGTATATCTCTTAAATGTCAACATATACACGTGTGATTTAGTTTACGGAGATTTTTCAATGCCGAGAACCTCGATCAGAGAGTAAAAAAGGCGTAAGGTTCACAATGGTGTAAAATTGAAATGGGATATACCGGGCTAGGATTCGAGTTACAGGAACAAGGGCCAAACCAACCAACCAAGAATGGAATCGTCGAGAGAAAACACTTAACAACCTCCTAGAAGCAGCTTTTCTTGCCACCAGACCTCTCTCCATCAATTAGGAATCTGATGCCGTCACTAAACACATTCCATAAATTGTAGCCATTTGTTGAGTGTTTTTTTTTGGTGTCTAATCCGCATATATATCACCATTGCCCTTGATTTTCTTGACTGTATATCTCTTAAATGTCAACATATACACGTGTTATTTAGTTTACGAAGATTTTTCAATGCCGAGAACCTCGATCAGAGAGTAAAAAAGGCGTAAGGTTCATAATGGTGTAAGATTAAAATGGGATATACCGGGCTAGGATTCGAGTTACAGGAACAAGGGCGAAACCAACCACCCAAGAATGGAATCATCGGGCGAAAACACTTGATAACCTCCTATAAGCAGCTTTTCTTGCCAACAGACCTTTCTCCATCAATTAGGAATCTGATGTCGTCACTAAACACATTCCTTAAATTGTAGCCATTTGTTGAGTGTTTTTTTTGGTGTCTAATCCGCATATATATCACCATTTCCCTTGATTTTCTTGACTGTATATCTCTTAAATGTCAACATATACACGTGTGATTTAGTTTACGAAGATTTTTCAATGCCGAGAACATCGACCAGAGAGTAAAAAAGGCGTAAGGTTCACAATGGTGTAAAATTAAAATGGGATATACCGGGATAGGATTCGAGTTACAGGAACACGGGCCAAACTAACCAACCAAGAATGGAATCGTCGAGCGAAAACACTTGACAACCTCCTAGAAGCAGCTTTTTTTACCACCAAACCTTTCTCCATCAATTATGAATCTGATGCCGTCACTAAACACATTTCTTAAATTGTAGCCACTTGTTGAGTGTTTTTTTTTTGTGTCTAATCCGCATATATATCACCATTACCCTTGATTTTCTTGACTGTATATCTTTTAAATATCAACATATACACGTGTGATTTAATTTACGGAGATTTTTCAATGCCGAGAACCTCGATCAGAGAGTAAAAAAGGCGTAAGGTTCACAATGGTGTAAAATTGAAATGGGATATATCGGCTTAGGATTCGAGTTACAGGAACAAGGACCAAACCAACCAACCAAGAATGGAATCGTCGAGCGAAAACACTTAACAACCTCCTAGAAGCAGCTTTTCTATCCACCAGACCTCTCTCCATCAATTAGGAATCTGATGCCGTCACTAAACACATTCCTTAAATTGTAGCCATTTGTTGGGTGTTTTTTTTGGTGTCTAATCCGCATATATATCACCATTGCCCTTGATTTTCTTGACTGTATATCTCTTAAATGTCAACATATACACGTGTGATTTAGTTTACGGAGATTTTTCAATGCCGAGAACCTCGATCAGAGAGTAAAAAAGGCGTAAGGTTCACAATGGTGTAAAATTGAAATGGGATATACCGGGCTAGGATTCGAGTTACAGGAACAAGGGCCAAACCACCCAACCAAGAATGGAATCGTCGAGCGAAAACACTTAACAACCTCCTAGAAGCAGCTTTTCTTGCCACCAGACCTCTCTCCATCAATTAGGAATCTGATGCCGTCACTAAACACATTCCTTAAATTGTAGCCATTTGTTGGGTGTTTTTTTTGGTGTCTAATCCGCATATATATCACCATTGCCCTTGATTTTCTTGACTGTATATCTCTTAAATGTCAACATATACACGTGTGATTTAGTTTACGGAGATTTTTCAATGCCGAGAACCTCGATCAGAGAGTAAAAAAGGTGTAAGGTTCACAATGGTGTAAAATTGAAATGGGATATACCGGGTTAGGATTCGAGTTACAGGAACAAGGACCAAACCAACCAACCAAGAATGGAATCATCGAGCGAAAACACTTAACAACCCCCTAGAAGCAGCTTTTCTAGCCACCAGACCTCTCTCCATCAATTAGGAATCTGATGCCGTCACTAAACACATTCCTTAAATTGTAGCCATTTGTTGGGTGTTTTTTTGGTGTCTAATCCGCATATATATCACCAATGCCCTTGATTTTCTTGACTGTATATCTCTTAAATGTCAACATATACACGTGTGATTTAGTTTACGGAGATTTTTCAATGCCGAGAACCTCGATCAGGGAGTAAAAAAGGCGTAAGGTTCACAATGGTGTAAAATTGAAATGGGATATACCGGGCTAGGATTCGAGTTACAGGAACAAGGGCCAAACCAACCAACCAAGAATGGAATCGTCGAGAGAAAACACTTAACAACCTCCTAGAAGCAGCTTTTCTTGCCACCAGACCTCTCTCCATCAATTAGGAATCTGATGCCGTCACTAAACACATTCCATAAATTGTAGCCATTTGTTGAGTGTTTTTTTTTGGTGTCTAATCCGCATATATATCACCATTGCCCTTGATTTTCTTGACTGTATATCTCTTAAATGTCAACATATACACGTGTTATTTAGTTTACGAAGATTTTTCAATGCCGAGAACCTCGATCAGAGAGTAAAAAAGGCGTAAGGTTCATAATGGTGTAAGATTAAAATGGGATATACCGGGCTAGGATTCGAGTTACAGGAACAAGGGCGAAACCAACCACCCAAGAATGGAATCATCGGGCGAAAACACTTGATAACCTCCTATAAGCAGCTTTTCTTGCCAACAGACCTTTCTCCATCAATTAGGAATCTGATGTCGTCACTAAACACATTCCTTAAATTGTAGCCATTTGTTGAGTGTTTTTTTTGGTGTCTAATCCGCATATATATCACCATTTCCCTTGATTTTCTTGACTGTATATCTCTTAAATGTCAACATATACACGTGTGATTTAGTTTACGAAGATTTTTCAATGCCGAGAACATCGACCAGAGAGTAAAAAAGGCGTAAGGTTCACAATGGTGTAAAATTAAAATGGGATATACCGGGATAGGATTCGAGTTACAGGAACACGGGCCAAACTAACCAACCAAGAATGGAATCGTCGAGCGAAAACACTTGACAACCTCCTAGAAGCAGCTTTTTTTACCACCAAACCTTTCTCCATCAATTATGAATCTGATGCCGTCACTAAACACATTTCTTAAATTGTAGCCACTTGTTGAGTGTTTTTTTTTTGTGTCTAATCCGCATATATATCACCATTACCCTTGATTTTCTTGACTGTATATCTTTTAAATATCAACATATACACGTGTGATTTAATTTACGGAGATTTTTCAATGCCGAGAACCTCGATCAGGGAGTAAAAAAGGCGTAAGGTTCACAATGGTGTAAAATTGAAATGGGATATACCGGGCTAGGATTCGAGTTACAGGAACAAGGGCCAAACCAACCAACCAAGAATGGAATCGTCGAGAGAAAACACTTAACAACCTCCTAGAAGCAGCTTTTCTTGCCACCAGACCTCTCTCCATCAATTAGGAATCTGATGCCGTCACTAAACACATTCCATAAATTGTAGCCATTTGTTGAGTGTTTTTTTTTGGTGTCTAATCCGCATATATATCACCATTGCCCTTGATTTTCTTGACTGTATATCTCTTAAATGTCAACATATACACGTGTTATTTAGTTTACGAAGATTTTTCAATGCCGAGAACCTCGATCAGAGAGTAAAAAAGGCGTAAGGTTCATAATGGTGTAAGATTAAAATGGGATATACCGGGCTAGGATTCGAGTTACAGGAACAAGGGCGAAACCAACCACCCAAGAATGGAATCATCGGGCGAAAACACTTGATAACCTCCTATAAGCAGCTTTTCTTGCCAACAGACCTTTCTCCATCAATTAGGAATCTGATGTCGTCACTAAACACATTCCTTAAATTGTAGCCATTTGTTGAGTGTTTTTTTTGGTGTCTAATCCGCATATATATCACCATTTCCCTTGATTTTCTTGACTGTATATCTCTTAAATGTCAACATATACACGTGTGATTTAGTTTACGAAGATTTTTCAATGCCGAGAACATCGACCAGAGAGTAAAAAAGGCGTAAGGTTCACAATGGTGTAAAATTAAAATGGGATATACCGGGATAGGATTCGAGTTACAGGAACACGGGCCAAACTAACCAACCAAGAATGGAATCGTCGAGCGAAAACACTTGACAACCTCCTAGAAGCAGCTTTTTTTACCACCAAACCTTTCTCCATCAATTATGAATCTGATGCCGTCACTAAACACATTTCTTAAATTGTAGCCACTTGTTGAGTGTTTTTTTTTTGTGTCTAATCCGCATATATATCACCATTACCCTTGATTTTCTTGACTGTATATCTTTTAAATATCAACATATACACGTGTGATTTAATTTACGGAGATTTTTCAATGCCGAGAACCTCGATCAGAGAGTAAAAAAGGCGTAAGGTTCACAATGGTGTAAAATTGAAATGGGATATATCGGCTTAGGATTCGAGTTACAGGAACAAGGACCAAACCAACCAACCAAGAATGGAATCGTCGAGCGAAAACACTTAACAACCTCCTAGAAGCAGCTTTTCTATCCACCAGACCTCTCTCCATCAATTAGGAATCTGATGCCGTCACTAAACACATTCCTTAAATTGTAGCCATTTGTTGGGTGTTTTTTTTGGTGTCTAATCCGCATATATATCACCATTGCCCTTGATTTTCTTGACTGTATATCTCTTAAATGTCAACATATACACGTGTGATTTAGTTTACGGAGATTTTTCAATGCCGAGAACCTCGATCAGAGAGTAAAAAAGGTGTAAGGTTCACAATGGTGTAAAATTGAAATGGGATATACCGGGTTAGGATTCGAGTTACAGGAACAAGGACCAAACCAACCAACCAAGAATGGAATCATCGAGCGAAAACACTTAACAACCCCCTAGAAGCAGCTTTTCTAGCCACCAGACCTCTCTCCATCAATTAGGAATCTGATGCCGTCACTAAACACATTCCTTAAATTGTAGCCATTTGTTGGGTGTTTTTTTGGTGTCTAATCCGCATATATATCACCAATGCCCTTGATTTTCTTGACTGTATATCTCTTAAATGTCAACATATACACGTGTGATTTAGTTTACGGAGATTTTTCAATGCCGAGAACCTCGATCAGAGAGTAAAAAAGGCGTAAGGTTCACAATGGTGTAAAATTGAAATGAGATATACCGGGCTAGGATTCGAGTTACAGGAACAAGGGCCAAACCAACCAACCAAGAATGGAATCGTCGAGAGAAAACACTTAACAACCTCCTAGAAGCAGCTTTTCTTGCCACCAGACCTCTCTCCATCAATTAGGAATCTGATGCCGTCACTAAACACATTCCATAAATTGTAGCCATTTGTTGAGTGTTTTTTTTTTGGTGTCTAATCCGCATATATATCACCATTGCCCTTGATTTTCTTGACTGTATATCTCTTAAATGTCAACATATACACGTGTTATTTAGTTTACGAAGATTTTTCAATGCCGAGAACCTCGATCAGAGAGTAAAAAAGGCGTAAGGTTCATAATGGTGTAAGATTAAAATGGGATATACCGGGCTAGGATTCGAGTTACAGGAACAAGGGCGAAACCAACCACCCAAGAATGGAATCATCGGGCGAAAACACTTGATAACCTCCTATAAGCAGCTTTTCTTGCCAACAGACCTTTCTCCATCAATTAGGAATCTGATGTCGTCACTAAACACATTCCTTAAATTGTAGCCATTTGTTGAGTGTTTTTTTTGGTGTCTAATCCGCATATATATCACCATTTCCCTTGATTTTCTTGACTGTATATCTCTTAAATGTCAACATATACACGTGTGATTTAGTTTACGAAGATTTTTCAATGCCGAGAACATCGACCAGAGAGTAAAAAAGGCGTAAGGTTCACAATGGTGTAAAATTAAAATGGGATATACCGGGATAGGATTCGAGTTACAGGAACACGGGCCAAACTAACCAACCAAGAATGGAATCGTCGAGCGAAAACACTTGACAACCTCCTAGAAGCAGCTTTTTTTACCACCAAACCTTTCTCCATCAATTATGAATATGATGCCGTCACTAAACACATTCCTTAAATTGTTGCCACTTGTTGAGTGTTTTTTTTTTGTGTCTAATCCGCATATATATCACCATTACCCTTGATTTTCTTGACTGTATATCTTTTAAATATCAACATATACACGTGTGATTTAATTTACGGAGATTTTTCAATGCCGAGAACCTCGATCAGAGAGTAAAAAAGGCGTAAGGTTCACAATGGTGTAAAATTGAAATGGGATATACCGGGCTATGATTCGAGTTACAGGAACAAGGGCCAAACCACCCAACCAAGAATGGAATCGTCGAGCGAAAACACTTAACAACCTCCTAGAAGCAGCTTTTCTTGCCACCAGACCTCTCTCCATCAATTAGGAATCTGATGCCGTCACTAAACACATTCCTTAAATTGTAGCCATTTGTTGAGTGTTTTTTTTTGGTGTCTAATCCGCATATATATCACCATTGCCCTTGATTTTCTTGACTGTATATCTCTTAAATGTCAACATATACACGTGTGATTTAGTTTACGAAGATTTTTCAATGCCGAGAACCTCGATCAGAGAGTAAAAAAGGCGTAAGGTTCACAATGGTGTAACATTAAAATGGGATATACCGGGCTAGGATTTGAGTTACAGGAACAAGGGCCAAACCAACCACCCAAGAATGGAATCGTTGAGCGAAAACACTTGACAACCTCCTAGAAGCAGTTTTTTCTTGCCACCAGACCTTTCTCCATCAATTAGGAATCTGATGCCGTCACTAAACACATTCCTTAAATTGTAGCCATTTTTTAGTGTTTTTTTTGGATGTCTGATCCGCATATATATCACATTTGCCCTTGATTGTCTTGACTGTATATCTCTTAAATGTCAACATATACACGTGTGATTTAGTTTACGAAGATTTTTCAATGCCGAGAACCTCGATCAGAGAGTAAAAAAGGCGTAAGGTTCACAATGGTGTAAAATTGAAATGCGATATACCGGGCTAGGATTCGAGTTACAGGAACAAGGGCCAAACCAACCAACCAAGAATGGAATCGTCGAGAGAAAACACTTAACAACCTCCTAGAAGCAGCTTTTCTTGCCACCAGACCTCTCTCCATCAATTAGGAATCTGATGCCGTCACTAAACACATTCCATAAATTGTAGCCATTTGTTGAGTGTTTTTTTTGGTGTCTAATCCGCATATATATCACCATTTCCCTTGATTTTCTTGACTGTATATCTCTTAAATGTCAACATATACACGTGTGATTTAGTTTACGAAGATTTTTCAATGCCGAGAACCTCGATCAGAGAGTAAAAAAGGCGTACGGTTCACAATGGTGTAACATTAAAATGGGATATACCGGGCTAGGATTCGAGTTACAGGAACAAGGGCCAAACCAACCACCCAAGAATGGAATCATCGAGCGAAAACACTTGACAACCTCCTAGAAGTAGCTTTTCTTGCCACCAGACCTTATCCAAAAATTAGGAATCTGATGCCGTCACTAAGCACATTCCTTAAATTGAAGCCATTTGATGAGTGTTTTTTTTGGTGTCTAATCCGCATATATATCACCAGTGCCCTTGATTTTCTTGACTGTATATCTCTTAAATATCAACAAACACACATGTGATTTAGTTTACGAAGATTTTTCAATGCCGAGAACCTCGATCAGAGAGTAAAAAAGGCGTAAGGTTCACAATGGTGTAAGATTAAAATGGGATATACCGGGCTAGGATTCGAGTTACAGGAAAAAGGGCCAAACCAACCACCCAAGAATGGAATCATCGAGCGAAAACACTTGACAACCTCCTAGAAGCAGCTTTTCTTGCCACCAGACCTTTCTCCATCAATTAGGAATCTGATGCCGTCACTAAACATATGCCTTAAATTGTAGCCATTTGTTGAGTGATTTTTTGGTGTTTAATCCGCATATATATCACCATTGCCCTTGATTTTCTTGACTGTATATCTCTTAAATGTCAACATATACACCTGTGATTAAGTTTACGAAGATTTTTCAATGCCGAGAACCTCGATCAGAGAGTAAAAAAGGCGTAAGGTTCACAATGGTGTAAGATTAAAATGGGATATATCGTGCTAGGATTCGAGTTACAGGAACAAGGGCCAAACCAACCATCCATGAATGGAATCGTCGAGCGAAAACACTTAACAACCTCCTAGAAGCAGCTTTTCTTGCCACCAGACCTTTCTCCATCAATTAGGAATCTGATGCCGTCACTAAACACATTCCTTAAATTGTAGCCATTTGTTGAGTGTTTTTTTTTGGTGTCTAATCCGCATATATATCACCATTGCCCTTGATTTTCTTGAATGTATATCTCTTAAATATCAACATATACATGTGTGATTTAGTTTACAAAGATTTTTCAATGCCGAGAATCTCGATCAGAGATTAAAAGAGGCGTTTGGTTCACAATGGTGTAAAATTAAAATGGAATATACCGGGCTAGGATTCGAGTTCAGGAACAAGGGCCAAACCAACCCCCCAAGAATGGAATCGTCGAGCGAAAACACTTGACAACCTCCTAGAAGCAACTTTTCTTGCCACCAGACCTTTCTCCATCAATTAGGAATCTGATGCCGACACTAAACACATTCCTTAAATTGTAGTCATTTGTTGAGTGTTTTTTTGGTTTCTAATTCGCATATATATCACCATTGCCCTTGATTTTCTTGAATGTATATCTCTTAAATATTAACATATACACGTGTGATTTAGTTTACGAAGATTTTTCTGTCACACCCCTTTCTGCGGCGGAAGCACGAGGTGTGATCATGAAAGGTTCTCATTGCATACGAAGAGTAAACATGCTACATGCTCGTAAAACAACATCAAATACCATGATTTGAAAACATAAGTTTAGCGTTTACATCGCTAGACAGCTTGAAACATTGTCTTAAAAGTTTACAACTTT
This sequence comes from Helianthus tuberosus, assembly GCA_030545235.1. Taxonomy (NCBI): domain Eukaryota; kingdom Viridiplantae; phylum Streptophyta; class Magnoliopsida; order Asterales; family Asteraceae; genus Helianthus; species Helianthus tuberosus. The sequence goes on along the minus strand of CM060414.1, from coordinate 172,793,677 downwards.
ATTTAAAGTTAAACACAAGCGACATCTACGAGCATAAGCAAGACCACGCGCACATCCATCCTAGTTACCTGAAATACATGTGAGTTTTGGAAAAACGTCAACATAAAGTTGGTGTGAATTCATGCAGTTTTGTATTTCATGTTTGTATACTTTGTATGAAAACATAGTTTGTGAGTAAATCAAGTTTTCATATATAAATTCAGTTTCATGTGTACACCACGTACACATGTATAATTCAATTCCTTCTTGAGTACCCCACGTACTCAAGTATAATTCTCATTTTCTTGAGTACCCCACGTACTTCAAGTATAATTCAATCTTCTTGAGTACCCCACGTACTTCAAGTATAATTCAATCTTCTTGAGTACCCCACGTACTTCAAGTTATATATCAATTTTTGTATGGTATGAATTTTTATGTAAATATAGTATTTCTGTAAATATCAGATTGTTAATGGGTTGCAAAGCCATTAACATGTGGCACGACATAGGAAGTCACCAAACCTAAGGCATTTAATTGGTATATTCTGAGACACAAAAGCACTACTCGATTCTCGCCCCGACCGAGTGTGAGGCTGCCAGGCACCCATTAGATCTAACCTTTTGTTCTGCGGTCTAAGTATGTACACGATTAATGGTGCTTCTGTACCCTATTCGTGACACTATTTCTCATAACGCATCCTACTTGGTTCTCGTTCTCACCAAGCGCGTTTCTTGTTATCATTTCTCATAGCGCCTCATACTTGGTTCTCGTTCTCACCAAGTGCGCTTCTCATATTCTTATATTTCATCACACTTGGTTCTCGTTCTCACCAAGTGTACTTCTTGTATTCTTATATTTCGTCACACTTGGTTCTCGTTCTCACCAAGTGTACTTCTTGTATTTATATCATACCAATTATAAATTTTGTACATGTATTTCACCCCCGAAGTTATAAAAACTGAAAACAGTTAAAGAAAAGGGGGAGCATGAACTCACAACTTTGCGTTCCTAGCGTCGTAAACTCCACCGGATTTGCTTAATTAACGTCGTAACCTATACGCGTTTTCTTAACATTAGTCACTAGACTTGCGTCGCACAAGTACAGTCACTCTCTTTTGTATATATTCTTGTGTTAAAAATATTCTATATTTTTAACTACGTATCTCACTTATATTATTTTCTCCAAAAATAAATATAAGTCTTTTGTGTTTTGCACTTTGCACCCGAATTATGTATCTTGTATGTTGTGTGTGTATTTTTATGTTTATACTCCTCATGAGTATTTAGTGTATTTTTAAGTCTTAATACACTAGCACGTATAACACATACTTTATACACTTAGCACAAAAGTTGGTGATAAAATAATATATATTTTTCTCTCAAAAATATACATACTTATATCCATTTTTATTGTTGAAGAAATCCTCATTTCTTATCACCAAAAATTAGGGAAACCTTGGTAATACTTTTAAATACATTTTTAGGGAATAAGTTTCTCAAAACTTATATTTTTCTAAGTGTCAAAATTTATAAAAATTTTGACAGAGTTTCCCCTAAAAATGGAGGTTTCCCATGTTTTCAAAACATGTGTTTATTTTCTTTTAAATTGTCAACAATCATCAACAACAATTATCAACAATACTCATCAACAATAATCACTAATTTCCCCATTTCATGAACTTGAATATTTACAAAAATGTGTAGTAACTTACTAGCACATGTAGTAAGTCTTGTCATCTTTAAAAATAATTTTAGTTTCTTAAAAACTTTATTTTTAAAGAATATGAAGTTTCACAACTTCTAGTCGAGATTCGCAAAAATATTTCTTTGTTAAATTTTTCTTGTGACACAAGTGTCTACACACTTGTTTATGTACTAAAATGCTTTTAGTTCGGATAAGATCCGGGTTTTAACAAAACTAATATTTTTGCTTGGTTCTTCCGAAAAACCACTTGTAGATCTTTAGATCTACATGTTTAGAGTCTTATTTTACAAGAAAATTTACTTTTACACAAGTTCATGTCTTATGAATGGATGGATCCATCATCTTTTAACTTTATAACTTTTACATCCTACTAGTTCATGCTTTCTAACATGGACTAGTATGTCTAGATGATGATCCATCTTGTTTTTACTAACGACAACATCAAATAATAACAATCATACAAGATTCACAGGATTTACACACATATCTACTCTTTATCCAACTAGTTTATCTTTCTTTCAAGACTTTTAGTTTTGATCTTGTGTGTTCTTGAGTTTTAACCGTTAAATCACCTATTAACCACTATAAACAAGAACAATATGGTGTTTTAGAGCACTTACTACTAGCACAAGGCTAGGGAAGAAACAAGGCGTAAAAGTGGTGGATAAAAGCAAATGAAGGAGGTCCTTCAAGATCCGTTGCTTGCAACCTTCCTAAATAGGCTTGAGACACCTTAGAATCACCTTGGAATATATTGGAATGGAACAAAAATGTTGGATGTATGGTGGATGGATGGAGCCGTGAACTATGGAGGAGGGAGGAAGAGGTGAATTTTGGTGAAGTGTTGTTAAGGCCTTGGGGTTATTATAAGCTTACTTCCAACAAGTGTGTAACCATTGGATTATATGCCTCCCATAGTACAAGACACAATCAATTAAACAATCACATAAAATTCCACTAATTAGGCCATGTGGCCGTATTCTAACATGGGGGAGGGGGTCTAATTGTAAGTTGGAACCATGTAGTTAGATTATAATTCAATTTCAAGTATATGGTTAGTTTAGTGTGTTAAGTAATATATAGTGTGTTAGGGTATTCGGGGACCCTAACTAGCTTAGAAAATAAAAACAATGCTTCTAGCATTATTTTGATGTTCCGGGTATTACCCGGTTGTTCGGTTATACACCGGTTCGTTAAAGCGCTAAATTACACTTTTTAGTGTCTTCTAAGTACCTTTTTGTATCCTTTCAGTTCCCAACACTTAGGGAAATATTCTGGATAATAAAACGACATTTCTGCATAATATTTATATATCCAACTGCTGATTTATTGCTGAATTATCTAAAATTCTGCACTTAAAGTGCGTTTCGGGTGCTTTTTAGTGCTTATTTTTGCTTTCGTATTGCATATATATTAACCCTTGTATGTACTCTTGGGTTTTAATGCATTCTTGTTGTCGGACCTACACCTAGGCCTCAATTCTTATGTCTGTCTGCTCTCTGCAATTCTGTTGACACAGTGTGTCTTACCGGTGAGTTTACTATTATTTCTGACGCAACGCTCTCGTTTATGCATAAAGCAATATTTTGTAGTATACAACATGCATGAATTCACTTGTTTAATCATGTGTTCAGACATTGCTGACAATTAAACTCATAATTGCAGTCATTAAGCAATAATTAATGTGTACGGAAATTACCGGTTTGGGCCAGTTGTCACAGTCTCCCCCCGTTAAAAGAATTTCGTCCCGAAATTCAGACTGAACTCACTCTCGCTGGAGTCTTCTTGAATAGGTGGGGATACTTTTTCTTGAACTGGTCTTCACGTTCCCATGTGTACTCGGGTCCGTGCTTAGAGCTCCAACGTACTTTGACAAGCTTCACACTGCTCCTCCTGGTCTTGTTGACTTTCCAGTCAGTAACCTCAACGGGTTGCTCTGTAAATCGGAGGGCTTCGTCAATATGCACTTCATCCATCGGGATGATCACGTTTTCTTGTGTTGGACTCTTCTTCAGGTTGGATACATGAAACGTATCATGTACTCCATTAAGTTCTTCCGGTAACTCCAACTTGTATGCCACGGTACCAATTCTCTTCAAAATTCTGAATGGCTCGATGTATCGTGGATTCAGCTTTCCACGCTTTCCAAACCTGACTACGCCCTTCCATGGTGAGACTTTTAACAACACTTTGTCTCCCACCTTGAAATCTACCGATTTTCTATTTGGATCAGCGTAGCTCTTTTGTCGCTCTCGAGCCGCCTTAATGCGTTCTCGGATCTGCGCAATCTTGTCGGTGGTCTCTTGTACAAGTTCAGGACCAACCATACGCTTATCTCCAGCGTCTGCCCAACATAAGGGCGATCGGCATTTGCGGCCATACAGAGCTTCGAACGGCGCGACTTTTATGCTCGTATGATAGCTGTTATTGTAGGAAAACTCAACTAAAGGTAGATGAGTATCCCAGCTGCCGCCTAGATCCATGACACATGCGCGAAGCATATCTTCTAACGTTTGTATAGTCCGTTCGCTATGGCCGTCTGTTTGCGGATGGAATGCCGTGCTCAGATCTAGCTGGGATCCAAAGGCTTCCTGAAATGATTGCCAGATTCTTGAGACAAAGCGTCCATCTCTGTCTGAAATGATTGAGATTGGCACTCCATGACGTGCCACAATTTCTCTTAAGTATATCTCTGCAAGCTTTCCAATGTTATCCTTTTCTCGGATTGGTAGGAAATGCGCATACTTCGTCAATCGATCAACGATTACCCATATCATATCGTGCCCTCTCGGGGTCCTGGGTAATTTCGTTATGAAGTCCATCGAGATTTGTTCCCACTTCCATACGGGAATCTCTGGTTGTTGTAGTAGGCCGGACGGTTTCTGATATTCTGCCTTAACCTTGGCACAGGTTAGGCATTTTCCAACGTAAACAGCAACGTCGCTCTTGAGTCTCGGCCACCAATAGTATTCTTTCAAGTCTTGATACATCTTGTCCGACCCTGGGTGGATCGAATATCTCGATTTGTGGGCTTCATTAAGGATGACTTCTCGTAGGCCACCATAGAGCGGAACCCAAATGCGCTTTTTAAAGTATAAGGCTCCCTCTCCATTTGGCACCATGTATTTCAGCATACCCCGTAGGTATTCAGCTTTACGGTTCTCTTCTTTAAGAGCTTCTTGTTGTGCCTCTCGAATGCGTGCCGTGAGGTTCGTTCGAATCGTCATTTCTAATGCTCGAACCCTTAGGGTCTTAACCCTTTCTTTTCGGCTGAATGCGTCCGCTACAACGTTCGCCTTTCCAGGATGGTATTTAATCTCACAGTCATAATCATTCAGCAGCTCGACCCAACGTCGCTGGCGCATATTCAATTCCTTCTGATCAAATATGTGTTGCAAGCTTTTGTGATCTGTGAAGATTGTACATCGAGTACCATATAAATAATGTCGCCAAATCTTTAAGGCGAATACCACTGCACCCAGCTCCAGGTCGTGAGTGGTATAATTTCTCTCGTGAACCTTCAGTTGTCTTGAAGCATAAGCGATGACTTTTTGGCGTTGCATGAGCACGCAACCCAAGCCTTGTCGTGAGGCGTCGAAGTATACCATGAAGTCTTCAGTGCCTTCGGGTAATGATAGTATCGGTGCATCGCATAGCTTGCTCTTAAGTAACTGGAAGGCTTCTTCTTGTTTGTGACCCCAGTCGTACTTCTTGCCTTTCTGAGGAAGGGTCGTTAGCGGTTGAGCTATCTTCGAGAAATTCTCAATGAATCGCCGATAGTAGCCCGCTAAGCCCAAAAATTGTCGGACTTCAGTTGGGGTCTTGGGAGCTTCCCAATTCTTTATTGCTTCAATCTTGGACGGGTCTACATGAATGCCCTTCTCATTCACCACGTGACCAAGAAATTGTACTTCGCGAATCCAGAATTCGCATTTCGAGAACTTTGCATAAAGTTTCTCTTTCTTCAGTAGTTCCAGAATAGTTCTGAGATGTTGCTCATGCTCTTCTTTCGTTCGCGAGTAAATCAGGATATCATCGATAAATACAATCACGAATTTATCGAGATATGGTTTACATACGCGGTTCATCAGATCCATAATGACCGCTGGCGCGTTCGTCAGTCCAAACGGCATCACAAGGAATTCGTAGTGCCCATAGCGCGTTCTGAATGCAGTCTTTGGCACACTTTCATCTTGGATTTTCAGCTGATGGTATCCAGATCGAAGGTCGATCTTGGAATAGTAGCTTGATCCTTGTAGTTGATCAAACAAGTCATCAATCCTCGGTAGCGGATACCGATTCTTGATTGTGAGCTTGTTCAGTTCCCTGTAATCGATACACATCTGCAGTGATCCATCCTTCTTCTTCACGAATAATACTAGAGCTCCCCAGGGTGAGAAGCTTGGCCTTATGAATCCTTTATCCAACAACTCCTGAAGCTGTGTAGATAATTCTTGCATTTCGGATGGCGCAAGTCGATATGGAGCCTTGGCTACAGGAGCGGCTCCTGGAACCAAGTCTATGTGGAATTCGACTTGTCGTTGCGGAGGTAGTCCTGGCAGATCTTCGGGGAACACATCAAGAAATTCCTTCACCACAGGAATGTCTTCGAGTTTTGGCTCCACAGCCTTCTTATCTACAACGTGTGCTAGGAAAGCAACACATCCTTTCCTTAAGCACTTCTGTGCCTTCATACAACTGATGATTCGTAGAGGCGCGTTTCGTCTTTCTCCATGTACGATGAGAGTTTCATCATTCGTCAGAGGGATGCGAATGATTTTCTCATGACAAATGACTTCAGCTTTGTTCTTGGACAACCAGTCCATTCCGACCACTACATCGAAGCTACCCAATTGAATAGGTAGGAGGTCGATGCTAAAATTTCGCTCGCCAAGTTCCAGTGTGCAGCCTCTAACAACTTCGCCCGATTCAACAAGTTTACCATTGGCTAGTTCTATGGAATAAGGAATTTCCAATCTACTAGATTCTATTCCAAGTATGCGTTTAAATTCCACAGACATGAAGCTATAATCGGCGCCAGTGTCGAATAATATGGATGCAAAGTGATTGTTAATGAGAAACGTACCGGTGACCACGTTAGGGTCCTCGCGTGCGTCTCTTGCTCCAATCACAAATGCTCGAGCCGGAGCGTTGTTTCTCTCTGGGCAGTTCTTCATGAAGTGGTCATTGCTTCCACACTTGAAGCATCCTTGGTTCTGCCCTTTCCCGTTGCCATTCTTATTACCAGCACCGTTTCCATTTCGGTTCTTTCCTTTTCCCCAACAGTCTGCTGTTCGATGACCCAATTTACCACATTTGTCGCACCTTGGAATGCGACAAGCTCCATCATGATGATACTTACATTTTTGGCATCTAGGCATGGAGCGTTGGTATGCTTTGGTTGCATGGGTTTTCGTCTCCTGAGGCGGATTAGTGTCGCGCTTCTTGCTGAAACCCTTGTTGTTGCGAGTTGCTTGGTTCAAACTTGTATGCTTTCTCTTTTTGTCACTGGACGACTCAGCATGTGTCTCGGTCTTTTCTGTTGGGTTCAGTGATAGCTTCTTCATACGAACACAATCTTCAGTAAGGCTGACAGCCAGAGTTACAGCCTCGGTGATTGTTTGTGGTTTGGCCGACGTCACCATGCCACGAAACTCTGAGGCCAGTCCCCAAATGTAGCGTTCCACACGCTTAAATTCAGGAGTCACCATGTAGGGAAGCACTCTTGACAGATCGTGGAACCTTCGAGTGTAACCATTGATGTCAGCACCTTCCATAGTCAAGTGCCATAACTATGTTTCCAGCCTTTGGAGTTCCGCACGAGAGCAGTACTTCTCTCTCATCCTTTCCTTCAGTTCCTCCCAAGTTAGGCCATAAGCGGCATCATCACCCAAAGTTTGGGCTTGCAGGTTCCACCAGGTCAGAGCTTCATCGACGAATAACCCAGTAGCAAAAGTGACTTGCTGATCCGCGGTACACTTGCTCATGCGGATAGTAGCTTCAGTCTTCTCCGTCCAGCGCACAAATGCTATTGCACCTCCTGTGCCATCATAGTTCATCGGCTTGCAGTCGAGGAACTGCTTGAAAGTGCAGCCTGGAATTGATTCAACCAATTCACGTGTGAGCAATCGAAGAAACAATGAAACAAAGACCGTTCATAAATTTCCTCATGCTTAGCACAGTGTCTTAAGGTTACCTTGAGCTGTATTGCCTCCAGACGAATCTCCATTCCCATTACGCCTAGCGTTGCTTGGTCCACCACTGTCTTGAGTTCGGTTCGCCTCGTACTGGGCGATAGCAGCGGAGATCCTTTCCTCCAGTAGAGCGTTCAGCTCTTCAGCAGTTCTGGGAAGTGGGGGAGGAGGAGGTTGATCGTCATTGCGAGCATTCACAGCTTTCCTGGGTGCCATGTTCTGACAGAACATAACACAACAGGGTTACACGTTTGTTTGATATCGTCCTACTAGGCAGTAGTAGTATATATATTCACAGGTATATATCACATAAGTGACATCAAACAATTATTACTCTAGCAGAGTACTTATTAGGCTTGCACTGAGGGAATCTATACATGACAAGACTTGCTATGGTTTCTGTGCACTGAATTCCATAATTATGTATGCATCCATAATTACGTAACTCCTTGCACAGTTCGCACAGTTCGTTTCATCCTCCTATTTCTTCCTTCAGATGGGCCATTGCTTTTAGGTAGAGTCACATATACTCGTGACATTCTAATTCTAGTACATGCTAATTATCACACATAATTGCAGGTAATTTCTAGTCAACGACAGGTGCTACTCAAGTGCACTCTAAGTCTCGTAGCGTCTTTTCCAGGCTCATGTAACTAGTTTCAGGTAGTGGATGTCGCGGGAAGTTTTATGCAATGAAAACTCTTTGAAAATTGTTTTCGTGAATGGATCCTAGAGATTGTAGACTAGACTCGAGAAGGAATCCTGGTTCACTACAATCGCAGCTCTGATACCAATCTGTCACACCCCTTTCTGCGGCGGAAGCACGAGGTGTGATCATGAAAGGTTCTCATTGCATACGAAGAGTAAACATGCTACATGCTCGTAAAACAACATCAAATACCATGATTTGAAAACATAAGTTTAGCGTTTACATCGCTAGACAGCTTGAAACATCGTCTTAAAAGTTTACAACTTTATTTAAAGTTAAACACAAGCGACATCTACGAGCATAAGCAAGACCACGCGCACATCCATCCTAGTTACCTGAAATACATGTGAGTTTTGGAAAAACGTCAACATAAAGTTGGTGTGAATTCATGCAGTTTTGTATTTCATGTTTGTATACTTTGTATGAAAACATAGTTTGTGAGTAAATCAAGTTTTCATATATAAATTCAGTTTCATGTGTACACCACGTACACATGTATAATTCAATTCCTTCTTGAGTACCCCACGTACTCAAGTATAATTCTCATTTTCTTGAGTACCCCACGTACTTCAAGTATAATTCAATCTTCTTGAGTACCCCACGTACTTCAAGTTATATATCAATTTTAGTATGGTATGAATTTTTATGTAAATACAGTATTTCTGTAAATATCAGATTGTTAATGGGTTGCAAAGCCATTAACATGTTGCACGACATAGGAAGTCACCAAACCTAAGGCATTTAATTGGTATATTCTGAGACACAAAAGCACTACTCGATTCTCGCCCCGACCGAGTGTGAGGCTGCCAGGCACCCGTTAGATCTAACCTTTTGTTCTGCGGTCTAAGTATGTACACGATTAATGGTGCTTCTGTACCCTATTCGTGACACTATTTCTCATAACGCATCCTACTTGGTTCTCGTTCTCACCAAGCGCGTTTCTTGTTATCATTTCTCATAGCGCCTCATACTTGGTTCTCGTTCTCACCAAGTGCGCTTCTCATATTCTTATATTTCATCACACTTGGTTCTCGTTCTCACCAAGTGTACTTCTTGTATTCTTATATTTCGTCACACTTGGTTCTCGTTCTCACAAAGTGTACTTCTTGTATTTATATCATACCAATTATAAATTTTGTACATTTGTACATGTATTTCACCCCCGAAGTTATAAAAATTGAAAACATTTAAGAAAAGGGGGAGCATGAACTCACAACTTTGCGTTCCTAGCGTCGTAAACTCCACCGGATTTGCTTAATTAACGTCGTAACCTATACGCGTTTTCTTAACATTAGTCACTAGACTTGCGTCGCACAAGTACAGTCACTCTCTTTTGTATATATTCTTGTGTTAAAAATATTCTATATTTTTAACTACGTATCTCACTTATATTGTTTTCTCCAAAAATAAATATAAGTCTTTTGTGTTTTGCACTTTGCACCCGAATTATGTATCTTGTATGTTGTATGTGTATTTTTATGTTTATACTCCTCATGAGTATTTAGTGTATTTTTAAGTCTTAATACACTAGCACGTATAACACATACTTTATACACTTAGCACAAAAGTTGGTGATAAAATAATATATATTTTTCTCTCAAAAATATACATACTTATATCCATTTTTATTGTTGAAGAAATCCTCATTTCTTATCACCAAAAATTAGGGAAACCTTGGTAATACTTTTAAATACATTTTTAGGGAATAAGTTTCTCAAAACTTATATTTTTCTAAGTGTCAAAATTTATAAAAATTTTGACAGAGTTTCCCCTAAAAATGGAGGTTTCCCATGTTTTCAAAACATGTGTTTATTTTCTTTTAAATTGTCAACAATCATCAACAACAATTATCAACAATACTCATCAACAATAATCACTAATTTCCCCATTTCATGAACTTGAATATTTACAAAAATGTGTAGTAACTTACTAGCACATGTAGTAAGTCTTGTCATCTTTAAAAATAATTTTAGTTTCTTAAAAACTTTATTTTTAAAGAATATGAAGTTTCACAACTTCTAGTCGAGATTCGCAAAAATATTTATTTGTTAAATTTTTCTTGTGACACAAGTGTCTACACACTTGTTTATGTACTAAAATGCTTTTAGTTCGGATAAGATCCGGGTTTTAACAAAACTAATATTTTTGCTTGGTTCTTCCGAAAAACCACTTGTAGATCTTTAGATCTACATGTTTAGAGTCTTATTTTACAAGAAAAATTACTTTTACACAAGTTCATGTCTTATGAATGGATGGATCCATCATCTTTTAACTTTATAACTTTTACATCCTACTAGTTCATGCTTTCTAACATGGACTAGTATGTCTAGATGATGATCCATCTTGTTTTTACTAACGACAACATCAAATAATAACAATCATACAAGATTCACAGGATTTACACACATATCTACTCTTTATCCAACTAGTTTATCTTTCTTTCAAGACTTTTAGTTTTGATCTTGTGTGTTCTTGAGTTTTAACCGTTAAATCACCTATTAACTACTATAAACAAGAACAATATGGTGTTTTAGAGCACTTACTACTAGCACAAGGCTAGGGAAGAAACAAGGCGTAAAAGTGGTGGATAAAAGCAAATGAAGGAGGTCCTTCAAGATCCGTTGCTTGCAACCTTCCTAAATAGGCTCGAGACACCTTAGAATCACCTTGGAATATATTGGAATGGAACAAAAATGTTGGATGTATGGTGGATGGATGGAGCCGTGAACTATGGAGGAGGGAGGAAGAGGTGAATTTTGGTGAAGTGTTGTTAAGGCCTTGGGGTTATTATAAGCTTACTTCCAACAAGTGTGTAACCATTGGATTATATGCCTCCCATAGTACAAGACACAATCAATTAAACAATCAAATAAAATCCCACTAATTAGGCCATGTGGCCGTATTCTAACATGGGGGAGGGGGTCTAATTGTAAGTTGGAACCATGTAGTTAGATTATAATTCAATTTCAAGTATATGGTTAGTTTAGTGTGTTAAGTAATATATAGTGTGTTAGGGTATTCGGGGACCCTAACTAGCTTAGAAAATAAAAACAATGCTTCTAGCATTATTTTGATGTTCCGGGTATTACCCGGTTGTTCGGTTATACACCGGTTCGTTAAAGCGCTAAATTACACTTTTTAGTGTCTTCTAAGTACCTTTTTGTATCCTTTCAGTTCCCAACACTTAGGGAAATATTCTGGATAATAAAACGACATTTCTGCATAATATTTATATATCCAACTGCTGATTTATTGCTGAATTATCTAAAATTCTGCACTTAAAGTGCGTTTCGGGTGCTTTTTAGTGCTTATTTTTGCTTTCGTATTGCATATATATTAACCCTTGTATGTACTCTTGGGTTTTAATGCATTCTTGTTGTCGGACCTACACCTAGGCCTCAATTCTTATGTCTGTCTGCTCTCTGCAGTTCTGTTGACACAGTGTGTCTTACCGGTGAGTTTACTATTATTTCTGACGCAACGCTCTCGTTTATGCATAAAGCAATATTTTGTAGTATACAACATGCATGAATTCACTTGTTTAATCATGTGTTCAGACATTGCTGACAATTAAACTCATAATTGCAGTCATTAAGCAATAATTAATGTGTACGGAAATTACCGGTTTGGGCCAGTTGTCACATTTTCAATGCCGAGAACCTCGATCAGAGAGTAAAAAAGGCGTAAGGTTCACAATGGTGTAAAATTAAAATGGGATATACCGGGCGAGGATTCGAGTTACAGGAACAATGGCCAAACCAACCACCCAAGAATGGAATCGTTGAGCGAAAACACTTGACAACCTCCTAGAAGCAGTTTTTTCTTGCCACCAGACCTTTCTCCATCAATTAGGAATCTGATGCCGTCACTAAACACATTCCTTAAATTGTAGCCATTTTTGAGTGTTTTTTTTGGGTGTCTGATCCGCATATATATCACCTTTGCCCTTGATTGTCTTGACTGTATATCTCTTAAATGTCAACATATACACGTGTGATTTAGTTTACGAAGATTTTTCAATGCCGAGAACCTCTATCAGAGAGTAAAAAAGGCGTAAGGTTCACAATGGTGTAAAATTAAAATGGGATATACCGGGATAGGATTCGAGTTACGGGAACAATGGCCAAACCAACCACCCAAGAGTGGAATCGTCAAGCGAAAACACTTGACAACCTCCTAGATACAGCTTTTTTGGCCACCAGACCTTTCTACATCAATTAGGAATCTGATGCCGTCACTAAACACATTCCTTAAATTGTAGCCATTTGTTGAGTGTTTTTTTTTTTTGTCTAATCCACATGTATATCACCATTGCCCTTGATTTTCTTGACAGTGTATCTCTTAAATATCAACATATACACGTGTGATTTAGTTTACGAAGATTTTTCAATGCCGAGAATCTCGCTCAGAGATTAAAAGAGGCGTTTGGTTCACAATGGTGTAAAATTAAAATGGAATATACCGGGCTAGGATTCGAGTTACAGGAACAAGGGCCAAACCAACCACCCAAGAATGGAATCGTCGAGCGAAAACACTTGACAACCTCCTAGAAGCAACTTTTCTTGCCACCAGACCTTTCTCCATCAATTAGGAATCTGATGCTGTCACTAAACACATTCCTTAAATTGTAGCCATTTGTTGAGTGTTTTTTTTGTGTCTAATCCACATGTATATCACCATTGCCCTTGATTTTCTTGAATGTATATCTCTTAAATATTAGCATATACACGTGTGATTTAGTTTACGAAGATTTTTCAATGCCGAGAACCTCGATCAGAGAGTAAAAAAGGCGTAAGGTTCACAATGGTGTAAAATTAAAATGGGATATACCGGGCTACAATTCGAGTTACAGGAACAAGGGCCAAACAAACCACCCAAGAATGGAATCGTTGAGCGAAAACACTTGACAACCTCCTAGAAGCAGATTTTTCTTGCCACCAGACCTTTCTCCATCAATTAGGAATCTGATGCCGTCACTAAACACATTCCTTAAATTGTAGCCATTTTTGAGTGTTTTTTTTGGGTGTCTGATCCGCATATATATCACCTTTGCCCTTGATTGTCTTGACTGTATATCTCTTAAATGTCAACATATACACGTGTGATTTAGTTTACGAAGATTTTTCAATGCCGAGAACCTCTATCAGAGAGTAAAAAAGGCGTAAGGTTCACAATGGTGTAAAATTAAAATGGGATATACCGGGCTAGGATTCGAGTTACGGGAACAATGGCCAAACCAACCACCCAAGAATGGAATCGTCGAGCGAAAACACTTGACAACCTCCTAGATACAGCTTTTCTTGCCACCAGACCTTTATGCATCAATTAGGAATCTGATGCCGTCACTAAACACATTCCTTAAATTGTAGCCATTTGTTGAGTGTTTTTGTTTGTGTCTAATCCACATGTATATCACCGTTGCCCTTGATTTTCTTGACAATATATCTCTTAAATATCAACATATATACACGTGTGATTTAGTTTACGAAGATTTTTCAATGCCGAGAATCTTGCTCAGAGATTAAAAGAGGCGTTTGTTTCACAATGGTGTAAAATTAAAATGGGATATACCGGGCTAGGATTCGAGTTACAGGAACAAGGGCCAAACCAACCACCCAAGAATGGAATCGTCGAGCGAAAACACTTGACAACCTCCTAGAAGCAACTTTTCTTGCCACCAGACCTTTCTCCATCAATTAGGAATCTGATGCCGTCACTAAACACATTCCTTAAATTGTAGCCATTTGTTGAGTGTTTTTTTTTGTGTCTAATCCACATGTATATCACCATTGCCCTTGATTTTCTTGAATGTATATCTCTTAAATATTAACATATACACGTGTGATTTAGTTTACGAAGGTTTTTCAATGCCTAGAACCTCGATCAGAGAGTAAAAAAGGCGTAAGGTTCACAATGGTGTAAAATTAAAATGGGATATACCGGGCTAGGATTCGAGTTACAGGAACAAGGGCCAAACCAACCACCCAAGAATGGAATCGTTGAGCGAAAACACTTGACAACCTCCTAGAAGCAGTTTTTTCTTGCCACCAGACCTTTCTCCATCAATTAGGAATCTGATGCCGTCACTAAACACATTCCTTAAATTGTAGCCATTTTTTGAGTGTTTTTTTTGGGTGTCTGATCTGCATATATATCACATTTGCCCTTGATTGTCTTGACTGTATATCTCTTAAATGTCAACATATACACGTGTGATTTAGTTTACGAAGATTTTTCAATGCCGAGAACCTCTATCAAAGAGTAAAAAAGGCGTAAGGTTCCCAATGGTGTAAAATTAAAATGGGATATACCGGGATAGGATTCGAGTTACGGGAACAAGGGCCAAACCAACCACCCAAGAATGGAATCATAGAGCGAAAACACATGATAACCTCCTAGAAGCATATTTTCTTGCCACCAGACCTTTCTCCATCAATTAGAAATCTGATACCGTCACTAAACACATTCCTTAAATTGTAGCCATTTGTTGAGTGTTTTTTTGGTGTCTAATCCGCATATATATCACCATTGCCCATGATTTTCTTGATTGTATATCTCTTAAATATCAACATATACACGTGTGATTTAGTTTAAGAAGATTTTTATTGCCGAGAACCTCGATCAGAGAGTAAAAGAGGCGTAAAGTTCACAATGGTGTAAAATTAAAATGGGATATACCGGGCTAGGATTCGAGTTACAGGAACAAGGCCCAAACCAACCACCCAAGAATGGAATCGTCGAGCGAAAACACTTGACAACCTCCTAGAAGCAGCTTTTCTTGCCACCAGACCTTTCTCCATCAATTAGGAATCTGATGCCGTCACTAAACACATTCCTTAAATTGTAGCCATTTGTTGAGTGTTTTTTTTTGGTGTCCAATCCGCATATATATCACCATTGCCCTTGATTTTCTTGACTGTATATCTATTAAATATCAACATATACACGTGTGATTTAGTTTACGAAGATTTTTCAATGCCGAGAACCTCGATCAGAGAGTAAAAAAGGCATAAGGTTCACAATGGTGTAAATTTAAAATGGGATATACCGGGCTAGGATTTGAGTTACAGGAACAAGGGCCAAGCAAACCACCCAAGAATGGAATCGTCGAGCGAAAACACTTGACAACCTCTTAGAAGGAGCTTTTCTTGCCACCAGACCTTTCTCCATCAATTAGGAATCTGATGCCGTCACTAAACACATTCCTTAATTTGTAGCCATTTGTTGAGTGTTTTTTTTTTGTTTCTAATCCGCATATATATCACCACTGCCCTTGATTTTCTTGACTGTATATCTCTTAAATGTCAACATATACACGTGTGATTTAGTTTACGAAGATTTTTCAATGCCGAGAACCTCTATCAGAGAGTAAAAAAGGCGTAAGGTTCACAATGGTGTAAAATTAAAATGGGATATACCGGGCTAGGATTCGAGTTACGGGAACAAGGGCCAAACCAACTACCCAAGAATGGAATCGTGGAGCGAAAACACTTGACAACCTCCTAGTCGCAGCTTTTCTTGCCACCAGACCTTTTTTCTATCAATTAGGAATCTGATGCCGTCACTAAACACATTCCTTAAATTTTAGGCATTTGTTGAGTGTTTATTTTTGTGTCTAATCCGCATATATATCACCATTGCCCTTGATTTTCTTGACTGTATATCTATTAAATATCAACATATACACGTGTGATTTAGTTTACGAAGATTTTTCAATGCCAAGAACCTCGATCAGAGTGTAAAAGAAGCGTAAGGTTCACAATGGTGTAAAATTAAAATGGGATATACCGGGCTAGGATTCGAGTTACTGGAACAAGTGCCAAACCAACCACCCAAGAATGGAATCGTCGAGCAAAAACACTTGACAACCACCTAGAAGCAGCTTTTCTTGTCACCAGACCTTTCTCCATCAATTAGAAATCTGATGTCGTCACTAAACACATTCCTTAAATTGTAGCCATTTGTTGAGTGTTTTTTTTTGTCTCTAATCCGCATATATATCACCATTGCCCTTGATTTTCTTGGCTGTATATCTCTTAAATGTCAACATATACACGTGTGATTTAGTTTACGAAGATTTTTCAATGCCGAGAACCTCTATCAGAGAGTAAAAAAGGCGTAAGGTTCACGATGGTGTAAAATTAAAATGGGATATACCGGGCTAGGATTCGAGTTATGGGAACAAGGGCCAAACCAACCATCCAAGAATGGAATCGTCGAGCGAAAACACTTGACAACCTCCTAGAAGCTGTTTTTCTTGCCACCAGACCTTTCTCCATCAATTAGGAATCTGATGTCGTCACTATACACATTCCTTAAATTGTAGCCATTTGTCGAGTGTTTTTTTTGGTGTCTAATTCGCGTATATATCACCATTGCCCTTGATTTTCTTGACTGTATATCTCTTAAATATCAACATATACACGTGTGATTAGTTTACAAAGATTTTTGAATGCCGAGAACCTCGATCAGAGAGTAAAAGAGGCGTAAGGTTCACAATGGTGTAAAATTAAAAGGGGATATACCGGGCTAGGATTCGAGTTACAGGAACAAGGGTCAAACCAACCACCCAAGAATGGAATCGTCGAGCGAAAACACTTGACAACCTCCTAGAAGCAACTTTTCTTGCCACCAGACCTTTCTCCATCAATTAGGAATCTGATGCCGTCACTAAACACATTCCTTAAATTGTAGCCATTTGTCGAGTGTTTTTTTTTTGGTGTCTAATCCACATATATATCACCATTGCCCTTGATTTTCTTGACTGTATATCTCTTAAATATCAACATATACACGTGTGACTTAGTTTACGAAGATTTTTCAATGCCGAGAACCTCAATCAGAGAGTAAAAAAAGCGTAAGGTTCACAATGGTGTAAAATCAAAAGAGGATATACCGGGCTAGGATTCGAGTTACGGGAACAAGGGCCAAACCAACCACCCAAGAATGGAATCATCGAGCGAAAACACTTGACAACCTCCTAGAAGCAGCTTTTCTTGCCACCAGACCTTCCTCCATCAATTAGGAATCTGATGCCGTCACTAAACACATTCCTTAAATTGTAGCCATTTGTCGAGTGTTTTTTTTGTGTGTCTAATTCGCGTATATATCACCATTGCCCTTGATTTTCTTGACTGTATATCTCTTAAATATCAACATATACACGTGAGATTTAGTTTACGAAGATTTTTCAATGCCGAGAACCTCGATCAGAGAGTAAAAGAGGCGTAAGGTTCACAATGGTGTAAAATTAAAAGGGGGTATACCGGGTTAGGATTCGAGTTATAGGAATAAGGGCCAAACCAACCACCCAAGAATGGAATCGTCGAGCGAAAACACTTGACAACCACCTAGAAGCAGCTTTTCTTGCCACCAGACCTTTCTCCATCAATTAGAAATCTGATGTCGCCATTAATCACATTCCTTAAATTGTAGCCATTTGTTGAGTGTTTTTTTTTGTCTCTAATCCGCATATATATCACCATTGCCATTGATTTTGTTGGCTGTATATCTCTTAAATGTCAACATATACACGTGTGATTTAGTTTACGAAGATTTTTCAATGCCGAGAACCTCTATCAGAGAGTAAAAAAGGCGTAAGGTTCCCGATGGTGTAAAATTAAAATGGGATATACCGGGCTAGGATTCGAGTTATGGGAACAAGGGCCAAACCAACCACCCAAGAATGGAATCGTCGAGCGAAAACACTTGACAACCTCCTAGAAGTTGTTTTTCTTGCCACCAGACCTTTCTCCAATAATTAGGAATCTGATGTCGTCACTATACACATTCCTTAAATTGTAGCCATTTGTCGAGTGTTTTTTTTGGTGTCTAATTCGCGTATATATCACCATTGCCCTTGATTTTCTTGACTGTATATCTCTTAAATATGAACATATACACGTGTGATTTAGTTTACAAAGATTTTTCAATGCCGAGAACCTCGATTAGAGAGTAAAAGAGGCGTAAGGTTCACAATGGTGTAAAATTAAAAGGGGATATACCGGGCTAGGATTCGAGTTACAGGAACAAGGGCCAAAACCAACCACCCAAGAATGGAATCGTCGAGCGAAAACACTTGACAACCTCCTAGAAGCAGCTTTTCTTACCACCAAACCTTTCTCCATCAATTAGGAATCTGATGCCGTCACTAAACACATTCCTTAAATTGTAGCCATTTGTCGAGTGTTTTTTTTGTTGTCTAATCCGCATATATATCACCATTGCCCTTGATTTTCTTGACTGTATATCTCTTAAATATCAACATATACACGTGTGACTTAGTTTACGAAGATTTTTCAATGCCGAGAACCTCGATCAGAGAGTAAAAGAGGCGTAAGGTTCACAATGGTGTAAAATTAAAAGAGGATATACCGGGCTAGGATTCGAGTTATGGGAACAAGGGCCAAACCAACCACCCAAGAATGGAATCGTCGAGCGAAAACACTTAACAACCTCCTAGAAGCAGCTTTTCTTGCCACCAGACCTTCCTCCATCAATTAGGAATCTGATGCCGTCAGTAAACACATTCCTTAAATTGTAGCCATTTGTCGAGTGTTTTTTTTTGTGTGTCTAATTCGCATATATATCACCATTGCCCTTGATTTTCTTGACTGTATATCTCTTAAATATCAACATATACACGTGAGATTTAGTTTACGAAGATTTTTCAATGCCGAGAACCTCGATCAGAGAGTAAAAGAGGTGTAAGGTTCACAATGGTGTAAAATTAAAAGGGGATATACCGGGTTAGGGTTCGCGTTATAGGAACAAGGGCCAAACCAACCACCCAAGAATGGAATCGTTGAGCGAAAACACTTGACAACCTCCTAGAAGCAGCTTTTCTTGCTACCAGACCTTTCTCCATCAATTAGGAATCTAATGCCGTAACTAAACACATTCCTTAAATTGTAGCCATTTGTTGAGTGTTTTATTTCTGTGTCTAATTCGCATATATATCACCATTGCCCTTGATTTTCTTGACTGTATATCTCTTAAATGTCAACATATACACGTGTGATTTATTTTACGAAGATTTTTCAGTGCCGAGTTACGGGAACAAGGGCCAAACCAACCACCCAAGAATGGAATCGTCGAGCGAAAACACTTGACAACCTCCTAGAAGCAGCTTATCTTGCCACCAGACCTTTCTCCATCAATTAGGAACCTGATGCCGTCACTGAACACATTCCTTAAATTGTAGTCATTTGTTGAGTGTTTTTTTGGTGTCTAATCCGCATATATATCACCATTGCTCTTGATTTTCTAGACTGTATATCTCTTAAATATCAACATATACACGTGTGATTTAGTTTACGAAGATTTTTCAATGCCGAGAACCTCGTTCAAAGAGTAAAAGAGGCATAAGGTTCACAATGGTGTAAAATTAAAATGGGATATACCAGGCTAGGATTCGAGTTACATGAACAAGGGCCAAACCAACCACCCAAGAATGGAATCGTCGAGCGAAAACACTTGACAACCTCCTAGAAGCAGCTTTTCTTGCCACCAGACCTTTCTCCATCAATTAGGAATCTGATGCCGTCACTAAACACATTCCTTAAATTGTAGCCATTTGTTGAGTGTTTTTTTTTGTTGTCTAAACCGCATATATATCAACATTGCCCTTGATTTTCTTGACTGTACATCTCTTAAATATCAACATATACACGTGTGATTTAGTTTACAAAGAATTTTCAATGCCGAGAACCACTATCAGAGATTAAAAAGGTGTAAGGTTCACAATGGTGTAAAATTAAAATGGGATATACTGGGCTAGGATTCGAGTTACAAGAACAAGGGCCAAACCAACAACCCAAGAATGGAATCGTCGAGCGAAAACACTTGACAACCTCCTAGAAGCAGCTTTTTTTGCCACCAGACCTTTCTCCATCAATTAGGAATCTGATGACGTCACTAAACACATTCCTTAAATTGTAGCCATTTGTTGAGTGTTTTTTTTGGTGTCTAATCCGCATATATATCACCATTGCCCTTGATTTTCTTGACTGTATATCTCTTAAATGTCAACATATACATGTGTGATTTAGTTTACAAAGATTTTTCAATGCCGAGAACCTCTATAAGAGAGTAAAAAAGGCGTAAGGTTCACAATGGTGTAAAATTAAAATGGGATATACCGGGCTAGGATTCGAGTTCCGGGAACAAGGGCCAAACCAACCACCCAAGAATGGAATCGTCGAGGGAAAACACTTGACAACCTCCTAGAAGCAGCTTTTCTTGTCACCAGACCTTTCTCCATCAATTAGGAATCTGATGCCGTTACTGAACACATTCCTTAAATTGTAGTCATTTGTTGAGTGTTTTTTTGGTGTCTAATCCGCATATATATCACCATTTCCCTTGATTTTCTTGATTGTATATCTCTTAAATGTCAACATATACAAGTGTGGTTTAGTTTACGAAGATTTTTCAATGCCGAGAACCTCTATCAGAGAGTAAAAGAGGCGTAAGGTTCACAATGGTGTAAAATTAAAATGGGATATAACGGGCTAGGATTCGAGTTACAGGAACAAGGGCCAAACCAACCACCGAAGAATGGAATCGTCGAGCGAAAACACTTGACAACCTCCTAGAAGCAGCTTTTCTTGCCACCAGACATTTCTCCATTAATTAGGAATCTGATGCCGTCCCTAAACACATTCCTTAAATTGTAGCCATTTGTCGAGTGTTTTTTTTTGTGTCTAATCCGCATATATATCACCATTGCCCTTGATTTTCTTGACTGTATATCTCTTAAATATCAAGATATACACGTGTGACTTAGTTTACGAAGATTTTTCAATGCCGAGAACCTCGATCAGAGAGTAAAAGAGGCGTAAGGTTCACAATGGTGTAAAATCAAAAGGGGATATAACGGGCAAGGATTCGAGTTACGGGAACAAGGGCCAAACCAACCACCCAAGAATGGAATCGTCGTGCGAAAACACTTGACAACCTCCTAGAAGCAGCTTTTCTTGCCACCAGACCTTTCTCCATCAATTAGGATTCTAATGTCGTCACTAAACATATTCCTTAAATTGTAGCCATTTGTCGAGTGTTTTTTTGGTGTCAAATTCGCGTATATATCACCATTACCCTTGATTTTCTTGACTGTATATCTCTTAAACATCAACATATACACGTCTGATTTAGTTTACGAAGATTTTTCAATGCCGAGAACCTCGATCAGAGAGTAAAAGAGGCGTAAGGTTCACAATGGTGTAAAATTAAAATGGGATATACCGGGCTAGGATTCGAGTTACAGGAACAAGGGCCAAACCAACCACCCAAAAATGGAATCATCGAGCGAAAACACTTGACAACCTCCTAGAAGCAGCTTTTCTTGCCACCAGACCTTTCTCCATCAATTAGGAATCTGATGCCGTCACTAAACACATTCCTTAAATTGTAGCGATTTGTTGAGTGTTTTTTTTGGTGTCTAATCTGCATATATATCACCATTGCCCTTGATTTTCTTGACTGTATATCTCTTAAATGTCAACATATACACGTGTGATTTAGTTTACGAAGATTTTTCAATGCCGAGAACCTCTATCAGAGAGTAAAAGAGGCATAAGGTTCACAATGGTGTAAAATTAAAATGGGATATACCGGGCTAGGATTCGAGTTACAGGAACAAGGGCCAAACCAACCACCCAAGAATGGAATCGTCGAGCGAAAACACTTGACAACCTCCTAGAAGCAGCTTTTCTTGCCACCAGACCTTTCTCCATCAATTAGGAATCTGATGCCGTCACTAAACACATTCCTTAAATTGTAGCCATTTGTTGAGTGTTTTTTTTTGGTGTCTAATCTGCATATATATCACCATTGCCCTTGATTTTCTTGACTGTATATCTCTTAAATGTCAACATATACACGTGTGATTTAGTTTACGAAGATTTTTCAATGCCGAGAACCTCTATCAGAGAGTAAAAGAGGCGTAAGGTTCACAATGGTGTAAAATTAAAATGGGATATACCGGGCTAGGAATCGAGGTACAGGAACAACGGCCAAACCAACAACCCAAGAATGGAATCGTCGAGCGAAAACACTTGACAACCTCCTAGAAGCAGCTTTTCTTGCTACCAGACCATTCTCCATCAATTAGGAATCTGATGCCGTCACTGAACACATTCCTTAAATTGTAGTCATTTGTTGAGTTTTTTTTTGGTGTCTAATCCGCATATATATCTCCATTGTTCTTGATTTTCTTGACTTTATATCTCTTAAATATCAACATATACACGTGTGATTTAGTTTACGAAGATTTTTCAATGCCGAGAACCTCTATCAGAGGGTAAAAGAGGCGTAAGGTTCACAATGGTGTAAAATTAAAATTGGATATATCCGGGCTAGGATTCGAGTTACAGGAACAAGGGCCAAACCAACCACCTAAGAATGGATTCGTCGAGCAAAAACACTTGACAACCTCCTAGAAGCAGCTTTTCTTGCCACCAGACCTTTCTCCATCAATCAGGAATCAGATGCCGTCACTGAACACATTCCTTAAATTGTTGCCATTTGTTGAGTGTTTTTTTTTTGTTGACTAATCCGCATATATATCACCATTGCCCTTGATTTTCTTGACTGTACATCTCTTAAATATCAACATATACACGTGTGGTTTAGTTTACGAAGATTTTTCAATGCCGAGAACCTCTATCAGAGAGTAAAAGAGGCGTAAGGTTCACAATGGTGTAAAATAAAAATTGGATATACCGGGCTAGGATTCGAGTTAAGGGAACAAGGTCCAAACCAACCACCCCAAGAATGGAATCGTCGAGCGAAAACACTTGACAACCTCCTAAAAGCAGCTTTTCTTGCCACCAGACCTTTCTCCATCAATTAGGAATCTGATGCCATCATTGAACACATTCCTTAAATTGTAGCCATTTGTTGAGTGTTTTTTTTGTGTCTATTCCGCATATATATCACCATTGTCCTTGATTTTCTTGACTGTATATCTCTTAAATATCAACATATACACGTGTGATTTAGTTTACGAAGATTTTTCAATGCCGAGAACCTCTATCAGAGAGTAAAAGTGGCGTAAGGTTCACAATGGTGTAAAATAAAAATGGGATATACCGGGCTAGGATTCGAGTTAAGGGAACAAGGGCCAAACCAACCACCCAAGAATGGAATCGTCGAGCGAAAACACTTGACAACTTCCAAGAAGCAGCTTTTCTTGCCACCAGACCTTTCTCCATCAATTAGGAATCTGATGCCATCACTGAACACATTCCTTAAATTGTAGCCATTTGTTGAGTGTTTTTTTTTTGTGTCTATTCCACATATATATCACCATTGTCCTTGATTTTCTTCACTGTATATCTCTTAAATATCAACATATACACGTGTGATTTAGTTTACGAAGATTTTTCAATGCCTAGAACCTCGATCAAAGAGTAAAAGAGGCGTAAGGTTCACAATGTTGTAAAATTAAAATGGGATATACTGGGCTAGGATTCGAGTTACAGGAACAAGGGACAAACCAACCACCCAAGAATGGAATCGTCGAGCGAAAACACTTGACAACCTCCTAGAAGCTGCTTTTCTTTCCACGAGACCTTTCTCCATCAATTAGGAATCTGATGCCGTCACTAAATACATTCCTTAAATTGTAGCCATTTGTTGAGTGTTTTTTTTTGTGTCTAATCCGCATATATATCACCATTGCCCATGATTTTTTCTTGACTGTATATCTCTTAAATGTCAACATATACATGTGTGATTTAGTTTACGAAGATTTTTCAATGCCGAGAACCTCTATCAGAGAGTAAAAAAGGCGTAAGGTTCACAATGGTGTAAAATTAAAATGGGATATACCGGGCTAGGATTCGAGCTACAGGAACAAGGGCCAAACCAACCACCCAAGAATGGAATCGTTGAGCGAAAACATTTGACAACCTCCTAGAAGCAGTTTTTCTTGCCACCAGACCTTTCTCCATCAATTAAGAATTTGATGCCGTCACTAAACAGATTCCTTAAATTGTAGCCATTTGTTGAGTGTTTTTTTTGGTGTCTAATCCGCATATATATCACCATTGCCCTTGATTTTCTTGACTGTATATCTCTTAAATGTTAACATATACACGTGTGATTTAGTTTACGAAGATTTTTCAATGCCTAGAACCTCGATCAGAGAGTAAAAAAGGCATAAGGTTCACAATGGTGTAAAAGTAAAATGGGATATACCGGGCTAGGATTCGAGTTACAGGAACAAGGGCCAAACAAACCACCCAAGAATGGAATCGTCGAGCGAAATCACCAGACATCCTCCAAGAAGCAGCTTTTCTTGCCACAGACCTTTCTCCATCAATTAGGAATATGATGCCATCACTAAACACATTCCTTAAATTGTAGCCATTTGTTGTGTGTTTTTTTGTGTCTAATCCGCATATATATCACCATTGCCCTTGATTTTCTTGACTGTATATCTCTTAAATGTCAACATACACACGTGTGATTTAGTTTATGAAGATTTTTCAATGACGAGAACCTCGATCAGAGAGTAAAAAAGGCGTAAGGTTCACAATAGTGTAAGATTAAAATGGGATAAACCGGGCTAGGATTCGAGTTACAGGAACAAGGGCTAAACCAACCACCCAAGAATGGAATCGTCGAGCGAAAACACTTGACAACCTCCTAGAAGCAGCTTTTCTTGCCACCAGACCTTTCTCCATCAATTAGGAATCTGATGTCGTCACTAAACACATTCCTTAAATTTTTGCCATTTGTTGAGTGTTTTTTTTTGGTGTCTAATCCGCATATATATCACCATTGCCCTTGATTTTCTTGACTGTATATCTCTTAAATGTCAATATATACACGTGTGATTTAGTTTACGAAGATTTTTCAATGCCGAGAACCTCGATCAGTGAGTAAAAAAGGCTTAATATTCACAATGGAGTAAGATTAAAATGGGATATACCGGGCTAGGATTCGAGTTACTGGAATAAGGGCCAAACCAACCACACAAGAATGGAATCGTCGAGTGAAAACAATTGACAACCTCCTAGAAGCAGCTTTTCTTGCCACCAGACCTTTCTCCATCAATTAGGAATCTGATGCCGTCACTAAACACATTCCTTAAATCATAGCCATTTGTTGAGTGTTTTTTTTTGTGTCTAAGCCGCATATATATCACCATTGTCCTTAATTTTCTTGACTGTATATCTCTTAAATGTCAATATATATACACGTGTGATTTAGTTTACGAAGATTTTTCAATGCCGAGAAACTCGATCAGAGAGTAAAAAAGGCATAAGGTTCACAAAGGTATAAGATTAAAATGGGATATACCGGGCTAGGATTTGAGTTACAGGAACAAAGGCCAAACCAACCACCCAAAAATGGAATCGTCGAGCGAAAACACTTGACAACCTCCTAGAAGCAGCTTTTCTTGCCACCAGACCTTTCTCCATCAATTAGGAATCTGATGCCATCACTAAACACATTCATTAAATTGTAGCCATTTGTTAGTGTTTTTTTTTTGTGTCTAATCCGCATATATATCACCATTGCCCCTGATTTTCTTGAATGTATATCTCTTAAATGTCAAAATATACACGAGTGATTTAGTTTACGAAGATTTTTCAATGCCGAGAACCTCGATCAGAGAGTAAAAAAGGCATAAGGTTCACAATGGTGTAAAATTAAAATGGGATGTACCGGGCTAGGATTCGAGTTACAGGAACAAGGTTGGCCAAACCAACCACCCAATAATGGAATCGTCGAGCGAAATCACTTGACAACCTCCTAGAAGCAGCTTTTCTTGCCACCAAACCTTTCTCCATGTAGGACCGGTTTTGACTCCGAAACGATTGCGAACCGACCGTGCGACGTGCGGAATCCGTGCTCGAATGAGACCGAAACACACGAGATGTAATATAATCTGTGATTCGATATAGATGTGAAAAGTACAAAGAAACTTGAATCACCTTTTGCCTTTCTCTCTCTACTTTCTCTCTCTAGCCTCTATCTACTCTAAATGTGCAAAATGGCAAAAGTCTCAAAAGTCTCTAAACTAAGCCCTAACTCCTCTATTTATAGGCAAGGGATTATAAGGGATTTCCCCGTATTTACAATAATGTCACCTTGCCTTTTTCTATCTAAAATTACAATGTAAGGCTAGTGTAACACCCCGAAAATACAAAACTTTATATTTAAAATTATAAAGTATAAAGTAAACAAAAACAAACTAACTAGGAATAAATAACCTAGTTAGTCATAAGTCTAGTTGTTACAAAGGAACTTGGTTAAAAACTCTTAGGGTAACTCAAGTAAAGATGAGGGACCAAAGTGGAATATGTGGTAATTAGTTTTAATAAAAAAAACACACCAAAACACACACTTGGTGTGTTCTGGTCGCGCACAAACACAGAGCCAGAAGAGGCTCCCCAAGCTCAAACCCTAGTTATCAAGAATTAACCAAATTGAAGGCCAAATTCCATTCAAATCGCAATCCAAGCATAGAATAGTGATCTCCTCAGTAAAGGGATCGCAAGGTATGTAAAATTCATTGAATAATTCCATCTAAAATTCTGGATGAATTCTTAAAGATTCGAAATTTGTGTTGCATGATTGTTGTTTGAATGGATTTGGAATGAAATTGTGACTAGGAATAAACCCTAGTCAATTACCTGTTGAAATTTTGCTTATTACTTGTGAAACTCTTAATCACCAATGAAGGTGTTAAGTGGGTTATGTAGAAGTATGTTAAACACTAGGATTATGATTGTTATTCTGGTGTAATTCGAGTTCTATGAAGTGATTTCTGAATGTAAAGTGAAAATTTACATGAACTTGCTTAATGGGTGATTAATTTTGGTTTCATAATTAGTCATGAGCTTGATTTTAAAGTTCCAGAAATCATGCCCTTTAGGTGTTTGTAGAAATGCCCAAAAGAAAGCCTAACGTTGAAAATTTGATGTAAAAACGCATACTTATATATTTTGGCAAATTATGCGTGGAATGTTAAGAAAAGAGTTCTAAACAATTAGTGGTTGAACTCTATAGGCAAGGAAACCGGGACGTCGAGCGGACAAGCCGGTGGTGACACGCGTTTGAAGGGAGCGCTTTGAAGGTACGTAACTTCGGTTTCGTTACATTATGCATAAACAATAGTCTTAGAAATGTTAATGAAATTGTAGTGTCAATTGCGAGTTTGGTATGTCATAGAAGTGACGAAATTCACTCGACAAACCAAACGGGTCAAAATAGTTAACTAGAAATGTTGGTTGATAATATTGTTTAATTAGTCATGTATGGAATGTAAATAAAGTGATGTAACCCACTAGATAAAGAAACAAGTTAAAATAATGGTTGAAATGGTAGCGTTCGAAGTGACTTAAATGTCACTCATTAAAGTTGAGTTATAAAAGCGTAAACCATGGAATGAACGTGATACTCTAAGAATGACAAGCCCGGGAATGGGTAATTATGGTTAGAAACCATTGTTGATGAATTATGTAAGTATGTAACTTGTTCGTTACATTATGATAATTTGATATTGTAGTTATCCAAAGTTGGGTTTTAGAATAAGGATTTGTATAAGTTAAAGTGGTGATGATCACTACTTAATTGAACGGTCAAAACAAGATTAGAAAACGTTTGGTTATTACTGAAATGGTGAACTCCATAAATCGGCCAAACGGGTCAAATAAATGTGTGTTTAATCGATACTATGAAATTATTGAAAGATCCCTTGACGATTTTAGATCATAAGAGCATAAACCATGGAATTGGTAATGAAACGCCAATGATCGTAAGCCCCAGAAGATGGTTAAAATAAGCCTCGTGGTCATAAAAATATTGATGATAGTTTTAGTGCAAAACTAGACGGGTCAAATAAATATATTAGGGATTTATAGACTTTCAGCCCGTAAACCAAA
Source organism: Helianthus tuberosus (assembly GCA_030545235.1). NCBI lineage: Eukaryota > Viridiplantae > Streptophyta > Magnoliopsida > Asterales > Asteraceae > Helianthus > Helianthus tuberosus. The sequence goes on along the minus strand of CM060414.1, from coordinate 172,765,186 downwards.
TTTTCGGTATGATAATTGTAATAGACACGTCGGTAATTAAATTATAGACGTATAGAAAAAAGAATCACCTAAAACGGACCTACGGATCAAAAGTTATGGGCATTTGAAGTTAAAATTGTTGAATTTCGGAGCTGGCAGGAAATGCAGGTCAAAAACCTGCACTTGCTGGAAAATGGTTTCCCCCACGCCACGCGACAGGATCCTTTGGATCTGGCACGAAACGCGGGAGTTCACGCGACACGCGACAAGTCGAGGGAGTTCTGGCGCGACACGCGACAAGACCAAAACTGAAATTTGTTTTATTTTTGTTGATTTGATACTAGAACTTGTTTGTATGCATGATATCAATGTCAAAACTAACTTTTTAAGTGGTTTTGACCATTAGGTGACATTGGGATTTTCCGGATGGCGATTAAGCATGTCTGAAGAACCGAACACGCACTTTTGAAGCTTCCGCTTAGATTAACTTTGTTTTAGAAAATGTTTAAATGTTGGAACTAGTTATTAGTCGACTAGTATGTCATCATTATAAAACTTTTTTTTATCTTCACTTTTATAAAAGTGAAGTGCTTTTAATTTAAAACTATGCATATTTTTGTTAAATTTGATTAGAAATATGACGGGTGTTACAAGTTGGTAATCAGAGCTTAAGGTTGTCAACAAAGTGTTCGGTTCAAGCTTGATCGATCGTCCGGTAAGGATTAATTATTTATTTTAGTAGATTTTATTATATGTGAGAAAAAGAGAGGTAAATTGGCGTGCATGGGAAGAGCGTGTTAACACACTCAAACTCGGAAGGCGCACTAAATGAGAACGGTTAAAGCAAGTTATGAACTTGGCTAAACCAAAGCAAATAAGGTATATGTTATAGATGAAATGTTAAACAATTAGTATAAACATTTCAGTTTCAAGATGACGGAAATATGGGAGGGGTGTATAAATACGCTCGAACCCGGGAAAATACACTAAGCAAGAAAGGTAAGGCAAGATATATACTTGACCAAACCGAAAAAGAATAACACATTACTTATGATTAAGTGAGAATGATATAAATTTCCGTATAATAAGATGGAAATAAATTAAATAATTATTGATAAACCATTATGGATGTTTCAGTTAAAGAAATGTCTGGGGTAACTGGAGATTATTCGACATCTCAATTGACTGAACAAATGAAAGCTAAGATTTCCGAGGCAGTCGGAAAAGCTCTAGAAAATAGTCTATCACAGTATATTGATAGATTACAAACCACAATCGTGCCGGTGGTGGACGATATGATGGCTGAATTGAAAGACAACATATTACAAGAAATAGAAGATAGGAGGGTGTTGGATATGAATCCAAGTTCCGTAAAGAAATCCAAGTCAAATAAAGCTCCCAAGAGAGGAGTTACAAAAAGTGTATTACATTAGTGCAAATTTTGTAAAAAAATTCACAAGGGCACATGTGGTAAGCCAAGACATAAGAAGTCTAAACGTCCAGAGAGACTTGGAACCAAAGACACAACAGACACAATGTCTAATGCCCAGAAGTCAAGGACAAGGTCATTTTATATAACAGCCACAGAGGCTAAAGTTGAACCTGATGTCATTTCAGGTATGTTTCTTGTAAATTTAATTTAACACAAATTTTATTCGATACGAATGCGAATGATAGTTGCATAAGGGCATATATGAGTAATGAAATGGGTGAATTATGTAAAACAAAATACCTATATAAATGTGTGTGTATATATATATATGTAGATAAGAAAATAAATAATGGTAAGCAAGTGAAACAAAGGCAAAAGTAATCATGGTCAATATTGTCGTGGGAAGGAGTGCGCGAACACTCGAACCCGGGAACTTAATAAAGTGAATAACTGACGTATTGGGAAGGAGTGTAATAACACCCGAACCCGGAAATTTGCAATAAAAATAGATGACAAGGACAAGGTTATAGACTTGGCCAAACCAAATAAAATATGCAGAAACTTCGTTATATAAATAAACGATGTGCATAAATTTCATACAATGATATGGAATAATAAAACGAAACGAATTGATTCTATTATGGTTACAATAGGATAAAGTTGACTATTATAAGTAATAAAGTTCATCAGAATAAGTCAAACAAAATAAATGGAAGAATTAAGGAATTGGTGAAATAAGGGCGACGGGTTACGCTAATACCACCGAATAAATCAAAACGAAATCTTAATGCATGTCGGAATGAGGACTCGGATAATGACTTCGGTAAAATAACCGATAGGTGGGCAGGACTACGGATATATGCGTAAACCAAGAGACGGTGATGCATATTAAAATTCAAAAAGACTCGGATTAAGAGCTATGACTAAAAGACGATGAAATTTCGCAAAACAGAAATTTCGATAGTTATGTTCAACTATTGCACTGTCGGACAAGTTGAATGAAGTATAATACCTAATATTTCAAGTAAGCGCAAAACGAATAATGGAAGTGCGAAATATTACTGAATCTGTGTGATAGGTCGTAAAAGAGTATGGAAAGGAAAATGCAAACCAATAAAACCGGAGTGTTAAAAACATTAAGATAAAGAACCCGGGTAACGGGTTGAAAGGAATAAGGGCGTAAATGAAATAGCGGTATGAGTGAAATAAACCGACACGAAAGTGACATAAGAAGCCATAGAGTCGGAAGGATGATCCGAAAGAAAGCGGGTATAGCCTTGGACTACGGTCGAATTAATAAAATTCGAAGATAAATGAATTTTAGGCTCGAAAGGGGTGCCATGATACCAGGAATGCATTTCTAAATATATGAAAATTTCACAAGCAAAGATGATCTATGGGATCGTCATAACCTTTTGAATTATAAACAAAGTAAGGGTTTAAAGGACTAAATAAATCTAGCATCAGCAATAGAAAGAAATGAACCAAAAGGGATGAAAGCCTAAGGAAATAACCTACGAGGCTAAGCAAAAGAACCTTCGGGTCACTCGGGGTATAGTAAGAGGACTGGATACGACTCCCCGCATAATATAATAGCGGATAAGAATAAATTATTGTCGTCAATTCCCAGATATGGGTAATTGACATAAGTTAAAAGAGATAAACGTTAAACAGAAATTCAGTGTTAGCGAGGAACAAAGTTTAACAAAAATGAATGCAATGAGACAAATTAGAAAACAGTTAATAATAAAGGACCTAGGTCTTAACACCGATGGGTGTTAGACGATGTATTAGGAAGAAGATATTGATAAAGAAAAGATTATCAAAACTTAGACACGAAGTGATACGATCACGATTAAGAAAAGTGATATAGAATATAGTCATGGCGTAACATGAGTTATGGGATTGAAGATCATAAACTTACTTAAGTTCGACTATGGCAAAGAGGGATAGACCCGAAATTAACGGGGCATGAAGTGATGGTGACTAATCAGTCTAGCCGATGGGTCCGTTCGAAGTCAAATTAGTGTTGGGATTTATGCAAAACCCTTGTCAATATAGAGTTAGTATAAAGTAAACATGTGGGCAACTCATACTATTAAGTGGTCAAATGACGATTGGGACAAATAGGCGATAAGATAAGAAACACAAGACACAAGTTAAAGTCCATGATGACTTACATGTGGAAAATGCATGCGTTGAGGCAAATGATAACTTTTGACTAAAAGAAATAAGGTTTGAAAAACAAAACTAAGTTAGTTTAGTCCGAACCAAAGAATTACTTAACGAAAGTTTTGGGGACGAAACCTCTTTAAGGGGGGTAGACTTGTAACACCCCGAAAATACAAAACTTTATATTTAAAATTATAAAGTATAAAGTAAACAAAAACAAACTAACTAGGAATAAATAACCTAGTTAGTCATAAGTCTAGTTGTTACAAAGGAACTTGGTTAAAAACTCTAAGGGTAACTCAAGTAAAGATGAGGGGCCAAAGTGGAATATGTGCTAATTAGTTTTAATAAAAAAAAACACACCAAAACACACACTTGGTGTGTTCTGGTCGCGCACAAACACAGAGCCAGAAGAGGCTCCCCAAGCTCAAACCCTAGTTATCAAGAATTAATCAAATTGAAGGCCAAATTCTTTTCCAAATCGCAATCCAAGCATAGAATAGTGATCTCCTCAGTAAAGGGATCGCAAGGTATGTAAAATTCATTGAATAATTCCATCTAAAATTCTGGATGAATTCTTAAAGATTCGAAATTTGTGTCGCATGATTGTTGTTTGAATGGATTTGGAATGAAATTGTGACTAGGAATAAACCCTAGTCAATTACTTGTTGAAATTTTGCTTATTACTTGTGAAACTCATAATCACCAATGAAGGTGTTAAGTGGGTTATGTAGAAGTATGTTAAACACTAGGATTATGATTGTTATTCTGGTGTAATTCGAGTTCTATGAAGTGATTTCTGAATGTAAAGTGAAAATTTACATGAACTTGCTTAATGGGTGATTAATTTTGGTTTCATAATTAGTCATGAGCTTGATTTTAAAGTTCCAGAAATCATGCCCTTTAGGTGTTTGTAGAAATGCCTAAAAGAAAGCCTAACGTTGAAAATTTGATGTAAAAACGCATACTTATATATTTTGGCAATTTATGCGTGGAATGTTAAGAAAAGAGTTCTAAACAATTAGTGGTTGAACTCTATAGGCAAGGAAACCGGGACGTCGAGCGGACAAGCCGGTGGTGACACGCGTTTGAAGGGAGCGCTTTGAAGGTACGTAACTTCGGTTTCGTTACATTATGCATAAACAATAGTCTTAGAAATGTTAATGAAATTGTAGTGTCAATTGCGAGTTTGGTATGTCATAAAAGTGACGAAGTTCACTCGACAAACCAAAAGGGTCAAAATAGTTAACTAGAAATGTTGGTTGATAATATTGTTTAATTAGTCATGTATGGAATATAAATAATGTGATGTAACTCACTAGATAAAGAAACAAGTTAAAATAATGGTTGAAATGGTAGCGTTCGAAGTGACTTAAATGTCACTCATTAAAGTTGAGTTATAAAAGCGTAAACCATGGAATGGACGTGATACGCTAAGAATGACAAGCCCGAGAATGGGTAATTTTGGTTAGAAACCAATGTTGATGAATTATGTAAGTATGTAACTTGTTCGTTACATTATGATAATTTGATATTGTAGTTATCCAAAGTTGGGTTTTAGAATAAGGATTTGTATTAGTCAAAGTGGTGATGATCACTACTTAATTGAACGGTCAAAACTAGATTAGAAAACGTTTGGTTATTACTGAAATGGTGAACTCCATAAATCGGCCAAACGGGTCAAATAAATGTGTGTTTAATCGATACTATGAAATTATTGAAAGATCCCTTGACGATTGTAGATCATAAGAGCATAAACCATGGAATTGGTAATGAAACGCCAATGATCGTAAGCCCCAGAAGATGGGTAAAATAAGCCTCGTGGTCATAAAAATATTGATGATAGTTTTAGTGCAAAACTAGACGGGTCGAATAAATATATTAGGGATTTATAGACTTTCAGCCTGTAAACCAAATTTTCAGTATGATAATTGTAATAGACACGTCGGTAATTAAATTACAGATGTATAGGAAAAAGAATCACCTAAAACGGACCTACGGATCAAAAGTTATGGGCATTTGAAGTTAAAATTGTTGAATTTCGGAGCTGGCAGGAAATGCAGGTCAAAAACCTGCACTTGCTGGAAAATGGTTTCCCCCGCGCCACGCGACAGGATCCTTTGGACCTGGCGCGACACGCGATGTTGGTGCAGTCATCTGTCGTCTTCGTCTTATGTCGAGTCTAGAGTTCACTGCGAATCTAATCAAGTTTGAGAGTTTCGCTTGAAAGAATTAGGTTTCGCTTGAAGCATGTTCAAGCGAAATCATGAGTATGAGATTTCGCTTGAAGCATGTCCAAGCGAAATCTAAACTCTATATATAGGTTGATTGTCTTGTCATTTGTAACGAAGTTCTGAAGTGATACCGAGGTGCTGCCGGTTTTCCTTTTGATTGTAAACTGTGTCATATCAATATACAATAGGTTTAAAGTGTGAAACAAGCTGTTTTACCATCCGTTTTTCTGTTTCCGCCTTTGAAACGGACTAGAACTCTTCCAAACGACTCGTTCGGGTCGCAATTCGATCCTACAATTGGTATCAGAGCCAGTGAAGAAGAGTTCTTGTTGATTCAGCCGTAAAATCTGTTTCTACACCTTTCTTTTTGAAAACTTTAAACTTTTTACGGATAAATTCGGTTCAAACTTTCACAATACATGCGAAAACATGTTTTAACAAATCCTTGAGACTTTCAGATCTAAAATCAGATTAAAACTGGATTAATTGGACCAAAATCAGATCGAATTGGCTGACATCAGCAGGTTTCGCTTCAAGTTGATGATAATATGTTGATTTCGCTTCAAGAATTGATGTATTTCTGTTGATCTCGCTTGAAAGTATGATATTGTGTTAGATTTCGCTTGAGAATTCAAATGTCACTAGATTTCGCTTGAATATTGTGTGATAATTGAAGATTTCGCTTGAGAGATTGACCAGATTACACTTGAATTTGTTTGATTTCGCTTCAGAGAGTTTTTCTGTTTGAGTTTACCTCATCATTCATCGGCTTATGTGAGAGTTTGAGATCCAATTAGATAATTGTTGCAAAAATTGTTGTCAGTTACCGAGGCCACAGGTTTGGAGTTGTTAGTTGGTTCGCACGGTTCGATCAGTCGTTTTTGTCTGTCAAGTCGCGGTTTCAGTCAAGTTGTTTTGTGTGGTCAAGTCAGGTGTTATAGTTCAGTTCATACGGTTTGGAGTTCGAAGGTTTCAAAGGGTCAGGTCAATCGAATTCGATCCGGGTCATTCAGTCCGCACAGTTGGTCAACGTTCTGTCCGAACAGAAAAATCATCAGTTCGAGTACCAGTCTTATTCAATTAATTGATAAGCGTTTAAACTGATTGTTTGTTTGTTTTTTTGTAAAGGTACTTGTCGATTTTTACAAGAGATTCAAGTTGCTAAAAATGGATTCCGAGTTCTACAATGCGTTTGCTACACCCTCGACTACTCCGGCTTCAATTGCTCAAAACATGAAGGCAGAAAACGAAACTAGAACGATGCAAAAACCCCCGAAGCTTATGGGAATTGAAGATTACCACGGGTGGAAGAAACGGTTTGAGAATTGGGTTCAGGCGAATCATCTAAAAGCTTGGGAAAGTATCGAAACTGAGTATGAGAGGCCAAAGAATACAACGGGAGCTGATAAACTTATTTCTGAATTTACTGAACAAGAGAGGGAAAGTTATAAAGGAGAGAAAATGATGATCAATCTGTTACAACAAGCTATAACAGAAGATATATTTGTGTTGCTTCAGCATGATGAAAATGCTTATTCTATTTGGGAAGCTCTTGAAAAGAAATTTGAGGGAAGCACTGAAATGTTACAGAGTAAAGCAGCTTTGTTGAAAAAGGAGTTTGAACTGTTTACGTGCATGCCTGGTGAAACAACAAAGAGTCTTATTGAAAGATATTGTCATCTTGTACGTACCATGTCACAGTTGAAGATTAAGAAAAATGCAGCAGAATGGGTTGAAAAGCTTGCTGATGCTTTACCGCAACAAGAATGGGGTACATATATGATGATATTGAAAAATTCAGGACAGTATAAAAAGCTATCAATTGCACATTTTATAGAGAAGTTGGAAGCACAGGATCTGGAGCAGCAGAAAATTGCTAGAATGAACAGTTCTACTCATCAACAAGATATCAAATTGTATTATAAAGGAAATGTTCAAACTGCTGAAGCAAGTCCAAAGATACAAACTGCATTTAGTGCTGGAAATCAATCTACACCAAGCAGTCAAGGATCAGTCAACACTAGTGGGTTTTCAACGGTGAATCCTCCAAGTGTTCAAAGTTCATCTACTGGAAATGGTCATCTACTTCAGTGCAATGTAGCTCTACATCTTCAAAATGGTCAAAATTATTCTGAAGAAGTTGTAAAGCATCATATGGGATTATTGGTCACTGCATTAGAGTCTTATGAAGGATTGATTGCCGGAAAAATTGGTAATCCGATACTGACAAAAGAAGATTATGACCAAATTGATGCAGAGGAGTTAGAACTGATGGATATTAAATGGGCTTTAGCTAGTGTTTTGAGGAGAGCAGAAAAATTTAGATTGGTTACAGGAAAAACTGATTTCTTGGATGCAAATCTTTCTAATCTTGGATTTGATAAATCTAAAGTTGTTTGTTTTCGTTGCAGGGAGAAAGGCCATTTTAAAAGGGAGTGCAGGAATCAGGAGCCGAGAGGAGCAAAGGAGTCTGCTGGAAAAGATGATTATTATCGAAAGACCATTTATCAGCAAATCACTCATCAACCACATCAACAAAAAGAACCTCAAACGGCACATGGAAAAATGATCGAAGATGCAAACAAGAAAGCTTACTATGGTATCATGGATCAAGATGACGAGAAATTGGCTGAAGGATTTAGCTGGGACAAGTACATTCCAGCTGATTCAAATGTTGGAGCGTTTATTGCACATATTATTCGAAAACCGGAAATGCTGAAGGAATGGATGGAAGTGTTATCTGATGAGGAGAAAAGTGAAGATGAAGGATCTGTTTCATCTGAAAACAGTTCGTCAGAGACAAGTGACAGTGAAGAAGAAATTGAACAGATTAAAATTGGAAAAACTCACTTATCTTCTGATAGTTTTGAATTTTATTTTGCAGAAAAATTGAAGAAACTAAAAGAAAGGAAAGTTGCAAAAGATTTAAAAGAAGTCAAAGTGATTGAGAAGATTGTGGAAGTTGAAAAGATAGTTGAAGTCGAGAAGATCGTTGAAATCACAAAACCTTGTCTTACATGTTTAGAGTCTTGTAAACAGTGTATAGAAAAAGATGAAAGGTTTAGTGAGTTAGAAAAGTTGAAAGAAAAATTATTGTTTGATGTAAAGAATTTGAAAAAGTCGTATGATGTATTGAACAGACATGTAAATGATCTGGAGAAGACTAACTCTGAAAGAGAAAAAGCTTTGAAGATGCTGAATGCTACCATGATGACAAAGCAAAAAGAGATCAACATGTACATAGAAGAATGTGCAAAGAGGAAAAAAGAGTTGGATAATGAAGCAGCTGAGAATGAAAGAATCAGAAGATTGCTGCAAAGTTACAAAGGTTGTGATTACATAATCGATAGAATTTATCCAACAGTTGAAGGATTTGAAGCTTTTAAAGATGAAGAAACAAAGCCAAAGAAGAAAAAGGATACTGGTAAGAAACAGGGTGTATGTTATAACAAGTGTCCGCCTCCGATTTGGGAAGGTTACTCGCCTAGAAAACCTAACGAGGAAGAACTAAAACAGGCGGTCAATATTAAACTAGAATCCGAGATAACTGATGTTTTACCGGATAATATTGATGTCACGTTCACAGCGTCTGACACAGATCATGAGTCCGAACTGATAAAAAGAGTGGTTGATCAGGTGTTGGATAAGGATGAGGAGTCAGAGTCAAAGTCTGAGTCCGAAAGTTCGTGTCAGTCAGTTGGGAGTTCGAGTTCATCCGAAAAGAGTTCAAAGTCGTCGGGAAAACGGGTTTACAGTAAAGAGTTTTTGTTGACAAAATCTAATTTGAGTGACGAAACATTTGAAGTTGCATATACTTTGAATGATTCTGACAAATTATATTTTGATAAAGAATTCCCAATTAGAAGTGTTCGGTTTGACATGATTAAAAAGGTTTTCAAAATGACAGAAATTAATATTTCTGAAATTAAAGATTTAAATCCTACTGGAAAACCTAAAAATTACACTTCAAGAGTACAACAACGTTTGAACAAGAAAAAAGGTTACAATTCTGGTTCTGGTTTTCAAAAGAAACCAAACCACAATCGTAGCTACAAAAAGAAAGGACTTGGTTTTATTTTACCTGAAAATTATAAAAATGAGAAAATTTCTAAAACAAATACAAAATATGTTGCAGGAACTAGCCATGAAGAAGAATCAAAAAGCTCATTCTGGAAGCAATCAAACACAGAATTTCTTGCAAAGAAAGTGAAGAATGAAGATTATCAAAGAAAGGAGACAAGAACTTGTTACAGATGCAATGAAGTTGGTCATATTGCATGGAACTGTCCCCAAGCAACAAAAACAAAACAGGGAGTCTCACAAAAACTGAAAGAAGTTATTGTTGACAAAACTGAACCACCAACTGAAAAGTTCAAAGTGTTTAAAAATTCTACATATGAAGTTGGTGAATGTTCAAAAAGATTTTACAAAAAAAGGGGAAATCTTGACAATCAAGCATGGGTTGTTAAGAAATCAGAGGTAAAATCTGGCGATGAATCTGATTCCGCAAAGTCAGAGGAGCCACAGGTTGAGGTAAAAAGTGAAAACTCAGTTCCTCCAATGGATGATGAGAACTTTCCATCATTGAGGACTGAATATTTTAAATCAAAAGTTGGGAAAGTTGAGATCTCAAATCAATTCTATTCTGAACAGAAAGAATTTGATGTTGAGAAAGCGTTTAATGGAAACATTAAAAAGATGATTGGTAAAATGATTGATGGGAAGGTTAAAGGGGTAAAGGAGTTTTATGCTACAAAGAAGGCAACCTATAGCTCAACCCCTAGTGAAGTTGAGAAGCTTACACCCAAGGCTGGTCAGGCTTGGGTGGATATTTTCTTTCATTGAAAAACCTGACTTGCCGGAGATCCCAAGTCTGTGATAGTGGATCAGGAATCGGCATCTTTCTTAGTGATTGATTGTGTGATTGAATCTTAAAGTTTGTTAAATTTTACAGATTGTGAAATGCCGGAGCTCCCAGGTTGGTAAGAGTGGAGCAGGAATCGGCATCATTTATTATATCAGATTTTGATTGTGTTTATTTACAAGTGGTTGAAAGAGGTTTTCAACGTCAAGTGGTAAATCAAGGACATTAAATTGTACTTGATTTTCTACAAATGATTGAGGAACGATATGACGAACCCCTAACTTTACAAGTGGTAAAATCAACAAAACTTATTTTCCGGAAAAATCTTTTTGGTTAAAACAAACTTAAGTGTTTTGAAATCATAAGGAGAAAATAGTTTTGTGTAAGGGGGAGTTCTGATTGTTTATGCCAGGTGGATGGCGAATTGAGGTGATTTGATATCAGTTGTCACTTTTTGTATAGTTTATTTTCAAATTTCCTAAAATGTGTTTGCATTTTAGGGGGAGTAAAAATTTTCAGAAAATCCAAAAACATTTGAAAATTTGAAAAAGGCAAAAACATGATAAAATTAAAAATGAGTGTTGTTGTATAAAAGAGGAAATGATAGTACATCAGTGGACTGTTACAACATGCTAAAGAATTGGAAAGAAAAATGTGATAAACGGTCTCACTGATGATGTGCCAGTAGGTTTTTGCACATTTAGTAAATTGTGACGAGATATAAATCTAAAATTCAAACTTGCTTATTTCGTGGGGAACAACATCTTGGATATATAGGTAACCCCTGAAATCTCGTTTGAAAGGTCCCTTATTCTGAGATACTAGGTCTTTATGCTCAGTGATATCTGGGGTATTATCCCGGGACTTCTGATTTTGCGGAAGCAATGGCCTAGTCCCCGGAGAATACTTTCTGCTTGCTTGAAATATAGCACCACCCTCAGCTAAAAATGATGAAACATTGAAAAATGCTAATCATGGCTGTTGTAATACAAAAGATCCTCTAAAGGGGACACACCTAAAAGTCAACTAGGCTCTCTGCTGAACGGAAGTTCTGACCTGAGCTATCACGGTTGCATAATTTATTCCCCTTACAGATAACATCTGTGGTATACTCACCTGTAAGACTGAATATTGGGATCTGGATACGGGAGTATATTCAAGTAGTGGGACACACGAATAAGTTCAAGTACTTAAAACATTAATATCGTATCTCGGATCAATTGAACTTTGTGTGAAAATTTAAGTGGACAAACATACTGACAATCTAAGTGAATTGTTTAGAACTTAAAATGAAATGAAGCTTAACGGTGTTGATGACTTGTCTCAAAAACTGATATGATCCTCTTACAAGAACTCACAAAAATATTGTTTGTAAATAGTTCTTTACTGTATTTTATTTCTGTTATTTCAAAATACAAAAAGATTTTCGGTGTGTTTTAGCATAGATTTTGAAAAATTCAAAAAGATTTTAGACAACTGATGTTGAAGAGCTGATTTTCAAAATTCCAAGTGCTAAACATGACGAACAGGTTTGGGAGAATTTTGATTGAAAAGTTTTTTCAAAGATAAAAATTTGTTAAATGATCATTGTTAATGTTTGATTATATATTGATTGGAGAAGGGTCAGTGTTGGTGCATGAAAATTTGACAAATTGTTAAATATTTTATTCTTGTGAATCTTATTTTTGGGTAGAGGATGTGCAGGATAGCAGATAGAGTGTCAGGTTCCGATACCTGAGGATTCTGAAATTCTATAAATACCAGACTACGATCCCAGCATGTTTTGAGGGGGAGTCTGTTAGAGAGAGAGAGAATTGGAGATAGAATAGAGCCAGGTAGAGATACTGAAGAAAGCTCAAAGACTGATAAAGACTGAAGATTGAGAAGACTCGACACTTAAGACTCGTCAACATCTGAGGGGGAGTCTGTTGGTGCAGTCATCTGTCGTCTTCGTCTTATGTCGAGTCTAGAGTTCACTGCGAATCTAATCAAGTTTGAGAGTTTCGCTTGAAAGAATTAGGTTTCGCTTGAAGCATGTTCAAGCGAAATCATGAGTATGAGATTTCGCTTGAAGCATGTCCAAGCGAAATCTAAACTCTATATATAGGTTGATTGTCTTGTCATTTGTAACGAAGTTCTGAAGTGATACCGAGGTGCTGCCGGTTTTCCTTTTGATTGTAAACTGTGTCATATCAATATACAAAAGGTTTAAAGTGTGAAACAAGCTGTTTTACCATCCGTTTTTCTGTTTCCGCCTTTGAAACGGACTAGAACTCTTCCAAACGACTCGTTCGGGTCGCAATTCGATCCTACACGCGACACGACCAAAACTGAAATTTTATTTATTTTTTTTGATTTGATACTAGAACTTGTTTGTATGCATGATATCAATGTCAAAACTAACTTTTTAAGTGGTTTTGACCATTAGGTGACATTGAGATTTTCCGGATGGCGATTAAGCATGTCTGAAGAACCGAACACGCACTTTTGAAGCATCCGCTTAGATTAACTTTGTTTTAGAAAATGTTTAAATGTTGGAACTAGTTATTAGTCGACTAGTATGTCATCATTATAAAACTTTTTTTTATCTTCACTTTTATAAAAGTGAAGTGCTTTTAATTTAAAACTATGCGTATTTTTGTTAAATTCGATTAGAAATATGACGGGTGTTACAGCTAGTTTTAAATAGTTCAGCTACGATCTTGAGATGACGGAGGCGATAGACATAAATGCACTAACAGGCTCCCCCTTGGATATTGCCGCTGTCAATCTCAATCATTTAGTCAAACTCGTAGCGTATTTTCTTTCTCTCTCTCTAGCTCGAACAGAATCCCCGTGGATCTGTCTTCAGCTTCAGCTCCTCCTTTCGGTAGACTCTTCAGGCTCCCCCTTTCGTCAAGCTTCCGTGCTTTGGGATCGACACCTGGCTTTTCGGTTACAATCTCCTCTGGGATAGTTACGTTGCTCCTTGAATGCACGCTCCCCCTTTCATTGAGCTCGTCTTCAGACTGCCCCTTAGACTCGGCTATCGGGATCTTAATCTGGAATACCATCTGCAAATCTCATACATTCATAAGTAAAACATTTTACAGTGAAAACATTTTCAGTTGTCCAGGTATCGTAACCTGGCTCTATTAAACTTTCTAAATCAAGATCCTGGGATTAAGATATAATAATATGAAATATATCTAGGATTACTTGATACTCTCCCCCTATCAACAATCTTCAAAGATTTGGCAGAATTTAAGAATCCAACATCGAAAACTGGCTCTATTATAGATTTTAACAATATAAGCATCCAACTCCCTCACAGTTAATCATCCAAGTCCAAACTAATGACCTTGGAGATATCACAAACTGTTTTTGATTTTTGATTATAAAACTTCAAGTTTCAAATTAATGAACTTGTTTATCTTTAGAAACACGATCAACATACTTAGATTTTGAAACTCAGCATCCAGACATCGGTTGTCGAAAATAAAGCAGAATCAAAAATATTTTTGTATTTTTCAGAAAATAGAAAGCAGTAAAGAAATATGTACAAACATATTTACAGACAATATTTTTGTTTGAGTATGCATCACAGGATCATATCAGTTTTTGACAAGTCACAAGTACCGTTGAGCTTAGTTACACATTAAGAATTAAACAATTCACTTAGATTGTCGATATATTGATCCACTTAAATTTTCACACAAAGTTCAACTAATTCAGGATACTAATTAGGTGTATTAAGAACTTAAACTCATTCATGTGTCCCACCTCTTGAATATACTCCCGTATCCAGATCCCAATATTCAGTCTTACAGGTGAGTATACCTAGATGATATCTGTAAGGGGAGTAAATTATAGTACGAAACCGTGAGAGCTCAGGTCAGAACTTCCGTTCAGCAGAGAGATGACGGCTCGACTTTTGGTGTGTCCCCTTTAGAGGATCTTTTGTATTACAACAGCAATGACTATCAATTTTATTGTTTCAACAATTTGCTGAGGGCGGCGCTATATTTCAAGCAATACAGAAAGTATTCTCCGGGGACTAGGCCATTGCTTCCGCAAAATTAGAAGTCCCGGGATAATACCCTAGATATCACTAAGCATAAAGACCTAGTATCTCAGAAAGAGGGGTCCTTCAAACGAGATTTCAGGGGTTACCTATATATCCAAGTAGTGTTCCCCACGAAATAAGCAAGTTTGAATTTAGGTTTATATCCTGAAAAAGTTTACTAAATGTATAAAAATCTACCGACACATCCACGGTGAGATCGTTTAACACATTTTAACTTTCCAATTCTTTAGCATACTGTAACTGTCTACTGATGTACTATCATTTCCTCTTTTTACACAAAAACTCAATTTTTGAATTTTATCATGTTTTTGGCTTTTTCAAATTTTCTAATGTTTTTGGATTTTCTAACAATATTACTCCCCCTAAAATGCAAAACCATTTAAAAAATTTGACAACCAATACTGATAGCTTTGTCTCGCCATCCATTTTCTGCTAAAAGTGTACTGATTTGCAGAAAATCTAACATACCCCCATGATTTACAACACATTGATATTTTACAGTTTGAAAACCGTTTTTCAATCTTGTGATATTAATCATGTTTGTTCAGCCGTGAGGGTTTCGGCGTATTCAATCAACACAAATTTTTGTAATTTTCTATTTTTGACAAAAATTAAAAACAAACATATTTTTGGTTTTTAAGTTTTTCAGATTTTTAGAGTTTTTGAAAATATTGTTTATTTATATACAAAAAACTGATAAACTCCCTATTCAACCAAACCATGGTTCAGCAACCTTCTCCTCCTGTGCCAGGCTGCTCATCAATTCTCTTCCTTGATAATCAAACTTCATGAGCACCTGCACATTCTCAAAAACTCAATTACTTGAACAATTTAGCCCAGGTCTATTGGACCTTAGGCATTTCAACAGAATATGTATCATTTAATTTCGGAAAATCTTTCTCATCAAAAACTTTTTCAACTTTTTCATCTTTTACCAAGATTACTTGTTTCTTAGCACTGCATTTTTGACCTTTCGGAGTACCACTTTTGTAAAAATGTGAATCTTTTTGAACATTTTGCTTTTGATCAACAACTTTTGGTTTCCAAAACTCTTGTGGTTTTGTCATATCAACAGTTGTTTTCCAACTTTGAGTTGTTCTGACTCTGGGTGTGTGAAAAATCCGTGTTTGTTTTGAATCAGACCTAGTCTGTTTTGGTTTCCAAGTTTGATTCGAAGCAAACTTGTTTGTGTTATACCTCCAAGTTTGTTTTGAATCAAATCTGGCTGACCTTTGTTTCACACCCTCGGATTTTTGTTTCTCAACATTTTCAACATCCACAGGTTTCAGATTCGGACACTTTCGTGCAAGATGTCGAATTTGATGACACTTAAAACATGTTCTTTTTGAAACATCTTTAACCTGTGGTTGTTGCCTTTTCTTTTGAGCACAAAACTCTTCATTAGACTGTTGTCTAAATTTGAGTTTTTCCTCTTCTTCAAAACTTTTTCCTTGAACAAAACTCATATTTGCCTGACAATTTGGCACTTCATTTTTCTTTCAATTTTGTTTCTTTTTATAACCCAACCCAGCCTTCATGTTTTTCTTCTTGAAACCAGGTTTATTATAAAAAGTTTTGTGACCTTTACCAGCAAACTTTGGAATCTCAGACTTCTCAATCTCAACCATTTTGAAAACTTTATCAACCTTTTCTGAAATCACATTCTGAATCGGGAATACAACATCTAAGAATAATTTGTCCGATCCAATCATGGTGTAAACCAATCCTTTTGAATCATCATTCACAATTTTCTCAGATTTTGAATATTGGAGATAACCATCATGAAAATTTCCCTCATTTTCATCTTGTGATTCAGACTTACCTTTGGTTGACTCATCTTTCAAAACGCTTTCGACAACCTTACTTACCACCTCTGAATCATTAGCTTCATAAGATTTGGTGCAAGTCACATCAATACTTTCAGGTAATTGGTCAACTATGTTCAAACTTTTTGCCACCTTTTCCTCATCATAAAAAGTATAATTGTTTCTCAATGGTGGTGGTACCTGATGAAATTCTGAACCAATACCCTTTTTGTTCTTGTCAGTATCATTGTCATCTGGTGTGATGTTGAAAATGCGTTCGAGAATGTACGAAGAGTTATGATAACTTTGAAGTTTGGTAACAACCTTTTCTTTTTCAGCCAGAACTTGTTTAAGATTAGCAATTTCATCAACACATTTGTTTAATTCAAGTTGCTTTTCTTTAAACTTTCTCTCATACATTTCTTTAGTTACCAAAGTTTCAGACAATCTTTGATCAAAACATTTAACTTGGCTCTTCAAAATATCATAAGCTTCTTGTACTCTCTGACTCAACCACTTTAAAGAATCATACTCCTTCTGAAAATCTTGAAATTTAGTTTCTTTTTCAACACAACCAACACATTTAGCTATACACATTTGTCTATACACATCATTATCCTTTTCAACATCTTGACACTTCTGTGTCAGCTTTTCAACCTTTAGTTTCAAAATTTCTACTTTTTCAATCATCTCTTTACATTTTATTTTGAAAACATTTTCAAGTTTGTTTCAATATCTTTTGTTTTGATTATTTCATCTTTTTCAATACAGGCTTTGCACATTTCTATGCAATTCCTGCACTTGTTTTCATTTTTATCAACAATTTCAACATTCGATAGATCAGAAGATTCATTTACCTCGGTCTCTTTCAGCACCGGTTCTTCTGTCTGATCTTCCTCTTTGTTCTCTTCTTCTTCTTTCTGTTCTTCTTCAATCTTCTGCTCTTCTTCAGCAGCAAGCTTTGCAGTAATCTTCACTTCTTCAACCATCTTTTTCAACTCTTCTTCTTTTCTCTTCTTCATTTCTACCACCTTTGGTAGACTTGCTTCGCAAACTTCTTTTATCTTGCGCACCAAATCCGGCAAATATTCTTTATCAGATAACCTTCTTGTGTTGAAAGTAGCCTGTCTTGGAAGCAAATTTGTTACAGCTTCAAAATCCACCTTTGATGGGTCAACAACTGGATTACCCCGTGGATCCATGTAACATTCTAATTCGTTATTCCATCTTTTGGCTCTTTGGGCTTCTTTCGCAAATATTCTTTATCAGATAACCTTCTTGTGTTGAAAGTAGCCTGTCTTGGAAGCAAATTTGTTACAGCTTCAAAATCCACCTTTGATGGGTCAACAACTGGATTACCCCGTGGATCCATGTAACATTCTAATTCGTTATTCCATCTTTTGGCTCTTTGGGCTTCTTTGAATGGTTCCCTGAATTTTTTGATTTCCCATCTCGCGTAATCATTTCTCCACCATCTGTCATGATCAACATTAGCTACAAATGTATATCCAACTGCATCTTCTTCAGGAAGAACTTGACTCCAGTCATAACCTTCATCGTCATGAATAACTGCCAGAGCTCTTGATTTTTCTTCAGGCTGCTTCAATCTAGGAGGTTCAGATTTGTTCTGATGATAGATTGCTTTCTTGTAGCAGTCTTCTCTGAACGGATTAGCAGTATCATCAGCGTAATCATTTCTGCACTCACGTTTAAAGTGACCTTTCTGTTTACATTTGAAGCATGTCACTTTGGATTTGTCAAAACCTAACTTGGTAGATGGTCCACCAATAGACGTTCTTCCAGTGATCTCCATAAAACGTTGTGCCCTCCTCACTGCACTAGCCATACACCACCTTATGTCGATCAATTCCATCTCCTCAGGATCTATTTGCTCGTAGTCTTCCTTCGTCAGGTTGGTGTTGCCTTTCTTGCTTGCCACAAGGCTCTCATACGACTCAAACACAGATGCTAAGAAGACCATCTGTTGCTTTGCAGACTCCTCATTGAAATTTTGAGTATTCTTCAAATCTACTGCAATGTTGCATTGGAATACATTCTTTGATGCAGATTGGCTCGATGTTGTTGAAAAAGATCCACTGTGAAAACCACTGTGAGGACTTTAATTGTTCACGGAATTTGAGCTTTCTGCAGAAAACGTTGTTCTTGGAGACCCAGCTTGTAGTAGATTTCCTTGGTAGTACAGCTCCACATTCTGCTGATGAGCTGGATTGTTGACTTTAGATCTCTTTATCTCCAACTCATGGCTTTCAAGTCTTTCAATCAGCAAATCCACTGTTAACTCTTCAGGGTTGATTGTGTTTTTCAACATTAAGGCAAAGTATTGCCACTCTTGATCCTTCGGCAATGCATCAAACAATTTATCAACCAGCTCCTCTTGAGTGTATGTGATTTTGTGTCTTGCCAGCTCCATCTTCAGATGCCCAAATCTCTCAATCATTTTACAAACAGATTCATTTTTCATACAATCAAATAAATCAAATTCTTTTCGTAACAGTTTCTTTTTGTTTTTCACAATCTCAGATGTACCTACACATGTTCTCTCTAATGCTTCCCACAAACTCTTCGATGTTTTCTCATGTTCAAGTAACGAAATAATGTCTTCTCTCACTGATTGTTTTATCAATGTAGTCATTTTATATTCAGCCACATCATTTTTTATATCTATTTCTGTGAACTCTTTTAATGCAATCAATTTGAATGGCCGACAAAATTTATCACTATCACATGCAAGAATTACTTTTATCACATGAAGTCTGGTGTCTTACAATTAAAACACACTGACCAAGTTGACTAAGTGACACGCACAGGTGATAACACAAGAATCGGATTGTTGTGACACGGATTGCTATTCGTGCGGACAAGTGTCCGTCCGGATAGGTCAAATAAAGTCAACCCGGATTGTTGTGACGCGGATTGCTATTCGTGCGGACAAGTAATTCGCTCGGATAGGTCAACAATAGTCAAAGCTTTTAAATGAAAATGTAATGCCTCGGATTGTTATCCGCGCGAACAATCAGTCAACAAGTCAACACTTTTAATGAACTGCGCATGGAGATGACTTGACACGGATTGCCATCCGCGCGGTGAACAGTAATCATAACAGCAGCAACATTCAACATTTTTACAAACTTTCGAACCACAAAAATTAAGATTTCTCTTAAACGGCTTCGAATTAAGTTCTGAAAACTTATAGGCTTATAGATCAATTGTTTTCGCACAACATATCCAAAAATCAGCAACTTTTATCCGTAAAAAGTCGTTTAATTTGGCGTTTTTCAGATAAAAACGTGAATAAGATGTAAAGATGAAGAATTTTGACAAATCTGAGTGAAATTTGGATCTGAATCTGATGAATTTCTGTGCGAAATCGTGCGTTTAATCCGTGCAATCGAGCTACTGCTCTGATACCACTTGTAGGACCGGTTTTGACTCCGAAACGATTGCGAACCGACCGTGCGACGTGCGGAATCCGTGCACGAACGAGACCGAAACACACGAGACGTAATATAATATGTGATTCGATATATATGTGAAAAGTACAAAGAAACTTGCATCACCTTTTGCCTTTCTATCTCTACTTTCTCTCTCTAGGTTTTATCTTCTCTAAATGTGCGAAATGGCAAAAGTCTCAAAAGTCTCTAAACTAAGCCCTAACTCCTCTATTTATAGGCAAAGGATTATACGGGATTTCCCCTTATTTACAATAATGCCACCTTGCCTTTTTCTATCTAAAATTATAATGTAAGGCTAGTTTTAAACAGTTTTAGCTAGGATCTTGAGATGACGGAGGCGATAGACATAAATGCACTAGCACACCATCAATTAGGAATCTGATGCCGTCACTAAACACATTCCTTAATTGTACCTATTTGTTGAGTGTTTTTTTTGGTGTCTAATCCGCATATATATCACCATTGCCCTTGAATTTCTTGATTGTATATCTCTGAAATGTTAACATATACAAGTTTGATTTAGTTTATGAAGATTTTTCAATGCCGAGAACCTCGATCAGAGAGTAAAAAAGGCGTAAGGTTCACAATGGTGTAAGATTAAAATGGGATATACCGGGCTAGGATTCGAGTTACAGGAACAAGGGCCAAACCAACCACCCAAGAATGGAATCGTCAAGCGAAAACACTTGACAACCTCCTAGAAGAAGCTTTTCTTGCCACCAGACCTTTCTCTATCAATTAGGAATCTGATGCCGTCACTAAACACATTCCTTAAATTGTAGCCATTTGTTGAGTGTTTTTTTTTGTGTCTAATCCGCATATATATCACCAATACCCTTGATTTTCTTAACTGTATATCTCTTAAATGTCAATATATACACGTGTGATTTATTATACGAAGATTTTTCGATGCCGAGAACCTCAATCAGAGAGTAAAAAAGGCGTAAGGTTCACAATGGTGTAAGATTAAAATAGGATAAACCGGGCTAGGATTCGAGTTACAGGAACAAGGGCCAAACCAACCACCCAAGAATGGTATCATCGAGCAAAAACACTTGACAACCTCCTAGAAGCAACTTTTCTTGCCACCAGACCTTTCTCCATCAATTAGGAAACTGATGCCGTCACGAAACACATTCCTTAAATTGTAGCCATTTGTTGAGTGTTTTTTTTTGGTGTCTAATCCGCATATATATCACCATAGCCCTTGATTTTCTTGACTGTATATCTCTTAAATGTCAATATATACACGTCTGATTTAGTTTACGAAGATTTTTCAATGCCAAGAAACTCGATCAAAGAGTAAAAAAGGCGTAAGGTTCACAATGGTGTAAGATTAAAATGGGATATACCTGCCTAAGATTCTAGTTACAGGAACAATGGCCAAACAAAGCACCCAAGAATGGAATCGTCGACCGAAAACACTTGACAACCTCCTAGAAGCAGCTTTTCTTGCAACCAGACCTTTCTCCATCAATTAGGAATCTGATGCCGTCACTAAAATAATTCCTTAAATTGTAGCCATTTGTTGAGTGTTTTTTTTGTGTCTAATCCGCATATATAACACCATTGCCCTTGATTTTCTTGACTGTATATCTCTTAAATGCCAACATATACACGTGTGATTTAGTTTACGAAGATTTTTCAATGCTGAGAACCTCGATCATAGAGTAAAAAAGGCGTAAGGTTCACAATCGTGTAAGATTAAAATGGGATATACCGGGCTAGAATTCGAGTTACAGGAACAATGGCCAAACCAGCCACCCAAGAATGGAATCGTCGAGCGAAAACACTTGACAACCTCCTAGAAGCAGCTTTTCTTGCCACCAGACCTTTCTCCATCAATTAGGAATCTGATGTCGTCACTAAACACATTCCTTAAATTGTAGCCATTTGTTGAGTGTTTTTTTCTTTGGTGTCTAATCCGCATATATATCACCATTGCCCTTGATTTTCTTGACTGTATATCTCTTAAATGTCAATATATACACGTGTGATTTAGTTTAAGAAGATTTTTCAATGCCGAGAACCTCGATCAGAGAGTAAAAAAGGCGTAAGGTTCACAATGGTGTAAGACTAAAATGGGATATACAGGGATAGGATTCGAGTTACAGGAACAAGGGACAAACCAACCACCCAAGAATGGAATCGTTAAGCGAAAACACTTGACAACCTCCTAGAAGCAGCATTTCTTGCCACCAGACCTTTCTCCATCAATTAGGAATCTGATGCCGTCACTAAACACATTCCTTAAATTCTAGCCATTTGTTGAGTGTTTTTTTTTTGTGTCTAATCCGCATA
Source organism: Helianthus tuberosus (assembly GCA_030545235.1). Classification (NCBI taxonomy): domain Eukaryota; kingdom Viridiplantae; phylum Streptophyta; class Magnoliopsida; order Asterales; family Asteraceae; genus Helianthus; species Helianthus tuberosus. Next base: position 172,742,860 of record CM060414.1, on the reverse strand, counting down.
TATATCACCATTGCCCCTGATTTTCTTCACTGTATATCTCTTAAATGTCAACATATACACGTGTGATTTAGTTTACGAAGATTTTTCAGTGCCGAGAACCTCGATCAGAAAGTAAAAAAGGCGTAAGGTTCACAATGGTGTAAGATTAAAATGGGATATATCGGGCTAGGATTCGAGTTACAGGAACAAGGGCCAAACCAACCATCCATGAATGGAATCGTCGAGCGAAAACACTTGACAACCTCCTAGAAGCAGCTTTTCTTGCTACCAGACCTTTCTCCATCAATTAGGAATCTGATGCCGTCACTATACACATTCCTTAAATTGTAGCCATTTGTTGAGTGTTTTTTTTGGTGTCTAATCCGCATATATATCACCATTGCCCTTGATTTTCTTGACTGTATATATCTTAAATATCAATATATACATGTGTGATTTAGTTTACGAAGATTTTTCAATACCGAGAACCTCGATCAGAGAGTAAAAAAGGCATAAGGTTCACAATCGTGTAAGATTAAAATGGGATATACCGGGCCAGGATTCGAGTTACAGGAACAAGGGCCAAACCAACCACCCAAGAATGGAATCGTCGAGCAAAAACACTTGACAACCTCCTAGAAGCGGCTTTTCTTTCCACCAGACCTTTCTCCATCAATTAGGAATCTGATGCCGTCACTAAACACATTCCTTAAATTGTAGCCATTTGTTGAGTGTTTTTTTTGTGTCTAATCCGCATATATATCACCATTGCCCTTAATTTTCTTGACTGTATATCTCTGAAATGTTAACATATACACGTGTGATTTAGTTTACGAAGATTTTTCAATGCCGAGAACCTCAATCAGAGAGTAAAAAAGGCGTAAGGTTCACAATGGTGTAAGATTAAAATGGGATATACCGGATAGGATTCGAGTTACAGGAACAGGGGCCAAACCAACCACCCAAGAATGGAATCGTCGTGCGAAAACACTTGACAACCTCCTAGAAGCAGCTTTTCTTGCCACCAGACCTTTATCCATCAATTAGGAATCTGATGCCGTCACTAAACACATTCCTTAAATTGTAGCCATTTGTTGAGTGTTTTTTTTGGTGTCTAATCCGCATATATATCACCATTGCCCTTGATTTTCTTGACTGTATATCTCTTAAATGTCAATATATACATGTGTGATTTAGTGTACGAAGATTTTTCAATGCCGAGAACCTCGATCAGAGAGTAAAAAAGGCATAAGGTTCACAATGGTGTAATATTAAAATGGGATATACCGGGCTAGGATTCGAGTTAAAGGAACAAGGGCGAAACCAACCACCCAAGAATGAAATCGTCGAGCGAAAACACTTGACAACCTCCTAGAAGCAGCTTTTCTTGCCACCAGACCTTTCTCCATCAATTAGGAATCTGATGCCGTCACTAAACACATTCCTTAAATTGTAGCCATTTGTTGAGTGTTTTTTTTTTTGTGTCTAATCCGCATATATATCACCATTGCCCTTGATTTTCTTGACTGTATATCTCTTAAATATCAACATATACACGTGTGATTTAGTTTATGAAGATTTTTCAATGCCGAGAACCTCGATTAGAGAGTAAAAAAGACGTAAGGTTCACAATGGTGTAAATTTAAAATGGGATATACCGGGCTAGGATTCGAGTTACAGGAACCATAGCCAAACCAACCACCCAAGAATGGAATCGTCGAGCGAAAACACTTGACAACCTCCTAGAAGCAGCTTTTCTTGCCACCAGACCTTTCTCTACCAATTAGGAATCTTATGTCGTCACTAAACACATTCCTTAAATTGTAGCCATTTGTTGAGTGTTTTTTTTTGTGTCTAATCCGCATATATATCACCATTTCCCTTGATTTTCTTGACTGTATATCTCTTAAATATCAACATATACATGTGTGATTTAGTTTACGAAGATTTTTCAATGCCGAGAACCTCTTTCAGATGGTAAAAAAGGCGTAAGGTGCACAATGGTGTAAAATTAAAATGGGATATACCGGGCTAGGATTCGAGTTACAGGAACAAGGGAAAAACCAACCACTCAAGAATGGAATCGTTGAGCGAAAACACTTGAAAACCTCGTAGAAGCAGCTTTTCTTGCCACATGACCTTTCTCCATCAATTAGGAATCTGATGCCGTCACTAAACATATTCCTTGAATTGTAGCCATTTGTTGAGTGTTTTTTTTTGTGTCTAATCCGCATATATATCACCATTGCCCTTAATTTTCTTGACTGTATATCCCTTAAATGTCAACATATACACGTGTGATTTAGTTTACGATGATTTTTCAATGCCGAGAATCTCGACCAGAGAGTAAAAAAGGCGTAAGGTTAAAATTAAAATGGGATATACCTGGCTAGGATTCGAGTTACAGGAATAAGGGCCAAACCAACCACCCAAGAATGGAATCGTCGAGCGAAAACACTTGACAACATCCTAGAAGCAGCTTTTCTTACCACCAGACCTTTCTCCATCAATTAGGAATCTGATGCCGTCACTAAACACATTCCTTGAATTGTAGCCATTTGTTGAGTGTTTTTTTTTTGTGTCTAATCCGTATATATATCACCATTGCCCTTGATTTTCTTGACTGTATATCTCTTAAATGTCAACATATACACGTGTGATTTAGTTTACGAAGATTTTTCAATGCCGAGAACCTCTATCAGAGGGTAAAAAAGGCGTAAGGTTCACAATGTTGTAAAATTAAAATGGGATATACCGGGCTAGGATTCGAGTTACAGGAACAAGGGCCAAACCAACCACGAAGAATGGAATCATCGAGCGAAAACACTTGACAACATCGTAGAAGCAGCTTTTCTTGCCACAAGACCTTTCTCCATCAAATAAGAATCCGATGCCGTCACTTAACACATTCCTTAAATTGTAGCAATTTGTTGAGTGTTTTTTTTGGTGTCTAATCCGCATATATATTACCATTTCCCTTGATTTTTCTTGACGGTATATCTATTAAATGTCAACATATACACGTGTGATTTAGTTTACGAAGATATTTCAATGCCGAGAACCTCTATCAGAGAGTAAAAAAGGCGTAAGGTTCACAATGGTGTAAAATTAAAATGGGATATACAGGGCTAGGATTCGAGTTACAGGAACAACGGCCAAACCAACCACCCAAGAATGGAATCGTCGAGCGAAAACATTTGACAACCTCCTAGAAGCAACTTTTCTTACCACCAGACCTTTCTCCATCAATTAGGAATCTGTTGCCGTCACTAAACACATTCTTTAAATTGTAGCGATTTGTTGAGTGTTTTTTTCGTGTCTAACCCGCATATATATCACCACTGCCCTTGATTTTCTTGACTGTATATCTCTTAAATGTCAACATATACACATTAGATTTAGTTTACGAAGATTTTTCAATGCCGAGAAGCTCGATCAGAGGGTAAAAACGACGTAAGGTTCACAATGGTATAAGATTAAAATGGGATATACCGGGCTAGGATTCAGGTTATAGGAACAAGGGCCAAACCAACCACCCAAGAATGGAATCGTCGAGCGAAAACACTTGACAACCTCATAGAAGCAGATTTTCTTGCCACAAGACCTTTCTCCATCAATTAGGAATCTGATGCCGTCACTAAACACATTCCTTGAATTGTAGCCATTTGATGAGTTTTTTTTTTGGTTTCTAATCCGCATATATATCACCATTACCATTGATTTTTTTGACTGTATATCTCTTAAATGTCAACATATACACGTGTGATTTAGTGTACGAAGATTTTTCAATGCCGAGAACCTCTATCAGAGAGTAAAAAAGGCGTAAGGTTCACAATGGTGTAAAATTAAAATGTGATATACCGGGCTAGGATTCGAGTTACAGGAACTAGGGCCAAACCAACCACCCAAGAATGGAATCATCGAGCGAAAACACTTGACAACCTCCTAGAAGCAGCTTTTCTTACCTCAAGACCTTTCTCCATCAATTAGGAATCTGATGCCGTCACAAAACACATTCTTTAAATTGTAGCCATATGTTGAGTGTTTTTTTGGTGTCTAACCCGCATATATATCACAACTGCCCTTGATTTTCTTGAATGTATATCTCTTAAATGTCAACATATACACGTGCGATTTAGTTTACGAAGATTTTTCAATGCCGAGAACCTTGATTAGAGAGTAAAAAAGGCGTAAGGTTCACAATGGTGTAAGATTAAAATGGGATATACCGGGCTAGGATTCGAGTTATAGGAACAAGGGCCAAACCAACCACCCAAGAATGGAACCGTCGAGCGAAAACACTAGACAACCTCCAAGAAGCAGCTTTTCTTACCACCAGACCTTTCTCCATCAATTAGGAATCTGATGCCGTCACTAAACACATTCCTTAAATTTTAGCTATTTGTTGAGTGTTTTTTTTGTGTCTAATCCGCATATATATCACCATTGCCCTTGATTTTTTTTTGACTGTATATCTCTTAAATATCAACATATACACGTGTGATTTAGTTTACGAAGATTTTTCAATGCTGAGAAACTCGATCAGAGAGTAAAAAAGGCGTAAGGTTCACAATGGTGTAAAATTAAAATGGGATATACCGGGCTAGGATTCGAGTTACAGGAACTAGGGCCAAACCAACCACCCAAGAATGGAATCGTCGAGCGAAAACACTTGACAACCTCCTAGAAGCAGCTTTTCTTACCACCAGACCTTTCTCCATCAATTAGAAATCTGATGCCATCACTAAACACATTCCTTAAATTTTAGCCATTTGTTGAGTGTTTTTTTTTTGTGTCTAATCCGCATATATATCACCATTACCCTTGATTTTCTTGACTGTATATCTTTTAAATGTCAACATATACACGTGTGATTTAGTTTACGAAGTTTTTTCAATGCCGAGAGCCTCAATTAGAGAGTAAAAAGGGCGTAAGGTTCACAATGGTGTAAGATTAAAATGGGATATACCGGGCTAGGATTCGAGTTACAGGAACAAGGGCCAAACCCACCACCCAAAAATGGAATCGTCGAGCGAAAACACTTGACAACCTCCTAGAGGCAGCATTTCTTGCCACCAGACCTTTCTCCATCAATTAGGAATCTGATGCCGTCACTAAACACATTCCTTAAATTCTAGCCATTTGTTGAGTGTTTTTTTTTGTGTCTAATCCGCATATATATCACCATTGCCCCTGATTTTCTTCACTGTATATCTCTTAAATGTCAACATATACACGTGTGATTTAGTTTACGAAGATTTTTCAATGCCGAGAACCTCGATCAGAGAGTAAAAAAGGCGTAAGGTTCACAATGGTGTAAGATTAAAATGGGATATATCGGGCTAGGATTCGAGTTACAGGAACAAGGGCCAAACCAACCATCCATGAATGGAATCGTCGAGCGAAAACACTTGACAACCTCCTAGAAGCAGCTTTTCTTGCTACCAGACCTTTCTCCATCAATTAGGAATCTGATGCCGTCACTATACACATTCCTTAAATTGTAGCTATTTGTTGAGTGTTTTTTTTGGTGTCTAATCCGCATATATATCACCATTGCCCTTGATTTTCTTGACTGTATATATCTTAAATATCAATATATACATGTGTGAATTAGTTTACGAAGATTTTTCAATACCGAGAACCTCGATCAGAGAGTAAAAAAGGCATAAGGTTCACAATCGTGTAAGACTAAAATGAGATATACCGGGCCAGGATTCGAGTTACAGGAACAAGGGCCAAACCAACCACCCAAGAATGGAATCGTCGAGCAAAAACACTTGACAACCTCCTAGAAGCGGCTTTTCTTTCCACCAGACCTTTCTCCATCAATTAGGAATCTGATGCCGTCACTAAACACATTCCTTAAATTGTAGCCATTTGTTGAGTGTTTTTTTTGTGTCTAATCCGCATATATATCACCATTGCCCTTGATTTTCTTGACTGTATATCTCTGAAATGTTAACATATACACGTGTGATTTAGTTTACGAAGATTTTTCAATGCCGAGAACCTCAATCAGAGAGTAAAAAAGGCGTAAGGTTCACAATGGTGTAAGATTAAAATGGGATATACCGGATAGGATTCGAGTTACAGGAACAGGGGCCAAACCAACCACCCAAGAATGGAATCGTCGTGCGAAAACACTTGACAACCTCCTAGAAGTAGCTTTTCTTGCCACCAGACCTTTATCCATCAATTAGGAATCTGATGCCGTCACTAAACACATTCCTTAAATTGTAGCCATTTGTTGAGTGTTTTTTTTGGTGTCTAATCCGCATATATATCACCATTGCCCTTGATTTTCTTGACTGTATATCTCTTAAATGTCAATATATACATGTGTGATTTAGTGTACGAAGATTTTTCAATGCCGAGAACCTCGATCAGAGAGTAAAAAAGGCGTAAGGTTCACAATGGTGTAATATTAAAATGGGATATACCGGGCTAGGATTCGAGTTAAAGGAACAAGGGCCAAACCAACCACCCAAGAATGAAATCGTCGAGCGAAAACACTTGACAACCTCTTAGAAGCAGCTTTTCTTGCCACCAGACCTTTCTCCATCAATTAGGAATCTGATGCCGTCACTAAACACATTCCTTAAATTGTAGCCATTTGTTGAGTGATTTTTTTGTGTCTAATCCGCATATATATCACCATTGCCCTTGATTTTCTTGACTGTATATCTCTTAAATATCAACATATACACGTGTGATTTAGTTTATGAAGATTTTTCAATGCCGAGAACATCGATTAGAGAGTAAATAAGACGTAAGGTTCACAATGGTGTAAATTTAAAATGGGATATACCGGGCTAGGATTCGAGTTACAGGAACCATAGCCAAACCAACCACCCAAGAATGGAATCGTCGAGCGAAAACACTTGACAACCTCCTAGAAGCAACTTTTCTTGCCACCAGACCTTTCTCTACCAATTAGGAATCTTATGTCGTCACTAAACACATTCCTTAAATTGTAGCCATTTGTTGAGTGTTTTTTTTTTGTGTCTAATCCGCATATATATCACCATTTCCCTTGATTTTCTTGACTGTATATCTCTTAAATATCAACATATACATGTGTGATTTAGTTTACGAAGATTTTTCAATGCCGAGAACCTCTTTCAGATGGTAAAAAAGGCGTAAGGTGCACAATGGTGTAAAATTAAAATGGGATATACCGGGCTAGGATTCGAGTTATAGGAACAAGGGAAAAACCAACCACTCAAGAATGGAATCGTTGAGCGAAAACACTTGAAAACCTCGTAGAAGCAGCTTTTCTTGCCACATGACCTTTCTCCATCAATTAGGAATCTCATGCCGTCACTAAACACATTCCTTGAATTGTAGCCATTTGTTGAGTGTTTTTTTTTGTGTCTAATCCGCATATATATCACCATTGCCCTTAATTTTCTTGACTGTATATCCCTTAAATGTCAACATATACACGTGTGATTTAGTTTACGAAGATTTTTCAATGCCGAGAATCTCGACCAGAGAGTAAAAAAGGCGTAAGGTTAAAATTAAAATGGGATATACCTGGCTAAGATTCGAGTTACAGGAATAAGGGCCAAACCAACCACCCAAGAATGGAATCGTCGAGCGAAAACACTTGACAACATCCTAGAAGCAGCTTTTCTTACCACCAGACCTTTCTCCATCAATTAGGAATCTGATGCCGTCACTAAACACATTCCTTGAATTGTAGCCATTTGTTGAGTGTTTTTTTTTTGTGTCTAATCCGTATATATATCACCATTGCCCTTGATTTTCTTGACTGTATATCTCTTAAATGTCAACATATACACGTGTGATTTAGTTTACGAAGATTTTTCAATGCCGAGAACCTCTATCAGAGGGTAAAAAAGGCGTAAGGTTCACAATGTTGTAAAATTAAAATGGGATATACCGGGCTAGGATTCGAGTTACAGGAACAAGGGCCAAACCAACCACGAAGAATGGAATCATCGAGCGAAAACACTTGACAACATCGTAGAAGCAGCTTTTCTTGCCACAAGACCTTTCTCCATCAAATAAGAATCCGATGCCGTCACTTAACACATTCCTTAAATTGTAGCCATTTGTTGAGTGTTTTTTTTGGTGTCTAATCCGCATATATATCACCATTTCCCTTGATTTTTCTTGACGGTATATCTATTAAATGTCAACATATACACGTGTGATTTAGTTTACGAAGATATTTCAATGCCGAGAACCTCTATCAGAGAGTAAAAAAGGCGTAAGGTTCACAATGGTGTAAAATTAAAATGGGATATACATCGCTAGGATTCGAGTTACAGGAACAACGGCCAAACCAACCACCCAAGAATGGAATCGTCGAGCGAAAACACTTGACAACCTCCTAGAAGCAAACTTTCTTACCACCAGACCTTTCTCCATCAATTAGGAATCTGTTGCCGTCACTAAACACATTCTTTAAATTGTAGCGATTTGTTGAGTGTTTTTTTCGTGTCTAACCCGCATATATATCACCACTGCCCTTGATTTTCTTGACTGTATATCTCTTAAATGTCAACATATACACATTAGATTTAGTTTACGAAGATTTTTCAATGCCGAGAAGCTCGATCAGAGGGTAAAAACGACGTAAGGTTCACAATGGTATTAGATTAAAATGGGATATACCGGGCTAGGATTCAGGTTATAGGAACAAGGGCCAAACCAACCACCCAAGAATGGAATCGTCGAGCGAAAACACTTGACAACCTCATAGAAGCAGATTTTCTTGCCACAAGACCTTTCTCCATCAATTAGGAATCTGTTGCCGTCACTAAACACATTCTTTAAATTGTAGCCATATGTTGAGTGTTTTTTTGGTGTCTAACCCGCATATATATCACAACTGCCCTTGATTTTCTTGAATGTATATCTCTTAAATGTCAACATATACACGTGCGATTTAGTTTACGAAGATTTTTCAATGCCGAGAACCTCGATTAGAGAGTAAAAAAGGCGTAAGGTTCACAATGGTGTAAGATTAAAATGGGATATACCGGGCTAGGATTCGAGTTATAGGAACAAGGGCCAAACCAACCACCCAAGAATGGAACCGTCGAGCGAAAACACTAGACAACCTCCAAGAAGCAGCTTTTCTTACCACCAGACATTTCTCCATCAATTAGGAATCTGATGCCGTCACTAAACACATTCCTTAAATTTTAGCTATTTGTTGAGTGTTTTTTTTTTTGTGTCTAATCCGCATATATATCACCATTGCCCTTGATTTTTTTTTACTGTATATCTCTTAAATATCAACATATACACGTGTGATTTAGTTTACGAAGATTTTTCAATGCTGAGAACCTCGATCAGAGAGTAAAAAAGGCGTAAGGTTCACAATGGTGTAAAATTAAAATGGGATATACCGGGCTAGGATTCGAGTTACAGGAACTAGGGCCAAACCAACCACCCAAGAATGGAATCGTCGAGCGAAAACACTTGACAACCTCCTAGAAGCAGCTTTTCTTACCACCAGACCTTTCTCCATCAATTAGAAATCTGATGCCATCACTAAACACATTCCTTAAATTTTAGCCATTTGTTGAGTGTTTTTTTTTGTGTCTAATCCGCATATATATCACCATTACCCTTGATTTTCTTGACTGTATATCTTTTAAATGTCAACATATACACGTGTGATTTAGTTTACGAAGTTTTTTCAATGCCGAGAGCCTCAATCAGAGAGTAAAAAGGGCGTTAGGTTCACAATGGTGTAAGATTAAAATGGGATATACCGGGCTAGGATTCGAGTTACAGGAACAAGGGCCAAACCCACCACCCAAAAATGGAATCGTCGAGCGAAAACACTTGACAACCTCCTAGAGGCAGCTTTTCTTGCCACCAGACCTTTCTCCATCAATTAGGAATCTGATGCCGTCATTAAACACATTCCTTAAATTGTAGCCATTTGTTGAGTGTTTTTTTTTGTGTCTAATCCGCATATATATCACCATTGCCATTGATTTTCTTGACTGTATATCTCTTAAATGTCAACATATAAACGTGTGATTTAGTTTACGAAGATTTTTAATGCCGAGAACCTCTATCAGAGGGTAAAAAAGGCGTAAGGTTCACAATGTTGTAAAATTAAAATGGGATATACCGGGCTAGGATTCCAGTTACATGAACAAGGGTCAAACCAACCACCCAAGAATGGAATCGTCGAGCGAAAACACTTGACAACCTCATAGAAGCACATTTTCTTGCCACAAGACCTTTCTCCATCAATTAGGAATCTGATGCCATCACTAAACACATTCCTTGAATTGTAGCCATTTGTTGAGTTTTTTTTTGGAGTCAAATCCACATATATATCACCATTGCCCTTGATTTTCTTGACTGTATATCTCTTAAATGTCAACATATACACGTGTGATTTAGTTTATAAAGATTTTTCAATGCCGAGAACCTCGATCAGAGAGTAAAAAAGGCGTAAGGTTCACAACGGTGTAAAATTAAAATGGGATATACCGGGCTAGGATTCGAGTTACAGGAAAAAGGGCCAAAGCAACCTCCTAGAAGCAACTTTTCTTACCACCAGACCTTTCTCCATCAATTAGGAATCTGATGCCGTCACTAAACACATTCTTTAAATTGTAGCCATTTGTTGAGTGTTTTTTTGGTGTCTAACCCGCATATATATCACCACTGCCAATGATTTTCTTGACCGTATATCTCTTAAATGTCAACATATACACGTGCGATTAAGTTTACGAAGATTTTTCAATGCCGAGAACCTCGATCAGAGAGTAAAAAAGGCGTAAGGTTCACAATGGTGTAAAATTAAAATGGGATATACCGGGCTAGGATTCAGGTTATAGGAACAAGGGCCAAACCAACCACCCAAGAATGGAATCATCGAGCGAAAACACTTGACAACCTCATAGAAGCAGATTTTCTTGCCACAAGACCTTTCTCCATCAATTAGGAATCTGATGCCGTCACTAAACACATTCCTTGAATTGTAGCCATTTGATGAGTTTTTTTTTTTGGTTTCTAATCCGCATATATACCACCATTACCCTTGATTTTTTTGACTGTATATCTCTTAAATGTCAACATATACACGTGTGATTTAGTGTACGAAGATTTTTCAATGCCGAGAACCTCTATCAGAGAGTAAAAAAGGCGTAAGGTTTGTAAGGACCGTGTTCGCGACCTAAACGAGTCGGTTCAGAGGAATTCCATCAAATATGTAACACCCCGAAAATAGAAATCCTCATACATTAAAAAAAATATAAATAAAAATAATAAATAATAAACAAGACTCAATCAACTAGGAATTTTAACTCAGTTAAAATTCAAGCCTTGAAATAACCCATGATGGGGTTAAAACACTTAAACTTAAAGATAAATCAAAGTTAAGGGTGTAAACTTGTCAAAAACTGAAATTAGGTTACTAATAATAATCAAAACAAAAACCAAACACCCAAAAGCTGGTGTCTGGTCGAACTGGGAGCAAGGGGGCGACACAGGGTTTCCTTCAAAACCCTTGTTTCACATCAAATCTCCAAATTGAAGCTGCAAAACTGCCTTAAATCAAGTTTTGAATGTAGATTAGTAATCCCCTTGTAGTAAGGATCATAAGGTATGTAAAAATTCGTGTTAAATCCTTGTTTGAAATTCTCATGATTTTGGAAATCTGAAATTAGATGCTTGCATGTGTGTTATTTGGTTAGATTGAAGTTGATTAGGTGTTTGGAAGTAAAACCTAACTAACTATTGGAGAAATCATGCTCAAATTCAGAGAATTCTATGAATCCATGGAAGCTAGGTTATGGGTTTTATAAGATGATGATGAACACTAGGATTTGAATGATAATTCTAGTATAAATTTCATCATAGGAGGTGATTCCTGTGATATTGATGTTAAAATGTGTGCAAGGTTACTAATTAAAGTGAAATTGAGGTTTAAATTGCAAGTCAAGAACTTGGCAATGATAGTAGGAAAATCTGACCCGTTAGGTGTTTGTAGAAATGCCTAAGTGAGGATTTTTGATGTTAAATTTGATGAGAACGCAGATTTGATCATGTTTCACAATGATATGAATATGGTCATGGAAAGAGTTCTAAACAAGTTGTAAAACTGAATTTTCTAGGCAAAGAGTCCGGATCATCAAGCGGACAAGCCGAAGAGAATTCGCGGGGGAAAGGCGTGCTCTAAAGGTACGAATTTACCATTTCGTTACATTTGAGTTAAATTTGGTCGTCTAGCACATTGAAATCCTTTATTGTACAAAAAGTCGAGTTTGGATTAAGCGATGAACGTCGCCATGTCAAAAGATAGGTTAAATACTGGTTGGAGCCCGTTAGTAGATGTCTTAGAAGAAAATTTCTATAGACAAGCCAAACGGGTCGATCAATTAAGTGAAGCATGATTATTACTTTGAAATAGCTCGGGTTATTCCTTGATATCGATTAACATATAGATATATATATATATTCAAAATAAGAAAATTGATGTGTTGGTTTCTTATAAGAACGGAATCCGTAAATTTGGTTTGAGTAAAATGAACAAACCAAATAAGATCATAATTTTCCAGCTTACACTGTAAATTACGGTATTACCGTAATTTACGGTAGAAGTCCTGAGCTTTACGGTCATTCGCTACTGATTTACGGTGACCAAATAGTTCCAGGTCTCACCGTAAATTACGGTGATACCGTAATTTACGGTGGACTTTATATTTTTTATATATATATATTTACTTTTCAAGGTTTAAATGTTAGATCTTGTGTTTAAAAATGTTATATAATGATGTCAAAACTAATGTTTAACGGTTTTGACCCTAGGTAACTAGATGGACTTTACGGATGATGATCAAGCAACGACGAAGAACCGAACACGAATTATGAAGCTTCCGCTATTATATGAATCTTTTGTAGCTCTTGTATATGGGTTGTAAACTATTGTTAAACAATTTTTGAAACGTTTTAACTTAGTCATTAGTTGACTAAGGTTTTAATTACATATGATCCTTGTTAAAGAATGACGTGTACTTAAACTATATTTTTTAAAATTTAAGGGTAAAATTTTTAGGGTGTTACAAGTTGGTAATCAGAGCTTATGGTTGTCAATAAGTGTTCGGTTCAAGCTTGATCGATCGTCCGGTAAGAATTAACTTGTTTTGTTAATAAATTATGTACTATGTATAGAATGAGAAATGAATAATATGCATGAAAAGAGTGTGAAAGCTCACTCAAAAACAGGAAATGCATGAAACAAGAATTATTAAATCAAGTTACGGACTTGATTAAATAGAAACAAGAATTATTAAATCAAGTTACGGACTTGATTAAATAGAAACAAGAATTATTAAATCAAGTTACGAACTTGATTGAATTAAAACAAGAATGATTAAATCAAGTTATGAACTTGATTAAATCAAAACAAGTAAAGCATGTGTTATAAATGGAATGTTTAACAATCTATGTAAACATTTCAGAAATCGAGATGGCTGATGGAGGCAATGATGATGCGGTGCCAAGAGTCACCGAACAAGTGAGGGAAGTGATTGCCGAAGAGGTTGGAAAGGCAATCGAAAACAGTTTGTCGGGCTTTATTGATAAAATCCAAAACACGGTTTTATCAATAGTAGAAGATAGAATCAAGAAACTAGAGGATGATTCAAATGTAGGAAAGGAAAAGCGTGGAGGACGAAAGCCTTGTTCATACAAGGAATTCATGGCTTGTAAACCACCAATATATAATGGGGAGGTTGACCCAATAGTGTGCCAACGATGGCTAAGTGACATCGAAGGGGTATTCGAGAGAACCCATTGTGACGAAGAAGACTACGTAGCCTATGGTACGGGTCAACTAAGGAGCCAAGCGAAAGATTGGTGGGACAACAAAAAGAAGGAGATCGGAAGTGAAGCGGCTAAGGCCATGACTTGGGAGGAGTTTAAGACGTCGTTTCTTAAACATCATAGTCCCAAAGCGGTCATAAACAAGATTAAGGAAGAGTTCATGCAACTCAGACACAAAGGTGAATCCATAGACAAGATCACGGGGATGTTTATGGACAAGATGAAGTTCTGTGATGATTTGATAACGAATGAAGAGCAAAAGGTCTATTATTATCATAACATGCTAAGCGCGGAGTATAGAGAATTCATAACCCCTTCAAAGTATGAGACCCTTACCGAGATTGTCAATGCTGCTCGGGAAAGGGAGATTGAATTGAAGAAGAGTATAGAACGGGGTGAACGAAGAGCACAAGATGTGAATCCAAGCCCTGCCAAGAAAGCAAGAACGAATGAATCAGCAAAGAAATCAGATGCTAAAGGTAGTATATCAGGTTGCAAAATTTGTGGGAAGAATCATAAGGGTGAGTGTCGTTACAAGGATAAGCCTTGTCCCATATGCAAGAAAACGGGACATATGGCTATGTCATGCCCGGAGAAAGTGACGGTTTGTTACAACTGTTATCGAACGGGTCACAAGAAGTCGGAATGCCCAGAACTGGTTGGAAAGAAGGATGGGCAAGAACCGAAAGGTGAAGCCCCGAAAGCAAAGGCAAGATCTTTCCAACTAACTGCCGCAGAAGCGAAGATTGAACCTGACGTGGTCTCAGGTATATTTGCTGTAAATTCAATTCCCGCACACGTGTTATTTGATACGGGTGCGAATAAATCCTTTGTTTCATACGGGTTTATTCGACATCCTTCATTTATTTTAACAAAATTATCTGTGCCTTTAGAAGTAGAGATAGGTAATAACAAAAGCTTTATTGTTTGTGATGTATGTGAAAATTGCAAACTGAGCATCGACGATGAAGAATATTTGATAAATCTAATCCCGATGTCGATGGGAGAATTCCAAGTAGTCGTGGGGATGGATTGGCTATCTCAATACCACGCAAAGGTCGTGTGTTTTCGCAAAGAGATAAAACTAATATCTCCGAGCGGAAAACACGTCACCATTTATGGCGAAAAACGAGGCAACCCCATAGTATGTTCGATGTTGAAAGCTCACAAGCTCATGAAGCGAGGATGCAAGGCATTCATAATTTATGCAAATGAGACCGAGAAAGAATCACGGAAGATAGGAGATGTATCGGTAGTACGAGATTATGAAGATGTTTTTCCGGAAGATTTACCGGGGATACCGCCTGAACGGGAAGTAGAGTTCGGGATCGAATTGATTCCGGGCGCGAAACCGGTGGCAAAAGCCCCGTACCGACTTGCACCGTCGGAATTACAAGAGCTAATGTCCCAAATTCAAGATTTGCTTGACAAGGGATTTATAAGGCCGAGTGTGTCTCCTTGGGGCGCGCCGGTGTTGTTTGTAAGAAAGAAGGACGGGAGCATGCGCATGTGTATCGATTATCGGGAGTTAAACAAACTCACGGTAAAGAACCGATACCCGCTCCCGAGGATAGATGACTTATTTGACCAACTACAAGGCGCGAGTTGGTTTTCAAAAATTGACCTTAGGTCGGGGTATCACCAACTAAAGGTCAAAGAAGAAGATGTGCCGAAGACGGCTTTTCGCACAAGATACGGGCATTACGAATTTCTCGTGATGTCATTTGGGCTGACAAATGCGCCTGCGGCCTTCATGGACCTCATGAACCGGGTTTGCAAGCCAATGTTGGATAAGTCGGTCATCGTGTTTATCGATGATATCTTGGTGTATTCGAAAAGTGAAGCCGAACATGCACGCCACTTACAAGAAGTGTTAGAGACACTTAGACGAGAGAAGCTTTATGCAAAATTTTCCAAATGTGCCTTTTGGTTACGAGAGGTACAATTTCAAGGTCATGTCATAAGTGCCGATGGGGTTTTGGTGGATCCGTCAAAAGTAGAGGCGGTGTCAAAATGGAATCCCCCGAAGAACCCTTCTGAAATTAGAAGCTTTTTGGGGCTTGCTGGATATTATAGGAGATTCATTCAAGATTTCTCCAAGATCGCATCGCCGCTAACAAAGCTAACCAAAAAGAAAGCGAAGTTTGTTTGGGGAGCCGATCAAGAAAAAGCGTTTCGGACGCTAAAAGAAAGGCTAACTCAAGCTCCGGTACTGACATTGCCGAACGGAGTTGAAGACATGGTGGTCTATTCGGACGCTTCGTTATCAGGACTCGGTTGTGTGTTGATGCAACGGGGCAAGGTAATAGCCTATGCCTCGAGACAATTGAAGATACACGAGAAGAAATACCCCACGCACGATCTTGAGTTGGCAGCGGTGGTATTTGCATTAAAAATATGGAGGCATTATTTGTATGGGGTAAAATGCACCATATTCACCGACCACAAGAGCTTGAAATACTTCTTCGATCAGAAGGAGTTGAATATGCGGCAAAGGCGATGGCTAGAAACGGTGAAGGACTACGACTGTGAGATACATTATCACCCCGGAAAAGCAAACGTGGTAGCGGACGCTCTAAGTAGAAAAGCGAACTATGTCCCAATACGAGTGAGGTCGATGCAACTCGTGGTAACCTCGGGTATACTTGAACGTATTCGAGAGGCGCAATTAGAAGCGGTAAAAGAAGAGAATTGGAAGAAGGAAAGAATAATTGGTCAGTTGAAAGACTTGTCGGATGGGAATCACGGGTTAAAGACTCGATCCGGAAGGATATGGGTCCCACATACCTGTGGAGTAAAGGCGCTTCTACTTGATGAAGCTCATAAATCCCGTTATTCAATTCATCCGGGTGCGACCAAGATGTACAATGATTTGAAACAAGATTATTGGTGGCCCGGAATGAAGCGGGATGTGGCGAAGTATGTGGAAAAATGCTTGACATGTTTACAAGTCAAGGCGGAGCATCAGAAACCCTATGGCAAACTCCAACCGTTGGAAATTCCGGTTTGGAAATGGGAACATATTACAATGGACCTGTTAACCAAACTGCCTAGGACAAATCGTGGTTATGATGCCATATGGGTAGTGGTGGATAGATTGACGAAAAGTGCTCACTTCATTCCGATTCGTGAGACTTATACGTCAGAAAAGATGTCAGAAGTCTATACCAATGAAATCATAGCACGTCATGGAGTGCCGGTGTCCATCGTGTCCGATAGGGATACCCGGTTTACCTCGAAATTCTGGCGTGAATTCCAAGAACAAATGGGGACCAAATTGTTCATTAGCACAGCGTACCATCCTCAAACAGATGGACAAAGTGAAAGAAGGATACAAATATTGGGAGACATGCTACGGGCGTGTATAATCGAATTTGGAGGCAGTTGGGATGTTCACCTACCGTTAGTTGAGTTTTCGTATAACAACAGTTACCAATCTAGTATTAAAATGGCACCATATGAACTGCTTTACGGTAGGAAGTGTCGAACCCCGGTTTGTTGGGGTGAAGTGGGTCCACGTGAACTCGCCCACCAAGATATAGTACGAGCCACGAACGAAAAGATCGATAAAGTTCGGGCACACTTGAAAGCGGCTCAAGACAGGCAAAAGGCGTATGTTGATAAAAGGAAAAGGCCAATTGAATTTCAAGTCGGTGACATGGTCATGCTAAAAGTGTCCCCATGGAAAGGTGTTATTAGATTTAGAAAGAAGGGGAAGTTGAGCCCAAGGTTTATCGGGCCATTTAAAATTATCGGAAGAGCTGGCAAGGTAGCTTACCGTCTTGAACTACCGAAGGAGCTGAGTGGGATCCATGGCACGTTTCACGTATCTCAATTAAGAAAGTGCCTAGCAGACGAAACGACCTATATCCATTACGATGATATCGAAGTGGATAATAGTCTAAATTATGTGGTAAGACCAGTTGAAATTTTAGACAGAAAGGTCAAACGTTTACGAAATAAGCAAATTGAACAAGTCAAGGTTAAATGGGAGCATAGAAAAGGTTCGGACACTACATGGGAGTCCGAAGAGGAGATGCGACGTCTTCATCCTACGCTATTTGGTACGTAATTCGGTTTCGGGGACGAAACCCTTTTAAGGGGGGTGGACTTGTAACACCCCGAAAATAGAAATCCTCATACATTAAAAAAAAATATAAATAAAAATAATAAATAATAAACAAGACTCAATCAACTAGGAATTTTAACTCAGTTAAAATTCAAGCCTTGAAATAACCCATGATGGGGTTAAAACACTTAAACTTAAAGATAAATCAAAGTTAAGGGTGTAAACTTGTCAAAAACTGAAATTAGGTTACTAATAATAATCAAAACAAAAACCAAACACCCAAAAGCTGGTGTCTGGTCGAACTGGGAGCAAGGGGGCGACACAGGGTTTCCTTCAAAACCCTTGTTTCACATCAAATCTCCAAATTGAAGCTGCAAAACTGCCTTAAATCAAGTTTTGAATGTAGATTAGTAATCCCCTTGTAGTAAGGATCATAAGGTATGTAAAAATTCGTGTTAAATCCTTGTTTGAAATTCTCATGATTTTGGAAATCTGAAATTAGATGCTTGCATGTGTGTTATTTGGTTAGATTGAAGTTGATTAGGTGTTTGGAAGTAAAACCTAACTAACTATTGGAGAAATCATGCTCAAATTCAGAGAATTCTATGAATCCATGGAAGCTAGGTTATGGGTTTTATAAGATGATGATGAACACTAGGATTTGAATGATAATTCTAGTATAAATTTCATCATAGGAGGTGATTCCTGTGATATTGATGTTAAAATGTGTGCAAGGTTACTAATTAAAGTGAAATTGAGGTTTAAATTGCAAGTCAAGAACTTGGCAATGATGGTAGGAAAATCTGACCCGTTAGGTGTTTGTAGAAATTCCTAAGTGAGGATTTTTGATGTTAAATTTGATGAGAACGCAGATTTGATCATGTTTCACAATGATATGAATATGGTCATGGAAAGAGTTCTAAACAAGTTGTAAAACTGAATTTTCTAGGCAAAGAGTCCGGATCATCAAGCGGACAAGCCGAAGGGAATTCGCGGGGGAAAGGCGTGCTCTAAAGGTACGAATTTACCATTTCGTTACATTTGAGTTAAATTTGGTCGTCTAGCACATTGAAATCCTTTGTTGTACAAAAAGTCGAGTTTGGATTAAGCGATGAACGTCGCCATGTCAAAAGATAGGTTAAATACTGGTTGGAACCCGTTAGTAGATGTCTTAGAAGAAAATTTCTATAGACAAGCCAAACGGGTCGATCAATTAAGTGAAGCATGATTATTACTTTGAAATAGCTCGGGTTATTCCTTGATATCGATTAACATATAGATATATATATATATTCAAAATAAGAAAATTGATGTGTTGGTTTCTTATAAGAACGGAATCCGTAAATTTGGTTTGAGTAAAATGAACAAACCAAATAAGATCATAATTTTCCAGCTTACACCGTAAACTACGGTATTACCGTAATTTACGGTAGAAGTCCTGAGCTTTACGGTCATTCGCTACTGATTTACGGTGACCAAATAGTTCCAGGTCTCACCGTAAATTACGGTGATACCGTAATTTACGGTGGACTTTATATTTTTTTTATATATATATATTTACTTTTCAAGGTTTAAATGTTAGATCTTGTGTTTAAAAATGTTATATAATGATGTCAAAACTAATGTTTAACGGTTTTGACCCTAGGTAACTAGATGGACTTTACGGATGATGATCAAGCAACGACGAAGAACCGAACACGAATTATGAAGCTTCAGCTATTATATGAATCTTTTGTAGCTCTTGTATATGGGTTGTAAACTATTGTTAAACAATTTTTGAAACGTTTTAACTTAGTCATTAGTTGACTAAGGTTTTAATTACATATGATCCTTGTTAAAGAATGACGTGTACTTAAACTATATTTTTTAAAAATTTAAGGGTAAAATTTTTAGGGTGTTACAAAATACAGGTGCGGAAAACAAGTATTTGATCTATAAACAGCTGAATCTTCACTTTTACACTGATTTGTATTGATATGAAAGCAATTACAATCAGTTCTCACACCGGCAGCACCTCGGTATGGAAATCACAAATGTTACTCTCTCTCTACTTATCATTTCGCTTGACACTGAACCCCTATATATAGACTTTGAGATTTCGCTTCAGCATTACTCAAGCGAAATCTGATATGATGATTTCGCTTGAGGCTTCAAGCGAAAACTCAAATACATTACACACTTTCAAGCGAAATCTTCTAATTCTATCACATTTTCTCAATTTACGTGCCCTGATCTATTCTAACTAGACTAAGACTCGATACAAGACGAAGTCGACAGATGTAGTGCACCAACAGATTCCCCCTCAGATGTTGACGAGTCGACTATCGAGTCACATCAATATTGTGTCTTCACATCTTCATTCTTGATCAGTCTCTGGGCTTTTCTCTCTCTATCTTCTTCTCCAGAATCTCCTGGCTCTATCAGACTCCCCCTCACGATTTGCTGGTATTCATTTGTTCTTCAGCAACATCTGCTTTAGGATCGATGCCTGACTCAAATGCTGTTTACAAGATCATTGCCTGGCTTTTATCTAATTCTCTTGATCAGATCTCTTGATTCCTTAAGTTCATCAGCATCAGCAGCTATCAAACTTTTAGATTCATGATCAGAATATGACTTTTGTAAGCTTTGAATGAATTAACCTGGCTCACCTGAAACAATCTTAACCCAGAAATAAATTTTCTAAATTTAACAATTTAAATGCACCAACAATCTGATATAATCAGATACTTCTCTCTCATATTACAAACCAATGATGAATCAAATGTAGGTTACCAATTGTAGGATTTTAACAAACCTTTTTGACATTTTAAGATTCACTCCCCCTCACAACCAAGTCATCATGTTTAGCACTTGAAATTTTGACAATCAGCTTTCCAATATCAGTTGTCGAAAATGTTTTTGTATTTTTTCAAAATTTACGCTAAAACACACTAAAAACTTTTTGTAATTTTTTATTGTAAAGGAATGCAATAAAGAAATATTTACAAACAATATTTTTGTGAGTTTGTGCAAGAGGATCATATCAGTTTCTGAGACAGATCACTAACACCGTTAAGCTTCATTTCATATTAAGTTCTAAACAATTTACCTAGATTGTCAGTATATTTGTCCACTTAAATTCTCACACAAAGTTCAATTGATCCGAGATACGAGATATTAATGTTTTAAGCACTTGAACTTATCCGTGTGTCCCACTACTTGAATATACTCCCGTATCCAGATCCCAATATTCAGTCTTACAGGTGAGTATACCACAGATGATATCTGTCAGGGGAATAAATTATAGTGCGAGGGCCGTGAGAGCTCAGGTCGATACTCCCGTATACGCAGAGAGATGACGGCTTCGACTTTTTGGTGTGTCCCCTTTAGAGGATCTTTTGTTTCAACAGCCATGATTAGCATTTTTCAATGTTTCATCATTTTTTAGCTGAGGGTGAGCTATATTTCAAGCAAATGTAAAGTATTCTCCGGGGACTAGGCCATTGCTTCCGCAAAATCAGAAGTCCCGGGATAATACCCCAGATATCACTGAGCATAAAGACCTAGTATCTCAGAATAAGGGACCTTTCAAACAAGATTTCAGGGGTTACCTATATATCCAAGTTTGTGTTAACCCACAGAACAAGCAAGTTTGAAATTTAGATTTATATCTCGTCACAATCTACTAAATGTGCAAAAACCTACTGACATATCCACAGTAAGATTGTTTATCACATTTTTTCTTTTCATTTCTTTAGCATGTTGTGATAGTCTACTGATGTACTATCATTTCCTCTATATGCAACAAAAACTCATTTTTGAATTTTATCATGTTTTTGTCTTTTTCAAATTTTCAAATGTTTTTGGATTTTCTGAAAAAATTTTACTCCCCCTAAAATGCAAACACATTTTAGGAAATTATAAAATAAACTGTACAATAAAGTGACAACTGATATCGAATCGCATCAAATCTCCATTCACTTAGCATAAACAATCAGAACTCCCTCTATCACAAAACTATTTTGTTTGGCCTTATATATAAGTAAAATGCTTTTAGAAAAAAAAAAATTTAGATTTCAAAACACTTAAGTTTGTTTTAATCAAAATGATTTTTCCGGAAAATAAGTTTTGATGATATAATCATTTGTAGATTCGGAGTGTGGTTCATCACATTGTCTATTCTTAACCACTTGTAGCAGATCAAGTACAAATTAATGTTCTTGATTTACCACTTGCAAGTATGCACCATCTATATCAATTGTAAAAATAACTACTTGTAAAAACACACAATACCACTTGTAGGAATGTTACGTCTACATCACCCTTTTACCAATCATGATGCCGATTCCTGCTTCGCAATTACCAACCTGGAAGCTCCGGTAATTCCTGCAACCTGTAATCATCCAAACACTATCAAAAACTTTCAACCAAAAACTTCAAATTTTAGAAAGATGCCGATTCCTGATCCACGATATAAACTTGGGATCTCCGGCATAGTCCTTAGACTATCATGGAAAACAAACTTCCACCCAAGTCTTATTTGACTTGATGGCTTCCAATTCCTGAGCAGTAGGGTTGTAAGTTGCCTTTTTAGTTGCATAAAAATCTTTAACCCCTTTTACTTTCCCATCAAGCATTTTCTTGAAAATTTTCTTAACATTTCCATTGAATGTTTTTTCAATATCAAAATCTGAGATTTCTATTTTACCAACCATTTGTTTAATCTCTTCCACACTCAGTGATTTAATGTCAGCATCATTCATCAAATCTTTGATATCATCTTGTGACTCCTCTGATTTTGTGGAATCAGATTCATTGCCAGATTGTACATCTGATTTTTTAACAATCCATTTTTGATTGTCTTTAGCACTCTTTTTGTACAATCTTTTAGAATTTTCACCAACTTCATTCCTTGAATTTTCAAAATTTTTGAAGTTTGTAGTTGGTAAATCATTCTTTTCAACCACTTTTTCTTTAAGTTTTTCAGATACTCCCTGTTTTTTGTTGACTTTGTTTGGACAATTGTGAGCGATGTGTCCAACCACTTGGCATTGAAAACAAGTTCTTGTGTCTTTTGGTTGAAAAACTCCAATTTGATGAAAAACTCCAGTTCCTGTTCTTTTTCTTTCAGCAAGGAACTCTTGATTTGATTTTCTCAAGAATGAGCTATTTGACTCCTCTTCATAGCTTTTACCTGCAACATATGTCATTTTTGATTTAAAATCTCTAACATATTTTTCATTTTTACGATTTTCAGGTGAAGTAAAACCAAGACCTTTCTTTTTGTAACTACAATTTTGATTTGTTTTCTTTTGAAAACTAGAATCAGAATTGTAATTCTTTTTTCCTTTTTTCTTGTTTAACCTTTGTTGAACTCTAGAAGTGTATTTTTTAGGTTTTTCAATAGATTTTAGATCCTTAATTTCAGAAAAATTAATTTCCGTCATTTTGAAAACTTTTTTAATCATGTCAAAATGAACACTTCTAATCGGAAACTCTTTGTCAGAGTATAATTTGTCCGAATCATTTAAAGTATATGCAACTTCAAATATTTCATCATCCAAATTTGCCTTTGATAGCAAAAATTCTTTACTGTAAGACCGTTTTTCCGATGACTTTGAACTGTTGACTGACGAACTTGAACACCCAGACTCAAACTTTGACTCAGACACCTCCTCAGTATCCAACACCTGATCGACCACCTTTTTGATTAACTCAGACTCATGATCAGTATCAGACGAGGTAAACGTGATATCAATGTTATCTAGTAAAACGTCAGTTGTCTCGGATTTTAACTTTATATTGACTGCTTTTTCGACTTGCTCCTCATTTGGTTTTCTAGGAGAATACCCTTCCCAGATAGGAGGCGGACACTTGTTGTATTTAACAGTCGATTTCTTACCAGTCTCATTCTTTATCTTTTCATCCTGGAATGTTTCAAAACCTGCAACAGTAGGATAAACTCGATCAATAACATAATCAGAACAAGAATAACTCAGTAATAACCTTCTGATCCTTTCATTCTCAATCTTTTCTTTCTCCAACTCTTGCTTTAGATTAGCATTTTCTTCAATGTAATGATTAATTGCCTTTTGCTTTGCCATCAACGTAGAATTCGTCATTGTTAAAGCTTTTTCTCTTTCAGAATTCGTTGTTTGAAGACCTGTCACAGTTCTGTTCAACACGCTATACGATTCTTTCACATAACTGATGTCAGATAGTAACTTCTCTATCAGTCTTTCTCGATCAAACAGTGTAACATCTTTTTCTTCACAACTCTTGCAAATTTCCAAACATTTCTTGCAAGGCTTTTCAACTTCAACAATCTTCTCTACCTCTATTGTTTTTACCACTTCAATTACTTTTTCTACTCCAGTTACTTTCTCAGTTTGAACAACATTTTCAACCTTCTCATCTTGTTGTTGTTCTTTTGCAGCTTGTTTCTCCTTCAGTTTCTTCATGCGATCTGCAAAATAAAAATAAAAACTTTCAGGAGAAAGATGATTTTTAGCAATATTAATATGTTTCTCTTCCTCATCATCACCGCTACTCTCCATCGGTGTTTGATCAAACTCTACAGATTTTTCAGAATCAGCATCTGAAATACCAAAATCAGATGGTGTTTGATCAAAAACAACTTCTTTTTCTGAAGTATCCTCATTTTGCACACTCTCATCTGTAGTTAATGATTCAGAATCAGCACTTTCTGAACTTTCTTCAGATGTAATCGATTGTTCTTTCACTGTTTCACCAATTGATCTCATCCAAGTAGCAAACACATCTGGTTCTCTAATAATCTTTGCAATGAAAGCTTTGAAATCCCATTTTTCATCAACAAACATATCCCAGCTGAATCCTTCAGGTAGTTGTTCATCATTTTGATCCACTATACATGATGTGCTGTTAGAAGAAATGTAGTTGCTCCAGTTGAAATCTACCAAACATCCTTTCTTTGAATCTTCAATCTTTCTACCATGAGCCGTCTGTAATTCTTGTGTCTGACCAACTTGCTGATAAATGGCCTTTCGGTAGTAATCATCTTTTCCAAAAGGATTCTGAGCACCACTAACTTCTCTGTTTTTGCATTCCCGCTTAAAATGACCTTTTTCCCTGCATCTGAAACAAGTAACTTTAGATTTATCAAAACCCAAAGTAGAAACACAAGCATCAAGAAAATCATTTCTCCCGGTAATTGTCTTGAACTTTTCAGCACGTCTAAGAACACTTGCAAGACACCATTTGATATCCATTAGTTCCATCTCTTCTGCATCTATTTGGTCGTAATCCTCTTTGGTAAGCATAGGATTTCCAATTCGACCAGCCACTAAACCTTCATATGAGATAAGCACGGAACCAAGTAATGCCATATGATCTTTCGCAATGTCTTCAGAAAAACTTTGACCTTCTGGAAGATTTAGAGCTATGTTGCATTGAATCACACAACCATTTCCCATCTTTGTGCTTTGAGACTGAAAACTTTCTGATGAAGTTTTTGGATTGACACTTGGATATGATGAGAATCCACTGCTTTTGTTTGAGCTTTGATCAATTTTTTCTGTAGTATCCCCAACACTGTATGCAGTCTGAATTTTCGGACTTCTTTCAGCTTCTGAATTCGGAACACTACCCTTGTAATACATCTTTACATCTTGTTGACCACTTGGATTATTCATCCTAGCAATCTTCTGCTGTTCCAAATCCTGACTTTCAATCTTTTCAATGAACTGAGAAATTGACAACCTATCATAAACTCCAGTATTCTTCAGTATCATCAAATAAGTTCCCCACTCTTTCTGAGGTAATGCATCAGCAAGTTTATCCACCCATTCTTCATTTTCCTTTTTAATGTTCATCATTGACATTGTTCTCACTAAGTGACAATATCGTTCAATGAGTTTCTTCGTATCTTCTCCGGGCAAACTTGTGAACAAATCAAATTCCTTTTTAAGCAATGCCTTCTTGCTTTTAATCATACTCGTATTGCCTTCAACTTTGATTTTTAGAGCATCCCATATTGATTGTGATGTTTTGTCATGTTGAAGTAGTATGAAGATGTCTTCTTTGATGGCCTGTTGAAGTAAACTGATCATCATCTTTTCAGCTCGGTATATTTCCCGTTCTTCCTTACTAAAATCTGAAAGCTGTTTTTCAGTCTGCATTTCGGTTAGTGGTAGAGTATACTTTGTTAAAATACATTCCCATGATCTCAAATGATTTGCCTGCACCTAGTTTTCGAATCTATCTTTCCATCCATAGTTTTCTTCAATTCCCATTAGCTTAGGGGGTTTCTGAGTCGTCCCCGTTTCGTTTTCTGAATTCATGTTCTGAACAATGGAAGATGAACTAGGCGATGTTGCAAATGCGTTGTGAAAATCAGTATCCATGATTAATTTTGCACGTATCTCGTGATTAAAACAATTTCAAGCGAAATCAGTTTTCAAGCGGTACCCTTCAAGCGAAACAATTAAACTGAACAACTCTCAAGCGAAGTTCTTGAAGCGAAATAATTTGAAGCGATCCTGAAGAAAGAACCTTGAAGCGAACACCTTGAAGCGAAAATCTTGAAGCGAAATCGAACTCTGTTTGAAGCGAAATGTTAAGTGTCGCTTGAAGTTTCAAGCGAAATCGTCCAATAATACTGAACTATTCAAGCGAACTCCATTTAAATGTCGATTTTGATCACTTTTAGGTCGAATTTTGCTGTGAAACTTTCAAGGGTTTGTTATCTAGTACTTTTAAACAATCCGTGAGAAATTGAATCAATTTTGACCGTGAAATATTTCTGAACTAAGAAAAGAAGGTGTAGAAGTAAGAAATTTTGATCGATTTCGGCTGAATTTTGCAGAACTCCTCCTCCTGAGCTCTGATACCAATTGTAAGGACCGTGTTCGCGACCTAAACGAGTCGGTTCAGAGGAATTCCATCAAATACAGGTGCGGAAAACAAGTATTTGATCTATAAACAGCTGAATCTTCACTTTTACACTGATTTGTATTGATATGAAAGCAATTACAATCAGTTCTCACACCGGCAGCACCTCGGTATGGAAATCACAAATGTTACTCTCTCTCTACTTATCATTTCGCTTGACACTGAACCCCTATATATAGACTTTGAGATTTCGCTTCAGCATTACTCAAGCGAAATCTGATATGATGATTTCGCTTGAGGCTTCAAGCGAAAACTCAAATACATTACACACTTTCAAGCGAAATCTTCTAATTCTATCACATTTTCTCAATTTACGTGCCCTGATCTATTCTAACTAGACTAAGACTCGATACAAGACGAAGTCGACAGATGTAGTGCACCAACAAGGTTCACAATGGTGTAAAATTAAAATGTGATATACCGGGCTAGGATTCGAGTTACAGGAACTAGGGCCAAACCAACCACCCAAGAATGGAATCATCGAGCGAAAACACTTGACAACCTCCTAGAAGCAGCTTTTCTTACCTCCAGACCTTTCTCCATCAATTAGGAATCTGATGCCGTCACAAAACACATTCTTTAAATTGTAGCCATATGTTGAGTGTTTTTTTGGTGTCTAACCCGCATATATATCACAACTGCCCTTGATTTTCTTGAATGTATATCTCTTAAATGTCAACATATACACGTGCGATTTAGTTTACGAAGATATTTCAATGCCGAGAACCTCGATTAGAGAGTAAAAAAGGCGTAAGGTTCACAATGGTGTAAGATTAAAATGGGATATACCGGGCTAGGATTCGAGTTATAGGAACAAGGGCCAAACCAACCACCCAAGAATGGAACCGTCGAGCGAAAACACTAGACAACCTCCAAGAAGCAGCTTTTCTTACCACCAGACCTTTCTCCATCAATTAGGAATCTGATGCCGTCACTAAACACATTCCTTAAATTTTAGCTATTTGTTGAGTGTTTTTTTTTTGTGTCTAATCCGCATATATATCACCATTGCCCTTGATTTTTTTTGACTGTATATCTCTTAAATATCAACATATACACGTGTGATTTAGTTTACGAAGATTTTTCAATGCTGAGAACCTCGATCAGAGAGTAAAAAAGGCGTAAGGTTCACAATGGTGTAAAATTAAAATGGGATATACCGGGCTAGGATTCGAGTTACAGGAACTAGGGCCAAACCAACCACCCAAGAATGGAATCGTCGAGCGAAAACACTTGACAACCTCCTAGAAGCAGCTTTTCTTACCACCAGACCTTTCTCCATCAATTAGAAATCTGATGCCATCACTAAACACATTCCTTAAATTTTAGCCATTTGTTGAGTGTTTTTTTTTTTGTGTCTAATCCGCATATATATCACCATTACCCTTGATTTTCTTGACTGTATATCTTTTAAATGTCAACATATACACGTGTGATTTAGTTTACGAAGTTTTTTCAATGCCGAGAACCTCAATCAGAGAGTAAAAAGGGCGTAAGGTTCACAATGGTGTAAGATTAAATTGGGATATACCGGGCTAGGATTCGAGTTACAGGAACAAGGGCCAAACCCACCACCCAAAAATGGAATCGTCGAGCGAAAACACTTGACAACCTCCTAGAGGCAGCTTTTCTTGCCACCAGACCTTTCTCCATCAATTAGGAATCTGATGCCGTCATTAAACACATTCCTTAAATTGTAGCCATTTGTTGAGTGTTTTTTTTTTGTGTCTAATCCGCATATATATCACCATTGCCATTGATTTTCTTGACTGTATATCTCTTAAATGTCAACATATACACGTGTGATTTAGTTTACGAAGATTTTTAATGCCGAGAACCTCTATCAGAGGGTAAAAAAGGCGTAAGATTCACAATGTTGTAAAATTAAAATGGGATATACCGGGCTAGGATTCCAGTTACATGAACAAGGGTCAAACCAACCACCCAAGAATGGAATCGTCGAGCGAAAACACTTGACAACCTCGTAGAAGCACATTTTCTTGCCACAAGACCTTTCTCCATCAATTAGGAATCTGATGCCATCACTAAACACATTCCTTGAATTGTAGCCATTTGTTGAGTTTTTTTTTTGTAGTCAAATCCACATATATATCACCATTGCCCTTGATTTTCTTGACTGTATATCTCTTAAATGTCAACATATACACGTGTGATTTAGTTTATAAAGATTTTTCAATGCCGAGAACCTCGATCAGAGAGTAAAAAAGGCGTAAGGTTCACAACGGTGTAAAATTAAAATGGGATATACCGGGCTAGGATTCGAGTTACAGGAAAAAGGGCCAAAGCAACCTCCTAGAAGCAACTTTTCTTACCACCAGACCTTTCTCCATCAATTAGGAATCTGATGCCGTCACTAAACACATTCTTTAAATTGTAGCAATTTGTTGAGTGTTTTTTTGGTGTCTAACCCGCATATATATCACCACTGCCATTGATTTTCTTGACCGTATATCTCTTAAATGTCAACATATACACGTGCGATTTAGTTTACGAAGATTTTTCAATGCCGAGAACCTCGATCAGAGAGTAAAAAAGGCGTAAGGTTCACAATGGTGTAAAATTAAAATGGGATATACCGGGCTAGGATTCGAGTTACAGGAACTAGGGCCAAACCAACCACCCAAGAATGGAATCGTCGAGCAAAAACACTTGACAACCTCCTAGAAGCAGCTTTTCTTACCACCAGACCTTTCTCCATCAATTAGTAATCTGATGCCATCACTAAACACATTCCTTAAATTTTAGCCATTTGTTGAGTGTTTTTTGTATCTAATCCGCATATATATCACCATTGCCCTTGATTTTCTTGACTGTATATCTTTTAAATGTCAACATATACACGTGTGATTTAGTTTACGAAGTTTTTTCAATGCCGAGAACCTCGATCAGAGAGTAAAAAAGGCGTAAGGTTCCCAATGGTGTAAGATTAAAATGGGATATACCAGGCTAGGATTCGAGTTACAGGTACATGGGCCAAACCAACCAACCAAGAATGGAATCATCGAGCGAAAACACTTGACAACCTCGTAGAAGCAGCTTTTCTTGCCACAAGACCTTTCTCCATCAATTTGGAATCTGATGCCGTCACTAAACCCATTCCTTGAATTGTATCCATTTGTTGAGTGTTTTTTTTGGTGTCTAATCCGCATATATATAACCATTGCCCTTGATTTTCTTGACTGTATATCTCTTAAATGTCAACATATAGATGTGTGATTTAGTTTACGAAGATTTTTCAGTGCCGAGAACCTCGATCAGAGAGTAAAAAAGGCGTAAGGTTCACAATGGTGTAAAATTAAAATGGGATATACCGGGCTAGGATTCGAGTTACAGGAACAACGGCCAAACCAACCACCTAAGAATGGAATCGTCGTGTGAAATTCTTGACAACCTCCTAGAGGCAGCTTTTCTTACCACCAAACCTTTCTCCATCAATTTGGAATCTGATGCCGTCACTAAACACATTCCTTAAATTGTAGCCATTTGTTGAATTGTAGCCATTTGTTGAGTGTTTTTTTTGGTGTCTAATCCGCATATATATCACCATTGCCCATGATTTTCTTGACTGTATATCTCTTAAATGTCAACATATACACGTGTGATTTAGTTTACGAAGATTTTTAATGCCGAGAACCGCTATCAGAGGGTAAAAAATGTGTAAGGTTCACAATGGTGTAAGATTAAAATGGGATATACCGGGTTAGGATTCGAGTTATAGGAACAAGGGCCAAACCAACCACCCATGAATGGAATCGTCGAGCGAAAACACTTGACAACCTCGTAGAAGCAGATTTTCTTGCCACAAGACCTTTCTCCATAAATTAGGAATCTGATGCCGTCACTAAACACATTCCTTAAATTGTAGCCATTTGTTGAGTTTTTTTTTGGTGTCTAATCCGCATATATATCACCATTGCCCTTTATTTTCTTGACTGTATATCTCTTAAATGTCAACATATACATGTGTGATTTAGTTTACGAAGATTTTCCAATGCCGAGAACCTCGATCAGAGAGTAAAAAAGGCGTAAGGTTCACAATGGTGTAAGATTAAAATGGGATATACCGGGCTAGGATTCGAGTTATAGGAAGAAGGGCCAAACCAACCACCCAAGAATGGAATCATCGAGCGAAAACACTTGACAACCTCCAAGAAGCAGCTTTTCTTTCCACCAGACCTTTCTCCATCAATTAGGAATCTGATGCCGTCACTAAACACATTCCTTAAATTGTAGCCATTTGTTGAGTGTTTTTTTGGTGTCTAATCCGCATATATATCACCATTGCCCTTGATTTTCTTGACTGTATATCTCTTAAATGTCAACAGATACACGTGTGATTTAGTTTACGAAGATTTTTCAATGCCGAGAACCTCGATCAGAGAGTAAAAAAGGCGTAAGGTTCACAATGGTGTAAAATTAAAATGGGATATACCGGGCTAGGATTCGAGTTACAGGAACTAGGGCCAAACTAACCATTCAATAATGGAATCGTCGAGCGAAAACACTTGACAACCTCCTAGAAGCAGCTTTTCTTACCACCAGACCATTCTCCATCAATTAGGAATCTGATGCCGTCACTAAACACATTCCTTAAATTGTAGCTATTTGTTGAGTGTTTTTTTTGGTGTCTAATCCGCATATATATCACCATTGCCCTTGATTTTTTTGACTGTATATCTCTTAAATGTTAACGTATAGACGTGTGATTTAGTTTACGAAGATTTTTCATTGCCGAGAACCTCGATCAGAGAGTAAAAAGGGCGTAAGGTTCACAATGGTGTAAGATTAAAATGGGATATACCGGGCTAGGATTCGAGTTACAGGAACAAGGGCCAAACCAACCACCCAAAAATGGAATCGTCGAGCGAAAACACTTGACAACCTCCTAGAGGCAGCTTTTCTTGCCACCAGACCTTTCTCCATCAATTAGGAATCTGATGCCATCACTAAACACATTCCTTAAATTGTAGCCATTTGTTGAGTGTTTTTTTTTGTGTCTAATCCGCATATATATCACCATTGCCATTGATTTTCTTGACTGTATATGTCTTAAATGTCAACATATACACGTGTGATTTAGTTTACGAAGATTTTTAATGCCGAGAACCTCTATCAGGGGGTAAAAAAGGCGTACGGTTCACAATGTTGTAAAATTAAAATGGGATATACCGGGCTAGGATTCGAGTTACAGGAACATTGGCCAAACCAACCACCCAAGAATGGAATCGTCGAGCGAAAACACTTGACAACCTCATTGAAGCAGCTTTTCTTGCCATAAGACCTTTCTCCATCAATTAGGAATCTGATGCCGTCACTAAACACATTCCTTGAATTGTATCCATTTGTTGAGTGTTTTTTTTGGTGTCTAATCCGCATATATATCACCATTGCCCTTGATTTTCTTGACGGTATATCTCTTAAATGTCAACATATACACGTGTGATTTAGTTTACGAAGATTTTTCAATGCCGAGAACCTCGATCAGAGAGTAAAAAAGGCGTAAGGTTCACAATGGTGTAAAATTAAAATGGGATATACAGGGCTAGGATTCGAGTTACAGGAACAAGGGCCAAACCAACCATCTAAGAATGGAATCGGCGAGGGAAATTCTTGACAACCTCCTAGAGGCAGCTTTTCTTACCACCAGACCTTTCTCCATCAATTAGGAATCTGATGCCGTCACTAAACACATTCCTTCAATTGTAGCCATTTGTTGAGTGTTTTTTTTTGGTGTCTAATCCGCCTATATATCACCATTGCCCTTGATTTTCTTGACTGTATATCTCTTAAATGTCAACATATACACGTGTGATTTAGTTTACGAAGATTTTTCAATGCCGAGAACCTCGATCAGAGAGTAAAAAGGGCGTAAGGTTCACAATGGTGTAAGATTAAAATGGGATATACCGAGCTAGGATTCGAGTTACAGGAACAAGGGCCAAACCAACCACCCAAAAATGGAATCGTCGAGCGAAAACACTTGACAACCTCCTAGAGGCAGCTTTTCTTGCCACCAGACCTTTCTCCATCAATTAGGAATCTGATGCCGTCACTAAACACATTCCTTAAATTGTAGCCATTTGTTGAGTGTTTTTTTTTGTGTCTAATCCGCATATATATCACCATTGCCATTGATTTTCTTGACTGTATATCTCTTAAATGTCAACATATACACGTGTGATTTAGTTTAGGAAGATTTTTAATGCCGAGAACCTCTATCAGAGGGTAAAAAAGGCGTAAGGTTCACAATGTTGTAAAAATAAAATGGGATATACCGGGCTAGGATTCGAGTTACAGGAACATGGGCCAAACCAACCACCCAAGAATGGAATCGGCGAGGGAAATTCTTGACAACCTCCTAGAGGCAGCTTTTCTTACCACCAGACCTTTCTCCATCAATTAGGAATCTGATGCCGTCACTAAACACATTCCTTCAATTGTAGCCATTTGTTAAGTGTTTTTTTTGGTGTCTAATCCGCATATATATCACCATTGCCCTTGATTTTCTTGACGGTATATCTCTTAAATGTCAACATATACACGTGTGATTTAGTTTACCAAGATTTTTAATGCCGAGAACCGCTATCAGAGGGTAATAAAGGCGTAAGGTTCACAATGGTGTAAAATTAAAATGGGATATACCGGGTTAGGATTCGAGTTACAGGAACAAGGGTCAAACCAACCACCAAAGAATGGAATCGTCGAGCGAAAACACTTGACAACCTCGTAGAAGCAGATTTTCTTGCCACAAGACCTTTCTCCATCAATTAGGAATCTGATGCCGTCACTAAACACATTCCTTGAATTGTAGCCATTTGCTGAGTTTTTTTTTTGGTATCTAATCCGCATATATATCACCATTGCCCTTTATTTTCTTTACTGTATATCTCTTAAATATCAACATATACACGTGTGATTTAGTTTACGAAGATTTTTCAATGCCGAGAACCTCGATCAGAGAGTAAAAAAGGCGTAAGGTTCACAATGGTGTAAAATTAAAATGGGATATACCGGGCTAGGATTCGAGTTACAGGAACAAGGTCCAAACCAACCACCCAAGAATGGAATCGTCGATCGAAAACACTTGACAACCTCCTAGAAGCAGCATTTTCTTACCACCAGACATTTCTCCATCAATTTGGAATCTGATGCCGTCAGTAAACACATTCCTTTAATTGTAGCCATTTGTTGAGTGTTTTTTTGGTGTCTAATCCGCATATATATCACCATTGCCCTTGATTTTCTTGACTGTATATCTCTTAAAAGTCAACATATACACGTGTGATTTAGTTTTTGAAAGATTTTTCAATGCCGAGAACCTCGATCAGAGAGTAAAAAAGGCGTAAGGTTCACAATGGTGTAAAATTAAAATGGGATATATCGGGCTAGGATTCGAGTTATAGGAACAAGGGCCAAACCAATCACCCAAGAATGGAATCGTCGAGCGAAAACACTTGACAACCTCCAAGAAGCAGCTTTTCTTTCCACCAGACCTTTCTCCATCAATTAGGAATCTGATGCCGTCACTAAACACATTCCTTAAATTTTAGCCATTTGTTGAGAGTTTTTTTTTTTGTGTCTAATCCGCATATATATCACCATTGCCCTTGATTTTTTTTACTGTATATCTCTTAAATATCAACATATACACGTGTGATTTAGTTTACGAAGATTTTTCAATGCCGAGAACCTCGATCAGAGAGTAAAAAAGGCGTAAGGTTCACAATGGTGTAAAATTAAAATGGGATATACCGGGCTAGGATTCGAGTTAAAAGAACTAAGGCCAAACCAACCACCAAAGAATGGAATCGTCGAGCGAAAACACTTGACAACCTCCTAGAAGCAGCTTTTCTTACCACCAGACCTTTCTCCATCAATTAGGAATCTGATGCCGTCACTAAACACATTCCTTAAATTGTAGCCATTTGTTGAGTGTTTTTTTTTGGTGTCTAATCCGCATATATATCACCATTGCCCTTGATTTTCTTGACTGTATATCTCTTAAATGTCAACATATACGCGTGTTATTTAGTTTACGAAGATTTTTCAATGCCGAGAACCTCGATCAGAGAGTAAAAAAGGCGTAAGGTTCACAATGGTGTAAAATTAAAATGGGATATACCGGGCTAGGATTCGAGTTACAGGAACAAGGGCCAAACCAACCACCCAAGAATGGAATCGTCGAGCGAAAACACTTGACAACCTCCTAGAAGCAGCTTTTCTTACCACCAAACCTTTCTCCATCAATTAGGAATCTGATGCCGTCACTTAACACATTCCTTAAATTGTAGCCATTTGTTGAGTGTTTTTTTTTTTGGTGTCTAATCCGCATATATATCAGCATTGCCCTTGATTTTCTTGACAGTATACCTCTTAAATGTCAACATACACACGTTTGATTTAGTTTACGAAGACTTTTCAATGCCGAGAACCTCTATCAGAGAGTAAAAAAGGTCTAAGGTTCACAATGGTGTAAAATTAAAATGGGATATACCGGGCTAGGATTCGAGTTACAGGAACTAGGGCCAAACCAACCACCCAAAAATGGAATCGTCGAGCGAAAACACTTGACAACCTCCTAGAAGCAGCTTTTCTTACCACCAGACCTTTCTCCATCAATTAGGAATCTGATGCCGTCACTAAACACATTCCTTAAATTGTAGCCATTTGTTGAGTGTTTTTTTTTGGTGTCTAATCCGCATATATATCACCATTGCCCTTGATTTTCTTGACTGTATATCTCTTAAATGTCAACATATACGCGTGTTATTTAGTTTACGAAGATTTTTCAATGCCGAGAACCTCGATCAGAGAGTAAAAAAGGCGTAAGGTTCACAATGGTGTAAAATTAAAATGGGATATACCGGGCTAGGATTCGAGTTACAGGAACAAGGGCCAAACCAACCACCCAAGAATGGAATCGTCGAGCGAAAACACTTGACATCCTCCTAGAAGCAGCTTTTCTTACCACCTGACTTTTCTCCATCAATTAGGAATCTGATGCCATCACTAAACACATTCTTTAAATTGTAGCCATTTGTTGAGTGTTTTTTAATGTCTAACCCGCATATATATCACCACTGCCCTTGATTTTCTTGACTGTATATCTCTTAAATGTTAGCATATACACGTGCGATTTAGTTTACGAAGATTTTTCAATGCCGAGAACCTCGATCAGAGAGTAAAAAAGGCGTAAGGTTCACAATGGTGTAAGATTAAAATGGGATATACCGTGCTAGGATTCGAGTTATAGGAACAAGGGCCAAACCAACCACCCAACAATTTAATCATCGAGCGAAAACACTTGACAACCTCCAAGAAGCAGCTTCTCTTACCACCAGACCTTTCTCCATCAATTAGGAATCTGATGCCGTCACTAAACACATTCCTTGAATTGTAGCCATTTGTTGAGTTTTTTTTTGGTGTCTAATCCGCATATATATCACCATTGCCCTTTATTTTCTTAACTGTATATCTCTTAAATGTCAACATATACACGTGTGATTTAGTTTACGAAGATTTTTCAATGCCGAGAACCTCGATCAGAGAGTAAAAAAGGCGTAAGGTTCACAATGGTGTAAAATTAAAATGGGATATACCGGGCTAGGATTCGAGTTACAAGAACTAAGGGCAAACCAACCTCCAAAGAATGGAATCGTCGAGCGAAAACACTTGACAACCTCTTAGAAGCAACTTTTCTTACCACCAGACCTTTCTCCATCAATTAGGAATCTGATGCCGTCACTAAACACATTCCTTAAATTGTAGCCATTTGTTGAGAGTTTTTTTTGGTGTCTAATCCGCATATATATCACCATTGCCCTTGATTTTCTTGACAGTATACCTCTTAAATGTCAACATACACACGTGTGATTTAGTTTACGAAGACTTTTCAATGCCGAGAACCTCTATCAGAGAGTAAAAAAGGTCTAAGGTTCACAATGGTGTAAAATTAAAATGGGATATACCGGGCTAGGATTCGAGTTACAGGAACTAGGGCCAAACCAACCACCCAAGAATGGAATCGTCGAGCGAAAACACTTGACATCCTCATAGAAGCAGCTTTTCTTACCACCTGACTTTTCTCCATCAATTAGGAATCTGATGCCATCACTAAACACATTCTTTAAATTGTAATCATTTGTTGAGTGTTTTTTAATGTCTAACCCGCATATATATCACCACTGCCCTTGATTTTCTTGACTGTATATCTCTTAAATGTTAGCATATACACGTGCGATTTAGTTTACGAAGATTTTTCAATGCCGAGAACCTCGATCAGAGATTAAAAAAGGCGTAAGGTTCACAATGGTGTAAGATTAAAATGGGATATACCGTGCTAGGATTCGAGTTATAGGAACAAGGGCCAAACCAACCACCCAACAATTTAATCATCGAGCGAAAACACTTGACAACCTCCAAGAAGCAGCTTCTCTTACCACCAGACCTTTCTCCATCAATTAGGAATCTGATGCCGTCACTAAACACATTCCTTGAATTGTAGCCATTTGTTGAGTTTTTTTTTTTGTGTCTAATCCGCATATATATCACCATTGCCCTTTATTTTCTTAACTGTATATCTCTTAAATGTCAACATATACATGTGTGATTTAGTTTACGAAGATTTTTCAATGCCGAGAACCTCGATCAGAGAGTAAAAAAGGCGTAAGGTTCACAATGGTGTAAAATTAAAATGGGATATACCGGGCTAGGATTCGAGTTACATGAACAAGGTCCAAACCAACCACCCAAGAATGGAATCGTCGATCGAAAACACTTGACAACCTCCTAGAAGCAGCATTTTGTTACCACCAGACCTTTCTCCATCAATTTGGAATCTGATGCCGTCAGTAAACACATTCCTTTAATTGTAGCCATTTGTTGAGTGTTTTTTTGGTGTCTAATCCGCATATATATCACCACTGCCCTTGATTTTCTTGACTGTATATCTCTTAAAAGTCAACATATACACGTGTGATTTAGTTTACGAAGATTTTTCAATGCCGAGAACCTCGATCAGAGAGTAAAAAAGGCGTAAGGTTCACAATGGTGTAAAATTAAAATGGGATATACCGGGCTAGGATTCGAGTTATAGGAACAAGGGCCAAACCAACCACCAAAGAATGGAATCGTCGAGCGAAAACACTTGACAACCTCCTAGAAGCAGCTTTTCTTACCACCAGACCTTTCTCCATCAATTAGGAATCTGATGCCGTCACTAAACACATTCCTTAAATTGTAGCCATTTGTTGAGTGTTTTTTTTGGTGTCTAATCCGCATATATATCACCATTGCCCTTGATTTTCTTGACTGTATATCTCTTAAATGTCAACATATACGCGTGTGATTTAGTTTACGAAGATTTTACAATGCCGAGAACCTCGATCAGAGAGTAAAAAAGGCGTAAGGTTCACAATGGTGTAAAATTAAAATGGGATATACCGGGCTAGGATTCGAGTTACAGGAACAAGGTCCAAACCAACCACCCAAGAATGGAATCGTCGATCGAAAACACTTGACAACCTCCTAGAAGCAGCATTTTCTTACCACCAGACCTTTCTCCATCAATTTGGAATCTGATGCCGTCAGTAAACACATTCCTTTAATTGTAGCCATTTGTTGAGTGTTTTTTTGTTGTCTAATCCGCATATATATCACCATTGCCCTTGATTTTCTTGACTGTATATCTCTTAAAAGTCAACATATACACGTGTGATTTAGTTTACGAAGATTTTACAATGCCGAGAACCTCGATCAGAGAGTAAAAAAGGCGTAAGGTTCACAATGGTGTAAGATTAAAATGGGATATATCGGGATAGGATTCGAGTTATAGGAACAAGGGCCAAACCAATCACCCAAGAATGGAATCGTCGAGCGAAAACACTTGACAACCTCCAAGAAGCAGCTTTTCTTTCCACCAGACCTTTCTCCATCAATTACGAATCTGATGCCGTCACTAAACACATTCCTTAAATTTTAGCCATTTGTTGAGAGTTTTTTTTTTTTGTGTCTAATCCGCATATATATCACCATTGCCCTTGATTTTTTTACTGTATATCTCTTAAATATCAACATATACACGTGTGATTTAGTTTACGAAGATTTTTCAATGCCGAGAACCTCGATCAGAGAGTAAAAAAGGCGTAAGGTTCACAATGGTGTAAAATTAAAATGGGATATACCGGGCTAGGATTCGAGTTACTGGAACTAGGGCCAAACCAACCACCAAAGAATTGAATCGTCGAGCGAAAACACTTGAAAACCTCCTAGAGGTAGCTTTTCTTACCACCAGACCTTTCTCCATCAATTAGGAATCTGATGCCGTCACTAAACACATTCCTTAAATTGTAGCCATTTGTTGAGTGTTTTTTTTGGTGTCTAATCCGCATATATATCACCATTGCCCTTGATTTTCTTGACTGTATATCTCTTAAATGTCAACATATACGCGTGTGATTTAGTTTACGAAGATTTTTCAATGCCGAGAACCTCGATCAGGGAGTAAAAATGGCGTAAGGTTCACAATGGTGTAAAATTAAAATGGGATATACCGGGCTAGGATTCGAGTTACAGGAACAAGGGCCAAACCAACCACCCAAGAATGGAATCTTCGAGCGAAAACACTTGACAACCTCCTAGAAGCAGCTTTTCTTACCACCAAACCTTTCTCCATCAATTAGGAATCTGATGCCGTCACTTAACACATTCCTTAAATTGTAGCCATTTGTTGAGTGTTTTTTTTTTGGTCTCTAATCCGCATATATATCACCATTGCCCTTGATTTTCTTGACAGTATACCTCTTAAATGTCAACATATACACGTGTGACTTAGTTTACGAAGACTTTTCAATGCCGAGAACCTCTATCAGAGAGTAAAAAAGGTCTAAGGTTCACAATGGTGTAAAATTAAAATGGGATACACCGGGCTAGGATTCGAGTTACAGGAACTAGGGCCAAACCAACCACCCAAGAATGGAATCGTCGAGAGAAAACACTTGACATCCTCCTAGAAGCAGCTTTTCTTACCACCTGACTTTTCTCCATCAATTAGGAATCTGATGCCGTCACTAAACACATTCTTTAAATTGTAGCCATTTGTTGAGTGTTTTTTAATGTCTAACCCGCATATATATCACCACTGCCCTTGATTTTCTTGACTGTATATCTCTTAAATGTTAGCATATACACGTGCGATTTAGTTTACGAAGATTTTTCAATGCCAAGAACCTCGATCAGAGAGTAAAAAAGGCGTAAGGTTCACAATGGTGTAAGATTAAAATGGGATATACCGTGCTAGGATTCGAGTTATAGGAACAAGGGCCAAACCAACCACCCAAGAATTTAATCATCGAGCGAAAACACTTGACAACCTCCAAGAAGCAGCTTTTCTTACCACCAGACCTTTCTCCATCAATTAGGAATCTGATGCCGTCACTAAACACATTCCTTAAATTTTAGCCATTTGTTGAGTGTTTTTTTTTGGTGTCCAATCCGCATATATATCACCATTGCCCTTGATTTTTTTGACTGTATATCTCTTAAATATCAACATATACACGTGTGATTTAGTTTACGAATATTTTTCAATGCCGAGAACCTCGATTAGAGAGTAAAAAAGGCGTAAGGTTCACAATGGTGTAAAATTAAAATGGGATATACCTGGCTAGGATTCGAGTTATAGGAACTAGGGCCAAACCAACCACCCAAGAATGGAATCGTCGAGCGAAAACACTTGACAACCTCCAAGAAGCAGCTTTCCTTACCACCAAACCTTTCTCCATCAATTAGAAATCTGATGCCATCACTAAACACATTCCTTAAATTGTAGCCATTTGTTGAGTGTTTTTTCTTTGTCTAATCCGCATATATATCACCATTGCCCTTGATTTTCTTGACTGTATATCTCTTAAATGTCAACATATACACGTGTGATTTATTTTACGAATATTTTTCAATACCGAGAACCTCTATCAGAGAGTAAAAAGGGCGTAAGGTTCATAATGGTGTAAGATTAAAATGGGATATACCGGGCTAGTAATCGAGTTACAGGAACAAGGGCCAAACCAACCACCCAAAAATGGAATCGTCGAGCGAAAACACTTGACAACCTCCTAGAGGCAGCTTTTCTTGCCACCAGACCTTTCTCCATCAATTAGGAATCTGACGGCGTCACTAAACACATTCCTTAAATTGTAGCCATTTTTTGAGTGTTTTTTTTTGTGTCTAATCCGCATATATATCACCATTGCCGATGATTTTCTTGGCTGTATATCTCTTAAATGTCAACATATACACGTGTGATATAGTATACGAAGATTTTTAATGCCGAGAACCTCTATCAGAGGGTTAAAAAGGCGTAAGGTTCACAATGCTGTAAAATTAAAATGGGATATACCGGGCTAGGATTCGAGTTAAAGGAACATGGGCCAAACCAACCCCCCAAGAATGGAATCGTCGAGCGAAAACACTTGACAACATCGTAGAAGCAGCTTTTCTTGCCACAAGACCTTTCTCCATCAATTAGGAATCTGATGCCGTCACTAAACACATTCCTTGAATTGTAGCCATTTGTTTAGTGTTTTTTTTGGTGTCTAATCCGCATATATATCACCATTGCCCTTGATTTTCTTGACGGTATATCTCTTAAATGTCAACATATACACGTGTGATTTAGTTTACGAAGATTTTTCAATGCCGAGAACCTCGATCAGGGAGTAAAAAAGGCGTAAGGTTCACAATGGTGTAAAATTAAAATGGGATATACAGCGCTAGGATTCGAGTTACAGGAACAAGGGACAAACCAACCACCCAAGAATGGAATCGTCGAGCGAATATTCTTGACAACCTCCAAGAAACAGCTTTTCTTACCACCTGACCTTTCTCCATCAATTAGGAATCTGATACCGTCACTAAACACATTCCTTAAATTGTAGCCATTTGTTGAGTGTTTTTTTTTTGTGTCTAATCCGCATTTATATCACCACTGCCCTTGATTTTCTTAACTGTATAACTATTAAATGTCAACATATACACGTGTGATTTAGTTTACGAAGATTTTTAATGCTGAGAACCTCTATCAGAGGGTAATAAAGGCGTAAGGTTCACAATGGTGTAAAATTAAATGGGGATATACCGGGCTAGGATTCGAGTTACAGGAACAAGGGTTAAACCAACCACCCAAGAATGGAATCGTCGAGCGAAAACACTTGACAACCTCGTAGAAGCAGATTTTCTTGCCACAAGACCTTTCTCCGTCAGTTAGGAATCTGATGCCGTCACTAAACACA
Source organism: Helianthus tuberosus (assembly GCA_030545235.1). Lineage (NCBI taxonomy): Eukaryota > Viridiplantae > Streptophyta > Magnoliopsida > Asterales > Asteraceae > Helianthus > Helianthus tuberosus. The sequence goes on along the minus strand of CM060414.1, from coordinate 172,700,761 downwards.
TTCCTTGAATTGTAGCCATTTGTTGAGTTTTTTTTTGTTGTCTAATCCGCATATATATCACCATTGCCCTTGATTTTCTTGACTGTATATCTCTTAAATGTCTACATATACACGTGTGATTTAGTTTACGAAGATTTTTCAATGCCGAGAACCTCGATCAGAGAGTAAAAAAGGCGTAAGGTTCACAACGGTGTAAAATTAAAATGGGATATACCGGGCTAGGATTCGAGTTACAGGAACAAGGGCCAAACCAACCACCCAAGAATGGAATCGTCGAGTGAAAACAGTTGACAACCTCCTAGAAGCAGCTTTTCTTACCACCAGACCTTTCTCCATCAATTAGGAATCTGTTGCCGTCACTAAACACATTCTTTAAATTGTAGCCATTTATTGAGTGTTTTTTTGGTGTCTAACCCGCATATATATCACCACTGCCCTTGATTTTCTTGGCTGTGTATCTCTTAAATGTCAACATATACACGTGCGATTTAATTTACGAAGATTTTCTCAATGCCGAGAACCTCGATCAGAGACTAAAAAAGGCGTAAGGTTCACAATGGTGTAAGATTAAAATGGGATATACCGGGCTATGATTCGAGTTATAGGAACAAGGGACAAACCAACCACCCAAGAATGGAATCGTCGAGCGAAAACACTTGACTACCTCCAAGAAGCAGCTTTTCTTACCACCAGACCTTTCTCCATCAATTAGGAATCTGATGCCGTCACTAAACACATTCCTTAAATTTTAGCCATTTGTTGAGTGTTTTTTTTTGGTGTCTCATCCGCATATATATCACCATTGCCCTTGATTTTCTTGACTGTATATCTCTTAAAAGTCAACATATACACGTGTGATTTAGTTTACGAAGATTTTTGAATGCCGAGAACCTCGATCAGAGAGTAAAAAAGGCGTAAGGTTCACAATGGTGTAGAATTAAAATGGGATAAACCGGGCTAGGATTCGAGTTACAGGAACATGGGCCAAACCAACCACCAAAGAATGGAATCGTCGAGCGAAAACACTTGACAACCTCGTAGAAGCAGCTTTTCTTGCCACAAGACCTTTCTCCATCAATTAGGAATCTGATGCCGTCACTAAACACATTCCTTGAATTGTATCCATTTGTTGAGTGTTTTTTTGGTTTCTAATCCGCATATATATCACCATTGCCCTTGATTTTCTTGACGGTATATCTCTTAAATGTCAACATATACACGTGTGATTTAGTTTACGAAGATTTTTCAATACCGAGAACCTCGATCAGAGAGTAAAAAAGGCGTAAGGTTCACAATGGTGTAAAATTAAAATGGGATATACAGGGCTAGGATTCGAGTTACAGGAACAATGGCCAAACCAACCACCCAAGAACGGAATCGTCGAGGGAAATTCTTGACAACCTCCTAGAAGCAGCTTGTCTTACCACCAGAACTTTCTCCATCAATTAGGAATCTGATGCCGTCACTAAACACATTCCTTAAATTGTAGCCATTTGTTGAGTGTTTTTTTTTGGTGTCTAATCCGCATATATATCACCATTGCCCTTGGTTTTCTTGACTGTATATCTCTTAAATGTCAACATATATACGTGTGATTTAGTTTACGACGATTTTTAATGCCGAGAACCTCTATCAGAGGGTAATAAAGGCGTAAGGTTCACAATGGTGTAAAATTAAAATGGGATATACCGGGCTAGGATTCGAGTTACAGGAACAAGGGTCAAACCAACCACCCAGGAATGGAATCGTCGAGCGAAAACACTTGACAACCTCCAAGAAGCAGCTTTTCTTACCACCAGACCATTCTCCATCAATTAGGAATCTGATGCCGTCACTAAACACATTCCTTATATTTTAGCCATTTGTTGTGTGTTTTTTTTTTTGGTGTCTAATCCGCATATATATCACCGTTGCCCTTGATTTTTTTGACTGTATATCTCTTAAATATCAACATATACACCTGTGATTTAGTTTACGAAGATTTTTCAATGCCGAGAACCTCGATCAGAGAGTAAAAAAGGCGTAAGGTTCACAATGGTGTAAAATTAAAATGGGATATACCGGGCTAGGAATCGAGTTACAGGAACTAGGGCCAAACCAACCACCCAAGAATGGAATCGTCGAGCGAAAACACTTGACAACCTCCTAGAAGCAGCTTTTCTTACCACCAGACCTTTCTCCATCAATTAGGAATCTGATGCCGTCACTAAACACATTCCTTAAATTGTAGCCATTTGTTGAGTGTTTTTTTTGGTGTCTAATCCGCATATATATCACCATTGCCCTTGATTTTCTTGACTGTATATCTCTTAAATGTCAACAAATACACGTGTGATTTAGTTTACGAAGATTTTTCAATGCCGAGGACCTCGATCAGAGAGTAAAAAAGGCGTAAGGTTCACAATGGTGTAAAATTAAAATGGGATATACCGGGCTAGAATTCGAGTTACAGGAACAAGGGCCAAACCAACCACCCTAGAATGGAATCGTCGAGAAAAAACACTTGACAACCTCCTAGAAGCAGCTTTTCTTACCACCAGACCTTTCTCCATCAATTAGGAATCTGATGCCGTCACTTAACACATTTCTTAAATTGGAGCAATTTGTTGAGTGTTTTTTTTTGTCTAATCCGCATATATATCACCATTGCCCTTGATTTTCTTGATAGTATATCTCTTAAATGTCAACATATACACGTATGATTTAGTTTACGAAGATTTTTCAATGCCGAGAACCTCTATCAGAGAGTAAAAAAGGCGTAAGGTTCACAATGGTGTAAAATTAAAATGGGATATACCGGGCTCGGATTCGAGTTACAGGAACTAGGGCCAAACCAACCACCCAAGAATGGAATCGTCGAGCGAAAACACTTGACAACCTCCTAGAAGCAACTTTTCTTACCACCAGACCTATCTCCATCAATTAGGAATCTGATGCCGTCACTAAACACATTCTATAAATTGTAGCCATTTGTTGAGTGTTTTTTTGGTGTCTAACCCGCATATATATCACCACTACCCTTGATTTTCTTGACTGTATATCTCTTAAAGGTCAACATATACACGTGCGATTTAGTTTACGAAGATTTTTCAATGCCGAGAACCTCGATCAGAGAGTAAAAAAGGCGTAAGGTTCACAATGGTGTAAGATTAAAATGGGATATACCGGGCTCGGATTCGAGTTATAGGAACAAGGGCCAAACCAACCACCCAAAAATGGAATCGTCAAGCGAAAACACTTGACAACCTCCTAGAAGCAGCTTTTCTTACCACCAGACCTTTCTCCATCAATTAGGAATCTGATGCCGTCACTAAACACATTCCTTAAATTTTAGCCATTTGTTGAGTGTTTTTTGTTGGTGTCTAATCCGCATATATATCGCCATTGCCCTTGATTTTTTTAACTGTATATCTCTTAAATATCAACATATACACGTGTGATTTGGTTTACGAAGATTTTTCAATGTCGAGAACCTCGATCAGAGAGTAAAAAAGGCATAAGGTTCACAATGGTGTAAAATTAAAATGGGATATACCGGGCTAGGATTCGAGTTACAGGAACAAGGGCCAAACCAACCACCCAAGAATGGAATCGTCGAGCGAAAACACTTGACAACCTCCTAGAAGCAACTTTTCTCCCAACAGACCTTTCTCCATCAATTTGAAATCTGATGCGATCACTAAACACATTCCTTAAATTGTAGCCATTTGTTGAGTGTTTTTTTTTTGTGTCTAATCCGCATATATATCACCATTGCCCTTGATTTTCTTGTCTGTATATCTCTTAAATGTCAACATATACACGTGTGATTTAGTTTACGAAGATTTTTCAATTCCGAGAACCTCGATCAGAGAGTAAAAAGGGCGTAAGGTTCACAATGGTGTAATATTAAAATGGGATATACGGGGCTAGGATTCGAGTTACAGGAACAAGCGCCAAACCAACCACCCAAAAATGGAATCATCTGAGCTAACCACTACTGGTGACTTTGATGATCCAGCAGTGGCTTCAAAAGTTGGTGGAATACGAGGTAAAGGTGTGGACACATGCTGACTTTGATCCACTGTTTGAGGACTTTTATCAACAGTGTTTGATGAGGTGGAAGCAGGGGTTAAGGGGCTGCTTTGGTCAACAACTGTTGAGGTAGCAGTGGTTGAGCTTTGACAGCTATTTTGAACATCTGCTGCTCTTCCCATTGTGGCATACTTTTGTTGAGGAATGATGATCTCATACCCATAGTCTGGTGATGAATTCTCTGATGAACCTGCACTGTTAGTCTTGACTGCAGTATTTTCAAAAGTGAATTTATCAAGATCCAACAGTTCTACAGGGTTTGCTGGGATTTTTATTGATGAAAGTTCATTGAACTTTACATTCAAAGTCTCTTCCACTGTTTTGGTCCTTGTGTTAAACACTTTGTAGGCCTTAGCAGTGGTTGAGTATCCCAGATGATAACCACAATCAATTTTTGCTGCAAACTTTGAGATAGAATCGTTTAAGTTTAAAATGAAGCATGGGCAGCCAAAAACTTTAAAATATGAAATCAATGGCTTTATTTTATACAGCAGTTCATAGGCAGTCTTTTGATGCCTAGGGTTGATTAAAACTCTGTTTTGGACATAGCAAGCAGTGTTTACTGCCTCTGCCCAAAAAGTTAATGGCAAACCTGAATCAGCAAGCATGGTTCTGGCAGCCTCAATCAAAGTTCTGTTCTTTCTTTCAATAACCCCAATTTTTTCTGGTGTTCTTGGAATGTTGTACTGCCTCACAATTCCTTTTGACACACAGAAATCATCCAACTCCTTGTTCCTGAACTCTGTGCCATTGTCACTTCTGAAGATTTTTACTGGAAGGTCAAACTGCTTTTCAACCTGTTTCACAAAGTCTTGCAGAATGCCTGCAGTCTCATTTTTTGAGTGTAAAAAGTAAGTCCATGTAAACCTAGAAAAGTCATCAACAATAACCAAACAATACCTCCTTTTCATAAGACTCATGACTTTTACTGGGCCAAACAAATCCATATGAAGCATTTGCAAACATTTGGTTGTTTTGGACTCATCAATGGATTTGTAGGAGCTTTTATGTTGTTTTCCTTTTAGGCAGGAAACACAATGCTCAGGACAGGTGAACACTTTTTGAGGTAAACCTCTTACTCAACCCTGTTTTGAAATGGCAGTGATTGTCTTGAGATTTGTGTGCCCCAATCTTCTGGGCCATAATTTTATCTCTTTGTTTGATGCAGCTGAGAACAGTCAGTCATCAGTTCTGGGGCTCTCTTTTGACAGATCCACCACATAAACATTGCCACTTCTTTGAGCAACAAGTTTAGTTTTTCCAGTTTTTATTATTGCTTCAATCTTTTCAACCATTTCTGGTCCAAAAATCCTACAACACTCCTTTGTGAAGAATGATCCATACCCCTTATCACTCATTTGTGAAACACTCAGGAGGTTGAATTTTAGATTGTCTATCAGATTGACATTTTCAAATTTTACATTACCAGACTGTACTGTACCAGACCCCAGAACTTTCCCTTTACTATTATTACCAAAGGATATATCACTCCCTCCATGGATTTTGAAATCTTTGAGTATGGCTTTACATCCAGTCATCCGTCTGGAGCCTCCACTATCTACATACCAAAGACTATCTAAGCATGCAGAAGCTCCCTGCACATGAAGTAAAAGGATTAGTTCATTAGGATCTCCAAAGCCAACAAGGCTTTGGATGGGGTCTCAACAGTGTATGGGATGAATTCAGATGCATGGGCAGTGTTTAGGTCAGGGGTTTGGACAGTTTTACGACTGTTTCTTTCTAACCACTGATGTGGGTTTTGGCCAATCACCTGCTGATATCCAAAAGGATGCCTGTTCACTCTTGGTTTAGAGGGCCTTTTGTAGGTCTCATAAACATGTGGGATCCTTTGGTAAGGTGGTTGTCCCTTGCCCCTTCTGTATTGGTTGGCAGGGGGTGCATCAGTCACTTGAAGATCTCCTTGGGTAGATGTTTGATTCAGCTGTTTTGTAACAGCTGTTTGGACTGGCACAAACAGTGGTGATTCTTGGTGAATTTGACAGATGATGTTGATGGACTCAAGGATGTTTTAGCAGTGTACTCATTCTTTTTTACATCAAAGTTTTTGAGATACACACATGCTTGAGTTTTGTGGTTTGATTTACCACAGATGGTACAGCTTTCAGCGGGTACAATAACACTTGTTTTGTTTAGATCATATGTTATCAAATGAAAACAGTCTTTTGTCAGATGGTTTCTTTTTTCACAAAAATCACAAAACAGGTTTTTGATCTTTTCTCTTTTCTTCTTTTCCTCAGACTCCTTAGCAACAGAGTTTTGAACCACTGTTGGGATGTCTTTGATTGGAATGACCTTTGCTTTTAGAGCTGTGACACCATCAGTGGTTGTAAAGTCCATAGGCTTGAAATTTTCAAGAATGTCACACTCATCAGACCATGTGGGTTTAAATTGATATTTCTCAAATTCTTCAAAAGTTGAGGATCCCACAGATCTTTCCAGAGTGATTTTGTTACCAAGTTTGTCGATTATTTTAACCTCTTGGCCATTCTTGTTGGTTGGTTTAATTTCAGATGAACCAGCTTGTTTTTCAGCAGTGTTTACAAGATCATCATATTTTCTATATCCTACACCAAACTTGACATTGCTTTTAAGCTGTTTCTCATGCATAACCTCATACCCTTTACAAGATTCCACCAACTCCTTTTTACAAACTTGGTATTTTTCTACCATAGTTTGGAGTTGAGTCCTGCTTATGCTCTGCTCTTCTTTGAGACTGCTGATTTCTTTGTCTTTTTCAGTCAATTTGTTTCTAAGTTCTTTTAATAACTTTTCAAATTTGACTTCATCAGTTAAGACTTTATCCCTAAGGTTTTCATTTACCTCTTTGATGTTAGCAAATGCAATAATGCATTTGTCTGAACACGGTTTTTTAAGAACTTGAGGTGATACCTTAGCAGTAGCCATCATGGCACAATCATATTGATGATCTCCTTCTTCATCATCTCTAACTTCTTCCTCACCTGCCATCTTCTCTTCCTTTTCTTCTGTGTCTTCTTTGGACCAGGGGTCGGTCAGTGGTTCAATCAGGGTTTCTGAATTTTCTCCCAGCAGTAGTTCACCAGCAGCTGTAGTAACCACTGCTTCAGCCACTTTATCCACCGTTTCATCACTTAGCTGTTCACCTTCAGTTTCTACCCCTTCTGGTATTGACTCTAATGCCATCAAACAAAATTTATCATTAGAAGGATCATTAAAAGCATTGAGTGCAAAAGTTTCATCACCAAGCTCATCAGGCATGCTGCTCCAGTCAACAAAGCCTTGGGTGAAAAAACTTTGTTGATCTGGTTGTACCACTGTTGCAGCAGCCTGTTGAGGTGCAACAGGTTGCACTTGTGCCTAAGGGACAGGGGTTTGAACATACTGTATTTGTGGAATAGTGGTTTGAACATAATGCACAGGCACAGGGGTTGCAGCATAGTGAGCAGTGTTAACATGGGCAGCAGGGGTATATTGGGTATAGTGCACAGTGCTTTCATGTTGTGGTCTAGGGTTTGAGCTGGGATGAGTGATTATTGGGCCAGTGGTTTGACTCCTACATTCCCTAGCAAAATGACCTAGCCTATTGCACTTATAGCACTTAATTTTTGACTTATCCAACCCCACTTTTAAATTCCCATGTAACCCTGGGAATTTTCTCCCTGTTCTTTTGTAGAATTTGCTTGTTCTTACACTAAGCAAAGCCAATTGATGCAAAATGTCCATCTCTTCTAAGTCAGTGGGATCAAAATGTTGTAAATCATTGAGTTCAAAACACAAATTATCTGACATCTGGTTTTCACAATTTGTAGTAAAAGCATAATTTGCAGAGTGAGAATCAGGGTTGTTGAAATTTCCACCAGCAGTTATATCAATAAAGTGATCATAACCCTGATCCTTACTTCTGCTACCAGATTCTTCCAGACCAAAAAGAGTTGTGCTGCCAAATGAATAATCATCAGCAACTTTGCCAGATTCCTACAACTTCTTTTTCTGGTTTAACTCCCTTTCATAGGTTAGGAGTCTACCATGAAGTTGGGTCAGGGTCAGATCTTTGAACTCAGCAGAGTTTCTAGTAACAAATGCAATGGTATCCCATTTTTCTAGTAGTGATCTATGGAACTTGCTATTTTGAGTTGAATTTGGAAATGTTACTTTAACAAGCCTTAGTTCACTAATGAGACAACTGAATCATTCAAACTGCTGAGTCAATGATTCACCTTTGATATGACAAAATGTTTCATACTGCTGATTCAGAATTTCCCTATTGTTTTCAATAACTTCTTATGTTCCCCCAAAATGTTCCTTCAGTGCATCCCATAGCTCTTTGGCACTGTTACAATGTAACAATCCAGCATAGATTTCATTAGGTAATGCAGATGCTATGATGCTAAATGCTTTGGCATCGAGTTCGAACTTTTGAAAGTCAGTTTCAGTATAGTTTTCAGGTTTTTTAGGTTCGAACTTCTTTGAATCCTTAGCACATTGGCACCATAGAAATATGGGGACCATAAACAACAGACCTCCAACACCCAGAGTTCTGTTGAGCAAGGATGTGACCCATCCTTCTCTCCCAGATGTTGTATTCATTACATTTAAGCATTGGTGGTTTGAAAAGAGAGCCAATGTTATTCTTATCATCTTGTGATTGTGACGTCATCCTTGTTGTTTTACAGACACTGATTAATCAACTTTGATGGTGATTAAACCTTACTCTGTTTTTCAAGAAAACGAACAAACTATCGATATCAACGATTATGAGTTGTACTATTTATGTCAAAATGATTGTTAAATCAAATTTGACTGTCCAAGCTCTGATACCAATTGTTAGGATCTAAGTTTGGTTTTGATTGTGTTTTACGTTTGAATTAAGATGAAGATGAATGAGTAGTGCAGCGGAATTAATATGGAAATAAACTTTGCACACAATCAAACAGGAGAATTGTTTTAATCAAAACTTTTCACAATGAATCGAATGCTTAAATTTATTCCAAACACCGATTACAATGCATGTATGAATACAAACTCCCCCTCAGCCTGAGCTCACAATGTTTGTTCGTGCAGGAAGAAGATTGGTGAAAAGCTGAATAGAATAGTGCATGGTACTGTTCTATTTAAAGGCACAAACAAACCACTGAGGCATCTTAGCTGACATCACCACGAAAGTGACATCTAAACTCTGATCTATACAAGTACTGCTATCCTAACAACTGTTATTACAATACATTACATAAAGACAAACTAAACAACTGTTGAGTCCTTCCACTGATGTGAACCCAGCAGCACTTGAAATAACTCAGCAGTGCTTGACTCAAGGCACTAGATTGAACAGCAGGGCTTTAGTCTTCATGAACCTTTGGCTTGATCAACAGTTGTAGGTCAGCAGTTGTGTAGATCAGTAGATAGGAGGTCAAAAGATGTTGAAACCACTTTCAAGGGGAGAGACTCGTAAACATAACATCTGCTTATTCTGGATCCACTGCTCTGATCCAGTTTTGGCTTTAATTATCTGTTCCTCTGATAGGGTTCAACCCCAACACTAATCCGCATATGTATCACCATTGCCCTTGATTTTCTTGACTGTATATCTCTTAAATGTCAACATATACACGTGTGATTTAGTTTACGAAGATTTTTCAATGCCGAGAACCTTGATCAGAGAGTAAAAAAGGCGTAAGGTTCACAATGGTGTAAAATTAAAATGGGATATACTGGGGTTGGATTCGAGTTACAGGAACAAGTGCAAAACCAACCACCCAAGAATGGATTCGTCGAGCGAAAACACTTGAAAACCTCCTAGAAGCAGCTTTTCTTATCACCAGACCTTTCTCCATCAATTAGGAATTTGATGCCGTCACTAAACACATTCCTTAAATTGAAGCCATTTGTTGAGTGTTTTTTTGTGTCTAATCCGCATATATATCACCATTGACCTTGATTTTCTTGACTGTATATCTCTTAAATGTCAACATATACACGTGTGATTTAGTTTACGAAGATTTTTCAATGCCGAGAACCTCGATCAGAGAGTAAAAAAGGAATAGGGTTCACAATGGTGTAAAATTAAATTGGGATATACCGGGCTAGGATTCGAGTTACAGGAACAAGGGCCACACTTACCACCAAAGAATGGAATCGTCGAGCGAAAACACTTGACAACCTCCTAGAAGCAGCTTTTCTTACCACCAGACCTTTCTCCATCAATTAGGAATCTGATGCCGTCACTAAACACATTCCTTAAAGTGTAGCCATTTGTTGAGTGTTTATTTTTGTGTCTAATACGCATATATATCACCATTGCCCTTGATATTCTTGACTGTATCTCTCTTAAATGTCAAGATATACACGTGTGATTTAGTTTACGAAGATTTTTCAATGCCGAGAACCTCATTCAGAGAGTAAAAAAGGCGTAAGGTTCACAATGGTGTAAAATTGAAATGGGATATACCGGGCTAGGATTCGAGTTACAGTAATAAGGGCCAAACCAACCACCCAAGAATGGAATCGTCGATCGAAAACACTTGACAACCTCCTAGAAGCAGCTTTTCTTGCCACCAGACCTTTCTCCATCAATTAGGAATCTGATGCCGTCACTAAACACATTCCTTAAATTGTAGACATTTGTTGAGTGTTTTTTTTGTGTCTAATCCGCATTTATATCACCATTGCCCTTGATTTTCTTGACTGTATATCTCTTAAATGTCAACATATACATGTGTGATTTAGTTTACGAAGATTTTTCAATGCCGAGAACCTCGATCAGAGAGTAAATAATGTTGGTGCATGCGTCTGTCGACTTCGTCTTGTATCGAGTCTAGTATTAAATTGTTAGATTAGATCTTGTTATACGAAAGTATAGGAGGTTTTAGAGTATGTTTAATGTAATTTAGCTTGAAAGTGGTGATTTCCCTTGAAAATGTCACTTGACAGTTTCAAGCTAAATCAATTCTTATTGATTTCCCTTGAAAGTGTCATGTGTCATTTCAAGCTAAATCAAGGTTTCCCTTGAAAGTGGCATGTCATTTCAAGCTAAACCCCCTCCACTATATATACCATTCAAGCTAAATCATTTGTAACTTTCATAGATTTTCCGGTCAGAGCAACGAAGTGCTGCCGAAGTGTTGTCAGGTTGTAAATGTGACAACCCGAACTTTCATGGTCAGTGTCTCTTGGTCACGTGATCCTGTTTTATTATTATTCCTCTTTCACGTCCCTTACAATGATAAAATTGTCAAACACTTGTAACTGTATTGTAATTGCTAAATGTAACATGATTGAGTGTATGTTTACGTGTGTTGCCTGATTAACTACAAGAAAACCGTTAAAACGCTGTTTTGTGTCGTTTTGCTAATTAGAGAACCAACCTTTTTGGGCCACGAGTTACTTGTTTCCTTTCCTCGGCCCACCCCACTCGGAGCCTATTCCGAGTACATACATACACCTAATTACATCGACTTAGGTTTGGGTCTAGTGGTGCTTAAAGGAAGTTAGTAGTGGGCTGGCTATTTATGGGTTAGTAAATACACACGCCTACACACAAATAACTTATACGTGGATTTATATGCGATTGGGCCGCAACCTTGTGCTATCTTTGTGTTATTTTAACCATTGGAGCGGCCCAGATTCTTGAAGCCCAAAGTACACACTAATCAATTAAAAGCCCAACCAGAATTATTTACGTGTATGCGGTCTATCCTTAGGCTTCGTAACACACCAGATACAAACCCTAACACACCAACATCTCTCTCTCGGCCTCTCTTGTACCGACGGCCACTTCTTGTTTGGTTGAAGCTTCCTTGATCTCATCTTTCACCCCGGTTAGTGAAACATCCTCCTTGTATGTTAGTTATTCGGTTATAATTAGTGTGCGTGTATGCGTTAGATAGAGTATACGTGATTCGTGGGCTCATATACGTGACATTATATTATGAATCTGCCGGCATATATGTATTGTTACTGATGAACTCGTTGCTTGACATGTTTAAAACGAACCTGTTAGTTGTGTGTATTGATTTGGTTTGAATATATATAACAATAATGTTTCCAAGATCGATTCAGTCAATGGTTGAATCAATTCCTGAATATGTGATGATCGGGTAGTGAGGTTTTAGGTGGTTGGAATTATTGTAATTAATGTGCTTATGTTGTATACGTGACACATGATCATTGGGCCGATTATTTGGATCTGATTTGAGGAATTATGTGTATAATGTTAAATGTTGAATAATGATGTAGGCTATCATCGATGTGTGTGCATGTAGGGTGATCCATAATAATCTTTGATGTAACAGTAGTGGATATCTAGTCAATTATGATGCAAATTAGCTTTAAGGGTCCAATAGTTTTGTGGGTAATGATTTGATAAGTTTGGATAATCTTGAATGAGTAAATGAAGGCCCATGTGCTTGTAATCTTGATATCACCAAACCATGTGCATCCTAAACATGTTGTCAGAATAGACAAGACATTAAACGATGATGATGATGATAAAACTAATTGTTTTGATTATATGAAAAACTAATTGATTATTGTGAATAAATGGTTTCAGTTGTAGTGTCAATTCTAATTAATTATGAAAGTGTTATATTTATTTGCAATGTGTTTATTTACAATGTGTGCCATCCTTGATATATACTAGATTCATGCACATGATTGTCACAGTATGATAACTTGTTAAGTTAATTACAATAGACATCGGCCGTTTGGACACTTAGGGAATTGCAAATTCTAATCGCATACATACTTACGTTTAACGTACAATAGGTCACACATAACGGACCTAACATTCACTCAACACGTAAAGACACGATAACATTACCGAGCAAATCTAAGGTGAGTTCACTGCACTTTTCTAAGCATGCGTCCCGGTGGTTTGGGACATCTGGTAAACGTTTCTAAAGGGAATACTGGGTAAACTGTTTATTTGGGATGTTGGTTATTGAACACAGTATAAATCATGTAAGACCCCATACATCTACCGTGTTGCTGAAGAAGCAACGAGGTATTTAGTTGATAGCGCTATTAGGTTTGGCACCCTCACACCGGGCCGAAAGGACGGGCGTGAACTAATTACCTGGACTTCATGACCAATGCCTAGTTAGAGGCATTGGGGTTGGGCATTCACATCGTGTACATATAAGACCCCTTACATCTATTCAAGGTTGTTTGATACCTTGACATCATGACCAATGCCTAAATGGAGGCATTGGGGTTGGGCATTCACATCTAGTCGCCACATACGGTAATCGAGTAATAACAACATCAAATCAAATCATCAGAACTACGAAACAGCATATCATCTTGTTAACTGTTTTACACATGTGACTGGTAACTAAACTCGGTAACAAAACTTTGAACTCACCAGCGTAGTCTGACACACTTGTTTGCATGCTTGTAGGTCATTAGCTGAGATACTTTGGGACTTGCTATCTGGAGCAGCTGGAGTGGGCATGGTCTTGCTGGACGTATTTATTTTATTGGTCTAATGATACATTACTTTGGTTTTAAAACTAGTTAACTTTGCTTCCGCTGATACTTTGGTTTTCATTTAAACTCACATACAGTATTTCATTTACAATTAAGTACTTTATCATTTAATTGAATGCGTTTGATATAATTAGTGGCTCGTTGTTGGATCGTCGCACTCCTAGTAGGGACATACCCTAGGTGGGAATTTGGGGGTGTGACAGTTTGGTATCAGAGCCACTGGTTATAGTGAACTTGGTTTTAAAACGTTTTTATAAAACCAGACTATAACCGAACAGATCCGAAATCGACCATGACACTCAGCTCCAGACTGCAAGGTTTGTTTCTCGTTTACTATTGCATAGTATATCTAGTGTTTGCTTATGAGTAACATCACACGTGAATGCACACTTAGCACTGCAGTATGAACTTCTATGTTACCAACCCAAGTTACGTGTTTTAAGAGTGCGACCATTCTTGAACTTTCATGATCTATGTTGTGGCGTCATCTGTCTTATTGCTCGAATTCGGGGAACCTTTTAGCGCGAGTTAAGAGGCACTGAGATAAGCATGCAAATTGCCTTATTATTATGGGTGCACACATAATAATAATGTGGGGTGCATGTGAGTCCCAGTGAGGCTTAACGAGTGTGAGAGGGGTTCCGCTCTGTTAATTGATGTTATGTTAGAACTCAGCAATCTATAGGAGTCATAACAGTGATTGTCTCCTACTCGAACATGATCTTTTCACCCCTTTCTGAATCCTTACGAATCTCGATGCTATCGAGTATCACCTGATCACACATCTGAACGTCTAGCGAACTGTGTAGAATGTTAGGTGCTAGTATGAACGTCCCTGAGTTGGATGGCTCAGCATCAAATGGTTGGACTATACTTTCCTCACTTATCTTTGTTTGCTGGAACTTAGCGTGTTGATGCCTTAGATCCCGAAGTGCGATCACTTCTGCAACACTCTCGCGACATACCGTGTATTACTCAGTCAACTTGCAAGAACGATGGACAAGAGCGTAAACGTAGTACCTTACCGACTTCAGCATTTGAACGAACCTAGTTACCGGCAACGAACAACAGCGATTTGACTCCAATCGAATGCTTAACCCCAGCCAGCGACTCATGGGAGTCGACTCTTACGAACCAATGGGGACAAAATCGATGACGAATGACTGTGGAGCGGACTGTGTAACCGCTCGCACCACGAGTGGTGCCTTAGGACGTGGCACGGAATGTGAAAAGATGGACCTTGTTGGTGAAAGGACGCAGGACACCGTTACAAGCAACAATATTAGAGGCAACAGTCGCGGCAACATCAAGGTACTCGTGATCGTAGGTTACAGTATGGAAACGAAGGTGACCTTGACAAGGATTGACTGTGTTAAGTCAAGGTGACGACAACAGAGGGAACGACGGCAGTACTGGAAATTCTCGTGACGAAAACAACACTGGAAATGAAGCTCATGGAAGGACATATTGTATTGGCATAGGCTATACTAGGCGTAATAACAACACGATAGCTTGGATGGGTAGCTATTCGCTTCATCTCTGTTCTATTTAACCCTAATGCTTCTTGAAACCGAACCTGTTGTGGAGTCGGCTAATGCAAGTCAATTGAAGCCTTATATGTTCGCTTGGATGCAAATTCGACCTTGGGGGACAGGATCGACCTTCCTTCCACTACCCTTAATGGTTGCAATACAGTAGTTAGTGTGGATTGGTTATCCATACATCGTGCAGACATACCCTGTGAGAAGAAAACTTGGCGTACCCCCTCCCGAGTGGAGAATCGTCATTTGTTCCAAAATATCAAAGTTGTTTAAAGGTTAGCATCAATTCTGCAATGAAAGCCCAGAAGTGTCTACGGAGGGATTACCTCGCCAATGCTAACAACGGTTACTAATGATAAGGCTAAGGAAGAGAGGGTCGAGGATCCACCAGTTGTTTATGTTTTCTCCCAATGAACTACTTGAAGAACTTCCAGGATTACTTCCACAACTGTTAGGCAGAATCTCAGTTTGATCTCACGTCAGATGCAGCTCCGGATACTTGTACTCTGACCGTCTTGCACCGGGAGGGTTGCAAGAGCTGTCTAATCAACTACGGGGACTGTTGAATAGGAGTTTTGGCGGACCTAGTTTTTCTCTTTGGGGAGCCCCAGTTACACCCATGAAGACAAGCTTTTCCGTACATGTACTGGTTATCAAGAACTTAACAAGATGACAGTCGAGAACCGTTTGCCACGACCATATATTGACAACCTGATGACCAGTTGCGGGGGTCGAGCTTCCAGTCGAGGATTGAATAACAAACGAGCTACTGTCAGAAGGTAGTCTAAGGGGAGAATGTGCCTGCAACGGCATACCAACCGCAGTGCGGCCATTTCGACGTTGTATTCCAAGACCTTCGAGCTAATCATCACACCAGCAGCTGTATGAATCACATGAATCGACCATGCTTATTGACGACATGTTGAATCATTTTCAGGAGAAAGGAACATCATGGGCAGCTTTGTATCTTATTTGAGAGCTCCTGAAGGAGGAGCCACACTGCGTGAAGTTTTGATAAATGTAACTTCTGGATGCGAGGGATACCTTTTTGGTCATATAATCAACGAAGTGGGAATACACGTGGATCCCGCTAAGACCCGTTTTGGTTAGAAATGGATCGACACCAAAGATCCCTTCGAGGATACAGCAATTTCGTGGTCTCACTAGATGCTATTGCAGATTCATCACAGGATTTTCGAAGATCGTGCAGCTTAAATCTCTTTAGCACAACAGGGTGCTGTGTAGTGGGAGACAAAACAGGAGGACGTCTTTTCAGATTTCGAATCCCAACTCTGCAATACACTGAGCATCGTCTCTACTCGAGGGTGCGGGTGATTTAGTGGTATACCATGATGGTCCGAATCTGAGTCCCAGTTACACACCGACGCAACACGAGAGAGTGATGACTCACGTGATGGAGTTACAAAGAGGAACTGCACGACACACATCTGGCGGTGAAAACCGTGGCCTTGGGATTTTAGATGGAGGCGTTACTTGGACGGTACCCGATGCGTTACTTAAACCGATCACAAGGACCTCCCGTGTACCTCGGCATCGACAGAGCTAAATCAGTTAATGGCATCACTGGATGGAACTTTTGGATGATTACGACTGTGAAACATGAATGTGCACGAGCTTTGCAGCCCACTATCGACTCTAACCTACCTGATCAGACTCGCTCTGTTCAAACTAGAGAACTGTAGGAGGAGGATTTTCAAGTTGAACCCATGCGGGGCACGGAGAAGCAACCTTTGGCAAGTTGAATGATATTCGCTGCTTCATGGAACTAATGTGGACCTCACTATACAGCAATCCTAGGGAACTTGTGTTGAGTGAAGCGCACCAGCCTTGACATTCTAGTCGATTGGATTTTGATACGAGGTATTAGGATCTACAAACCTTGTACTGGTGGTCGGGCATGAAGGCCCACCTGGCAATGTATGTGAATGATGGATTATCTGCAATCAGAAACACTCATATGGAAATGAGAACAGACTGCCATGGGTTCTGTCACTAGTCTACTAACAACTCGAAACGGAACTAATATCACATGGGTGATCGTTGATTGTCTCACGTTACTAGCACGCTTTCTTGCAATCAAGGAAACTGATGAGTTTTCACAGCTGTGAATGTTCCTCTGAGAGAGGCGGCTTTTAGGCACGAGGTGCCAACTCCTGTTACCTCTGGTTTTGATCTAAACCTGGTTTATGACCGGCGCTACACAACACTCTTGGCTCACGTCTAGACACGAGCAATGCTTATCACCATAGGACAAATGGTCAGAGTAAACGAGCATGTGTGTGATAAGCTCAGCAAAAATTGGAAGGGCACCTACCTTTGGATGAGTTTTACTACAACAGTTACTCTTCTAGTATTCAGACAACTCTTTTTGGGGCATCGCATGGACAGTAACGCTAATCTCCTTGTTGGACTAAGGTGGGTGACAACCTAATCACAGATCCAGGGCTTGTACTCGAAACTCTTGGGAAGATCGCTTGGATCGGAAATCATTTGACGGAAACGCGTGACTGACAGAAAAGCGGATAAGCTTAGGAAACACTGGGGGGTTCGTTGTAGACGAACGAGTCATAATCGAAGGTCTCACCCTGGAAGGGTGCGCTACACTATGGAAAACGTGGCAAGCTTAGTTTACGATGCGTTGGGACAATCGGATTTCTGGAACCAATCAGTGACGTGGTTCACAAACTCGGGTTAGCTGACGAGTTGGTTAACGTTCGCAATGACATTTACGCCTCGAATCTAAGGCAGTGGTTGGCTAAGGAAACGCTTGGGATACCCTTATTGGAAGTCTGAGGTTAATGACAAGTTGCAATTGCTGAGAAATCTACTGAAATCATGGACCAGGAAACTAAGGTTCATTGACCTAGTCAAATTTCAAATTGTAAGAGTTCGTAGGAACTCAAGTCGTGGACTGGAGTCCACGTGGGAATGCAATGATCGGAGTAAGCTCTAGTATCCTCAGTTACTCAAACTGTTGAATCAACCTCTTTTATCATTGGCGAATTTCGGGACGAAATTCTCTTTCAAGTTGGGGATGATGTGGTACCCGGGAAAAATCCACGGTCATCCTGATTTAACACCTTGCTATCATTGGGTTACTTGTCAAATTTCGGGACGAAATTTCTTTCAAGTTAGGGATGATGTGACAACCCGAACTTTCATGGTCAGTGTCTCTTGGTCACGTGATCCTGTTTTATTATTATTCCTCTTTCACGTCCCTTACAATGATAAAATTGTCAAACACTTGTAACTGTATTGTAATTGCTAAATGTAACATGATTGAGTGTATGTTTACGTGTGTTGCCTGATTAACTACAAGAAAACCGTTAAAACGCTGTTTTGTGTCGTTTTGCTAATTAGAGAACCAACCTTTTTGGGCCACGAGTTACTTGTTTCCTTTCCTCGGTCCACCCCACTCGGAGCCTATTCCGAGTACATACATACACCTAATTACATCGACTTAGGTTTGGGTCTAGTGGTGCTTAAAGGAAGTTAGTAGTGGGCTGGCTATTTATGGGTTAGTAAATACACACGCCTACACACAAATAACTTATACGTGGATTTATATGCGATTGGGCCGCAACCTTGTGCTATCTTTGTGTTATTTTAACCATTGGAGCGGCCCAGATTCTTGAAGCCCAAAGTACACACTAATCAATTAAAAGCCCAACCAGAATTATTTACGTATATGCGGTCTATCCTTAGGCTTCGTAACACACCAGATACAAACCCTAACACACCAACATCTCTCTCTCGGCCTCTCTTGTACCGACGGCCACTTCTTGTTTGGTTGAAGCTTCCTTGATCTCATCTTTCACCCCGGTTAGTGAAACATCCTCCTTGTATTTTAGTTATTCGGTTATAATTAGTGTGCGTGTATGCGTTAGATAGAGTATACGTGATTCGTGGGCTCATATACGTGACATTATATTATGAATCTGCCGGCATATATGTATTGTTACTGATGAACTCGTTGCTTGACATGTTTAAAACGAACCTGTTAGTTGTGTGTATTGATTTGGTTTGAATATATATAACAATAATGTTTCCAAGATCGATTCAGTCAATGGTTGAATCAATTCCTGAATATGTGATGATCGGGTAGTGAGGTTTTAGGTGGTTGGAATTATTGTAATTAATGTGCTTATGTTGTATACGTGACACATGATCATTGGGCCGATTATTTGGATCTGATTTGAGGAATTATGTGTATAATGTTAAATGTTGAATAATGATGTAGGCTATCATCGATGTGTGTGCATGTAGGGTGATCCATAATAATCTTTGATGTAACAGTAGTGGATATCTAGTCAATTATGATGCAAATTAGCTTTAAGGGTCCAATAGTTTTGTGGGTAATGATTTGATAAGTTTGGATAATCTTGAATGAGTAAATGAAGGCCCATGTGCTTGTAATCTTGATATCACCAAACCATGTGCATCCTAAACATGTTGTCAGAATAGACAAGACATTAAACGATGATGATGATGATAAAACTAATTGTTTTGATTATATGAAAAACTAATTGATTATTGTGAATAAATGGTTTCAGTTGTAGTGTCAATTCTAATTAATTATGAAAGTGTTACATTTATTTGCAATGTGTTTATTTACAATGTGTGCCATCCTTGATATATACTAGATTCATGCACATGATTGTCACAGTATGATAACTTGTTAAGTTAATTACAATAGACATCGGCCGTTTGGACACTTAGGGAATTGCAAATTCTAATCGCATACATACTTACGTTTAACGTACAATAGGTCACACATAACGGACCTAACATTCACTCAACACGTAAAGACACGATAACATTACCGAGCAAATCTAAGGTGAGTTCACTGCACTTTTCTAAGCATGCGTCCCGGTGGTTTGGGACATCTGGTAAACGTTTCTAAAGGGAATACTGGGTAAACTGTTTATTTGGGATGTTGGTTATTGAACACAGTATAAATCATGTAAGACCCCATACATCTACCGTGTTGCTGAAGAAGCAACGAGGTATTTAGTTGATAGCGCTATTAGGTTTGGCACCCTCACACCGGGCCGAAAGGACGGGCGTGAACTAATTACCTGGACTTCATGACCAATGCCTAGTTAGAGGCATTGGGGTTGGGCATTCACATCGTGTACATATAAGACCCCTTACATCTATTCAAGGTTGTTTGATACCTTGACATCATGACCAATGCCTAAATGGAGGCATTGGGGTTGGGCATTCACATCTAGTCGCCACATACGGTAATCGAGTAATAACAACATCAAATCAAATCATCAAAACTACGAAATAGCATATCATCTTGTTAACTGTTTTACACATGTGACTGGTAACTAAACTCGGTAACAAAACTTTGAACTCACCAGCGTAGTCTGACACACTTGTTTGCATGCTTGTAGGTCATTAGCTGAGATACTTTGGGACTTGCTATCTGGAGCAGCTGGAGTGGGCATGGTCTTGCTGGACGTATTTATTTTATTGGTCTAATGATACATTACTTTGGTTTTAAAACTGGTTAACTTTGCTTCCGCTGATACTTTGGTTTTCATTTAAACTCACATACAATATTTCATTTACAATTAAGTACTTTATCATTTAATTGAATGCGTTTGATATAATTAGTGACTCGTTGTTGGATCGTCGCACTCCTAGTAGGGACATACCCTAGGTGGGAATTTGGGGGTGTGACAGTAAACGTCATACAAATCAATAGAAACAACAGTTTAAAGTGTAAACTCGCTGAATTGACCTCGTTTTGTTCGTTTCCGCCGCTCAAACTGAGATAAACTCTTCTGATCGACTCGTTTGGGTCCGAATTTGATCCTACAAGTGGTATCAGAGCTCAGGAGGAAGAGATTTCGCAAAAACAGCTCGTTTTCATCATTTTTTTTCTGTCTCTACACCATTCTTTCTCAAAAATTAAATTTTTTTACGGATAAATCGACTCAAATTCTCACATAATGTGCGTAAAACATGTTTTAACAAACCCTTGAGAGTTTCAGATCTAAAATCGGCTTAAATCTTGTTCAATCGGACCAAAATCAGATCGTTTTTGCTGACATCATCAGATTTCGCTTGAAACTTACTTGTTGATTTCGCTTGTATTCACAAATATCATGATTTCGCTTGAGTGTACTTGATAATCTCGCTTGAAAGTGCATATAGTTCAGATTTCGCTTGAAAATATGTTGATGATCTTGCTTGAATATGACAATCTTGATGATTTCGCTTGAAATATTACTTGATTCTGCTTGAATATACTGATTGCTTAAATTGTTTAAAAGAAAGTTCATCGATATGTGTGAAATATAAAAAAATTGTTGGTATGCATGTGATAGGTATTAAAGTGTGTCAGTTGGTTCTGTTCGAGATTTGCATATGATATTAGTTTTCCAATAACAAGATAATCGGTTGCATGTGAATTGGTTTAATGAAGTTGTTGGCTTTGCATGTTATCTGATCAAGTCGGTCCAATCAGATTTTAATTAAAAGAAGATGTCAGTTTTAGTTGGTGTGTTGATTGTTTTATAGTGAATATTGTTTTAAAGTGTATGTGTTAGTTGTTGGGCATGATCATAGATTGAATATTGACTTCGCATTATTTTACATGAGATATGATTGTTTAGTATGTTCACCGATTAAAATAGTATTACATTTGTCGTTTTTAGTGTGTTTTGAAATAGTTTGTGACATATTAGTTTACATGCGTTAGTTGATCGAGTCGTGTGCAATTTTAGTTCAAATTGTTTGAATAGAATCTTCAGGTTGCGTGGTTTGTATTTTGATGTTTTGTCCGATTTGGAGTTTGTGTCGATTAGCACGGTTTCGATCAGTACGTTTGATCAGTCAAGTCGTTTTTGTGTGATCAAGTCGCGTATTAAAGTCATCGACTCGCTTGAAAGTTTCGTACAGTTTGGAGTTCAAGGGTTTCAAAGGGTCAGGTCAATAGGATTCGATTAGAGTCAGAGCAGTCCGCACAGTTGGTCAACGTTCAGTCCGCACACAAAATCATCAGTTCGAGTACCAGTGTGTTTCAGTTAATTGAAAAACCTTTAAACTAATTGTGTTTGTGTTTGTTTGTTGTCAGGTGATTAAGGTGTTTTCACGAGGTGAACCAGTTCGTTTGAAAGCCAGTTTGAAAAATTCTTCGACATTGAATCATGAGTGAAGATTTCTACAACGCTTTTGCTACAACCCCGACTAGTCCATCCAAAATTACTAAGAACATGAACATGGAGAATGAAACCGGAACAATGCAAAACCCCCCGAAACTTATGGGAATTGAAGATTATCACGGATGGAAGAAACGGTTTGAGAATTGGGTTCAGGCGAATCATCTAAAAGCTTGGGAGAGCATTGAAACTGAATATGAGAGGCCAAAGAGTTCAACGGGAGTTGGTAAAATCATTTCAGAATTCACGGAGCAAGAAAGAGAGAGTTACAAAGGAGAAAAGATGATGATCAATTTGTTACAACAAGCTGTTAAAGAAGATATATTTGTGTTGCTTCAACATGATGAAAACGCTTATTCTATTTGGGAAGCTCTTGGAAAGAAATTTGAGGGAAGTACTGAAATGCTACAGAGTAAAGCAGCTTTGTTGAAAAAGGAGTTTGAACTATTTACGTGCATGCCTGGTGAAACAACAAAGAGTCTTATTGAAAGATACTATCATCTTGTACGTACCATGTCACAGTTGAAGATTACAAAAACTCCAGCAGAATGGGTTGAAAAGCTTGCTGATGCATTACCGCAACAGGAATGGGGTACATATCTTATGATATTGAAAAATTCCGGACAGTTTAAAAAGTTATCGATTGCATAGTTTATAGAGAAGTTGGAGGCACAGGATCTGGAGCAGCAGAAAATTGCTAGAATGAACAGTTCTACTCATCAACAAGATATTAAATTGTACTATAAAGGAAATGTTCAAACTACTGAAGCAAGTCCAAAGATACAAACTGCATTTAGTGCTGGAAATCCATCTACACCAAGTAGTCAAGGATCAGTCAACACTAGTGGATTCTCAACGGTGAATCCTCCAAGTGTTCAAAGTTCATCTGCTGGAAATGGTCATTTGATTCAGTGCAATGTAGCTCTACATCTTCAAAACGGTCAAAATTATTCTGAAGAAGTTGTAAAGCATCATATGGGATTATTGGTCACTGCATTAGAGTCTTATGAAGGGTTGATTGCAGGAAAAATTGGCAATCCGATGCTCACAAAGGAAGATTATGACCAGATCAATGCAGAGGAGCTGGAACTGATGGATATTAAACGGGCTTTAGCTAGCGTTTTGAGGAGAGCATAAAAATTTAGATTGGTTACAGGAAGAACTGATTTCTTGGATGCAAATCGTTCTAATCTTGGATTTGATAAATCTAAAGTTGTTTGTTTTCGTTGCAGGGAGAAAGGCCACTTTAAAAGAGAGTGCAAGAATCAAGAGCCGAGAGGAGCAAAGGAGTCGTCTGGGAAAGATGATTATTATAGGAAAACCATTTATCAGCAAATCACTCATCAACCGCATTAACAAAAAGAAGCTCAAACGGCACATGGAAGAATGATCGAGGATGCAAACAGGAAAGCTTATCATGGAATTGTTGATCAAGAAGATGAGAAAATGGCTGAAGGCTTTAGCTGGGACAAGTTTATTCCAGTTGATTCAAATGTTAAAGCGTTTATTGCACATATTGTTCGAAAGCCAGAAATGTTGAAGGAATGGATGGAGGTGTTATCTGATGATGAAGATAAAGATGAAGAATTTGTTTCATTTGAAAACTGTTCATCAGAAACAAGTGATAGTGATGAAGAGATGGAACAGATAAATCTTGGAAAAACACATTTATCTTCTGACACTTTTGAATTTTATTTTGCAGAAAAATTGAAGAAACTGAAAGAAAGGAAAGCTGCAAAAGATTTAAAAGAAGTCAAAGTGATTGAGAAGATTGTGGAAGTTGAAAAAATAGTTGAAGTTGAGAAGATCGTTGAAGTCACAAAACCCTGTCTTACTTGTTTAGAGTCTTGTAAACAATGTATAGAGAAAGATGAGAGGTTTAGTGAGTTAGAAAAGTTGAAAGAAAAGTTGTTGTTTGATGTAAAAAATTTGAAACAGTCATATGATGTATTGAACAGAACTGTGAATAGTCTGGAAAAGACTAACTCTGAAAGAGAGAAAGCTTTGAAGATGTTGAATGCTACTATGATGACAAAGCAAAAAGAGATCAACTTGTACATAGAAGAATGTGCAAAGTGGAAGAAAGAGTTGGATAGTGAAGCAACTGAGAACGAAAGAATCAGAAGATTGCTGCAAAGTTACAAAGGTTGTGACTACATAATTGATAGAATTTATCCAACAGTTGAAGGATTTGAAGCGTTTAAAGGTGAAGAAACAAAGCCAAAGAAGAAAAACGATACTGGTAAGAAACAGGGTGTCTGTTATAATAAGTGTCCGCCTCCGATTTGGGAAGGGTACTTATCTAGGAAACCGAGGAAGAACTAAAACAGGCGGTCAATATTAAGTTAGAATCCGAGAGAACCGATGTTTTACCGGACGATATTGATGTCACGTTCACAGCGTCCGACACAGATCATGAGTCCGAATTGATAAAAAGAGTGGTTGATCAGGTGTTGGATAAGGATGACGAGTCAGAGTCAAAGTCAGAATCCGAAAGTTCGTGTCAGTCAGTCAGGAGTTCGAGTTCGTCCGAAAAGAGTTCAAAGTCGTCGGGAAAACGGGTTTACAGTAAAGAGTTTTTGTTGTCAAAATCTAATTTGAATGATGAAACATTTGAAGTTGTGTATACTTTGAATGATTCTGACAAATTATATTTTGATAAAGAGTTTCCAATAAGAGGTGTTAAATCAGAAATGATCAAAAAGGTTTTCAAACTAACAGAAATTAATATTTCTGAAATAAAAGATGAAAATCTTAATGTAAAACCTAAAACTTACACTTCAAGAGTACAACAACGTTTGAACAAGAAAAATGGTTACAATTCTGGTTCTGGTTTTCAAAAGAAACTAAACCACAATCGTAGCTACAAAAAGAAAGGACTTGGTTTTATTCCACCTGAAAACTATAAAAATAAAAAATATGTTCGAGATTATAAATAAAAAATGACATATGTTGCAGGAACTAGCCATGAAGAAGAAGCAAAGAGCTCATTCTGGAAACAGTCAAACCAGGCAGTGGCGGAGCCAGAAAATTTTTCTTATGGTGTCATTTTTTATGGATACTCTGGTTTATAATAACCCGGAGTCGAACTTTTTGGATCGGTTCGGATCCAGTCGGGTCAAATCACATAATAAAAGCAAATATTATAGTAAAAGTACAATGTCATTGAATAAAAACACATAATAAAATTAGAAAGTCATTTGAAATATATAAAAAAATGCATTTAATAGTTGCTCTGTACACATTTTCATGTTTTGAAAACGATTCATAATGTTTTCAATGGCAACTTGCAAAAAAAAAAAAAACCTTTTTTTTCATTATAACAAACAAGTGCACGCATCAATCAAATGATAAGTAAACATCCTGTTAGGTTAAACAATTGAAACAAAACCAATTAGACATGGGACTATAATACTTACTGGATTAGAAAAAATAAAAATTAAGCATGGACCTTTAATTTTTTAAAGTACACTAATTAAATTCAAGTAACTGGGCTTAAATTTTTGAAATATAAATTTGTTTATTCTGTAATTCTTTTAGAAGCCAATGGGAAAGGCAAAACCTTTTAACACCTTGGGAGAGGGAGGTCTTTGGTTCAAGTCACATAAACGACATGGAATAAAAGAAATTTGCCGTTCAAAAAAAATGTAATTCTTTTAGAAGAAAACAAAACAATGGTGTCGTTTGCAAAAAGACAATGGTGTCGCTCGAATTTTTCCTATTGTACGTTGTATTTGCTACACAAAATTCAATGGTGTCGGACGACACCGTTGTTCAAAGTGTGGCTCCGCCACTGAAACCAGGAGTTTCTTGCTGAAAAGATGAAGAATGGAACTTATCAAAGGAAAGAAACAAGAACCTGTTACAGATGTAGTGAAGTTGGTCACATTGCATGGAATTGTCCTATGGCAACCAACACAAAACAAGGAGTTTTAGACAAACTCAAAGATATAGTTGTTGATAAAACGGAACCACTAACTGAACGATTTAAATTGTTTAAAAACTCTACATATGAAGTTGGTGAGTGTTCGAAAAGATTTTACAAGAAAAGGGGAAATCTTGACAACCAAACTTGGGTTGTTAAGAAATCAGAGGTAAAATCTGGCAATGAATCTGATTCCACAAAATCAGAAGAGCCACAGGTTGAGGTAAAAAGAGAAAACTCAGTTCCTCCGATGGATGATGAGAACTTTCCACCATTGAGTACTGAGAATTTTAAATCAAAAGTCGGGAAAGTTGAGATCTCTAATCAATTTTATTCTGATAAGAATGAATTTGATGTTGAGAAAGCTTTTAATGGAAACGTAAAGAAAATTTTTGGAAAAATGATCGATGGGAAGGTTAAAGGGGTAAAAGAGTTTTATGCTAAGAAGAAAGCAACTTACACTCCAACTGCTTCTGAATTGAAAACACCCAAGGCTGGTCAGGCTTGGGTGGATATTTTCTTTCATTGAAAAACCTGACTTGCCGGAGATCCCAAGTTTGTAATCGTCGATCAGGAATCGGCATCTTTCTTAGAAATTGATTGTGTGATTGAATCTTAAAGTTTGTTAAAATTTACAGATTGAGGAATTGCCGGAGCTTCCAGGTTGGTAAGTGAGAAGCAGGAATCGGCATATTGATTGATAAAATGGTTTGTGTAGATGTTTTATTCCTATATGTGTTTTAAATGTTGGATATTCTTACAAGTGGTAAGAGGTTGATTCTGACAAAGTGATTACTCAAGGTCATTAGGTTGAACTTGATGTAATCCTGATACAAGAGATTGAATGGACAATTTGATGAACCATACCCCTAATTATACAAAGTGGTAAAATCAACAAAACATATTTTCCGGAAAAATCATTTTGGTTAAAACAAACTTAAGTGTTTTGAAATCATAATGAGAAAATAGTTTTGTGTAAGGGGGAGTTCTGATTGTTTATGCCTAGTGGATGGCGATTTGAAGTGATTTGATATCAGTTGTCAAGTTTTTGTATAGTTCATTTTATGTTTCAAGTGGGTCAAGAGTCTAGTAGTTTTTCAAAATGTCCTAAAATGTGTTTGCATTTTAGGGGGAGTAGAAAATTTCCAGAAAATCCAAAAACATTAGAAAATTTGAAAAAGACAAAAACATGATAAAATGAAAAATGAGTTTTAGTGTCAAAGAAGAGGAAATGATAGTACATCAGTAGACAGTCACAGTATGCTAAAGAAATGTAATGTTTAAATAGCGTTAAGCAGTCTCACTGATGATATGGCGATAGGTTTTCATACATTTAGTAAACTTTTTCGGGATATAAACTTAAATTCAAACTTGCTTATTTCGTGGGGAACACTACTTGGATATATAGGTAACTCCTGAAATCTCGTTTGAAAGGTCCCTCTTTCTGAGATACTAGGTCTTTATGCTCAGTGATATCTGGGGTATTATCCCGGGACTTCTGCTGGATGGAAATTCTGACCTAGTCCCCGGAGAATACTTTCTGCTTGCTTGAAATATAGCGCCGCCCTCAGCAAATTGATGAAACAATAAAATTGATAGTCATTGTTGTTGTAATACAAAAGATCCTCTAAAGGGGACCCACCGAAAGTCGAAGCCGTCATCTCTCTGCGTATCGAAAGATCGACCTGAGCTCTCACGGCCCTCGTACTATAATTGTTGGTGCACTGAATGTCTGTTGATTACGTTATTATCAAGTCTTGTGTCTAGGATTGTTTGAATGATCATGTATTAGGGTTTAAGTTAGGGTTTTTATGTTTAAACACATGATTTCGCTTGAAGAGGGTTTGTATATGCTTGAAGCGAAATCAACATGTGATGATTTCGCTTCAGACATCCTCAAGCGAAATCAAGCACACTATAAATAGGTGTGTTGGTCATTTGAAATGGGACAGTTGTCATTGTGTGTGTGACGAAGTGCTGACGGATCTGTATCAGAAAACCTTGTACAAGCACTCAAATTAATCAGAAAAGAAAGATTAAAAAGATTAGAGCTGTTATGACTTAGTTTACGTTGATTCCGCCTTCGTAATCAAAGATGAACATCCTTAACTGACGGTTAACGGTCTTACAACGGTCCAACAAGTGGTATCAGAGCTCAGGACGAGGAGTTCATACCATAGCAGCGGATTATCTTCTTTCTACTCACTTCTTTTTACATTTTTCAAATCTGAACAAGTTCCAACGGTCAAAATGGTCTAATTTTCGAGTATAACGTGTAAAACATAGTATTAACAAAGCCTACAAAGATTTGGACTAAAATTCAGCTTAAAATGTGTTAAAATTGGCCTAAAACTAGATTTCGCTTGAAGTTGTTCGTAGGTTATACTTGATTTCGCTTCAGATCTAAACTTTTTAGACAATTTCGCTTGAAAAACTGCTGAAGCGAAATAGTTTAGCTGGATTTCGCTTGAAGACTTCCTGAAGCGAAATAGAGGATTTCGCTTGAAACTGATTGGATTGAAACTTGTTCTGTTGAAGCGAAATAGTTGTTTTCGCTTGAAGGTTCTGTTTTGGTTGAAGCGAAATTGTTGGTTTCGATTGAGAATCTGATCTTGTGTGGTTTCGCTTGAAGCTGAAGCGAAATAGTTTATAGCAGATTTCGCTTGAATAGTATTATAGTACCAATTTCGCTTGAAGCTGTTTACTTCAAGTATTTCGCTTGAACTGTTAATTTTTCAAAACTTAAAAATTTTTCTAAGTGTTTGATAATCTTGCAGGTACGATCAAGATGGATGATATTTTCATGAATCCTTTTAGCAACATGTACGCATTCGCTGGAGATTCCGGAAACAACGAAACGTCTTCAAGTGATGCAAACAAAAGTCCACCAAAAGAAAGAAAGAAGGAAGCTTGGGAGTCCGAAAGCGCATTTGGAACATTTAACAAACCTCCTAAGCTGATGGCTATAGAAGATTATAGCAGGTGGGCAACAAAATTCGAAGACTGGTTGATGGCATTTGCTTTTCCTAGCTGGAAGAGTATGAAAAATGGTTATGCTCAAGGAAAAAAGAATGGTGAAGCATTAAGATCAGCTGAAGAGATTGATTCATTCGTAGCTGAACAAAAATGTGTGGCATTATTGTTTCAGTCGGTGCGCGAAGACATCATTTCACTGATTGATTACTCAAATTCTAAAGACTTATGGGCAAAGTTGGAAAAGAAATGTATCGGTAGTCAAGAAATTAAGAAAAACAAAAAGAAACTACTTAGAAAAGAATTTGATTTGTTTGGTAGTCTAAAGAACGAGTCAGTGTGTAAAATGATAGAAAGGTTCGGTCATCTGAAGCTGGAATTAGTAAGACATGAGATTGACATTCCTGAAGAAGATCTTATTGACAAATTGTTTGATTCGTTGCCGGACGAGATGGATTGGAGATATTATGCACTGATGTTGAAGAATACCATAAAAGAACCAGAAAAGCTGACATTAGATTTGCTGATTGAAAAACTTGAGAGTCATGAGCTAGAGTTGAAGAAGACGTACAAGATTAATCATTCATCTTATCAGCAAAATCTGGATCTATACTATCCAAAGAGCATGATGCCGAAGGCTACTTCTCCAAAGACTGCATTTTCTGCTGAAAAAGTGTCGACAGTCGGCAAAGAAAGTCAAAGTGGTCAAAGCAGTGGAAGTCAAAGTGGTTTTCATAGTGGATCTTCATCTTCTGGAAGTCATTCTGATCGGTTTCAATGCAACATCGCAATAGACTTGAAGAACGCACAGAACTTTGATGCAGAGTCGGCAAAGCAACAAATGGTCTTTCTAGCGTCTGTTTTGGAATCCTACGAAGGATTGGTGGCTGGAAAGATTGGGAATACAAATCTGACGAAAGAAGACTACGATCAGATAGACCCTGAAGAAATGGAGCTGATCGACATTCGTTGGGCAATGGCAAGTGCAGTTCGACGTGCACAACGCTTCATGGAGATTACAGGGAGAAAAACAATTGGTGGTCCATCTACTAAGTTGGGGTTTGATAAATCGAAGGTGACTTGCTTCAAGTGTAAGCAGAAGGGTCATTTTAAGAGAGAATGTCGAAACGCTTATGCTGATGAGTCAGAGAATCCGTTTCGAGATGATTATTACAAAAAGGCAATCTACCATCAGAATAAATCTGAGCCGCCTAGATTGAAGCAGTCTGAAGATAACAGAGACAAATCAAGGGCTCTTGCTGTGATTTATGATGATGAGGGGTATGATTGGAGTAAGGAAGTTCTACCAGAAGAAGATGCGGTGGGGTACGCATTCATGGCAAGCAATGATGAACCTAAGCCATGGAAAGATGATCGTACTGAAGAAGAAAAATATCATTACCGGAAGATGGTTGCTGAAACAAAGATTATTAGACTTTCTCGTATCTATCTGAATGCAAGAAGAGCCAATAGATGGGATCCAGATAGAGAGTGCTATCTTGATGAGTATGGAAATATTGCAATTGATGATAGTACACTTGATATCGAAGCCATCATCAAGGAGTACAAAGAAGAAGATGAATATTGGCAGCACAAGTGGTGGGGAACACCAACATCAAAGATGATTGAAGAAGCGAAAGAGAAAGAGAGAAAGGAGAAAGAAGAGAAAGAGAAGAAAGAAAAGCAAGTTGATACAGG
Organism: Helianthus tuberosus; assembly: GCA_030545235.1. Classification (NCBI taxonomy): domain Eukaryota; kingdom Viridiplantae; phylum Streptophyta; class Magnoliopsida; order Asterales; family Asteraceae; genus Helianthus; species Helianthus tuberosus. The sequence goes on along the minus strand of CM060414.1, from coordinate 172,669,871 downwards.
CATAATTGATACTACGCAAGAGTTGACAGCTGAGAACCTAGGAGTGATGGCTGACAAAGTGCTAGCTGCAAAAGCACTTGAGGTAGATCCTAATTCTGTTACTGAGTCAAAGGGATCGGTCAGTCAAAGTGTGTCAACAAATGCGTTAGGTAACACAATTGAGTCAGATAACAAGATTGACGGGAATGCTGACTACAAAAATTGCACCAAACAATGCAATTTTTGTAGCACTGTCACGTATCTTAACAATGAGAAAATTCAGAATCTGACAACAAAGGTTAGAAATGTTGAAAATCAGATTCTTGATCGTGACAAAAGTGTAAGAGCTTCAACTGAACGGAACAAAGAATTAACGGCTCAAATTGAAAATGATAAAACTGAAAATGAGAAATTAAAATCTGAAAATGAAAAGTTAATTCTTGAAAACCGTCAGATTTCCGAAAAGTTTGAGAAATTGAAAAACATTGTCAAAGATAGTGATGATCGTAATGGCAAAACATTTAAAGAAAATGAACATCTAAGAGCTGTTTTGAGATTAAAAGAAGAATCGATTAATGAACAACTGGATCAAATTGCTAAATTGAAACTTAAAGTTCAAGAAGCTGAAATTGAGAATGAACGAATCCAGTTGAAGCTTAACAGCTATAAATCGGCAAGCTTTGTTTTGCAGCATATTGTTCCTAAACCTATAGGGAAAAACAAAGATGGCGATGATGTGTTTTCTGATGGAACGGGTGTAGGTTTTCACAAAGTTCCACCGCCAATTTTAGACAACTACACGAAAAAGCAGTCTAGTTTGGTGGAAATTGAGGAAGAAAGTGAAGTTAAACTACCTGAAAACATTGATGTCACGTTTACATCTTCCAATGAAGAGGGTGTCCAAAGTGATGTGGTGAAAAGTGTGGTAGACAAAGTGCTTAAACCGGATTGTGACACTTCTGAGGAGGATGGGTGTTTTTTTGACAGATACATTCCGAAACAAAAGTCCAAGAACAACTTAGATGAAGAATCAAACCTTGTCATGTACAAGATGATGGGTTCGGATAAGTTGTTTTCGGATTCAGAGTTTCCAATAGAGAATGTTAACATGAACAAATTGACAAATGTTTTCAAACTTGTTGAAGTAGAGTTGTCAGCAGTGAATAATCTGAGTCGAAAGAAAGACAGGGTTTATAACAAGAAAACTGTTTATTCACCACGTTTTTACAATAACAATAGAAACAATTGGTCGGGTGATTATCGGGGTGGTAATGGTTATCGGAAGAACAGTTTTCAAAACAAGAGGTTTACTGAAAAGAAGGTGTTTGTGAATGGTTCACGGTTACTTTCTGATGAGAAAAATGAAATCTTTTCAAAATCGAATGAAGAGTTCTTTGAGAAAAGAGCTTCACAGTATCAGTCTGAAGGCACGAGTCGAGTAGTTGATACTCGTACTTGTTTTAGATGTGAACAAGTTGGTCATATTGCACGAAAGTGTACATATGTGAAGCCTAGGACTGAAGTTGTGAAGGTTCAACAAAAGAAGGATGATGTGAAGGGTAAAACACCAATGTATGTTGAGAAGAAAGTGGTTGAGAAGCAAAACGTTAAAATCAACAATGTAAAAGAAAAAAATGAACCTGTAAAGAAATTGGTAACTCAAAATGACAAGTTTTATAAACGGGTTGCATTAACTGAACAAATTTGGAAACCAAAAGGTGAAATGAAAAGTTCAACTTCAGAAGTGAAAAAGGCTGAAGAATCAATTTCGGTTGATTATGATGCAAGTTTTCCACCTTTGAAGGCTGAAAATTTCAAAATTCAAATTGCGAGAGTCAAGGCTACACCTAAGGCTGATGAGGCCTGGGTGGACACCATGTTTGAATAAGCAGTTTGAATTGCCGGAGCTTCCTGGTTCGCGAAGCATGTATCGGCATCTTTCTTGAAGTTATTCAAATTGTAGTTTGTTTTTGTGCAGGATCTTCCACAATTGATATCCAGATGGATTATGGATAGTGGTGCATCTCGACATATGACAGGAAAAACTGCATTATTGTATGATGTAAGGAACATTAATGGTGGTTATGTGGGTTTTGCTGGTCATGAAGGTGGTAGAATTGTTGGTGAAGGAACGTTATCCAATGGGATTGTGACGTTTGAGAGAGTTAACTACATCACTGAGCTGGAGAACAATCTGCTTAGTATCTCGCAGATCTGTGACAATCAGTATACTACTCACTTCACTGATAAAGAATGTTTGATTCTGAAACCTGGTTATGTTATCCCTGAAGAATGGATTATTATGAGGGCACCTAGAGTGAACGATTTATATGTGTTAGACATGTCTGTAGCAACTACAACTACTGGTCAAGCACATTGTTTCGTGTCTAGAGCAACTGAAAAAGAATCGAGGTTGTGGCATCGCAAGATGGGGCATATTCATCTTAGAAAAATGAATCATTTGGTGCACAATGATTTGGTATTGGGAATTAATATCAAAGGTTTTCATCTGGAAGGGGAGTGCATTAGCTGTATCAAAGGCAAGCAGAAGAAAAAGTCACACCCTACAAAGAAAGTCAATTCAGTTTCAAGACCTCTGGAAAGACTTCACATGGATTTGTTTGGTCCTGTGAATGTCAAAAGCATTACAGGAGATTACTATTGTTTGGTCGTTACTGATGATTATTCCAGATTTTCATGGGTATCTTTCTTGAAGACGAAAGATGAAACATTTGACAGTTTGATGGCGCTGTTCAGGAAGATAGAGAATTTGTACCAAAGGTGTATAAAGAGAATTCGAAGTGATAATGGTACTGAATTAAAGAACAGCAAGATGGAAGAATTTTGTAATGAAAGAGGTATTTTGCATGAGTTTAGTGCTCCGTACACTCCGCAGCAGAATTGAGTTGCAGAACGCAAAAACAGGACACTAATCGAGACGGCTAGAACTATGCTCGCAGATTCAAAGTTACCGATTAATTTTTGGGCAGAAGCTGTTTCCGCCGCATGCTATACGCTCAACAGAGTTCTTACTGTCAAGAAGTTCAACAAAACATGCTTTGAGCTAATCAATAACCGCAAACCGAATTTGAAGTATCTAGAACCGTTTGGGTCACCTTGTACGGTTATAGAACCTTTTGGAAAGTTTGGCACGAAGTGCATTGAGGGTATATTTGTTGGTTATTCAAATCCATTGCTACGTGTCTTTGTTCCAAGTGAGAAGCGGATTATTGAAGCTGCAAATGTTGAATGTCAAGGTTATACTATGCCGCCGCAGAATCCTGGTGATTCATGGCGTTATCATTATGACAAACTTTGGGATTCGTTTGACATGAAAGAAGAATCAGAGGATGATGAAGATTTCTTTGATGAGTTGGATATTTTGCGTGAATATGAGTCGCAGTTAAGATTCCCAGCTGAGTATTCGAGAAGACCACGGGAAACTTCAAATGATGATGAAGTAGGTCCAAGTAATGCTGGTGAACATGATGATGTCCAACAGAATGAAGTTGCTCACGATAATCAGTCGGTTCAAAATTATGATCTAGAAGCTGAAAACATGCCAGTATTTGATCATGGTGATTCAGATTCTGAGGGGGAGCAAATTCAGATTTCAGGTCAAACAAACCAAGTTGGTGAACAAGATGCAGAGCAGAATGTTACTAATCTGGAGGGAAATGTAGATGTTCCGAGTGAAGTGATGCCGAGAACTTTTTCATATCATCCAGAGGAGTTGATTATAGGAGAATTGCAAGCTGGAGTTCGCACTCGAAATCAGATTGATAAAGGGCTTACTTGTTTTTATACAAAAGTTGCTCCTTTGCAAACTGAATTTTCATTAAGTTGTTTTATCTCGCAGATTGAACCAAGAACTTACAAAGAGGCGCTTACTGAAGACTCTTGGGTCAATGCTATGCAAGAGGAACTTAATCAATTCGAGAAATTGGGAGTGTGGAAGTTAGTTGATTTGCCGGATGGTCATAGGAAAATTAACACTAAGTGGGTGTTCAAGTGTAAGAGGGACGATAGAGGAGTTGTCGTAAGGAACAAAGCTCGACTCGTTGTTCAGGGATTTAGTCAACAGGAGGGGATTGATTTTACCGAAGTCTATGCTCCTGTGGCACGACTAGAGGTGATCAGAATTTTTCTTGCATTTGCGTCTTGGAAGAACTTCAAAGTTTATCAGTTGGATGTTAAATCGGCGTTTCTTTACGGGAAGGTTAAAGAGGAGGTTTATGTCGGTCAGCCGCCGGGCTTTACTGACCCAATCCACAAAAACAAGGTCTACTTATTGGACAAAACGTTGTATGGTCTACATCAGGCACCGAGAGCCTGGTACGAGACTTTGTCTCAACACCTACTCGCTAACAAGTTCATTCGTGGAAAAGTGGATGCCACTCTCTTCACTAAAGTCATTGATGGTCATCTTCTGATAGTTCAAATTTATGTGGACGATATAATCTTTGGGTCGACAAATGAAAATCTATGCAAAGATTTTGAATCAGTGATGAAGCAGAAGTTTGAAATGTCATCAATGGGGGAGATGAAATTCTTTCTGGGTTTACAAGTTGAACAACTTCCTGAGGGAATTTTCATTCATCAGTCAAAGTATGTTCATGATATTCTAGAGAAATTTGGGATGTCAAGTTCTACTCCAGCTGCTACCCCACTTGCAACAAATCATGGGATTCACCCAGATCTCACCGGAGACAGGGCTGATGAAACTTTTTACCGATCCATGATAGGTTCTTTAATGTACCTAACTGCTTCACGTCCTGATATTATGTACCCAACGTGCCTCGCAGCAAGATTTCAGTCTAACCCAAGAGCATCGCATATGATCATTGTGAAGAGGATATTGCGCTACCTGAAAGGAACTCCTTCATTGGGGTTGTGGTATCCTAGGAAAGGTGATTTTACGCTCGAAGGGTATTCCGATTCGGATTTCGGATGCTGCAAAGTCAATTCAAAATCAACAACTGCAGGATGCCAGTTCTTTGGTCCTAGATTGGTTACCTGGCAGTGTAAGAAACAAACGTCTGTGGCGTTATCTACTTGTGAAGCGGAGTATGTTTCTGCTAGCAGTTGCTGCTCTCAGATCTTGTGGATACAGCAACAGATGCGCGACTACGGTTTGCAGTTTCTTAACACACCTCTTTTTGTTGATAATGAGGCCGCAATAAATATAACTAAAAATCCAGTACATCACGCTAAAACGAAACACATAGAAATTCGTCATCACTTTATTCGTGATTGCTTTGAGAAAAAGTTGATACGAATTGAGAAAATCCACACAGACGAACAGAAAGCTGATTTACATACCAAAGCTTTTGATAAAAATCGGTTTAAATATCTGTTAAAACTGAATGGTATGAAGCTTCTGTCGGTGTCGGATGGCATAATTGGCGTTGATGAGGGTACTGTTGCGGATGAAGACGAGAAACAATCTGCAATGGTTTGTCGAATTTTTACTTGTTTTGGTATTTAGGGGGAGTAGATGTTTGTACATAGTTTATTTTCAGAAAATACAAAAACAGTAAAAAATGCAAAAATACAAAAACATGATAAAATGAAAAAGAGCTTGTGTATATGGGGAAAATGATATTACATCAGCTAGACGATTACAGTATGCTAAAGATTTGTAAAGCATAAAAGAGTTAAACAATCTTACTGATGATGTGTCGATAGGTTTTCACACATTTAGTAGATTTATTTGGGATATAAACTTAAATTCAAACTTGTGAATTCGTGGGGAACACTACTTGGATATATAGGTAACCCCTGAAATCTCGTTTGAAAGGTCTCTTAATCTGATATACTAGGTCTTTATACTATATGATGTCTGGGGTATTATTCCGGGACTTCTGCTGGACGGTAGTTCTGACCTAGTCCCTGGCTAATACTTGCTGCAATGCTTGAAACACAGCATTACACCCTCAGCATGCTGAAACAATAAAATTGATATATGCTGCTGTTGTAAGCAAAAAGATCCTCTAAAGGGGACACACCGAAAAGTCGAAGCTGATATCTCTCTGCGTATACGGAAGTATCGATCTGAGATCCCTCGGCCATCGCATTCCTAAATTATATACAGATATCATTGTAGTATTCTCACCTGTAAGACTGATTATTGAGATTCTGGATACGGGAGTATATTCAAGAGGTGGGACACATGAGTGATCTAAGTTCTTAATTCATCTAAATCGTATCCTGAATAAGTTGAAATTTGTGTGAGAATTTAAGATGGATCAGTATATCGACAATCGAAGTAAATTGTTTAAATCTGAGTATGAAATGTAGCTTAACGGTACTTGTGATTTGTCTAAAAAGCTGATTTGATTCCCTGACACGCTCACCAAAAATATGTTTGTAAATAGTTTACTTTGTTTAATTTCTGCAATTTAAGTTTTCTGTATTTCATTTCTTAGTTTAGAACACTTTGATAAAATCCAAAAAGATTTTATTTCTGTTTTATTTTTAGACAAACCAAAGTGGAGAGTTGATTGTTGGATTCTCAGATGTTTGAAGCAGATGCAGGAGATTCTGGACTGAAGAATGAGGAGAGCTTACTTTGAAGAAGTTTGATTTGTTTGAAATGACAAAAACAAGTTCATTAATTTGATACTTGTTATTTTCAGAAATTGTTTGAAAATGTTGTTTTTAAAATCAGTTTGATTTGTTAAAAGATCAACCAAGGTCATTAAATTGGACTTGGTAGATTAATTGAGTAATCAGGGTCATTAACTTGGACCTGAATACTTGAGTGGATTGTTAAAGCTGATTGAGTTTGTATTTTATTGTTGAAAAGATAGAATGGTTATGTTTGCTGGTTGAGTAACAGGTTTGATCTTCATTATTCCCAACAGAAGCTATATGTTAAAGCTTGAACCAAATTTCTCAGATTCTAGCATACTGAGAGGGGGAGTCTGTGAAAGGGGGGGTCTGGATCAACAGTCAAAGGGAAGATTGAAGTTTAAAGTTTAAAAGCTTGAAGATAAAGATTGATGAGAGTTTTTACAATGTTTGAAGATTGTTAAAGACAAAGACTTGAGGCCAAAGACTTCATCAACATCCAAGGGGGAGTCTGTTGGTGCACTGAATGTCTGCTGATTACGTTATTATCAAGTCTTGTGTCTAGGATTGTTTGAATGATCATGTATTAGGGTTTAAGTTAGGGTTTTTATGTTTAAACACATGATTTCGCTTGAAGAGGGTTTGTATATGCTTGAAGCGAAATCAACATGTGATGATTTCGCTTCAGACATCCTCAAGCGAAATCAAGCACACTATAAATAGGTGTGTTGGTCATTTGAAATGGGACAGTTGTCATTGTGTGTGTGACGAAGTGCTGACGGATCTGTATCAGAAAACCTTGTACAAGCACTCAAATTAATCAGAAAAGAAAGATTAAAAAGATTAGAGCTGTTATGACTTAGTTTACGTTGATTCCGCCTTCGTAATCAAAGATGAACATCCTTAACTGACGGTTAACGGTCTTACAACGGTCCAACAATAATTTATTCCCCTAACATATATCATCTGTGGTATACTCACCTGTAAGACTGAATATTGGGATCTGGATACAGGAGTATATTCAAGAGGTGGGACACATGAATAAGTTTAAGTCCTTAAAACATCTAACTCATATCCTGAATCAGTTGAAATTTGTGTGAAAATTTAAGTGGATCAGTATATCGGCAATCTAAGTGAATTGTTTAATTCTTAATGTGTAACTAAGCTCAACGGTACTCGTGACTTGTCATAATCTGATATGATCCTCTTGCACAAACTCACAAAAACATTGTCTGTAAATATTTCTTTACTGTATTTCATTTCATTCTAAAAAACCCAAAAAGATTTTTAGTGTGTTTTAGCTTAAATTTTGAAAAATTCAAAAAGATTTTCGACAACTGGTGTTGAAGAGCTAATTTTCAAAACTCCGAGTGCTAGACATGAGGAACAGGTTTGGGAAAGTATTTTTTTGAAGTTCTTTGAAATGAAAATGATATTTCTGCAAGTGGTTCATCAGAGACTATAAATGTTGAATCATTTTAAAATATGCTCTACAAGTTATCATCGGAAAATTTATTTCTGGGTTAAGGATGTGCAGGTGTAGCCAGGTGTTGATCTTGAACCTGAAGAAAGAGTGCCAGGTTTCGATACCTGAGGATTTTTCGCGAATTCCAGGCTGCGATCCCAGCATATCGAAAGGGGGAGTCTGAAGACACCTAAAGGAAGGAGTATGTTGGTGATGAAAAGAAAATAGAGAAGATTTGAGGATGCTTTACAATGTCAGATACCTTAAAGAGTTCGAAAGGACTGATAAAGACTGAAGATGCGAAGACTCGACACTAAAGACTCGTCAACATTCGAGGGGGAGTCTGTTGGTGCATGCGTCTGTCGACTTCGTCTTGTATCGAGTCTAGTATTAAATTGTTAGATTAGATCTTGTTATACGAAAGTATAGGAGGTTTTAGAGTATGTTTAATGTAATTTAGCTTGAAAGTGGTGATTTCCCTTGAAAATGTCACTTGACAGTTTCAAGCTAAATCAATTCTTATTGATTTCCCTTGAAAGTGTCAAGTGTCATTTCAAGCTAAATCAAGGTTTCCCTTGAAAGTGGCATGTCATTTCAAGCTAAACCCCCTCCACTATATATACCATTCAAGCTACATCATTTGTAACTTTCATAGATTTTCCGGTCAGAGCAACGAAGTGCTGCCGAAGTGTTGTCAGGTTGTAAACGTCATACAAATCAATAGAAACAACAGTTTAAAGTGTAAACTTACTGAATTGACCTCGGTTTGTTCGTTTCCGCCGCTCAAACTGAGATAAACTCTTCTGATTGACTCGTTTGGGGCCGAATTCGATCCTACAAATAAGGGCATAAGGATCACAATGGTGTAAAATTAAAATGGGATATACCGGGCTAGGATTCGAGTTACAGGAAGAAGGGCCAAACCAACCACCCAAGAATGGAATCGTCGAGCGAAAAAACTTGAAAACCTCCTAGAAGCAGAATTTATTACCACCAGACCTTTCTCCATCAATTAGGAATCTGATGCCGTCACTAAACACATTCCTTAAATTGTAGCTATTTGTTGAGTTTTTTTTTGTGTCTAATCTGCATATATATCACCATTGCCCTTGATTTTCTTGACTGTATATATCTTAAATGTCAACATATACATGTGTGATTTAGTTTACGAAGATTTTTCAATACCGAGAACCTCGATCAGAGAGTAAAAAAGTCGTAAGGTTTACAATGGTGTAAAATTAAAATGTGATATACCGGGCTAGGATTCGAGTTACAGGAACAAGGGCCAAAACAACCACCCAAGAATGGAATCATCGAGCGAAAACACTTGATAACCTCCTAGAAGCAGCTTTTCTTGCCAGCATATATTTCTCCATCAATTAGGAATCTGATGCCGTCACTAAACACATTAGTTAAATTGTAGCCATTTGTTGAGTGTTTTTTTTGGTGTCTAATCCGCATATATATCCCCATTGCCCTTGATTTTATTGACAGTATATCTCTTAAATGTCAACATATACACGTGTGATTTAGTTTACGACGATTTTTCAATGCCGAGAACCTCGATCAGAGTGTAAAAAAGTCGTAAGGTTTACCATGGTGTAAAATTAAAATGGGATATACCGGGCTAGGATTCGAGTTACAGGAACAAGGGCCAAAACAACCACCCAAGAATGGAATCATCGAGCGAAAACACTTGATAACCTCCTAGAAGCAGCTTTTCTTGCCAGCAGATCTTACTCCATCAATTAGGAATCTGATTCCGTCACTAAACACATTAGTTAAATTGTAGCCATTTGTTGAGTGTTTTTTTGGTGTCTAATCCGCATATATATCCCCATTGCCCTTGATTTTCTTGACTGTATATCTCTTAAATGTCAACATATACACGGGTGATTTAGTTTACGAAGATTTTTCAATGCCGAGAACCTCGATCAGAGAGTAAAAAAGGCGTAAGGTTCACAATGGTGTAAGATTAAAATGGGATATACCGGGATAGGATTCGAGTTACAGGAACAAGGGCCAAACCAACCACCCAATAATGGAATCGTCGAGCGAATACACTTGACAACATCCTAGAAGCAGCTTTTCTTACCACCCGACCTTTTTCCATCAATTTGGAATCTGATGCCGTCACTAAACACATTCCTTAAATTGTAGACATTTGTTGAGTGTTTTTTTTTGTGTCTAATCCGCATATATATCACCATTACCCATGATTTTCTTGACTGTATATCTTTTAAATGTCAACATATACACGTGTGATTTAGTTTACGAAGATTTTTCAATGCCGAGAACCTCGATCAGAGAGTAAAAAAGTCGTAAGGTTCACAATTGTGTAAACTTAAAATGGGATATACCTGGCTAGGATTCGAGTTACAGGAAAAAGGGCCAAACCAACCACCCAAGAATGGAATCGTCGAGCGAAAACACTTGACAACCTCCTAGAAGCAGCTTTTCTTACCACCAGACCTTTCTCCATCAATTAGGAATCTGATGCCGTCACTAAACACATTCCTTAAATTGTAGCTATTTGTTGAGTGTTTTTTTTTGTGTCTAACCGCATATATATCACCATTGCCCTTGATTTTCTTGACTGTATATCTCTTAAATGTCAACATATACATGTGTGATTTAGTTTACGAAGATTTTTCAATGCCGAGAACCACGATTAGAGAGTAAAAAAGTCGTAAGGTTCACAATGGTGTAAAATTAAAATGGGATATACCGGGCTAGGATTCGAGTTACATGAACAAGGGCCAAACCAACCACCCAAGAATGGAATCATCGAGCGAAAACACTAGATAACCTCCTAGAAGCAGCTTTTCTTGCCAGCAGATCTTTCTCCATCAATTAGGAATCTGATGCCGTCACTAAACACATTCCTTAAATTGTAGCCATTTGTTGAGTGTTTTTTTTTGTGTCTGATCCGCATATATATCACCATTGCCCTTGATTTTCTTCACTGTATATCTCTTAAATGTCAACATATACACGTGTGATTTAGTTTACGAAGGTTTTTCAATGCCGAGAACCTCGATCAGAGAGTAAAAAAGGCGTAAGGTTCACAATGGTGTAAGATTAAAATGGCATATACCAGGATATGATTCGAGTTACAGGAACAAGGGCCAAACCAACCACCCAAGAATGGAATCATCGAGCGAAAACACTTGACAACCTTCTAGAAGCAGCTTTTCTTACCACCAGACCTTTCTCCATCAATTAGGAATCTGCTGCCGTCACTAAACACATTCCTTAAATTGTAGCCATTTGTTGAGTTTTTTTTTGTGTCTAATCCGCATATATATCACCATTCCCCATGATTTTCTTGACTGTATATCTCTTAAATTTCAACATATACACGTGTGATTTAGTTTACGGAGATTTTTCAATGCCGAGAACCTCGATCAGAGAGTAAAAAAGGCGTAAGGTTCACAATGGTGTAAGATTAAAATGGGATATACCGGGATAGGATTCGAGTTACAGGAACAAGGGCCAAACCAACCACCCAATAATGGAATCGTCGAGCGAATACACTTGACAACATCCTAGAAGCAGCTTTTCTTACCACCCGACCTTTTTCCATCAATTAGGAATCTGATGCCGTCACTAAACACATTCCTTAAATTGTAGACATTTTTTGAGTGTTTTTTTTTGTGTCAAATCCGCATATATATCACCATTACCCATGATTTTCTTGACTGTATATCTTTTAAATGTCAACATATACACGTGTGATTTAGTTTACGAAGATTTTTCAATGCCGAGAACCTCGATCAGAGAGTAAAAAAGTCGTAAGGTTCACAATTGGGTAAACTTAAAATGGGATATACCTGGCTAGGATTCGAGTTACAGGAAAAAGGGCCAAACCAACCACCTAAGAATGGAATCGTCGAGCGAAAACACTTGACAACCTCCTAGAAGCAGCTTTTCTTACCACCAGACCTTTCTCCATCAATTAGGAATCTGATGCCGTCACTAAACACATTCCTTAAATTGTAGCTATTTGTTGAGTTTTTTTTTGTGTCTAACCGCATATATATCACCATTGCCCTTGATTTTCTTGATTGTATATCTCTTAAATGTCAACATATACATGTGTGATTTAGTTTTCGAAGATTTTTCAATGCCGAGAACCTCGATCAGAGAGTAAAAAAGTCGTAAGGTTCACAATGGTGTAAAATTAAAATGGGATATACCGGGCTAAGATTCGAGTTACATGAACAAGGGCCAAACCAACCACCCAAGAATGGAATCATCGAGCGAAAACACTTGATAACCTCCTAGAAGCAGCTTTTCTTGCCAGCAGATCTTTCTCCATCAATTAGGAATCTGATGCCGTCACTAAACACATTCCTTAAATTGTAGCGATTTGTTGAGTGTTTTTTTTTTGGTGTCTGATCCGCATATATATCACCATTGCCCTTGATTTTCTTCACTGTATATCTCTTAAATGTCAACATATACACGTGTGATTTAGTTTACGAAGATTTTTCAATGCCGAGAACCTCGATCAGAGAGTAAAAAAGGCGTAAGGTTCACAATGGTGTAAGATTAAAATGGCATATACCAGGATATGATTCGAGTTACAGGAACAAGGGCCAAACCAACCACCCAAGAATGGAATCATCGAGCGAAAACACTTGACAACCTTCTAGAAGCAGCTTTTCTTACCACCAGACCTTTCTCCATCAATTAGGAATCTGCTGCCGTCACTAAACACATTCCTTAAATTGTAGCCATTTGTTGAGTTTTTTTTTGTGTCTAATCCGCATATATATCACCATTCCCCATGATTTTCTTGACTGTATATCTCTTAAATTTCAACATATACACGTGCGATTTAGTTTACGGAGATTTTTCAATGCCGAGAACCTCGATCAGAGAGTAAAAAAGGCGTAAGGTTCACAATGGTGTAAGATTAAAATCGGAGATACCGGGCTCGGATTCGAGTTACAGGAACAAGGGCCAAACCAACCACCCAAGAAGGGAATCGTCGAGCGAAAACACTTGACGACCTCCTAGAAGCAGCTTTACTTACCACCATACCTTTATCCATCAATTAGGAATCTGATGCCGTCACTAAACACATTCCTTAAAATGTAGCCATTTGTTGAGTGTTTTTTTTTTGTGTCTAATCCGCATATATATCACCATTACCCTTGATTTTCTTGACTGTATATCTCTTAAATGTCAACATATACACGTGTGATTTAGTTTACGAAGATTTTTCAATGCCGAGAACCTCGATCAGAGAGTAAAAAAGGCGTAAGGTTCACAATGGTGTAAGATTAAAATGGGATATACCGGGCTAGGATTCGAGTTACAGGAACAAGGGCCAAACCAACCACCCAAGAATGGAATCGTCGAGGGAAAACACTTGACAACCCCCTAAAAGCAGCTTTTCTTGCCACCAGACCTTTCTCCATCAATTAGGAATCTGATGCCGTCACTAAACACATTCCTTAAATTGTAGCCATTTGTTGAGTGTTTTTTTTTGTGTCTAATCCCCATATATATCACCATTACCCTTGATTTTCTTGACTGTATATCTCTTAAATGTCAACATATACACGTGTGATTTAGTTTACGGAGATTTTTCAATGCCGAGAACCTCGATCAGAGAGTAAAAAAGGCGTAAGGTTCACAATGGTGTAAGATTAAAATGGGATATACCGGGCTAGGATTCGAGTTACAGGAACAAGGGCCAAACCACCCACCCAAGAAGGGAATCGTCGAGTGAAAACACTTGACAACCTCCTAGAAGCAGCTTTTCTTACCATCATACCTTTCTCCATCAATTAGGAATCTGATGCCGTCAGTAAACACATTCCTTAAATTGTAGCCATTTGTTGAGTGTTTTTTTTTTGTGTCTAATCCGCATATATATCACCATTACCCTTGATTTTCTTGACTGTATACCTCTTAAATGTCAACATATACACGTGTGATTTAGTTTACGAAGATTTTTCAATGCCGAGAACCTCGATCAGAGAGTAAAAAAGGCGTAAGGTTCACAATGGTGTAAGATTAAAATGGGATATACCGGGCTAGGATTCGAGTTACAGGAACAAGGGCCAAACTAACCACCCAAGAATGGAATCGTCGAGCGAAAACACTTGGCAACCTCCTAGAAGCAGCTTTTCTTTCCACCATACCTTTCTCCATCAATTAGGAATCTGATGCCGTCACTAAACACATTCCTTAAATTGTAGCCATTTGTTGAGTGTTTTTTTTTGTGTCTAATCGGCATATATATCACCATTACCCATGATTTTCTTGACTGTGTATCTCTTAAATGTCAACATATACACGTGTGATTTAGTTTACGAAGATTTTTCAATGCCGAGAAACTCGATCAGAGAGTAAAAAAGGCGTAAGGTTCACAATGGTGTAAAATTAAAATGGGATATACCGGGCTAGGATTCGGGTAACAGGAACAAGGGCCAAACCAACCACCCAAGAAGGGAATCGTCGAGCGAAAACACTTGACAACCTCCTAGAAGCAGCTTTTCTTACCACCATACCTTTCTCCATCAATTAGGAATCTGATGCCGTCACTAAACACATTCCTTAAATTGTAGCCATTTGTTGAGTGTTTTTTTTGTGTCTAATCCGCATATATATCACCATTACCCTTGATTTTCTTGACTGTATATCTCTTAAATGTCAATATATACACGTGTGATTTAGTTTACGAAGATTTTTCAATGCCGACAACCTCGATCAGAGAGTAAAAAAGGTGTAAGGTTCACAATGGTGTAAGATTAAAATAGGATATACGGGCTAGGATTCGAGTTACAGGAACAAGGGCCAAACCAACCACCCAAGAAGGGAATCGTCGAGTGAAAACACTTGACAACCTTCTAGAAGCAGCTTTCCTTACCACCATACCTTTCTCCATCAATTAGGAATCTGATGCCGTCACTAAACACATTCCTTAAATTGTAGCCATTTGTTGAGTGTTTTTTTTTGTCTAATCCGCATATATATCACCAATACCCTTGATTTTCTTAACTGTATATCTCTTAAATGTCAACATATACACGTGTGATTTAGTTTACGAAGATTTTTCAATGCCGAGAATCTCGATCAAAGAGTAAAAAAGGCATAAGCTTCACAATGGTGTAAGATTAAAATGGGATATACCGGGCTAGGATTCGAGTTACAGGAACAAGGGCCAAACCAACCACCCAAGAATGGAATCGTCGAGCGAAAACACTTGACAACCTCCTCAAAGCAGCTTTTCTTGCCACCAGACCTTTCTCCATCAATTAGGAATCTGATGCCGTCACTAAACACATTCCTTAAATTGTAGCCATTTGTTGAGTGTTTGTTTTGGTGTCTAATCCGCATATATATCACCATTGCCCTTGATTTTCTTGATTGTATATCTCTTAAATGTCAACATACACACCTGTGATTTAGTTTACGAAGATTTTACAATGCCGAGAACCTCGATCAGAGAGTAAAAAGGCGTAAGGTTCACAATGGTGTAAAATTAAAATGGAATATACCGGGCTAGGATTCGAGTTACAAGAACAAGGGCCAAACCAACCACCCAAGAATGGAATCGTCAAGCGAAAACACTTGACAACCTCCTTGAAGCAGCTTTTCTAGCCACCATTCCTTCCTCCATCAATTAGGAATCTGATGCCGTCACTAAACACATTCCTTAAATTGTAACCATTTGTTGAGTGTTTTTTTATGTCTAATCCGCATATATATCACCATTACCCTTGATTTTCTTGATTGTATATCTCTTAAATGTAAACATATACACGTGTGATTTAGCTTACGAAGATTTTTCATTGCCGAGAACCTCGATCAGAGAGTAAAAAAGGCGTAAGGTTCACAATGGTGTAAGATTAAAATGGGATATACCGGGCTAGGATTCGAGTTACAGGAACAAGAGCCAAACCTACCACCCAAGAATGGAATCGTCGAGCGAAAACACTCGACAACCTCCTAGAAGCAGCTTTTCTTACCACCAGACCTTTCTCCATCAATTAGGAATATGATACCGTCACTAAACACATTCCTTAAATTGTAGCCATTTGTTGAGTGTTTTTTTTGGTGTCTAATCCGCATATATATCACCATTGCCCTTGATTTTCTTGACTATATATCTCTTAAATGTCAACATATACACGTGTGATTTAGTTTACGAATATTTTTTTCAATGCCGAGAACCTCGATCAAAGAGTAAAAAAGGCGTAAGGTTCACAATGGTGTAAGATTAAAATGGGATATACCGGGCTAGGATACGAGTTACAGGAACAAGGGCCAAACCAACAACTCAAGAATGAAATCGTCGAGCGAAAACACTTGACAACCTCCTAGAAGCAGCTTTTCTTGCCATCAGACCTTTCTCCATCAATTAGGAATCTGATGCCGTCACTAAACACATTCCTTAAATTGTAGCCATTTGTTGAGTGTTTTTTTTTTTGGTGTCTAATCCGCATATATATCACCATTGCCCTTGATTTTCTTGACTGTATAACTCTTAAATATCAACATATACACGTGTGATTTAGTTTACGAAGATTTTTCAATGCCGAGAACCTCGATCAGAGAGTAAAAAAGGCGTAAGGTTCACAATGGTGTAAAATTAAAATGGGATATACCGGGCTAGGATTCGGGTTACAGAAACAAGGGCTAAACCAACCACCCAAGAATGGAATTGTCGAGCGAAAACACTTGATAACCTCCTAGAAGCAGCTTTTCTTACCACCAGACCTTTCTCCATCAATTAGGAATCTGATGCCGTCACTAAACACATTCCTTAAATTGTAGCCATTTGTTAAGTGTTTTTTTTCGGTGTCTAATCCGCCTATATATCACCATTGCCCATGATTTTCTTGATTGTATATCTCTTAAATGTCAAAATATACACGTGTGATTTAGTTTACGAAGATTTTTCAATGCCGAGAACCTCGATCAGAGAGTAAAAAAGGCGTAAGTTCACAATGATGTACATTTAAAATGGGATATACCGGGCTAGGATTCGAGTTACAGGAACAAGGGTCAAACCAACCACCCAAGAATGGAATCGTCGAGCGAAAACACTTGACAACCTCCTAGAAGCAGCTTTTCTTGCCACCAGACCTTCCTCCATTAATTAGGAATCTGATGCCGTCACTAAACACATTCCTTAAATTGTAACCATTTGTTGAGTTTTATTTTTTTGTGTCTAATCCGCATATATATCACCATTGTCCTTGATTTTCTTGACTGTATATCTCTTAAATGTCAACATATACATGTGTGATTTAGTTTACGAAGATTTTACAATGCCGAGAACCTCGATCAGAGAGTAAAAAAGGCCTAAGGTTCACAATGGTGTAAGATTAAAATGGGATATACTGGGCTAGGATTCGAGTTACAGGAACAAGGGCGAAACCAACCACCCAAGAATGGAATCGTCGAGCGAAAACACTTGACAACCTCCTAGAAGCAGCTTTTCTTACCACCAGAACTTTCTCCATCAATTAGGAATCTGATGCCGTCACTAAACACATTCCTTAAATTGTAGCCATTTGTTGAGTGTTTTTTTGTGTCTAATCCGCATATATATCACCATTACCCTTGATTTTCTTGACTGTATATCTCTTAAATGTCAACATATACTCGTGTGATTTAGTTTACGAAGATTTTTCAATGCCGAGAACCTCGATCATACAGTAAAAAAGGCGTAAGGTTCACAATGGTGTAAGATTAAAATGGGATATACCGGGCTAGGATTCGAGTTACAGGAACAAGGGCTAAACCAACCACCCAAGACTGGATTCGTCGAGCGAAAACACTTGACAACCTCCTAGAAACAGCTTTTCTTGCCACCAGACCTTTCTCCATCAATTAGGAATCTGATATCGTCACTAAACACATTCCTTAAATTGTAGCCATTTGTTGAGTGTTTTTTTGGTGTCTAATCCGCATATATATCACCATTGCCCTTGATTTTCTTGACTGTATATCTCTTAAATGTCAACATATACACGTGTGATTTGGTTTACGAAGATTTTTCAATGCGGAGAATCTCGATCAGAGAGTAAAAAAGGCGTAAGGTTCACAATGGTGTAAGATTAAAATGGGATATACCGGGCTTGGATTCGAGTTACAGGAACAAGGGCCAAACCAACTACCCAAGAAAGGAATCGTCGAGCGAAAACACTTGACAACCTCCTAAAAGAAGCTTTTCTTACCACCAGACCTTTCTCCATCAATTTGGAATCTGATGCCGTCACTAAACACATTCCTTAAATTGTAGCCATTTGTTGAGTGTTTTTTTTGTGTCTAATCCGCATATATATCGCCATTGCCCTTGATTTTCTTGACTGTATATCTCTTAAATGTCAACATATACACGTGAGATTTAGTTTACGAAGATTTTTCAATGCCGAGAACCTCGATGAGAGTGTAAAAAAGACGTAAGGTTCACAATGGTGTAAGATTAAAATGGGATATACCGGGCTAGGAGTCGAGTTACAGGAACAAGGGCCAAACCAACCACCCAAGAATGGAATCGTCGAGCGAAAACACTTGACAACCTCCTAGAAACAGTTTTTCTTACCACCAGACCTTTCTCCATCAATTAGGAATCTGATGCCGTCACTAAACACATTCCTTAAATTGTAGCCATTTGTTGAGTTTTTTTTTGTCTAATCCACATATATATCACCATTACCATTGATTTTCTTGACATTATATGTCTTAAATGTGAACATATACACGTGTGATTTAGTTTACGAAGATTTTTCAATGCCGAGAACCTCGATTAGAGAGTAAAACAGGCGTAAGGTTAACAATGGTGTAATATTTAAAATGGGATATACCGGGCTAGGATTCGAGTTACATGAACAAGGGCCAAACCAACCACCCAAGAATGGAATCGTCGAGCGAAAACACTTGACAACCTCCTAGAAGCAGCTTTTCTTGCCACCAGACCTTCCTCCATTAATTAGGAATCTGATGCCGTCACTAAACACATTCCCTAAATTGTAACCATTTGTTGAGTTTTATTTTTTTGTGTCTAATCCGCATATATATCACCATTGCCCTTGATTTTCTTGACTATATATCTCTTAAATGTCAACATATACACGTGTGATTTAGTTTACGAAGATTTTTCAATGCCGAGAACCTCGATTAGAGAGTAAAACAGGCGTAAGGTTCACAATGGTGTAAGATTAAAATGGGATATACCGGGCTAGGATTCGAGTTACAGGAACAAGGGCCAAACCAACCACCCAAGAATGGAATCGTCGAGCGAAAACACTTGACAACCTCCTTAAAGAAGCTTTACTTACCACCAAACCTTTCTCCATCAATTAGGAATCTGATGCCGTCACTAAACACATTCCTTAAATTGTAGCCAATCGTTGAGAGTTTTTTTTTGTGTCTAATCCGCATATATATCGCCATTGCCCTTGATTTTCTTGACTGTATATCTCTTAAATGTCAACATATACACGTGAGATTTAGTTTACGAAGATTTTTCAATGCCGAGAACCTCGATCAGAGTGTAAAAAAGGCGTAAGGTTCACGATGGTGTAAGATTAAAATGGGATATACCGGTCTAGGATTCGAGTTACAGGAACAAGAGCTAAACCTACCACCCAAGAATGGAATCGTCGAGCGAAAACACTCCACAACCTCCTAGAAGCAGCTTTTCTTACCACCAGACCTTTCTCCATCAATTAGGAATATGATACCGTCACTAGACACATTCCTTAAATTGTAGCCATTTGTTGAGTGTTTTTTTTGGTGTCTAATCCGCATATATATCACCATTGCCCTTGATTTTCTTGACTATTTATCTCTTAAATGTCAACATATACACGTGTGATTTAGTTTAGGAATATTTTTCAATGCCGAGAACCTCGATCAGAGAGTAAAAAAGGCGTAAGGTTCACAATGGTGTAAGATTAAAATGGGATATACCGGGCTAGAATTCGAGTTACAGGAACAAGGGCCAAACCAACCACTCAAGAATGGAATCGTCGAGCGAAAACACTTGACAACCTCCGAGAAGCAGCTTTTCTTACCACCATACCTTTCTCCATCGATTAGGAATCTGATGCCGTCACTAAACACATTCCTTAAATTGTATCCATTTGTTGAGTGTTTTTTTTGTGTCTAATCCGCATATATATGACCATTACCCTTGATTTTCATGACTTTATATGTCTTAATTGTGAACATATACACGTGTGATTTAGTTTACGAAGATTTTTCAATGCCGAGAACCTCGATCAGAGAGTAAAACAGGCGTAAGGTTCACAATGGTGTAAGATTAAAATGGGATATACCGGGCTAGGATTCGAGTTACAAGAACAAGGGACAAACCAACCACCCAAGAATGGAATCGTCGAGCGAAAACACTTGACAACCTCCTTAAAGAAGCTTTACTTACCACCAGACCTTTCTCCATCAATTAGGAATCTGATGCCGTCACTAAACACATTCCTTAAATTGTAGCCAATCGTTGAGAGTTTTTTTTTGTGTCTAATCCGCATATATATCGCCATTGCCCTTGATTTTCTTGACTGTATATCTCTTAAATGTCAACATATACACGTGAGATTTAGTTTACGAAGATTTTTCAATGCCGAGAACCTCGATCAGAGTGTAAAAAAGGCGTAAGGTTCACGATGGTGTAAGATTAAAATGG
Source organism: Helianthus tuberosus (assembly GCA_030545235.1). Lineage (NCBI taxonomy): Eukaryota > Viridiplantae > Streptophyta > Magnoliopsida > Asterales > Asteraceae > Helianthus > Helianthus tuberosus. The sequence goes on along the minus strand of CM060414.1, from coordinate 172,649,181 downwards.
GATATACCGGGCTAGGATTCGAGTTACAGGAACAAGAGCCAAACCTACCACCCAAGAATGGAATCGTCGACCGAAAACACTCCACAACCTCCTAGAAGCAGCTTTTCTTACCACCAGACCTTTCTCCATCAATTAGGAATATGATACCGTCACTAGACACATTCCTTAAATTGTAGCCATTTGTTGAGTGTTTTTTTTGGTGTCTAATTCGCATATATATCACCATTGCCCTTGATTTTCTTGACTATATATCTCTTAAATGTCAACATATACACGTGTGATTTAGTTTAGGAATATTTTTCAATGCCGAGAACCTCGATCAGAGAGTAAAAAAGGCGTAAGGTTCACAATGGTGTAAGATTAAAATGGGATATACCGGGCTAGGATTCGAGTTACAGGAACAAGGGCCAAACCAACCACTCAAGAATGGATTCGTCGAGCGAAAACACTTGACAACCTCCTAGAAGCAGCTTTTCTTGCCACCAGACCTTTCTCCATCAATTAAGAATCTGATGCCGTCACTAAACACATTCCTTAAATTGTAGCCATTTGTTGAGTGTTTTTTTTTTGGTGTCTAATCCGCATATATATCACCATTGCCCTTGATTTTCTTGACTGTATAACTCTAAAATATCAACATATACACGTGTGATTTAGTTTACGAAGATTTTTCAATGCCGAGAACCTCGATCAGAGAGTAAAAAAGGCGTAAGTTCACAATGATGTAAAATTAAAATGGGATATACCGGGCTAGGATTCGAGTTACAGGAACAAGGGTCAAACCAACCACCCAAGGATGGAATCGTCGAGCGAAAACACTTGACAACCTCCTAGAAGCAACTTTTCTTGCCACCAGACCTTCCTCCATTAATTAGGAATCTGATGCCGTCACTAAACACATTCCCTAAATTGTAACCATTTGTTGAGTTTTATTTTTTTGTGTCTAATCCGCATATATATCACCATTGCCCTTGATTTTCTTGACTGTATATCTCTTAAATGTCAACATATACACGTGTGATTTAGTTTACGAAGATTTTTCAATGTCGAGAACATCGATCAGAGAGTAAAAAGGGCGTAAGGTTCACAATGGTGTAAAATTAAAATGGGATATACCGGGCTAGGATTCGAGTTAAAGGAACAAGGGCCAAACCAACCACCCAAGAATCGAATCGTCGAGCGAAAACACTTAACAACCTCCTAGAAGCAGCTTTTCTTACCACCAGAACTTTCTCCATCAATTAGGAATCTGATGCCGTCAATAAACACATTCCTTAAATTTTAGCCATTTGTTGAGTGTTTTTTTTTGTGTCTAATCCGCATATATATCACCATTACCCTTGATTTTCTTGACTGTATATCTTTTAAATGTCAACATATACACGTGTGATTTAGTTTACGAAGATTTTTCAATGCCGAGAACCTCGATCAGAGAGTAAAACAGGCGTAAGGTTCACAATGGTGTAAGATTAAAATGGGATATACCGGGCTAGGATTCGAGTTACAAGAACAAGGGACAAACCAACCACCCAAGAATGGAATCGTCGAGCGAAAACACTTGACAACCTCCTTAAAGAAGCTTTACTTACCACCAGACCTTTCTCCATCAATTAGGAATCTGATGCCGTCACTAAACACATTCCTTAAATTGTAGCCAATCGTTGAGAGTTTTTTTTTGTGTCTAATCCGCATATATATCGCCATTGCCCTTGATTTTCTTGACTGTATATCTCTTAAATGTCAACATATACACGTGAGATTTAGTTTAGGAATATTTTTCAATGCCGAGAACCTCGATCAGAGAGTAAAAAAGGCGTAAGGTTCACAATGGTGTAAGATTAAAATGGGATATACCGGGCTAGGATTCGAGTTACAGGAACAAGGGCCAAACCAACCACTCAAGAATGGATTCGTCGAGCGAAAACACTTGACAACCTCCTAGAAGCAGCTTTTCTTGCCACCAGACCTTTCTCCATCAATTAAGAATCTGATGCCGTCACTAAACACATTCCTTAAATTGTAGCCATTTGTTGAGTGTTTTTTTTTGGTGTCTAATCCGCATATATATCACCATTGCCCTTGATTTTCTTGACTGTATAACTCTAAAATATCAACATATACACGTGTGATTTAGTTTACGAAGATTTTTCAATGCCGAGAACCTCGATCAGAGAGTAAAAAAGGCGTAAGTTCACAATGATGTAAAATTAAAATGGGATATACTGGGCTAGGATTCGAGTTACAGGAACAAGGGTCAAACCAACCACCCAAGGATGGAATCGTCGAGCGAAAACACTTGACAACCTCCTAGAAGCAACTTTTCTTGCCACCAGACCTTCCTCCATTAATTAGGAATCTGATGCCGTCACTAAACACATTCCCTAAATTGTAACCATTTGTTGAGTTTTATTTTTTTGTGTCTAATCCGCATATATATCACCATTGCCCTTGATTTTCTTGACTGTATATCTCTTAAATGTCAACATATACACGTGTGATTTAGTTTACGAAGATTTTTCAATGTCGAGAACATCGATCAGAGAGTAAAAAGGGCGTAAGGTTCACAATGGTGTAAAATTAAAATGGGATATACCGGGCTAGGATTCGAGTTAAAGGAACAAGGGCCAAACCAACCACCCAAGAATCGAATCGTCGAGCGAAAACACTTAACAACCTCCTAGAAGCAGCTTTTCTTACCACCAGAACTTTCTCCATCAATTAGGAATCTGATGCCGTCACTAAACACATTCCTTAAATTTTAGCCATTTGTTGAGTGTTTTTTTTTTGTGTCTAATCCGCATATATATCACCATTACCCTTGATTTTCTTGACTGTATATCTTTTAAATGTCAACATATACTCGTGTGATTTAGTTTTCGAAGATTTTTCAATGCCGAGAACCTCGATCATACAGGAAAAAAGGCGTAAGGTTCACAATGGTGTAAGATTAAAATGGGATATACCGGGCTAGGATTCGAGTTACAGGAACAAGGGCCAAACCAACCACCCAAGAATGGAATCGTCGAGCGAAAACACTTGACAACCTCCTTAAAGAAGCTTTACTTACCACCAGACCTTTCTCCATCAATTAGGAATCTGATGCCGTCACTAAACACATTCCTTAAATTGTAGCCAATCGTTGAGAGTTTTTTTTTGTGTCTAATCCGCATATATATCGCCATTGCCCTTGATTTTCTTGACTGTATATCTCTTAAATGTCAACATATACACGTGAGATTTAGTTTACGAAGATTTTTCAATGCCGAGAACCTCGATCAGAGTGTAAAAAAGGCGTAAGGTTCACGATGGTGTAAGATTAAAATGGGATATACCGGGCTAGGATTCGAGTTACAGGAACAAGAGCCAAACCTACCACCCAAGAATGGAATCGTCGAGCGAAAACACTCCACAACCTCCTAGAAGCAGCTTTTCTTACCACCAGACCTTTCTCCATCAATTAGGAATATGATACCGTCACTAGACACATTCCTTAAATTGTAGCCATTTGTTGAGTGTTTTTTTTGGTGTCTAATCCGCATATATATCACCATTGCCCTTGATTTTCTTCACTATATATCTCTTAAATGTCAACATATACACGTGTGATTTAGTTTAGGAATATTTTTCAATGCCGAGAACCTAGATCAGAGAGTAAAAAAGGCGTAAGGTTCACAATGGTGTAAGATTAAAATGGGATATACCGGGCTAGGATTCGAGTTACAGGAACAAGGGCCAAACCAACCACCCAAGAATCGAATCGTCGAGCGAAAACACTTGACAACCTCCTAGATGCAGCTTTTCTTGCTACCAGACTTTTCTCCATCAATTAGGAATCTGATGCCATCACTAAGCACATTCCTTAAATTGTAACCATTTGTTGAGTGTTTTTTTTGTGTCTACTCCGCATATATATCACCATTGCCCTTGATTTTCTTGACTGTATATCTCTTAAATGTCAACATATCCACGTGTGATTTAGTTTACGAAGATTTTTCAATGCCGAGAACCTCGATCAGAGAGTAAAAAAGGCGTAAGGTTCACAATGGTGTAAGATTAAAATGGGATATACCGGGCTAGGATTCAAGTTACAGGAACAAGGGCCAAACCAACAACCCAAGAATGGAATCGTCGAGCGAAAACACTTAACAACCTCCTAGAAGCAGCTTTTTTTACCACCACAACTTTCTCCATCAATTAGGAATCTGATGCCGTCACTAAACACATTCCTTAAATTGTAGCCATTTGTTGAGTGTTTTTTTTTGTGTCTTATCCGAATATACATCACCATTACCCTTGATTTTCTTGACTGTATATCTCTTTAATGTCAACATATACACGTGTGATTTAGTTTACGAAGATTTTTCAATGCCTAGGACCTCGATCAGACAGTAAAAAAGGAATAAGGTTCACAATGGTGTAAGATTTAACTGGGATATATCGGGCTAGGATTCATGTTACAGGAACAAGGGCCAAACCAACCACCCAAGAAAGGAATCGTCGAGCGAAAACACTTGACAACCTCCTAGAAGCAGCTTTTCTTGCCACCAGACCTCTTCCATCAATTAGGAATCCAATGCCGTCACTAAACACATTCCTTAAATTGTAGTCATTTGTTGAGTGTTCTTTTTGTGTCTAATCCGCATATATATCACCATTACCCATGATTTTCTTGACTGTATATCTCTTAAATGTCAACATATACACGTGTGATTTAGTATACGAAGATTTTTCAATGCCGACAACCTCGATCAGAGAGTAAAAAAGGCGTAAGGTTCACAATGGTGTAAGATTAAAATGGGATATACCGGGCAATGATTCGAGTTACAGTAACAAGGGCCAAACCAACCACCCAAGAATGGAATCGTCGAGCGAAAACACTTGACAACCTCCTAGAAGCAGCTTTTCTTGCCACCAGACCTTTCTCCATCAATTAGGAATCTGATGCCGTCTCTAAACACATTCCTTAAATTGTAGCCATTTGTTGAGTGTTTTTTTTTGTGTCGAATCCGCATATATATCACCATTGTCCTTGATTTTCTTGACTGTATATTTTTTTAATATCAACATATACACGTGTGATTTAGTTTACGAAGATTTTTCAATGTCGAGAACCTCGATCAGAGAGTAAAAAAGGCGTAAGGTTCACAACGGTGTAAGATTAAAATGGAATATACCGGGCTAGGATTCGAGTTACAGGAACCAGGGCTAAACCAACCACCCAAGAATGGAATCGTCCAGCGAAAACACTTGACAACCTCCTAGAAGCAGCTTTTCTTGCCACCATACCTTCGTCCATCAATTAGGAATCTGATGCCGTCACTAAACTCATTCCTTAAATTGTAGCAATTTGTTGAGTGTTTTTTTTTGTGTCTAATCCGCATATATATCACCATTGCCCTTGATTTTCTTGACTGTATATCTCTTAAATGTCAACATATACGTGTGTGATTTAGTTTACGAAGATTTTTCAATGCCGAGAACCTCGATCAGAAAGTAAAAAAGGCGTAAGGTTCACAATGGTGTAAAATTAAAATGGGATATACCGGGCTAGGATTCGAGTTACAAGAACAAGGGCCAAACCAACCACCCAAGAATGGAAACGTCGAGCGAAAACACTTGACAACCTCCTAGAAGCAGCTTTTCTTACCACCAGACCTTTCTCCATCAATTAGGAATCTGATGCCGTCACTAAACACATTCCTTAAATTGTAGCCATTTGTTGAGCGTTTTTTTGTGTCTAATCCGCATATATATCACCATTTCCCTTGATTTTCTTGACTGTATATCTCGTAAATGACAACATATACACGTGTGATTTAGTTTACGAAGATTTTTCAATGCCGAAAACCTCGATCAGAGAGTAAAAAAGGCGTAAGGTTCACAATGGTGTAAAATTAAAATGGGATATACCTGGCTAGGGTTCGAGTTACAGGAACAAGGGCCAAACCAACCACCCAAGAATGGAATCGTCGAGCGAAAACACTTGACAACCTCCTAGAAGCAGCTTTTCTTGCCCCCAGACCTTTCTCCATCAATTAGGAATCTGATGCCATCACTAAGACACATTCCTTAAATTGTAGCCATTTTATGAGTGATATTTTTTTGGTGTCTAATCCGCATATATATCACCATTGCCCTTGATTTTCTTGACTATACATCTCTTAAATGTCAACATATACACGTGTGATATAGTTTACGAAGATTTTTCAATGCCGAGAAACTCGATCAGAGAGTAAAAAAGGCGTATGGTTCACAATTGTGTAAAATTAAAATGGGATATACCGGGGTAGGATTCGAGTTACAGGAACAAGGGCCAAACCAACCACCCAAGTATGGAATCGTCGAGCGAAAACACTTGACAACCTCCTATAAGCAGCTTTTCTTGCCACCATACCTTTCTCCATCATTTAGGAATCTGATGCCGTCACTAAACACATTCCTTAAATTGTAGCCATTTGTTGAGTGTTTTTTTTTGTGTGTCTAATCCGCATATATATCATCGTTGCCGTTGAGTTTCTTGACTGTACATCTCTTAAATGTCAACATATACACGTGTGATTTAGTTTACGAAGATTTTTCAATGCCGAGAACCTCGATCAGAGAGTAAAAAAGGCGTAAGGTTCACAATAGTGTCAAATTAAAATGGGATATACCGGGCTAGGATTCGAGTTACAGGAACAAGGGCCAAATCAACCACCCAAGAATGGAATCGTCGAGCGAAAACACTTGATAACCTGCTAGAAGCAGCTTTTCTTGCCACCATACCTTTCTCCTTCAATTAGGAATCTGATGCCGTCTCTAAACACATTCCTTAAATTGTAGCCATATGTTGAGTGTTTTTTTTGTGTCTAATCCGCATATATATCATCATTGCCCTTGATTTTCTTGACTGTACATCTCTTAAATGTCAACATATACACGTGTGATTTAGTTTACGGATATTTTTTAATGCCGAAAACCTCGATCAGAGAGTAAAAAAGGCCTAAGGTTCACAATGGTGTCAAATTAAAATGGGATATACCGGGCTAGGATTCGAGTTACAGGAACAAGGGCCAAACCAACCACCCAAGTATGGAATCGTCGAGCGAAAACACTTGACAACCTCCTATAAGCAGCTTTTCTTGCCACCATACCTTTCTCCATCATTTAGGAATCTGATGCCATCACTAAACACATTCCTTAAATTGTAGCCATTTGTTGAGTGTTTTTTTTTTGTGTGTCTAATCCGCATATATATCATCGTTGCCGTTGATTTTCTTGACTGTATATCTCTTAAATGTCAACATATACACGTGTGATTTACTTTACGAAGATTTTTCAATGCCGAAAACCTCGATCAGAGTGTAAAAAAGGTGTAAGGTTCACAATGGTGTCAAATTAAAAAGGGATATACCGGGCTAGGATTCGAGTTACAGGAACAAGGGCCAAATAAACCACCCAAGAATGGAATCGTCGAGCGAAAACACTTGATAACCTGCTAGAAGCAGCTTTTCTTGCCACCAGACCTTTCTCTATCAATTAGGAATCTGATGCCGTCACTAAACACATTCCTTAAATTGTAGCCATTTGTTGAGTGTTTTTTTGGTGTCTAATCCGCATATATATCACCATTGTCCTTGATTTTCTTGACTGTACATCTCTTAAATGTCAACATATACACGTGTGATTTAGTTTACGAAGATTTTTCATTGCCGAGAACCTCGATCAGAGAGTAAAAAAGGAGTAAGGTTCACAATGGTGTAAAATTAAAATGGGATATACCGGGCTAGGATTCGAGTTACAGGAACAAGGGCCAAACCAACCACCCAAGAATGGAATCGTCGAGCGAAAACACATGACAACCTCCTAGAAGCAGCTTTTCTTGCCACCATACCTTTCTCCTTCAATTAGGAATCTGATTCCGTCACTAAACACATTCCTTAAATTGTAGCCATTTGTTGAGTGTTTTTTTTGTATCTAATCCGCATATATATCATCATTGCCCTTGATTTTCTTGACTGTATATCTCTTAAATGTCAACATATACACGTGTGATTTAGTTTACGAAGATTTTTCAATGCCGAGAAACTCGATCAGAGAGTAAAAAAGGCGTATGGTTCACAATTGTGTAAAATTAAAATGGGATATACCGGGATAGGATTCGAGTAACAGGAACAAGGGCCAAATCAACCACCCAAGAATGGAATCGTCGAGCGAAAACACTTGATAACCTGCTAGAAGCAGCTTTTCTTGCCACCAGACCTTTCTCTATCAATTAGGAATCTGATGCCGTCACTAAACACATTCCTTAAATTGTAGCCATTTGTTGAGTGTTTTTTTTTGGTGTCTAATCCGCATATATATCACCATTGTCCTTGATTTTCTTGACTGTACATCTCTTAAATGTCAACGTATACACGTGTGATTTAGTTTACGAAGATTTTTCAATGCCGAGAACCTCGATCAGAGAGTAAAAAAGGCGTAAGGTTCACAATGGTGTAAAATTAAAATGGGATATACCGGGCTAGGATTCGAGTTACAGGAACAAGTGCCAAACCAACCACCCAAGATTGGAATCGTCGAGCGAAAACACTTGACAACCTCCTAGAAGCAGCTTTTCTTGCCACCATACCTTTCTACTTCAATTAGGAATCTGATGCCGTCACTAAACACATTCCTTAAATTGTAGCCATTTGTTGAGTGTTTTTTTTTGTATCTAATCCGCATATATATCATCATTGCCCTTGATTTTCTTGACTGTATATCTCTTAAATGTCAACATATACACGTGTGATTTAGTTTTCGAATATTTTTTAATGCCGAAAACCTCGATCAGAGAGTAAAAAAGGCGTAAGGTTCAAAATGGTGTCAAATTAAAATGGGATATACAGGGATAGGATTCGAGTAACAGGAACAAGGGCCAAATCAACCACCCAAGAATGGAATCGTCGAGCGAAAAAACTTGATAACCTGCTAGAAGCAGCTTTTCTTGCCACCAGACCTTTCTCTATCAATTAGGAATCTGATGCCGTCACTAAACACTTTCCTTAAATTGTAGCCATTTGTTGAGTGTTTTTTTTTTTTTGGTGTCTAATCCGCATATATATCACCATTGTCCTTGATTTTCTTGACTGTACATCTCTTAAATGTCAACATATACACGTGTGATTTAGTTTACGAAGATTTTTCAATGCCGAGAACCTCGATCAGAGAGTAAAAAAGGCGTAAGGTTCACAATAGTGTCAAATTAAAATGGGATATACCGGGCTAGGATTCGAGTTACAGGAACAAGGGCCAAATCAACCACCCAAGAATGGAATCGTCGAGCGAAAACACTTGATAACCTGCTAGAAGCAGCTTTTCTTGCCACCATACCTTTCTCCTTCAATTAGGAATCTGATGCCGTCTCTAAACACATTCCTTAAATTGTAGCCATATGTTGAGTGTTTTTTTTGTGTCTAATCCGCATATATATCATCATTGCCCTTGATTTTCTTGACTGTACATCTCTTAAATTTCAACATATACACGTGTGATTTAGTTTACGAATATTTTTTAATGCCGAAAACCTCGATCAGAGAGTAAAAAAGGCGTAAGGTTCACAATGGTGTCAAATTAAAATGGGATATACCGGGCTAGGATTCGAGTTACAGGAACAAGGGCCAAACCAACCACCCAAGTATGGAATCGTCGAGCGAAAACACTTGACAACCTCCTATAAGCAGCTTTTCTTGCCACCATACCTTTCTCCATCATTTAGGAATCTGATGCCATCACTAAACACATTCCTTAAATTGTAGCCATTTGTTGAGTGTTTTTTTTTGTGTGTCTAATCTGCATATATATCATCGTTGCCGTTGATTTTCTTGACTGTATATCTCTTAAATGTCAACATATACACGTGTGATTTACTTTACGAAGATTTTTCAATGCCGAAAACCTCGATCAGAGTGTAAAAAAGGTGTAAGGTTCACAATGGTGTCAAATTAAAATGGGATATACCGGGCTAGGATTCGAGTTACAGGAACAAGGGCCAAATCAACCACCCAAGAATGGAATCGTCGAGCGAAAACACCTGATAACCTCCTAGAAGCAGCTTTTCTTGCCACCAGACCTTTCTCTATCAATTAGGAATCTGATGCCGTCACTAAACACATTCCTTAAATTGTAGCCATTTGTTGAGTGTTTTTTTTTTTTTGGTGTCTAATCTGCATATATATCACCATTGTCCTTGATTTTCTTGACTGTACATCTCTTAAATGTCAACATATACACGTGTGATATAGTTTACGAAGATTTTTCAATGCCGAGAAACTCGATCAGAGAGTAAAAAAGGCGTATGGTTCACAATTGTGTAAAATTAAAATGGGATATACCGGGGTAGGATTCGAGTTACAGGAACAAGGGCCAAACCAACCACCCAAGTATGGAATCGTCGAGCGAAAACACTTGACAACCTCCTATAAGCAGCTTTTCTTGCCACCATACCTTTCTCCATCATTTAGGAATCTGATGCCGTCACTAAACACATTCCTTAAATTGTAGCCATTTGTTGAGTGTTTTTTTTTGTGTGTCTAATCCGCATATATATCATCGTTGCCGTTGATTTTCTTGACTGTATATCTCTTAAATGTCAACATATACACGTGTGATTTACTTTACGAAGATTTTTCAATGCCGAAAACCTCGATCAGAGTGTAAAAAAGGTGTAAGGTTCACAATGGTGTCAAATTAAAATGGGATATACCGGGCTAGGATTCGAGTTACAGGAACAAGGGCCAAATCAACCACCCAAGAATGGAATCGTCGAGCGAAAACACCTGATAACCTCCTAGAAGCAGCTTTTCTTGCCACCAGACCTTTCTCTATCAATTAGGAATCTGATGCCGTCACTAAACACATTCCTTAAATTGTAGCCATTTGTTGAGTGTTTTTTTTTGTGTCTAATCCGCATATATATCACCATTGTCCTTGATTTTCTTGACTGTACATCTCTTAAATGTCAACATATACACGTGTGATTTAGTTTACGAAGATTTTTCAATGCCGAGAACTTCAATCAGAGAGTAAAAAAGGCGTAAGGTTCACAATGGTGTAAAATTAAAATGGGATATACCGGGTTAGCATTCGAGTTACAGGAACAAGGGCCAAACCAACCAACCAAGAATGGAATCGTCGAGCGAAAACACCTGACAACCTCCTAGAAGCAGCTTTTCTTGCCACCATACCTTTCTCCATCAATTAGGAATCTGATGCCGTCACTAAACACATTCCTTAAATTGTAGCCATTTGTTGAGTGTTTTTTTGGTGTCTAATCCGCATATATATCATCATTGCCCTTGATTTTCTTGACTGTATATCTCTTAAATGTCAACATATACACGTGTGATTTAGTTTACGAAGATTTTTCAATGACGAAAACCTCGATCAGAGAGTAAAAAAGGCGTAAGGTTCACAATGGTGTCAAATTAAAATGGGATATACCGGGCTAGGATTCGAGTTACAGGAACAAGGGCCAAATCAACCACCCAAGAATGGAATCGTCGAGCGAAAACACTTGATAACCTGCTAGAAGCAGCTTTTCTTGCCACCAGACCTTTCTCTATCAATTAGGAATCTGATGCCGTCACTAAACACATTCCTTAAATTGTAGCCATTTGTTGAGTGTTTTTTTGGTGTCTAATCCGCATATATATCACCATTGTCCTTGATTTTCTTGACTGTACATCTCTTAAATGTCAACATATACACGTGTGATTTAGTTTACGAAGATTTTTCATTGCCGAGAACCTCGATCAGAGAGTAAAAAAGGCGTAAGGTTCACAATGGTGTAAAATTAAAATGGGATATACCGGGCTAAGATTCGAGTTACAGGAACAAGGGCCAAACCAACCACCCAAGAATGGAATCGTCGAGCGAAAACACATGACAACCTCATAGAAGCAGCTTTTCTTGCCACCATACCTTTCTCCTTCAATTAGGAATCTGATTCCGTCACTAAACACATTCCTTAAATTGTAGCCATTTGTTGAGTGTTTTTTTTGTATCTAATCCGCATATATATCATCATTGCCCTTGATTTTCTTGACTGTATATCTCTTAAATGTCAACATATACACGTGTGATTTAGTTTACGAAGATTTTTCAATGCCGAGAAACTCGATCAGAGAGTAAAAAAGGCGTATGGTTCACAATTGTGTAAAATTAAAATGGGATATACCGGGATAGGATTCGAGTAACAGGAACAAGGGCCAAATCAACCACCCAAGAATGGAATCGTCGAGCGAAAACACTTGATAACCTGCTAGAAGCAGCTTTTCTTGCCACCAGACCTTTCTCTATCAATTAGGAATCTGATGCCGTCACTAAACACATTCCTTAAATTGTAGCCATTTGTTGAGTGTTTTTTTTTTGGTGTCTAATCCGCATATATATCACCATTGTCCTTGATTTTCTTGACTGTACATCTCTTAAATGTCAACATATACACGTGTGATTTAGTTTACGAAGATTTTTCAATGCCGAGAACCTCGATCAAAGATTAAAAAGGCGTAAGGTTCACAATGGTGTAAAATTAAAATGGGATATACCGAGCTAGGATTCGAGTTTACAGGAACAAGTGCCAAACCAACCACCCAAGAATGGAATCGTCGAGCGAAAACACTTGACAACCTCCTAGAAGCAGCTTTTCTTGCCACCATACCTTTCTACTTCAATTAGGAATCTGATGCCGTCACTAAACACATTCCTTAAATTGTAGCCATTTGTTGAGTGTTTTTTTTTGTATCTAATCCGCATATATATCATCATTGCCCTTGATTTTCTTGACTGTATATCTCTTAAATGTCAACATATACACGTGTGATTTAGTTTTCGAATATTTTTTAATGCCGAAAACCTCGATCAGAGAGTAAAAAAGGCGTAAGGTTCAAAATGGTGTCAAATTAAAATGGGATATACAGGGATAGGATTCGAGTAACAGGAACAAGGGCCAAATCAACCACCCAAGAATGGAATCGTCGAGCGAAAACACTTGATAACCTGCTAGAAGCAGCTTTTCTTGCCACCAGACCTTTCTCTATCAATTAGGAATCTGATGCCGTCACTAAACACTTTCCTTAAATTGTAGCCATTTGTTGAGTGTTTTTTTTTTTTTGGTGTCTAATCCGCATATATATCACCATTGTCCTTGATTTTCTTGACTGTACATCTCTTAAATGTCAACATATACACGTGTGATTTAGTTTACGAAGATTTTTCAATGTCGAGAACCTCGATCAGAGAGTAAAAAAGGCGTAAGGTTCACAATAGTGTCAAATTAAAATGGGATATACCGGGCTAGGATTCGAGTTACAGGAACAAGGGCCAAATCAACCACCCAAGAATGGAATCGTCGAGCGAAAACACTTGATAACCTGCTAGAAGCAGCTTTTCTTGCCACCATACCTTTCTCCTTCAATTAGGAATCTGATGCCGTCTCTAAACACATTCCTTAAATTGTAGCCATATGTTGAGTGTTTTTTTTGTGTCTAATCCGCATATATATCATCATTGCCCTTAATTTTCTTGACTGTACATCTCTTAAATGTCAACATATACACGTGTGATTTAGTTTACGAATATTTTTTAATGCCGAAAACCTCGATCAGAGAGTAAAAAAGGCGTAAGGTTCACAATGGTGTCAAATTAAAATGGGATATACCGGGCTAGGATTCGAGTTACAGGAACAAGGGTCAAACCAACCACCCAAGTATGGAATCGTCGAGCGAAAACACTTGACAACCTCCTATAAGCAGCTTTTCTTGCCACCATACCTTTCTCCATCATTTAGGAATCTGATGCCATCACTAAACACATTCCTTAAATTGTAGCCATTTGTTGAGTGTTTTTTTTTTGTGTGTCTAATCCGCATATATATCATCGTTGCCGTTGATTTTCTTGACTGTATATCTCTTAAATGTCAACATATACACGTGTGATTTACTTTACGAAGATTTTTCAATGCCGAAAACCTCGATCAGAGTGTAAAAAAGGTGTAAGGTTCACAATGGTGTCAAATTAAAATGGGATATACCGGGCTAGGATTCGAGTTACAGGAACAAGGGCCAAATCAACCACCCAAGAATGGAATCGTCGAGCGAAAACACTTGATAACCTGCTAGAAGCAGCTTTTCTTGCCACCAGACCTTTCTCTATCAATTAGGAATCTGATGCCGTCACTAAACACATTCCTTAAATTGTAGCCATTTGTTGAGTGTTTTTTTGGTGTCTAATCCGCATATATATCACCATTGTCCTTGATTTTCTTGACTGTACATCTCTTAAATGTCAACATATACACGTGTGATTTAGTTTACGAAGATTTTTCATTGCCGAGAACCTCGATCAGAGAGTAAAAAAGGCGTAAGGTTCACAATGGTGTAAAATTAAAATGGGATATACCGGGCTAGGATTCGAGTTACAGGAACAATGGCCAAACCAACCACCCAAGAATGGAATCGTCTAGCGAAAACACATGACAACCTCCTAGAAGCAGCTTTTCTTGCCACCATACCTTTCTCCTTCAATTAGGAATCTGATTCCGTCACTAAACACATTCCTTAAATTGTAGCCATTTGTTGAGTGTTTTTTTTTTTGTATCTAATCCGCATATATATCATCATTGCCCTTGATTTTCTTGACTGTATATCTCTTAAATGTCAACATATACACATGTGATTTAGTTTTTGAATATTTTTTAATGCCGAAAACCTCGATCAGAGAGTAAAAAAGGCGTAAGGTTCACAATGGTGTCAAATTAAAATGGGATATACCGGGATAGGATTCGAGTAACAGGAACAAGGGCCAAATCAACCACCCAAGAATGGAATCGTCGAGCGAAAACACTTGATAACCTGCTAGAAGCAGCTTTTCTTGCCACCAGACCTTTCTCTATCAATTAGGAATCTGATGCCGTCACTAAACACATTCCTTAAATTGTAGCCATTTGTTGAGTGTTTTTTTTTTGGTGTCTAATCCGCATATATATCACCATTGTCCTTGATTTTCTTGACTGTACATCTCTTAAATGTCAACATATACACGTGTGATTTAGTTTACGAAGATTTTTCAATGCCGAGAACCTCGATCAGAGAGTAAAAAAGGCGTAAGGTTCACAATGGTGTAAAATTAAAATGGGATATACCGGGCTAGGATTCGAGTTACAGGAACAAGTGCCAAACCAACCACCCAAGAATGGAATCGTCGAGCGAAAACACTTGACAACCTCCTAGAAGCAGCTTTTCTTGCCACCATACCTTTCTACTTCAATTAGGAATCTGATGCCGTCACTAAACACATTCCTTAAATTGTAGCCATTTGTTGAGTGTTTTTTTTTGTATCTAATCCGCATATATATCATCATTGCCCTTGATTTTCTTGACTGTATATCTCTTAAATGTCAACATATACACGTGTGATTTAGTTTTCGAATATTTTTTAATGCCGAAAACCTCGATCAGAGAGTAAAAAAGGCGTAAGGTTCAAAATGGTGTCAAATTAAAATGGGATATACAGGGATAGGATTCGAGTAACAGGAACAAGGGCCAAATCAACCACCCAAGAATGGAATCGTCGAGCGAAAACACTTGATAACCTGCTAGAAGCAGCTTTTCTTGCCACCAGACCTTTCTCTATCAATTAGGAATCTGATGCCGTCACTAAACACTTTCCTTAAATTGTAGCCATTTGTTGAGTGTTTTTTTTTTGGTGTCTAATCCGCATATATATCACCATTGTCCTTGATTTTCTTGACTGTACATCTCTTAAATGTCAACATATACACGTGTGATTTAGTTTACGAAGATTTTTCAATGCCGAGAATCTCGATCAGAGAGTAAAAAAGGCGTAAGGTTCACAATAGTGTCAAATTAAAATGGGATATACCGGGCTAGGATTCGAGTTACAGGAACAAGGGCCAAATCAACCACCCAAGAATGGATTCGTCGAGCGAAAACACTTGATAACCTGCTAGAAGCAGCTTTTCTTGCCACCATACCTTTCTCCTTCAATTAGGAATCTGATGCCGTCTCTAAACACATTCCTTAAATTGTAGCCATATGTTGAGTGTTTTTTTTGTGTCTAATCCGCATATATATCATCATTGCCCTTGATTTTCTTGACTGTACATCTCTTAAATGTCAACATATACACGTGTGATTTAGTTTACGAATATTTTTTAATGCCGAAAACCTCGATCAGAGAGTAAAAAAGGCGTAAGGTTCACAATGGTGTCAAATTAAAATGGGATATACCGGGCTAGGATTCGAGTTACAGGAACAAGGGCTAAACCAACCACCCAAGTATGGAATCGTCGAGCGAAAACACTTGACAACCTCCTATAAGCAGCTTTTCTTGCCACCATACCTTTCTCCATCATTTAGGAATCTGATGCCATCACTAAACACATTCCTTAAATTGTAGCCATTTGTTGAGTGTTTTTTTTTGTGTGTCTAATCCGCATATATATCATCGTTGCCGTTGATTTTCTTGACTGTATATCTCTTAAATGTCAACATATACACGTGTGATTTACTTTACGAAGATTTTTCAATGCCGAAAACCTCGATCAGAGTGTAAAAAAGGTGTAAGGTTCACAATGGTGTCAAATTAAAATGGGATATACCGGGCTAGGATTCGAGTTACAGGAACAAGGGCCAAATCAACCACCCAAGAATGGAATCGTCGAGCGAAAACACCTGATAACCTCCTAGAAGCAGCTTTTCTTGCCACCAGACCTTTCTCTATCAATTAGGAATCTGATGCCGTCACTAAACACATTCCTTAAATTGTAGCCATTTGTTGAGTGTTTTTTTTTGTGTCTAATCCGCATATATATCATCATTGCCCTTGATTTTCTTGACTGTATATCTCTTAAATATCAACATATACATGTGTGATTTAGTTTACGAAGATTTTTCAATGACGAAAACCTCGATCAGAGAGTAAAAAAGGCGTAAGATTCACAATGGTGTCAAATTAAAATGGGATATACCGGGCTAGGATTCGAGTTACAGGAACAAGGGCCAAACCAACCACCCAAGAATGGAATCGTCGAGCGAAAACATATGACAACCTCCTAGAAGCAGCTTTTCTTGCCACCATACCTTTCTCCTTCAATTAGGAATCTGATTCCGTCACTAAACACATTCCTTAAATTGTAGCCATTTGTTGAGTGTTTTTTTTTGTATCTAATCCGCATATATATCATCATTGCCCTTGATTTTCTTGACTGTATATCTCTTAAATGTCAACATATACACGTGTGATTTAGTTTTCGAATATTTTTTAATGCCGAAAACCTCGATCAGAGAGTAAAAAAGGCGTAAGGTTCACAATGGTGTCAAATTAAAATGGGATATACCAGGATAGGATTCGAGTAATAGGAACAAGGGCCAAATCAACCACCCAAGAATGGAATCGTCGAGCGAAAACACTTGATAACCTGCTAGAAGCAGCTTTTCTTGCCACCAGACCTTTCTCTATCAATTAGGAATCTGATGCCGTCACTAAACACATTCCTTAAATTGTAGCCATTTGTTGAGTGTTTTTTTTTGGTGTCTAATCCGCATATATATCACCATTGTCCTTGATTTTCTTGACTGTACATCTCTTAAATGTCAACATATACACGTGTGATTTAGTTTAGGAAGATTTTTCAATGCCGAGAACCTCGATCAGAGAGTAAAAAAGGCGTAAGGTTCACAATGGTGTAAAATTAAAATGGGATATACCGGGCTAGGATTCGAGTTACAGGAACAAGTGCCAAACCAACCACCCAAGAATGGAATCGTCGAGCGAAAACACTTGACAACCTCCTAGAAGCAGCTTTTCTTGCCACCATACCTTTCTACTTCAATTAGGAATCTGATGCCGTCACTAAACACATTCCTTAAATTGTAGCCATTTGTTGAGTGTTTTTTTTTGTATCTAATCCGCATATATATCATCATTGCCCTTGATTTTCTTGACTGTATATCTCTTAAATGTCAACATATACACGTGTGATTTAGTTTTCGAATATTTTTTAATGCCGAAAACCTCGATCAGAGAGTAAAAAAGGCGTAAGGTTCAAAATGGTGTCAAATTAAAATGGGATATACAGGGATAGGATTCGAGTAACAGGAACAAGGGCCAAATCAACCACCCAAGAATGGAATCGTCGAGCGAAAACACTTGATAACCTGCTAGAAGCAGCTTTTCTTGCCACCAGACCTTTCTCTATCAATTAGGAATCTGATGCCGTCACTAAACACATTCCTTAAATTGTAGCCATTTGTTGAGTGTTTTGTTGGTGTCTAATCCGCATATATATCACCATTGTCCTTGATTTTCTTGACTGTACATCTCTTAAATGTCAACATATACACGTGTGATTTAGTTTACGAAGATTTTTCATTGCCGAGAACCTCGATCAGAGAGTAAAAAAGGCGTAAGGTTCACAATGGTGTAAAATTAAAATGGGATATACCGGGCTAGGATTCGAGTTACAGGAACAAGGGCCAAACCAACCACCCAAGAATGGAATCGTCGAGCGAAAACACATGACAACCTCCTAGAAGCAGCTTTTCTTGCCACCATACCTTTCTCCTTCAATTAGGAATCTGATTCCGTCACTAAACACATTCCTTAAATTGTAGCCATTTGTTGAGTGTTTTTTTTTGTATCTAATCCGCATATATATCATCATTGCCCTTGATTTTCTTGACTGTATATCTCTTAAATGTCAACATATACACGTGTGATTTAGTTTTCGAATATTTTTTAATGCCGAAAACCTCGATCAGAGAGTAAAAAAGGCGTAAGGTTCACAATGGTGTCAAATTAAAATGGGATATACCGGGATAGGATTCGAGTAACAGGAACAAGGGCCAAATCAACCACCCAAGAATGGAATCGTCGAGCGAAAACACTTGATAACCTGCTAGAAGCAGCTTTTCTTGCCACCAGACCTTTCTCTATCAATTAGGAATCTGATGCCGTCACTAAACACATTCCTTAAATTGTAGCCATTTGTTGAGTGTTTTTTTTTTGTGTCTAATCCGCATATATATCACCATTGTCCTTGATTTTCTTGACTGTACATCTCTTAAATGTCAACATATACACGTGTGATTTAGTTTAGGAAGATTTTTCAATGCCGAGAACCTCGATCAGAGAGTAAAAAAGGCGTAAGGTTCACAATGGTGTAAAATTAAAATGGGATATACCGGGCTAGGATTCGAGTTACAGGAACAAGTGCCAAACCAACCACCCAAGAATGGAATCGTCGAGCGAAAACACTTGACAACCTCCTAGAAGCAGCTTTTCTTGCCACCATACCTTTCTACTTCAATTAGGAATCTGATGCCGTCACTAAACACATTCCTTAAATTGTAGCCATTTGTTGAGTGTTTTTTTTTTGTATCTAATCCGCATATATATCATCATTGCCCTTGATTTTCTTGACTGTATATCTCTTATATGTCAACATATACACGTGTGATTTAGTTTTCGAATATTTTTTAATGCCGAAAACCTCGATCAGAGAGTAAAAAAGGCGTAAGGTTCAAAATGGTGTCAAATTAAAATGGGATATACAGGGATAGGATTCGAGTAACAGGAACAAGGGCCAAATCAACCACCCAAGAATGGAATCGTCGAGCGAAAACACTTGATAACCTGCTAGAAGCAGCTTTTCTTGCCACCAGACCTTTCTCTATCAATTAGGAATCTGATGCCGTCACTAAACACCTTCCTTAAATTGTAGCCATTTGTTGAGTGTTTTTTTTTTGGTGTCTAATCCGCATATATATCACCATTGTCCTTGATTTTCTTGACTGTACATCTCTTAAATGTCAACATATACACGTGTGATTTAGTTTACGAAGATTTTTCAATGCCGAGAACCTCGATCAGAGAGTAAAAAAGGCGTAAGGTTCACAATAGTGTCAAATTAAAATGGGATATAACGGGCTAGGATTCGAGTTACAGGAACAAGGGCCAAATCAACCACCCAAGAATGGAATCGTCGAGCGAAAACACTTGATAACCTGCTAGAAGCAGCTTTTCTTGCCACCATACCTTTCTCCTTCAATTAGGAATCTGATGCCGTCTCTAAACACATTCCTTAAATTGTAGCCATATGTTGAGTGTTTTTTTTGTGTCTAATCCGCATATATATCATCATTGCCCTTGATTTTCTTGACTGTATATCTCTTAAATGTCAACATATACACGTGTGATTTAGTTTACGAATATTTTTTAATGCCGAAAACCTCGATCAGAGAGTAAAAAAGGCGTAAGGTTCACAATGGTGTCAAGTTAAAATGAGATATACCGGGCTAGGATTCGAGTTACAGGAACAAGGGCCAAATCAACCACCCAAGAATGGAATCGTCGAGCGAAAACACTTGATAACCTGCTATAAGCAGCTTTTCTTGCCACCAGACCTTTCTCTATCAATTAGGAATCTGATGCCATCACTAAACACATTCCTTAAATTGTAGCCATTTGTTGAGTGTTTTTTTTTTTGGTGTCTAATCCGCATATATATCACCATTGTCCTTGATTTACTTGACTGTACATCTCTTAAATGTCAATATATACACGTGTGATTTAGTTTACGAAGATTTTTCAATGCCGAGAACCTCGATCAGAGAGTAAAAAAGGCGTAAGGTTCACAATGGTGTAAAATTAAAATGGGATATACCGGGCTAGGATTCAAGTTACAGGAACAAGGGCCAAACCAACCAACCAAGAATGGAATCGTCGAGCGAAAACACTTGACAACCTCCTAGTAGCAGCTTTTCTTGCCACCATACCTTTCTCCTTCAAGTAGGAATCTGATGCCGTCAATAAATACATTCCTTAAATTGTAGCCATTTGTTGAGTGTTTTTTTTGTGTCTAATCCGCATATATATCATCATTGCCCTTGATTTTCTTGACTGTATATCTCTTAAATGTCAACATATACACGTGTGATATAGTTTACGAATATTTTTTAATGCTGAAAACCTCGATCAGAGAGTAAAAAAGGCGTAAGGTTCACAATGGTGTCAAGTTAAAATGGGATATACCGGGCTAGAATTCGAGTTACAGGAACATGGGCCAAATCAACCACCCAAGAATGGAATCGTCGAGCGAAAACACTTGATAACCTCCTAGAAGCAGCTTTTCATGCCACCAGACCTTTCTCTATCAATTAGGAATCTGATGCCGTCACTAAACACATTCCTTAAATTGTAGCCATTTGTTGAGTGTTTTTTTTGGTGTCTAATCCGCATATATATCATCATTGCCCTTGATTTTCTTGACTGTATATCTCTTAAATGTCAACATATACACGTGTGATTTAGTTTACGAAGATTTTTCAATGCCGAGAACATCGATCAGAGAGTAAAAAAGGCGTAAGGTTCACAATGGTGTAAAATTAAAATGGGATATACCGGGCTAGGATTCGAGTTACAGGAACAATGGCCAAATCAACCACCCAAGAATGGAATCGTCGAGCGAAAACACTTGATAACCTCCTAGAAGCAGCTTTTCTTGCCACCAGACCTTTCTCTATCAATTAGGAATCTGATGCCGTCACTAAACACATTCCTTAAATTGTAGCCATTTGTTGAGTGTTTTTTTTTGTGTCTAATCCGCGTATATATCACCATTGCCCATGATTTTCTTGACTGTATATCACTTAAATATCAACATATACACGTGTGAATTAGTTTACAAATATTTTTCAATGCCGAGAACCACGATCAGAGAGTAAAAAAGGCGTAAGGTTCACAATGGTGTAAAATTAAAATGGGATATACCGGGCTAGGGTTCGAGTTACAGGAACAAGGGCCAAACCAACCACCCAAGAATGGAAAAGTCGAGCGAAAACACTTGACAACCTCGTAGAAGCAGCTTTTCTTACCACCAGACGTTTCTCCATCAATTAGGAATCTGATGCCATCACTAAACACATTCCTTAAATTGTAGCCATTTGTTAAGTGTATTTTTTTGTGTCTAATCCGCATATATATCACCATTGTCCTTGATTTTCTTGACTGTATATCTCTTAAATATCAACATATACACGTGTGATTTAGTTTACGAAGATTTTTCATGGCCGAGAACTTCGATCAGAGAGTAAAAAAGGCGTAAGGTTCACAATGGTGTCAAATTAAAATGGGATATACCGGGCTAGGATTCGAGTTACAGGAACAAGGGCCAAATCAACCACCCAAGAATGGAATCGTCGAGCGAAAACACTTGATAACCTGCTAGAAGCAGCTTTTCTTGCCACCATACCTTTCTCCTTCAATTAGGAATCTGATGCCGTAACTAAACACATTCCTTAAATTGTAGCCATTTGTTGAGTGTTTTTTTTTGTGTCTAATCCGCATATATATCATCATTGCCCTTGATTTTCTTGACTGTACATCTCTTAAATGTCAACATATACACGTGTGATTTAGTTTACGAATTATATTTAATGCCGAAAACCTCGATCAGAGAGTAAAAAAGGCGTAAGGTTCACAATGGTGTCAAATTAAAATGGGATATACCGGGCTAGGATTCAAGTTACAGGAACAAAGGCCAAACCAACCAACCAAGAATGGAATCGTCAAGCGAAAACACTTGACAACCTCCTAGAAGCAGCTTTTCTTGCCACCATAACATTCTCCTTCAAGTAGGAATCTGATGCCGTCAATAAACACATTTCTTAAATTGTAGCCATTTGTTGAGTGTTTTTTTTTGTGTCTAATCCGCATATATATCATCATTGCCCTTGATTTTCTTGACTGTATATCTCTTAAATGTCAACATATACACGTGTGATATAGTTTACGAATATTTTTTAATGCCGAAAACCTCGATCAGAGAGTAAAAAAGGCGTAAGGTTCACAATGGTGTCAAGTTAAAATGGGATATACCGGGCTAGGATTCGAGTTACAGGAACATGGGCCAAATCAACCACCCAAGAATGGAATCGTCGAGCGAAAACACTTGATAACCTCCTAGAAACAGCTTTTCATGCCACCAGACCTTTCTCTATCAATTAGGAATCTGATGCCGTCACTAAACACATTCCTTAAATTGTAGCCATTTGTTGAGTGTTTTTTTTGGTGTCTAATCCGCATATATATCATCATTGCCCTTGATTTTCTTGACTGTATATCTCTTAAATGTCAACATATACACGTGTGATTTAGTTTACGAAGATTTTTCAATGCCGAGAACATCGATCAGAGAGTAAAAAAGGCGTAAGGTTCACAATGGTGTAAAATTAAAATGGGATATACCGGGCTAGGATTCGAGTTACAGGAACAAGGGCCAAATCAACCACCCAAGAATGGAATCGTCGAGCGAAAACACTTGATAACCTCCTAGAAGCAGCTTTTCTTGCCACCAGACCTTTCTCTATCAATTAGGAATCTGATGCCGTCACTAAACACATTCCTTAAATTGTAGCCATTTGTTGAGTGTTTTTTTTTGTGTCTAACCCCGCATATATATCATCATTGCCCATGATTTTCTTGATTGTATATCTCTTAAATGTCAACATATACACGTGTGATTTAGTTTACAAAGATTTTTCAATTACGAGAACCTCGATCAGAGAGTAAAAAAGGCGTAAGGTTCACAATGGTGTAAAATTAAAATGAGATATACCGGGCTAGGATTCGAGTTACAGGAACAATGGCCAAACCAACCACCCAAGAATGGAATCGTCGAGCGAAAACACTTGACAACCTCCTAGAAGCAGCTTTTCTTGCCACTATAGCT
The DNA here is from genome assembly GCA_030545235.1 of Helianthus tuberosus. Classification (NCBI taxonomy): domain Eukaryota; kingdom Viridiplantae; phylum Streptophyta; class Magnoliopsida; order Asterales; family Asteraceae; genus Helianthus; species Helianthus tuberosus. The sequence continues at coordinate 172,625,408 of CM060414.1, read as the reverse complement.
TTCTCCATCAATTAGGAATCTGATGCCGTCACTAAACACATTCCTTAAATTGTAGCCATTTGTTGAGTGTTTTTTTTTTGTGTCTAATCCGCATATATATCATCATTGCCCTTGATTTTCTTGACTGTATATCTCTTAAATGTCAACATATACTCGTGTGATTTAGTTTACGAAGATTTTTCAATGCCGAGAACCTCAATCAGAGAGTAAAAAAGGCGTAAGGTTCACAATGGTGTAAAATTAAAACGGGATATACTGGGCTAGGATTCGAGTTACAGGAACAAGGGCCAAATCAACCACCCAAGAATGGAATCGTCGAGCGAAAACACCTGATAACCTCCTAGAAGCAGCTTTTCTTGCCACCAGACCTTTCTCTATCAATTAGGAATCTGATGCCGTCAGTAAACACATTCCTTAAATTGTAGCCATTTGTTGAGTGTTTTTTTTGTGTCTAATCCGCGTATATATCACCATTGCCCATGATTTTCTTGACTGTATATCACTCAAATATCAACATATACACGTGTGAATTAGTTTACAAATATTTTTCAATGTCGAGAACCACGATCAGAGAGTAAAAAAGGCGTAAGGTTCACAATGGTGTAAAATTAAAATGGGATATACCGGGCTAGGGTTCGAGTTCCTGAAACAAGGGCCAAACCAACCACCCAAGAATGGAATCGTCGTGCGAAAACACTTGACAACCTCGTAGAAGCAGCTTTTCTTACCACCAGACGTTTCTCCATCAATTAGGAATCTGATGCCATCACTAAACACATTCCTTAAATTGTAGCCATTTGTTGAGTGTTTTTTTTTGTGTCTAATCCGCATATATATCACCATTGTCCTTGATTTTCTTGACTGTATATCTCTTAAATATCAACATATACACGTGTGATTTAGTTTACGAAGAATTTTCATGGCCGAGAACCTCGATCAGAGAGTAAAAAGGCGTAAGGTTCACAATGGTGTAAAATTAAAATGGGATATACCGGGCTAGCATTCGAGTTACAGGAACAAGGGCCAAACCAACCACCCAATAATGGAATCGTCGAGTGAAAACACTTCACAACATCCTCGAAGCAGCTTTTCTTACCACCAGACCTTTCTCCATTAATTAGGAATCTGATGCCGTCGCTAAACACATTCCTTAAATTGTAGCCATTTGTTGAGTGTTTTTTTTGTGTCTTGTTGGACCGTTTGCGTGACCCTAAATGTCAGTAATGCAGTTCATCTTCGAATACGAAGGCGGAATCAACGTATAGAAAGTCATAACAACTTGTTTCCTCTTAATCTTTCTTTCTATTACTTATTTCAATCCTTTACACGTGTTTCTGATACAATTTTGACAGAGTTTCATCACCAACACTATGATCTAATTCCGCTCCAACTGTTCTAAATGACATCAACACTCACCTATTTATAGTAGATCTGATTCCACCCCAAACGACATGTTGAATAGGAGCGGAATCTGATTCCACCCCAACTGACATGTTCATTACGAGTGGAATCACCTAGGAGGGGAATCACTAAGTTACATTAGGAGCGGAATTAACAACTTGACACCTCAGGAGCGGAATTAACATATAAACCTGATTCCACTCCAAATGACACAAGTGTCATTTGGGGCGGAATTACAATCTAAACTTACTATTTTATTTCCGAGCTCCAAACTAACCTATATAGACCTAAGACTCACTAAAGACATAGTCATTAGACATTAAGTGTACCAACAGACTCCCCCTTGGATGATGACGAAGTCTTCAGATCTGAATCTTCAGTCTTGATCTTTTCTCCAACTCTCTGTCTTCATCATAATCATTCTATCTTTACAGGTTCAGGATCTTGTCCTAACTCCATCTTCAAACTCCCCTTTGACTGTTGATCCAGACTCCCCCTTTCACAGGCTCCCCCTCTCAATATGCTAGAATCTGAGGTCTTGATCTGGTTCAAACTTTGACATTTAGCTTCCATGGGAATAATGAAGTCCAAAACCTGTTTCTCAAACATCAATCATTACAAACTTATCTTTTCAACAAGATAAGCTCTCCTCATTCTTCAGTCCAGAATCTCCTGCATCTGCTTCAAACATCTGAGAATCCAACAATCAACTCTCCACTTTGATTTGTCGGAAAATAAAGCAGAAATAAAATCTTTTTGGATTTTACAAAATGTTCTAAACTAAGAAATGAAATGCAGGAAACTTAAATTGCAGAAAGTAAACAAATTAAACTATTTACAAACTTATTTTTGGCGAGCGTGTCAGGGAATCATATCAGCTTTTCAGACAAATTACAAGTACCGTTAAGCTTCATTTCATACTCAGACTTAAACACTTCACCTCGATTGTCGATATACTGATCCATCTTAAATTCTCACACAAATTTCAATTTACTCAGGATACGAATTAGATGTCTTATGAACTTAGCTCATTCATGTGTCCCACCTCTTGAATATACTCCCGTATCCAGAATCCCAATTATCAGTCTTACAGGTGAGTATACTACAATGATATCTGTACATAAATTAGGTATGCGAGGGCCGAGGGATCTCAGGTCGATACTTCCGTATACGCAGAGAGATATCAGCTTCGACTTTACGGTATGTCCCCTTTAGAGGATCTTTTAGCTACAACAGCAGCGACTATCAATTTTATCGTTTCATCGGCATGCTGAGGGTTTATGCTATGTTTCAAGCATTGCAGAAAGTATTATCCAAGGACTAGGTCAGAACTACCGTTCAGCAGAAGTCCCGGAATAATACCCCATACATCATTGAGTATAAAGACCTAGTATATCAGATTATGAGACCTTTCAAACGAGATTTCAGGGGTTACCTATATATCCAAGTAGTGTTCCCCACGAATTTCACAAGTTTGAAATTTAGGTTTATATCCCGAATAAATCTACTAAATGTGCGAAAACCTATCGACACATCATTTGTGAGACTGTTTAACTCATTTAAACTTTACAAATCTTTAGCATACTGTAATTGTCTAGCCAATGTACTATCATTTTCCCTATATACACAAGCTCTTTTTCAGATTTTATCATGTTTTTGTATTTTTGCATTTTTTACTGTTTTTGTATTTTCTGAAAATATAAACTATATACATCTATCTACTCCCCCTAAATACCAAAACAAGTAAAAAATTGACAAACCATTGCAGATTGTTTCTTGTCTTCATCCGCAAAAGTACTCTCATCAACGCCAATTATGCCATCCGACACCGACAGAAGCTTCATACCGTTCAGTTTTAACAAATATTTAAATCGATTTTTATCAAAAGCTTTGGTATGTAAATCAGCTTTCTGTTCGTCAGTGTGGATTTTCTCAATTCATATCAACTTTTTCTCAAAGCAATCACGAATAAAGTGATGACGAATTTCTATGTGTTTAGTTTTAGCGTGATGTACTGGATTCTTTGTTATATTTATTGCGGCCTCATTATCAACAAAAAGAGGTGTGTTAAGAAACTGCAAACCGTAGTCGCGCATCTGTTGCTGTATCCACAAGATCTGAGAGCAGCAACTGCTAGCAGAAACATACTCCGCTTCACATGTAGATAACGCCACAGACGTTTGTTTCTTACACTGCCAGGTAACCAATCTAGGACCAAAGAACTGGCATCCAGCAGTTGTTGATTTTGAATTGACTTTGCAGCATCCGAAATCCGAATCGGAATACCCTTCGAGCGTAAAGTCGCCTTTTCTAGGATACCACAACCCCAATGAAGGAGTTCCTTTCAGGTAGCGCAATATCCTCTTCACAATGATCATATACGATGCTCTCGGGTTAGATTGAAATCTTGCTGCGAGGCACGTTGGGTATATGATATCAGGACGTGAAGCTGTTAAGTACATCAAAGAACCTATCATGGAACGGTAGAAAGTTTCATCAGCCCTGTCTCCGGTGAGATCTGGGTGAATCCCATGATTTGTTGCAAGTGGGGTAGCAGATGGAGTAGAACTTGACATCCCAAATTTCTCTAGAATATCATGAACGTACTTCGTCTGGTGAATGAAAATTCCCTCAGGAAGTTGTTCAACTTGTAAACCCAAAAAGAATTTCATCTCCCCCATTGATGACATTTCGAACTTTTGCTTCATGACTGATTCAAAATCTTTGCATAGATTTTCATTTCTCGACCCAAAGATTATATCGTCCACATAAATCGGTACTATCAGAAGATTACCATCGACCTCTTTAGTGAAGAGAGTGGCATCCACTTTTCCACGAATGAACTTGTTGGCTAGTAGGTGTTGAGACAAAGTCTCATACCAGGCTCTCGGAGCCTGGTGTAAATCTGAATCACCATGATCAAAGACTGGCATGTTTTCAGCTTCTAGATTATCATTCTAAACCGACTGATTATCCTGAGCAACTTCATTCTGTTGGACATCATCATGTTCACCAGCATTACTCGGACCAGCTTCATCGTCATTTGAAGTTTCCCGTGGTCTGCTAGAATACTCAGCTGGAAACCTTAGCTGTGACTCATATTCACGCAAAATATCCAACTCACCAAAGAAATCTTCATCATCCTCTGATTCTTCTCTCATGTCAAACGAATCCCACAGTTTGTCATAATGATAACGCCATGAATCTCCAGGATTCTGCGGCGGCATAGTATAACCTTGACATTCAACATTTGCAGCTTCAATAATCCGCTTCTCACTTGGAACGAATACTCGTTGATGTGTGTAAAATGAAACATATAAATTACATCAAATGAGGCATAAAACTAACCCTTTTTAAGTACTAATGTTGGAAAAAGAGTGTTTTTGTCTTCCTTTTGTATTTTCGGGATTAAATGAGCTCAAATTCACAAAAGAAGCAAAAAGACAGCTAATTCTAACATAAATACAAGAAAAGGAACATAAGTGGACTGCCCGACCCCTCAACGACATCTTCCCAAGCAAAATAGAGAAGGCAGAAGACTGAACACGCCCCGTGCTCAGCCAGCACGGGGCCGTGCCCAAGAAGCAGCAGAAAAGACAAACCTATAGAAGCTTCTATTGCCCACCACGGGTCGTGTCCAGTGAACACGGGGGCGTGGCGAAAGTACAGCATGCGCATTAATTGTAATTGCGAATTACAATTAATGAAGAGAGAGAGTGTCAGACAGGCACGGGGGCGTGTCCAGCGGACACGGGGCCGTGCCCAGCCTTCTGTTCAGCCTATAAATAGGAGTGCTTGGTTTCATTTCAACTCATCGCTTGGCACACCACCTCTCTCACACTTCATCCACCACCACCATAACACCATCATCCACCACCATCATCCATTGTCCATCGTAGAGTGTGTGAGTCGTCTCGGGATTGATCGTAAGAGTTCTTGACAATCAAGGCCATGTTTGCCTAAGTCTCTTACATCACTTGGTGAAGACAAAGTGTCTAGTATAATACTTTTTATTTCTAATCTTTTGCACTTTTTATTTGGTTTTGTATTAATGACTTTAATAACTAGTTACTTATGTTGAAGGTGATCTTTCCTTATCGTTTGTCCGTGGTGTCTTGGCATTATTTTACTGTCTATATAAAATAAAAGATTTTCACCATTCATATCTCCACGGTCTATATCGAGTTATGTTGGCTACCTGGTCGGGGGTTAAGGGAACGGTTTGGTAAAGGTCTTGCCATTGTTCAGCGTTTAGAGGTCCTGCAATGGACCTGGGTCAAATTTAATAGGACCTCCTTCAATGCTTCACGGTATTGGATGGCGGGGGTCCAAACTCTTTGATCCCCTCATAAGTTAACTACTATTAATACTATAACCTGGCTATTTAGGACTGTATCCCTGCTGACTCAGACTACTTAGTCGAGGGTAACGTCACCGCCAAAAGCGGGGCCTACCATAATTTGCATTAATAACTTAATTAATTATCTTCCAATAATCCACCCTTTAGGATTGTATCCTTGCTGACTCAAACTACTGGGGTGAGGGTAACGTCACCTTCAAAAGAGGGGCCTACAACAATAACTAAGATAATCTCTTAATTATGTGCAAAAGTGCGGAAATAATCAAAGGTTATACTAGATACGAGTCGGAACCAAGTGATTCATCTTGTCTATCTCTTTTTCTTTTATTTTTATTTTCAGCATTTTAGTTAGTTTTTATTTTTCTTAGTTTAAAAACATTTTTCTAAACTTTTTATTTTGATTAGACGTTGAGGATAAACCGGTACTAAAAGCTCTTGTGTCCTTGGACGACCTCGGTATCTTACCAACACTATAATACGCTCACAATGGGTGCACTTGCCCATATGTGTGTCTAGTGTTAGTAAATATCATGTTTTATAAATTTAAAACTTGGCTAAATAAGTGTTAAAGGGGCTTAAAATATACACCTAATAAATATAACACTCGACTACGCATCAAGTTTTTGGCGACGTTGCCGGGGACACAAGGATTTTAAGAAAGTTAGGAATCAACGGCCTAATCATATTTATTTTTCTTTTTAATTTTTTAGGTTTTTCTTAGTTTTTCAGCTTCTGCAGAGCTCAGCACGGGTCGTGCCCGCTGAACACGCCCCCGTGCTAAATCATTGGAACTGGCAATCCTGTTTTAAGTCACACAGTAAGCTGAACACGGGGCCGTGCTTACTCAACACACCCCCGTGCCCAAGATTCACTTACTGAAAACATAACCGTTAGATCCCGGCGGTTGGTAATTTCTGACATAAACATGAGTGATAGTAATTGTTTTTACTTTCGGCACTCTTATGGTACGTGGTATCAATTATGTGGAGGCGAACATAAAGAATTAGAATGTTACTTTCTAAACTATAGGCCCCACTACATAGACCCACCGATTCCTTATAACCGTAAGAGGGGCGAAAGTAAAAATAGGCACTATTTCTCCCTCGAATGCGCCCAACCAGATATTCTAGTAGAAATGCTCCTTGACGAGTTATTTCAACTAGAAGAGCTAATTCTGAATTGGTTAAAAGAGCTTAGGGAGGATTTTATTGATCCGCCCCAAGACGATGACCATGAAGAAATGTTGGAACCTCATTCCGATAACCTCGTTGCTCCCAAAAATACCTTCATACCTAGCAAAGACGTGGACGATAGTCGTCCCTGTGCCAATTGTGCCGTGAAGGACTCTCCATCGACTTCGTTCGGTGCATACATAGACCTGAGCGATTCGGCATACACCTTCTTTGACGAGAGCCCGGGAAAGGGTTGGACTTGTCCACCTAGAATGAAAATAGGAATTACCCTCACCGACAACCTCTTGCGTTCTCGCCTTAGTCTAGGACAATTAAGGTATCTAAGGCACTTTGGGGTTGTTCCAACCAATTAGGAGCCACCCGATGCTTTTGGGTTCCTTAAAAATCTAGACAACTTCATAAAACAGTCCCTCGACACGGGGCCGTGTCCAGCCAACACGCCCCCGTGTTCACCAAAAGATTCCCTTCTGATCAGTACGTCAGAATACGGACAAACTGTGTCAGAACTCCACCTGCACACGGGGCCGTGTCCAATGGACACGGGGCCGTGTCCAGGATGCTGTCGTTTTCTATAAATGCAGCCAAGAATTCTGCACATTTGGACCAACTTGGGACAGAGATTTGAAGGAATCTTCTCTCAACTATCCTAGGTAAGTCTAAAAGAAGGTTCCAACAACCCATCTTGTCCTTTCCTCTACTTGCCATTTCCTTCTTCTCCATCTTTCTCTAAGAACTACCATTAAAAGTTTGAATTCTTCCAACTTTGTGGTAGGGATTAATGAGTTTTGTTCAAGGAATCTTGGTAAAAATATGTTATGTAACATTGTTTTAAGTTATTAATGTCTAAAAAGACCCCACAAGTTCAGAAAATAACTTAAAATTTCAAGTTTCCTTGCTCCAAAATTCTGCAGAAAGATGAACACGGGGCCGTGCTCAATGAGCACGGGGCCGTGTCCGGTCACTGTTTCATCAAATAAACTATTTTTCAGTTTAGAGTAAACTGCAATTTTACACCTTGAGGTTAGGTGTCATTGGCACTCCTACCCCCCCCCCCCCCCCCCTAAGGAAATAATTGCAAAATTACACCCCACTGTTTGACCTTATTTCGCACTTTTACCCCCCGTCGTCAAATTGTGTAACAGAACTGTTAAGTCTAAGTTGAAATGACTATATTACCCTTAGATTTTACCCCCCAACATTCCTGTTAAGTCGCACAATTACCCCCACTGGTAAATTACTAATTTGTCCTTTTCTATTACCCCCGGTACTTTGTGCTAACACACAACATTACCCCCTGAAATTTACAAAACCCTTCCCGCCAAAATCAAATACCTGTTCTTTGATCTAAAACCTAACAAGCAAATACCTGTTCTTTGAACACGTAATCTGAAACGTAACAATCATACCTGTTAAAAAATCTGAAACCTAACAAGCAAAGACTCCAACAAGCAAATACCTGTTCAACCAGTGGGAATGCATACAATCACACCTGCAATGTCAACATAATGAGTGTATACATCCAGAATCATAATTGCAGTACATAAGTGTATACATCAAGAATCTGATTAAGCCACTGTTGAGTGTGTTGCACAATGTGGAGCACATAAGTGTGCTGCTAATGTGAACTTATGGCACTTTTGAGTATGGCACAATTTGCAGCACATAAGTGTATGCACATGATTATGCCCAAACTGTGACATGATCAACCAGGTCAACATAATGAGTGTATACATGATCAACCAGGTCATTTTAATGAGTGTATATATGATCAACCAGGTCAACATAATGAGTGTATACATGATTATGCCCAAACTGAAGGACTCATTGCATACAACTGAAGGACTCCTTGCATAAGTGTATGCACATGAGTGTATACAAGATCGACCAGGTCATTTTAATGAGTGTATACATGATCAACCAGGTCAACATAATGAATGTATACATGATTATGCCCAAACTGCAAAGGCCTCATTGCAGGCTGTTTGATTACTGTGTGATCAAACATAATCAAACATAATGCATACAACCTGAATCATAATTGCCGGAACAATCTACTTAACATGATCAAACATAATCAAACATGATTATGCCCAAACTGCAAAGGCCTCATTGCAGGCTGTTCAGTTACTGTGTGATCAAACATGATCAAACATAATCAAACATGATTATGCCCAAACTGCAAAGGCCTCATTGCAGGCTGTTCAGATTTCATGCCCAACTTTCAGAACATTCAGTGTGATCAACCAAGGAAACTGTCATTTTAGAACATTCAGGTTACTAAACAAGCTGCAAATGCATAATCAACCTGAATGTATGCATTTTAACACAGAGGATATAGGAGATTGTATGCATTACCCAAAAGCTTTTTTGATCAAACATAATCAAACATAATGTCAACAACCTAATTTTGATCAAACAAAATACCTAAAAGCTTTTAGACAAAAGCTAAATAAGTTACCTTAGGTTAACCTACATATTACACAAAAGCTTCGATTAAGTTAAGTTAACCTACATATTACACAAAAGCCTAATAACTACTAGACTAAACATCCGCTCAACTCTCCGGTGGTAGATGGAAGTTGAGGACAGGCCTCCCAAACACAGAGACCACCAGGTGGAACACCAAAGATGAGCTTGATAAGCTCATCGTCAGGTCAACTGTAAAAAAACCAACATTAACCAAATCAGACCCTAACCCCTGTGTATAACATGATAATGACTAAATCTGACCCTGATTAACTAACATTGGCATATTATACCTTTCGTGTGGCGGATGATATAGCGGAGTAGCCAAAAGAAGACCGGCATTTCGACTGATCGATGGTGGTTGTGATCGGAGAAGATGGTGGATCGATGGTGGTTGTGATCGGAGAAGATGGAGTCGCGATCGGAGAAGATGGAGTCGCCGGTGTATGGTGGATCGATGGTGGTTGTGATCGGAGAAGATGGTGGTTGTGATCGCCTGTGGTTGTGATCGGAGAAGAAGGTGAGAGCTCGATGGTGGGAAGATGGGGGGTAATTGTGCGTGGGTATGTTACTTATAGGGTTTAGTTTATCCAAGAAGCTTTAGATAAGAGTGAAAGGACAATTTTACCCTTTGACTTTCATGTTATTCAGTTGACTTTTAACTCAATTTGACGGCGGGGGGTAAAAGTGCGAAATAAGGTCAAACAGTGGGGTGTAATTTTGCAATTATTTCCTTAGGGGGGGGGGGGTAGGAGTGCCAATGACACCTAACCTCAGGGTGTAAAATTGCAGTTTACTCTTCAGTTTATTTTTCGTAGGATGTCGAGTGAAAATAGCGAAACATCTTCCGTGCATTCATCAAACAGCCGAAGAGGAAGGAGACCCTCCGTTGAAGCTACACTTGTGCACTATGTGATAGCATTAAGGGAGGCTCTCGACGAAATGACATTAGTAGAGGAGGTCCTCATCGACCGTATTAACGATCCTACAGTGGGACTCGAAAGCAGCTTCCAAGAAATTAACCTCTTGCACCAGAGGTTAAATATTCTTGTAGCACCCCCGATGGAACCAGTCCTCCCTCAACAGGATTGGAACCTGGCACTCGGAATTAACAACCCTACCTGGTGGGAAGATTTGCCAACGGAACCTCCCGTGGAACACCAACAAGAGATCCCGGTGGAAATCGAAACTCCTCAAACCAATGCCAATGAGCCTTCTTTTCTCCTTCCAAGGGAGGTGGAAGAGTGGCTCGCCGACGTGTGAGGAAAGCCGCACCCGGAAGAAGGAGTTCTAAAAGGCCTTGTCTAACCAAGATTAGTAGCTTCTTGGAAATTTTGCTAATTAAAATAAAGTAGAGGCTAGAACTCCATGGTTTAATATTTCTTTGTTTTGATATCTAGTTTAATATAAATTTAGGACTATGTAAGGTCTCTCTATGATGCAATGAAATGATGGTTTTTAAAGTTTGGATGGTTCATAAGGAATAAAACACACTCATGGTGGTAAGGGATGAAAAGGGGAACGAGAAAAATGACCTCATGCACAAGAACAAGGCAACCCGACAATTTTCTCCATTACAGAAGGTTCAACACGGGCCGTGCCCAACCAACATGACCCCGTGCTGAACCCCCTGCAGAAAAACGCCCAGTTCAGGTAACTGGACACGAGCCGTGTTCACCAGACACATCCCCGTGTCCAGGCTTCTGTTTCTTTTCTTTAATTTTTGTTACTGGCACCTGAACACGGGGCCGTGTCCGGTCCCCATGGGGCCGTGTCCAGACTGCCAGTAACACAAATCTTTGCTTTTAACACCATTTTACACATCTAATCAACCTAAAAATTTATTTTTGGGACACATTGAGGACAATGTGTAATTTAAGTGTGAGGGGGGGGGGGGGGATGCTAAAACCTTGAAATTTTGCAAGTCCTAAATACAAGCCTTACACAAAACTCTATTGGAACCGCTAATCACCCCAAAAAATTTTCAAAAATTTCATTTTTTTACTTGTCTAGATTTAACTCGGAAAATTCAAGTTCTCAAAAAGGTTATATTTTTACGAATTTACAACCGATAGCGTCGTGATAAAAAGAACCAACATAAGAAAATTATGAAAAGGCATAGCAAACTTAGTTAAAATTGGATTATACTTGATCACATAAAAACCCATTCCCACAAAAGTGAGTTTTGAGACTTTATTGAGCATACAAATTTACATCTTTAGAATAAATGCTCATTTTTCGTTTCTTGTGCGAATAGCCGCTTGGTTCTTACGACTCTAGAACTTGCCATGACGATACATTCCCGGTCCTTATCAACTTAAACCCGAGTAAGTAAATGATAGAGGCATTAGGACTAACCTTTTTTTTTCTTCTTCTACACCATTATTTTTCTTTTTTTTACCACCTACCCAAAATCCCCCTAGTTAGCCCCTTTGAGCCTAAACCTTTTCATTTCATAACCCAAACCAAACACCCTTTTACCCACCAAAACCTTTTTCATTTTTAACCCTTTGTTTTAGTAACAAGTTCGGTTTTTTTTTTTCGTATGATCGTTCAAAAAAAAATGTGTTGATGATGAAGCAAAAGAATAAACAAACAAGTTCATCAAAAATAACTTTGTTTGAATAAAAGCTTCATCAGAATAAAAAGTTACAAAAATAGAAAATCCTACGAAAACCGACACTCGTTACGCTTTTTCACCCTTTTTCTACTAACCACTAACCACTAACCCAACCACCTACCTTTAACCCAAGCCTAACCCTTCACCCACAAAGTCCTATTGATATTTACAAAGGTATAAAAGTTAAAAAGGAGGAGGATTGATTGCTTGGCAAGCCTATGGTAGGAATAAGTTCCATGCCGCTCTCGAGTGATTCACTAAAAATACACCTTCGGCCGAGTGTGAGTGATTTCTCCCGTGAGGTATGTGAACTTGTATATAAATGGAATTTTAAAAAGGCATGTTATGCCCAAATAAGTAATTTCTCTTATGAAAAGTTTTAAATAAATCATGACGAATAGGATTGTAAATAAATAAAAATAAAACTACATAAAGAATCTTGGAAATCCCGACACTCTACGACAAGCCCAAAACCTTCTCTTCTACCCATTCCATTTGGGAGTGTAAGCCACATACTAAAGAGTTTTGCTTTTGGACAAACAAAAGTTCAAGTGTGGGGGTATTTAATGTGTGTAAAATGCAACATATAAATTACATCAAATGAGGCATAAAACTAACCCTTTTTAAGTACTAATGTTGGAAAAATAGTGTTTTTGTCTTCCTTTTGTATTTTCAGGATTAAATGAGCTCAAATTCACAAAAGAAGCAAAAAGACAGCTAAATCTAACATAAATACAAGAAAAGGAACATAAGTGGACTGCCCGACCCCTCAACGGCATCTTCCCAAGCAAAATAGAGAAGGCAGAAGACTGAACACGCCCCGTGCTCAGCCACCACGGGGCCGTGCCCAAGAAGCAGCAGAAAAGACAAACCTATAGAAGCTTCTATTGCCCACCACGGGCCATGTCCAGTGAACACGGGGGCGTGGCGAAAGTACAGCATGCGCATTAATTGTAATTGCGAATTACAATTAATGAAGAGAGAGAGTGTCAGACAGGCACGGGGGCGTGTCCAGCGGACACGGGGCCGTGCCCAGCCTTCTGTTCAGCCTATAAATAGGAGTGCTTGGTTTCATTTCAACTCATCCCTTGGCACACCACCTCTCTCACACTTCATCCACCACCCACCACCACCATAACACCATCATCCCCCACCATCATCCATTGTCCATCGTAGAGTGTGTGAGTCATCTCGGGATCCAAGATTGATCGTAAGAGTTCTTGACAATCAAGGCCATGTTTCCCTAAGTCTCTTACATCACTTGGTGAAGACAAAGTGTCTAGTATAATACTTTTTATTTCTAATCTTTTGCACTTTTTATTTGGTTTTGTATTAATGACTTTAATAACTAGTTACTTATGTTGAAGGTGATCTTTCCTTATCGTTTGTCCGTGGTGTCTTGGCATTATTTTAATGTCTATATAAAATAAAAGATTTTCACCATTCATATATCCACGGTCTATATGGAGGTATGTTGGCTACCTGGTCGGGGGTTAAGGGAACGGTTTGGTAAAGGTCTTGCCATTGTTCAGCGTTTAGAGGTCCTGCAATGGACCTGGGTCAAATTTAGTAGGACCTCCTTCAATGCTTCACGGTATTGGATGGCGGGGGTCCAAACTCTTTGATCCCCTCATAAGTTAACTACTATTAATACTATAACCTGGCTATTTAGGACTGTATCCCTGCTGACTCAGACTACTTAGTCGAGGGTAACGTCACCGCCAAAAGCGGGGCCTACCATAATTTGCATTAATAACTTAATTAATTATCTTCCAATAATCCACCCTTATAGGATTGTATCCTTGCTGACTCAAACTACTGGGGTGAGGGTAACGTCACCTTCTGTTTTTCTAGATAATCTCTTAATTATGTGCAAAAGTGCAAAAGTGATTCATCTTGTCTTTCTGTTTTTCTTTTATTTTTATTTTCAGCATTTTAGTTAGCTTTTATTTTTCTTAGTTTAAAAACATTTTTCTAAACTTTTTATTTTGATTAGACGTTGAGGATAAACCGGTACTAAAAGCTCTTGTGTCCTTGGACGACCTCGGTATCTTACCAACACTATACTACGCTCACGATGGGTGCACTTGCCCATATGTGTGTCTAGTGTTAGTAAATATCGTGTTTTATAAATTTAAAACTTGGCTAAAAAAGTGTTAAAGGGGCTTAAAATATACACCTAATAAATATAACACTCGACTACGCATCACTCGTTGCATCGGATTTGCATAACCAACAAATATTCCCTCAATGCTCTTCGAACCAAACTTTCCATGAGGCTCTATAACTGTACAGGGTGACCTGAACGGTTCTAGATACTTCAAATTCCGTTTGCGGTTATTGATTAGTTCAAAGCATGTTTTGTTGAACTTCTTGACAGTGAGAACCCTGTTGAGCGTATAGCATGCGGCGGAAATAGCTTCAGCCCAAAAATTTATCGGTAACTTTGAATCTGCGAGCATAGTTCTAGCCGTCTAGATTAGTGTCCGGTTTTGCGTTCTGCAACTCCATTCTGCTGCGGAGTGTACGGAGCACTAAACTCATGCAATATACCTCTTTCATCACAAAATTCTTCCATCTTGCTGTTCTTGAATTCAGTACCATTATCACTACGAATTCTTTTAATACGCCTTTGGTACAGATTCTCAATTTTTCTGAACAACGCCATCAAAGTGTCATACGTTTTATCTTTCGTCTTCAAGAAAGAAACCCACGAAAATCTAGAATAATCATCAGTAACGACCAAACAGTAGTAATCTCCTGTAATACTTTTGACATTCACAGGACCAAACAAATCCATGTGAAGTCTTTCCAGAGGTCTCGAAACTGAATTGACTTGCTTTGTAGGGTGTGACTTTTTCTTCTGCTTGCCTTTGATGCAGCTAATACACTCCCCTTCCAGATGAAAACCTTTGATATTAACACCCAAAACTAAATCATTGTGCACCAAGTGATTCATCTTCCTTAGGTGAATATGCCCCATCTTGCGGTGCCACAATCTCGATTCTTTCTCAGTCGCTCTAGACACAAAACAATGTGCTTGACCAGATGTCGTAGTCGCTACACTCATGTCCAACACATATAAATCATTCACTCTAGGTGCCCGCATGATAATCCATTCTTCAGGGATAACAAATCCTGGTTTCAAAATCAAACATTCTTTATCAGTGAAGTGAGTAGTATACATATTGTCACAAATCTGTGAGATACTAAGCAAATTGTTCTCCAGCTCAGTAATGTAGTTAACTCTTTCAAACGTCACAATCCCGTTGGATAACGTTCCTTCACCAATAATTCTACCACCTTCGTGACCAGCAAATCCCACATAACCACCATTGATATTTCTCACATCATACAGCAACGCAGTCTTCCCTGTCATATGTCGAGATGCTCCACTATTCATGATCCATCTGGATACAAGATTTGGAAGATCCTGCACATAACAAACTTTGATTTAACCAACTTTAATAAAGATGCCGATTCATGCTTCGCGATCAAGGAAGCTCCGGCAATTCAAATTGCTTAGTTAAACATGGTGTCCACCCAGGCCTCATCAGCCTTAGGTGTAACCTTGACTCTCGCAATTTGAATTTTGAATTTTTCAGCCTTCAAAGGTGGAAAATTTACATCATAATCAACCGAATTTGATTCTTCAGAAGATGAAATCTTTTTCTCACTCTTTGGTTTCCAAACTTATTGAGATAATGCAACCCGTTTATAAAATTTGTCGTTTTTAGTTTCCACTTTCTTTACAGGTTCATTTTTCACTTTAGTGTTGTCATTTTTCACACTCTTTTTCTCAACAACCATTGGTGCTTTACCCTTCACCTCAACTTTCTTTTGTTGAATCTTCACAGTTTCAGTCTTAGGCTCCACATTGATACACTTTCGTGCAATGTGACCAACTTGGTTACATCTGAAACATGTTCGAGTGTCAACAACTCGACTTGTACCTTCAGACTGATACTGTGAAGCTCTTTTCTCAAAGAATTCTTCATTCGATTTTGAAAAAATCTCATTTTCCTCATCCAAAAGTGAACTTGAACTGTTCACAAACACCTTCTTTTCAGCAAAATTTTTGTTTTGAAACCTTCTTTGCTGATAACTCTTACCACCCTGATAACCACCCAACCAATTGTATCGATTTTTGTTATAAAAACGTGGTGGAATAACGGGTTTCTTGTAGTAAGCTTTATCTTTCTCAAAATTCATTTGCCTTTTTGTTTGTTTTAAACTGTTCACTTCTGACAACTCAATTTCAACCAATTTGAAAACATTTGTCAACTTTTTCACATTAACATTCTCAATGGGAAACTCAGAATCCGAATACAACTTATCAGATCTAGCCATCTTGTACATCACAAGACCCGATTCATCACTTAAGTTGTTTTTGGATTTTGGTTTCTGAATGTACATGTCCAAGAAACATCCATCATCTTCAAGTGAATCAGACATCAAAACACTTTCAGCTGTGCTCTTAACAATCTCTGTCTGAACACTATCATCAGATGATATAGAAGTGACATCAATGTTCTCTGGAAGTTTAACTTCACTTTCTTCCTCAATTTCAACCAACCCTGATTGCTTTTTCGTGTAATTATCAAGAACAGGTGGTGGAACTTGATGAAAACCCACCCCAGTTCCATCACAGTACACATCTTCGCCCGCTTTGTCTTTCCCGATGGGTTTGGGAATAATGTGTTGCAAAACAAAGCTTGCGGAGTTGTAACTCTTAAGCTTCAACTGGATTCGCTCATTTTCAATTTCAGCCTCTTGAACTTTAAGTTTCAGTTTAGCGATTTCATCCAGTTGTTGGTTGATTAATTCTTCTTTTACTCTAAGCACTGCTTTTAGTTGAATGTTTTCTTTATAAGTTTTACCATTTCGATCATCATTATCTTTCATTGTGGTTTTAAGCTTCTCAAATTTTTCAGTGATTTGACGGTTTTCAAGAACTAACTTTTCATTTTCTTGTCTAATCCTCTCATAATCAGTTTTATCATTTTCAATTTTGTTAGTTAATTCTTTTATCCGTTCAGTTGAAGCTTTAACCATCTTGTCACGATCAAGAATTTGATTCTCAACGTTTCTGACTTTTGCTGTCAGATCATCAACCTTCTTACCATTGAGATACGTGACTGTGTTACAAAATTTGCATTCTTTGATGCAATTTTTGCAATCAACATCCCCATCAACTTTCTTACCTGACACATTCGTTGACAAGTTTGAACTGATCTGGCTTTTTGACTCAGACTTGGAGTTAGAGTCTACCTCAAGTGCTTTAGCAGCTAGCACTTTGTCAGCCATTTTTCCGAGATTTTCAGCATTCACCTCCTGCGTCGTGTCAATGATCCCAGTATCAACCTTCTTTGACTTCTCTTTCTCTTTTTCTTTCACTTTCTCTTCTCTTTCCTTCTTCTCTTTCTCTTCTTTTTCTTTCTCGTCTCCAGTTCCCCACCATTTATTCTGCCAATAATCATCATCATCTTTTAACTCTTTGATTATGGCCTCTAAATCAAGAGTGTTGTGATCAATAGCAATGTTTCCATATGGATCAAGATAACACTCCCTCTCTGGATCCCATCTATTTGCTCTCTTTGCTTCCGAAAAGATACCAGATATTCTGATCATTCTGTTTGTGGCCAACAACCTTCTGTAATTATACTTCTGTTCTTCAGTTCTGTTGTCTTTCCACGGAACAGGTTCATTCTTTGCCATGAAAGCATAACCAACCGCATCTTCCTCCGGTAGCAGCTCGCTCCAGTCGAAACCTTCATCATCGTGAATCACTGCAAGAGCTCTAGATTTCTCTTTGTTATCTTCAACCTGCTTCAATCCAGGCGGCTCAGATTTATTCTGGTGATAAATTGCCTTCTTGTAGTAATCATCTCTGAAAGGATTCTCCGACTCATCAGCATATGCGTTTCTGCATTCTCGCTTGAAGTGACCTTTCTGCTTACACTTGAAGCATGTCACTTTGGATTTATCGAACCCCAGCTTGGTAGATGGACCACCAATTGTCTTCCTTCCAGTAATTTCCATGAAACGTTGTGCTCTACGAACAGCACTTGCCATAGCCCAACGAATATCGATCAGCTCCATTTCCTCAGGATCAATCTGATCATAATCTTCTTTTGTCAGATTGGTGTTGCCTATCTTCCCAGCTACTAACCCTTCATACGATTCCAACACCGATGCTAAGAAGATCATCTGCTGTTTGGCCGACTCCTAATCAAAATTCTGAGCATTCTTTAAATCTATTGCGATGTTGCATTGAAAACGATTCTTTGCATCAGAATGACTTGCAGATGATGAAGATCCACTGTGATAACCACTGTGATTTCCACTGTTTTGACCACTTTGACTTTCTTTGCTTGTTGTGGACACATTTTAACAGAAAACGCAGTCTTTGGAGAAGTTGCTCTTTGGATAATACAAATCCAAATTCTGCTGGTAAGATGAGTGATTGACTTTGTATGTCTTCTTCAACTCCAACTCGTGACTCTCGAGTTTCTCAATCAGCAAATCTAATGTCAACTTTTCTGGTGCTTTGATGGTATTCTTCAACATCAGCGCATAATATCTCCAATCCATCTCGTCAGGCAACGAATCAAACAATTTGTCGATAAGATCTTCTTCGGGAATTCTGATATCATGTCTTACTAATTCCAGCTTCAGATGACCAAACCTTTCTATCATTTTACAAACTGACTCATTCTTTAAACACCCAAACAAATCAAACTCTTTCCTAAGTAATTTCTTTTTGTTTTTCTTGATTTCTTCACTACCTATACATTTCTTTTCTAATTTTGCCCAAAGATCTTTAGCACTAGAGTAATCAATTAAAGAGATTATATCTTCATGCACAGATTGAAACAATAATGCCACACATTTCTGCTCAGCAACAAACGACTCTATTTCATCAGATGTTGATAAAGTTTCACCCTCTTTGCCTCCATTATCATATCCATTTTTGAGACTCTTCCAGCTCAGAAATGCAAAAGCCCTCAACCAATCTTCGAATTTCTTTGCCCACCGACTATACTCCTCAATAGCCATCAATTTCGGTGGTTTGTTGTAAGTTCCGAAAGCACTTTCAACTTCTAAAGCGTCCGATAATTTCTTCTTGGCGTTTGATGGATTCTCATTGTTGTTGCTTGAAGATGTATCGTCTCCCGAATTTCCAGCAAATGCGTACATGTCGCTAAACGGGTTCAAGAATATATCATCCATCTTGAATGTACCTGCAAAATCAGCAAAAACACTTAGAAATTTTTTCAAAGTTTTGAAACACAACAAGTTCGAGCGAAATCAGCTTTCGGAGTGGAATCACAAATTTGCAATTAGGAGTGGAATCACAAATTTGCAATTAGGAGTGGAATCACAAATTTGTGTCAATAAGAGCGGAATCAGAAAGTCTATTATGAGCGGAATCAGACTTCAACTGATTACGAGCGGAATCAGACTTCAACTGATTACGAGCGGAATCAGACTTCAAATGATTACGAGCGGAATCAACTTTTTAAGATTTAAGAGCGAAATCAGCTGTTAAGGGCGAAATCAGCGAAAAACTTTAAGAGCGGAATCAGGTTATTAGGTCATTTTTACCATTTTTAATCCGAGTTTTAACCTGAATCTTTCTAGGGTTTATTAACACTAGGTTTAACAAACAATACTCGAAATTCAATCCATTCCGTCCGTTGGAACTTGTTCAAATCAGAAAAGTATAAAAAGAAGTGAGTAGAAATAAGAAATTCTAGTAGAATCAAGCTGCTATGGTATGAACTCCTCGTCCTGAGCTCTGATACCACTTGTTGGACCGTTTGCGTGACCCTAAATGTCAGTAAAGCAGTTCATCTTCGAATACGAAGGCGGAATCAACGTATACAAAGTCATAACAACTTGTTTCTTCTTAATCTTTCTTTCTATTACTGATTTCAATCCTTTACACGTGTTTCTGATACAATTTTGACAGAGTTTCGTCACCAACACTATGATCTAATTCCGCTCCAACTGTTCTAAATGACATCAACACTCACCTATTTATAGTAGATCTGATTCCACCCCAAACGACATGTTGAATATGAGCGGAATCTGATTCCACCCCAACTGACATGTTCATTACGAGTGGAATCACCTAGGAGCGGAATCACTAAGTTACATTAGGACCGGAATTAACAACTTGACACCTCAGGAGCGGAATTAACGTATAAACCTGATTCCACTCCAAATGACACTCATTTGGGGCGGAATTACAATCTAAACTTACTATTTTATTTCCGAGCTCCAAACTAACCTATATAGACCTAAGACTCACTAAAGACATAGTCATTAGACATTCAGTGTACCAACATGTCTAGTCCGCATATATATCACCATTGTCCATGATTTTCTTGACTATATATCTCTTAAATATCAACATATACACGTGAGAATTAGTTTACAAATATTTTTCAATGCTGAGAACCACGATCAGAGAGTAAAAAAGGCGTAAGGTTCACAATGGTGTAAAATTAAAATGGGATATACCGGGCTAGGATTCGAGTTACAGAAAAAAGGGGCAAATCAACCACCCAAAAATGGAATCGTCGAGCGAAAACACTTGATAACCTCCTAGAAGCAGCTTTTCTTGCCACCAGACCTTTCTCTATCAATTAGGAATCTGATGCCGTCACTAAACACATTCCTTAAATTGTAGCCATTTGTTGAGTGTTTTTTTTGTGTCTAATCCGCATATATATCACCATTGTCCTTGATATACACGTGTGATTTAGTTTACGAAGATTTTTCAATGCCGAGAACCTCGATCAGAGAGTAAAAAAGGCGTAAGGTTCACAATGGTGTAAAATTAAAATGGGATATACCGGGCTAGGATTCGAGTTACAGGAACAAGGGCCAAACCAACCACCGAAGAATGGAATCGTCGAGCGAAAACACTTGACAACCTCCTAGAAGCAGCTTTTCTTGCCACCATACCTTTCTCCTTCAATTAGGAATTTGAAGCCGTCACTAAACACATTCCTTAAATTGTAGCCATTTGTTTAGTGTATTTTTTTGTCTAATCCGCATATATATCATCATTGCCCTTGATTTTCTTGACTGTATATCTCTTAAATGTCAACATATACACGTGTGATTTAGTTTACGAATATTTTTCAATGCCGAAAACCTCGATCAGAGAGTAAAAAAGGCGTAAGGTTCACAATGGTGTCAAATTAAAATGTGATATACCGGGCTAGGATTCGAGTTACAGGAACATGGGCCAAATCAACCACCCAAGAATGGAATCGTCGAGCGAAAACACTTGACAACCTCCTAGAAGCAGCTTTTCTTGCCACCAGACCTTTATCTATCTATTAGGAATCTGATGCCGTCACTAAACACATTCCTTAAATTGTAGCCATTTGTTGAGTGTTTTTTTGTGTGTCTAATCCGCATATATATCACCATTGTCCCTGATTTTCTTGAGTGTACATCTCTTAAATGTCAACATATACACGTGTGATTTAGTTTACGAAGATTTTTCAATTACGAGAACCTCGATCAGAGAGTAAAAAAGGCGTAAGGTTCACAATGGTGTAAAATTAAAATGGGATATACCTGGCTAGGATTCGAGTTACAGGAACAAGGGCCAAACCAACCACCCAAGAATGGAATCTTCGAGCGAAAACACTTGACAACCTCGTAGAAGCAGCTTTTCTTACCACTAGACCTTTCTCACAATTAGGAATCTGATGCCATCACTAAACACATTCCTTAAATTGTAGCCACTTGTTGAGTCTTTTTTTGGTGTCTAATCCGCATATATATCACCATTGTCCTTGATTTTCTTGACTGTATATATCTTAAATATCAACATATACACGTGTGATTTAGTTTACGAAGATTTTTCATTGCCGAGAACCTCGATCAGAGAGTAAAAAAGGCGTAAGGTTCACAATGGTGTAAAATTAAAATGGGATATACCGGGCTAGCATTCGAGTTACAGGAACAAGGGCCAAACCAACCACCCAATAATGGAATCGTCGAGCGAAAACACTTCACAACCTCCTAGAAGCAGCTTTTCTTACCCCCAGACCTTTCTCCATCAATTAGGAATCTGATGCCGTCACTAAACACATTCCTTAAATTGTATCCATTTGTTGAGTGTTTTTTTTTTGTGTCTAATCCGCATATATATCACCATTACCCATGATTTTCTTGACTGTATATCTCTTAAATATCAACATATACACGTGTGAATTAGTTTACAAATATTTTTCAATGCCGAAAACCATGATCAGATAGTAAAAAAGGTGTAAGGTTCACAATGGTGTAAAATTAAAATGGGATATACCGGGCTAGGATTCGAGTTACAGGAACAAGGGCCAAATCAACCACCCAAGAATGGAATCGTCGAGCGAAAACACTTGATATCCTCCTAGAAGCAGCTTTTCTTGCCACCAGACCTTTCTCTATCAATTAGGAATCTGATGCCGTCACTAAACACATTCCTTAAATTATAGCCATTTGGTGAGTGTTTTTTTTTTGTGTCTAATCCGCATATATATCACCATTGGCCTTGATTTTCTTGACTGTACATCTCTTAAATGTCAACATATACACGTGTGATTTAGTTTACGAAGATTTTTCAATGCCGAGAACCTCGATCAGAGAGTAAAAAAGGCGTAAGGTTCACAATGGTGTAAAATTAAAATGGGATATACCGGGCTAGGATTCGAGTTACAGGAACAAGGGCCAAACCAACCACCCAAGAATGGAATCGTCGAGCGAAAACACTTGACAACCTCCTAGAAGCAGCTTTTTTTGCCACCATACCTTTCTCCTTCAATTAGGAATTTGATGCCGTCACTAAACACATTTGTTGAGTGTTTTTTTTGTGTCTAATCCGCATATATATCATCATTGCCCTTGATTTTCTTGACTGTATATCTCTTAAATGTCAACATATACACGTGTGATTTAGTTTACGAATATTTTTCAATGCCGAAAACCTCGATCAGAGAGTAAAAAAGGCGTAAGGTTCACAATGGTGTCAAATTAAAATGGGATATACCGGGCTAGGATTCGAGTTACAGGAACAAGGGCCAAATCAACCTCCCAAGAATGGAATCGTCGAGCGAAAACACTTGATAACCTCCTAGAAGCAGCTTTTCTTGCCACCAGACCTTTCTCTATCAATTAGGAATCTGATGCCGTCACTAAACACATTCCTTAAATTGTAGCCATTTGTTGAGTGTTTTTTTTTGTGTCTAATCCGCATATATATCACCATTGTCCTTGATTTTCTTGACTGTACATCTCTTAAATGTCAACATATACACGTGTGATTTAGTTTACGAAGATTTTTCAATGCCGAGAACCTCGATCAGAGAGTAAAAAAGGCGTAAGGTTCACAATGGTGTAATATTAAAATGGGATATACCGGGCTAGGATTCGAGTTACAGGAACAAGGGCCAAACCAACCACCCAAGAATGGAATCGTCGAACGAAAACACTTGACAACCTCCTAGAAGCAGCTTTTCTTGCCACCATACCTTTCTCCTTCAATTAGGAATTTGAAGCCGTCACTAAACACAGTCCTTAAATTGTAGCCATTTGTTTAGTGTTTTTTTTTTGTCTAATCCGCATATATATCATCATTGCCCTTGATTTTCTTGACTATATATCTCTTAAATGTCAACATATACACGTGTGATTTAGTTTACGAATATTTTTCAATGCCGAAAACCTCGATCAGAGAGTAAAAAAGGCGTAAGGTTCACAATGGTGTCAAATTAAAATGGGATATACTGGGCTAGGATTCGAGTTACAGGAACATGGGCCAAATCAACCACCCAAGAATGGAATCGTCGAGCGAAAACACTTGACAACCTCCTAGAAGCAGCTTTTCTTGCAACCAGACCTTTCTCTATCTATTAGGAATCTGATGCCGTCACTAAACACATTCCTTAAATTGTAGCCATTTGTTGAGTGTTTTTTTTTTTTTGTGTCTAATCCGCATATATATCACCATTGTCCTTGATTTTCTTGACTGTACATCTCTTAAATGTCAACATATACACGTGTGATTTAGTTTACGAAGATTTTTCAATTACGAGAACCTCGATCAGAGAGTAAAAAAGGCGTAAGGTTCACAATGGTGTAAAATTAAAATGGGATATACCTGGCTAGGATTCGAGTTACAGGAACAAGGGCCAAACCAACCACCCAAGAATGGAATCTTCGAGCGAAAACAATTGACAACCTCGTAGAAGCAGCTTTTCTTACCACCAGACCTTTCTCACAATTAGGAATCTGATGCCATCACTAAACACATTCCTTAAATTGTAGCCACTTGTTGAGTCCTTTTTTGGTGTCTAATCCGCATATATATCACCATTGTCCTTGATTTTCTTGACTGTATATCTCTTAAATATCAACATATACACGTGTGATTTAGTTTACGAAGATTTTTCATTGGGCGAGAACCTCGATCAGAGAGTAAAAAAGGCGTAAGGTTCACAATGGTGTAAAATTAAAATGGGATATACCGGGCTAGCTTTCGAGTTACAGGAACAAGGGCCAAACCAACCACCCAATAATGGAATCGTCGAGCGAAAACACTTCACAACCTCCTAGAAGCAGCTTTTCTTACCCCCAGACATTTCTCTATCAATTAGGAATCTGATGCCGTCACTAAACACATTCCTTAAATTGTAGCCATTTGTTGAGTGTTTTTTTTGTGTCTAATCCGCATATATATCACCATTACCCTTGATTTTCTTGACTGTATATCTCTTAAATATCAACATATACACGTGTGAATTAGTTTACAAATATTTTTCAATACCGAAAACCACGATCAGAGAGTAAAAAAGGTGTAAGGTTAACAATGGTGTAAAATTAAAATGGGATATACCGTGCTAGGATTCGAGTTACAGGAACAAGGGCCAAATCAACCACCCAAGAATGGAATCGTCGAGCGAAAACACTTGATAACCTCCTAGAAGCAGCTTTTCTTGCCACCAAACCTTTCTCTATCAATTAGGAATCTGATGCCGTCACTAAACACATTCCTTAAATTGTAGCCATTTGGTGAGTGTTTTGTTTTTGGTGTCTAATCCGCATATATATCACCATTGGCCTTGATTTTCTTGACTGTACATCTCTTAAATGTCAACATATACACGTGTGATTTAGTTTACGAAGATTTTTCAATGCCGAGAACCTCGATCAGAGAGTAAAAAAGGCGTAAGGTTCACAATGGTGTAAAATTAAAATGGGATATACCGGGCTAGGATTCGAGTTACAGGAACAAGGGCCAAACCAACCACCCAAGAATGGAATCGTCGAGCGAAAACACTTGACAACCTCCTAGAAGCATCTTTTTTTGCCACCATACCTTTCTCCTTCAATTAGGAATTTGATGCCGTCACTAAACACATTCCTTAAATTGTAGCCATTTGTTGAGTGTTTTTTTTGTGTCTAATCCGCATATATATCATCATTGCCCTTGATTTTCTTGACTGTATATCTCTTAAATGTCAACATATACACGTGTGATTTAGTTTACGAATATTTTTCAATGCCGAAAACCTCGATCAGAGAGTAAAAAAGGCGTAAGGTTCACAATGGTGTCAAATTCAAATGGGATATACCGGGCTAGGATTCGAGTTACAGGAACATGGGCCAAATCAACCACCCAAGAATGGAATCGTCGAGCGAAAACACTTGATAACCTCCTAGAAGCAGCTTTTCTTGCCACCAGACCTTTCTCTATCTATTAGGAATCTGATGCCGTCACTAAACACATTCCTTAAATTGTAGCCATTTGTTGAGTGTTTTTTTGTGTCTAATCCGCATATATATCACCATTGATCTTGATTTTCTTGACTGTACATCTCTTAAATGTCAACATATACACGTGTGATTTAGTTTACGAAGATTTTTCAATTACGAAAACCTCGATCAGAGTGTAAAAAAGGCGTAAGGTTCACAATGGTGTAAAATTAAAATGGGATATACCGGGCTAGGATTCGAGTTACAGGAACAAGGGCCAAACCAACCACCCAAGAATGGAATCGTCGAGCGAAAACACTTGACAACCTCCTAGAAGCAGCATTTCTTGCCACCATAGCTTTCTCCATCAATTAGGAATCTGATGCCGTCACTAAACACATTCCTTAAATTGTAGCCATTTGTTGAGTGTTTTTTTTTGTGTCTAATCCGCATATATATTATCATTGCCCTAGATTTTCTTGACTGTATATCTCTTAAATGTCAACATATACACGTGTGATTTAGTTTACGAAGATTTTTCAATGCCGAGAACCTCGATCAGAGAGTAAAAAAGGCGTAAGGTTCACAATGGTGTAAAATTAAAATGGGATATAACGGGCTAGGATTCGAGTTACAGGAACAAGGGCTAAATCAACCTCCCAAGAATGGAATCGTCGAGCGAAAACACTTGATAACCTCCTAGAAGCAGCTTTTCTTGCCACCAGACCTTTCTCTATCAATTAGGAATCTGATGCCGTCACTAAACACATTCCTTAAATTGTAGCCATTTGTTGAGTGTTTTTTTTGTGTCTAATCCGCATATATATCACCATTGCCCATGATTTTCTTGACTATATATCTCTTAAATATCAACATATACAAGTGTGAATTAGAAAAAAAAACTTTTCAATGCCGAGAACCACGATCAGAGAGTAAAAAAGGCGTAAGGTTCACAATGGTGTAAAATTAAAATGGGATATACCGGGCTAGGATTCGAATTACAGGAACAAGGGCCAAACCAACCACCCAAGAATGGAATCGTCGAGCGAAAACACTTGACAACCTCGTAGAAGCAGCTTTTCTTACCACCAGACCCTTCTCCATCAATTAAGAATTTGATGCCGTCACTAAACACATTCCTTAAATTGTAGCCATTTGTTGAGTGTTTTTTTTGGTGTCTAATCCGCATATATATCACCATTGTCCTTGATTTTCTTAACTGTATATCTCTTAAATATCAACAGATACACGTGTGATTTAGTTTACGAAGATTTTTCATTGCCGAGAACCTGGATCAGAGAGTAAAAAAGGCGTAAGGCTCACAATGGTGTAAAATTAAAATGGGATATACCGGGCTAGCATTCGAGTTACAGGAAAAAGGGCCAAACCAACCACCCAATAATGGAGTCGTCGAGCGAAGACACTTCACAACCTCCTATAAGCAGCTTTTCTTACCACCAGACCTTTCTCCATCAATTAGGAATCTAATGCCGTCACTAAACACATTCCTTAAATTGTAGCCATTTGTTGAGTGTTTTTTTTGTGTTTAATCCGCATATATATATCACCATTGCCCTTGATTTTCTTGACTGTATATCTCTTAAATATCAACATATACACGTGTGATTTAGTTTACGAAGATTATTCAATGCCGAGTACCTCAATCAGAGAGTAAAAAAGGCGTAAGGTTCACAATGGTGTAAGATTAAAATGGGATATACCGGGCTAGGATTCGAGTTACAAGAACAAGGGCCAAACCAACCACCCAAGAATTGAATCGTCGAACGAAAACACTTGACAACCTCCTAGAAGCAGCTTTTCTTACCACCAGATCTTTCTCCATCAGTTAGGAATCTGATGCCGTCATTAAACACATTCCTTAAATTGTAGCCATTTGTGGAGTGTTTTTTTTTTTGTGTCTAATCCGCAGATATGTTGATGCACGAATGTCTAAAGCCTGCGTCTTAGTCTTAGTTATTCATGTATAGGGTCTAGGTATGTTAATTATGTATTATATAGGGGGTTAATGTGTAAAATTGGTTGTGTAATGTTCTGATTTCACTCATATGACACATGGTTATATAAGCGAAATCACTTCAACCTGATTTCGCTCATATGTCATATGTCATATAAGCGAAATCACACCTCCTATTTATAGTAGTTGTGTTTTCTCATTTTGTACGCGTTCATGTCCAGTGTAGCCGAACTGCTGCCCGATTATTTCTTGAAGATTGAATGAGAAAACCAGTTTAAAGTGATTTGTCTCTGTTTCTACTCATTTCAGCTTTGATTCATGCCGATTTTGTATTTCCGTTGCATTTTCGGTAGTTGCTAGCTCTGATTGACTCACTTGACTGTCAAATACGGTCCTACAATTGGTATCAGAGCCAGTTGTGAGCTAGTTGACTCGAATCAAAGCCGTTTTCAAGCACATTTTGAGTTTCTGGACTTTCCGACGGACAAAATGGACTGAAATTTGAGTATATTGTGTAAAATTGTCTAATTACAAACCCTTGAGATTTTCAGAACTAAAATCGGCTTAAAACTGACCTAAAATGGCTCGTGAAGTGATTCCGCTTTTCTGTACTTGAGTGATTTCGCTCTTACGGACAAGCGAAATCAAGTGTTTTGTCACATAAGGATCTGATTTCATTCATACAGCACACGAAATCAGAGATTTCGCTCATTTGGTCAGTGTAATTTCGCTTTTTTGTACAACATCACATGATTTCGCTCATTTGAACATCACCTGATTTCGCTCATTTGGTCAGTGCTGATTTCGCTTTTGTGATCAAAGTGTGATTTCTCTCATTTGTCACTTAGAAGCTAATTTCGCTTTTAAGGACTGTATTTGTGTTACAATATTGGTTTGAGCGTTTAGTCCATTTCGTACGTGATCGTGTGTTGGAAACTCAGTGTGTGTTAAAATTTTTTCGATAAATACAACCTGTTAATCAAAAAGTTACACATTTTTGGAAATTTGTCACTAAAAATGGAACATCAAGATTTTTATAACTTGTTTGCGGGCAATGGTATGGCAGCAGGACAAACCTCGGGTAGTCTTATGCAAAACGTCAACATGGAGAATGAATTGGGAACAATGCAAAAGCCTCCCAAGTTGATGAACATAGATGAATATGTGGGATGGTCAAGCAGATTTAAAAACTGGGTCCAGGCTAACTACTTTGAGTCCTGGATGAAGATAGAAGCGAAGTATGTTCCACCGGTTGATGGGAGAGGTCATGAAAAGGGTATTGGAAGTTTGACAGAGTCAGAGCAGATTGATTTCAAAGCCGAGAAAAAGATGATTAGTATCCTTCAACAGGCTATCAAAGAAGACATTTTAGTGTTATTACAACATGAAGATAATGCTCATTCTATGTGGGAAGCATTGAAATTGAAGTTTCAAGGTAGTGTGTCAATGGTCAAGAATAAAAAGGCTTTATTAAAGAAGGAGTTTGATATTTTTACCAGCATGAAGGGTGAAACAACAAAGCAATTGCTCGATAGATATTGCCATTTAGTACTTGAAATGAAGAGATTAGAAATTGAAAAGAAAAATGATGAATTGATTGATAAGTTGTGTGATGCATTACCATATGAAGAGTGGGGCACATATTTGATGATGTTGAAAAATAATTCAGATTTTGGGAATCTAAATCTTAGTGCATTCATAGAAAAGATTGAAGCTCAAGAGTTGGAGTTGCTAAAAATTAGAAAGGTGAACTCAATAAATGTTCAACAAGATGTATCTTTGTATTACAAAGGCAACCCTTAAGTTTCAATCAATCAAAGCCCAAAAATACAGACAGGGTTCATTGCTGATAACACCTCAAGTGTTTCTTCAAACACTCCTCAATCTGGCAATTTTTCACCATTCGCGAACTATGATCCAAACTTCAAAGTTCAAGAGCAGTCTTCACCACAAAGCTCTACAAGTTCAAATAATCAGGCTTATGTTTCTGGGGTGCATTGCAACATCGCGGTGAATATAAAGAATGGAAACGAGATCACAGAAAAAGCCGCAAAACAACACATAGCAATGCTTGCTTCCGTTCTTGAGGCATATGAGGGCTTAGTAGCAGGGAGAATTGGTAATCCTGACATGACGAAGGAGGATTACGACCAAATCGATCCCTAAGAACTTGAACTGATTGATATCAAATGGGGCATGGCTAGTCTGGTGAGAAGAGCACAGCGCTTCATGGAAATCACCGGCAGAAACAGCCTTTCTGGACCTGATCAGAAGTTAGGATTCGATAAGTCGAAAGTTACTTGTTTTAAATATAAAGAACGTGGTCACTTCAAACGAGAATGTCCCAACCGTGAAGTAAACAATCATCAAAACCCGTTCACCAACGACTGCTACAGGCAAGCGATTTATCACCGACCAAATCAACAACCAACTGTTCAAAGGCGACAAATTGAAAATAAACCGGAAAAAGCAATGATCGTGAATCAAGACGATGAGAAGGTAGCTGCAGGTTTCAGCTAGGATAAATATATCCCCGGTAGCGATGGACAGGCAATGATGGCTGAAGTTGTTGAAATTTCTGAGATGGTGTCTGAACCGGAAACAGTTACTGAGGATGTTTCTGTAGTTGTTGAAGAGTTTTCTGCTGAAAAGGCGGACAATTTTGAAGAAATAGCTGTTGAAGTGTATTATTATTAGTCTGAGCAGGAGGTTTTGGGAAGTTTAATGAAATCTGTATTGCCTCCTAACATTTCTGAATCCTTTGCAGGTTACTTTGAAGAACCAAGGACCGGATCATGTCCAAGGTTTGAAGAGAAGAAAGAAGTCGTTGAAGAAATGATCGATGTGACAAAGGAAATGACCGAAGACATTTTGAAAGAAATTGTTGACAAGGCTTTCATGGCGAAACTGAGAGAGGTAGACACAGAACTTGTGAAACCCGAGTCTGTCGGTACCGAGTCAGTTCAAAAGGAGTCGGAAAAGGAGTCGGGAATTGAGGAGAACAAAACTAATAAAGTGTCTGAGTCAGAGTCCAAAGATGTCGGTAAACTGGAAGTGAAAACTGCTCATGAAGCAGAGGTTGTTGAGAAATTGGATTCAATATCTGAAACACCATGCCAAAAGTGTTTACAACCGTGCATGGAGTGTCTTGAAAAAGACACTAAGTTTTAGGAATTGAAAGAACATGCTGACATGTTAAAATTTGATCTAGGACAAGTCAAAGTAGCATATGATACACTAGCCAAATCAGTTAAAATGATTAAAGAAGAAAGTGTCCAAAATGATAAAGCCACAAAACTAGCAAAAGCAACACTTTTTGATAAACAAGTGGAAGTTAATTTTCATATTGACACAATCGCATCATTAAAGAAAGAATTGGAATTGACTAAAATTGAAAATGATCGAATTGATAAAAAATTGATGAGTTATGTGGCTTCATCATATGTCCTTGAACAGATTGTTCCATGGCAGCCACATGTTGATCCAGTCTTTAAGAGCGTTCCACCCCCAATGTGGAATCATTATACTCAAAAGTATCCAGATGAGGTGGAAGCTGCTTTGAATCTCAAATTGAGATCAATTGAGGATGATTTGCCTGAAAGCATCGATGTTACATTCTCTGCATCAGATACTGACAACAAATCATAGGTTATCAAAACCGTTGTCGATCAGGTGTTAGATGAAGAGAGTGATAACTCTGAAAAGTCTTAATATGAGAAAGATGTTATAAATTCTGAAGATGAGAGAAATTTCTTAGAACTGTTCATACCGAAATCGGACAAGAGTGCGAATGATGATCCGATTATGGTTGTATATACTATGATTGGAAGAGACAAACTTTACTCCGATTTCGAGTATCCTCTTCAGAATGTTAAGATTGAAAATGTCGAGAAAGTTTTCAAATTGGTTGAAATTGACATTGATGTGGTAAACAACAAAGAATTCTTTTCGAAACCTAAAAAGTCACTTGTTACAACATGTTTCAACAACTCGGGGAAAAAGGAGTGGGAAGGAAATGGTAACAAGAAAAATAGTAACAACTTTAAAAACAAAGGAATTGGTTTTGAGAAAAAGATGGCTAAGAAGGTTGTCAAGCCAAAAGATAAAATGAATGATGTTTTTGTTGTTGGATCAAGTGTGGATGATGAGAAGGAATACATTTTTAGTCAAAAAGCAGTTGACGATTTCAATGCAGCTAAGAAACTAAAAGTAGAGTCATTCAAGTCAACTTTTGTTGAGTATGACAAAAGAGTTTGTTATCGCTGCAATGAAATCGGGCACATGGCAAAACAATGCAAGAAAGTTTTTGAAAAACCTGTCATTAAACCTGTTGTTCAAAAATCTCAACCTAAGTCACCAGTTGACAAAAAGGGTAAAAAAACCAATGGTTTCACCAATCCGTATCTTGAAGAGGGGTGAATCTTTGAAGACAGAAGATAAGCTGAAATCGACATTTGAGATTGGTGAATCTTCAAAGTCTCAAAAGTCTTCAAAGATTTATCCAAAAACAAAAATTTTTGAAACTCAATCATGGGTGGTTAAACCAAAACAATCAGTTGAGGTGAAGAAAATGGAAAATGAGTTAAAATTTGATTCAAAAGCCTTTAATTCAAATGTTTTAAATATTTTTGGAAAAATGGTTGATAGAAAAGTCAAAGGAGTAAAGGAATTTTATGAATCAAAAGTGGGTGGTAATGATAATCACGAATTTGAATTTGAGCTTGATAAGTTTCTTGCAGAGTTTCCCCCGATCACAAATGAAGTAAAATCAAAAGTAAAAACTAATATTCCGAATGTCACGTTTAACTTTCCTAAGACTGATGAGAAGTGTGATGTAGAGTTTGGGAGTGTTTCAGCAATTAAGAAGTCATGGAGTTCATTGTTTAAATAAATTCGCTATGATATTTGCAGGGGCTGCCCAAGTCGATACTATCAAAGTGGATTATGGATAGTGGCGCTTCAAGGCATATGACTGGGACGCTTGCTCTGCTCTATGATGTCAAATCCATAAACGGCAGCTATGTTGGATTTGCTGGGAACTAAGGTGGAAGGATTGTTGGTCAAGGAACGCTGTCAAATGGCGTGATTTCATTCGACGAAGTGAACTACATAGTAGAGTTAACAAACAATTTACTCAGTATTTCACAAATCTGTGATAAAGAGTTTAGTGTACATTTTACTAAAACTGAATGTGTTGTGTTGAAACCAGGGTTTAAAATCCCTGATGAGATGGTGCTGTTGCGTGCTCCGCGGGAGAATGATCTTTATTATCTAGATATGAGAGTCGCAACGCCAACATCCCATCAGAAACAGTGTTTTGTATCAAAATCTAAAGCAACAGAAAAGGATTTGATAATGTGGCATCGAAAGATGGGCCACATTCATGTTCGCACAATGAACTTTTTGGTACACAATGATTTGGTTGATGGTGTTAATCTGAAGAATTTTCACTTAAATGATGATTGTGTAGCGTGTAAGAAAGGAAAGCAAACTCGGAAGTCACACCCATTGAAGATGATTAATACAATCAGGTTACCTCTTGAGAGATTGCACATGGATCTCTTCGGGCCTGTCAACATAAAGAGCATCAGCGGAGACTTATATTTCTTGGTGGTGACTGATGACTTTACGAGATTTTCTTGGGTAGTGTGCTTGGAACGAAAAGATCAAACTTTTGAGTCTTTGATGGTGCTTTTCAAGAAGATGGAAAAAGTGTATAAACTGCCAATCCGTAGGATTCGGAGCGACAACAGAACGGAATTCAAGAACAACAAGATGTACGAGTTCTGCAACGAGAAGGGAATTCTTCATGAATTCAGTGCGCCGTACACTCCACAGCAAAACGGCGTAGCTGAACGAAAGAATCGGACCCTGATTGAGACTACACGTACAATGTTAGCCGATTCC
Organism: Helianthus tuberosus; assembly: GCA_030545235.1. NCBI lineage: Eukaryota > Viridiplantae > Streptophyta > Magnoliopsida > Asterales > Asteraceae > Helianthus > Helianthus tuberosus. Next base: position 172,591,725 of record CM060414.1, on the reverse strand, counting down.
AAGCTACCAATATTTTTCTAGAGTGAAGCAGTATCAGCAGCCTGTTACACATTGAATAGAGTTCTCACTGTCAAAAAGTATAAAAAGACTTGTTTTGAGCTGTTGCATCGTTATAAGCCGAATCTTGAGTTTTTGGAGCCATTCGGGTCTCCTTGTACTTTTATTGATGAAAACGGTAAATTTGACGCTAAATCTAATGAGGGTTTCTTTGTAGGTTACGCTAGCCCACTCAAGAGGGTGTTCGTACCATGCCTAGGTAAGGTGATTCAAGTCCAACACGTGGATTGTCAGAAGCACACTGCATCATCACAACTTCCCGGACAAAGATTCTTGTTCGACTACGATAAGCTCTGGGAGTCGTTTCATCTGCCGGTCGAGCCGAGTGAAGAGGAACTAGCTGTTATGTACCTGTATCAGCAAAATGTGTCACAGGAGCAGCTAGAAGTTTCTCAACCCACCGTGGGTACTCATGATGATGAAGCAGGACCGAGTGGAACAGCTCACGAACCACCAGAGGAACTAGTTCCATCGTTTGACGAATCTGACGACTCAGAAGCGGAACCCGCTCCGACTTTTGACGAGGATCCAACGAAAGCTGAGGATCAAACCATTGATCTTGACATATCAAGCTTGGAATCGGAAGTGAATGTGCCTGAAAATGCTATGCCACGGACGTTGTCTTATTATCCCTCAGAACAGATTATTGGCGACCTACAAAGTGGTGTTAAAACTCGACATCAAATTGACCAAGCCTTTACATGTTTCTATTCATCTATTGCTGATATGCAGAAAGAAGTCTCGTTAAAATGTTTTATTTCGCAGATAGAGCCCAGAACCTACAAAGAGGCATTGACTGAGGATAGCTGAGTGAATGCAATGCAAGAGGAGCCGCAACAGTTCGAAAAGTTGGGCGTCTGGAGACTTGTCGATTTGCCACAAAACCAGAAGTTGATCAAGACGAAATGGGTTTTTAAGTGCAAACGTGATGACAGAGGTGTCGTGGTGAGAAACAAAGCGCGTCTTGTGGTTCAAGGCTTCAGTCAGTAGGAAGGAATAAATTATGATGAAGTTTATGCACCAGTTGCCAGAGTTGAGGCAATTTGGATCTTTTTAGCCTTCGCTTCTTGGAAAGATTTTAAAGTGTATCAACTTGACGTCAAATCCGCCTTCCTCTACGGAAAGATCAAAGAAGAAGTGTACGTGAGGCAACCACCGGGGTTCACAGACCCACTACACAAAAACAAGGTGTATCTACTGGACAAAGCATTGTACGGACTTCACCAGGCCCCGAGAGCCTGGTATAATACGCTTTCTCAATACTTGTTGGACAACGGGTTCACAAGAGGCACAGTAGACAGTACTTTGTTCACCAAGGAAGAAGCAGGCCACGTGTTGATCGTGCAGATATATGTTGACGATATTATTTTTGGATCCACCAACGACGACCTGTGCAAAGAATTTGAGAAGGTGATGAAAAATAAATTCGAGATGAGTTCAATGGGAGAGATGAAGTTCTTCCTCGGGCTGCAGGTTGAGCAAATGCCCGATGGAATCTTCATTCATCAAACGAAGTATGTGAAGGACGTGCTTGACAAGTTCGACATGACAGATTGCAGTCCTGCGTCAACTCCTCTCGCGCAGAATCATGGAATTTGTCCAGACGAGAATGGTGTGAAGATGGACGAGACATTGTACAGATCAATCATTGGATCTCTGATGTATCTCACGGCTTCCCGTCCAGACATTATGTATCCGACGTGTCTCTGCGCCAGATATCAGTCAAATCCAAAGCAGTCACACCTGACAATAGTGAAACGTATCTTACGGTATTTGAAAGGCTGCCCAAGCATCGGCTTGTGGTATCCTCGATCGGGTAACTTTACTTTATCTGGTTTTGCTGATTCTGATTTTGGGAGCTGTAAGCAAAACGAAAAGTCCATCACTGCTGGGTGTCAGTTCTTCGGAACTCGACTCGTTACCTGGCAGTGTAAGAAACAAACCGCAGTAGCGCTTTCTACATGCGAGGCTGAATACGTTTCAGCCTCCAGCTGTTGTTCGCAGATCCTTTGGATCCAACAGCAGATACGAGACTTCGGTTTGCAGTTCTTAGATACTCCGATCTATGTGGACAATGAAGCAGCTATTAACATTACTAAAAATCTGGTTCACCTTTCAAAAACGAAACACATTGAGATCCGTCACCATTTTATCCGTGATTGTCACAAGAAAAAGTTAATTCGGATTAAACACTTGCAGACCGATGATCAGAAAGTGGATTTCTATACTAAACCATTTGACAAAAAGAGATTTTATTATCTTTTGAAATTGAACGGGATGAAAAATCTGCAATCTGGGAGGGTTATTGAATGTGAAGCCGAGTTGGGCGGTGATCTGACGTGAACCATGTCGTGTTGTCAATTTTTTTTTTGTACAGTTTGTTTTCTACTTTTCGATAAAAATAAAAACATAAAAATATGTTTTTCTTTTTAGGGGGAGAAAGTTTGCAGAAAAATACAAAAACATGATAAAAACTACAAAAACCAAAAACATTTGAAAAAGTAAAAAAAGAGTTGTGTAGAATAGGGGAAATGATAGTACATCAGCTAGACTGATATAGTACGCTAAAGAATTGTAATGTATAAAATGCAATTAAGCAGTCTCGCTAAAGATGTGCCGATAGGTTTTCACAAAATCAGTAGATTAGTTTGGGATATAAACATAAAATTTACTTGCGTTTACGTGGGGAACACCTCCAGGATATATAGGTAACCCCTGAAATCCTGTTTGAAGGGTCCCGTATTCTGAGATACTAGGTCTTTATGCTTAGTGATATCTGGGGTATTATCCCGGGACTTCTGATTTTGCGGAAGCAATGGCCTAGTCCCCGGAGAATACTTTACGCTGCTTTGAAATATAAGCCTCCCCTCAGCATAAAAAATGATAACACATTGCAAAATGATTAATCATGTGCTGTTGAAAAGAAGATCCCCAAAGGGGACCCACCAAAAGTCGAAGCCGTCATCTCTCTGCGTATCGAAAGATCGACCTGAGCTCTCACGGCCCTCGCAATTAACCCCTTATAGATATCATCTAGGTATACTCACCTGTAAGACTGAATACTGGGGTCTGGATACGGGAGTATATACTGAGGTGGGACACATGTAGATGTTTAAGTCCTAAAACACTAATTCTGTATCCCGAGCAGATTGAAAGTTTTGTGAGAATTTAAGAGGATCAGTATATCGGCAATCTACGTGAATTGTTTAATGCTTAAAATGAAATAACAGCTTAACGGTGCTTGTGTCTAGTCAGCAGCTGATATGATCCCCTAACACACTCACAAAAAGATTGTGTGTACAGTTTTCAGTTTATCCAGTTAAAATCCAAAAAAAGATTTTAGTTTCTCATTTTATTTTCGACAACTGACATTGGGAATTGGAAGATCAAAGCTTAGTGTAGATCATGTCAGTGTATGATAAGGGTTGGGTAAGCTGGTGATGCAGAACAATGATTGGTACAGTGTTGGATAGTTGAAAAGTGTTTGGAAGTTCAAAAATGTTCAAAAGTTCATTCGTTTGAACTATTTTCAGAATGGAATAACTGCGTACTTCATAATTTGGTCAACCAAGGTCATTAATTTTGACTTGATGGACTAAGCAGTTGACCAAGGTCATTGATTTGGACTTGGTTAACTGGGTGTGACGGTGTTTAATCTGAAAAGTGTCAAAATGTAAATTTTTTTTGAAAAACAGTATTTTGATTTTGATCATGTGTCACTAAACAATAATTTTTGAAAATTAAAAGGTTTAAAATTTGATTGTAAAGTGTTAAGTTTAGTTGTTTGGATTCTTTATATAGTCAAATCTTTATAGGATTGTGAAAGAACCAGATCATAAATTCTGAACATTTAAAATGTTTATTCTTATAAATGTTTGAGGTTTGCAGGTGAAAGATCCATATTAAGATCCCGATAGCAGAGTCTTAGGGGGAGTCTGAAGACGAGATTGAAGCAAAAGGAAGCTTGTTGCTGGTAATCCAGGTGTTGATTCCAAAAGCACAGAAGATTGATGAAAGGGGGAGCCTGCGAAAGAGAAAGAGAAGCTTAGGAAGGTGCTGAAGAAGTCTAAGTCTAGAGAAGGAAAAATTCAAGTCCCTGTAAAGTTTGAAAGACAAGACTGAAGACTCCGGCTGTATCCAAGGGGGAGTTTGTTGACGCACGAATGTCTAAAGCCTGCGTCTTAGTCTTAGTTATTCATGTATAGGGTCTAGGTATGTTAATTATGTATTATATAGGGGGTTAATGTGTAAAATTGGTTGTGTAATGTTCTGATTTCGCTCATATGACACATGGTCATATAAGCGAAATCACTTCAACCTGATTTCGCTCATATGTTATATGTCATATAAGCGAAATCACACCTCCTATATATAGTAGTTGTGTTTTCTCATTTTGTACGCGTTCATGTCCAGTGTAGCCGAACTGTTGCCTGATTATTTCTTGAAGATTGAATGAGAAAACCAGTTTAAAGTGATTTGTCTCTGTTTCTACTCATTTCTGCTTTGATTCATGCCGATTTTGTATTTCCGCTGCATTTTCGGTAGTTGCTAGCTCTGATTGACTCACTTGACTGTCAAATACAGTCCTCAGAGCTACGGATGCTCTGCGTGTAATCATGATTCGAATCGGACGAGTTTCGATAGTTTTTGGTGTGTCGTTAGAATTTTTCGAATTGTTTCGGTTCTGTTCGGTAATTCATAGGTGTATTTTGGACTGATTTGATGTGTGTTGATTGATAGGTTATCTGTTCTATGATTTTTGGTTGAAGTATCATACTTCGTGGATCTGTTTGATATATCGTTCACCTATTCCTAACTGATTCTCGAATTTCAAAGTTTTCGAAAGGTTCTTTTTACAAACTGATTTCATTCAGATCTGATATACAATTCAGATCTGAAACACATCACTGTTTCATTCAAACATATGCTGATTTGATCGAATCTAGGTTGTTTCTACATAATTTTCGAACATAATCAGTGAACTTTGTTTCGGTGAAATCGAATGAGTTTCGATTGATTTTTAACGTGTTTAGGACTGATTTGAATTGTAAAACCCGTTAGGATCTTTCAATGATATCAACCTTTAACTTGTGAAGGTGCGGAAAACAATCACAAGCCGATTCAAGAATGAATTATAATAATCAACACAAGAATAATATATGAAATAACAAACCGAAATCTTGCATTCAATGATCAAGCAAAGACTGATACAAGACTTCAAACACAACCGGTTCCTTGTGTCTCTTGTGTCGCCACTAATCAGTTCATCAACAACCTCAAACAATGAGGTAATAGTATGCTTAAATACAAAACAACTAGACCACTAACCTAAGCCCATTGCGACACAAGACCACTAACCCAAACACTAACATAACCGGCCCAAACATGTAAACTAAACATAAACATAATCAACCCTCAAACTATGCTAACCTACATGAATAAACCTTCAGGTTCCAACAATCTCCCCCTAGGTTTATGCATGCAGATTCTTGACACTTTAATCTTCACGATCATCTTGCACCCGATCCTTAATACCACCAAATCCCTTTGTATGAATATGAATAGATGCTGCAACAGCTTTAGTCCAAGCTTTTGCAATTTCTTCATATTTCTCAGTAGCTCTAATTTGATGACGAGCTAACACTTCCAAATCTTCATGAGCAACATTCAGTAAATCAATCTGATCCACCAATTGAAAACACACATCATCATCACATACAATCACTGCCTGCCCTAAGCGCTCATCATAAGACCAAAAGTGTAAGGTATTTAGAGCACCCTTTGGAATCTTTTTCACCAATGGAATCATCTTCTCTTTATCAGTTACAGGCCAACGCACAATCTTCATTCGCTTGTTTGTATATGGATCTCTGATGCCTTTAGCGGGTTTAACAATGGACTCTGCAGTACGCATTGAAGGAAAGCCCCTAAGAACCTCCCTCTTCAACCTCTCGAAAAACCTATAACCAACTCCTCCAGGCTTATCATCTACATAAGGTGCTCTAGACAAGTCTGTCAAGTCCACTTTAGTAAATGACTGAAACTGGCCTGGATGTTTATACCACTCAACAGGTCCTATCTTCCTTTTTATCCACCATCTCTTGCGATCATGATCATAACCCCAGCTAACTACACCAGAACGATTTCCAACCTTATCATAAAGAGTTTCACCAACATCCATCAAATGATGAGTTGCATGAGCATCATCATCATCTGGATTTAGATTCCGATTCTTCATAATTACAAACTGTCTTTTCTTCTTGATTCTTTCAGCTTTCTCTTTGTCTGCAACAGGATCAATGATTCTTCTAAAGTAATGTTCCATAGCAGCACTTCTTTCAGCATCATCCTTTTCAAAAGCCTTTTTCCTATTTTCAACATCAGTTGGATCTGAGAACTCCTGTCCAAATTTCTTCTCCAACTTTCCACGCAAGTCATACACCATGTTAAACAACAAACTAACATCTCCTTGAAGCTGCTCAATCTGTTGATCTTTCTTCACAACCATATCTTCTAGTTGAATAATCTTCGCATCTTTATGAATGGAATCTTGCTCAAGGACAACCATTCTTTTCTTCATATCTCTCATGCTGACAAACTCATCTTCATCACTCGAATCATCATCAAACGGCATTCTAAATGGCTCTTCAGGTCTTTTACCACTTGAACTGCTAGGCATATCAAGATCAACTCTAGAAGAACCTGCAGCTTCAGTAGTACTAGGTAACGTTGTCTCAACAGTGGTATCCACATCAATATTAGTAACCGGAACATCATCAGTAGTGATAACCATATCAGTTCTTCCAGTATCAACATTAAAATCAAAGATGTCTTCAGTAGCGGTGGTGGTATCGGTGATATTCTTCTCAAACTCGAAGTCATAAAGACCTTCGTCATCTTCATCAGTAATTACGGGTTGATCTTTGCTATGCTCAATATACATTCCGAGCCGAGGATCCCTCCTTTTCCGTTTCAATGGCATGGAATCAGAATCCTTTGGGTCTTCACTAGGCTTTTCACTTGACACTGAAAGATCAGAAGGAGGATTTCCCATCTTATCAGTTACAGATTTCAATAACAAAGCCAAACTTTCAGCAGTAATCACGGGTGGAACAACAGAAACAGCAGTATCAACTTCAGCTTCAGGAGGAAGCTCTTCATCTTCATCAGAATCACACATAATCTCAACACCTTCATCATCAGAGTCTATTGTTAAAATCTCTGTCTCAGGCTGATCTTCAGCATCCATACGAATATCATGTTCTTCAGCAACAATAGCACTTGCAGGTACACTTTGCACTGAAACAGATTGTGCTATTTCTAGATTTTCACGAACATCTTCCGTCTCTGCAAATTGACCAAACTTCTCCAAAGGAATCAATCCTTCATACTTCTTCTCTGTACCCTTCTTTGAAGTAAGTGCACCAAAACATGATGGACCCATAGGTTTCAATTCCAACGTATTACCAGATCTCTTCAATTCTGAATATCGATCATTCAGAATCATCTGCAAGAATCTCGGATACATCAGAAACTTATCCTTTCGAAGTCCAATTGCATTTCTCTTCATAGCTTCCAAAATATATCTTGAATAATTGAACGACTCATTGGTAATTACACAAATCACAGCAGCAGACTGAGTAGTATTCAACTGATCAATTCCCCCTCTATTTTCTGTCATGCACAAAAGAAACATATGCAACAACAGACGCCAGTATGGATGCACAAACTTCTTTACCAAGGGTGGAAACTTTCCTTCGTAGCTCAAACGAGGCAAAATTGCTTCTACAGTTCCAGCTGGAAGTTCTATAGGATCTGTTTCCTGATCATTAAATCTTAACACTTCTCTAATCATCTGCTCAGTCACTATAACTTTCTTTTCTTGAATTTCAGCAACTATAGCTCCCTTTCCATCAACGACTTCTACTTTAGCACTCTTCCAAAAATCTTGAATAAGTTCTTCATAAACAACCGGATTCTCACGAAGAGCATGAACAATCCGGCAGTTATTTAAGCCTTTCATTAATGACATGAACATCTGCTTGTGTTTCTCTGGTGGAGGTGCTAAATATCCAACTTGATTATGAGAAGATATAAACTTTAAATCCATTTTCTGCACACAACACACATCAAATAAGTTTCCAACTTTTGAATATAACAGTGATAAAAATAAAAACCAAAACAAACACTGTTACTGTTCACTCGAGACCATGAGTCGCAACCAACAGGTCTCGAGTCGAAACCAGTTGTTTGTGAGTCGCAACCATGAGTCGCAACCAACAGATTTCGAGTCGCAAACATGAGTCGCAACCGACAAACATTGAGTCGCAACCATGAGTCGCAATCTTGATGTTGCGACTCGTAACCACTGGTTTCGAGTCCTCAGTGTTCTTGATTGCGAGTCAAACATCTTCAAAACATCATCGGAAACATCATCGGAATCTTCAAATCCTCATCGGAATCTTCAAATCTTCATCGGAATATTCAACAACCATTCATAATTCCTGCAAAAACTTGAATAATGACGTCATTATACCTTGATGATTAACAAAGCAGATTGCAAGTCGCAACCGGAAACCAATCGGAACTGTTGATGATCACCGGAATCTTGAGAGAAAAAGAGAGAACAAGACTTGGTTGCGAGTGAGAAATGAGGTCTCGACTCGCAACCACCCCTTTTATACCACAAAACAGATCGTGGGCCATCATGGGCTTTTAACTCTTGGGCTCAACTTTAACAGATTTGGCTTGACAAATTTGGTCTCTTGACTTAACAGATTTATCAATTTCACCTTAATAAAACCCATTAATCTGAATTTTAATTTCAGATTTAATTTTTTTTTTATAAAAATTTTCCACTAAACCTTTTGAGCAATGTTTTCAAAAACAAAAACCTAAAAACAAAAATTAAATAACAAAATTATTTACAAAATAAAATAAGGAAATTTGCATAGATGCTCAGGGATCAAATCACAAGGTTTCAGGCTTGACTTCACTTATCAACACTGATCTACTACTGAATGATCTAGACAATTGCCAGTATATTTGTCCCCTTAAACTCATCTCCCTAGACCTTTTCCATATAACTGCCTGTAACTCAATTCATCATGTTTTGATATCTTAACAATGAACACTCAAAAATACTAATCAAATCCCGGAATTATAACAGCACACTCTATCATGCAAGTAGCTTCCCTACCACATGTTTCACAAGTCCAATCCAGATCTCTGAAATCTTAACTGGGAATAGGTTGAGAAGAGAACAGAATAGATCTTAAGTAGAGATGGTATAATATACAGATCAAATGAGTTTTTCTCAATTTGATATAGGTTTCATGGGTTTCTTTTGGGCACTAGAGGGCCTCTTTCGGGTGTTTAATTGATCTACAGAACGACAACGTACAGCTAGGTCAGCATATATCTGGATGCAGCAGAAGCTGACGTTGCCTAGCACCTCCAGGTCAGCATATATCTGGATGCAGCAGAGGAGATACACGACTTTTTCAGAGAAGATTTCAGAGTCAGACCAAAATTGTGTGTATCGGGACAACATACAGACATTCAAATAGAAATGAGCTAATTCCAAGTGACTTTCTTTCCTAAGGTCATGTACATTTTTAGTTCTAAACAGAAACAGCCAATGTTTCCAGTTTTAAGGATAGAGCCTACCAACACATCATACTAGAGTCAAACTATTTCGATACTAGTCTTACATGAGTCAGCCCTCGACCATAATGTGAAAATTCATTTCATTTCCCAGTCCTGCCACACCTCTTTTTGTATTTTTCAATTTTTTTAATGTTTTTGTATTTTTTCAATTTTTTAATGTTTTTGTATTTTTCAAAATTTCTCCCCCTAAATTTGAGCATAAATAAAAACTACCGAAGAATAGAAAACTTTATGAACAAATTTACCTACGAAAAACAAAAACATGCTCAGTCAGTAAAGCGGATCATTTTCAGAAAATCCACAAGCACTCTGAATTTTGAGCTGCTGACAGGTTTAGTGAGCAGATCGGCAGCATTTGCATCTGTGTCGATTTGTTCAAGAGTAATAAGACCTCTGTCGAAGCGATCTCGAATAAAATGAACTTTGATGTCAATGTGCTTGGTTTTGGAGTGAAAAACAGGATTTCTAACAATTTGTATTGCAGCATCATTATCGCAGTAAATAGTAGTGTTGAGATAAGTCAAACCGTAGTCCTGCAATTGATGTTGCATCCACACCACTTGAGAGCAAGATGCAGAAGCAGCAACATACTCAGCTTCAGCTGTAGAAATCGCCACTGTTTGTTGTTTCTTGCATTGCCAAGAAATGAGCCTATCACCCAGAAACTGGCATCCCGCAGATGTAGATTTCCTGTCACTGTCAGTACCTCCAAAATTGCTGTCAGAAAAAGCAAACAAGTCAAAATTGGAATCCCTCGGATACCACAGGCCAAACCGAGGTCGGCCTTTAAGATACCGAAAGATCCTTTTAACAGCAGTAAGGTGAGAAGTTTTAGGATTAGCCTGATAGCGTGCACAGTTGCAAACAGCAAACATAATGTCCGGACGGCTAGCTGTGAGATACATCAATGACCCGATCATGGACCTATATTGACGTTGATTGACAGACTCTCCTTCTTCATCTTCAGTCAATAATGGTCTCTCTGCCATAGGTGTTTCAGCAGGCTTTGCGTCCGTGAATTTGAATTTTGCCAGCACATCATCCACATACTTCCCTTGATGAATAAGAATTCCTTGTGAACTCTGCTTGACTTGTAGACCCAAAAACAGTGTCATTTCCCCCAGAGCACTCATTTCAAACTTCTTCTTCATAACTCTCTCGAATTCCTTGCAAAGATCCTCACTTGTAGATCCGAAAATGATATCATCAACATAGATTTGAACCAAGATTTGATCACGTCCTACCTTCTTGATAAACAGAGTCTGGTCTATGGTGCCACGCGTATACCCATGAGCCAACAAATGCTCTGTTAGTGTGGCATACCAAGCTCGAGGAGCCTGGTGTAACCCGTACAGTGCCTTGTCTAACTTGTAAGCGTATTCAGGATGATCTGGATGCACGAACCCTGGTGGCTGCTCGACAAAAAATTCCTCCTTCACATCTCCATAGAGAAACGCGGTTTTGACATCCATCTGATAAACAGTGAATCCCATATATGACGCGTAAGCCAAAAAGATCCGGATGGCTTCAAGTCGTGCAACCGGAGCATATACTTCATCATAATCCAGTCCTTCAATTTGTCTAAATCCCTGAACCACCAGCCTTGCTTTGTTTCGAACGATAACTCCTGCAGAATCCTGCTTGTTTCGAAATACCCATCTAGTTCCAAGCTTACGTTTTCCTGTTGGCAACTTGACGAGCTTCCATACTCCAAGTTTTTCAAACTGGTTCAGCTCTTCGTGCATAGCATCTACCCAGCCAGGTTCCTGCAAAGCTATATCAATAGTTTTAGGTTCGATTTGAGAAAGATAACAAGAATATAAGCAAGTGTTAATGGTTCCTGTTTGACTCCTGGTCAAAATTCCTGCATTTACAGGACCAATCACATTCTCGATTGGGTGATTGCGTTGAACGCTCGTAGGTATGGCCAAATCAGGTACAGTCTCCTCTTCAGTGGTGGTGTTGCTAGACTCCCCCTCATTAGGTGCTGTAGTAGTGTGAACTACAGAAGAAGTGACAACACAATCCTCAGGAATTGGTTCAGGAAATAAAGCAGAGTCACTAGTTGATGCACCCTCAGGAGATCGATTGACCATCGGAGTTGGTGTAGGATGTTGCGTAAACACCATTCCCGGTGGATCAATGGTATGATGCCTCACGTTGTCTTGCATCTGTGATTCGTCTTCCGTATCTTCAAACGACAATGGTTGTTTGGGAATAGACACACCTGCAACTGAAACATCACTTGACAAAATGTTAAATGATTTAAACAGAGCAGAATAATCGTATAACCAATCTGGACCAACTCTAGCGTCCGTAGCATTCTCTTCAAGCCATTCAATGTTGCATGACTCGACGACCTTTTTAGTTACTTTGTTGTATACCCTATAAGCAGAGCCTTTCGCATATCCAACAAAGTAACATTCGTCACCTTTGACTTCAAACTTTCCGTTGGAGTCCATTAGTAATAATACACATGGACAACCAAAGATACGAAAGTGTGAAACCGAAGGTTTATGTCCTTCCAGAATCTCATAAGGGGTTTTCATGTGACGTTTGTTAACTAAAGCATGATTCTGGATATAACAAGCCGTGCTAACTGCCTCGGCCCAAAAGAAGCTAGGAAGCTTTGAATCAGCCAGCATAGTACGCGCAACTTCAATGAGAGTACGATTCCTTCTTTCAGCCACTCCATTTTGTTGTGGAGTTCGAGGCGCACTGAACTGACGATCGATTCCCTTATCAATGCAGAAAGTATCCAAAGTAACGTTCTTGAATTCTGTCCCATTGTCTGATCGAATAACCTTCACCTTAGTACTCGCTTTATTTTCAGCCAAAGTAATAAATTGTTTTACCAAGACAGCAGTTTCATTTTTGTGGCTGAGAAAATACACCCAAGTGTAACGAGAGTAATCATCGACGATTACCAGACAGTAAGCTTTCTTCCCAATGCTCAGCACATTCACTGGACCTAAAAGATCCATGTGAAGTAGTTCGAGGACAGCTTTTGTCGAGAGTACTGGTTTAGTCTTATGAGGTTTTCGATGAGCTTTCCCTTTCGCACAAGCAACACATTTCTCCACCAACATGAAGTCCTTGATTGGAAGATCACGTACCAGTTGACCTTTAGCTAGACGGTTCAGATTTTTCATATTCACATGCCCAAGTCGACGATGCCACAACAGACCATCATGCTCCGAAATTTTTGAAAATAGACAAGTGATCTCTTCACACGGTTTCTTGTTCATATCAATGACGTAAGCATTACCTTTCCTTTCAGCTGTCATCAAGAACCAATCTTCTGGAATAACAATCCCAGGCTTAAGAACATGACATCCCTTCTTCGTGAAATGAACTGAATTCCCTCGATCACAGATCTGCGAAATACTTAACAGATTGTGTTTCAGTTCTGGTACATAATTAACATTTTCAAAACTTAAGACGCCGTTTCGAACAGTTCCTTTTAACGTGATTCTGCCTGACTCTCCTCCCGCAAATGAGACATATCCACCATTAAACTCTTTGATATTTTCCAGTTGGGATAAGTCTCCTGTCATGTGCCTGGAACAGCCACTATCCATGTACCAGAGGCGCACGGTAGTCCTCCACAGCTGTTCCTGCACGATTAGCGGGATTAGTTAGATTTAGGAACCCAGCCCATAGTGGATCTGGGTTTTCCTTGTGCATCAATATACGTCACTCTCTGCCACACTAAATTATCTTTATTCAGAAATTTTGAAACATCCCCTTTGGCGACATTTTGATGACATGATTTCATTGAATTGGATTGCATGCCATTAGCTTTAGGTTTCCAAAACTGTCTTGACCAGTTAGAATTGAAACTTTCATAAGCGTTACCAAAAGAATTACTTCGATTTCGCTGAAAATTTGTTTGTCTATTCTGATATTGATTATAGCGTTTGGCTGCATTCCAATCCTGATCAGAAGGTCTAGTCCTGTGATAGTTGTTCTTCATTGTCTTAGTCTTTGCAGACATCATGGACTTCGAACAGTGATATCGATTAGACGTGACCTTCTGATTTCGCTCTGATGTTTTCTTGTTCGGTGTCCTTGGGAGTTTGTCACAATTTCTGGCAATGTGACCAGCAATGCCACAGTTAAAACATGTTTGACGTTTCACATTTTGAATATTCTTGACATTTTGACTCTGTTTGCTTGATTTCGTGTGATTTGATGTTTTAGTTTTCTGAACGTGTTTGACTTGTGGTTTTTCTTTAGACAACTTTTCTTCTAGTGATCTCTCTCTTAGATCAGCATCCCTTTCATTGTTACTTAATCTTGATTCCGAATTTGAACATGTACGAGTTTCATCCAAATGCGTTTTATCAAGGCATTTGTCATCTGAAACCGATTCAGGTTCACTTCCCGAACAAGAAGAAGTCTCAACATTATGCTCTTCCTCAATGCATTTGTCATGTGAAACTGATTCAGATTCTTTTTCTGAGCCTAAAGAAGTTTCATCAATATGCATTTTCTCAGAGCATTTATCATGTGACACAGATTCAGGTTCATTGTTTAACACAGTTTCCAATGGGGTCCCACTAGATTCAACATTAGGGACACCCACTGAGACAGATTCAGAAGAAGAATCAGGATACTCTTGATTTTCTTGAGAAGTCATTTCAGTGGTTTCACTGAATGCATCCTGAGGGACCTCACCTGTAACATTTTCACAAGCTGAAACATTAGAGATGTTAGGATCACAAACATTAGTTGAAAAACAACCATCACCACACTTATTGTTCAAATCATCCACACAAACATTATCAGTTTTGCCCAAAACAACAGGCTCACAAGACGAAACATAAGCTGAAAACGACGCAAACAAAGAACTAGTAAAAGCAATGTCCGACTCAGTTGGTTCAGAATAATGTTCAAAATATGGTTCAGAAACATTTGAAATAATAACCGGTTCACTCCCATGAACATCATCACACTTTACTTCAGAGCTATCATCTGCACACGAAGATGAAACATTAGGATCAATTGTGCCTTTGTGAACAAAATTTATAGGAGCAGACTTCCTTTTCTCAATTGGTCTGTCATTGAACGATGACTTATTATTTTTGTGACCATAAGTCATTTTACTTTCATTAGTCATCTCCTCCTCAGTCATGGGTAAATAAGTATAATTATCATTATAGGGAGGAGGAGCCTTATTAAAACCCAAACCACACCCTTTCTTTTCCTTGTATGCGAGCTGTTGATCACAAAGATTTTTAACCAATTTACTGGAAGAATCAAACTTCTTGATATTTAATTCATTAATTTGATATCTGTTTCGAATATCTTCCAGTTCTTTAGTTAAAATGCATACCTTTTCTTGAGCTTCTAGAAAATGGGCTGTTTTTACACTCACATCATCCTTTAGCTTGATGATGTCTTTTCGCTGAGCTTCAATCTTTTCTTTATAAAGCTTCTCATTTTTTGACAAAGTAAAATTTTTATTTTTTATGTCATTATAATCTTGAATGAGCTCAGCGTTGTGTATTCTGTAAGCCTCAACCCTTTCCCTACATTCAGGAGTACAGAAAACAGAAATTACCTCTTCTTTAGTGAGACCTTTAACAGGAGCTGAAAGAATTTGAGTCATGAATGCAAAATCATCAGCTTCAGTCTCTTCCTCTGGCTTTGGGCTATGTTCGCTTGAAGTCATGAAAGCAATGTTGGATGTAGCAGTTTGATTCTCTGGAGCTGATATGTTCAGACGCTCAATTTCTGAAGTCCAATCAAAGTTGAGGTTGGGCTGAACCACCAGTGCTTGTGCTAATCCTTGCGGCGGTGGACTTCCAGAAGCAGCAGCATCTGCTATACTTGTAGTGGTCACAAGAGCTCTTTCTCGATTAGGAGTTGCAGGTTGGGCAGGAGTTGCAGGAGTTTGATCTCTATTTATAAGTGGCTTCGGGCAGTTTCGAGCATAGTGTCCTTCCTCATGACAGTTGAAGCAACGAAGATTAAAGGGCACTTTAGCAGCTCCATTCCATGCATTTCCCCACCTGTTTTTACCTGTTCTTTTCACAAACTTTTGGGCTCTGAAAGCTGCCATCGCCATCTGCCAGGTGATGTCCATTTCTTCAACATCATCTGGATGAATCTGTTTCAGATCATCAGGACACCACTTTGGTGGATCAAGTTTTCCTGCAATAAAAGCATTCAAACAGTTGATCACTGAAGCTGCGATATCCAAGTTTTCCTTTGATTGTTTAGCAAAGAAAGCTATCATTTCGTTGTTAGCAGCGGAAGCAGAAGCAGCAGTAGAGACATTTCCAGAATTTGGAATTGAAGCAGGAGAAGCTGGAGAGACGACTTGATTAGAGGATCCAGATGAGTGCACCTTTGCTGAAGTTGGAGTAGTGGATGAAGTATTGCGAAACATCTGAAAACCACCTTGAGACAATAATGCTGTGTTGTTGTTGTTAGAGGAAGCGGGAGCAATGGAGAAACCAGCAGCTAGCATACTGTTCTTGTAATTTGTTTCTCTTTGCTTATCATCCAGTTCGCATGCCTTAATGTGAGAGATCATCTCTGACAGAGTGCATCTAGCGAGATCTTTAGTCTTCTTGATCATAGCAACATGATGATCCCAACTCTTTGGTAGTGCATTAAGAAGTTGTCGATTTGTGGATGCATTTGTTGTATGAATTTCTTCCATTTGCATTTGGGTGATCAGCTTCACAAACCTCTGAATCTGATTGTCTACCGTTTCACCATAAATATGGTTGAAGTTGTTGAAGTTTTGTTGCAGCAGATTTCTTCGACTCTCTTTCATGTCTTCGTTTCCTTCATATACTTCAATCAGAGAATCCCACAATTCTTTAGCAGATTTGCAGGTGCGAAAACCAATAGCAATATCAGGACCCAAACCCATGGTTAAGTAGGAAAGAGCTCGATCATCTTTTTCAACAATGAGCAAATCATCTTCAGTGTACTGATCCCTAGGTTTCTTTACCTTAAGACCTGGTTCAGTTGAGCTTTCCATCATGATTTCCCTAGGACCTCGCAAAATGCTTCGCCATAGCTTATAATCCTTAACCTTCAGATGCTGTTCAAAGCGCCACTTCCACTCAGGAAAATCATTAGCATCAGTTAACCTAGGAATGCGTGTTGTGGTACCAAGCTTTGAATCCAATTCTTGTTGTTCTTTAAGGGCAGTCAATTCACTGTTGTTTGACGACATGTTTAATTAATTAGTTAATTAATTAATTGATTTTTGTTTTAAGTCCAAAAGTCAACAGTTCAAATGTCCGTAAATCAGTGTCGTTGCGAGTCGTAACAACTGGGTCGAAACTGCTGTGGTTGCGAGTCGTAACTGCTGTGGTTGCGAGCCGTAACTAAAACAGAATGAGCCGAAACCAAGGTTGCGAGTCGTAACAACTTTTGGTTGCGAGTGGAGACTGACTACTGGTTGCGAGTCGCAACTGAAACAGGATGAACCGAAACCGTGGTGAATGCGAGTCGAAACCAAAACGTGATGAACCGCAACAATGATGGTTGCGAGTCGTAACCAGAACGTGATGAACCGCAACAATGATGGTTGCGAGTCGAAACCTGCAAAAGAATAAACGATAAGATCTGTTTACTCGTAATCCCGATTTTTCAGCACTTCCAAAATTCAAAGATATCGTAATCTTTGAATCTGTTGATCACCAACTTCCCGTAAAATCAGCAAACACCTTTTTCAGAAATCAACAAACCAAAATCAGTATAATTTTTGATGAATCGGTCATGAACAGTTTAAGTATTTCACTGCAAAACAAGTAACCAAACAGATCAGTAGCACAAACGATTCTTGAATCCGAATGATATCAAAACCGAGCCCTTGAATGGCTTCAATGGCTCTGATACCAATTGTAAAACCCGTTAGGATCTTTCAATGATATCAACCTTTAACTTGTGAAGGTGCGGAAAACAATCACAAGCCGATTCAAGAATGAATTATAATAATCAACACAAGAATAATATATGAAATAACAAACCGAAATCTTGCATTCAATGATCAAGCAAAGACTGATACAAGACTTCAAACACAACCGGTTCCTTGTGTCTCTTGTGTCGCCACTAATCAGTTCATCAACAACCTCAAACAATGAGGTAATAGTATGCTTAAATACAAAACAACTAGACCACTAACCTAAGCCCATTGCGACACAAGACCACTAACCCAAACACTAACATAACCGGCCCAAACATGTAAACTAAACATAAACATAATCAACCCTCAAACTATGCTAACCTACATGAATAAACCTTCAGGTTCCAACATGAATAAGTTTCGGTGTTCTCGGATTGATTTCGGTAAATTTCGGTTTGTTTCGATGTGATTTTGGACTGTTTCATTCAAATTTCGTTGTGATTCTGCATATTGATCTGAAGTTACTTGTGTGTGATTAGATCTGAGTTGAGTTGCAGGTCATTATTTTTGTTGGAACGAGAAATAGATCTGAGTTGAATTTTGATAATCATCAAAAACACGTTAAAACAAACTTAATCACAGATCTTAATCGGAACATATGTGTTGTTAAAAACGATCTGAATGTGAAATTTGACTCTGATTTGGTTGATTTTCGATCAGTTTCGGCATGTTGTTCGTGTTAATTCAATTGATTCTGGACTGAGTTTAGAAAATTTTTAGTGATTACGGACTGATTCGACTGAGTTTCGAACTGTTTTGGTTAGATTTCGGCGACCATTTCGGTTGATTTGTGAAAAAGTTTTGGTGTTATCGGATCCATTTCGATTAAGATCTTGATCAATTATGCGAAGATATTGATTCAGTTCATTTGGTTTGTTTAGTATTTCATAGTGAAAATCAAAGAATCGAGTTTGAACGTTTCTGTTAGTTTTAGATCATTTTCGAACTGATTTTGGTTGTTTTCGATAAAGTTTCGGTGAATTTTGGACTGAATTCATTTGTGATTTAGGTCCGTAGTTTTGTTGGTTGATTATGACAGAAGATTGAAAGTTAAAATTAGTGTTGCTGTTAAAAAAAAAGTGAGTGATAGTGGCGGGATTGCAGCTGAAATTGAAAACAAACATTAGGGATTTTTTAAATAAATAATCAAACATAAAAGTGAAAAGTTTTATAAAAAAATGATGTTGAAATGTCACTTTGATGGAAATCTCATAAAATTCAAAAGTCAATAATAAACTTTGAAAAGAAATAATAGTAGGGTTCTTTTGGTGAAAACGACATTTTATAGTTCGGATTGTTTTTCAAAAGGTTGTAAAAGTGGGCAGTGAATTTTATCAAGATTGGACCGAGATTGTTTCAATTGGGTCGAGATTCGAGTTTGGGCTATTTGGGCTACATAATTTGAGTTGGGAAAATAAGCATTTGGTTTAGGTTTGGGCCGCAAGTTTGATTCAATAATCAAGTGGATCTTGTATTGGGCCAAAATTACTTGGGCATTAAAAATTTGGGCTTCTATTGTTGAACAGGTTTGATTAGTGGGCCTCTAGCTTGTGGATTTAAATTGGGATACAAATGTTTAGTGGGCTTTGTGGAAATTGAAATTTTATGGACATTGAGCTAAAACAATTTGTGAACCAAGTCGTTTAAAGTACACCAACTCGCACGAATTGTTCAAGATTGGTTGAATTCCAGATCGTGTGTAAACTCAGTTTGTTTGAAAAGTCTATTGTGTGAATTTTTGACACCGAAACATGGATAATGAAGAATATTTTGCGTATTTTGTATTACGAATCTCAGCAATTCTATCCTGAAAAAATGGAAGAAAAACCAGTTTCAACAGAAGAAGTTTCAGAAAAAGCTCAATTTTTTTATCAATCATCAGATGAAGAAAGCGATGATGACAGTGAAAAAATTCAAAAACTTGAAAATTATCAAAGAGAATTATCACCTGAAAGTTTCAAATTTTGTTTTGCAGATAAATTGGAAAAGCTAAAAGAAAGACTAGCTGAAAGAGAGAAGAATCATAAAGCAACAACTGTTGAAAAGAAAGTCAAAACTGAGGAAAATATTAAAGTGGTAAAGCAGAGGGTTGAAGAAATTCCAGCTATCAAGGATGAGAAGGAAGCTGAGGCTGAAACGATGTTTGAGAAGTGCTCAAAATGTGATAAATCTGGATCAGAAAATGTCAAACTTCTGAAAGATGTGGAGAGTTTGACATTAGAAAACAAAATATTAAAAGAAAATGAAAAAGAATTTCAAAATAAAATAATATTTTTGGAAAATGAAAAATTGAAAATGGAGAAAGATTTTAAAAATCAAATAAAAATTTTAGAAAATGAAGATGTTTGGATAAAATTGTAAAACAAAGTTTTAAAAGAAAAAGAAACAGAATTTCAAAATCAAATAAAAGTTTTAGGAAACGAAAAATCTTTTTTAGATAAAAATAAAATTGAAAATGAAAAGGCAATAAATTCTTATCTTGAGAAAATCACTCAACTTGAAAATGAAGTTGAGAGTTCGAAAAAACAAATTGATGAGTTAGAAAAGAAATTGAAAGGTTTTGTGACCTCGTCAGTTATGCTAGATCATTTATGTCCAAAACCGATCAATGAAATTCCAATAAGTGACGATGTCACAAATTATGACAAAGTCATAATTGAAGATTGTGATGATAAAACTGATGATGAAAAAGAGAAAAAGAAAATCTTTTTGAAATTAAAAGAAAAATTTCAAGAAACTGTTTTACGTTACACAGAAAAAGGTGAATGCTCAAAGCATAAACCTGTAAAGAAGAATGTGGATCAAAAACAAAATGTTAAAAATTCAGAAAATGTTCAAAACAAAAATAAAAGATCATCAGTTCAATCATCCAATCAAAAATCACAAAAAGTTAAAAATGAAAACTCAAAAAATGTTGGTAATAAGTGGTGCAGGTTTAATCACAGTGCTCAAAAGTCAAATCCAGCTTACAAGAGGAGTGAAGACGATAAGCAACCAGAGAACACAGTCCATTCGATCATCTTCAAACCTACTGTTCTTCAAGATCTCATAAACAACAACATCAAGAACACTCTGATTTCGTCACGTTGATTAGATTACGCGTGTGTTGTGTGTAGATTGAGTCGAAACTCTGTTTGGTTGTTGTCGTTTCGTAATAAACGTTGTTTAACTACGTCTTCGCGCACGATTACCGTTCAATTTAACGGATTCCGCACGTTAAATCGAATCCACCGCAGATCTAGTGATCGTTTACGATCCGATCCTGTACTCACAAGATATATCACCCTTGCCCTTGATTTTCTTGACTGTATATCTCTTAAATATCAACATATACACATGTGATTTATTTACGAAGATTTTTCAATGCCGAGAACCTCTAACAGAGAGTAAAAAAGGTGTAAGGTTCACAATGGTGTAAAATTAAAATGGGATATACCGGGCTAGTATTCGAGTTACAGGAACAATGGCCAAACCAACCACCCAAGAATGGAATCGTCGAGCGAAAACACTTGACAACCTCCTAGAAGGAGCTTTTCTTGCCCCTAGACCTTTCTCCATCAATTAGGAATATGATGTCGTCACTAACACACATTCCTTAAATTGTAGCCAATTTATGAGTGATATTTTTTTGGTGTCTAATCCGCATATATATCACCATTGCCCTTGATTTTCTTGACTGTACATCTCTTAAATGTCAACATATACACGTGTGATTTAGTTTACGAAGATTTTTCAATGCCGAGAAACTCGATCAGAGAGTAAAAAAGGCGTAAGGTTCACAATTGTGTAAAATTAAAATGTGATATACCGGGGTAGGATTCGAGTTACAGGAACAAGGGCCAAACCAACCACCCAAGTATGGAATCGTCGAGCGAAAACACTTGACAACCACCTAGAAGAAGCTTTTCTTGCCACCATACCTTTCTCCATCAATTAGGAATCTGATGCCGTCACTAAACACATTCCTTAAATTGTAGCCATTTGTTGAGTGTTTTTTTTTTGTGTCTAATCCTCATATATATCATCATTTCCCTTGATTTTCTTGACTGTATATCTCTTAAATGTCAACATATACACGTGTGATTTAGTTTACGAAGATTTTTCAATGCCGAAAACCTCGATCGGAGAGTAAAAAAGACGTAAGGTTCACAATGGTGTCAAATTAAAATGGGATATACCGGGCTAGGATTCGAGTTACAGGAACAAGGGCCAAATCAACCACCCAAGAATGGAATCGTCGAGCGAAAACACTTGATAACCTCCTAGAAGCAGCTTTTCTTGCCACCAGACATTTCTCTATCAATTAGGAATCTGATGCCGTCACTAAACACATTCCTTAAATTGAAGCCATTTGTTGAGTGTTTTTTTTTGGTGTCTAATCCGCATATATATCACGATTATCCTTGATTTTCTTGACTGTACATCTCTTAAATGTCAACATATAAACGTGTGATTTAGTTTACGAAGATTTTTCAATGCCGAGAACTTCGATCAGAGAGTAAAAAAGGCGTAAGGTTCACAATGGTGTCAAATTAAAATGGGATATACCGGGCTAGGATTCGAGTTACAGGAACAAGGGCCAAATCAACCACCCAAGAATGGAATCGTCGGGCAAAAACACTTGATAACCTCCTAGAAGCAGTTTTTCTTGCCACCAGACCTTTCTCTATCAATTAGGAATGTGATGCCGTCAATAAACACATTCCTTAAATTGTAGCCATTTGTTGAGTGTTTTTTTTTGTGTCTAATCCGCATATATTTCACCATTGTCCTTGATTTTCTTGATTGTACCTCTCTTAAATGTCAACATATACACGTGTGATTTAGTTTACGAAGATTTTTCAATGCCGAGAACCTCGATCAGAGAGTAAAAAAGGCGTAAGGTTCACAATGGTGTAAAACTAAAATGGGGTATACCGGGCTAGGATTCGAGTTACAGGAACAAGGGCCAAACCAACCACCCAAGAATGGAATCGTCGAGCGAAAACACTTGACAACCTCCTAGAAGCAGCTTTTCTTGCCACCATACCTTTCTCCATCAATTAGGAATCTGATGCCGTCACTAAACACATTCCTTAAATTGTAGCCATTTGTTGAGTGTTTTTTTTTTTGTTTTTAATCCGCATATATATCATCATTGCCCTTGATTTTCTTGACTGTATATCTCTTAAATGTCAACATATACACGTGTGATTTAGTTTACGAAGATTTTTCAATGCCGAAAACCTCGACCAGAGAGTAAAAAAGGCGTAAGGTTCACAATGGTGTCAAATTAAAATGGGATATACCGGGCTAGGATTCGAGTTACAGGAAGAAAGGGCCAAATCAACCACCCAAGAATGGAATCGTCGAGCGAAAATACTTGATAACCTCCTAGAAGCAGCTTTTCTTGCCACCAGAAATTTCTCGATCTATTAGGAATCTGAAGCCGTCACTAAACACATTCCTTAAATTGTAGCCATTTGTTGTGTGTTTTTTTTTGTGTCTAATCCGCATATATATCACCATTGTCTTTGATTTTCTTGACTGTACATCTCTTAAATGTCAACATATACACGTGTGATTTAGTTTACGAAGATTTTTCAATTTCGAGAACCTCGATCAGAGAGTAAAAAAGGCGTAAGGTTCACAATGGTGATAAATTAAAATGGGATATACCGTGCTAGGATTCGAGTAACAGGAACAAGGGCCAAACCAACCACCCAATAATGGAATCGTCGAGCGAAAACACTTGACAACCTCCTAGAAGCAGCTTTTCTTGCCACCATACCTTTCTCCATCAATTAGGAATCTGATGCCGTCACTAAACACATTCCTTAAATTGTAGACATTTGTTGAGTGTTTTTTTTTGTGTCTAATCCGCATATATATCATCATTGCCCTTGATTTTCTTGACTGTATATCTCTTAAATGTCAACATATACACGTGTGATTTAGTTTACGAAGATTTTTCAATGCCGAGAACCTCGATCAGAGAGTAAAAAGGGCGTAAGGTTCACAATGGTGTAAAATTAAAATGGGATATACCGGGCAAGAATTCGGGTTACAGGAACAAGGGCAAAATCAACCACCCAAGAATGGAATCGTCGAGCGAAAACACTTGATAACCTCCTAGAAGCAGCTTTTCTTTCCACCAGACCTATCTCTATAAATTAGGAATCTGATGCCGTCACTAAACACATTCCTTAAATTGTAGCCATTTATTGAGTGTTTTTTTGTGACTAATCCGCATATATATCACCATTGCCCATGATTTTCTTGATTGTATATCTCTTAAATATCAACATATACACGTGTGAATTAGTTTACAAATATTTTTCAATGCCGAGAACCACGATCAGAGAGTAAAAAAGGCGTAAGGTTCACAATGGTGTCAAATTAAAATGGGATATACCGGGCTAGGATTCGAGTTACAGGAACAAGGGCCAAACCAACCACCCAAGAATGGAATCGTCGAGCGAAAACACTTGAAAACCTCGTAGAAGCAGCTTTTCTTACCACCAGACCTTTCTCCATCAATTAGGAATTTGATGCCGTCACTAAACACATTCCTTAAATTGTAGCCATTTGTTGAGTGTTTTTTTTGGTGTCTAATCCGCATATATATCACCATTGTCCTTGATTTTCTTGACTGTATATCTCTTAAATATCAACATATACACATGTGATTTAGTTTACGAAGATTTTTCATTGCCGAGAACCTCGATCAGAGAGTAAAAAAGGCGTAAGGTTCACAATGGTGTAAAATTAAAATGGGATATACCGGGCAAGGATTCGAGTTACAGGAACAAGGGCAAAATCAACCACCCAAGAATGGAATCGTCGAGCGAAAACACGTGATAACCTCCTAGAAGCAGCTTTTCTTTCCACCAGACCTATCTCTATAAATTAGGAATCTGATGCCGTCACTAAACACATTCCTTAAATTGTAGCCATTTGTTGAGTGTTTTTTTTGTGACTAATCCGCATATATATCACCATTGCCCATGATTTTCTTGATTGTATATCTCTTAAATATCAACATATACACGTGTGAATTAGTTTACAAATATTTTTCAATGCCGAGTTCCACGATCAGAGAGTAAAAAAGGCGTAAGGTTCACAATGGTGTAAAATTAAAATGGGATATACCGGGCTAGGATTCGAGTTACAGGAACAAGGGCCAAACCAACCACCCAAGAATGGAATCGTCGAGCGAAAACACTTGAAAACCTCGTAGAAGCAGCTTATCTTGCCACCAGACCTTTCTCCATCAATTAGGAATCTGATGCCGTCACTAAACACATTCCTTAAATTGTAGCCATCTGTTGAGTGTTTTTTTTTGTTTTTAATCCGCATATATATCATCATTGCCCATGATTTTCTTGACTGTATATCTCTTAAATGTCAACATATACACGTGTGATTTAGTTTACGAAGATTTTTCAATGCCGAAAACCTCGATCAGAGAGTAAAAAAGGCGTAAGGTTCACAATGGTGTCAAATTAAAATGGGATATACCGGGCTAGGATTCGAGTTACAGGAAGAAAGGGCCAAATCAACCACCCAAGAATGGAATCGTCGAGCGAAAATACTTGATAACTTCCTAGAAGCAGCTTTTCTTGCCACCAGAAATTTCTCGATCTATTAGGAATCTGATGCCGTCACTAAACACATTCCTTAAATTGTAGCCATTTGTTGTGTGTTTTTTTTTTTTGTGTCTAAACTGCATATATATCACCATTGTCTTTGATTTTCTTGACTGTACATCTCTTAAATGTCAACATATACACGTGTGATTTAGTTTACGAAGATTTTTCAATTCCGAGAACCTCGATCAGAGAGTAAAAAAGGCGTAAGGTTCACAATGGTGATAAATTAAAATGGGATATACCGGGCTAGGATTCGAGTTACAGGAACAAGGGCCAAACCAACCACCCAATAATGGAATCGTCGAGCGAAAACACTTGACAACCTCCTAGAAGCAGCTTTTCTTGCCACCATACCTTTGTCCATCAATTAGGAATCTGATGACGTCACTAAACACATTCCTTAAATTGTAGCCATTTGTTGAGTGTTTTTTTTTGTGTCTAATCCGCATACATATCATCATTGCCCTTGATTTTCTTGACTGTATATCTCTTAAATGTCAACATATACACGTGTGATTTAGTTTACGAAGATTTTTCAATGCCGAGAACCTCGATCAGAGAGTAAAAAAGGCGTAAGGTTCACAATGGTGTAAAATTAAAATGGGATATACCGGGCAAGGATTCGAGTTACAGGAACAAGGGCAAAATCAACCACCCAAGAATGGAATCGTCGAGCGAAAACACGTGATAACCTCCTAGAAGCAGCTTTTCTTTCCACCAGACCTATCTCTATAAATTAGGAATCTGATGCCGTCACTAAACACATTCCTTAAATTGTAGCCATTTGTTGAGTGTTTTTTTTGTGACTAATCCGCATATATATCACCATTGCCCATGATTTTCTTGATTGTATATCTCTTAAATATCAACATATACACGTGAGAATTAGTTTACAAATATTTTTCAATGCCGAGAACCACGATCAGAGAGTAAAAAAGGCGTAAGGTTCACAATGGTGTAAAATTAAAATGGGATATACCGGGCTAGGATTCGAGTTACAGGAACAAGGGCCAAACCAACCACCCAAGAATGGAATCGTCGAGCGAAAACACTTGAAAACCTCGTAGAAGCAGCTTTTCTTACCACCAGACCTTTCTCCATCAATTAGGAATTTGATGCCGTCACTAAACACATTCCTTAAATTGTAGCCATTTGTTGAGTGTTTTTTTTGGTGTCTAATCCGCATATATATCACCATTGTCCTTGATTTTCTTGACTGTATATCTCTTAAATATCAACATATACACATGTGATTTAGTTTACGAAGATTTTTCATTGCCGAGAACCTCGATCAGAGAGTAAAAAAGGCGTAAGGTTCACAATGGTGTAAAATTAAAATGGGATATACCGGGCAAGGATTCGAGTTACAGGAACAAGGGCAAAATCAACCACCCAAGAATGGAATCGTCGAGCGAAAACACGTGATAACCTCCTAGAAGCAGCTTTTCTTTCCACCAGACCTATCTCTATAAATTAGGAATCTGATGCCGTCACTAAACACATTCCTTAAATTGTAGCCATTTGTTGAGTGTTTTTTTTGTGACTAATCCGCATATATATCACCATTGCCCATGATTTTCTTGATTGTATATCTCTTAAATATCAACATATACACGTGTGAATTAGTTTACAAATATTTTTCAATGCCGAGTTCCACGATCAGAGAGTAAAAAAGGCGTAAGGTTCACAATGGTGTAAAATTAAAATGGGATATACCGGGCTAGGATTCGAGTTACAGGAACAAGTGCCAAACCAACCACCCAAGAATGGAATCGTCGAGCGAAAACACTTGAAAACCTCGTAGAAGCAGCTTTTCTTACCACCAGACCTTTCTCCATCAATTAGGAATTTGATGCCGTCACTAAACACATTCCTTAAATTGTAGCCATTTGTTGAGTGTTTTTTTTGGTGTCTAATCCGCATATATATCACCATTGTCCTTGATTTTCTTGACTGTATATCTCTTAAATATCAACATATACACGTGTGATTTAGTTTACGAAGATTTTTCATTGCCGAGAACCTCGATCAGAGAGTAAAAAAGGCGTAAGGTTCACAATGGTGTAAAATTAAAATGGGATATACCGGGCTAGCATTCGAGTTACAGGAACAAGGTCCAAACCAACCACCCAATAATGGAATCGTCGAGCGAAAACACTTCACAACCTCCTAGAAGCAGCTTTTCTTACCACCAGACCTTTCTCCATCAATTAGGAATCTAATGCCGTCACTAAACACATTCCTTAAATTGTAGCCATTTGTTGAGTGTTTTTTTGTATCTAATCCGCATATATATCACCATTGCCCTTGATTTTCTTGACTGTATATCTCTTAAATATCAACATATACATGTGTGATTTAGTTTACGAAGATTTTTCAATGCCGAGAACCTTGATTAGAGAGTAAAAAAGGCGTAAGGTTCACAATGGTGTAAAATTAAAATGGGATATACCGGGATAGGATTCGAGTTACAGGAACAAGGGCCAAACCAACCACCCAAGAATGGAATCGTCTAGCGAAAACACTCGATAACCTCCTAGAAGTAGCTTTTCATGCCACCAGACCTTTCTCCATCAATTAGAAATCTGATGTCGTCACTAAACACATTCCTTAAATTGTAGCCATTTGTTGAGTGATTTTTTTTGGTGTCTAATCCGCATATATATCACCATTGCCCTTGATTTTCTTGACTGTATATCTCTTAAATATCAACATATACACGTGTGATTTAGTTTACGAAGATTTTTCAATGCCGAGAACCGCGATCAGAGAGTAAAAAAGGCGTAAGGTTCACAATGGTGTAAAATTAAAATGGGATATACCGGACTAGGATTCGAGTTACAAGAACAAGGGCCAAACCAACCACCCAAGAATAGAATCGTCGAGCGAAAACACTTGATAACCTCCTAGAAGCAGCTTTTCTTGCCAGCAGACCTATCTCCATCAATTAGGAATCTGATCCCGTCACTAAACACATTCCTTAAATTGTAGCCATTTGTTGAGTGAATTTTTTTTTGGTGTCTAATCCGCATATATATCACCATTGCCCTTGATTTTCTTGACTGTATTTCTCTTAAATATCAACATATACACGTGTGATTTAGTTTACAAAGATTTTTCAATCCTAAGAACCTCGACCAGAGAGTAAAAAAGGCGTAAGGTTCACAATGGTGTAAAATTAAAATGGGATATAGTGGGCTATGATTCGAGTTACAGGAACAAGGGCCAAACCAACCACCCAAGTATGGAATCGTTGAGCGAAAACACTTGACAACCTCCTAGAAGCAGCTTTTCTTGCCACCAGACATTTCTCCATCAATTGAGAATCTGATGTCGTCACTAAACACATTCCTTAAATTGTAGCCATTTGCTGAGTGTTTTTTTTTGTGTCTAATCCGCATATATATCACCATTGCCCTTGATTTTCTTGACTGTATATCTCTTAAATATTTACATGTACACGTGTGATTTAGTTTACGAAGATTTTTCAATGCCGAGAACCTCGATCAGAGAGTAAAAAAGGCGTAAGGTTCACAATGGTGTAAAATTAAAATGGGATATACCGGGCTAGGATTCGAGTTACAGGAACAAGGGCCAAACCAACCACCCAAGAATGGAATCGTCGAGTGAAAACACTAGACACCCTCCTAGAAGCAGCTTTTCTTGCCACCAGACCTTTCTCCATCAATTAGGAATCTGATGCCGTCACTAAACACATTCCTTAAATTGTAGCCATTTGTTGAGTGATTTTTTTTTGGTGTCTAATCCGCATATATATCACCATTTCACTTGATTTTCTTGACTGTATATCTCTTAAATGTCAACATATACACGTGTGATTTAGTTTACGAAGATTTTTCAATGCCGAGAACCTCGATTAGAGAGTAAAAAAGGCGTAAGGTTCACAATAGTGTAAAATTAAAATGGGATATACCGAGCTAGAATTCGAGTTACAGAAACAAGGGCCAAACCAACCACCCAAGGAAGGAATGGTCGAGCGAAAAGACTTGACAATCTCCTAGAAGCAGCTTTTCTTGCCACCAGACCTTTCTCCATCAATTAGGAATCTGATGCCGTCACTAAACACATTCCTTAAATTGTAGCCATTTGTTGAGTTTTTTTTTTGTGTCTAATCCGCATATATATCACCATTGCCCTTGATTTTCTTGACTGTATATCTCTTAAATATCAACAAATAACGTGTGATTTAGTTTTCGAAGATTTTTTAATGCAGAGAACCTCGATCAGAGAGTAAAAAAGGAGTAAGGTTCACAATGGTGTAAAATTAATATGGGATATACCGGGCTAGGATTCGAGTTACAGGAACAAGGGCCAAACCAACCACCCAAGAATGGAATCGTCGAGCGAACACACTAGACAACCTCCTAGAAGCAGCTTTTCTTGCCACCAGACATTTCTCCATCAATTAGGAATCTGATGCCATCACTAAACACATTCCTTAAATTGTAGCCATTTGTTGAGTGATTTTTTTTGGTGTCTAATCCGCATATATATCACCATTTCCCTTGATTTTCTTGACTGTATATCTCTTAAATGTCAACATATACACGTGTGATTTAGTTTACGAAGATTTTTCAATGCCGAGAACCTCGATCAGAGAGTAAAAAAGGCGTAAGGTTCACAATGGTGTAAAATTAAAATGGGATATACCGGGCTAGGATTCGAGTTACAGGAACAAGGGCCAAACCAACCACCCAAGGATGGAATCGTGGAGCGAAAAGACTTGAAAATCTCCTAGAAGCAGATTTTCTTGCCACCAGACCTTTCTCCATCAATTAGGAATCTGATGCCGTCACTAAACACATTCCTTAAATTGTAGCCATTTGTTGAGTGTTTTTTTTGTGTCTCATCCGCATATATATCACCATTGCCCTTGATTTTCTTGACTGTATATCTCTTAAATTTCAACATATAACGTGTGATTTAGTTTATGAAGATTTTTCAATGCCGAGAACCTCGATCAGAGAGTAAAAAAGTCGTAAGGTTCACAATGGTGTAAAATTAAAATGGGATATACCGGGCTATGATTCAAGTTACAGGAACAAGGGCCAAACGAACCACCCAAGAATGGAATCGTCGAGCGAAAACACTTGCAACCTCCTAGAAGCCGCTTTTCTAAGCACTAGACCTTTCTCCATCAACTAGGAATCTGATGCCGTCACTAAAAACATTCCTTAAATTGTAGCCATTTGTTGAGTGATTTTTTTTTGTGTCTAATCCGCATATATATCACCATTGCCCTTGATTTTCTTGACTGTATATCTCTTAAATGTCAACATACACACGTGTGATTTAGTTTACGAAGATTTTTCAATGCCGAGAACGTCGATCAGAGTGTAAAAAAGGCGGAAGGTTCACAATGGTGTAAAATTAAAATGGGATATACCGGGCTAGTATTCGAGTTACAGGAACAAGGGCCAAACCACCCACCCAAGAATGGAATCGTCGAGCGAAAACACTTGACAACCTCCTAGAAGCAGCTTTTCTTGCCACCAGACATTTCTCCATCAATTAGGAATCTGATGCCGTCACTAAACACATTCCTTAAATTGTAGCCATTTTTTGAGTGTTTTTTTTGTGTCTAATCCGCATATATATCACCATTGCCCTGGATTTTCTTGACTGTATATCTCTTAAATGTCAAAATATACACGTGTGATTTAGTTTACGAAGAGTTTTCAATGCCGAAAACTTCGATCAGAGAGTAAAACAGACGTAAGGTTCACAATGGTGTAAAATTAAAATTGGATATACCGGAGTAGGATTCGAGTTACAGGAACAAGGGCCAAACCAACCACCCAAGAATAGAATCGTCGAGCGAAAACACTTGACAACCTCCTAGACGCATCTTTTCTTGCCACCAGACCTTTCTCTATCATTTAGGAAACTGTTGCCGTCACTAAACACATTCCTTAAATTATAGCCATTTGTTGAGTGTTTTTTTTATGTCTAATCCGCATATATATCACAATTGCCCTTGATTTTTCTTGACTGTATATCTCTTAAATATCAACATATACACGTGTCATTTAGTTTATGAAGATTTTTCAATGCCGAGAACCTCGATCAGAGAGTAAAAAAGCGTAAGGTTCACAATGGTGTGAAATTAAAATGTGATATACCGGGCTAGGATTCGTGTTACAGGAACAAGGGCCAAACCAACCACCCACGAATGGAATCGTCGAGCGAAAACACTTGACAACCTCCTAGAAGCAGCTTTTCTTACCACCAGACCTTTCTCCATCAATTAGGAATCTGATGCCGTCACTAAACAAATTCCTTAAATTGTAGCCATTTGTTGAGTGTTTTTTTTGGTGTCTAATCCGCATATATATCACCATTGCCCTTGATTTTCTTAACTGTATATCTCTTAAATATCAACATATACTCGTGTGATTTAGTTTACGAATATTTTTGGATGCCGAGAACCTCTATCAGACAGTAAAAAAGGCGTAAGGTTCACAATGGTGTAAGATTAAAATGGGATATACCGGGCTAGGATTCGAGTTACAGGAACAAGGGCTAAACCAACCACCCAAGAATGGAATCGTCGAGCGAAAACACTAGACAACCTCCAAGAAGCAGCTTTTCTTGCCACCAGACATTTCTCCATCAATTAGGAATCTGATGCCATCACTAAACACATTCCTTAAATTGTAGCCATTTGTTGAGTGATTTTTTTTGGTGTCTTATCCGCATATATATCACAATTTCCCTTGATTTTCTTTACTGTATATCTCTTAAATGTCAACATATAAACGTGTGATTTAGTTTACGAAGATTTTTCAATGTCGAGAACCTCGATCAGAGAGTAAAAAAGGCGTAAGGTTCACAATGGTGTAAAATTAAAATGGGATATACCGGGCTAGGATTCGAGTTACAGGAACAAGGGCCAAACCAACCACCCAAGGATGGAATCGTCGAGCGAAAAGACTTGACAACCTCCAAGAAGCAGATTTTCTTGCCACCAGACCTTTCTCCATCAATTAGGAATCTGATGCCGTCACTAAACACATTCCTTAAATTGTAGCCATTTGTTGAGTGTTTTTTTTGTGTCTAATCCGCATATATATCACCATTGCCCTTGATTTTCTTGACTGTATATCTCTTAAATATCAACATATAACGTGTGATTTAGTTTACGAAGATTTTTCAATGCCGATAACCTCGATCAGAGAGTAAAAAAGTCGTAAGGTTCACAATGGTGTAAAATTAAAATGGGATATACCGGGCTATGATTCAAGTTACAGGAACAAGGGCCAAACGAACCACCCAAGAATGGAATCGTCGAGCGAAAACACTTGACAACCTCCTAGAAGCAGCTTTTCTAACCACTAGACCTTTCTCCATCAATTAGGAATCTGATGCCGTCACTAAAAACATTCCTTAAATTGTAGCCATTTGTTGAGTGATTTTTTTTGGTGTCTAATCCGCATATATATCACCATTTCCCTTGATTTTCTTGATTGTATATCTCTTAAATGTCAACATATACACGTGTGATTTAGTTTACGAAGATTTTTCAATGCCGAGAACCTCGATCAGAGAATAAAAAAGGCGTAAGGTTCACAATGGTGTAAATTTAAAATGGGATATACCGGGCTAGGATTTGAGTTACAGGAACAAGGGCCAAAGCAACCACCCAAGAATGGAATCGTCAAGCGAAAACACTTAACAACCTCATAGAAGCAGCTTTTCTTGCACCAGACCTTTCTCCATCAATTAGGAATTTGATGCCGTCACTTAACACATTCCTTAAATTGTAGTCATTTGTTGAGTGATTTTTTTTGTGTCTAATCCGCATATATGTCACCATTGCCCTTGATTTTCTTGACTGTATATCTCTTAAATGTCAACATACACACGTGTGATTTAGTTTACGAAGATTTTTCAATGCCGAGAACGTCGATCAGAGTGTAAAAAAGGCGGAAGGTTCACAATGGTGTAAAATTAAAATGGGATATACCGGGCTAGTATTCGAGTTACAGGAACAAGGGCCAAACCACCCACCCAAGAACGGAATCGTCGAGCGAAAACACTTGACAACCTCCTAGAAGCAGCTTTTCTTGCCACCAGACATTTCTCCATCAATTAGGAATCTGATGCCGTCACTAAACACATTCCTTAAATTGTAGCCATTTTTTGAGTGTTTTTTTTTGTGTTTAATCCGCATATATATCACCATTGCCCTGGATTTTCTTGATTGTATATCTCTTAAATGTCAACATATACACGTGTGATTTAGTTTACGAAGATTTTTCAATGCCGAAAACTTCGATCAGAGAGTAAAACAGACGTAAGGTTCACAATGGTGTAAAATTAAAATTGGATATACCGGAGTAGGATTCGAGTTACAGGAACAAGGGCCAAACCAACCACCCAAGAATAGAATCGTCGAGCGAAAACACTTGACAACCTCCTAGAAGCATCTTTTCTTGCCACCGGACCTTTCTCTATCAATTAGGAAACTGTTGCCGTCACTAAACACATTCCTTAAATTATAGCCATTTGTTGAGTGTTTTTTTTGTGTTTAATCCGCATATATATCACAATTTCCCTTGATTTTTCTTGACTGTATATCTCTTAAATATCAACATATACACGTGTGATTTAGTTTATGAAGATTTTTCAATGCCGAGAACCTCGATCAGAGATTAAAATAGGCGTAAGGTTCACAATGGTGTGAAATTAAAATGTGATATACCGGGCTAGGATTCGTGTTACAGGAACAAGGGCCAAACCAACCACCCAAGAATGGAATCGTCGAGCGAAAACACTTGACAACCTCCTAGAAGCAGCTTTTCTTACCACCAGACCTTTCTCCATCAATTAGGAATCTGATGCCGTCACTAAACACATTCCTTAAATTGTAGCCATTTGTTGAGTGATTTTTTTTGGTGTCTAATCCGCATATATATCACCATTTCCCTTGATTTTCTTGATTGTATATCTCTTAAATGTCAACATATACACGTGTGATTTAGTTTACGAAGATTTTTCAATGCCGAGAACCTCGATCAGAGAATAAAAAAGGCGTAAGGTTCACAATGGTGTAAATTTAAAATGGGATATACCGGGCTAGGATTTGAGTTACAGGAACAAGGGCCAAAGCAACCACCCAAGAATGGAATCGTCAAGCGAAAACACTTAACAACCTCATAGAAGCAGCTTTTCTTGCACCAGACCTTTCTCCATCAATTAGGAATTTGATGCCGTCACTTAACACATTCCTTAAATTGTAGTCATTTGTTGAGTGATTTTTTTTTGTGTCTAATCCGCATATATGTCACCATTGCCCTTGATTTTCTTGACTGTATATCTCTTAAATGTCAACATACACACGTGTGATTTAGTTTACGAAGATTTTTCAATGCCGAGAACGTCGATCAGAGTGTAAAAAAGGCGGAAGGTTCACAATGGTGTAAAATTAAAATGGGATATACCGGGCCAGTATTCGAGTTACAGGAACAAGGGCCAAACCACCCACCCAAGAATGGAATCGTCGAGCGAAAACACTTGACAACCTCCTAGAAGCAGCTTTTCTTGCCACCAGACATTTCTCCATCAATTAGGAATCTGATGCCGTCACTAAACACATTCCTTAAATTGTAGCCATTTTTTGAGTGTTTTTTTTTGTGTTTAATCCGCATATATATCACCATTGCCCTGGATTTTCTTGATTGTATATCTCTTAAATGTCAACATATACACGTGTGATTTAGTTTACGAAGATTTTTCAATGCCGAAAACTTCGATCAGAGAGTAAAACAGACGTAAGGTTCACAATGGTGTAAAATTAAAATTGGATATACCGGAGTAGGATTCGAGTTACAGGAACAAGGGCCAAACCAACCACCCAAGAATAGAATCGTCGAGCGAAAACACTTGACAACCTCCTAGAAGCATCTTTTCTTGCCACCGGACCTTTCTCTATCAATTAGGAAACTGTTGCCGTCACTAAACACATTCCTTAAATTATAGCCATTTGTTGAGTGTTTTTTTTGTGTTTAATCCGCATATATATCACAATTTCCCTTGATTTTTCTTGACTGTATATCTCTTAAATATCAACATATACACGTGTGATTTAGTTTATGAAGATTTTTCAATGCCGAGAACCTCGATCAGAGATTAAAATAGGCGTAAGGTTCACAATGGTGTGAAATTAAAATGTGATATACCGGGCTAGGATTCGTGTTACAGGAACAAGGGCCAAACCACCCACCCAAGAATGGAATCGTCGAGCGAAAACACTTGACAACCTCCTAGAAGCAGCTTTTCTTGCCACCAGACATTTCTCCATCAATTAGGAATCTGATGCCGTCACTAAACACATTCCTTAAATTGTAGCCATTTTTTGAGTGTTTTTTTTTGTGTTTAATCCGCATATATATCACCATTGCCCTGGATTTTCTTGATTGTATATCTCTTAAATGTCAACATATACACGTGTGATTTAGTTTACGAAGATTTTTCAATGCCGAAAACTTCGATCAGAGAGTAAAACAGACGTAAGGTTCACAATGGTGTAAAATTAAAATTGGATATACCGGAGTAGGATTCGAGTTACAGGAACAAGGGCCAAACCAACCACCCAAGAATAGAATCGTCGAGCGAAAACACTTGACAACCTCCTAGAAGCATCTTTTCTTGCCACCGGACCTTTCTCTATCAATTAGGAAACTGTTGCCGTCACTAAACACATTCCTTAAATTATAGCCATTTGTTGAGTGTTTTTTTTGTGTTTAATCCGCATATATATCACAATTTCCCTTGATTTTTCTTGACTGTATATCTCTTAAATATCAACATATACACGTGTGATTTAGTTTATGAAGATTTTTCAATGCCGAGAACCTCGATCAGAGATTAAAATAGGCGTAAGGTTCACAATGGTGTGAAATTAAAATGTGATATACCGGGCTAGGATTCGTGTTACAGGAACAAGGGCCAAACCAACCACCCAAGAATGGAATCGTCGAGCGAAAACACTTGACAACCTCCTAGAAGCAGCTTTTCTTACCACCAGACCTTTCTCCATCAATTAGGAATCTGATGCCGTCACTAAACACATTCCTTACATTGTAGCCATTTGTTGAGTGTTTTTTTTTTGGTGTCTAATCCACATATATATCACCATTGCCCTTGATTTTCTTGACTGTATATCTCTTAAATATCAACATATACACGTGTGATTTAGTTTACGAAGATTTTTCAATGCCGAGAACCGCGATCAGAGAGTAAAAAAGGCGTAAGGTTCACAATGGTGTAAGATTAAAATGGGATATACCGGACTAGGATTCGAGTTACAAGAACAAGGGCCAAACCAACCACCCAAGAATAGAATCGTCGAGCGAAAACACTTGATAACCTCCTAGAAGCAGCTTTTCTTGCCACCAGACCTATCTCCATCAATTAGGAATCTGATCCCGTCACTAAACACATTCCTTAAATTGTAGCCATTTGTTGAGTGAATTTTTTTTTGGTGTCTAATCCGCATATATATCACCATTGCCCTTGATTTTGTTGACTGTATTTCTCTTAAATATCAACATATACACGTGTGATTTAGTTTACAAAGATTTTTCAATCCTAAGAACCTCGATCATAGAGTAAAAAAGGCGTAAGGTTCACAATGGTGTAAAATTAAAATGGGATATACTGGGCTATGATTCGAGTTACAGGAACAAGGGCCAAACCAACCACCCAAGTATGGAATCGTCGAGCGAAAACACTTGACAACCTCCTAGAAGCAGCTTTTCTTGCCACCAGACATTTCTCCATCAATTAAGAATCTGATGTCGTCACTAAACACATTCCTTAAATTGTAGCCATTTGCTGAGTGTTTTTTTTTGTGTCTAATCCGCATATATATCACCATTGCCCTTGATTTTCTTGACTGTATATATCTCTTAAATATTTACATGTACACGTGTGATTTAGTTTACGAAGATTTTTCAATGCCGAGAACCTCGATCAGAGAGTAAAAAAGGCGTAAGGTTCACAATGGTGTAAAATTAAAATGGGATATACCGGGCTAGGATTCGAGTTACAGGAACAAGGGCCAAACCAACCACCCAAGAATGGAATCGTCGAGTGAAAACACTAGACACCCTCCTAGAAGCAGCTTTTCTTGCCACCAGACCTTTCTCCATCAATTAGTGTTGGTGCACACATCTGTCGTCTTCGTCTTGTATCGAGTCTCGGTTCGGTGCAGATCTAAACAAGATATGACATCACTAGTGACATCACCTCATATGAAGACAAAAACAAATTTGTTCAGAATGTTAGATTCGCTTCAAAAGTCAACGTTGTTTGTCAATTTCGCTTGAAGACAAATGTGAAGATTTCGCTTGTAGGTGAATAGGCTTATTTCAAGCGAAATCATGATAAGTATATATAGGTTAGTTGACTTGTCATTTGTAACAGTTTTTGGCTAAGTGTACCGAAGTGCTGCCGGTTTCTCTTTCGATTGTTAAGGTTGTCAATATCAATATATAAGAGATTAAAGTGAATATCAAGCTGTTTACACTTTCGTTTCTTAGTTTCCGCCTCTGAAACGGACTAGAACTCTTCCGAACGACTCGTTAAGGTCGCAATCCGATCCTACAATTGGTATCAGAGCTCAGGACGAGGAGTTCTTGCCAAAAACAGCCAGTTTTCACCACGATTTCTGTTTCTACATCATTCTTTTTCGAAATTTCAAACTTTTTACGGATAAAATCGGACAAATATCACATATGTTGTGCGTATACATGGTTTAATCAATTCTTGAAAGTTTCAAGTTAAAATACAGCCTAAAACGTGTAATTTTGTATGATTTCGCTTCATGTGTTCGAACAATAGATGACATCAGCAACACTTTGGGTCTGATTTCGCTTGAAATCACGTTTTATATCCGATTTCGCTTGAGAGTTTGAAGCGAACTTGAGGTTCGCTTGAATAGTTGAACTTGCATCATCAGGCTCTCGCTTGAAACCATTGGCATCTGCTTGAAATCTGCACTGTGTCTGCTTGAAATATCCTGAATGTTTTGCTTGAATCTTCACTTAGATCTGAACTAACTTGAATCTGCTTGATAGTTCACTGAATCGTATTTTTTTTTGTGGTAAACAAAGTTGTGTGGACAATGCATAGAATGGTGTGAAATAAGTTCACGGGTTTTAATATCAAATATCAGTGGCATGTGAAAAGGTGAATCGGTTTTGTTGGCATGTGATATAATCATTTCGAGGT
Organism: Helianthus tuberosus; assembly: GCA_030545235.1. Classification (NCBI taxonomy): domain Eukaryota; kingdom Viridiplantae; phylum Streptophyta; class Magnoliopsida; order Asterales; family Asteraceae; genus Helianthus; species Helianthus tuberosus. The sequence goes on along the minus strand of CM060414.1, from coordinate 172,553,178 downwards.
CTTGAAAATTGTAATTCAGGTCACGTGAAATCTTATTGAGTTGTGTGAACCGATTCTTCATACATCGAGATGTGTGTAACTTTTACGAGGTGTCAATTGTTAGAAAAAGAACTAACATGTTTTGTGTCAGCTTGAACAGGTGATCAGTATCATTTCAGTATGCATGTGAATTTGTTTGATGGAGGTGTCGATTGTGTATGTTATCTGAGGTCCAATCATGAGATTATATACATATAAAGTGTTGGATATATTCTGAATTCATGTGAATAATTGTCAACCACATTGGTTTTTAAAAGATAATCATTTAGATTTACGGTCCAATCAGTTTGTGTTGTTTTAAAATTGTCGACATAGTGGGCTTGAGCCCAAGCTTATTGGTTTGACAATTTATATTGTTTGGTTAAGTGTTGTTAAAAGCCCATATGTTTGTTTCTTAATCTTGGCCCATATTAATCATCAGTCCATCATTTGTAGTTGATTAAATTTAGTCACTGGCCATATAAGAAGTGTTTCAACAATTGTGTAGTGTTTACTATTTTCGACTCATGTGACTTCAATTTAGGTGTTTGTCGACTTTGATTTGTGTGTACATGAAATTTTGTAAGTTCGTACGAGATGGAGTTTAGTCGGTTCGCATGGTTCGATCATTCGCTTTTGTGTGATCAAGTCGCGTATTAAAGTCATCAACTCACTTGAAAGTTTCGTACGTTTCGGAGTTCAAAGTTTTCAAAGAGTCAAGTCACTTGAAGTCGATTCGGATTCTAGAAGTCTGTACAATTGGTCAACATTCAGTTCGCACAAAAAATCGCCAGTCTGAGTACCAGTTTGTTTCAGTTAATTGAAAAATCTTTAAACTGATTTGTGTTTTTGTTTGTGATTGTAAAGGTACTTTCCGAGATATTTGCCAAAGACATGGAAGAGGATTTCTACAACGCGTTTGCCACATCAGTCGCTCCGGTTACAGCTGCTGAAGCATTGTTCAGTGAAAATGAGACGGGAACTCATCAAAAGCCGCCAAAGCTCATGTACATTGAAGATTTCAAAGGATGGCAGAATCGATTTGAGAACTGGGTTCAAGCTTACAGATTCGATGCGTGGTGTTCGTTGGAGAAAGACTATGAAAAACCGACAAACGAACGTGGGCTTATAAAGGATTTCTGTGACTTTACAGAAGCTGACAAATTGAAGTATACTAGTGAGAAAATAATGATCAGTATTCTTCAACAGGCAATCAAAGAAGATATATTTGTTTTGCTTCAACACGACAATACAGCTAAGTCAATTTGGGAAGCATTGATTCAGAAATTCAAAGGAAGCGCGGATATGATTAAAAACAGAAAGGCGTTGCTAAAAAAATCATTCGATATGTTTGTAGCCTTTGATTACGAATCAACGAAACAGACAATTGACAGATATTGTCATCTTGTCTTGGAAATGGGAAGATTGGATATAAAGAAGGATGATGAGGAATGGGTAGATAAACTTGCTGAGGCATTACCACAACAGAAATGGGGAACTTATTTGTTGATTCTCAAACACATGAGAAAATCTGAGAATATGAGTTTAGCAAAGTTTATTCAAAAGATTGAAGAGCATGAGTTGGATATTCAGAAAACAGCTATCATGACGAATCCAAATGCCAAACAAGACGTCAGTTTGTACTACCGAGGGAACAAGTTTGAGGCTACCCCCAGCCCTAGCCCAAAGATTCAAACTGGTTTCAGTGCAGATGGTTCATCCGGAACAAAGAGTAATGTTACTCAAAGTGGTGGATCTTCATCATTCTCGAGTTTTGATCCAAACTTTACAAAATCAAGTCCTCAACAATCGAATTCAACAAATCTTCAATGCAATGTTACCTTAAATATTCAAAATGGTCAGAATCTGTCTCCGGAAGTTGCCAAGCAACACATGGCATCATTGGTTACTACGTTAGAGTCTTACGAAAGTTTGATCGGTGGGAAAATTGGCAATCCGATGCTTACCAAAGAAGATTACGACCAAATTGATGCTGAAGAACTTGAAGTGATGGATATCAAGTGGTGCTTAGCAAGTGCTTGGAGGAGAGCTGAAAAATTTCAAGAGATTACTGGTAGAGATGAATTTCGAGGAATGGCTACTTCTCAATTGGGTTTTGATAAATCGAAAGTTACCTGTTTCCGTTGCAAAGGAAAAGGACACTTTAAACGAGAGTGTAAAAACCAAGTAGCAACCGAGAATCAAGAAAAGAACAACTATTATCAGAAATCAATTTTTCATCAGACTTCTCAACAACCTCAAATTACACATGCTCATGCTACTGGTGATGTAAAGAAGAAAGCTTTACTTATTCATCAAGATGATGAAAAAGTTGCCGAGGGATTTAGTTGGGATAAATACATTCCATCAGAATCAGGTTTTGTTGCTCGAATTCTAGATGAAGATGAGGTTAATCAGAAAAGAATCCCAATTTTTCCAGATCTTGGAAGTGATGTGGATACCGATGATGAGGAAGAACATCTCAACAGAGCCAGAAAAGGCATTGATCCTACTAGTTTTAATTTGTTTTTTGCAGATAAAATGGAGATGCTGTATCAGAAGAAGATGGGAAGATTGAGGAAAGAGCTGGAAGCAACAAAAATACAAGCTGATGAAAAGACAAAGACAGAAGTTGGAGAAGCAAATGTTGAACCAGTGACTGAGAAAGTAGTTGAAAAAATCGTTGAAGTGGAGAAAGTGGTGGAAAAACTTGTTGAAGTTGAAAAATTAGTTGAAGTTGAAAAACTGGTCGAAGTAGAGAAAATTGTGGAAGTAGAAAAAATTGTTGAAATAGAGAAACTCGTTGAAGTTGAAAAGACTGTCGAGGTTGAAAAGATAGTTGAAAAAGTGGTTGAAGTTGAAAAACCATGTTTGAAGTGTTCAGAGTCTTGCAAAGCTTGTGAAGAGAAAGATACGAAGATTGCTGAATTAGAGAAGATTAAAGAAGACTTACTGTCTGATGTGAAGTACATTAAAGAATCATATGATGTGCTGAACAGGACAGTTGATAGTCTGAAGAAGACGAATACAGAAACCGAAAAAGCAATGGATAAAATGAGTGCAACATTAATGACAAAGCAGAAAGTCATCAATGAGTACATCGAAGATTGTGCAAAGTTAAAGAAAGATGTGGAACTTGAAAAGATTGAGAGTGAAAGGATTAAACGATTACTGTTGAGTTACACTACTTGTGATTACTTGATTGATCGTGTTTATCCTACTGTTGCAGGTCTGGAAGCGTTCATGGACAAAAAGACTGAAGATACTGATACTGGTAAGAAACCAAGTGTCAAGTATAACAGATGTCCGCCCCCGATCCATGAAACTTATTCTCCCAGGAATCCAAATGAAGAGCGTCTAAAAAAGGCAGTCAACATCAAGTTAAAGTCTGAAATCATTGATGAATTACCAGACAATATTGATGTTACATTCACAGCGTCTGACACTGATCATGAGTCTGAGTTAGTAAAGAAAGTTGTCGATCAGGTGTTGGATACGGATGAGGAGTCAAAACCGGAGTCTAAGTCTGAAAGTCCGAGTTCGTCAGAAAAGAGTTCGAGTTCACCGGTTAATAGGGTTTACAATAGAGAATTCCTGTTATCAAAATCTAATTTGAATGACGGATCAATCAAAGTGGCCTATACTTTGAATGATTCAGACAAATTATATTCTGATGAAGAATTTCCAATCAGAAGTGTAAAAACTGAAATGATCAAACAGGTTTTCAAATTAACAGAAATTAATCTTTCTGATATAAAAGATTTAAATCTTGATGAAAAACCTAAAAAATACACTTCAAGAGTTCAACAGAGATTGAACAAGAAAAAAGGTTATGGTTCTGGTTATGGTTTTCAAAAGAAACCAAATTATAACAAAAATTTCAAAAAGAAAGGTTTAGGATTTATTCCTCCTGAAAATTATCAAAATCAGAAAACTTATAAACCAAATACAAAATTTGTTGCAGGTGGAAGTTGTGAAGATGAGCAGAAGAAACCGTTCTGGAAGCAGTCGAATCAAGAGTTTCTTGCTGAGGTAAAGAGGAATGTGAAGAAATTTGCTCAAAGAGTTGATCGAAGAACTTGTTTTAAATGCCAGGAAGTTGGACACATAGCTTGGAATTGCCCCAAGACCAACTACAAAGAACAGGGAGTTACTTCTAACTCAAAACTGAAAGAAAAACTTGTCTTTGAGAAGAAACAATCAACTGAAAAATCGAAAGTGTTTGATAATTTTATTTCTGAAAAAGGTGAGAGTTCAAAACGATTTTACAAAAGAAGAGGTGATTTAACCAAACAAAAATGGATTATAAAATCTCAAAGTAGTTCTGACAATGAATCTGATTCCATAAAATCAGAGGAGTCATTTGTTGAGAAAAAGATTGAGAATTCCGTTCCTGAGGTGAACGATGAAAATTTTCCTTCATTGTCAAAGGAAAATTGGAAGTCGAAAGTAGGGAAGGTAGAGATCTCAAATCAATTCTTCGCTGATAAGGGATAATTTGATGTTGAGAAGGCTTTCAACGGGAAAGTCAAACATATTTTCGGTAAGATGGTTGACAGAAAGGTAAAAGGTGCTCAAGAATTTTATAAATCAAAATGTTGGTGGGACAGATGTTTGCCACCAAAGTCACCCAAGGCTGGTGAAGCTTGGGTGGACGTTATGTTTGAGTAAAAACTGGACTTGCCGGAGATCCCAAGTTTGTAATTGTGGAGCAGGAATCGGCATCTTTCTTAGCAAATGATCCTACAATTGGTACAATTGGTAAAGTACAGGTGGTATATTTGAATTGTTATATTTAGATGTGCAAGTGGTTATGGTTGGTAAAGTGAACCTGCTAGTAGTTGTTGAAGGTTTTCACTGACAAGTGGTTAATCAAGGTCATTTAGTTGAACTTGATTGGACCATATTTACAAATGATTGTTTGGAAAAACAACATGATGAACCCCTAACCTACACTTGGTAAAATCAAACTTATTTTCCGGAAAAACCATTTGATTAAAACAAACTTAAGTGTTTTGAAATCACAATGGGAAAATAGTTTGTTGTGAGGGGGAGTTCTGATTGTTTATGCCAAGTGGATGGCGAATTGAAGCAATTTGATATCGGTTGTCATTTTATTGTACAGTTTATTTTCAAATTTCCTAAAATGTGTTTGCATTTTAGGGGGAGTAAAAATTTTCAGAAAATCCAAAAACATTTGAAAATTTGAAAAAGCCAAAAAACATGATAAAATAAAATGAGTTTTGTTGACAAAAAGAGGAAATGATATTACATCAGTGGACGATCACGGCATGCTAAAGAAATGGAAGGTATAAATGTGATAAACAATCTCACTGTGGATGTGTCAGTAGGTTTTTACACATTTAGTAAATTGTGACGAGATATAAACATAAAATTTACTTGCGTCTACGTGGGGAACACCTCCAGGATATATAGGTAACCCCTGAAATCTTGTTTGAAGGGTCCCATATTCTGAGATACTAGGTCTTTATACTCAGTGATATCTGGGGTATTATCCCGGGACTTCTGATTTTGCGGAAGCAATGGCCTAGTCCCCGGAGAATACTTTCTGCTTGCTTGAAATACAGCATTACCCTCAGCTAAAAAATGATGAAACATTGAAAAATGCTAATCATGGCTGTTGTAATACAAAAGATCCTCTAAAGGGGACACACCTAAAAGTCAACTAGGCTCTCTGCTGAACGGAAGTTCTGACCTGAGCTATCACGGTTGCATAATTTATTCCCCTTACAGATATCATCTGTGGTATACTCACCTGTAAGACTGAATATTGGGGTCTGGATACAGGAGTATATACTGAGGTGGGACACATGCAGATGTTTAAGTCTTAAAACACTAATTCGTATCTCGAAACAGTTGAACTTTGTGTGAAAATTTAAGTGGGTCAGTATACTGACAATCTAAGTGAATTGTTTAGAGCTGAATATGAAATCAAGCTTAACGGTGTTGGTGATTTGTCTCAAAAACTGATATGATCCTCTTACACAAACTCACAAAAATATTGTATGTAAATAGTTCATTTCTACATTTTATTTCTGTTGTTTCAAAATCCAAAAAGATTTTCGGTGTGTTTTAGCATAATTTTTGAAAAATTCAAAAAGATTTTAGACAACTGGTGTTGAAGAGCTGAATTTCAAAATTACAAGTGCTAAACATGACGAATAGGTTTGGGTGAATTTGATTGAAAAGTTTTTTAGAGATAAAAATTAGTTAAAAGATCATTGTTAATATTTGATTGTATATTGATTGGAGAAGATCAGTGTTGGTGAATGATATTTGACAAATTGTTAAATATTTTATTCTTGTGAATCTTATTTTTGGGTAGAGGATGTGCAGGATAGCAGATAGAGTGCCAGGTTCCGATACCTGAGGATTCTGATACTGTAAAAGCCAGACTACGATCCCAGTATGTTTTGAGGGGGAGTCTGTTAGAGAGAAAGAGATTTGGAGATAGGATAGAGCCAGATAGAGATCCTGAAGAAATCTCAAAGACTGATAAAGACTGAAGATTGAGAAGACTCGACACTTAAGACTCGTCAACATCTGAGGGGGAGTCTGTTGGTGCACACATCTGTCGTCTTCGTCTTGTATCGAGTCTCGGTTCGGTGCAGATCTAAACAAGATATGACATCACTAGTGACATCATCACGTGACATCACTAGTGACATCACCTCATATGAAGACAAAAACAAATTTGTTCAGAATGTTAGATTCGCTTCAAAAGTCAACGTTGTTTGTCAATTTCGCTTGAAGACAAATGTGAAGATTTCGCTTGTAGGTGAATAGGCTTATTTCAAGCGAAATCATGATAAGTATATATAGGTTAGTTGACTTGTCATTTGTAACAGTTTTTGGCTAAGTGTACCGAAGTGCTGCCGGTTTCTCTTTCGATTGTAAAGGTTGTCAATATCAATATATAAGAGATTAAAGTGAATATCAAGCTGTTTACACGTTCGTTTCTTAGTTTCCGCCTCTGAAACGGACTAGAACTCTTCCGAACGACTCGTTAAGGTCGCAATCCGATCCTACAATTAGGAATCTGATGCCGTCACTAAACACATTCCTTAAATTGTAGCCATTTGTTGAGTGATTTTTTTTGGTGTCTAATCCGCATATATATCACCATTTCACTTGATTTTCTTGACTGTATATCTCTTAAATGTCAACATATACACGTGTGATTTAGTTTACGAAGATTTTTCAATGCCGAGAACCTCGATTAGAGAGTAAAAAAGGCGTAAGGTTCACAATAGTGTAAAATTAAATTGGGATATACCGGGCTAGAATTCGAGTTACAGAAACAAGGGCCAAACCAACCACCCAAGGAAGGAATGGTCGAGCGAAAAGACTTGACAATCTCCTAGAAGCAGCTTTTCTTGCCACCAGACCTTTCTCCATCAATTAGGAATCTGATGCCGTCACTAAACACATTCCTTAAATTGTAGCCATTTGTTGAGTTTTTTTTTTGTGTCTAATCCGCATATATATCACCATTGCCCTTGATTTTCTTGACGGTATATCTCTTAAATATCAACATATAACGTGTGATTTAGTTTACGAAGATTTTTCAATGCTGAGAACCTCAATTAGAGAGTAAAAAAGGCGTAAGGTTCACAATGGTGTAAAATTAAAATGGGATATACTGGGCTATGATTCGAGTTACAGGAACATTGGCCAAACGAACCACCCATGAATGGAATCGTCGAGCGAAAACACTTGAAAACCTCCTAGAAGCAGCTTTTCTTACCACTAGACCTTTCTCCATCAATTTGGAATCTGATGCCGTCACTAAACACATTCCTTAAGTTGTAGCTATTTGTTGAGTGATTTTTTTTGGTGTCTAATCCGCATATATATCACCATTGCCCTTGATTTTCTTGACTGTATATCTCTTAAATGTCAACATATACACGTGTGATTTAGTTTTCGAAGATTTTTCAATGCAGAGAACCTCGATCAGAGAGTAAAAAAGGAGTAAGGTTCACAATGGTGTAAAATTAATATGGGATATACCGGGCTAGGATTCGAGTTACAGGAACAAGGGCCAAACCAACCACCCAAGAATGGAATCGTCGAGCGAACACACTAGACAACCTCCTAGAAGCAGCTTTTCCTGCCACCAGACATTTCTCCATCAATTAGGAATCTGATGCCATCACTAAACACATTCCTTAAATTGTAGCCATTTGTTGAGTGATTTTTTTTGGTGTCTAATCCGCATATATATCACCATTTCCCTTGATTTTCTTGACTGTATATCTCTTAAATGTCAACATATACACGTGTGATTTAGTTTACGAAGATTTTTCAATGCCGAGAACCTCGATCAGAGAGTAAAAAAGGCGTAAGGTTCACAATGGAGTAAAATTAAAATGGGATATACCGGGCTAGGATTCGAGTTACAGGAACAAGGGCCAAACCAACCACCCAAGGATGGAATCGTGGAGCGAAAAGACTTGACAATCTCCTAGAAGCAGATTTTCTTGCCACCAGACCTTTCTCCATCAATTAGGAATCTGATGCCGTCACTAAACACATTCCTTAAATTGTAGCCATTTGTTGAGTGTTTTTTTTGTGTCTCATCCGCATATATATCACCATTGCCCTTGATTTTCTTGACTGTATATCTCTTAAATATCAACATATAACGTGTGATTTAGTTTATGAAGATTTTTCAATGCCGAGAACCTCGATCAGAGAGTAAAAAAGTCGTAAGGTTCACAATGGTGTAAAATTAAAATGGGATATACCGGGCTATGATTCAAGTTACAGGAACAAGGGCCAAACGAACCACCCAAGAATGGAATCGTCGAGCGAAAACACTTGCAACCTCCTAGAAGCAGCTTTTCTAACCACTAGACCTTTCTCCATCAACTAGGAATCTGATGCCGTCACTAAAAACATTCCTTAAATTGTAGCCATTTGTTGAGTGATTTTTTTTGGTGTCTAATCCGCATATATATCACCATTGCCCTTGATTTTCTTGACTGTATATCTCTTAAATGTCAACATATACACGTGTGATTTAGTTTACGAAGATTTTTCAATGCCGAGAACCTCGATCAGAGTGTAAAAAAGGCGTAAGGTTCACAATGGTGTAAAATTAAAATGGGATATACCGGGCTACGATTCGAGTTACAGGAACAAGGGCCATAGCAACCACCCAAGAATGGAATCGTCAAGCGAAAACACTTAACAACCTCATAGAAGCAGCTTTTCTTGCACCAGACCTTTCTCCATCAATTAGGAATCTGATGCCGTCACTTAACACACTCCTTAAATTGTAGTCATTTGTTGAGTGATTTTTTTTTGTGTCTAATCCGCATATATGTCACCATTGCCCTTGATTTTCTTGACTGTATATCTCTTAAATGTCAACATACACACGTGTGATTTAGTTTACGAAGATTTTTCAATGCCGAGAACGTCGATCAGAGTGTAAAAAAGGCGGAAGGTTCACAATGGTGTGAAATTAAAATGTGATATACCGGGCTAGGATTCGTGTTACAGGAACAAGGGCCAAACCAACCACCCACGAATGGAATCGTCGAGCGAAAACACTTGACAACCTCCTAGAAGCAGCTTTTCTTACCACCAGACCTTTCTCCATCAATTAGGAATCTGATGCCGTCACTAAACACATTCCTTAAATTGTAGCCATTTGTTGAGTGTTTTTTTTGGTGTCTAATCCGCATATATATCACCATTGCCCTTGATTTTCTTAACTGTATATCTCTTAAATATCAACATATACTCGTGTGATTTAGTTTACGAATATTTTTTGATGCCGAGAACCTCTATCAGACAGTAAAAAAGGCGTAAGTTTCACAATGGTGTAAGATTAAAATGGGATATACCGGGCTAGGATTCGAGTTACAGGAACAAGGGCTAAACCAACCACCCAAGAATGGAATCGTCGAGCGAAAACACTAGACAACCTCCAAGAAGCAGCTTTTCTTCCCACCAGACATTTCTCCATCAATTAGGAATCTGATGCCATCACTAAACACATTCCTTAAATTGTAGCCATTTGTTGAGTGATTTTTTTTGGTGTCTAATCCGCATATATATCACAATTTCCCTTGATTTTCTTTACTGTATATCTCTTAAATGTCAACATATAAACGTGTGATTTAGTTTACGAAGATTTTTCAATGCCGAGAACCTCGATCAGAGAGTAAAATAGGCGTAAGGTTCACAATGGTGTAAAATTAAAATGGGATATACCGGGCTAGGATTCGAGTTACAGGAACAAGGGCCAAACCAACCACCCAAGGATGGAATCGTCGAGCGAAAAGACTTGACAACCTCCTAGAAGCAGATTTTCTTGCCACCAGACCTTTCTCCATCAATTAGGAATCTGATGCCGTCACTAAAAACATTCCTTAAATTGTAGCCATTTGTTGAGTGTTTTTTTTGTGTCTAATCCGCATATATATCACCATTGCCCTTGATTTTCTTGACTGTATATCTCTTAAATATCAACATATAACGTGTGATTTAGTTTACGAAGATTTTTCAATGCCGAGAACCTCGATCAGAGAGTAAAAAAGTCGTAAGGTTCACAATGGTGTAAAATTAAAATGGGATATACCGGGCTATGATTCAAGTTACAGGAACAAGGGCCAAACGAACCACCCAAGAATGGAATCGTCGAGCGAAAACACTTGACAACCTCCTAGAAGCAGCTTTTCTAACCACTACACCTTTCTCCATCAATTAGGAATCTGATGCCGTCACTAAAAACATTCTTTAAATTGTAGCCATTTGTTGAGTGATTTTTTTTGGTGTCTAATCCGCATATATATCACCATTGCCCTTGATTTTCTTGACTGTATATCTCTTAAATGTCAACATATACACGTGTGATTTAGTTTACGAAGATTTTTCAATGCCGAGAACCTCGATCAGAGAGTAAAAAAGGCGTAAGGTTCACAATGGTGTAAAATTAAAATGGGATATACCAGGCTAGGATTCGAGTTACAGGAACAAGGGCCAAAGCAACCACCCAAGAATGGAATCGTGAAGCGAAAACACTTAACAACCTCATAGAAGCAGCTTTTCTTGCACCAGACCTTTCTCCATCAATTAGGAATTTGATGCCGTCACTTAACACATTCCTTAAATTGTAGTCATTTGTTGAGTGATTTTTTTTGTGTCTAATCCGCATATATGTCACCATTGCCCTTGATTTTCTTGACTGTATATCTCTTAAATGTCAACATACACACGTGTGATTTAGTTTACGAAGATTTTTCAATGCCGAGAACGTCGATCAGAGTGTAAAAAAGGCGGAAGGTTCACAATGGTGTAAAATTAAAATGTGATATACCGGGCTAGTATTCGAGTTACAGGAACAAGGGCCAGACCACCCACCCAAGAATGGAATCGTCGAGCGAAAACACTTGACAACCTCCTAGAAGCAGCTTTTCTTGCCACCAGACATTTCTCCATCAATTAGGAATCTGATGCCGTCACTAAAAACATTCTTTAAATTGTAGCCATTTTTTGAGTGTTTTTTTTTGTTTTTAATCCACATATATATCACCATTGCCCTGGATTTTCTTGATTGTATATCTCTTAAATGTCAACATATACACGTGTGATTTAGTTTACGAAGATTTTTCAATGCCGAAAACTTCGATCAGAGAGTAAAACAGACGTAAGGTTCACAATGGTGTAAAATTCAAATTGGATATACCGGAGTAGGATTCGAGTTACAGGAACAAGGGCCAAACCAACCACCCAAGAATAGAATCGTCGAGCGAAAACACTTGACAACCTCCTAGAAGCATCTTTTCTTGTTACCGGACCTTTATCTATCAATTAGGAAAGTGTTGCCGTCACTGAACACATTCCTTAAATTATAGCCATTTGTTGAGTGTTTTTTTTGTGTCTAATCCGCATATATATCACAATTTCCCTTGATTTTTCTTGACTGTATATCTCTTAAATATCAACATATACACGTGTGATTTAGTTTATGAAGATTTTTCAATGCCGAGAACCTCGAGCAGAGATTAAAATAGGCGTAAGGTTCACAATGGTGTGAAATTAAAATGTGATATACCGGGCTAGGATTCGTGTTACAGGAACAAGGGCCAAACCAACCACCCAAGAATGGAATCGTCGAGCGAAAACACGTGACAACCTCCTAGAAGCAGCTTTTCTTACCACCAGACCTTTCTCCATCAATTAGGAATCTGATGCCGTCACTAAACACATTCCTTACATTGTAGCCATTTGTTGAGTGTTTTTTTTGGTGTCTAATCCGCATATATATCACCATTGCCCTTGATTTTCTTAACTGTATATCTCTTAAATATCAACATATACTCGTGTGATTTAGATTACGAATATTTTTTGATGCCGAGAACCTCTATCAGACAGTAAAAAAGGCGTAAGGTTCACAATGGTGTAAGATTAAAATGGGATATACCGGGCTATGATTCGAGTTACAGGAACAAGGGCTAAACCAACCACCCAAGAATGGAATCGTCGAGCGAAAACACTTGATAACCTCCTAGAAGCAGCTTTTCTTGCCACCAGACCTTTCTCCATCAATTAGGAATCTGATGTCGTCACTAAACACATTCCTTAAATTGTAGCCATTTGTTGAGTGATTTTTTTTGGTGTCTAATCCGCATATATATCACCATTGCCCGTGATTTTCTTGACTGTATATCTCTTAAATATCAACATATACACGTGTGATTTAGTTTACGAAGATTTTTCAGTGCCGAGAACCTCGATTAGAGAGTAAAAAAGGCTTAAGGTTCACAATGGTGTAAAATTAAAATGGGATAGACCGGGTGTAGGATCGTTGTACGACCTGAATGAGTCTATCAGAATAGTTATTTATCCGAATCAAAGGCGGAATCAATGACACGGACACTCGATTCAATTTAGATGTCTCTTGTATTGAGTTGATAGTATTATAGCACCTGGAGACGATTCGGCAGAACTTCGTTACTGAACACTAGAAGTAATTCCGTTTCAAATGAATCGGATATGCTCCTATATATAGTATTCTAATTTCGCTTGAACTAACCCAAGACACTTTCAAGCAGAATTAACTTTGTTAATTTTGCTTGAACATTTCTTTGGCTGTTTCAAGCGGAATTAGCATAAAACCCACTAAAATCAGTTTCTAGCACCTCGAGCACTGGTTATCCTATCCTATTACATAACTCGATACAAGACGAAGTCAATAGACATAGTGCACTAACAGACTCCCCCTTGGATGTTGATGAAGTCTTCAGCGTCGAGTCTTTATCATGACACATCTTCAGTCTTGATCAGTCGTTATGCTCTATCCAAATTGTCTAACACTGTAAGCATCCTTCAATCTTTATCTTTAATCTGTCTCTGCCTCTATCATTAACAATTTCTTCAGGCTCCCCCTTTCATCAAGCTTCCGTGCTTTAGGGATCGACACCTTGCTTTCAGGTTACAAGCTCCCCCTTTCTTTAAGCTTGTCTTCAAACTCCCCCTTAGACTCTGCTGTCGGGATCATAATCTGGAATCTTATCTGCAACACTCAAACATTCATAACTAACAATTGTTTGAATTTCATGGATTTGGCAATTACAGTGAACACGATCGTAAACTGACTCTTTTACAGATTTTAACAATCTAAGAATCCAAATCCCCCACAGTTAATCATCCGAGTTCAAATTAATGACCTTGGAGATATCACAAACTGTTTTTGATTTTTTATATAAAAACTTCAAGTTTTAAATTAATGAACTTGTTTTATTTTCAGACACACAATCAACATACTTAGATTTTGAATCTCAGCAAATCAGACATCGGTTGTCGAAAATAAAGCAGAATAAAAAATCTTTTTGTATTTTTCTGAAACATAAAGCAGTAAAAAAATATTTACAGATAATATTTTTGTTTGAGTTTGCGTTAGAGGATCATATCAGTTTCTGACAAGTCACAAATACCGTTGAGCTTAGTTACACATTAAGAATTAAACAATTCACTTAGATTGTCGATATACTGGTCCACTTAAATTTTCATACAAATTTCAACTGATTCAGGATACGAATTAAGTGTATTAAGAACTTAAACTCATTCATGTGTTCCAAGTCTTGAATACACTCCCGTATCCAGATCCCAATATTCATTCTTACAGATGAGTATACCTAGATGATATCTGTAAAGGGTTAAATGCAAGACCGTGAGAGCTCAGGGTAGAAATTCCGTTCAGCAGAGAGATGACGGCTTGACTTTTGGTGTGTTCCCTTTAGATAATCTTTTCTTAAATAGCCCATGATTAGCATTTTTCAATGTTTAATCATTTTTTGTACTGAGGGCGACGCTATATTTCAAGCAAGCAGAAAGTATTACACGGGGACTAGGCCATTGCCTCTGCAAAATCAGAAGTCCCGGAATAATACCCCAGATATCACTGAGTATAAAGACCTAGTATCTCAGAAAGAGGGACCTTTCAAACAAGATTTCAGGGGTTACCTATATATCCAAGTAGTATTCCCCACAAAATAAGTAAGTTTCAATTTATGTTTATATCTCGAAAAAGTTTACTAAATGTATAAAAACCTATCGGCATATCATCAGTGAGACCGTTTAATGCTATTTAATCGTTACATTTATTTAGCATACTGTAACTGTCTACTGATGTACTATCATTTCCTCTTTTTACACAAAACTCAATTTTTTAATTTTATCATGTTTTTTACTTTTTCAAATTTTCAAATGTTTTTGGATTTTCAAACAATAATACTCCCCCTAAAATGCAAAACCATTTAAAGAAAATTTGACAAACCGATACTGATAGCTTCGTCTCGCCATCCATTTTCTGCTTCTTATCCACTGATATACAGAAAATTAGGAATTACCCCCATGATTTACAACACATTGATATTTTACAGTTTGAAAACCGTTTTTCAATCATGTGAAATTAATCATGTTTGTTCCGCCGTGAGGGTTTCGACATATTCAACTAACATATTTTTTTTAAATTTACAAATTTTTGACAAACTAAAAACATATTTTTGGTTTTTAAATTTTTCAATTTTTTATGATTTTTGAAATATTGTTTATTTATATACAGAAAACAAACAAACAAACTAACTCTCTGTTTTAACCAACACAGGGTCCAGCAACCTCCTCTCCCCGTTGTGCCAGGCTACTCTGAATTCCATCTTTACAATCTTCAATTTTCTTGAGCACCTGCACATTCAAACTATTTAATCATTTGAATAATGCAACCCAAGCCTGTTTAGACTCGGGTAGCTGAACATGAATCTTTACAGATAGAACTGGATAGTTTCTTTCGTTTTTCTCAAAAATATCTTCATTTTGACTATCATTCTCAGAACATAACTTTTCAGAAGTCACTTGTTTCTTAACAGTCCATGTTTGACCATTAGGAGTACCTCGTTTGTAAAAATGTGACTCTTTTTGAACATTTTTATTCTGAACAACAATTTTGGGTTTCCAAAACTCATTTGATTTTGTTGCATCGACAGTTGTTTTGCAACTTTGTGTTGTTCTTAATCTGGGTGTGTGAGAATTCCAAGTCTGTCTAGAATCGAACGTATACGGGTTTGATTTCCAAGTTTGATTCGAAGCAAACTTGTTTGTATTATACTTCCAAGTTTGTTTTGAATCAAATCTGATTGACCTTTGTTTCACATCCTCAGATTTTTGTTTCTGAACATTATCAAACTCCTTTTTGTCAACATCCATAGGTTTCAGATTTGTACACTTTTGTGCAAGATGTCCAATTTGATTACACTTGAAACATGTTCTCTTTGAAACATCTTTGACCTGTGGTTGTTGCTTTTTCTTTTGAGCACAGAACTCTTCATTAGACTGTCGTATAACTTGGAGTTTTTCCTCTTCTTCTAAACTTATTCCTTGAACAAAATTCATCTTTGTCTGAAAATTTGTCATTTCATTTTTCTTCCAATTTTGTCTCTTTTTATAACCCAACCCAGCCTTCATGTTTTTTTCTTAAAACCAGGGTTGTTATAAAAAGTTTTGTGACTCTTAACAGCAAACTTTTGAATTTCAGACTTTTCAATCTCAACCATCTTGAAAACTTTATCAATCTTTTCTGAAATCACATTCTGAATCGGGAATACAACATCTAATAATAATTTGTCCGATCCAATCATGGTATAAACCAATCCTTTTGAATCACCATTCAAATTTTTCTCGGATTTTGAATTTTTCAGATATTCATCATGAAAATTACCTTCATTTTCATCCTGTGATTTAGTTTTACCTGTATCAACCGACTCTTCTTTCAACACACTTTCAACGACTTTACCTACCACCTCTGAATCATGAGAATGATCAGATTTGAAATAGGTTACGTCAATGTTGTCTGGCAATTGATCTACCATGTTGAAAGCTTTTTCAACATTTTCATCATCATAAAATGCAAACTTTTCCGGTGGAGGAACTTGATGAAACTCTGAGCCAATGCCTTTCTTGTTTTGCTCAGACTCACCATCTCCCGGTTTTATATTGAAAATACGTTCAAGCACATATGATGACGCATGATAACTTTTTAACTTGTTATTTTCCTGTTCTAAATCAGCAATCTGACGCTTAAGTTTAGCAACCTCCTCAATGTAAGAATTAACAACTTGTTGCTTTATTTCATATTGTCGCTTAAACGTATCAGTTGTTTCAGAACCATATTTCAATCTTGATTGAACAAGTTTCATTTCACTTTTTACTTTTTCAAATGATTCTTTTGTAATGTGATAAGCCAATTTTATTGAATCATACTCCTTTTTCATTTCTTGACAAACATTTTCCTTTTGATCACATTCTTCTGTCATTTTTGAAACCTTTTCTTTTAAACTTCCATTTTCTTTTTCTAACTTTTTACATTTTTCTGAAAGTGTTTCATTATTTTCTTTTAAAACTTTTTCATTTTCTAACATTTCTTTGCACTTGTTTTTGAAAATTTCTTCGATTTTTATGAAATCAATATCTCTTGTTCTTAACTTTTCATCTTTTTCAGTACAAGCACTGCATGGTTTCATGCATTTCTTGCACTGTTCAACAACTTTATTTAAAGTTTCCGAATTAGAATTTACCTCAGTGATTGGCACCTCGGTGTTTGATTCTGTCTGCTTCTGATCAGCTTCACTCTTTTTGTCTTCACCAATACCAACATCATCAACAACAACTGTTGTTCAGTACCTGCCTTTTCTTTCTCAATTACTTTCTCATCTTCTTCTTTAGTAGCTTCAATTTTAACTTCTTCAACCTTGACCTCCTCAGCAACTTTCTTCAAATCATCAACTAGATTTTCAATATTCTTCTTCATACTTTCTTCATTCCTCTTTCTCAGCTTTGATGTCATAGCATTCCTGATGATTTTATCCAGCCTTTTTACATATGTCTTGTCTTTTGCAACATTTGAATAATATTCGCCGGATCGAGGAATAACTAGAAGAACATCATCGTGAACTATGTCACTTCTTGGAACAACAGGTTCTCCTTCTTTGTTGACATAACATTCTTGCTTCTTGTCCCATCTTTTGTTTCTAACTGCATTTTCATACTCTTCCTGCATTTTCTCCATTCTGCACCCAACAATGAAAATTTCTCTCTCAGTTTTCTCTCTCAAGATCTCTTCTCGAGTTTTCTCTTTTATCTCAGCAACAACATTTTCTTCTTTGTTTTCCTTTTTTATTTCAGCAACAAAAACATAATGATTGTTCTTTGATATAAATTTGCCATGAGCTGTTTTTCGAATATCAACACGACCTTCTTCTAGACAAATTTGACTCCAATCATATCCTTCATCATCATGGATTACAGCACAAGCTCTTGACTTATCTCTGGGATTATCTTCAATCATTTTCGGCTCTTCTTTGCTTCGATGGTAGATCGCCTTTCGGTAATAATCATCATTGAAAGGACGTTCATTTCTCCAAAGTGCCGAATTATTGCATTCTCTCTTGAAATGACCTTTTTGTTTACATCTGAAGCAGGTCACTTTGGATTTGTCGAATCCAAGCTTTGTTGACGGACCGCCTAAAGATTGTTTCCCAGTAATCTCCATGTATCTCTGAGCTCTGCGGATGCAACTAGCTAAACACCATCGAATGTCAATGAGTTTCATCTCTTATGGATCAATCTGGTCGTAGTCTTCTTTTGTTAACTCAGAGTTTCCAATTTTGCCAGCTACAAGACCTTCATACGATTCCAGAACTGATGCAAGGAAGCTCATTTGCTGCTTAGCTGAATTGATGCTCATTGCAGGAGAATTTTTCAATTTGAGAGCAATGTTGCAAAGAATTTTCTCCAGAATTGTAGCTTGATGAGGTTGTTTGCGGTTCTTTCATCTTTTCACCACTGAATGCTGTCTTTGGTGAACTATCAGCTTTCACCGAGGGTAAATTTCCTTTGTAATACAGACCAACATTCTGATGATGCGACGAACTGCTCATCTTGCTTTGCTTTTGTAACTCAAGATCATGACTCTCAATTTTTTCTTACAAAACATCAAGAGTAATTGAATCATATAATACATCATTTTTCAAGATAAAAACAAACGTTTGCCACTGATCAGCTCGTGGTAACGCTTCAATTACTTTGTCAATTATTTCTTCTCTTTTTTTCACAATTTTAAACCTTTCAAGTTCAATTTTTAGGTGACAAAAACGTTCAATCATTTGCCTAACAGTCTCCCATTTCAAACTATCGAACAAATCAAATTCCTTTTTTAATAACGCAATTTTGTTTTTCTGGATTTGTTTACACCCCCCCAGCTTTAACCTTTAAAGCATTCCATACAGATTTCGATGACCCATCATGAATTAATAATGAAAAAATATCATCTCGAACTGATTGTTGGATCAAGGCAATCATCTTCTGCTTCGTATGAGAATTGCTTTTTGTCTTCCTCTGAAAAACTTTTGATCGGAATTTCTTCACCTTTTTCATCAGCAGGTTTATCATACCCAAACTCCGAACAAAACCAACTTTCATGTGCGTACGCTTTAGTCCAGTTGATAAACCTTTCTTTCCACCAAACATAATCCTCAATATTATCAAGCTTAGGTGGTTTCGAATAAGTTCCATAGAAGTTGTCATGTTTAATGTTGTCTTTAATTGTTTTTGTTATCGCTTTGGGTGTAACATCTGAAGTTTCCACAGTATCTGAGGTAAATCTGTTGTAGAAAGTATTGAATAATTCTTCAGCCATAATGTGATCCTGGATTTTCTGGAGACAAAACAATCAAACAAACACAATTAGTTTAAACAATAACAATCAATTTGAAACAAACTGACACTCGGTTGACGCGAAATGATCTTGACGCGAAAAATCCACTTTCAAACGGAATAAGAATCTCAAGCGGAATAAGATTTCAACCGAAATCACTTTTGGAGCGAAATCACTTTTTCAAACGGAATAACAGCTTTCAAGCGGTATCACTTTGGATGACAATTCAAACAAAATTAGAACTTCAAACGAAATCTGGACTTTTCAAGCGGAATAACTGATTCCAAGCGGAATTACCCTTTGAAGCGGAATTAACACACTACTTCAAGCGGAATACCACTTTGAAACGAAATCACCTGATTTCGTGTGAACCCTCTCAAGCGAAATTACTGTTTCAAGCGGAATTAGGTGCTGATTTCAAACAAAATCATGATTATTTCAAACGGAATAACAATGCTCGTTCAAACGGAATTACGTTTTTGGTCCAATTTTGTCACTTTTAAGACGAATTTAGGTCTGATTCTCTCAAGGCTTTGATAAAACACTGTTTCACATGTAATGTGTGAAATTCAATCCATTTTGACCGTGAAATCTTGTCTAATTTCAAAAAGAAGGTGTAGAAGTCAGAAAACTGATGAAATCGAGCTAAACTCTACCTCCTGAGCTCTGATACCACTTGTAGGATCGTTGTACGACCTGAATGAGTCTAACAGAAGAGTTGTTTATCCGAATCAAAGGCGGAATCAATGACACGAACACTAGATTCAATTCAAATGTCTCTTGTATTGAATTAATAGTATTATAGCACCTGGAGACGATTATGCAGAACTTCGTTACCGAACACAAGAAGTAATTCCGTTTCAAATGAAACAGATATGCTCCTATATATAGTATTCTAATTTCGCTTGAACTGACCCAAGACACTTGCAAGCGGAATTAACTTTGTTAATTTCGCTTGAACATGTCTTTGGCTGTTTCAACCGGAATTAGCATAAAAGCCACTAAAATCAGTTTCTTGCACCTCGAGCACCGGTTATCCTATCCTATTACATTACATAACTCGATACAATCAATCAATCAATCAATCATACCCAGTAAAATCCCACAAATAGCAGAGCTATTGGCAGGGTCTGGGGAGGGTGGGATGTAGGCACACCTTACCCCTATCCCTAGGGATAGAGAGGCTGCTTCCAGTGAGACCCTCGGCTCCAAAACACCCAGGAAAGAAAGAGGAAAAAATATAGAACATGAGGTGTATGTGTGTGTGTGTGTGTGTGTGTGTGTATGAAGCTACCAATATAACATGAGTGGTAAAAGAGTGCATGGTAAACAAGACAAATATAACAACACAAACAGCCTATACATATATAAACATATCTACTACTATACACTACCCCTAAAAGCACAATTGAACCCTCTCCTAGAAATCTTTAACCTTAATCCTCCGTCTCCACGAGCTCCTATCATGGACCATGTTCTCAGAGAGGTGCAATTTTTGCAAATCCTGCCTAATCCGCTCATCCCAAGTGATTTTGGGTCTGCCCCTACTCCTCCTCCCCTCCACCACGAGAGTTTCAACTACTCTAACTGGCTCTATTGTCTGCCTCCTCTTCACATGCCCAAACCATCTCAATCTTCCCTCCTTAATCTTAGCTGATATACTAGCTACTTCTACCCTTTCCCTAAAAACATCATTTCTTATCCGGTCTAACCTTGTGTGCCCACACATCCATCTTAGCATTCTCATCTCTGCCACCTCCATCTTGCGTGCTTGTACTTCCTTAATGGCCCAACAATCAGTTCCGTATAACATAGTAGGTCTAATTGCAACTCTATAAAATTTCCCTTTCAATTTTGTTGGGAACCTTCTATCGCACAATACCCCAGTGGCAGCTCTCCACCTACACCATCCAACTTGGATGCGGTGGGCAACGTCACTATCTATCTCCCCATCCCTCTGAACAAACGATCCTAGATACTTGAACTTATTAACCTGCGGAACCACTTGACCGTCAATGGTGATCTGGATGTCCTAAACGTTGTCTACTCCACTAAAGTCACAATATAGGTACTCAGTCTTAGAACGACTAATCCTTAAACCTCTGCCCTCTAAAGCTGATCGCCACTGTTCTAACCGCGCATTCAGGCTATGTTTACTATCAGCAACTAACACAATATCATCTGCGAAAAGCAGGCACCATGGCAAAGCCTCCTGAATTGATTTTGTCAACTCATCTAGGATAACAGCAAATAGAAAAGGGCTCAGAGCAGACCCTTGGTGTAGTCCTACCTCCACCGGGAAAGACTCAGTATCCCCTACAGGCGCTCGAACAGTAGTCTCGGTCCTAACATACATATCCCTAATTAAGTCTATATACTTCCCAGAAACCCCTCTACTCTCCAAACTATCCCAAATCAGTCTACGTCGCACACTGTCATAGGCCTTTTCGAGATCAATGAACTCCATGTGTAGGTCCCGTTTCTTCTCCCTATACTTCTCCATCAATCTCCTTAGAATATGTATTGCTTCCGTAGTCGATCGCCCTGGCATGAAGCCAAATTGGTTTACTGTGACTTGGGTTTCTCTTCTGATTCTCGTCTCAATTATTCTCTCTTATAATTTCATAGTGTGTCCTAGCAGCTTAATCCCCCTGTAATTCCCACAACATTGGGCGTCCCCTTTGTTCTTATACACAGGTACTACTACACTATTCCTCCATTGATCTGGCATTTTCCCCGATTTGAAAATAAAATTGAATAAAATAGTTAGCCAATGTTCTCCTTCTTCTCCCAAGCATTTCCATACCTCAATCGGTATGTTATCTGGCCCAACTGCCTTAGCCCTTCCCATCTTTCTAAGAGCTGTCTTCACCTCCTCCCGTGTGATACGTCTACAGTAGCCGTTATTCCGTAGTTGCCTTTGCGTAGGTGAATCATCATTTTCTTGTTGGTAGTCCCTCCCGCCATTGAAAAGATTATAGAAGTACGTTTGCCATCTCGTCTTAATGTCGTGTTCTTTGACCAAAACGCATCCATCCTCTCCCTTTAAAAACTTCACTGCTCCTAGGTCCCGCCTTCTACGTTCTCTAGCTTTTGCAATCTTGAACATGTCATGCTCCCCCTCCTTTGTTTCCAGTCGATCATACATCTGCTTGTAAGCTTCGTTCTTCGCCTCTGACACAGCCTTCTTCGCTTCTCTCTTGGCCTCTTTATACCTCACCCTTAAAAGCACTTGCTCATCCTCGACTGTACACCTTAAAAGATCCCTAAAGCACCCTTGTTTAATCCTTATTTTAGTATGCACTTCCTCATTCCACCACCATGACTCCTTATGTCCATACCGCTTTCCTGTTATGACCCCTAGCGTTTCTTTCGCCACATTAGTAATGATGTTTGCCATGTCCTCCCACATTTGGTTTGCGTCCCCATCTAATCTAGGAGATGTCCTTGAGAGGACCTTATCTCTAAACACTTCGATTTTGTCGCCCTTTAACATACCCCATCTAACCCTAGGTCGCATTACCCTCTCTCCCTTGGTCAGCTTTCCTCTCATGCTTATATCCGCCACCAATAAACGGTGTTGAGCCACTGCTGTCTCCCCTGGTATAACCTTGCAGTCCCTCCACCGCCTTCGATCTCCTAGCCTCATCAAAAAATAGTCAATCTGGGTATTACGTCCACCACTACTAAAAGTAATCAACTGTGATTCTTTCTTCTTAAAGAAAGAATTCAAGATACCTAGGTTGTGAGCGACCGCAAACTCTAACAAATCCCTACCAGGGTTGTTCCTATCACCAAAACCAAAACCCCCATGAACTTCACTAAAACCATCACTATGTCTACCAATATGGCCATTAAAATCGCCTCCTATGAAAATTCTTTCTTCCCAAGGTATGGCCCTCACAACTTCGTCTAGGCAGTCCCAAAAGTCTCTCCTCTCTTGATCCCCTAATCCCACTTGTGGAGCATAAGCGCAAACAACTGTCACTACTTCCTCTCCTAGTACTAATCTCAACACCATGATCCTATCATTGTGTCGTATCACCTCTACCACATTTTTGTACAAGTTTATAGCCACTAGAAATCCTACCCCATTCTTTACTCTATCCGACCCTGAATATAACAACTTGTACCCATTGCGCTCATCCCCCTTATGTCCCTTCCACCTAGTCTCCTGAAGGCACGCTATTTCTACCCTACGTCTTTTAAGTGTATCTATGATCTCCAACATAGACATAGTGCACTAACACCGGGCTAGGATTCCAGTTACAGGAACAAGGGCCAAACCAACCACCCAAGAATTGAATCGTCGAGCGAAAACACTTGACCACCACCTAGAAGCAACTTTTCTTGCCACCAGACCTTTCTCCATCAATTAGGAATCTGATGTCGTCACTAAACACATTCCTTAAATTGTAGCCATTTGTTGAGTTCTTTTTTTTTATGTCTAATCCGCATATATATCACCATTGCCCTTGATTTTCTTGACTGTATATCTCTTAAATATCAACATATACACGTGTGATTTAGTTTACGAAGATTTTTCATTGCCGAGAACCTCGATCAGAGAGTAAAAAAGGCGTAAGGTTCACAATGGTGTAAGATTAAAATGAGATATACCGGGCTAGGATTCGAGTTACAGGAACAAGGTCCAAACCAACCACCCAAGAATGGTACCGTCGAGCGAAAACACTTGACAACCTCCTAGAAGAAGCTATTCTTGCCACTAGACCTTTCTCCATCAATAAGGAATCTGATGCCGTCACTAAACACATTCCTTAAATTGTAGCCATTTGTTGAGTGTTTTTTTTTTGTGTCTAATCATCTTATATATCACCATTGCCCATGATTTTCTTGACTGTATATCTCTTAAATGTCAACATATACACGTGTGATTTAGTTTACGAAGATTTTTCAATGCTGAGAACCTCGATCAGAGAGTAAAAAAGGCGTAACGTTAACAATGATGTAAAATTAAAATGGGATATACCGGGCTAGGATTCGAGTTACAGGAACGAGGACCAAACCAACCACTCAAGAATGGAATCGTCGAGCGAAAACAATTGACAACCTCCTAGAAGCAGCTTTTCTTGCCACCAGACCTTTCTCCATCAATTAGGAATCTGATGCCGTCAATAAACACATTCCTTAAATTGTAGTCATTTGTTGAGTTTTTTTTTTTGTGTCTAATCCGCATATATATCACCATTGCCCTTGATTTTCTTGACTGTATATCTCTTAAGTATCAACATATACACGTGTGATTTAGTTTACGAAGATTTTTCAATGCCGAGAACCTCAATCTGAGAGTCAAAAAGGCGTAAGGTTCACAATGGTGTAAAATTAAAATGGGATATACCGGGATAGGATTCGAGTTACAGGAACAAGGGCAAAACCAACCACCCAAGAATGGAATCGTCGAGCGAAAACACTTGATAACCTCCTAGAAGCAGCTTTTCTTGCCACCAGACCTTTCTCGCTCAATTAGGAAGCTGATCCCGTCACTAAACACATTCCTTAAATTGTAGCCATTTGTTGAGTGAATTTTTTTTGGTGTCTAACCCGCATATATATCACCATTGCATTTGATTTTCTTCACTGTATATCTCTTAAATATCAACATATACACGTGTGATTTAGTTTACGAAGATTTTTCAATGTCTAGAACCTCGATCAGAGAGTAAAAAAGCCATAAGGTTCACAATGGTGTAAAATTAAAATGGGATAGACCGGGCTAGGATTCGAGTTACAGGAACAAGGGCCAAACCAACCACCCAAGAATGGAATCGTCGAGCGAAAACACTAGACAACCTCTTAGAAGCAGCTTTTCTTGCCACCAGACCTTTCTCCATCAATTAGGAATCTGATGACGTCAATAAACACATTCCTTAAATTGTTGCCATTTGTTGAGTGTTTCTTTTTTTGATGTCTAATCCGCATATATATACAACCATTGCCTTTGATTTTCTTGACTGTATATCTCTTAAATATCAAATTATACTCATGTGATTTAGTTTACGAAGATTTTTCGATGCCGAGAACCTCGATCAGAGAGTAAAAAAGGCGTAAGGTTCACAATGGTGTAAGATTAAAATGGGATATACCGGGCTAGGATTCGAGTTACAGGAACAAGGGCAAAACCAACCACCCAAGAATGGAATCGTCGAGCGAAAACACTCGATAACCTCCTAGAAGTAGCTTTTCATGCCACCAGACCTTTGTCCATCAATTAGAAATCTGATGTCGTCACTAAACACATTCCTTAAATTATAGCCATTTGTTGAGTGATTTTTTTTTTGGTGTCTAATCCGCATATATATCACCATTGCCCTTGATTTTCTTGACTGTATATCTCTTAAATATCAACATATACACGTGTGATTTAGTTTACGAAGATTTTTCAATGCCGAGAACCTCAATCAGAGAGTAAAAAAAGCGTAAGGTTCACAATGGTGTAAAATTAAAATGGGATATATCGGGCTAGGATTCGAGTTACAGGAACAAGGGCCAAACCAACCACCCAAGAAGGGAATCGTCGAGCGAAAACACTTGATAACCTCCTAGAAGCAGCTTTTCTTGCCACCAGACCTTTCTCCATCAATTAGGAATCTGATCCCGTCACTAAACACATTCCTTAAATTGTAGCCATTTGTTGAGTGAATTTTTTTTTGGTGTCTAATCCGCATATATATCACCATTGCCCTTGATTTTCTTGACTATATATCTCTTAAATATCAACATATACACGTGTGATTTAGTTTACAAAGATTTTTCAATGCCGAGAACCTCGATCAGAGAGTAAAAAAGGCGTAAGGTTCACAATGGTGTAAAATTAAAATGGGATAGACCGGGCTAGGATTCGAGTTACAGGAACAAGGGCCAAACCAACCACCCAAGAATGGAATCGTCGAGCGAAAACACTAGACAACCTCGTAGAAGCAGCTTTTCTTGCCACCAGACCTTTCTCCATCAATTAGGAATCTGATGACGTCAATAAACACATTCCTTAAATTGTAGCCATTTGTTGAGTGTTTCTTTTTTTGATGTCTAATCCGCATATATATACAACCATTGTCCTTGATTTTCTTGACTGTATATCTCTTAAATATCAAATAATACTCATGTGATTTAGTTTACGAAGATTTTTCGATGCCGAGAACCTCGATCAGAGAGTAAAAAAGGCGTAAGGTTCACAATGGTGTAAGATTAAAATGGGATATACCGGGCTAGGATTCGAGTTACAGGAACAAGGGCAAAACCAACCACCCAAGAATGGAATCGTCGAGCGAAAACACTCGATAACCTCCTAGAAGTAGCTTTTCATGCCACCAGACCATTTTCCATCAATTAGAAATCTGATGTCGTCACTAAACACATTCCTTAAATTATAGCCATTTGTTGAGTGATTTTTTTTTGGTGTCTAGTCCGCATATATATCACCATTGCCCTTGATTTTCTTGACTGTATATCTCTTAAATATCAACATATACACGTGTGATTTAGTTTACGAAGATTTTTCAATGCCGAGAACCTCAATCAGAGAGTAAAAAAAGCGTAAGGTTCACAATGGTGTAAAATTAAAATGGGATATATCGGGCTAGGATTCGAGTTACAGGAACAAGGGCCAAACCAACCACCCAAGAAGGGAATCGTCGAGCGAAAACACTTGATAACCTCCTAGAAGCAGGTTTTCTTGCCACCAGACCTTTCTCCATCAATTAGGAATCTGATCCCGTCACTAAACACATTCCTTAAATTGTAGCCATTTGTTGAGTGAATTTTTTTTTGGTGTCTAATCAGCATATATATCACCATTGCCCTTGATTTTCTTGACTATATATCTCTTAAATATCAACATATACACGTGTGATTTAGTTTACAAAGATTTTTCAATGCCGAGAACCTCGATCAGAGAGTAAAAAAGGCGTAAGGTTCACAATGGTGTAAAATTAAAATGGGATAGACCGGGCTAGGATTCGAGTTACAGGAACAAGGGCCAAACCAACCACCCAAGAATGGAATCGTCGAGCGAAAACACTAGACAACCTCGTAGAAGCAGCTTTTCTTGCCACCAGACCTTTCTCCATCAATTAGGAATCTGATGCCGTCAATAAACACATTCCTTAAATTGTAGCCATTTGTTGAGTATTTCTTTTTTTGATGTCTAATCCGCATATATATCACCATTGCCCTTGATTTTCTTGACTGTATATCTCTTAAATATCAAATTATACTCATGTGATTTAGTTTGCGAAGATTTTTCGATGCCGAGAACCTCGATCAGAGAGTAAAAAAGGCGTAAGGTTCACAATGGTGTAAGATTAAAATGGGATATATTGGGCTAGGATTCGAGTTACAGGAACAAGGGCAAAACCAACCAACCAAGAATGGAATCGTCAAGCGAAAACACCCGATAACCTCCTAGAAGTAGCTTTTCATGCCACCAGACCTTTCTCCATCAATTAGGAATCTGATGTCGTCACTAAACACATTCCTTAAATTGTAGCCATTTGTTGAGTGTTTCTTTTTTTGATGTCTAATCCGCATATATATATCACCATTGCCCTTAATTTTCTTGACTGTATATTTCTTTAATATCAAATTATACTCATGTGATTTAGTTTACGAAGATTTTTCGATGCCGAGAACCTCGATCAGAGAGTAAAAAAGGCGTAAGGTTCACAATGGTGTAAGATTAAAATGGGATATACAGGGCTAGGATTCGAGTTACAGGAACAAGGGCAAAACCAACCACCCAAGAATGGAATCGTCGAGCAAAAACACTAGACAACCTCCTAGAAGCAGTGTTTCTTGCCACCAGACCTTCCTCCATCAATTAGGAATCTGATGCCGTCAATAAACACATTCCTTAAATTGTAGCCATTTGTTGAGTGTTTCTTTTTTTGATGTCTAATCCGCATATATATATATCACCATTGCCCTTGATTTTCTTGACTGTATATCTCTTAAATATCAAATTATACTCATGTGATTTAGTTTACGAAGATTTTTCGATGCCGAGAACCTCGATCAGAGAGTAAAAAAGGCGTAAGGTTCACACTGGTGTAAGATTAAAATGGGATATACAGGGCTAGGATTCGAGTTACAGGAACAAGGGCAAAACCAACCACCCAAGAATGGAATCGTCGAGCGAAAACACTCGATAACCTCCTAGAAGTAGCTTTTCATGCCACTAGACCTTTCTCCATCAATTAGAAATCTGATGTCGTCACTAAACACATTCCTTAAATTGTAGCCATTTGTTGAGTGATTTTTTTTCGGTGTCTAATCCGCATATATATCACCATTGCCCTTGATTTTCTTGACTGTATATCTCTTAAATATCAACATATACACGTGTGATTTAGTTTACAAAGATTTTTCAATGCCGAGAACCTCGATCAGAGAGTAAAAAGGCATAAGGTTCACAATGGTGTAAAATTAAAATGGGATATACCAGGCTAGGATTCGAGTTACAGGAACAAGGGCCAAACCAACCACCCAAGAATGGAATCGTCGAGCGAAAACACTAGACAACCTCCTAGAAGCAGCGTTTCTTGCCACCAGACCTTCCTCCATCAATTAGGAATCTGATGCCGTTAATAAACACATTCCTTAAATTGTAGCCATTTGTTGAGTGTTTCTTTTTTTGATGTCTAATCCGCATATATATATATCACCATTGCCCTTGATTTTCTTGACTGTATATCTCTTTAATATCAAATTATTTCATGTGATTTAGTTTACGATGATTTTTCGATGCCGAGAACCTCGATCAGAGAGTAAAAAAGGCGTAAGGTTCACAATGGTGTAAGATTAAAATGGGATATACTGGGCTAGGATTCGAGTTACAGGAACAAGGGCAAAACCAACCACCCAAGAATGGAATCATCGAGCGAAAACACTCGATAACCTCCTAGAAGTAGCTTTTCATGCCACCAGACCTTTCTCCATCAATTAGAAATCTGATGTCGTCACTAAACATATTCCTTAAATTGTAGCCATTTGTTGAGTGATTTTTTTTCGGTGTCTAATCCGCATATTTATCACCATTGCCCTTGATTTTCTTGACTGTATATCTCTTAAGTATAAACATATACACGTGTGATTTAGTTTACGAAGATTTTTCAATGCCGAGAACCTCAATCAGAGAGTAAAAAAGGCGTAAGGTTCACAATGGTGTAAAATTAAAATGGGATATACCGGGCTAGGATTCGAGTTACAGGAACACGGGCCAAACCAACCACCCAAGAATGGAATCGTCGAGCGAAAACACTTGATAACCTCCTAGAAGCAGCTTTTCTTGCCAACAGACCTTTCTCCATCAATTAGGAATCTGATCCCATCACTAAACACATTCCTTAAATTGTAGCCATTTGTTGAGTGAATTTTTTTTTGATGTCTAATCCGCATATATATCACCATTGCCCTTGATTTTCTTGACTGTATATCTCTTAAATATCAACATATACACGTGTGATTTAGTTTACAAAGAATTTTCAATGCCGAGAACCTCGATCAGAGAGTAAAAAAGGCGTAAGGTTCACAATGGTGTAAAATTAAAATGGGATATACCGTGCTAGGATTCGAGTTATAGGAACAAGGGCCAAACCAACCACCCAAGAATGGAATCGTCGAGCGAAAACACTAGACAACCTCCTAGAAGCAGCTTTTGTTGCCACCAGACCTTTCTCCATCAATTAGGAATCTGATGCCGTCAATAAACACATTCCTTAAATTGTAGCCATGTGTTGAGTGTTTCTCTTTTTGATGTCTAATTCGCATATATATCACCATTGCCCTTGATTTTCTTGACTTTATATCTCTTAAATATCAAATTATACTCATGTGATTTAGTTTACGAAGATTTTTCGATGCCGAGAACCTCGATCAGAGAGTAAAAAAGGCGTAAGGTTCACAATGGTGTAAGATTAAAATGGGATATACCGGGCTAGGATTCGAGTTACAGGAATAAGGGTAAAACCAACCAACCAAGAATGGAATCGTCGAGCGAAAACACTCGATAACCTCCTAGAAGTAGCTTTTCATGCCACCAGACCTTTCTCCATCAATTAGAAATCTGATGTCGTCACTAAACACATTCCTTAAATTGTAGCCATTTGTTGAGTGATTTTTTTTTGGTGTCTAATCCGCATATATATCACCATTGCCCTTGATTTTCTTGACTGTATATCTCTTAAATATCAACATATACACGTGTGATTTAGTTTACGAATATTTTTCAATGCCGAGAACCTCAATCAGAGAGTAAAAAAGGCGTAAGGTTCACAATGGTGTAAAATGAAAATGGGATATACCGGGCTAGGATTCGAGTTACAGGAACAAGGGCCAAACCAACCACCCAAGTGTTGGATCGTGTACGTGACCCTGAAAGTCAGTTAAGGTAGTTCAACATCATGTGTAAAGGCGGAATCAATGCACATAACGTCCAAAACAGCTCTAATCCTTTTAACTTTTCTTTTCTGATTAATAAACGTGCTTATACAAAGTTTTCTGATGAAAATCCGGCAGCACCTCCCTACTGTTCCAACCGTTCCTTCTTTGGATTCTCATAATCTTTCAGTAAAGAACACCAAGCATCGAATCTGTAAGCCTGAATCCAATTCTCAAAACGGTTTTTCCAACCCTGAAAATCTTCAATATACATGAGCTTTGGCGGCTTTTGATGAGTCCCCGTTTCATTCTCACTGTATAAATTCTCACCAGCAGTGACAGGTGCAACCGGTGTTGCAAAGGCATTGTAGAATTCCTCGTCCATGTCTTCGGTAAACTTGATATATTTCGGCAAACACTTGACAAATACCTGACAACACACAAACACAACACAATCAGTTTAAATGCTTATCAAATAACTGAATAAGACTGGTACTCGAACTGGTGAATTTTCTGTGCGGACTGAACGTTGACCAACTGTGCAGACTTCTAGGACTCGGATCAAAATCAAACGACCTTTGAAACTTTTGAACTTCAAACCGTACGAACTGACAAGCGAGTCGATGACTTTAGTACGCGACTTGATCACACAAAAACGACTGATCAAATTGTGCGAACTGACTAAACTTCAAACCTTGTGTCCTGATTACTCAAGCGTCTTTAACTCACACAAACACTATGAACTAAAATTGCACATAACCTGATCAATTAGCACATATAACCAATATATCACAAACAATTTCAAATCACACAATGCATATAATCGACAATTTCAATTTACAATTCTTTCATTCATATTCATACTCACAAACAGACAATTTTCACCTAAACCAAGATATTACACAAGTAACATTACATGCAATCTGACATTCTAAGTAGCTGTCATCATTCACTCAATTTGAACTTTGGATCACAAAATCACATGTATCGATTTATAATGATTGGACCTCTAAACACACATTCACATGATCTGAGATAATCACATGAAAAATCTGACAACACTATTTGATTTCAAGATAATGAAATACAGTCGACAATTTTCAATGCACAAAAACTATTATGATTGGGCCGCTTGGACTGATTGGGCCTCTAACCTCATTAATAACAGACAATTAAAGTGATAAACGACAACACATTTAAAGATCACATGCAACACATGAGTCACTAATTCTTATGTATACAATCAATGTAATATGTCTGACAACTACTCTTATATTTTCAATTCAACAAATGCAACTGACAACATGCAGCCGACAACAAAAAAAAAATATCAAGATGATATGATTGGACCTTAATCCCACTATGTCGACAACAATTTTTAACTTTTATAAAGCAATCACAAAACAACACCAACTTTAATTTTGTGAATGGACCGTTGAATCCACTTAAACCGACAAACAACACTTTCTAAAATACTTTGATTGGACCACTCTTTTCGAATCTTTGGTAATAATGTGCCAACAATTATGAATTCTCTTAAGATATCACGTGCAAAACTTGATATTATTAAAAACAATTATCCGACAATCTTTAATCAATTTTCAATGCACATTCACATGTTCACCGAATATATTGACTGACAAACTTTTATGAATTCTGAATACTCAATTCAATTTAAAATTTCACGTGAATTGTTACTGACAATAACAGTTATGTTCACGTTGTAATGTCCAAGATATTCAAACGACCTGCTTCAAACGACAAAAGTTTCAAACGACAGCTGTTCAAACGACAAAGTTCAAACGATAAATGTTCAAACAACCAATTCAAACGATCAACTTCAAACGATGCAGTTCAAACGACAGAATCCATTTTTCAAACGATAGAGTCAGTTTTCAAACGATAGATCAATTTCAAACGATGACGTCAGCAATTCGCGAAACTTTTCAAATGGTATGAACGATTTAGATCAGTTTTAGGTCGAATTTTGATTTCAAACTTTCAAGGATTATTTAATAGTGAATTTCGTTTGTTATGTGATCGTTTCAAGCCATTTTAACCGTGACAACAAATTAAAATCAGAAAAGAAAGGTAGAAGTGAGATAATCCGATGATTTCAAGCTGTATTTGGTATGAACTCCTCGTCCTGAGCTCTGATACCAATTGTAGGATCGTGTCGCGACCTAAACGAGTCGTTCGGAAGAGCTCTCGTACGTTTCAGATGCGGAAACTAAGAAACGGACGTGTACACAGCTTGAAAAGTACTTTAAACCTCTTGTATATTAGATTGACAACGTTTACAGTTAGAGGAAATACCGGTAGCACTTCGGTATCACAAGACCTGATCGTTACAAATGACAAAGTCAAGCAGCCTATTTATACTACTACTCTATCGTTTGAAATCGTTCAAACGGACACAATTACAAACGACGGCCTCAAACGGACATGAACATTTCAAACGACCAATTCAAACTTAAATGAAATTGACTTTCAAACGGTCATCTAATCTAATTGGACCTTTTCAACTAACCAATCAAACTTAATTACATTCTGATTATGTTTAGCTTTGTCTTTTGTGATGTTGCACATTGATGATGTCATCTCTATGATGTCATCATCAAAGATGATGACATAATCCTTATTCCGAACCGCAATGCAACCTGACTCGATATAAGACGAAGTTGACAGATGACTGCACCAACAGACTCCCCCTCAGATGTTGACGAGTCTTAAGTGTCGAGTCTTCAACGACTTCTGTCTTTCTCACAGTGCAAGCATCCTCAACTCTTACTCTTCTCTTATCGTCATCACCAACAGACTCACCACTCACAATCTCTACTCGGATGTCTTCAGACTCCCCCTTTCGATATGCTGGGATCTTAGTCTGGCTTTCACAGGTTCAGGTATCGTAACCTGACTCACCTGCATATTCTCTACCCAAAAATAAGTTTCACAAAAGATAAGATATAACAAATTTAGAAACTTTGCTAATCACATGAAGACACAACCCTGAATACATCATTTATCATGTCAATTTCTGATGAACCACTTGAATGATTATCATTTTCATTTCACACATCTTCAAACACACTTTCCCAAACCTGTTCGTCATGTTTAGCACTCGGAATTTTGAAATTCAGCTTTTCAACATCAGTCGTCTAAAATATTTTTGAATTTATCAAAATTTATGCTAAAACACACCGAAACTCTTTTTGAATTTTTGATATAACAGAAATGAAATGCAGACAAGAAATATTTACATACAATATTTTTGTGAGTTTGTGTAAGAGGATCATATCAGTTTCTGAGACAAATCACCAACACCGTTAAGCTTCATTACATTTTAAGTTCTAAACAATTCACCTAGATTGTCAGTATACTTGTCCACTTAAATTTTCACACAAAGTTCAACTGCTTCGAGATACGAATTAGTGTTTTAGGACTTAAACATCTACATGTGTCCCACCTCAGTATATACTCCCGTATCCAGACCCCAGTATTCAGTCTTACAGGTGAGTATACCTAGATGATATCTGTAAGGGGTTAATTGCGAGGGCCGTGAGAGCTCAGGTCGATCTTTCGATACGCAGAGAGATGACGGCTTCGACTTTTGGTGGGTCCCCTTTGGGGATCTTTTTTTCAACAGCACATGATTAACCATTTTGCAATGTGTTATCATTTTTTATGTTGAGGGAAGGCTTATATTTCAAAGCAGCGTAAAGTATTCTCCAGGGACTAGGCCATTGCTTCCGCAAAATCAGAAGTCCCGGGATAATACCCCAGATATCACTAAGCATAAAGACCTAGTATCTCAGAATACGGGACCCTTCAAACAAGATTTCAGGGGTTACCTATATATCCTGGAGGTGTTCCCCCCGTAGACACAAGTAAATTTTATGTTTATATCTCGTCACAATTTACTAAATGTGCAAAAACCTACTGACATATCCACAGTGAGATTGTTTATCACATTTATACCTTCCATTTCTTTAGCATGTTGTGACAGTCCACTGATGTACTATCATTTCCTCTTTTGTACAACAAAACTCATTTTTCATTTTATCATGTTTTTGTCTTTTTCAAATTTTCAAATGTTTTTGGATTTTCTGAAAATTTTTACTCCCCCTAAAATGCAAACACATTTTAGGAAATTTGAAAACCAACTATACAATAAAGTTGACAACTGACATCAAATCGCATCAAATCGCCATCCACATGGCATAAACAATCAGAACTCCCCCTTACAACAAACTATTTTCCCATTGTGATTTCAAAACACTTAAGTTTGTATTAATCAAATGGTTTTTCCGGAAAATTAGTTTGATTGATTTTACCACTTGTAAAGTTAGGGGTTCATCATGTTGTTTTCCAAACAATCATTTGTAACTATGATCCAATCAAGTTCAACTTAATGACCTTGATTAACCATTTGTCAATGAAACCTCTTTCAACCACTAACAGGTTCACTCAACAATCATAACCACTTGTAAATCGAAATATAACAATTTAAATATACCACCTGTACATTACCAACTGTACCACATGCAGGATCATTTGCTAAGAAAGATGCCGATTCCTGCTCCACTCTTACCAACCTGGGAGCTCCGGCAAGTCAGGTTTTTACTCAAACATTACATCCACCCAAGCCTCACCAGCCTTGGGTGATTTTGGTGGCAAACATCTGTCCCACCAACATTTTGATTTGTAAAATTCTTTGGCATCCTTAACCTTCCTGTCTACCATCTTCCCGAAAATATGCTTGACTTTACCATTGAAAACCTTCTCAACATCAAATTCTCCCTCATCAGCGAAGAATTGATTTGAGATTTCTACTTTTCCCACTTTCTTCATTAAGTTTTCCTTTGACAATGGAGGAAAATTCTCATCGTTCACTTCTGGAACGGAACTCACAATCTTTTTCTCAACCAAAGACTCCTCTGATTTTATGGAATCAGATTCATTGTCAGAATTACCCTCAGATTTAACCACCCACTTTTGTTTACTCAAATCACCTCTTCTTTTGTAAAACCTTTTTGAACTTTCTCCTTCCTCAGAAGTAGAATTTTCAAACTTTTTAACAATTTTTACAGGTTGTTCTTTCTTATCAACACAAGTCTTTTTCAAAACAAAGTTAGAAGAAACTTCCTGTTTTTGGTAGTTGGTCTTGGGGCAATTCCAAGCTATATGACCAACTTCTTGACATTTGAAACAGGTTCTTCGATCAACTCTTTGAGCAAACCTTCTCACATTCTTCTTCACTTCAGCAAGAAACTCCTGGTTTGACTGCTTCCAGAACGGTTTCTTCTGTTCATCCTCTGAACTTCCTCCTGAAACAAATTTTGTTTTTGGTTTATAAGTTTTCTGATTTTTATAATTTTCTGAAGAATTGAAGCCAAGACCTTTCTTTTTGAGATTACTATAATGGTTTGGATTCTTTCGATAACCATAACCAGAACCGTAACCCTTTTTCTTGTTCAATCTCTGTTGAACTCTTGAAGTGTACTTTTTAGGTTTTTCATCAAGATTTAAATCTTTTATTTCAGAAATATTAATTTCTTTTAATTTGAAAACCTGTTTGATCATTTCAGTTTTGACACTTCTTATTGGAAATTCCTCATCAGAATATAATTTGTCTGAATCAAACAAAGTATATGCCACTTTGATTAATCCGTCATTCAAATTAGATTTTGATAACAAGAATTCTCTATTGTAAACCCTATTAACCGGTGAACTCGGACTCTTCTCAGACGAACTCGAACTATCTGACTTAGACTCCGACTTTGACTCTTCATCCGTATCTAACACCTGATCGACAACTTTCTTTACTAACTCAGACTCATGATCAGTGTCAGACGCTGTGAATGTAACATCAATATTGTCTGGTAATTCATCAATGATTTCAGACTTTAACTTGATGTTGACTTCCTTTTTAGACGCTCCTCGTTAGGATTCCTTGGAGAATAAGTTTCATGGATCGGGGGCGGACATCTGTTATACTTGACACTTGGTTTCTTACCAGTATCAGTATCTTCAGTCTTTTTATCCATGAAAGCTTCCAGACCTGCAACAGTAGGATAAACACGATCAATCAACAGTAATCGTTTAATCCTTTCACTTTCGATCTTTTCAAGCTCCACTTCTTTCTTTAACTGTGCACAATCTTCAATATACTCATTGATGACGCTTTGTTTTGTCATTAATGTTCCACTCATTTTCTCCATTGCTTTTTCAATCTCATAATTTGTTTTCTTCAAACTGTCAACTGTTCTGTTTAGCACATCATATGATTCTTTAATGTACTTCACATCAGACAGTAAATCTTCCTTAATCTTCTCAAGTTCAGCAATCTTTATATCTTTTTCTTCACAAGCTTTGCAAGATTCTGAACACTTCAAACATGGCTTTTCAACTTCAACCATTTTTTCAACAATCTTTTCAACTTCGACAATCTTTTCAACTTCGATAAATTTTTCAACTTCAACTATTTTTTCAACTTCGACAAGTTTTTCAATTTCAACAATCTTTTCAATCTCGACAATCTTGTCAACAACTTTTTCTACTTCAACAATTTTCTCCACAACTTTCTCAATCACTTGATCAACCTTTTCTTCTCCAGCTTCTGTCTTTGTCTTTTCATCAGCTAGCCTTCTTGCTACTTCCAGCTCTTTCTTCAATTTTGCAATCTTCTTTTGATTCAGCATCTCCATTTTATCTGCAAAAAACAAATTAAAACTAGTAGGATCAATGCCTTTTCTAGCTCTGTTGAGATGTTCTTCTTCATCATCAGTATCCACATCGCTTCCAAGATCAGGAAATATCGGGATTCTTTTCCCACTAGCCTCTTCACCTAGTATTTTTGCAACACAAGCTGAACCAGGTATGTATTTGTCCCAACTAAATCCTTCAGCAACAAATTCATCATCTTGATTGATAAGTAAAGCTTTCTTCTTTCCATCTTCAATAACATGACCATGTGCTGTTTGTGGTTGTTGAGCAATCTGATGGAAAATTGCTTTCTGATAATAGTTGTTCTTTTCTTGATTTTCGGTTGCTTCTTTACTTTTGCACTCTCTTTTAAAATGTCCTTTTCCTTTGCAACGGAAACATGTAACTTTAGATTTGTCAAAACCCAGTTGAGAAGTAGCCATTCCTCGAAATTCATCCCTACCAGTAATCTCTTGAAACTTTTCAGCTCTCCTCCAAGCACTTGCTAAGCACCATTTGATATCCATCAATTCAAGTTCTTCAGCATCAATTTGGTCGTAATCTTCTTTGGTAAGCATCGGATTCCCAATCTTCCCACCGATCAAACTTTCATAAGATTCTAACATAGTAACCAGTGATGCCATGTGCTGCTTTGCAACTTCTGGAGACAAATTCTGACCATTTTGAATGTTTAAGGTAACATTGCACTGAAGATGTGTTGAATTTTGTCGTTGAGAAGTTGATGTTGCGCTATTTGGATCAAAACTTGAAAATGATGAAGAAAATCCACCACTTTGAGTCACATTGCTACTCTTTGTTTCAGATGAACTGTCAGCACTAAAACCAGTTTGAATCTTTGGACTATGGCTGGGAGTGACCTCAAACTTGTTCCCTCTGTAATATAAACTGACATCTTGTTTGGCATTTGGATTTGTCATTATAGCAGTCTTTTGAATATCCAGCTCATGTTCCTCAAACTTCTGGATAAACTGTGCCAAGTTCATACTCTCAGTCTTTCTCAAGAGTTTCACAATCATCAGATAAGTTCCCCACTTCTGTTGGGGTAATGCCTCTGCTAACTTATCAACCCACTCATCATCATCTTTCTTTTCAGCTTTCAAAGTCTGAATATCTTCAACCTGTTTCTTCTCTTTCTGAACAACCTCAAAGACTAGTGTGTCTTCTGCAATCTTTTTCTTAATCACTTGTTCAGATTTCTCAGATACAGTCTTTTCAGATTCTTCTTTCTTTGAAATTACTTCCTCAAAAACCTGCTGTTTTTCCGTAACAGCTTCTTTCTTCATTTCTTCAATTTCTTCAACATCTGCTGCCTTTAGATTTATCTTTTTCGCAGCAAGTTTATTCTTGA
Source organism: Helianthus tuberosus (assembly GCA_030545235.1). Classification (NCBI taxonomy): domain Eukaryota; kingdom Viridiplantae; phylum Streptophyta; class Magnoliopsida; order Asterales; family Asteraceae; genus Helianthus; species Helianthus tuberosus. The sequence continues at coordinate 172,514,446 of CM060414.1, read as the reverse complement.
GCTCATCAATTTTTTCTGCAAAAGAATCATTAACCATTTCAGATGAAAATAACTGTTTATAAAACTCAAGTTTCTCAAGTTCTTTACTATCATCATCACACTCTTCATCAGATGAGTATGAATGATCAAACACTGGAACTTTTTCTGAAATAACTTCTGAAACTTTTTCATCTTTTTCAGAACTAACTTCAAAACTCTTTTCTATTTTATTCACAACAATTTTTGAATCCTTGTTTATCGAAAATGATTTTCTAGGCTTTGGTTTTCCAGCAAGAATATCAATAATATCCATTGAATTATTGTTAAAAATATCATCTGCAAAGGAACAACCATATTCATCATCACTATCCATATTAAGATAACAATTTTCACAATCACTTTCAAATGAAATTGTCCTGCTCAAACAAAATTGCCTTGAATCACCTGCAAACAAACAAATACACAATCAGTTTAAAACGAACTGAATATGTAAACGTGCGTGTTTGTGAAATCAATCTAAGACTCGTTTCGAAGATTTTGCATTCGTTCAATGTTGTTTGGATGAAATCACTAAATGAATGAACTTGATCGTATCGAAATGGATTCAATTTATCCTTCACTGATTGAACCGTAAATTTTTACACTTGATTTAATTTGATCAACAAATTCACTAAACCCGACAACTTGAATTACTGAATTTTATAACAAATGAAATAAAGTCACTAAATGTATATCGAAATTATCATCCAATCTCGGTAACACCACAAACTTTATGATTGAGCCAAACCTTTTTATCAATTACAACACATAACCTATATTGGGTCAATCAAATATTTTTTAATTCGGTTAACACATGAAATGATGAACCGACATACATTTAATTTCTACTTGATTTTACTTGGACCAAACAACCCCACTGAGCCAACAAATAACACATCAACAATGATTGGGCCGTTAACAAATGAACCAATTTAATTGGACCTCAAACTTGATTATCACACTTCACAATTGACGACAACTTTAATTTTTTTTTTAAATGAAACTGATTAGACTGCAATTGATATGATCAAATCACGTGGACAGTTAATCATTCAAACATCATTGGACCGTTCAACTGTGTGTGTTTTTTTTTATTTGATCTTGAAACAAATGCACACATTAAATGACTAATTTTACATTGTCCGATGAATATTAAACACATGAACTGATAACCACTTTCAAATAAACAGGATCATTCAAACGGTCAGGTGCTTGATTTCAAACTGTCACGTCCTCAAACAGACAACTTCAAACGATTAACTTCAAACGATTGTTGTTCAAACGATAAACATTCAAACGACAATCTTTCAAACGATCAGTTCAAACTTAAATGAAATTGACTTTCAAACGGTCATCTAATCTAATTGGACCTTTTCAACTAACCAATCAAACTTAATTACATTCTGATTATGTTTAGCTTTGTCTTTTGTGATGTTGCACATTGATGATGTCATCTCTATGATGTCATCATCAAAGATGATGACATAACCCTTATTCCGAACCGCAATGCAACCTGACTCGATATAAGACGAAGTTGACAGATGACTGCACCAACACCAAGAATGGAATCGTCGAGCGAAAACACTTGATAACCTCCTAGAAGCAGCTTTTCTTGCCACCAGACCTTTCTCCATCAATTACGAATCTGATCCCGTCACTAAACACATTCCTTAAATTGTAGCCATTTGTTGAGTGAATTTTTTTTGGTGTCTAATCCGCATATATATCACCATTGCCCTTGATTTTCTTGACTGTATATCTCTTAAATATCAACATATACACGTGTGATTTAGTTTACAAAGTTTTTTCAATGCCGAGAAGCTCGATCAGAGAGTAAAAAAGGCGTAAGGTTCACAACGGTGTAAAATTAAAATAGGATAGACCGGGCTAGGATTCGAGTTACAAGAACAAGGGCCAAACCAACGACCCAAGAATGGAATCGTCGAGCGAAAACACTAGACAACCTCCTAGAAGCAGCTTTTCTTGCCACCAGACCTTTCTCCATCAATTAGGAATCTGATGCCGTCAATAAACACATTCCTTAAATTGTAGCCATTTGTTGAGTGTTTCTTTTTTTGATGTCTAATCCGCATATATATATCACCATTGCCCTTGATTTTCTTGACTGTATATCTCTTAAATATCAAATTATACTCATGTGATTTAGTTTACGAAGATTTTTCGATGCCGAGAACCTCGATCAGAGAGTAAAAAAGGCGTAAGGTTCACAATGGTGTAAGATTAAAATGGGATATATCGGGCTAGGATTCGAGTTACAGGAAAAAGGGCAAAACCAACCAACCAAGAATGGAATCGTCGAGCGAAAACACTCGATAACCTCCTAGAAGTAGCTTTTCATGCCACCAGACATTTCTCCATCAATTAGAAATCTGATGTCGTCACTAAACACATTCCTTAAATTGTAGCCATTTGTTGAGCGATTTTTTTTTGGTGTCTAATCCGCATATATATCACCATTGCCCTTGATTTTCTTGACTGTATATCTCTTAAATATCAACATATACACGTGTGATTTAGTTTACGAAGATTTTTCAATGCCGAGAACCTCAATCAGAGAGTAAAAAAGGCGCAAGGTTCACAATGGTGTAAAATTAAAATGGGATATACCAGGCTAGGATTCGAGTTACAGGAACAAGGGCCAAACCAACCACCCAAGAATGGAATCGTCGAGCGAAAACACTTGATAACCTCCTAGAAGCAGCTTTTCTTGCCACCAGACCTTTCTCCATCAATTAGGAATCTGATCCCGTCACTAAACACATTCCATAAATTGTAGCCATCTGTTGAGTGAATTTTTTTTGGTGTCTAATCCGCATATATATCACCATTGCCCTTGATTTTCTTGACTGTATATCTCTTAAATATCAACATATACACGTGTGATTTAGTTTACAAAGTTTTTTCAATGTCGAGAACCTCGATCAGAGAGTAAAAAAGGCGTAAGGTTCACAATGGTGTAAAATTAAAATAGGATAGACCGGGCTAGGATTCGAGTTACAGGAACAAGGGCCAAACCAACCACCCAAGAATAGAATCGTCGAGCGAAAACACTAGACAACCTCCTAGAAGCAGCTTTTCTTGCCACCAGACCTTTCTCCATCAATTAGGAATCTGATGCCGTCAATAAACACATTCCTTAAATTGTAGCCATTTGTTGAGTGTTTATTTTTTTGATGTCTAATCCGCATATATATATCACCATTGCCCTTGATTTTCTTGACTGTATATCTCTTAAATATCAAATTATACTAAGGTGATTTAGTTTACGAAGATTTTTCGATGCCGAGAACCTCGATCAGAGAGTAAAAAAGGCGTAAGGTTCACAATGGTGTAAGATTAAAATGGGATATACCGGGCTAGGATTCGAGTTACAGGAACAAGGGCAAAACAAACCAACCAAGAATGGAATCATCGAGCGAAAACACTCGATAACCTCCTAGAAGTAGCTTTTCATGCCACCAGACCTTTCTCCATCAATTAAAATCTGATGTCGTCACTAAACACATTCCTTAAATTGTAGCCATTTGTTGAGTGATTTTTTTTTGGTGTCTAATCCGCATATATATCACCATTGCCCTTAATTTTCTTGACTGTATACATCTTAAATATCAACATATACACGTGTGATTTAGTTTACGAAGATTTTTCAATGCCGTGAACCTCAATCAGAGAGTAAAAAAGGCGCAAGGTTCACAATGGTGTAAAATTAAAATGGGATATACCAGGCTAGGATTCGAGTTACAGGAACAAGGGCCAAACCAACCACCCAAGAATGGAATCGTCGAGCGAAAACACTTGATAACCTCCTAGAAGCAAATTTTCTTGCCACCAGACCTTTCTCCATCAATTAGGAATCTGATCTCGTCACTAAACACATTCCTTAAATTGTAGCCATTTGTTGAGTGAATTTTTTTTGGTGTCTAATCCGCATATATATCACCATTGCCCTTGATTTTCTTGACTGTATATCTCTTAAATATCAACATATACACGTGTGATTTAGTTTTACAAAGTTTTTTCAATGCCGAGAACTTCGATCAGAGAGTAAAAAAGGCGTAAGGTTCACAATGGTGTAAAATTAAAATAGGATAGACCGGGCTAGGATTCGAGTTACAGGAACAAGGGCCAAACCAACCACCCAAGAATGGAATCGTCGAGCGAAAACACTAGACAACCTCCTAGAAGCAGCTTTTCTTGCCACCACACCTTTCTCCATCAATTAGGAATCTGATGCCGTCAATAAACACATTCCTTAAATTGTAGCCATTTGTTGAGTGTTTCTTTTTTGATGTCTAATCCGCATATATATATCACCATTGCCCTTGATTTTCTTGACTGTATATCTCTTAAATATCAAATTATACTCATGTGATTTAGTTTACGAAGATTTTTCGATGCCGAGAACCTCGATCAGAGAGTAAAAAAGGCGTAAGGTTCACAATGGTGTAAGATTAAAATGGGATATACCGGGCTAGGATTCGAGTTACAGGAAAAAGGGCAAAACCAACCAACCAAGAATGGAATCGTCAAGCGAAAACACTCGATAACCTCCTAGAAGTAGCTTTTCATGCCACCAGACCTTTCTCCATCAATTAGAAATCTGATGTCGTCACTAAACACATTCCTTAAATTGTAGCCATTTGTTGAGTGATTTTTTTTGGTGTTTAATCCGCATATATATCACCATTGCCCTTGATTTTCTTGACTGTATATCTCTTAAATATCAACATATACACGAGTGATTTAGTTTACGAAGATTTTTCAATGCCGAGAACCTCAATCAGAGAGTAAAAAAGGCGTAAGGTTCACAATGGTGTAAAATTAAAATGGGATATACCGGGCTAGGATTCGAGTTACAGGAACAAGGGCCAAACCAACCACCCAAGAATGGAATCGTCGAGCGAAAACACTTGATAACCTCCTAGAAGCAGCTTTTATTGCCACCAGACCTTTCTCCATCAATTCTCCATCAATTAGGAATCTGATCCCGTCGCTAAACACATTCCTTAAATTGTAGCCATTTGTTGAGTGAATTTTTTTTGGCGTCTAATCCGCATATTTATCACCATTGCCCTTGATTTTCTTGACTGTATATCTCTTAAATATCAACATATACACGTGTGATTTAGTTTACAAAGATTTTTTCCATGCCGAGAACCTCGATCAAAGAGTAAAAAAGGCGTAAGATTCACAATGGTGTAAAATTAAAATGGGATAGACCGGGCTAGGATTCGAGTTACAGGAATAAGGGCCAAACCAACCACCCAAGAATTGAATCGTCGAGCGAAAACACTTGACAACCTCCGAGAAGCAGCTTTTCTTGCCACCAGACCTTTATCCATCAATTTGGAATCTGATGCCGTCGCTAAACACATTCCTTAAATTGTAGCCATTTGTTGAGTGTTTTTTTTGGTGTCTAATCCGCATATATATCACCATTGTCCTTGATTTTCTTGACTGTATATCTCTTAAATATCAACATATACACGTGTGATTTAGTTTACGAAGATTTTTCAATGCCGAGAACCTTGATCATAGAGTAAAAAAGACAAGTTAACAATGGTGTAAAATTAAAATGGGATATACCGGGCTAGGATTCGAGTTACAGGAACAAGGACCAAACCAACCACCCAAGAATGGAATCGTCAAGCGAAAACACTTGACAACCTCCTAGAAGCAGCTTTTCTTACCACCAGACCTTTCTCCATCAATTAGGAATATGATGCCGTCACTAAACACATTCCTTAAATTGTAGCCATTTATTGAGTGTGTTTTTTTTGGTGTCTAATCCGCATATATATCACCATTGCCCTTGATTTTCTTGACTGTATATCTCTTAAATATCAACATATACACGTGTGATTTAGTTTACGAAGATTTTACAATGCCGAGAACCTCGATCAGAGAGTAAAAAAGGCGTAAGGTTCACAATGGTGTAAAATTAAAATGGGATAGTCCGGGCTAGGATTCGAGTTACAGGAACAAGGGCCAAACCAACCACCCAAGAATGGAATCGTCGAGCGAAAACACTTGACAACCTCTTAGAAGCAGCTTTTCTTGCCACCAGACCTTTCTCCATCAATTAGGAATCTGATGCCGTCAATAAACACATTCCTTAAATTGTAGCCATTTGTTGAGTGTTTTTTTTGTGTCTAATCCGCATATATATCACAATTGCCCTTGATTTTCTTGACTGTATATCTCTTAAATATCAATATATACACGTGTGATTTAGTTTACGAATATTTTTTAATGCCGAGAACCTCGATCAGAGAGTAAAAAAGGCATAAGGTTCACAATGGTGTAAAATTAAAATGGGATAGACCGGGCTAGGATTCGAGTTACAGGAACAAGGGCCAAACCAACCACCCAAGAATGGAATCGTCGAGCGAAAACACTTGACAACCTCTTAGAAGCAGCTTTTCTTGCCACCAGACCTTTCTCCATCAATTAGGAATCTGATGCCGTCAATAAACACATTCCTTAAATTGTAGCTATTTGTTGAGTGTTTTTTTTTTTGGTGTCTAATCCGCATATATATCACAATTGCCCTTGATTTTCTTGACTGTATATCTCTTAAATATCAAGATATACTTGTGTGATTTAGTTTACGAAGATTTTTCGATGCCGAGAACCTCGATCAGAGAGTAAAAAAGGCGTAAGGTTCACAATGGTGTAAGATTAAAATGGGATATACCGGGCTAGGATTCGAGTTACAGGAACAAGGGCAAAACAAACCAACCAAGAATGGAATCATCGAGCGAAAACACTCGATAACCTCCTAGAAGTAGCTTTTCATGCCACCAGACCTTTCTCCATCAATTAAAATCTGATGTCATCACTAAACACATTCCTTAAATTGTAGCCATTTGTTGAGTGATTTTTTTTTGGTGTCTAATCCGCATATATATCACCATTGCCCTTAATTTTCTTGACTGTATATCTCTTAAATATCAACATATACACGTGTGATTTAGTTTACGAAGATTTTTCAATGCCGAGAACCTTGATCAGAGAGTAAAAAAGACAAGTTAACAATGGTGTAAAATTAAAATGGGATATACCGGGCTAGGATTCGAGTTACAGGAACAAGGACCAAACCAACCACCCAAGAATGGAATCGTCAAGCGAAAACACTTGACAACCTCCTAGAAGCAGCTTTTCTTACCACCAGACCTTTCTCCATCAATTAGGAATATGATGCCGTCACTAAACACATTCCTTAAATTGTAGCCATTTATTGAGTGTGTTTTTTTTGGTGTCTAATCCACATATATATCACCATTGCCCTTGATTTTCTTGACTGTATATCTCTTAAATATCAACATATACACGTGTGATTTAGTTTACGAAGATTTTACAATGCCGAGAACCTCGATCAGAGAGTAAAAAAGGCGTAAGGTTCACAATGGTGTAAAATTAAAATGGGATAGTCCGGGCTAGGATTCGAGTTACAGGAACAAGGGCCAAACCAACCACCCAAGAATGGAATCGTCGAGCGAAAACACTTGATAACCTCCTAGAAGCAGCTTTTCTTGGCACCAGACCTTTCTCCATCAATTAGGAATCCGATCCCGTCACTAAACACATTCCATAAATTGTAGCCATCTGTTGAGTGATTTTTTTTTGGTGTCTAATCCGCATATATATCACCATTGCCCTTGATTTTCTTGACTGTATGTCTCTTAAATATCAACATATACACGTGTGATTTAGTTTACAAAGTTTTTTCATTGCCGAGAACCTCGATCAGAGAGTAAAAAAGGCGTAAGGTTCACAATGGTGTAAAATTAAAATAGGATAGACCGGGCTAGGATTCGAGTTACAGGAACAAGGGCCAAACCAACCACCCAAGAATAGAATCGTCGAGCGAAAACACTAGACAACCTCCTAGAAGCAGCTTTTCTTGCCTCCAGACCTTTCTCCATCAATTAGGAATCTGATGCCGTCAATAAACACATTCCTTAAATTGTAGCCATTTGTTGAGTGTTTATTTTTTTGATGTCTAATCCGCATATATATATCACCATTGCCCTTGATTTTCTTGACTGTATATCTCTTAAATATCAAATTATACTAATGTGATTTAGTTTACGAAGATTTTTCGATGCCGAGAACCTCGATCAGAGAGTAAAAAAGGCGTAAGGTTCACAATGGTGTAAGATTAAAATGGGATATACCGGGCTAGGATTCGAGTTACAGGAACAAGGGCAAAACAAACCAACCAAGAATGGAATCATCGAGCGAAAACACTCGATAACCTCCTAGAAGTAGCTTTTCATGCCACCAGACCTTTCTCCATCAATTAAAATCTGATGTCGTCACTAAACACATTCCTTAAATTGTAGCCATTAGTTGAGTGATTTTTTTTTTGGTGTCTAATCCGCATATATATCACCATTGCCCTTAATTTTCTTGACTGTATATCTCTTAAATATCAACATATACACGTGTGATTTAGTTTACGAAGATTTTTCAATGCCGAGAACCTCAATCAGAGAGTAAAAAAGGCGCAAGGTTCATAATGGTGTAAAATTAAAATGGGATATACCAGGCTAGGATTCGAGTTACAGGAACAAGGGCCAAACCAACCACCCAAGAATGGAATCGTCGAGCGAAAACACTTGATAACCTCCTAGAAGCAGCTTTTCTTGCCACCAGACCTTTCTCCATCAATTAGGAATCTGATCTCGTCACTAAACACATTCCTTAAATTGTAGCCATTTGTTGAGTGAATTTTTTTTGGTGTCTAATCCGCATATATATCACCATTGCCCTTGATTTTCTTGACTGTATATCTCTTAAATATCAATATATACACGTGTGATTTAGTTTACAAAGTTTTTTCAATGCCGAGAACTTCGATCAGAGAGTAAAAAAGGCGTAAGGTTCACAATGGTGTAAAATTAAAATAGGATAGACCGGGCTAGGATTCGAGTTACAGGAACAAGGGCCAAACCAACCACCCAAGAATGGAATCGTCGAGCGAAAACACTAGACAACCTCCTAGAAGCAGCTTTTCTTGCCACCAGACCTTTCTCCATCAATTAGGAATCTGATGCCGTCAATAAACACATTCCTTAAATTGTAGCCATTTGTTGAGTGTTTCTTTTTTTGATGTCTAATCCGCATATATATATCACCATTGCCCTTGATTTTCTTGACTGTATATCTCTTAAATATCAAATTATACTCATGTGATTTAGTTTACGAAGATTTTTCGATGCCGAGAACCTCGATCAGAGAGTAAAAAAGGCGTAAGGTTCACAATGGTGTAAGATTAAAATGGGATATACCGGGCTAGGATTCGAGTTACAGGAAAAAGGGCAAAACCAACCAACCAAGAATGGAATCGTCGAGCGAAAACACTCGATAACCTCCTAGAAGTAGCTTTTCATGCCACCAGACCTTTCTCCATCAATTAGAAATCTGATGTCGTCACTAAACACATTCCTTAAATTGTAGCCATTTGTTGAGTGATTTTTTTTGGTGTTTAATCCGCATATATATCACCATTGCCCTTGATTTTCTTGACTGTATATCTCTTAAATATCAACATATACACGAGTGATTTAGTTTACGAAGATTTTTCAATGCCGAGAACCTCAATCAGAGAGTAAAAAAGGCGTAAGGTTCACAATGGTGTAAAATTAAAATGGGATATACCGGGCTAGGATTCGAGTTACAGGAACAAGGGCCAAACCAACCACCCAAGAATGGAATCGTCGAGCGAAAACACTTGATAACCTCCTAGAAGCAGCTTTTCTTGCCACCAGACCTTTCTCCATCAATTCTCCATCAATTAGGAATCTGATCCCGTCGCTAAACACATTCCTTAAATTGTAGCCATTTGTTGAGTGAATTTTTTTTGGCGTCTAATCCGCATATTTATCACCATTGCCCTTGATTTTCTTGACTGTATATCTCTTAAATATCAACATATACACGTGTGATTTAGTTTACAAAGATTTTTTCCATGCCGAGAACCTCGATCAGAGAGTAAAAAAGGCGTAAGGTTCACAATGGTGTAAAATTAAAATGGGATAGACCTGGCTAGGATTCGAGTGACAGGAATAAGGGCCAAACCAACCACCCAAGAATTGAATCGTCGAGCGAAAACACTTGACAACCTCCGAGAAGCAACTTTTCTTGCCACCAGACCTTTATCCATCAATTAGGAATCTGATGCCGTCACTAAACACATTCCTTAAATTGTAGCCATTTGTTGAGTGTTTTTTTGGTGTCTAATCCGCATATATATCACCATTGTCCTTGATTTTCTTGACTGTATATCTCTTAAATATCAACATATACACGTGTGATTTAGTTTACGAAGATTTTTCAATGCCGAGAACCTCAATCAGAGAGTAAAAAAGGCGCAAGGTTCACAATGGTGTAAAATTAAAATGCGATATACCAGGCTAGGATTCGAGTTACAGGAAAAAGGGCCAAACCAACCACCCAAGAATGGAATCGTCGAGCGAAAACACTTGATAACCTCCTAGAAGCAGCTTTTCTTGCCACCAGACCTTTCTCCATCAATTAGGAATCTGATCTCGTCACTAAACACATTCCTTAAATTGTAGCCATTTGTTGAGTGAATTTTTTTTGGTGTCTAATCCGCATATATATCACCATTGCCCTTGATTTTCTTGACTGTATATCTCTTAAATATCAACATATACACGTGTGATTTAGTTTACAAAGTTTTTTCAATGCCGAGAACTTCGATCAGAGAGTAAAAAAGGCGTAAGGTTCACAATGGTGTAAAATTAAAATAGGATAGACCGGGCTAGGATTCGAGTTACAGGAACAAGGGCCAAACCAACCACCCAAGAATGGAATCGTCGAGCGAAAACACTAGACAACCTCCTAGAAGCAGCTTTTCTTGCCACCAGACCTTTCTCCATCAATTAGGAATCTGATGCCGTCAATAAACACATTCCTTAAATTGTAGCCATTTGTTGAGTGTTTCTTTTTTTGATGTCTAATCCGCATATATATATCACCATTGCCCTTGATTTTCTTGACTGTATATCTCTTAAATATCAAATTATACTCATGTGATTTAGTTTACGAAGATTTTTCGATGCCGAGAACCTCGATCAGAGAGTAAAAAAGGCGTAAGGTTCACAATGGTGTAAGATTAAAATGTGATATACCGGGCTAGGATTCGAGTTACAGGAAAAAGGGCAAAACCAACCAACCAAGAATGGAATCGTCGAGCGAAAACACTCGATAACCTCCTAGAAGTAGCTTTTCATGCCACCAGACCTTTCTCCATCAATTAGAAATCTGATGTCGTCACTAAACACATTCCTTAAATTGTAGCCATTTGTTGAGTGATTTTTTTTGGTGTTTAATCCGCATATATATCACCATTGCCCTTGATTTTCTTGACTGTATATCTCTTAAATATCAACATATACACGAGTGATTTAGTTTACGAAGATTTTTCAATGCCGAGAACCTCAATCAGAGAGTAAAAAAGGCGTAAGGTTCACAATGGTGTAAAATTAAAATGGGATATACCGGGCTAGGATTCGAGTTACAGGAACAAGGGCCAAACCAACCACCCAAGAATGGAATCGTCGAGCGAAAACACTTGATAACCTCCTAGAAGCAGCTTTTCTTGCCACCAGACCTTTCTCCATCAATTCTCCATCAATTAGGAATCTGATCCCGTCGCTAAACACATTCCTTAAATTGTAGCCATTTGTTGAGTGAATTTTTTTTGGCGTCTAATCCGCATATTTATCACCATTGCCCTTGATTTTCTTGACTGTATATCTCTTAAATATCAACATATACACGTGTGATTTAGTTTACAAAGATTTTTTCCATGCCGAGAACCTCGATCAGAGAGTAAAAAAGGCGTAAGGTTCACAATGGTGTAAAATTAAAATGGGATAGACCGGGCTAGGATTCGAGTTACAGGAATAAGGGCCAAACCAACCACCCAAGAATTGAATCGTCGAGCGAAAACACTTGACAACCTCCGAGAAGCAACTTTTCTTGCCACCAGACCTTTATCCATCAATTAGGAATCTGATGCCGTCACTAAACACATTCCTTAAATTGTAGCCATTTGTTGAGTGTTTTTTTGGTGTCTAATCCGCATATATATCACCATTGTCCTTGATTTTCTTGACTGTATATCTCTTAAATATCAACATATACACGTGTGATTTAGTTTACGAAGATTTTTCAATGCCGAGAACCTTGATCAGAGAGTAAAAAAGACAAGTTAACAATGGTGTAAAATTAAAATGGGATATACCGGGCTAGGATTCGAGTTACAGGAACAAGGACCAAACCAACCACCCAAGAATGGAATCGTCAAGCGAAAACACTTGACAACCTCCTAGAAGCAGCTTTTCTTACCACCAGACCTTTCTCCATCAATTAGGAATATGATGCCGTCACTAAACACATTCCTTAAATTGTAGCCATTTATTGAGTGTGTTTTTTTTGGTGTCTAATCCGCATATATATCACCATTGCCCTTGATTTTCTTGACTGTATATTTCTTAAATATCAACATATACACGTGTGATTTAGTTTACGAAGATTTTACAATGCCGAGAACCTCGATCAGAGAGTAAAAAAGGCGTAAGGTTCACAATGGTGTAAAATTAAAATGGGATAGTCCGGGCTAGGATTCGAGTTACAGGAACAAGGGCCAAACCAACCACCCAAGAATGGAATCGTCGAGCGAAAACACTTGACAACCTCTTAGAAGCAGCTTTTCTTGCCACCAGACCTTTCTCCATCAATTAGGAATCTGATGCCGTCAATAAACACATTCCTTAAATTGTAGCCATTTGTTGAGTGTTTTTTTTGTGTATAATCCGCATATATATCACAATTGCCCTTGATTTTCTTGACTGTATATCTCTTAAATATCAATATATACACGTGTGATTTAGTTTACGAATATTTTTTAATGCCGAGAACCTCGATCAGAGAGTAAAAAAGGCATAAGGTTCACAATGGTGTAAAATTAAAATGGGATAGACCGGGCTAGGATTCGAGTTACAGGAACAAGGGCCAAACCAACCACCCAAGAATGGAATCGTCGAGCGAAAACACTTGACAACCTCTTAGAAGCAGCTTTTCTTGCCACCAGACCTTTCTCCATCAATTAGGAATCTGATGCCGTCAATAAACACATTCCTTAAATTGTAGCTATTTGTTGAGTGTTTTTTTTTGGTGTCTAATCCGCATATATATCACAATTGCCCTTGATTTTCTTGACTGTATATCTCTTAAATATCAAGATATACTTGTGTGATTTAGTTTACGAAGATTTTTCGATGCCGAGAACCTCGATCAGAGAGTTAAAAAAAGGCGTAAGATTCACAATGGTGTAAGATTAAAATGGGATATACCGGGCAGGGATTCGAGTTACCGGAACAAGGGCCAAACCAACCACCCAAGAATGGAATCGTCGAGCGAAAACACTTGATAACCTCCTAGAAGCAGCTTTTCATGCCACCAGACCTTTCTCCATCAATTAGGAATCTGAGGCCGTCACTAAACACATTCCTTAAATAGTAGCCATTTGTTGAGTGATTTTTTTGGTGTCTAATCCGCATATATATCACCATTGGCCTTCATTTTCTTGACTATATATCTCTTAAATGTTAACATATACAAGTGTGAATTAGTTTACGAAGATTTTTCAATGCCGAGAACCTCGATCAGAGAGTAAAAAAGGTGTAAGGTTCACAATGGTGTAAAATTAAAATTGGATAGACCGGGCTAGGATTCGAGTTACAGGAACAAGGGCCAAACCAACCACCCATGAATTGAATCGTCGAGCGAAAACACTTGACAACCTCCTAGAAGCAGCTTTTCTTGCCACCAGACCTTTCTCCATCAATTAGGAATCTGATGCCGTCACTAAACACATTTCTTAAATTGTAGCCATTTGTTGTGTGTTTTTTTTTGGTGTCTAATCCCCATATATATCACCATTGCCCTTTATTTTCTTGACTGTATATCTCTTAAATATCAACATATACACGTGTGATTTAGTTTACAAAGATTTTTCAATGCCGAGAACCTGGATCAGAGAGTAAAAAGGCGTAAGGTTCACAATGGTGTAAAATGAAAATGGGATATACCGGGCTAGGATTCTAGTTACAGGAACAAGGGCCAAACCAACCACCCAAGAATGGAATCGTCGAGCGAAAACACTTGACAACCTCCTAGAAGCAGCTTTTCTTACCACCAGACCTTTCTCCATCAATTAGGAATCTGATGCCATTACTAAACACATTCCTTAAATTGTAGCCATTTGTTGAGTGTTTTTTTTTTGTGTCTAATCCTCATATATATCACCATTCCCCTTGATTTTCTTGATTGTGTATCTCTTAAATGTCAACATATACACGTGTGATTTAGTTTACGAAGATTTTTCAATGCTGAAAACCTCGATCAGAGATTAAAAAAGGCGTAAGGTTCACAATGGTATAAAATTAAAATAGGATATGCCGGGCAAGGATTAGAGTTACAGGAACAAGGGCCAAAACAAAACCACCCAAGAATGGAATCGTCGAGCGAAAACACTTGACAACCTCCTAGAAGTAGCTTTTCTTACCACCAGACTGATGCGGGCCCAAGTGTGGAGGAACAGGCTATTTTGTATTTGGAGGCCCAAGACCGCGTAACAAAAGGGGCTTCACTAAAATGGCTCTAACTTGGGCTACGGAGGTCCGTTTTGGGCGTGCGACCAGGCGAAACGAACGTGAGAAAAAGCTCCATCTTGCTGCAAACGCCTTTGGCGGTTTGGGTCATCGTCCGGGTCAAAAAAACGCTTATTTCTATTACTTATTTGCATTTTTATGTTTTTTGAACTATTTTGGGCTTTTTGTTTTAGGCCGTGTGTTTGGCCCGTTATCTTTTTTAGGCCCGTTTCGAATTTCAGTCTCTATTTATATGTTGCTAAAGCTAATGAGAAGTTTAGAATTGAATTTTGAGAAAACTGATTTTTCACTTCAAATTCCGTGGCCTTTGGGTTGCAATTTGGGGGTTGGGGAAGAACACACGGGTATTCTTAGAATCAACGTGTTTGATCTTCGTTTCCGTATCACGCGCTACATCACAGACCTTTCTCCATCAATTAGGAATCTGATTCCGTCACTAAACACATTCCTTAAATTGTAGCCATTTGTTGAGTGTTTTTTTTGTGTCTAATCCGCATATATATCACCATTGCCCATGATTTTCTTGACTGTATATCTCTTAAATGTCAACATATACACGTGTGATTTAGTTTACGAAGATTTTTCAATGCCGAGAACCTCGATCAGAGAGTAAAAAAGGTGTAAGGTTCACAATGGAGTAAAATTAAAATGTGATATACCGGACTAGGATTCGAGTTACAGGAACAAGGGCCAAACCAACCTTCCAAGAATGGAATAGTCGAGCGAAAACACTTGACAACCTCCTAGAAGCAGCTTTTCCTACCAGCAGACCTTTCTCCATCAATTCGGAATCTGATACCGTCACTAAACACATTCTTTAAATTGTAGCGATTTGTTGAGTGTTTTTTTGTGTCTAATCCGCATATATATCACCATTGCCCTTGATTTTCTTGACTGTATATCTCTTAAATGTCAACATATACACGTGTGATTTAGTTTACGAAGATTTTTCAATGCCGAGAACCTCGATCAGAGAGTAAAAAAGGTGTAAGGTTCACAATGGTGTAAAATTAAAATTGGATATACCGGGCTAGGATTCGAGTTACAGAAACAAGGGCTAAACCAACCACCCAAGAATGGAATCGTCAAGCGAAAACACTTGACAACCTCCTTGAAGCAGCTTTTCTTGCCACCAGACCTTTCTCCATCAATTAGGAATCTGATGCCGTCACTAAACACATTCCTTAAATAGTAGCCATTTGTTGAGTGATTTTTTTGGTGTCTAATCCGCATATATATCACCATTGGCCTTCATTTTCTTGACTGTATATCTCTTAAATGTCAACATATACAAGTGTGAATTAGTTTACGAAGATTTTTCAATGCCGAGAACCTCGATCAGAGAGTAAAAAAGGTGTAAGGTTCACAATGGTGTAAAATTAAAATGGGATAGACCGGGCTAGGATTCGAGTTACAGGAACAAGGGCCAAACCAACCACCCATGAATTGAATCGTCGAGCGAAAACACTTGACAACCTCCTAGAAGCAGCTTTCCTTGCCACCAGACCTTTCTCCATCAATTAGGAATCTGATGCCGTCACTAAACACATTTCTTAAATTGTAGCCATTTGTTGTGTGTTTTTTTTGGTGTCTAATCCGAATATATATCACCATTGCCCTTTATTTTCTTGACTGTATATCTTTTAAATATCAACATATACACGTGTGATTTAGTCTACGAAGATTTTTCAAAGCCGAGAACCTGGATCAGAGAGTAAAAAAGGCGTAAGGTTCACAATGGTGTAAAATGAAAATGGGATATACCGGGCTAGGATTCTAGTTACAGGAACAAGGGCCAAACCAACCACCCAAGAATGGAATCCTCGAGCGAAAACACTTGACAACCTCCTAGAAGCAGCTTTTCTTACCACCAGACCTTTCTCCATCAATTAGGATTCTGATGCCGTTACTAAATACATTCCTTAAATTGTAGCCATTTGTTGAGTGTTTTTTTTTTGTGTCTAATCCACGTATATATCACCATTCCCCTTGATTTTCTTGCGTGTATATCTCTTAAATGTCAACATATACACGTGTGATTTAGTTTATGAAGATTTTTCAATGCTGAGAACCTCGATCAGAGAGTAAAAATGGCGTAAGGTTCACAATGATATAAAATTAAAATAGGATATACCGGGCAAGGATTAGAGTTACAGGAACAAGGGCCAAAACAAAACCACCCAAGAATGGAATCGTCGAGCGAAAACACTTGACAACCTCCTAGAAGCAGCTTTTCTTACCACCAGACCTTTCTCCATCAATTAGGAATCTGATGCCGTCACTAAACACATTCCTTAAATTGTAGCCATTTGTTGAGTGTTTTTTTGTGTCTAATCCGCATATATATCACCATTGCCCATAATTTTCTTGATTGTATATATCTTAAATGTCAACATATACACGTGTGATTTAGTTTACGAAGATTTTTCAATGCCGAGAACCTCGATCAGAGAGTAAAAAAGGCGTAAGGTTCACAATGGAGTAAAATTAAAATATGATATACCGGACTAGGATTCGAGTTACAGGAACAAGGGACAAACCAACCTTCCAAGAATGGAATAGTCGAGCGAAAACACTTGACAACCTCCTAGAAGCAGCTTTTCCTACCAGCAGACCTTTCTCCATCAATTCGGAATCTGATACCGTCACTAAACACATTCTTTAAATTGTAGCGATTTATTGAGTGTTTTTTTGTGTCTAATCCGCATATATATCACCATTGCCCTTGATTTTCTTGACTGTATATCTCTTAAATGTCAACATATACACGTGTGATTTAGTTTACGAATATTTTTCAATGCCGAGAACCTCGATCAGAGAGTAAAAAAGGTGTAAGGTTCACATTGGTGTAAAATTAAAATTGGATATACCGGGCTAGGATTCGAGTTACAGAAACAAGGGCTAAACCAACCACCCAAGAATGGAATCGTCAAGCGAAAACAGTTGACAACCTCCTAGAAGCAGTTTTACTTGCCACCAGACCTTTCTCCATCAATTAGGAATCTGATGCCGTCACTAAACACATTCCTTAAATTGTAGCCATTTATAGAGTGTTTTTTTTGGTGTCTAATCCGTATATATATATCACCATTGCCTTTGATTTTCTTGACGGTATATCTCTTAAATTTCAACATATACACGTGTGATTTAGTTTACGAAGATTTTTCAATGCCGAGAACCTCGACCAGAGAGTAAAAAAGGCGTAAGGTTCACAATGGTGAAAATTAAAATGGGATATACCGGGCTATGATTAGAGTTACAGGAACAAGGGCCAAACCAACCATCCAAGAATGGAATCGTCGAGCAGAAACACTTGACAACCTCCTAGAAGCAGCTTTTCTTACCACCAGACCTTTTCTTCATCAATTAGGAATCTGATGCCGTCACTAAACACATTCTTAAATTGTAGCCATTTGTTGAGTGTTTTTTTTGTCTAATCCGCATATATATCACCATTGCCCTTGATTTTCTTGACTGTATATCTCTTAAATATCAAGATATACAGGTGTGATTTAGTTTACGAAGATTTTTCAATGCCGAGAACCTCGATCAGAGAGTAAAAAAGGCTTAAAGTTCACAACGGTGTAAAATTAAAATGGGATATACCGGGCTAGGATTCGAGTTACAGGAACAAGTGCCAAACCAACCACCCAAGAATGTAATTGTCGAGCGAAAACACTTGACAACCTCCTAGAAGCAGCTTTTCTTGCCACCAGACCTTTCTCCATCAATTAGGAATCTGATGCCGTCACTAAACACATTCCTTAAATTGTAGCCGTTTGTTGAGTGTTTTTTTTTGTGTCTAATCCTCATATATATCACCATTGCCCTTGATTTTCTTGACTGTATATCTCTTAAATGTCAACATATACACGTGTGATTTAGTTTACGAAGATTTTTCAATGCCGAGAACCTCGATCAGAGAGTAAAAAAGGCGTAAGGTTCACAATGGTATAAAATTAAAATGGGATATACCGGGCTAGGATTAGAGTTACAGGAACAAGGGCTAAAACAAAACCACCCAAGAATGGAATCGTCGAGCGAAAACATTTGACAACCTCCTTGAAGCAGCTTTTCTTACCACCAGACATTTCTCCATCAATTAGGAATCTGATGCCGTCACTAAACACATTCCTTAAATTGTAGCCATTTGTTGAGTGTTTTTTTGTGTCTAATCCGCATATATATCACCATTGCCCTTGATTTTCTTGACTGTATATATCTTAAATGTCAACATATACACGTGTGATTTAGTTTATGAAGATTTTTCAATGCCGAGAACCTCGATCAGAGAGTAAAAAAGGAATATGGTTCACAATGGTGTAAAATTAAAATGGGATATACCGGGCTAGGATTCGAGTTACAGGAACAAGGGCCAAACCAACCACCCAAGAATGGAATCGTCGAGCGAAAACACTTGACAACCTACTAGAAGCAGCTTTTCTTGCCACCAGACCTTTCTCCATCAATTAGGAATCTGATGCCGTCAGTAAACACATTCCTTAAATTGTAGCCATTTATAGAGTGTTTCTATTGGTGTCTAATCCGTATATATATAAATCACCATTGCCTTTGATTTTCTTGACTGTATATCTCTTAAATATCAACATATACACCTGTGATTTAGTTTATGAAGATTTTTCAATGCCGAGAACCTCGATCAGAGAGTAAAAAAGGCGTAAGGTTCACAATGGTGTAAAATTAAAATGGGATATACCTGGCTAGGATTCGAGTTACATGAACAAGGGCCAAACCAACCACCCAAGAATGGAATCGTCGAGCGAAAACACTTGACAACCTTCTAGAAGCAGCTATTCTTGCCACCAGACCTTTCTCCATCAATTAGGAATCTGATGCCCTCACTAAACACATTCCTTAACTTGTAGCCATTTGTTGAGTGTTTTTTTGTGTCTAATCCGCATATATATCACCATTGCCCTTGATTTTCTTGATTATATATCTCTTAAATATCAACATATATACGTGTGATTTAGTTTACGAACATTTTTCATTGTCGAGAACCTCGATCAGAGAGTAAAAAAGGCGTAAGGTTCACAACGGTGTAAAATTAAAATGGGATATACCGGCTAGGATTCGAGTTACAGGAACAATGGCCAAACCAACCACCCAAGAATGGAATCGCCGAGCGAAAACACTTGACAACCTCCTAGAAGCAGCTTTTCTTACCACCAGACCTTTCTCCATCAATTAGGAATCTGATGCCGTCACTAAAGACATTCCTTAAATTGTAGCCATTTTGTAGATCCCAAAACGAATCCGGATCACAGTGGTTGGTTGTTTTAACCCATAACACCTATTGATTAGGTGTTTGAGATATGAAAAGTTAAGCAAGATCAAAGATGAAGGTGAAGCTTATGGATTAATGAATACAACAAGTGTTGTATTGAATCCAAACAATAAGATATAACAATAAACCACCTTGGATATCAGATTTGAGCACAAGATCAACACAAGAATGTAACAACACCAATATTCATTCAAGAGCCAAAAGCTTGAGTAGGTTACAGTGTATGGGCTATATATAGTGTTCCTGATTAGCCAGCAAATTTATAAATTTGCTGGAATCTTATCTACACTAAGTCAGGAAACAATCTTCTAGAGAATTACAAAATAAGCCCTTGTACAATCAAAATAGCTACAAACTATGACTAAACTAATCCAACACAAGTATCAACGATCTCAAAAGTTCTAAGAATACCCCCCCTAGATCGTTGCATACTTGTTGTTTCATTCTTCAGTTGTGGCCACTGGATTCTTTGTCGCTTACTTTTCAGGCTCTGTTGGTTTTTCGTTGCTTGTTGTCGTTTCTGTTGGTGCTTCAGTCTCGATTGGCACAGTTTGAGTTTCTTGAGTTGTTGCAGCTTCACTAATTGGTTGGTCCTCCTTAGTGGCCTCATATGTGGATGAGGCCGGAGGTGGTGACGTTGTGGTGGGTTCAGTTGTGGAAGCAGAAGTTCCTTCTGTCTTTCGTTCGTGTTTCTTCTTCTTTCTTGCTTCCTTTTTCTTTTCTCCTTTTTCTTTTCTCTTCTCAATTCTATCTACCAGATCCAGCATATCTCTTTTCAACTTCCAGGCTCGCTCCACCGCTCTCTGAAATAACGCTGCCTCCTCCATGTTTGCATTACCAACTCCCACATTTATACGACTAGCGTTCAATATGGTTAGATCTAAGAGCCCAAACATAAAAACATCCATCGGATCCAGAATACGAATATCCACATTTGCATTGGATCTTATAACAGCTTCACCAGTCCTGCTGTCGTAAAACCATTTCTTAAAATCATTGAGGGCGACAAGCACTTCTTCCGGAAGCTTGATCCTCATGACAACTTTGGCAGGGTTGATCACCCACGTCACTTTTCCTTTTCCGGTTACTGGATCAATAGATGTTTTTCAAACTCTGCGTCTTGGACGTTGTGGAGCATGATTGGGGAAACCCTTGATGCTTTCTTTGGCAATAATCCGCTCGAAATCTCTCCCGATTCCTCTTTCTTCTGGGTTTAATATGTCTAGGGGACCAAGTTCCCGAAGATCCCACCTAGGAAGTGTGAAAAGATCAAATCCGGTCTGGAAGTACTGGATTACTCCACCACGTCTCTTTACCACAAACATTCCTCGAAGATTGTCGTACATCCAGCTGATGAACTTATCAGTGGCTTCACTCTTTTCTACTGTGATGACTTGATAAAGGTCTGGGAGCCGTTCTCTCTCTTTCTTGAACCATTCAGGATGTTCAGGAGAGAAGGTTTTTCCATTTTCTTGCTCGTAGAGAACTTCTTCTTCAAGACCCCATTCGAGGAATTTGGCCGGCATAACATCTCGATCCACTTCCTCCTCATCACTTTCGTTTCCCTCAGTTACTTTTTCCACCGATTCCAAACGCTTTTTCTTGGCTTCAGCCTCCTTTTCCTTTCGAGCATTTTCTTCTTCCACGAAACCCTCAAAGTCGAAGATTTCTTCAAAGGAAAACATGGGTTTTACTTTCATTTGCTCACACATGCTTCTCATCATTCTATACATTTTCTCCAACCCCGCTTGCTGGAACCTGATGAACTTGGACTGCTTGGTCATGTAGGCATTCATCTCCTTATTCTTCTTACGTTGATCTTTAATCTTTTCCCTTAGAAAGTTTGTGTCGTTGACTTGATTTTTGAGAAGACAGATCTCCTTTGCCACAGATGGACTGGTGTTCTCAACAAGTTTATCGTAAAGCTCTTGAAAGGGACGAATCCTTTGTGGCGGGACTGGTGGCTTTGAACACCTCGTCGGCTTTACAGGAGATACTTTGGAAGGCCGCTTGCTCGCAGATGCTTCATCGGGGTCAACGATCATTGCATCTACAAATTCATTTAACGATTGAACTTCCTCAGTCACAATCTCTGGTCTTTCTGTGGGTGATACCTCTTTTCGTTTCAACTTCTTTTCTCTTTTCTCCTTTTCTTGCAAGGCGTGAATCGCTTTCAAATCTTTAATGTGCTGGCGGTGTTCATCTGACTCGGCCGCCCTTATGCCTGCATCCATAAATCGTTCAGTGCTTTCCGATGCCCTTTTCCTTTTGGGTGGTTCATCTTCAGCCGCCTGTTTTTCTTTCCTTTTTCCTTTAGCGTGTTCTTCTTTTGCAGCTGCTTCGGCTTGAGCGAGAGCATCTCGTTGTTGTTTTTCTTGAACAGCTTCCTTGTACTTTTTATAAGCTTCCTTTACTATTGGGAGTCTCTCTGCTCGGTACATCCAATCATGCAACATCACCCATTCCTTAGTCTTTATCTCAGTGTACTGACGGCTTGTGGAGATGTGGAACTTGTAAAGATCTCCATCAGTTGGAAGATCTTTGTGTTGGTTATTTATCAGCATCTGAACGAATCTTGGATACATCGCCCACGTTGCTCCACTTACATTTTCAAGCATGTATTTGAATATTAAGCCCGAGAGATTAAATTTCTGTTTAAGACACAGATTTAGCATGGCTGCCGACCATTCCAAGTTCAATCCATCAAAGCCACCCTTTCGGTGTGCCAGACTCGTAGAAATAACATGAACAATGAATCTCCAGTCTCTGGTGAGTCCTCCTCTCTTGATCTCTTTCTTTTGACGAAAATCTCCAGGATAACCCATCCCTCGAAAACCATCCAGGATATCATCTTGACTCAGGCTTAACGGATCTTGATCATTGTCTTGAAGCTTCAGAACCTGGCGTATCCGGTCTTCAGTCACCTCTACTCTTTTGTTGCAAACCGTTGACACTATCCCTCTTTTGTTGTTGATGGTTTCTGGTTTTGCGTTTTCCCAGAATTGTTGTATGTGAATCTTGTAAGGATCGGATTCGCGACCTAAATGAGTCGGTTCAGAGGAATTCCATCAAATACAGGTGCGGAAAATAAGTATTTGACTTAAAACAGCTGAATCTTCACTTTAACACTGATTTGTATTGATATGAACACAATTACAATCAGTTCTCACACCGGCAGCACCTCGGTATGGAAATCTTTCATAAAACAACTTCTGATTTCGCTTGACACTAACCTCCTATATATAGACATTGAGATTTCGCTTCAGCATCACTCAAGCGAAATCTGATCTAATGATTTCGCTTGAGGCTTCAAGCGAAAACTCAAATACATTACACACTTTCAAGCAAAATCTTCTAATTCTCTCACATTTTCTCGTTTTACGTGCCCTGATCTATTCTAACTAGTCTAAGACTCGATACAAGACGACGTCGACAGATGTAGTGCACCAACAAATCTTGTAAACTTTAACAGCTGTCTCCACAGCATAGCCGATTCTGCTGGAACGCACCCATCTGGTTACATCTTCAAAATCTTGAGGCACTTCATCTAGATTGATGCTTTGATTATGTTTAAGCGTTTTATCCCACTCGAGATTCTTCACCATACTGCATATATCACGTAAAACGAGCCAAGTTAGAATGAAAATTTACACAAAGAGCTATGCACAAAAACCGTATTTACAAAGAAAAATTAAAAAATATGCTTAAGTTCGCTGCCAGGTCGGTTATTGTCATCGCTGCCGGGTCGAAGGTTGTCTCATCGAGAACCATCCACCAGCGAAGATGATCCAACAGCGAACACGAAGGAGTTCTGACCTCGGAGCGATTTAGCAGCGAACACGTTTTACCGAGATAAATTCGCTAGCGAATTTAGCGAAGACATGGTTTTGTTCCAGAAACGATTCAGCAGCGAAGACACATGTCTCGGCCACATTACTGGTGACATAGATTATTCCACCGGTTGCTCGAACTCGCGTTCGAGACTTTTAGAGATTCCTTGTTATCTTCGCTGGGTTCGCTACGTTCATCTTTAATTCGTTGTCATCATCGAGTTCATGTTAAACCCTTCTAAAACCCTAACGTTTCATCACCGATTTACCAACCAATCACAGAAAAAAAACAGATCTAAAAGACAGCGAGCATTGAAAAATCATAGAATAATTTTAAACATGAAGTAGCATATCGAAATCTCAGTTCAACCGGTTCAAATCATTCAAAACAAAACCTAGAGATTACAGATTTGATTCTAAGTCTATGAAAACAGAGAACAATGATGAAGATTCAAACCGTGCTCTTTTCACCGAAAATGTGAACTGATGATTACGATAGATGATGAGAAATCGGAGATTTACCTGGGGATTTTTGAACGAAAGTGAATCTTGTGACAGATTTAGAGAGTGTGTCCGGTGATCAGCGAAGACGATGATGGGATGATTTGAGGAAAATTTGAAAAGTGACGGTTATGAGATATTTATGCACGGATTTCCGTACATGGCGAAATAATTAATGCGTTGGTATCTTAAATCCGCCGACTTAACCAAATACCCTTTTTCAAAAATCAAAATTTAAATTCGCTCGTAAATTTCAAACTTTCTCGAAGAACGTGCCCATTTTTGTTAAAAACACCGAAAATTACGAAATATTTACAAAACAGAGAAAATTGGGCCATTTAGACTCCGAACTTCGAATATTCAGCTCTGGGAGGTTCCATTTGATGCATAACTTCTTGAAACATTCGACGCTCGATGACTTGCCTGCAGAAGATCATATCGCCAACACTTGCCAATTCCTTATTTATTATTATTATTGATAAGTACTAACCAGGGCACAAGAAAAACTGCCAGTATGTTTGTCCGCTTAAATCCATGCATCCTTCTTTCAACATGCCTTCGGAGAGCGCTTTTATCATGTTTTCAGTAATATTGACAAGACTTCTATGGCCCCCACACAAGCTACTGAGAATAGAAACATTACGCCCGTGAGTCCCACGTCAGGACATACCCCCGTGATCAAGGTATGCACAAAGGTTCTTCATAACAGGTGAGTATATTGGATCCATTCATTTCAACGATAGAACGGAGATCAGGTCTGTACTTTCGTACAACAGAGATTCCAAGAACTATCGAGGGCGAGACAGATAGTTCGGTGAACAGGTCAGTACTTCCATACAGCAGAGAGACCGAAACTAATCCATCAAAAGATTTCTAGCCACAAAAGGCACTTATTATGAAAGGGTTTGGCCTTTTTTTTAAAGGCGCTTATTATGAAGGGATATCATAGAAGTCTAGGTCAGCATGTATCTGGATGCAGCAGAAGACCAACTATGATACCCCCCGAATGGAAACCAATATAAAGACCCGAGATCTCAGACTTTGGCAATCTATCAACACAAGATTTAAGACCATTAAGCCATATGCCGCAACGTGTTACCCACAAGATGCGTAATGCCTGAGAGAAGCCAGAATCCTTGTGTAGATGTTATGTTTTGCTCCCTAACAGCAGTTTACTCGTCGGTGTTGCTGAATCTACCGACACGCCGTTGCTTGGTACCCCGATTTCTTTTTGTTTTGTTTTCTGTTTTGCAAGAAATGGCAAAGTGTTAGCAATCTTCTATAATTTCCTCTAACAGGAGTCAGAAACAAGCATCGCATTTTGATTTTCTGGAATATCCCCCCTAAAATCTTTATTTTCGAAAGTCCATTTGCCCGAAAATGAAATTTTAAGAATCAGAAAATCTTTTTGGTGGGCAACGCTGTACGATACTTGTTTTACTTTCAACGAGTTTTTTTTTTTTTTGGAAAACTATGAACAAGGATAGTGTATTTACGAAAGCTTTTGGACACAAGATTCATTTCCATTTAAGGAAATTTACCATTTCCAACCAGGTTACTAGCTGGTTGAATCGCGTTTTATCGAAAGCTTTGGTGAAAATGTCGGCCCGTTGCTAGGTTGTATCCACTGGTACCACTTGAATGTATCCTTTCTCGTACGCATCTCGAATTGCGTGAATACGAATTTCGATATGCTTCGTTCTGGAGTGGTGGATAGGATTCTTCACAATTCCCAGACATGCTTCATTGTCGATGAAGATAGGAGTCTTCATGATGTTGATTCCATAATCCAACAACTTATTTTGTATCCAGAGAACCTGTGAACAGCAACTGTAGGTTGCGGTGTATTCTGCTTGAGCGGTGGAGGTGGACACAGTTGTCTGTTTCTTGCTTTGCCATGAGATCAGACGATTTCCCAAGAATTGACATCCTCCTGAGACAGACCTGCGATCTACTTTACAACCTGCATGATCACTGTCAGAATAAGCAATAAGATCAAAATTGCTATCTTTAGGATACCAAAGACCTAGTTTCGGGGTTCCTTTAAGATAGCGGAAGATGCGCTTCACAGCGATTTCATGAGATTCCTTGGGATTAGTCTGAAAGCGAGCACAGAGACAGACAGCCCACATGATGTCAGGCCTGCTAGCCGTTAAGTACATCAGAGATCCGATCATCGAGCGATAGAATGACTTGTTTACAGGTTTTCCTTGAGGATCTAGAGTAAGCTCTGTCTGAGATGCAAATGGAGTACTTGCAACTTTGCAGTCATTCAAGTTGTATTTTGCGAGAATATCCCGAATGTACTTGGCCTGATGAATAAGAATCCCGTCTTCCTTTTGCTTCACTTTTAGCCCCAAGAAGAACGTCAGCTCTCCCATCATGCTCATTTCAAATTGTGCCTTGATGACAGACTCGAATTCTCTACACAGTTCTTCGTTGGTCGACCCGAAGATGATATCGTCCACATAAATCTGAACCAGCATTACGTCTTCCCCGACTCTTTTGGTGAAGAGAGTCATGTCGATCATTCCTCTGGTGTATCCACACTTCAAAAGATAAGTTGACAAAGTCCCGTACCAAGCACGTGGAGCTTGATGAAGACCATAGAGGGCTTTGTCCAACTTGTAGTAGCGTCCTGGAAAATGAGGATCTTCGAAACCCGGAGGCTGACACACGTAGACTTCTTCCTTTACCTTCCCATACAGAAAAGCGCTCTTTACGTCCATCTGAAAAACTTTGAAATTTCTGTATGACGCGTAAGCTAGGAATATTCTGATGGCTTCCAGTCGTGCAACCGGAGCAAAAACTTCTTCGTAGTCGATTCCTTCTTCTTGCCGAAAACCCTGGACCACCAGTCGAGCCTTGTTCTTGATTACCACTCCACGATCATCCATCTTGTTTCGGAAGACCCATTTACTACCAATTGGAAACTTTCCTTCAGGTAAATCTACTAGTTCCTAAACTTTAAGCTTCCTGAATTGAGATAGTTCTTCTTGCATCGCCTGAACCCAACTGGAGTCTTGAATAACGTCCTTGATGTCCCGTGGAACTGATTGTGACAGAAAAGCTGCAAATAGCCCTTTGTTGATGCTTGACGATTGCCCGCGTGTACGCACTCCTTCTTCAACTGCGCCGATAACATTTTCAAGAGGATGATTTCGATTCGTCTTGTATCCGGCATTTGTCAGAGATTCAATTTGCCTGTGAAGAAGAAGCACCGTTTTCATGGGTGTTCTCAGGCGAAGTGTCACCAGTTGCTTCATTTATAGCCAAAATAGGGTCAGCAGTTGATGGAGATAGACGGGTAGTAAATGGAGTTAAACCAATGTCGGATGAGTCAAACAGTGGTTCAACATGAGTGTCTTCAACAGGTTCAGTGTCTGGAACTACTTCCGGAATTTCAAAGGTGTTAAAAATCACACCTACATCATAGAACCAATCAGGAGTACTTCCAGTGTTGGTGTAGTTTCCTTCTTGAAATCAACATAGTACGATTCAATCACCATCTTTGTTCTCTTGTTGTAGACTCTGTAAGCTTTCTGAGTGGATGAATATCCCATGAAGTAGCAGACATCACCCACTGCTTCGAACTTGATGAGATTCTCTTGAGTGTTTAGAAGAGTGCAAGAGCATCCAAATGGTCTGAAGAAATCAATAAGCGGCTTTCTTTTGAAGAGAAGTTCATACGCCGTTTTTCCGTGTGGTTTTACAATGAGAACCCTGTTCAGAACGTAGCATGCCGTGTTAACTGCTTCTGCCCAGAAGATGATTGGAAGCTTTGAATCTACTAGCATGGTCCTTGCGGCTTCAATCAATGTTCTGTTCTTGCATTCAGCAACCCCGTTTTGTTGAGGAGTTCTGGCTGCACTGTATTGAAGATGAATTCCCTTTTCTGCACAGAAGGATATGAAAGTTTGATTTTTGAATTCGGAGCCATTATCACTTCTGATTGACTTCACTTTTAATTTGGTCACGTTTTCAATCAAGGGAATGAATGCCTTGAGAATTTCCACTGTGTCACTTTTTGCCTCAAGAAAATAACCACATGAAAAACGAGAGAAATCATCTGTAATCACCAAACAATAAGAACTTTTAGCAAGACTTTTAACACTGATTGGACCAAAGAGATCCATATGCAACAACTGAAGAGGTGCCGTAATCGTGTTCACTGCTTTGGACTTGTGCGGTTTCTTATGTTGTTTTCCCTGGGCGCATGCAATGCATTTTTCACAAAATGGAAATTCCTTAATCGGAAGACCTCTAACTAAGTTTAACTTAGAGAGTTTGTTCATATTTTTGAAATTAACATGCCCCAGTCGCCTATGCCAAAGCAGTGATTCCGATTCTGAAGCCTTAGAGATCAAGCAGGTTAAGTTGTCATTTGTCTTGGCGTTTTTCATGTTGAGCATGTATGTGTTGCTTTGTTTTGGAGCAGTGAGCATGATCATTTCAGCAGGAACAACATATCCGGGCTTCAGGAACAAGCATTCCATGTCATTGAAAAGCACCGATATTCCTTTATCACAGACTTGTGAGACACTCATGAGATTGTAGCACAGCTCCGGCACATAATTGACATTCTCCAGAGTGAGGGCTTCAGACACCACATCTCCTACTCCAACAATCTTTCCTCCCTTCTCGTCTCCAGCGAAAGATACGAAATCAGCATCGATGAAGCGAAAATTCTTCAGGAGTTCCTTCAGTCCTGTCATGTGTCTTGAACATCCGCTGTCTACGTGCCAAATGTATTCCATGAGCATGCGGAGCCATTTCTGGAGTTTATTCTGATATACACAAATATACAAATTAGTTAGTTTTGGGAATCCAGATTTGCTTCATTTCGAATCTATCGTGGTTTTGACCCACTTTGGCCTCTTTTTGTTTCCAAAAATAGGCAGTTGACTCAACCAGATTTTTAACAGACTTCTTAAGATCATTTAACTGATATGTGACGTTTGTAAGAAAATCATGCTCTGGTTTAGAAAACTTCTTGGTTTTACAATGTTTCGCTGTATGTCCTAAATGACCACAGCGAAAGCATCTTTTATGTCTGGGTCTTTTGGTGTTAGAAGATGATGTATGTGATGAGTGTCTTGAGCTTTCTGCTTTCTTCATTTTCTTGTCAACTCTGCTTTCATCTTCTGAACATTCTTCATCATTGTCGTAATCAGATGTGCTTTCAGACGTTTGGTATTCACTTGAGTCCTGTTCTTCACTTGCTTCGTAGATTGAACCATTGCAGCTTTGATCTTCGCTTGAACTTTCTGGATTCTGGTCTTCACTTGTTGTTTGATCTTCACTTGAGGTTTCCAAGGTTTCTTCACTTGAGAATTCTATGCTCTCACTGTCTGTTGTTCGACCTTCATTTGATGTTTCTGATATTTGCTCATCCTTAGGACTTGAAGTCTTCACAGCAGAGCTTGAGTCTTCGTTGCATTGATCTTCAGTGACTCTCTTTTCAGAATCTGTCATACCTGTTCGAGATGGAATAAATTCTGGAATTTCCTTGGTGAGGAATATTCCAAAGCTATTCTTTTTCAATTCTGGCACAAATACAGGAGATTCACAAACAACTTTATCATCACAAAAGGCAGAATTTAAATCATGACATTCAAACATAGCATGTTCACGATCACGGGTCTCAAATATAGGCACATGGCCCTTACAGTCATCCAAAGATTTAAATTTAGGCACTCGGCCATTACAGTCATCCATCCTACTTAAATTATTACATTCATCCTTAACATTGTTTTTCCTAGAACAGTTCCAGGCGAACCAGTTAACGGTGGAATAACTGTCGCCTGAATAGCCTATTCCTATTTTTGAACTGCCACAGTCTCCTTTCTCATCGCATTCATCTTCTTTACACACAATTAGGTCTGCATTACTTTTAGAAAAGTTAGCGGTTGTTTCATTTTCACAGGAATCGTTTTGTTCTATAGAGGCCTTTTCATCAATGAGATCGTTTTCGGGATGAGGAGTAGGTATAGGCACATAGTTTTTGCTATGTGGTGGAAGGAAAAGTTTTCTTTCGTTTCCTTGTCTATCCTTATACCCGATCCCGTCTTTCACATACGTTGGTCGTTGGCAGTTTTTGATGTCAGTAAAGGCCTTTTGACTGACATTCCATTTATCAATGATGATTTGCAATTTGTTCTTTTCATTTAAAACCTTTTCTAATCTATCTGTGAGATCGTTAATGATGAAATCTTTTCTAATCACAAATTCTTTTAGAGTTTGCATCTTAGCTAAAGTTGAATTCAACTTCCTCTGGTATGCAGCCTCGTTCAGTTTAAGTTCGTTATTCATTTTTAAGGCCTTGTCTTTTTGTCTCTCAAATTCAAGATTAAGAGACTTGTAATGTGACACGACATCAACGCATGCAGGTGTGCATAGCTTTTCCTTGACACTAAGTGGAATACTATTTACCAAGTCCTTGTCTGCCTTCTCCTTTGATGAATCTGCTTTCATCGCGGCTGCTGGGACCTTTTCCTTGTCCTTTTCAGATGCCTATTTCGAAACATGCTCTTTTCCTTGACCACACTTCTCTTCTTTTTCAGGCTCCACTGAAGTCAGAATGCTTTTCAAGCCTTTGTCAGCAGTATTGTCTCCTTTTGTAATTCCGGGTGTCTGCTTTTCAAACTGCCTCGATGAGGATTCACTTGAGATCTTAGCCATCAGAGCTTTTTTGACTTGCTCCTTTGCTTCAGTAATTTCTTCACTCCAATCATAGTATTCAACGACTAAAGCTTTTGGCGTGCTGGGAGACGCGTTGTTCTTGTTTTCTTCAACAGTGATTTGCTTTACAGCAGGAGTAGTTTCACTGTTTCCTTCTTTCAACAGAGGACACTCCCGCTTGAAATGGCCAAGATTCTTGCAGTTGTAGCACCTAAGTTTGGATTTGTCAAAACCAGCTTTTCCCAGACCCAAACGCTTTCCTGTCTTGTCTTGAAATTTCTTTAGCCTTAAGGTGATCATGGCCATTTGCCATTTCAGATCCATTTCCTCCATATCATCTGGATCAACCTGATACATGTCTTCAGCAGTGAACATCTCCTTTTTAAGTTCTCCAGACATCAGGGCTTCATAACTGCTCAGAAATATGTTGAAAAGTGCCACGTTTTCAGTGGACACTTTTAAAGCTTGAGTGTCAACAGTGATAGTCTTCTCAACAAGTTGTGGAGCTTTCGATGCGCTAGCAGAAGCGTTGGCGTAGATTAGGTCAGAAGCTTGTGGAGTGATGCCACCTGAAGCAAGAAATGCTACATTTTTTAATCCAGCAGAGGTTTGAGTAGACTTTGGTGGGTAACTGGCAGTGTTCATCTCTCTTTTGTTGACATCCATTTCAAAGGCTCTTAAGGTGTTGATCAGGTCGGAAAGAGTGACAGGATTTGGATTGTTGAGGAAATCCTTCTTGATCATCATGCATTGTAGGCTCCATTCCTTGGGGAGTGAATCTAGCAGCTTCTTTATTGCAGCACGGTTTATGACAGGATTTCCCGCTTTCTTCATTTTGGTCATCATATTCAGAAAGCGACTGATGTGATCGGAAAGACTTTCTCCACGAACTCCACAAAACATGTCATATTGTTTCTGCACCATATCTCTCTTGCTTTCGATCAACTCTTCATTTCCCTCATAGTACTCAATCAATGCATTCCAGAGTGCATTTGCAGTTCGGTGTTCTTTAAACATGTTGCAGTCATTAGTTGATAGTGCCATGGTTAAAGCAGCATGAGCACGACGATCACGTTGGATTAGAGCCTTGTCTTCATCAGTGAAGGTGGTTGCATCATTGTTGGCCACCACCGCATCTCCTCGGACCACCGTTGGAATGTGGGGTCCAGCGGTGACAGAGAGCCACAGATTGTAGTCCGTGTACTCGAAGAACGATTGAATGCGAGTCTTCCAAGTGCTAAAGTCTTCAGCCCCTTTCAACTTTGGTGGCCGAGTTGTGGTTCCGGTTTCAAGTTCCGCTTGAGCAATTGGACTTAGTTGATTCAACGACATCTTTGCTTGATTTTGACAAACTAGGGCTGACCAATACCTAAATTCACTGACAAGTCACAGAAGACCAGAGACAGAGCTAATATCGCCGGAAACAAGAGAAGCCCGTTTAATTCCGCTGACAGACCTTGCTGATCTTCAACCTTCGCTGGTACTCAAGAGAATCCTGTACAAGCGAACAAGCTAATTTCGCTGGCAAACACAACACAGACGTTAGTTGGACTAATATCGCCGATTACCGTGATAAGAACGCTGTGGTTCAGTATCACGGATCTCGAAGTCGCCTTCGATAATATCGCTCAAGGGTAACCGGACACTATTTCGCAAATGATCACTAATTTCGCTCGAATGACGATCGTCGAAGTTAATGATCCTGCGATGAGTTTCTAAATGATTTGATTATGTTCGCTATCTTCAACGCTGAGTTCGCTATATTCAAAAAATAATTTCGCTATCTTCAAAAATTGTTCGCTGTGTTCAAAATAATTTCACTAGACAGAGGGTTTAACACGAACTAAAACCCTCTAATCTCTCGAAAACAGCTCAAAAACCACCTTTTGATACATCAAAATATCCAAAATGACTTCCTAATCATATATTAACAACAACCTATCGATTAAACACACCAAATCAATCCATATTAAGTTCAAAAAAATTTGAAAACCTTGAAACTTATGAAAACCTTCAAAACTATGAAAAATCTAAACAAGAACACAACAACCAAGAGCACTAAGGCTCTGATACCAAATTGTAGATCCCAAAACGAATCCGGATCACAGTGGTTGGTTGTTTTAACCCATAACACCTATTGATTAGGTGTTTGAGATATGAAAAGTTAAGAAAGATCAAAGATGAAGGTGAAGCTTATGGATTAATGAATACAACAAGTGTTGTATTGAATCCAAACAATAAGATATAACAATAAACCACCTTGGATATCAGATTTGAGCACAAGATCAACACAAGAATGTAACAACACCAATATTCGTTCAAGAGCCAAAAGCTTGAGTAGGTTACAATGTATGGGCTATATATAGTGTTCCTGATTAGCCAGCAAATTTATAAATTTGCTGGAATCTTATCTACACTAAGTCAGGAAACAATCTTCTAGAGAATTACAAAATAAGCCCTTGTACAATCAAAATAGCTACAAACTATGACTAAAGTAATCCAGCACAAGTATCAACGATCTCAAAAGTTCTAACACATTTGTTGAGTGTTTTTTTTTTGGTGTCTAATCCGCATGTATATCACCATTACCCTTGATTTTCTTGACTGTATATCTCTTAAATATCAACATATACACGTGTTATTTAGTTTACGAAGATTTTTCAATGCCGAGAACCTCGATCAGAGAGTAAAAAAGGCGTAAGGTTCACAATGGTGTAAAATTAAAATGGGATATACCGGGCTAGGATTCGAGTTACAGGAATAAGGGCCAAACCAACCACCCAAGAATGGAATTGTCGAGCGAAAACACTTGACAACCTCCTAGAAGCAGCTTTTCTTGCCACCAGACCTTTCTCCATCAATTAGGAATCTCATGCCGTCACTAAACACATTCCTTAAATTGTGGCCATTTGTTGAGACTTTTTTTTTTGTGTCTAATCCGCATATATGTCACCATTGCCCTTGATTTTCTTGACTGTATATCTCTTAAATGTCAACATATACACGTGTGATTTAGTTTATAAAGATTTTTCAATGCCGAGAACCTCGATCAGAGAGTAAAAAAGGCGTAAGGTTCACAATGGTGTAAAATTAAAATGGGATATACCGGGCTAGGATTCGAGTTACAGGAACAAGGGCCAAACCAACCACCCAAGAATGGAATCGTTGAGCGAAAACACTTGACAACCTCCTAGAAGCAGCTTTTCTTACCACTAGACGTTTCTCCATCAATTAGGAATATGATGCCGTCACTAAACACATTCCTTAAATTGTAGCCATTTGTTGAGTGTTTTTGTTTTTTGGTTTCTAATCCGCATAGATATCACCATTTCCCTTGATTTTCTTGACTGTATATCTCTTAAATATCAAAATATACACGTGTGATTTAGTTTACGAAGATTTTTCAATGCCGAGAACCTCGATTAGAGAGTAAAAAAGGCGCAAGGTTCACAATGGTGTAAGATTACCGGGCTAGGATTCGAGTTACAGGAACAAGGGCCAAACCAACCACCCAAGAATGGAATTGTCGAGCAAAAACACTTGACAACCTCCTAGAAGCAGCTTTTCTTACCACCAGACCTTTCTCCATCAATTAGGAACATGATGCCGTCACTAAACACGTTCCTTAAATTGTAGCCATTTGTTGAGTGTTTTTTTTGGTGTCTAATCCGCATATATATCACCATTGCCCTTGATATTCTTGACTGTATATCTCTTAAATATCAACATATACACGTGTGATTTAGTTTACGAAGATTTTTCAATGCCGAGAACCTCGATTGGAGAGTAAAAAAGTCGTAAGGTTCACAATGGTGTAAAATTAAAATGGGATATACCGGGCTAGGATTCGAGTTACAGGAACAAGGGCCAAACCAACCACCCAAGAATGGAATTGTCGAGCGAAAACACTTGACCACCTCCTAGAAGCAGCTTTTCTTACCACCAGACCTTTCTCTATCAATTAGGAATCTGATGCCGTCACTAAACACATTCCATAAATTGTAGCCATTTGTTGAGTGTTTTTTTTTTGTGTCTAATCCTCATATATATCACTGTTGGGGTTGAACCATGCCAAAGGAACAGATAATGAAAGCCAAAATCGGATCATGACAGTGGATTGACAATAAGCAGCAGTCTACACTAAGTCTTCTCCCTTGAAAGTTATTATAACATCTGATGGTCTTGCATCCACTACCCGGATACAACTGCTGTTGTTCTTCTAACTACTGATGAAGCTAGAAGACTGCTGAGAACTAAGCACTGCTGGTACAATCTACTGATGACAAAGCACTGCCCAATCAAGGACTGATCAACCTTGAGGAAAGCACTGACATAAAGAGAGAGCAGTAGTTTAGTATATCATCTGTTTCATGTATAGTCAGTAGTTAAGGTTTAGCAGTGTTTGTATAAGACCAGTAGATACAGGTTGTTAGATTGTTAGACGTCGCTTTCATGGTGACGTCAGCTGAGATGCCTCAGCGGTTTGGATTGTCTATAAATGGAATAGTACTCTGTACTGTTACATTTGATCGTTTTGAGTGAGTTCTTCTCCTCAATTCAATCCTTTCATCTTGTGCATCCAACCACTGGAGTATCAGGCTGAGGGGGAGCTTAGTTTGTAAGCATGCTTGTAATCTTTTGAATTGCTTTGTAATCTTTTGACTGATGAAAAGCATTTGTTTATCTAAACTATTTTCTTCCTTAATTCTGTTTACAAAGTTTGTGATCATTTCCGCTGCACTTAAACTCTATTCATCTCTATTTGATTTGTTCAAATTATACAAACTAACACAATCTGAGAGCCTCCGATCCTAACAATTGGTATCAGAGCCTGGACAGTCAAATTCGATCTAACAATCAATTTGACATAACAGTTCGGCTCATAATTCATTGATACTAAGGTTGGGTGCATTTGGTTGAAAAACAGAGTACCGAGTAAACCATGTTCAAAGTGGTTATTCAAAAAACTCTGTAAATCAACCAAGATGTCATATGACACAGAAATCTCACACAACAAGTGATTTCATGCACAAGACACTCATGGTTTTAGATCTGAAAACATATCTGTTAAAACTACGGGATTATTTCTTATTTTCAAAATTGATTTCAACTGTTACTTTTAAATCTGTGATGTTGCTGTATTAGATGACAAAGTTGAACCTCCGATTAACAAAAGCCTATGTTCATATAAACATTAGTGTTTTTGCTAACGTATAAAGAGGGAAATTAAATCTTTAGTCATTAGATCTTATGTGTTGAAAACAGGTTGAGATCCTCAAAAGAAACAAATACTGTTAAAATACATTAAGGAGTCAAGATAGTCCGTATCTTATGTAATGTGAGATTGGTCAAAAATTTTGTAAAAATATGGCTAAACCTCTTAAAACATTACTGCAAAATGATTCTGGATTAAGTATTCCTTCAATAAACACCTCCTAGTAAGTATTTCATTACTTATGAATGGGAAGGGTAAAAAGGGAAGAAAAAATTTTCACAAAAACTCAGAAGTGTGTTTTATCTCAAAACTTTTGAAGTCAGAAGAAAAGAGTATAAACATAAAACACTTTAGAGTCAAAAGTTGGGGTAAAAATGGTCATCAAAGCAACTGTGTGCAGTCATTGGTTCAGGAAAAGGTTCTGGTAACCATGGTATTTCCAGTGAATAAGCTTTCAAAAGAGGACTAGACAAACTTTTCTAAATAATCACGTAGTAACAAAGTCTATAACAGGATTTTGGAAAACTCATGTGAACATGTGTCCTCATTTCTGTTTATCATCAATCAACAAGAAAATGGTACCAAACAGTGGACAAAATGCAGTTAAAATTCATACCACTCTCTTCAATCACTGACCATTCTCATAAACTTGAGCATAAGATGATTATGTGCTTTATTATTGTTTTACCAGGTTCTTTTGGTGTTGTTTTTAGAAAATCCTTTAATTATTTTTTTCTAAATAGGATTTTCTCGAATAAAGCAGGATATATTATTCTCTATTTTGTTTAATGATATATTTGGAACTTTTACTGGTTTTTGATAGTAAAAGTTTCAATCTCCTGTCAGGATAGATAACCTTTATTTTTGTTGGTTAAATTATCCTCAAGCAGATCAAAAGAAAATGGTATAGTTGTCAAGGTCATGACAAACTCAAGTTTTTTCTTACTTTATAAAAAGGATTGATTGTCAACAGATCTTAAAATACTTGGGCACTCATGTTTTAATTCAAATATTATAACAAGGATGAGTTGCCTTGGTAAAAAGTCTACATCATCTGGGGTACTAAACCACTGTCAGGAATTTGAAAAAGCTTCAAATGTGCAAATTACTTGTGGTAAAACCTTGAATGAAAATTCCTGTAAAAGTTGCTGATATAATGTGTTTTCAAATCATCACCATTACTTTACCTTTAACCACTATCTTGTTCAAACATCTTTTTACTAAATACTGTCCACTGCTGAAAGTCAGCCACTGATCCTTCATTTTTCTTGGCAAGCACTGATGTTCAAAATCAGTGTCTTATCCACTGATATACTATCTACTAATAGTAAAAATCATCCACTGATGTCACATTATTACCGTTGTAACTACTGATGCTTGGTACATCAGTGGCTCTCAAAACAACTGCTCTCCATTTTTCATCCATATCATCAGAGGTTGACACGTGGTCAGTTTTTAGCCATCAGATCCTAATAACCGCTGCCACATCAGCGATCATTTTTTTTCCACTAAATAAAACCCTGATCAAAACCCCAAACAGGGTTTTACACTGTCGAATTGAATTCTAAAATTCTTTTCTCAAAGCAGTTTCAAAACCCTTCATCTCAAATCATTCTCTGTTCTTCTTCTTCCTTTTTTCAAAATGACGAAATCAAAGTCAAAATCAAAACCAAAATCACCATCATCTTCCAAAGAGGTCGATCAAACGGCCGCTGAATTCATTGAGATACCATACAAATCCCCTCACAACTATTTGGGTTTACTTACAAAACCCTCAAACAACCATACCTTTGATTCCATCATTGACACATTATCTGAATCAAAGTACAAAACTTTGTTGATAGCAGATGCTCTCATTTACCTGCAAACCCAGAGAGAGTTCTGGAAAAATACTACGCTTGAAAAACAAGACAATAAAGTAGTAGCCATCAACTCCTCGATACAGGGTAAGGCGATTCAAATCACTCCGTAATCAATCTCAGAAGTCTTCAAACTCGATGATCAGAAAGGTAAAACTTCCTTCGATAAAAACGAGTTAAAAGCTTATTTTCTGAAAAGGGGATATGCAGAACAATCAAAGGTAGATACCTTACAAAAAGGTTATTTCCCTTATGCACCAAGGTTCTTATTTCACACACTTTTGATGTGTGTTTCAAATAAAACAACAGCGTTTAACGAAATACCAATAAAGATTCAATGTTTGGGTTATGCTATTTTTAAGAATGAAAATTACAACTATTCCCAGGAGATCTTTAATGACTTGGTGAAAAACGTTGATAGCAAAGCATTTTTACTTTTTCCAAGATTTTTAAGCTATTATTTTAAACAAAAATTTGAAAAAGAAAATAAAAATAAGCATAAACAGGGTGTTCATTTTCAAATAAAAGGGTTAACCACTGAAACATTTTCTAGAATGATGGCACCAATAAAAACAAAAGCAGAGGTGCCTGAGCAGAATTTAGCAGTTACAACTACTCCTCAGACATCTGCTGTTGAGCCCACTGCTCCAGGTGATCATAGCAGCACAACCACTGCTTTTAAACCCACACCTGACATCACCAAAAAGACCAAAAAGAAATCTTACAAAAAGCCCACCAAACCCAAGAAAAAAGGCAACTCTGGAAGATGAGATCCCAGAGCAACTGCCAGTGACAACACAAATGTCACCAAAAACCACTACTGCTACTTCCTCATAGCAGTTGGTAGAAAGATCTCCAACCTTACCTCAAGCTCCTCCTGCATCCTCACAAAAGGATCAGGTTGTAAGAACATGGATCCCACAATATGACGCTCTGGATTCAATCGGATCCATCTTCCTCAGTCCTGATCCCAAGGACATGTCTCTTTCAACTCCTATACCCTCACCAATAATATTACCACAATCCATGCTACCTTTGTTGCATGCAGTTGTTATAGCTCAGGCACAAACCAGTTCCTCTCAATCACTCATCAAAGAGAGTACACTCCAACAAGTGACTGGGTCTGATGCTGATACCTCTGCTATCCCAGCAACAACTGAGGAGGTTACACCCCCTGAGTTACAAGGAACTCTAGGTGGTAGTTCAAGTTGAGTAGCAACTACAACTGATGGATCAACAGATCTTCAGTTGGACAGTTGTTTCATTAGTAAGACTCCCTTGAAGGCAATTTCTTCCATAGCACCATCGGTAACCACCAGTGAGTTAGTTCTAACCACTGATACCATCAAAGGTTTATCAAGTGCTGAAGAAAGAAGCCCCCAGTACCATGAACAAGGGGCATCAATGGGTGATTTTTGGGACTCAGTTCCTAAGTCGCACATTGGTACAACCACTGCTGGTGGGGATTCAGATGATCCCATTAAAGTGGGTGATGATTCAAAATATCAGGAATTGACGGGCAAAGTTGAAAAACTTGAAACCTCGGTTGCTGAAATAAAGGATATGGTGCAAGAGATTCTGAAAGCTCAAAGAGCACAATCCACTGCTGTTCCACCTCAAGCACCTGCTCCACCACAAGCATTTGCTGCAAATGAGCTCTAGAATATTTTCCTGCCCTTACTTGAAAAACAAAAACAGATGGCTGATCAGCAGCATGAAATACATGTGAAAATGTTGACAAACATGGTGGAGTCAAGATTTAAAGATACTCAAGCAGACATCAAGGCTATAACGGCCAGCATACAAAAGACTGCCTATGGTGAAAAAGTTCCTTCAACAATCTTTTTCATGGATAACCCCCTTCCAGATAATGCCAAAAAGGGGGAGAAAATCAAGTTGGAAAAGAAGGGAATAGAAGATGGTCTGTACATTGAACCAGAAAAAGAAAAACATACATCGAAACCTCAAACGAATGTCTGAAAGTCTGCAAGTTTTTACAAGGCCAACATCTCCTAACTCATCATCAAATAAATCTCTCCCAAGAAACCCATTTAGTTTAAAAATACTAAAGTGGCTCTCTGATCAAAAGACCCATGTATTGAGTCTGGTTAGAATCAATGGTGAAGTGAAGCATATATCAAGGAATCAAGCACTAGGCCTGGGTGTTGAAGATCTACAAGATCTCCTTGAGCTTACACTGTGCCGGGATGAATATGACACTAGTTCTCAGGATTTTGAGCTGAAATTTAAAGAACAAGTCAAAGAACTTCTGATGAGGAATAAAGATCCAGAATAATGAAGGGTTTTGGCATTATCTGTTCCAGGGGGAGATTGTTGGGATTGAACCCTACCAAAGGAACAGATAATGAAAGCCAAAACCGGATCATGACTGTGGATTCACAATAAGCAGCAGTCTACACTAAGTCTTCTCCCTTGAAAGTAATTATAACATCTGATGGTCTTGCAAACACTGCCCGGATACAACTGCTGTTGTTCTTCTAACTACTGATGAAGCCAGAAGACTCCTGAGAACTAAGCACTGCTGGTACAATCTACAGATGACAAAGCACTGCCCAATCAAGGACTGATCAACCTTGAGGAAAGCACTGACGTAAAGAGAGAGCAGTAGTTTAGTATATCATCTGTTTCATGTATAATCAGTAGTTAAGGTTTAGCAGTGTTTGTATAAGACCAGTAGATACAGGTTGTTAGACGTCGCTTTCATGGTGACGTCAGCTGAGATGCCTCAGCGGTTTGGATTGTCTATAAATGGAACAGTACTCTGTACTGTTACATTTGATCGTTTTGAGTGAGTTCTTCTCCTCAATTCAATCCTTTCATCTTGTGCAACCAACCACTGGAGTATCAGGCTGAGGGGGAGCTTAGTTTGTAAGCATGCTTGTAATCTTTTGAATTGCTTTGTAACCTTTTGACTGATGAAAAGCATTTGTTTATCTAAACTATTTTCTTCCTTAATTGTGTTTACAAAGTTTGTGATCATTTCTGCTGCACTTAAACTTTATTCATCTCTATTTGATTTGTTCAAATTATACAAACTAACACAATCTGAGAGCCTCCGATCCTAACAATCACCATTGCCCTTGATTTTCTTGACTTTATATCTCTAAAATGTCAACATATACACGTGTGATTTAGTTTACAAAGATTTTTCAATGCCGAGAACCTCGACCAGAGAGTCAAAAAGGCGTAAGGTTCATAATGGTGTAAATTAAAATGGGATATACCGGGCTAGGATTCGAGTTACAGGAACAAGGGCCAAACCAACCACCTAAGAATGGAATCGTCGAGCGAAAACACTTGACAACCTCCTAGAAGCAGCTTTTCTTATCACCAGACCTTTCTCCATCAATTAGGAATCTGATGCCGTCACTAACCACATTCCTTAAATTGTAGCCATTTGTTGAGTGTTTTTTTTGGTGTCCAATCCGCATATATATCACCATTGCCCTTGATTTTCTTGACTGTATATCTCTTAAATGTCAACATATACACGTGTGATTTTTCAATGCCGAGAACCTCGATCAGAGAGTAAAAATGGCGTAAGGTTCACAATGGTGTAAAATTAAAATGGGATATACTGGCCTAGGATTCGAGTTACAGGAACAAGGGCCAAACCAACCACCCAAGAATGGAATCGTGGAGCGAAAACACTTGACAACCTCCTAGAAGCATCTTTTCTTACCACCAGACCTTTCTCCATCAATTAGGAATCAGATGCTGTCACTAAACACATTCCTTAAATTGTAGCCATTTGTTGAGTGTTTTTTTTGTGTCTAATCCGCATATATATCACCATTGCCCTTGATTTTCTTGACTGTATATCTCTTAAATATCATCATATACACGTGTGATTTAGTTTACGAAGATTATTCAATGCCGAGAACCTCGATCAGAGAGTAAAAAAGGCGTAAGGTTCACAATGGTGTAAAATTAAAATGGGATATACCGGGCTAGGATTCGAGTTACAAGAACAAGGGCCAAACCAACCACCCAAGAATGGAATCGTCGAGCGAAAAGACTTGACAACCTCCTAGAAGCATCTTTTCTTGCCACCAGACCTTTCTCCATCAATTAGGAATATGGTGTCGTCACTAAACACATTCCTTAAATTGTAGCCACTTGTTGAGTGCTTTTTTTGTGTCTAATCCGTATATATATCACCATTGCCCTTGATTTTCTTGACTGTATGTCTCTTAAATGTCAACATATACACGTGTGTTTTAGTTTACGAAGATTTTTCAATGCCGAGAACCTCGATAAGAGAGTAAAAAAGGCGTAAGGTTCACAATGGTGTAAAATTAAAATGGGATATACCGGGCTAGGATTCGAGTTACAGGAACAAGGGCCAAACCAACCACCCAAGAATGGAATCGTCGAGTGAAAACACTTGACAACCTCCTAGAAGCAGCTTTTCTTGCCACCAGACCTTCCTCCGTTAATTAGGAATCTGTTGTCGTCACTAAATACATTCACTAAATTGTAGCCATTTGTTGAGTGTTTTTTGTTGTGTCTAATCCGCATATATATCACCATTGCCCTTGATTTTCTTGATTGTATATCTCTTAAATATCAACATATACACGTGTGATTTAGTTTACGAATATTTTTCAATGCCGAGAACCTCGATCAGAGAGTAAAAAAGGCGTAAGTTCACAATGGTGTAAAATTAAAATGGGATATACCGGGCAAG
Source organism: Helianthus tuberosus (assembly GCA_030545235.1). Classification (NCBI taxonomy): domain Eukaryota; kingdom Viridiplantae; phylum Streptophyta; class Magnoliopsida; order Asterales; family Asteraceae; genus Helianthus; species Helianthus tuberosus. The sequence continues at coordinate 172,471,591 of CM060414.1, read as the reverse complement.
GATTCGAGTTACGGGAACAAGGGTCAAACCAACCACCTAAGAATGGAATCGTCGAGCGAAAACACTTGACAACCTCCTAGAAGCAGCTTTTCTTACTCTCAGACCTTTCTCCATCAATTAGGAATCTGATACCGTCACTAAACACATTCATTAAATTGTAGCCATTTGTTGAGTGTTTTTTTTTTGTGTCTAATCCGCATATATATCACCATTGCCCTTGATTTTCTTGACTGCATATCTCTTAAATATCAGCATATACACGTGAGATTTAGTTTACGAAGATTTTTCAATGCCGAGAACCTCGATCAGAGAGTAAAAAATGCGTAAGGTTCACAATGGTGTAAAATTAAAATGGGATATACCGGGCTAGGGTTCGAGTTACATGAAGAAGTGCCAAACCAACCACCCAAGAATGGAATCGTCGAGCGAAAACACTTGACAACCTCCTAGAAGCAGCTTTTCTTGCCACCATACCTTTCTCCATCAATTAAGAATCTGATGCCGTCACTAAACACATTCCTTAAATTATAGCCATTTGTTGAGTGTTTTTTTGGTGTCTAATCCGCATATATATCACCATTGCCCTTGACTTTCTTGACTGTATATCTCTTAAATGTCAACATATACACGTGTGACTTAATTTACGAAGATTTTTCAATGCCGAGAACATCGATCAGAGAGTAAAAAAGGCGTAAGGTTCACAAAGGTTTAAGATTAAAAGGGAATATACCGGGCTAGGATTCGAGTTACAGGAACAAGGGCCAAACCAACCACCCAATAATGGAATCGTCGAGCAAAAACACTTGACAACCTCCAAGAAGCAGCTTTTCTTGCCACCAGACCTTTCTCTATCAATTAGGAATCTGATACCGTCACTAAGCACATTCCTTAAATTGTAGCCATTTGTTTAGTGTTTTTTTTTGTGTCTAATCCGCATATATATCACCATTGCCCTTGATTTTCTTGACTGTATATCTCTTAAATGTCAACATATACACGTGTGATTTAGTATACGAAGATTTTTCAATGCCGAGAACCTCGATCAGAGAGTAAAAAACGCGTAAGGTTCACAATGGTGTATAATTAAAATGGGATATACCGGGCTAGGATTCGAGTTACAGGAACAAGGGCCAAACCAACCACCCAAGAATGAAATCGTCGAGCGAAAACACTTGACAACCTCCTAGAAGCAGCTTTTCTTGCCACCAGACCTTTCTCCATCAATTAGGAATCTGATGCCGTCACTAAACACATTCCTTAAATTGTAGCCATTTGTTGAGTGTTTTTTTTGTGTCTAATCCGCATATATATCACCGTTGCCCTTGATTTTCTTGACTGTATATCTCTTAAATATCAACGTATACACGTGTGATTTAGTTTACGAAGATTTTTCAATGTCGATAACCTCGATTAGAGAGTAAAAAGGGCGTAAGGTTCACATTGGTGTAAAATTAAAATGGGATATACCGGGCTAGAATTCGAGTTACAGGAACAAGGGCCAAGACAACCACCCAAGAATAGAATCGTCGAGCGAAAACACTTGACAACCTCCTAGAAGCAGCTTTTCTTGCCACCAGACCTTTCTCCATCAATTAGGAATCTGATGCTGTCACTAAACACATTCCTTAAATTGTAGCCATTTGTTGGGTGTTTTTGTCACACCCCCAAAATCCACCTGCGGAACACCACCGCTTGGAGGCGTGACTGACCAGGATCCAGCCACCAATCATATTGAACGAGCATATAAGTAGTTATAAAATCCAACCAATACAATTGGAGTTCAACAAAACATAGTTAAGTTGCAAGCGGAAGCATAAGTCTTAAATCAAAACATAAGTTTAATTGTTCAAAGTTTAACATGGCACACAGACGTCCATGTCCCACAACGATCCTCATCCATGCAAGCTCCAGCTAAGAACCTAAGGACCTGCAAAGCATGTAGTAACGAGTCAACAACAAGTTGAGTGAGTTCACGGTTGGGTGTTCGTTTTAAGTTGTTTCGAAAACAGTTTCCTTTAGCTGGCATCCTGCCGTGGGGGTTACCCCATAGTTAAAAACGTGTCTTGTTTGTTCCCGGTTACTCTGGCAATCCAGCCGTGGGGGCTACCTCGTGTTAGTTATCTGGCATTTCGGCCGTGGGGGCTACCCCATGTATACACTAGACTCGTTACCATATCGACTGCTGACTGTAGTCATGTTTATGTGCCCTGAACTGTCAATGTCTATCATCATTGACGTGCCAGTAGTCCAGGGACTTCATGATAGAGTTTTGGTCTAGTACGAGTTATCTGTCCGTGAGGACGAGGAATTACATTCCTGAACCATTGCTGTCCTACCCAAGGAGGACGAGGAACCCATGTTCCTTAACCCCAATTCCCGACCCTTGGGAATCCCATGCTTTGTAGAGGGTGTGAACTCACCTTGGTTTGCTCGGTAGATACACAGAAAAGTCAATCAAGCAATATTGTGGCTACTCACGTCCTATCATAGTTGTATCATACCAATCAGGTTCGTATTCAGGCAGTACACGTATGTTTCTAGCATAATGCATTCAAGTATCGTTCATGGCATACACGTTTAATCATGGCAGTTCAGCAATATTCACGTTCAACAGTAACATATAAGGTTTGTGCATTAGGCCCAAAAGTCCGGCCCAAGCACTTCGGCCCGTAACCGTGAGAGCCCAAACAGTGTGTTCATGCACATGGTCTCGAGTCGCAACTGATGAAGATTCTGGTCTCGAGTCGCAACCGGACTCGCAAACACGGTCTCGATCCATGCTGTTTTGGTCTCGAGTCGCAACCGGACTCGCAAACACGGTCTCGGTCCATGCTGTTTTGGTCTCGAGTCGCAACCGGACTCGCAAACACGGTCTCGGTTCATGCTGTTTTGGTCTCGAGTCGCAACCGGACTCGTAACTGAGATTTCGAGTTGTGTTGTTTTGGTCCCGAGTCGCAACCAGGCGTTTGCGACTCGCAACCTGGGTCGCAATCAGGAGGTTTCGGTTGGACAGCTGTTGGTTTCCGACATGTACTATCCAATGAGGTTTTAATTTCATGCAACCATTTTGTACTATCCACTAAACATGTTTCCTTGTCTAAATACTAAACAAAACAGATCAAACAATCAAATTTCAAATATTCAAAGCATGTTCATATCATATTCATCATGTTCTTCATATGTTCATCAAATATTCATATTGATCATCAACTTGTTCATCATCTTTTAGGGCTTTTGGCCTTAATCATAATCATAACATGAACAACCATCAAAACTCTTGAACATATTCATCTAACCCACATATACACATCCGATTTCATGAGTAATAAACCTTCTAACATAATCAAGCCACTCGGATTTAAGCCTATGTGGAACCGATAGCATTCAATCCTAGTCAAGCATACATTGTTCATCCCAACATCATCAATACATTAACCTATAATCATCTTTAACCGAATATAAACACACTACATGAAACATTTATGAACCGATTACTCAAGAAGGGTGTATTCCTCATGTATAACACTTAACAAGTAGACATATCATCACATAATTTTCATCACACATCATTATCAAACCGAATATCACACATTAACACCTTTAATCATGTATAGACATGTATTTACCAAGAGATCACTAACCGATTCAAGTGTGGGTTCAAAGGTGTGAGTGAAGCTTCCAAACGGTGTGTGTGCAAGTTGATCCGAGAGCTCCTTAGTGGTCACCGGTTGATCCGAGAGTGAGGGAGGAGGGTGTTGTGGCTTAGGGTTTTCGTGAGGGAGAGAGGGAGTGTGTGTGGGAGAGTATGTGTGTTATCCAAAAATGGCAACATGGCTATCTATCAAGTTTATATATCCGCTCCTAGTAATACACCCTAGTGGGCTCTCGGATAGGCTAAGTGTGTGTGTGGCCCAACCGGCCCAATGTTTCATTGTTCACTCGAGACCACATGGTCTCGAGTCGGGTTCTTGTTGTCTCGGTCCATATACATACTCGCATACATAGACACAAGCCTACATGTAACGTAACACATAATCATATAAAAGGTTCACTTATCATTCATTAAATCATCAAATTAGTTAGTCACTTAGTGTTCAAGCATACAACGAAGGGTTCTAAATTTCGAGTTGTCACAGTTTTTTTTGGTGTCTAATCCGCATATATATCACCATTGCCCTTGATTTTCTTGACTGTATATATCTTGAATGTCAAGATATACACGTGTGATTTAGTTTACCAAGATTTTTCAATGCCGAGAACCTCTATCAGGGAGTAAAAAAGGCGTAAGGTTCACAATGGTGTAAAATTAAAATGGGATATACCGGGCTAGGATTCGAGTTACAGGAACAAGGGCAAAACCAACCACCCAAGATTGGAATCGTCGAGCGAAAACACTTGACAACCTCCTAGAAGTAGCTTTTCTTGCCACCAGGCCTTTCTCCATCAATTAGGAATCTGATGCCGTCACTAAACACATTCCTTAAATTATAGCCATTTGTTGAGTGTTTTTTTGTGTCTAATCCGCATATATATCACCATTGCCCTTGATTTTCTTGACTGTATATCTCTTAAATGTCAACATATACACGTGTGATTTAGTTTACGAAGATTTTTCAATGCCGTGAACCTCCATCAGAGGGTAAAAATGGCGCCAGGTTCACAATGGTGTAAAATTAAAATGGGATATACCGGGCTAGGATTCGAGTTACAGGAACAAGGGCCAAATCAACCACCCAAGAATGGAATCATCGAGCGAAAACACTTGACAACCTCCTATAAGCAGCTTTTCTTTCCACCAGACCTTTCTCCATCAATTAGGAATCTGATGCAATCACTAAACACATTCCTTAAATTGTAGCCATTTGTTGAGTGTTTTTTTTTTGTGTCTAATCCGCATATATATCACCATTGCCCTTGATTTTCTTGACTGTATATCTCTTAAATATCAACATATACACGTGTGATTTAGTTTACGAAGATTTTTCAATGACGAAAACCACGATCAGTGAGTAAAAAAGGCGTAAGGTTCACAATGGTGTAAGATTAAAATGGGATATACTGGGCTAGGATTCGAGTTAAAGGAACAAGGGCCAAACCAACCACCCAAGAATGGAATCGTCGAGCGAAAACACTTGACAACCTCCTAGAAGCAGCTTTTCTTGCCACCAGACTTTTCTCCATCAATTAGGAATCCGATGCCGTCACTAAACACATTCCTTAAATTGTAGCCATTTGTTGACTGTTTTTTTTTTGGTGTCTAATCCGCATATATATCACCATTGCCCTTGATTTTCTTGACTGTATATCTCTTAAATATCAACATATACACGTGTGATTTAGTTTACGAAGATTTTTCAATGCCGAGAACCTCGATCAGAGAGTAAAAAAGGCGTAAGGTTCACAATGGTGTATAATTAAAATGGGATATACCGGGCTAGGATTCGAGTTACAGGAACAAGGGCCAAACCAACCACCCAAGAATGGAATCATTGAGCGATAACACTTGACAACCTCCTAGAAGCAGCTTTTCTTGCCACCGTACCTTTCTCCGTCAATTAGGAATCTGATGTCGTCACTAAACACATTCCTTAAATTGTAGCCATTTGTTGAGTCTTTTTTTTGGTGTCTAATCCACATATATATCACTATTGCCCTTGATTTTCTTAACTGTATATCTCTTAAATGTTAACATATAAACGTGTGATTTAGTTTATGAAGATTTTTCAATCCCGAGAACCTCTATCAGAGAGTAAGAAAGGCGTAAGGTTCACAATGGTGTAAAATTAAAATGGGATATACCGGGCAAGGATTCAAGTTACAGGAACAAGGGCTAAACCAACCACCTAAGAATGGAATCGTCGAGCGAAAACACTTGACAACCTCCTAGAAGCAGCGTTTCTTGCCACCAGACCTTTCTCCGTCAATTAGGAATCTGATACCCTCACTAAACACAATCCTTAAATTGTAGCCATTTGTTAAGTGTTTTTTTTGTGTCTAATCCGCATATATATCACCATTGCCCTTGATTTTCTTGACTATATATCTCTTAAATGTCAACATATACACGTGTGATTTAGTTTACGAATATTTTTCAATGCTGAGAACCTCGATCAGAGAGTAAAAAAGGCGTAACGTTCACAATGGTGTAAAATTAAAATGGGATATACCGGGGCTAGGATTCGAGTTACAGGAACAAGGGCCAAATCAACCACCCAAGAATGGAATCGTCGAGCGAAAACACTTGACAACCTCCTATACGCAGCTTTTCTTGCCCCTAGACCTTTCTCCATCAATTAGGAATCTGATGCAGTCACTAAACACATTCCTTAAATTAGCCATTTGTTAAGTGTTTTTTTTGTGTCTAATCCGCATATATATCACCATTGCCCTTGATTTTCTTGACTGTATATCTCTTAAATATCAACATATACACGTGTGATTTAGTTTACAAAGATTTTTCAATGCCGAGAACCTCGATCAGAGAGTAAAAAAGGCGTAAGGTTCACAATGGTGTAAAATTAAAATGGGATATACCGGGCTAGGATTCGAGTTAAAGGAACAAGGGCCAAACCAACCACCCAAGAATGGAATCGTCGAGCGAAAACACTTGACAAACTCCTAGAAGCAGCTTTTCTTGCCACCAGATCTATCTCCATCAATTAGGAATCTGATGCCGTCACGAAACACATTCCTTAAATTGTAGCCATTTGTTGAGTGTTTTTTTTTTGTGTCTAATCCGCATATATATCACCATTGCCCTTGATTTTCTTGACTGTATATCTCTTAAATATCAACATATACACGTGTGATTTAGTTTATGAAGATTTTTCAATGCCGAGAACCTCTATCAGAGAGTAAGATAGGCGTAAGGTTCACAATGGTGTAAAATTAAAATGGGATATACCGGGCTAGGATTCAAGTTACAGGAACAAGGGCCAAACCAACCACCCAAGAATGGAATCGTCGAGAGAAAACACTTGACAACCTCCTAGAAGCAGCTTTTCTTGCCACCAGATCTATCTCCATCAATTAGGAATCTGATGCCGTCACGAAACACATTCCTTAAATTGTAGCCATTTGTTGAGTGTTTTTTTTGTGTCTAATCTGCATATATATCACCATTTCCCTTGATTTTCTTGACTATATATCTCTTAAATATCAACATATACACGTGTGATTTAGTTGACGAAGATTTTTCAATGCCGAGAACCTCGATCAGAGAGTAACAAAGGCGTAAGGTTCACAATGGTGTAAGATTAAAAAGGGACATACCGGCAAGGATTCGAGTTACAGGAACAAGGGCCAAACCAACCACCCAAGAATGGAATCGTCGAGCGAAAACACTTGACAACCTCCTAGAAGCAGCTTTTCTTGCCACCACACCTTTCTCCATCAATTAGGAATCTAATGCCGTCACTAAACACATTCCTTAAATTGTAGCCATTTGTTGAGTGTTTTTTTTGGCGTCTAATCCGCATATATATCACCATTGCCCTTGATTTTCTTGACTGTATATCTCTTAAATATCAACATATACACGTGTGATATAGTTTTCGATGATTTTTCAATGCAGAGAACCTCGATCAGATAGTAAAAAAGGCGTAAGGTTCACAATGGTGTAAAATTAAAATGGGATATACCGGGCTAGGATTCGAGTTACAGGAACAAAGGCCAAACCAACCACCCAAGAATGGAATAATCGACAGAAAGCACTTGACAACCTTCTAGAAGCAGCTTTTCTTGCCACCAGACCTTTCTCCATCAATTAGGAATCTGATGCCGTCACTAAACACATTCCTTAAATTGTAGCCATTTGTTGAGTGTTTTTTTGGTATCTAATCCGCATATATATCACTATTGCCCTTGATTTTCTTGACTGTATATCTCTTAAATGTCAACATATACACGTGTGATTTAGTTTACGAAGATTTTTCAATGCCGAGAACCTCTGTAAGAAAGGCGTAAGGTTCACAATGGTGTAAAATTAAAATGGGATATACCGGGCTAGGATTCGAATTACAGGAACAAGGGCCAAACCAACCACCCAAGAATGGAATCGTCGAGTGAAAACACTTGACAACCTCCTAGAAGCAGCTTTTCTTTCCACCAGACCTTTCTACATCAATTAGGAATCTGATGCCGTCACTAAAAACATTCCTTAAATTGTAGCCATTTGTTGAGTGTTTTTTTTGTGTCTAATCCGCATATATATCACCATTGCCCTTGATTTTCTTGACTGTATATCTCTTAAATATCAACATATACACGTGTGATTTAGTTTACAAAGATTTTTCAATGCCGAGAACCTCGATCAGAGAGTAAAAAAGGCGTAAGGTTCACAATGGTGTAAAATTAAAATGGGATATACCGGGCTAGGATTCGAGTTAAAGGAACAAGGGCCAAACCAACCACCCAAGAATGGAATCGTCGAGCGAAAACACTTGACAAACTCCTAGAAGCAGCTTTTCTTGCCACCAGATCTATCTCCATCAATTAGGAATCTGATGCCGTCACGAAACACATTCCTTAAATTGTAGCCATTTGTTGAGTGTTTTTTTTTGTGTCTAATCCGCATATATATCACCATTGCCCTTGATTTTCTTGACTGTATATCTCTTAAATATCAACATATACACGTGTGATTTAGTTTATGAAGATTTTTCAATGCCGAGAACCTCTATCAGAGAGTAAGATAGGCGTAAGGTTCACAATGGTGTAAAATTAAAATGGGATATACCGGGCTAGGATTCAAGTTACAGGAACAAGGGCCAAACCAACCACCCAAGAATGGAATCGTCGAGAGAAAACACTTGACAACCTCCGAGAAGCAGCTTTTCTTGCCACCAGATCTATCTCCATCAATTAGGAATCTGATGCCGTCACGAAACACATTCCTTAAATTGTAGCCATTTGTTGAGTGTTTTTTTTGTGTCTAATCTGCATATATATCACCATTTCCCTTGATTTTCTTGACTATATATCTCTTAAATATCAACATATACACGTGTGATTTAGTTGACGAAGATTTTTCAATGCCGAGAACCTCGATCAGAGAGTAACAAAGGCGTAAGGTTCACAATGGTGTAAGATTAAAAAGGGACATACCGGCAAGGATTCGAGTTACAGGAACAAGGGCCAAACCAACCACCCAAGAATGGAATCGTCGAGCGAAAACACTTGACAACCTCCTAGAAGCAGCTTTTCTTGCCACCACACCTTTCTCCATCAATTAGGAATCTAATGCCGTCACTAAACACATTCCTTAAATTGTAGCCATTTGTTGAGTGTTTTTTTTGGCGTCTAATCCGCATATATATCACCATTGCCCTTGATTTTCTTGACTGTATATCTCTTAAATATCAACATATACACGTGTGATATAGTTTTCGATGATTTTTCAATGCAGAGAACCTCGATCAGATAGTAAAAAAGGCGTAAGGTTCACAATGGTGTAAAATTAAAATGGGATATACCGGGCTAGGATTCGAGTTACAGGAACAAAGGCCAAACCAACCACCCAAGAATGGAATAGTCGACAGAAAGCACTTGACAACCTTCTAGAAGCAGCTTTTCTTGCCACCAGACCTTTCTCCATCAATTAGGAATCTGATGCCGTCACTAAACACATTCCTTAAATTGTAGCCATTTGTTGAGTGTTTTTTTGGTATCTAATCCGCATATATATCACTATTGCCCTTGATTTTCTTGACTGTATATCTCTTAAATGTCAACATATACACGTGTGATTTAGTTTACGAAGATTTTTCAATGCCGAGAACCTCTGTAAGAAAGGCGTAAGGTTCACAATGGTGTAAAATTAAAATGGGAAATACCGGGCTAGGATTCGAATTACAGGAACAAGGGCCAAACCAACCACCCAAGAATGGAATCGTCGAGTGAAAACACTTGACAACCTCCTAGAAGCAGCTTTTCTTTCCACCAGACCTTTCTACATCAATTAGGAATCTGATGCCGTCACTAAAAACATTCCTTAAATTGTAGCCATTTGTTGAGTGTTTTTTTTGTGTCTAATTCGCATATATATCACCATTGCCCTTGATTTTCTTGACTGTATATTTCTTAAATGTCAACATATACATGTGTGATTTAGTTTACGAAGATTTTTCAATGCCGAGAACCTCGATCAGAGCGTAAAAAAGGCGTAAGTTTCACAATGGTGTAAAATTAAAATGGGATATACCGGGCTAGGATTCGAGTTACAGGAACAAGAGCCAAACCAACCACCCAAAAATGCAATCGTCGAGCGAAAACACTTGACAACCTCCTAGAAGCAGCTTTTCTTGTCACCAGACCTTTCTCCATCAATTAAGAATCTGATGCCGTCACTAAACACATTCCTTAAATTGTAGCCATTTGTTGAGTTTTTTTTTTTTGTGTCTAATCCGCATATATATCACCATTGCCCTTGATTTTCTTGACTGTATATCTCTTAAATATCAACATATACACGTGTGATTTAGTTTATGAAGATTTTTCAATGCCGAGAACCTCTATCAGAGAGTAAGATAGGCGTAAGGTTCATAATGGTGTAAAATTAAAATGGGATATACCGGGCTAGGATTCAAGTTACAGGAACAAGGGCCAAACCAACCACCCAAGAATGGAATCGTCGAGAGAAAACACTTGACAACCTCCTAGAAGCAGCTTTTCTTGCCACCAGATTTATCTCCATCAATTAGGAATCTGATGCCGTCACGAAACACATTCCTTAAAATGTAACCATTTGTTGAGTGTTTTTTTTGTGTCTAATCCGCATATATATCACCATTTCCCTTGATTTTCTTGACTATATATCTCTTAAATATCAACATATACACGTGTGATTTAGTTGACGAAGATTTTTCAATGCCGAGAACCTCGATCAGAGAGTAACAAAGGCGTAAGGTTCACAATGGTGTAAGATTAAAAAGGGACATACCGGCAAGGATTTGAGTTACAGGAACAAGGGCCAAACCAACCACCCAAGAATGGAATCGTCGAGCGAAAACACTTGACAACCTCCTAGAAGCAGCTTTTCTTGCCACCACACCTTTCTCCATCAATTAGAAATCTAATGCCGTCACTAAACACATTCCTTAAATTGTAGCCATTTGTTGAGTGTTTTTTTTTGGCGTCTAATCCGCATATATATCACCATTGCCCTTGATTTTCTTGACTATATATCTCTTAAATATCAACATATACACGTGTGATATAGTTTTCGATGATTTTTCAATGCAGAGAACCTCGATCAGATAGTAAAAAAGGCGTAAGGTTCACAATGGTGTAAAATTAAAATGGGATATACCGGGCTAGGATTCGAGTTACAGGAACAAAGGCCAAACCAACCACCCAAGAATGGAATAGTCGACAGAAAGCACTTGACAACCTTCTAGAAGCAGCTTTTCTTGCCACCAGACCTTTCTCCATCAATTAGGAATCTGATGCCGTCACTAAACACATTCCTTAAATGGTAGCCATTTGTTGAGTGTTTTTTTGGTATCTAATCCGCATATATATCACTATTGCCCTTGATTTTCTTGACTGTATATCTCTTAAATGTCAACATATACACGTGTGATTTAGTTTACGAAGATTTTTCAATGCCGAGAACCTCTGTAAGAAAGGCGTAAGGTTCACAATGGTGTAAAATTAAAATGGGATATACCGGGCTAGGATTCGAATTACAGGAACAAGGGCCAAACCAACCCCCCAAGAATGGAATCGTCGAGTGAAAACACTTGACAACCTTCTAGAAGCAGCTTTTCTTTCCACCAGACCTTTCTACATCAATTAGGAATCTGATGCCGTCACTAAAAACATTCCTTAAATTGTAGCCATTTGTTGAGTGTTTTTTTTGTGTCTAATTCGCATATATATCACCATTGCCCTTGATTTTCTTGACTGTATATTTCTTAAATGTCAACATATACATGTGTGATTTAGTTTACGAAGATTTTTCAATGCCGAGAACCTCGATCAGAGTGTAAAAAAGGCGTAAGTTTCACAATGGTGTAAAATTAAAATGGGATATACCGGGCTAGGATTCGAGTTACAGGAACAAGAGCCAAACCAACCACCCAAAAATGCAATCGTCGAGCGAAAACACTTGACAACCTCCTAGAAGCAGCTTTTCTTGTCACCAGACCTTTCTCCATCAATTAAGAATCTGATGCCGTCACTAAACACATTCCTTAAATTGTAGCCATTTGTTGAGTGTTTTTTTTTGGTGTCTAATCCGCATATATATCACCATTGCCCTTGATTTTCTTGACTGTATATCTCTTAAATGTCAACATATACACTTGTGATTTAGTTTACGAAGATTTTTCAATGCCGAGAACCTCGATCAGAGACTAAAAAAGGCGTAAGGTTCACAGTGGTGTTAAATTAAAATGGGATATACTGGGCTAGGATTCCAGTTACAGGAACAAGGGCAAAACCAAGCCCCCAAGAATGGAATCATTGAGCGAAAACACTTGACAACCTCCGAGAAGCAGCGTTTCTTGCCACCAGACCTTTCTGTATCAATTAGGAATCTGATGTCGTCAATAAACACATTCCTTAAATTGTAGCCATTTGTTGAGTGTTTTTTTTTTGTGTCTAACCCGCATATAATATCACTATTGCCCTTGATTTTCTTTACAGTATATCTCTTAAATATCAACATATACACGTGTGATTTAGTTTACGAAGATTTTTCAATGTCGAGAACCTCGATCAGAGAGTAAAAAGGGCGTAAGGTTCACAATGGTGTAAAATTAAAATGGGATACACCGGGCTAGGATTCGAGTTACAGGAACAAGGGCCAAACCAACCACACAAGAATGGAATCGTGGAGCAAAAACACTTGACAACCTCCTAGAAGTAGCTTTTCTTACCACCAGACCTTTCTCCAACAATTAGGAATCTAATGCCGTCACTAAACACATTCCTTAAATTGTAACCATTTGTTGAGTGTTTTTTTTTGGTGTCTAATCCGCTTGTAACACCCCGAAAACGGGTTTGGTAATCAAACCACGTTAATACTAAAGGATGGGTAAAATACAGTTAGTGGTAAAACTTACCCAGTAAATATTAGGACCTAAATAAATAAATATAATATTTATTAAAAGGATTAGAAATACTTTGAGAAAAGCAAAGTATATAAAAGGCTTGAGGTTAACGGGACTTAAAAAAAAAAACGGATTATGAACAAGATAAAGTAACTGGGAATAAATGACCTAGTTAGTCATAAGTCTTATAGTAATAAGAAAAATTGTTAAAACACACTATATGCAACTTGGTAAAGTATAGGGACCAAAGGTGACAAACTTGAAACAAGTTTGTATTAAATAAAATATTCAACACCAAAACACACACTCTAAGTGTGTGTTCTGGTCGAAAATTTCAGAGGAGCCAGGGTACTCCATGCTCAAACCCTAACTAGCAAAAATCAAGCAATTGAGAAGCCAAATCGACTCCAAATCGAAATCTAAGTTTAGATTAGTGATCACCTCAGTGAAATGATCACAAGGTATGTCAAATTCCATCTCTTAGTTACATCTCAAAATTTTGATGAACATATGAAATCGAAAATTTGGCTTGCATGAATGTTGTTTGGATGAAATTAGAATAAAATAGTGTCTAGGAATAAACCCTAGCCATTAGATTGTTGAAATTATGCTCAATACTTGATAATTCCATAATCACCATTGAAGGTGTTAAGTGGGTGATGTAGAAGTATGAAGACACTGGGATTATGATAGTTGTACTAGTGTTATTTGAATTCTATAAAGCAATTTCTGGTTTGTTGATGTTAAAATTGATGTGAAATTGCTAAATTGATGTTAACCATGATAAAGATAACTAGTTAGTAAATATGCGAAATTATGCACACTAGGTGTTTGTTAAAATGCCTAATTGAAAACTAAAGTGCTGAAATTGTAAATGAAATGCGAGATTGCCAAACTCGATTTATCCCATATGTTATGGGGTAATATAAATTCTAAGCATGATGTTGATTTAATTTAAATGGTATTTGTCATATGGATAACGGTAGTTAAGTTTTAGAAAGTTAAACTAACCAATGACGAAGTCGAATGGTAGATTCGACATAAAATTTGTAAGACGGAATAGTCGTAGCTAATAATGACTAAACTAACCGTATTACGGATTATGATGATAGTTTGACTCATGACAAGCTAGAAGGAGGCTTGGGAGGAAGCGGGTCAAACGAAACAAGAAAGTAGAAAAGACGTAACTTGGATACAAGGTAAGTTAAACTTACACCCCCTTTTTAATTACTATACACTTAGTAGCAAAAATTGATCGTGAATAATGTTAAGTAAATGAAATACGATGTTCCGGCATGATACAATGCAAGTCGGAATGAATAAAAAGTTAGGAAATCATGAATTATGGTAAAAGGGGTAAAAAGGTAAATTAGTCATGTAATGACGAACAAGTAAAAACGGTTTTGAGTAAAACGAATTTAATGGAAAACCGGGATAGGTTTAAAGGGATGAAATGGTAACTAAATACCATCTCATACGGATAAATGGTCAATTAGGCTAAATGGGTCAAATGGTGTTGTTAACACCATTTGACAACTTCATTTAACAATTGCTTGTTGAGTGTTGTAATCACAGGAAACAACATAAACGTGCGTTGCTTTAACTAGAAAGATTTAAAGCAAAAAGTTATGTAAACGGGTCAATACCTTGACCCGAGCTAGGTACGCATAAATAAGCTTTTAGTTAAGCATATAATTTATGGTCAAATATTTAACGAAAGTCCTTCGTCGTAAAGTGAGGGACTAAAGTGGACCAAAACATCCTTGAAGGGTATATTGGGTAAACGACCCAGAGGGGTTGTTTAGGAACTGGCATTAAGATTATGGAATCATTAGATATGAATAAAAGTTACAGGAATACACATGGGTCAAATGCATAAAAATGGTCATTTGCGTAAAATGACCAACCGATGGGTAAATTTTGGATAATAGGTTAGTTATGCTAAATCCACCATAAAAATAGTTGTGGTGGAACATAAGCAGATGGGTAGATGTGGCCTTACGAAGTATGAAAAGAAAAGAGTTAGTTTTAGACTAAAATGCATAAAAGATCCCCTGAACGGGTCAAAATGAATTACGCGCGTAACTTGGGTGTTTGCCGTGTAGTTCACAAAACTTATGAATCCAAGATAGTTATTTTGAGTTAAATACTTTGGTTTATGATATACGAATAACTAGAAACACATTTGGAGGTCTTAAATACAAACGGGTCAACATGTGGAATTTGAATAATAAACCGAATGCTTAGAAATCCCGGATTTTATTAGTTTGAAGGTCGGATTTAAACCCCACGAGATGGAAAATCAATTTTCGATCATGTAGGAAGAAACGAGAGATCAAACGAATATGCGGATTGAAAGATACGAAAGTTTTCGTGTCAAAAACGGCAAAAATGGAAGGGTCTGATACGGGGGCCACCGTAACTTACGGTGCCCACCGTAACTTACGGTGCCCACCGTAAGTTACGGTGGGGCTGAAATCGTTACGCCAGATATCTACTGCCTTACGGTGGGGGCATTTTAAATCAGGGGCCACCGTAACTTACGGTGCCCACCGTAACTTACGGTGGAGACCAGATTTGAGTCCTTGTTTCTGGGATCAAGAGATTAAAGTTGGGATTTCCTGATTTTTCTTTACTTCGATTATTCGACCCATTTTCCTTGTGATACTAGTTATTTAATTATCAAAACTGACTTTTAAGTTGGTTTTGAACATAGGTGAATGTCGAGAGCCCCGGATGAAGATCAAGCGTCGAGCAAGAACCGAACACGCGTTAAATGAAGCTTCCGCAAGTTGTTTCGTCGTTATTCTAATACGACGAATTAATTCACATTATGTTGTATCTTTTTAAATTGTAAAAGTTTTTAATAAACCCGTATTTTCATTGTAATTGTGACCGTGCTTACATGATTATGGACTTTAACTTTATGAAAAACGTAAAATATAACCAAGGGTGTTACAAGTTGGTAACCAGAGCTCAAGGTTAAGAGAATAAAGTGTTCGGTTCAAGGCTTGATCGCAAATCTGGTAAGTACATCTATGTTAATAGTTTAGCATGCTAAAGTGTTGTAAACAACACCTAGGGCTATCGTCTAATACACGTTACCCCAATTAAAAGGATTGATATGGTTGATGAAAATGCGCGCGTTGACGCGTATGGTAGAAAAGCCTTGTATTATAATACGGGCGATTATTGAAGTTGACATTACTAACTCTTGTGAATGTTTTAATTGAAGGACACTTGCGTCTAAAGATGACGAGAGTGGAACGAATTGTGGATATGATGATGGAACGGTCCGAGATATGACAAGAAGAGCATACTCATCAAGGACCTAAATCGCCTAACGATCGATATAAGTAATGGCAAGAAAGGCCGTTAGGGCAAACATTTACCAGGTGCACGTTTAAATTATTGCATGAATAGAAATATGCAACAAATATGTAGAAACTGATAGTTGCATATGTAGATTGAAAACTTGGAAAACCCTGAATAGAATACCTATACAGGATATTGTTTCCAAGAGAAATAAATAGAGGTGTTACTTACATGGGGTGTGATGTGAAAGTTATAAAAGGGTCATGTATGTCATGTGTTGATCGCCTACTCTGGCCAAGTAGGTAGTGAACACATGATACCATGATTTTCTTGACTGTATATCTCTTAAATATCAACATACACACGTGTGATTTAGTTTACGAAGATTTTTCAATGCCGAGAACCTCGATCAGAGAGTAAAAAAGGAATAAGGTTCACAATGGTGTAAAATTAAAATGGGATATACCGGGCTAGAATTCGAGTTACAGGAACAAGGGCCAAACCAACCACCCAAGAATGGAATCATCGAGCGAAAACACTTGACAACCTCCTAGAAGCAGCTTTTCTTGCCACTAGACCTTTCTCCATCAATTAGGAATCTGATGCCGTCACTAAACACATTCCTTAAATTGTAGCCATTTGTTGAGCGTTTTTTTTTGTGTCTAATCCGCATATATATCACCATTGCCATTGATTTTCTTGACCGTATATCTCTAAAAGTGTCAACATATACACGTGTGATTTAGTTTACGAAGATTTTTCAATGCCGAGAACCTCGATCAGAGAGTAAAAAAGGCGTAAGGTTCACAATGGTGTAAAATTAAAATGGGATATACCGGGCTAGGATTCGAGTTACGGGAACAAGGGCCAAGCCAGCCACCCAAGAATGGAATCGTCAAGCGAAAACACTTGACAACCTCCTAGATGCAGCTTTTCTTGCCACCAGACCTTACTCCATCAATTAGGAACCAACCACCCAAGAATGGAATCGTCGAGCGAAAACACATGACAACCTCCAAAAAGCGGTTTTTCTTACAACCAGACCTTTCTCCATCAATTAGGAATCTGATGCCGTCACTAAACACATTCCTTAAATTGTAGCCATTTGTTGAGTGTTTTTTTTTTGTGTCTAATCCGCATATATATCACCATTGCCCTTGATTTTCTTGACTGTATATCTCTTAAATGTCTACATATAGACGTGTGATTTAGTTTACGAAGATTTTTCAATGCCGAGATCCTCGATCAGAGAGTAAAAAAGGCGTAAGGTTCACAATGGTATAAAATTAAAATGGGATATACCGGGCTAGGATTTGAGTTTCAGGAACAATGGCCAAACCAACCACCCAAGAATGGAATCGTCGAGCGAAAACAATTGACAACCTACTAGAAGAAGCTTTTCTTACCACCAGACCTTTCTCCATCAATTAGGAATCTGATGCCGTCACCAAACACATTCCTTAAATTGTAGCCATTTGTTGAGTGTTTTTTTTTGTGTCTAATCCGCATATTTATCACCATTGCCCTTGATATTCTTTACTGTATATCTCTTAAATATAAACATATACACGTGTGATTTAGTTTACGAAGATTTTTCAATGCCGAGAACCTCGATCAGAGAGTAAAAACGGCGTAAGGTTCACAATGGTGTAAAATTAAAATGGGATATACCGGGCTAGGATTCAAGTTACAGGAACAAGGGCCAAACCAACCACCCAAGAAAGGAATCGTCGAGCGAAAACACTTGACAACCTCCTAGAAGCAGCTTTTCTTACCTCCAGACCTTTCTCCATCAATTAGGAATCTGATGCCGTCACTAAACACATTCCTTAAATTGTAGCAATTTGTTGAGTGTATTTTTTTGCGTCTAATCTGCATATATATCACCATTGCCCTTGATTTTCTTGACGGTATATCTCTTAAATGTCAACATATATACGTGGATTTAGTTTACGAAGATTTTTCAATGCCGAGAATCTCGTTCAGAGAGTAAAAAAGGCGTAAGGTTCACAATGGTGTAAAATTAAAATGGGATATACCGGGCTAGGGTTCGAGTTACAGGAACAACGGCCAAACCAACCACCCAAGAATGGAATCGTCGAGCGAAAACACTTGACAACCTCCAAGAAGCAGCTTTTCTTGCCACCAGACCTTTCTCCATCAATTAGGAATTTGATGCCGTCACTAAACACATTCCTTAAATTGTAGCCATTTGTTGAGTGTTTTTTTTTGGTGTCTAATCCGCATATATATCACCATTGCCATTGATTTTCTTGACTGTGTATCTCTTAAATGTCAACATATACACGTGTGATTTAGTTTACGAAGATTTTTCAGTGCCGAGAACCTCTATCAGAGAGTAAAAAAGGCGTAAGGTTCACAATGGTGTAAAATTAAAATGGGATATACCAGGCTAGGATTCGATTTACAGGAACAAGGGCCAAACCAACCACCCAAGAATGGAATCGTCAAGCGAAAACACTTGAAAACCTCCTAGAAGCAGCTTTTCTTACCACCAGACCTTTCTCCATCAATTAGGAATCTGATGCCGTCACTAAACACATTCCTTAAATTGTAGACATTTGTTGAGTGTTTTTTTTTGGTGTCTAATCCGCATATATATCACCATTGCCCTTGATTTTCTTGACTGTGTATCTCTTAAATGTCAACATATACACGTGTGATTTAGTTTACAAAGATTTTTCAATGCCGAGAACCTTGATCAGAGAGTAAAAAAGGTGTAACTTTCACAATGGTGTAAAATTAAAATGAGATATACCGGGCTAGGATTCGAGTTAAAGGAACAAGGGCCAAACTAACCACCCAACAATGGAATCGTTGAGCGAAAACACTTGACAACCTCCAAGAAGCAGCTTTTCTTGCCACCAGACCTTTCTCCATCAATTAGGAATCTGATGCCGTCACTAAACACATTCCTTAAATTTTAGCCATTTGTTGAGTGTTTTTTTTTGTGTCTAATCCGCATATTTATCACCATTGCCCTTGATATTCTTTACTGTATATCTCTTAAATATAAACATATACACATGTGATTTAGTTTACGAAGCTTTTTCAATGCCGAGAACCTCGATCAGAGAGTAAAAAAGGCGTAAGGTTCACAATGGTGTAAAATTAAAATGGGATATACCGGGCTAGGATTCAAGTTACAGGAACAAGGGCCAAACCAACCACCCAAGAAAGGAATCGTCGAGCGAAAACATTTGACAACCTCCTAGAAGCAGCTTTTCTTACCTCCAGACCTTTCTCCATCAATTAGGAATCTGATGCCGTCACTAAACACATTCCTTAAATTGTAGCCATTTGTTGAGTGTATTTTTTTGTGTCTAATCCGCATATATATCACCATTGCCCTTGATTTTCTTGACTGTATATCTCTTAAATGTCAACATATAGACGTGGATTTAGTTTACGAAGATTTTTCAATGCCGAGAACCTCGTTCAGAGAGTAAAAAAGGCGTAAGGTTCACAATGGTGTAAAATTAAAATGGGATATACCGGGCTAGGATTCGAGTTACAGGAACAACGGCCAAACCAACCACCCAAGAATGGAATCATCGAGCGAAAACACTTGACAACCTCCAAGAAGCAGCTTTTCTTGCCACGAGACCTTTCTCCATCAATTAGGAATCTGATGCCGTCACTAAACACATTCCTTAAATTGTAGCCATTTGTTGAGTGGTTTTTTTTTTGTGTCTAATCCGCATATATATCACCATTACCCTTGATTTTCTTGACTGTGTATCTCTTATATGTCAACATATACACGTGTGATTTAGTTTACGAAGATTTTTCAGTGCCGAGAACCTCTATCAGAGAGTAAAAAAGGCATAAGGTTCACAATGGTGTAAAATTAAAATGGGATATACCAGGCTAGGATTCGATTTACAAGAACAAAGGCCAAACCAACCACCCAAGGATGGAATCGTCGAGCGAAAACACTTGACAACCTCCAAGAAGCAGCTTTTCTTGCCACCAGACCTTTCTCCATCAATTAGGAATCTGATGCCGTCACTAAACACATTCCTTAAATTGTAGACATTTGTTGAGTGTGTTTTTGGTGTCTAATCCGCATATATATCACCATTGCCCTTGATTTTCTTGACTGTGTATCTCTTAAATGTCAACATATACACGTGTGATTTAGTTTACGAAGATTTTTCAGTGCCGAGAACCTCTATCAGAGAGTAAAAAAGGCGTAAGGTTCACAATGGTGTAAAATTAAAATGGGATATACCAGGCTATGATTCGATTTACAGGAACAAGGGCCAAACCAACCACCCAAGAATGGAATCGTCAAGCGAAAACACTTGAAAACCTCCTAGAAGCAGCTTTTCTTACCACCAGACCTTTCTCCATCAATTAGGAATCTGATGCCGTCACTAAACACATTCCTTAAATTGTAGAAATTTGTTGAGTGTTTTTTTTTTGGTGTCTAATCCGCATATATATCACCATTGCCCTTGATTTTCTTGACTGTGTATCTCTTAAATGTCAACATATACACGTGTGATTTAGTTTACGAAGATTTTTCAATGCCGAGAACCTTGATCAGAGAGTAAAAAAGGCGTAAGGTTCACAATGGTGTAAAATTAAAATGGGATATACCGGGCTATGATTCGAGTTAAAGGAACAAGGGCCAAACCAACCACCCAATGTAGGTCCCCTATTTGTATGGATCTTTCACAGAATTGTCTTTCCAATCAAGAGTGCGGAATCCTCTTGATCAGAATATCACAGAAACAAGTAGAAAACAGAAACAGCAAAACACTTTCAAACTGGATCTTTATTGATTATCTATCAACCTTGATTACAATCAATCAAGATCCCTCACCAACACTCAAATTCGTCCAAACCCTAAAGCTCTCACGAATTCTCTCTCTAAAACTGTTTTGGCTGATTAACTGATTAACCTAAAACCTAAAGCCTAACCTTGTTTATATAACACAAGGTTACTACTTGGGCCAAGGTTAAACATCATGGACTGCGAATTGGACAGGCCCAATTCGCCTCCCATCACCCAGTGTGGGTTTAGTTAGCCCAAACATTACAACTAACTATTACAAAGCTAAACCCGCTAACTGTTTATCGTTTAACTAATTACAAGATATCCAAAGACCAAATCTAAGTTGTTGTCACAAACATGCACCAACAAACTCCCCCTTGACAATAGCTTCATAAAATAACTTTGTCTTTAGTTGTCTTGCAATCTTCATGTAGTCTTGCACTGTCTTTGGTCTTTGGATAGCTTCAGCTTCAATAGCTCTGTCAGCAACAGACTCCCCCTAAGCTGATGCATCCAATTACCAAATCTTCAAAAACTTTAGCGTTTGAGTAAACTCCAGTTCAGCATTTGTAAAACAATCTTCAAACTCTTCATCTTTGTCTGCAATATAGAAAGGAGGTTCTACCATGCATCCAATCAATCTCTCATCTTCACAGCAACTCATCACTCTAACTTCTCAGCAACACAGCAACTTCTCAGCAACACACTGCTTCAATCTGTTTACTATAAAACAAACATCTCGTGAAACCAGAAGAATTTTTCAACATAAGTTAAACAAATTATTATTATTCAAGAGATTTGTCAAACTGTATAACAGATTAAGCATTTTCCAATTTATCACCAACACGCAAAACTTTTTAATCACACACCCTATAACCCGCATGATTTAAAATTTTGAACTCACTTTCCAACACTGTCTCCCCCTATCAGTAACAATTCCTCCAAGAATAACAGTTTTCCGTACGTTAAGAATTTTAAACAGAAAAAAAAACACTATTTTTGTATTTTTATATTTTTCTGAAAGCAAGTAAATACGAAAAGCAATAAACACTCTATTTTTGTGAGAATCACTGGTAAGAAGATCATATCAGCACAATCAAACTGTTTCACACTTGTAGATAATTCTTTATTTAATTTTTCGTGAAAAGCATTCCAAGACGATTACCAGTATGTTTGTCCACTTAAACAAAATGCATGAACATTTCAAGTACCATTACCATATGATACATTAAGATAATTTTAATACTGATATACTAGTGTGTCCCACTTCAGGATATACCCCCACGATCAAGGTATGCACAAAGATTCATCGTAGTAGGTGAGTATACTGATGTCATCCTTTAAGATATCCTGACAATGTCTAGTTCTGCATATAATCTGTTTTATCATGTTTTAATTGCTTAACAATGAACACCCAAATAAATACTAATCAAATCCTGGAAATATAAACAACACACTCTATCATGCAAGTATCTTCCCTACCACATATTTCACAAGTCCAATCCAGATTTCTGAAATCTTAACTGGGAATAGGTTGAGAAGAGAACAGAATAGATCTTTAGGAGAGATGGTATAATATACAGATCAAATGAGTTTTCTCAGTTTGATATAGGTTTATTGGGTTTCTTTTGGGCACTTGAGGGCCTCTTTCGGGTGTATTAGATCTATAGCGCGACAACGTACAGCTAGGTCAGCATGTATCTGGATGCAGCAGAAGCTGTCGTTGCCTAGCACCTCCAGGTCAGCATATATCTGGATGCAGCAGAGGAGATACACGACTTTTTTCAGAGAAGATTTCAGAATCAGATCAAAATTGTGTGTATCGGGACAACATACAGACATTCAAATAGAAATGTGCTAATTCCAAGTGACTTTCTTTCCTGAGGTCATGTACAATTTTAGTTCTGAACAGACGAACAACCAAGATATCCCCAGATGAAATAACAGTATAAAGACCCAAAACTTCAGATTTTGGCAATCTATCAACGCAAGATTTAAGGTCATTAAACCATACACCACTGATGTGTTCCCCACTCATACTCAGTTTTGTTTAGGTTTATATCACATTGGTAAGTTGATTATTTCATGCTTTTTGCCTACTGGTACATCATATAATGAAGCTGCTATCACACTTAAGCAATTTAATTTCATTTCAGTGTGACAGTCTAACTTGCGGATGTACTATCATTTCTCCTTTTTCACACAGTGATAACTCATTTTTGATTTTCTATTTTTTTTATGTTTTTGATTTTTCAATGTTTTTGTATTTTTGATTTTTTAAGAAAAGCAGTAAACTATTTACAAAAATTCTTATGAAAAACCAGTTATTCAGGATTCCTCATCCCGTTGAGTTCGACTAAGTGTTCAAAGCGAGCCTTGTCAAAAGCTTTAGTATAAAGATCTGCCAGGTTATCTAGTGTGTCGACTCAGCACTTTGAACTTCAATTTAAATCAATCAATATAAATATATCAACAATCTCACACACCCCTTCATGTGCCTAGAGCAACCACTATCAACATAAGTTGATAAGCCTCCTTAGTAGCTCCTGCACACACCAACTAAGAAATTAGTTAGATTGGGGGACCCAAGCCTTAATGGTCTTGGGTCGTCCAAATTCACTAACTATTGGAACATCCATCCAATATCCATTACTCCTACCTGGAGTCTTTGATCTCAGACCTGTTGATGTAAATGGGGCATGATTTCCATAAGGTCTCTGGTCCTGAGGGTACCTATTTGTATTTGGACTATTTGACCTTTGAAAATTTTGATTCTGATATCTCGAATTTTGATTCCAAGAAGCTTGATTGTTATAATTTCTAAAGCCATTGTTATAAAAAATTCGACAACCATTATTTTGGTA
Source organism: Helianthus tuberosus (assembly GCA_030545235.1). NCBI lineage: Eukaryota > Viridiplantae > Streptophyta > Magnoliopsida > Asterales > Asteraceae > Helianthus > Helianthus tuberosus. The sequence continues at coordinate 172,447,553 of CM060414.1, read as the reverse complement.
TCGATTTTGATATTGACCTTGACTTCTGAAATTATTTGAATTTCCATTAAAATTGTTCACTTTTGGTGAACTGCTTCTAGGTCTCTCATATCTGCCAGGTGGAGATCTAGGCTGAAATCTTGGTTGATTTCTTTGAAAACGTGGAACTTGTGAAGTTCCTGTTCTAGCCTTATCTACACCAACAACAACTTTCTCTGGTTGCTTAGCAGCAGATTTCTTTTGAGAATGTGATCCTTTCTCCTCATTATCACCTTCCTTCACTGGTAATTTCCCTCTTTGTTTTTCACTAAGTTTTGCTTCACTCTTTTTGTTAGGACAGCAGCTTGCTACATGTCCCTTGACGTGACATTTGAAGCACGACATCCTTTTCAAAGACTTCTTAGCTGGAGTCTCTGAGGTAGATCCCTTATCAGATGGTGATGATCCCTTAGATGAACCTTGTTCAGTTTGCTTTATTTCAGATTTTTCTTTGTTTTTATTTTTAACAAAAGCTTGATTTTTATTCTTAGGCGGTGAATTTTTCTTTTTAAAAGGTTCCGTGTTATTGTTCTTCTTATCATCATCACTCTCAAATCTATCACCTTGACTTGATGTGGATGCGAAACTACTTGGTGTAGATGCCATAAAGTCTGCTAGCTCATTTTCACTAGGCAGGAATGAATAGTCATGACTAAGAGGAGGTGGAACTTCATTAAAGCCTTGGAAGCCCACACTTGTCTTGTCATTACTCTTCTTTAACCCACCCATCATGTGTTTCATTACAAAAGATGAATCTCTGAATTGACCTAATTTCTTTTCAAGTTCAACAATTTTGAGTTGTGCATCTGACAACTCTTTGTTTTTATCAGAAATCTCTTTTGTTTTTTCAGCCATCATGTCATGAGCTAAATCTATTACTTGAAGTTTTTCATTTAACTTGCATGTTAAAGCTTCAATTTCAGCTTCACAACCTTTTATTTTCTTCAAGTATGATGATTCATTTCTTTTAACAAAAAAGTTTGCTTCTTTTATGTTAGACATCTCACTTACCAGACTTTGGTTTTGTGTTGTCAACCTGGCAACCTCACCCTGTAGTTCACGACATCTCAAACATACTGAATTAGATTGTACCTTTTCCTCATGAACTTCTGTATTTTCATCAGCAACAACCTGTTCAACTTCAGCATCCACTTTGGCTTCATCATTTTTCACTTCAGATTTAGCATCACTAACAGTAGTTTCAGCCTCATCAACTGGCACTATCTCTGCCATGAATGCCTGAGTGGCTCTCTCATTCCCCTGATATCGCTTTTGTAATGCATCCCACATATCCTTTGAATTATTGTACTTTTTGAAGGTATGCTTGATGCTATCAGGTAAGGACATTTTAATTGCAGCCAATGCTCTCTTTTCAGCGTCATACTTCCTTTTATCATCCTCTTTCGTGTTCACATAGTCTGTTCTACGTTGTCTGCCCTCATAATCATGTGTAGGGTTTATGTACCCATCTTCAATACATATCCACATACGTGCATCTTGAGATTCAATGAAGGATTTGAAGTTGTCCTTCCATGTAAGATAATTCTCCACCTTCATCATCTTAGGTGCTTTCAAATTCATCAAGTTTGACATTTTAACGTAACAGACTGTTAAAACCGTACAAAATATCTCCGAAAACTGTGGTTACTAACTTACACCTTTAGAATCGTCTCGAAAAGACAAATCCAATGATATATAATGTCAAAACCCGTATTCGGGATTTTCCAGAGTCTTTTTTTTTACCCTAAAAATCCAAGGAATCTAACGGTCCAAACGGTTCTGTCAAACGAGCTACGGATCACTTTCTATTTGCAAAACAGTCAAATTTTCTTTTTTTACCCTAAAAATCCAAGGAATCTAACGGTCCAAACGGTTCTGTCAAACGAGCTACGGATCACTTTCTATTTGCAAAACAGTCAAATTTTCCCGACGCTTGCCAACGAAAATTCCACCACTTAATTTTAGTTTCTCTATTAATTTCGCTGAAGACAGGTTAATTTCGCTGGTCAGTTCTACGTAATTTCGCTGGTGTTTTACTTGTTCAATTTCGCTGATCAAGGTTCAACTTCGCTGATAAATTTGCTGCCAAATTCGCTGCTTATTTTCGCTATTACGACGACAGGTAAGTCGCTGAAAACCGAGATAATTTCGCTGTGGAAAATTATACGGTTACCAAAGTCGCCTTTGGATTTAACTTCGCCGGTTACCGAGATATAAGTCCCAAATTCGCTGGTGTGTTAATTTCGCTGGTCAGTCAGCAAAATAAATCAAATTCGCCAGTTAAGTTTGGAAACTTGATCTGATTGAAATTTTGAAGATTTTTCTGATTCTCTAACACGAATCTGCAAAATCAAAACAAGCAAATCAGCAACGTAAAACCGAAAATTATGAAGAACTGATTGAATAAACACGAAGAACACGAAGAACAGTCTTCGAATCTTCAAGTCTATCAGCCGAAAACTTTTCCAGAATCAACCGAATCTTTCCAGAAATCCTGCAAACCACCAAACAAACAAACCAGAAGATCAAACAGCCAAAAAATTTCGAAAATTTTATCAAAAATTTCGAAAATTTCAAAACCCTAATTTTTCAGGTTTTCAAAATTTCGAAAATTTCTTCCTGTTTCTGCAGCCAACAATCCTGAACCGAGCTTTCAAGAGCCTAATGCTCTGATACCAATTGTAGGTCCCCTATTTGTATGGATCTTTCACAGAATTGTCTTTCCAATCAAGAGTGCGGAATCCTCTTGATCAGAATATCACAGAAACAAGTAGAAAACAGAAACAGCAAAACACTTTCAAACTGGATCTTTATTGATTATCTATCAACCTTGATTACAATCAATCAAGATCCCTCACCAACACTCAAATTCGTCCAAACCCTAATGCTCTCACGAATTCTCTCTCTAAAACTGTTTTGGCTGATTAACTGATTAACCTAAACCCTAAAGCCTAACCTTGTTTATATAACACAAGGTTACTACTTGGGCCAAGGTTAAACATCATGGACTGCGAATTGGACAGGCCCAATTCGCCTCCCATCACCCAGTGTGGGTTTAGTTAGCCGAAACATTACAACTAACTATTACAAAGCTAAACCCGCTAACTGTTTATCGTTTAACTAATTACAAGATATCCAAAGACCAAATCTAAGCTGTTGTCACAAACATGCACCAACACCCAACAATGGAATCGTTGAGCGAAAACACTTGACAACCTCCAAGAAGCAGCTTTTCTTGCCACCAGACCTTTCTCCATCAATTAGGAATCTGATGTCGTCACTAAACACATTCCTTAAATTGTAACCATTTGTTGAGTGTTTTTTTTGTGTCTAATCCGCATATATATCACCATTGCCCTTGATTTTCTTGACTGTGTATCTCTTAAATGTCAACATATACACGTGTGATTTAGTTTACGAAGATTTTTCAATGCCGAGAACCTCTATCAGAGAGAAAAAAGGTGTAAGGTTCACAATGGTGTAAAATTAAAATGGGATATACCAGGCTAGGATTCGAATTACTGGAACAAGGGCCAAACCAACCACCTAAGAATGGGATCATCGAGCAAAAACACTTGACAACCTCCTAGAAGCAGCTTTTCTTGCCACCAGACCTTTCTCCATCAGTTAGGAATCTGATGCCGTCACTAAATACATTCCTTGAATTGTAGCCATTTGATGAGTGTTTTTTTTGTGTCTAATCCACATAGATATCACCATTGCCCTTGATTTTCTTGACTGTATAACTCTTAAATGTCAACATATACACGTGTGATTTAGTTTACGAAGATTTTTCAATGCCGAGAACCTCGATCAGAGAGTAAAAAAGGCGTAAGGTTCACAATGGTGTAAAATTAAAATGGGATATACCGGGCTAGGATTCGAGTTACTAGAACAAGGGCCAAACCAACCACCCAAGAATGGAATCGTCGAGCGAAAACACTTGACAACCTCCTAGAAGCAGCTTTTCTTGCCACCAGACCTTTCTCCATCAATTAGGAACCAACCACCCAAGAATGGAATCGTCGAGCGAAAACACTTGACAACCTCCTAGAAGCAGCTTTTCTTACCACCATACCTTTCTCCATCAATTAGGAATCTGATGCCATCACTCAACACATTCCTTAAATTGTAGCCATTTGTTGAGTATTTTTTTTTGGTGTCTAATCCGCATATATATCACCATGGCCCTTGATTTTCTTGACTGTATATATCTTAAATATCAACATATACACGTGTGATTTAGTTTACAAAGATTTTCAAATGCAGAGAACATCGATCATAGAGTAAAAAAGGCGTAAGGTTTACAATGGTGTAAGATTAAAATGGGATATACCGGGCTAGGATTCGAGTCACAGAAACAAGGGCCAAACCAACCACCCAAGAATGGAATCGTCGAGCGAAAACACTTGACAACCTCCTAGAAGCAGCTTTTCTTACCACCAGACCTTTCTCCATCAATTAGGAATCTGATGCCGTCACTAAACACATTCCTTAAATTGTAGCCGTTTGTTGAGTGTTTTTTTTTGTGTCTAATCCGCATATATATCACCATTGCCCTTGATTTTCTTGACTGTGTATCTCTTAAATGTCAACATATACAAGTGTGATTTAGTTAACGAAGATTTTTCAATGCCGAGAACCTCTATCAGAGAGTAAAAAAGGCGTAAGGTTCACAATGGTGTAAAATTAAAATGGTATATACCACGATAGGATTCGATTTACAGGAACAAGGGCCAAACCAACCACCCAAGAATGGAATCGTCAAGCGAAAACACTTGAAAACCTCCTAGAAGGAGCTTTTCTTACCACCAGACCTTTCTCCATCAATTAGGAATCGGATGCCGTCACTAAACACATTCCTTAAATTGTAGACATTTGTTGAGTGTTTTTTTTTTGGTGTCTAATCCACATATATATCACCATTGCCCTTGATTTTCTTGATAGTATATCTCTTAAATATCAACATATACACGTGTGATTTAGTTTACGAAGATTTTTCAATGCCGAGAACCTCGATCAGAGAGTAAAAAAGGCGTAATGGAATCGTTGAGCGAAAACACTTGACAACCTCCAAGAAGCAGCTTTTCTTACCACCAGACCTTTCTCCATCAATTAGGAATCTGATGCCGTCACTAAACACATTCCTTAAATTGTAGACATTTGTTGAGTGTTTTTTTTTTTGGTGTCTAATCCGCATATATATCACCATTGCCCTTGATTTTCTTGATATTATATCTCTTAAATATCAACATATACATGTGTGATTTAGTTTCCGAAGATTTTTGAATGCCGAGAACCTCGATCAGAGAGTAAAAAAGGCGTAAGGTTCACAATGGTGTAAAATTAAAGTGGGATATACCGGGCTAGGATTCGAGTTACTGGAACAAGGGCCAAACCAACCACCCAAGAATGGAATCATCGAGCGAAAACACTTGACAACCTCCTAGAAGCAGCTTTTCTTGCCACCAGACCTTTCTCCATCAATTAGGAATCTGATGCCGTCACTAAACACATTCCTTAAATTGTAGCCATTTGTTGAGTGTTTTTTTGTGTCTAATCCGCATATATATCACCATTGCCCTTGATTTTCTTGACTGTATATCTCTTAAATGTCAACATATACACGTGTGATTTAGTTTACGAATATTTTTCAATGCCGAGAACCTCTTTCAGAGAGTAAAAAAGGCGTAAGGTTCACAATGGAGTAAAATTAAAATGGGATATACCGGGCTAGAATTCGAGTTATAGGAACAAGGGCCAAACCAACCACCCAAGAATGGAATCGTCAAGCGAAAACACTTGACAACCTCCTAGAAACAGCTTTTCTTACCACCAAACCTTTCTCCATCAGTTAGGAATCTGATGCCGTCACTAAATACATTCCTTGAATTGTAGCCATTTGATGAGTGTTTTTTTTTTGTGTCTAATCCACATAGATATCACCATTGCCCTTGATTTTCTTGACTGTATAACTCTTAAATGTCAACATATACACGTGTGATTTAGTTTACGTAGATTTTTCAATGCCGAGAACCTCGATCAGAGAGTAAAAAAGGCGTAAGGTTCACAATGGTGTAAAATTAAAATGGGATATACCGGGCTAGGATTCGAGTTACTAGAACAAGGGCCAAACCAACCACCCAAGAATGGAATCGTCGAGCGAAAACACTTGGCAACCTCCTAGAAGCAGCTTTTCTTGCCACCAGACCTTTCTCCATCAATTAGGAACCAACCACCCAAGAATGGAATCGTCGAGCGAAAACACTTGACAACCTCCTAGAAGCAGCTTTTCTTACCACCAGACCTTTCTCCATCAATTAGGAATCTAATGCCATCACTCAACACATTCCTTAAATTGTAGCCATTTGTTTAGTATTTTTTTTTTGGTGTCTAATCCGCATATATATCACCATGGCCCTTGATTTTCTTGACTGTATATCTCTTAAATATCAACATATACACGTGTGATTTAGTTTACAAAGATTTTCCAATGCAGAGAACATCGATCATAGAGTAAAAAAGGCGTAAGTTTACAATGGTGTAAGATTAAAATGGGATATACCGGGCTAGGATTCGAGTCACAGAAACAAGGGCCAAACCAACCACCCAAGAATGGAATCGTCGAGCGAAAACACTTGACAACCTCCTAGAAGCAGCTTTTCTTACCACCAGACCTTTCTCCATCAATTAGGAATCTGATGCCGTCACTAAACACATTCCTTAAATTGTAGCCGTTTGTTGAGTGTTTTTTTTTTGTGTCTAATCCGCATATATATCACCATTGCCCTTGATTTTCTTGACTGTGTATCTCTTAAATGTCAACATATACAAGTGTGATTTAGTTAACGAAGATTTTTCAATGCCGAGAACCTCTATCAGAGAGTAAAAAAGGCGTAAGGTTCACAATGGTGTAAAATTAAAATGGTATATACCACGCTAGGATTCGATTTACAGGAACAAGGGCCAAACCAACCACCCAAGAATGGAATCGTCAAGCGAAAACACTTGAAAACCTCCTAGAAGGAGCTTTTCTTACCACCAGACCTTTCTCCATCAATTAGGAATCGGATGCCGTCACTAAACACATTCCTTAAATTGTAGACATTTGTTGAGTGTTTTTTTTTGTGGTGTCTAATCCACATATATATCACCATTGCCCTTGATTTTCTTGATAGTATATCTCTTAAATATCAACATATACACGTGTGATTTAGTTTACGAAGATTTTTCAATGCCGAGAACCTCGATCAGAGAGTAAAAAAGGCGTAATGGAATCGTTGAGCGAAAACACTTGACAACCTCCAAGAAGCAGCTTTTCTTACCACCAGACCTTTCTCCATCAATTAGGAATCTGATGCCGTCACTAAACACATTCCTTAAATTGTAGACATTTGTTGAGTGTTTTTTTTTTTTTGGTGTCTAATCCGCATATATATCACCATTGCCCTTGATTTTCTTGATATTATATCTCTTAAATATCAACATATACATGTGTGATTTAGTTTCCGAAGATTTTTGAATGCCGAGAACCTCGATCAGAGAGTAAAAAAGGCGTAAGGTTCACAATGGTGTAAAATTAAAGTGGGATATACCGGGCTAGGATTCGAGTTACTGGAACAAGGGCCAAACCAACCACCCAAGAATGGAATCATCGAGCAAAAACACTTGACAACCTCCTAGAAGCAGCTTTTCTTGGCACCAGACCTTTCTCCATCAATTAGGAATCTGATGCCGTCACTAAACACATTCCTTAAATTGTAGCCATTTGTTGAGTGTTTTTTTTGTGTCTAATCCGCATATATATCACCATTGCCCTTGATTTTCTTGACTGTATATCTCTTAAATGTCAACATATACACGTGTGATTTAGTTTACGAATATTTTTCAATGCCGAGAACCTCTTTCAGAGAGTAAAAAAGGCGTAAGGTTCACAATGGAGTAAAATTAAAATGGGATATACCGGGCTAGAATTCGAGTTATAGGAACAAGGGCCAAACCAACCACCCAAGAATGGAATCGTCAAGCGAAAACACTTGACAACCTCCTAGAAACAGCTTTTCTTACCACCAAACCTTTCTCCATCAGTTAGGAATCTGATGCCGTCACTAAATACATTCCTTGAATTGTAGCCATTTGATGAGTGTTTTTTTTTGTGTCTAATCCACATAGATATCACCATTGCCCTTGATTTTCTTGACTGTATAACTCTTAAATGTCAACATATACACGTGTGATTTAGTTTACGTAGATTTTTCAATGCCGAGAACCTCGATCAGAGAGTAAAAAAGGCGTAAGGTTCACAATGGTGTAAAATTAAAATGGGATATACCGGGCTAGGATTCGAGTTACTAGAACAAGGGCCAAACCAACCACCCAAGAATGGAATCGTCGAGCGAAAACACTTGGCAACCTCCTAGAAGCAGCTTTTCTTGCCACCAGACCTTTCTCCATCAATTAGGAACCAACCACCCAAGAATGGAATCGTCGAGCGAAAACACTTGACAACCTCCTAGAAGCAGCTTTTCTTACCACCAGACCTTTCTCCATCAATTAGGAATCTAATGCCATCACTCAACACATTCCTTAAATTGTAGCCATTTGTTGAGTATTTTTTTTTTGGTGTCTAATCCGCATATATATCACCATGGCCCTTGATTTTCTTGACTGTATATCTCTTAAATATCAACATATACACGTGTGATTTAGTTTACAAAGATTTTCCAATGCAGAGAACATCGATCATAGAGTAAAAAAGGCGTAAGTTTACAATGGTGTAAGATTAAAATGGGATATACCGGGCTAGGATTCGAGTCACAGAAACAAGGGCCAAACCAACCACCCAAGAATGGAATCGTCGAGCGAAAACACTTGACAACCTCCTAGAAGCAGCTTTTCTTACCACCAGACCTTTCTCCATCAATTAGGAATCTGATGCCGTCACTAAACACATTCCTTAAATTGTAGCCATTTGTTGAGTGTTTTTTTTTTTTTGTGTCTAATCCGCATATATATCTCCATTGCCCTTGATTTTCTTGATTGTATATCTCTTAAATATCAACATATACACGTGTGATTTAGTTTTCGAAGATTTTTCAATGTCGAGAACCTCGATCAGAGAGTAAAAAAGGCGTATGGATCACAATGGTGTAAAATTAAAATGGGTTATACCGGGCTAGGATTCGAGTTACATGAACAAGGGCCAAACCAACCACCCAAGAATGGAATCGTCGAGCGAAAACACTTGACAACCTCCTAGAAGCAGCTTTTCTTACCACCAGACCTTTCTCCATCAATTAGGAATCTGATGCCGTCACTAAACACATTCCTTAAATTGTAGCCATTTGTTGAGTGTTTTTTTTTTTGTGTCTAATCCGCATATATATCACCATTGCCCTTGATTTTCTTGATTGTATATCTCTTAAATGTCAACATATACACGTGTGATTTAGTTTACGAAGGTTTTTCAATGCCGAGAACCTCGATCAGAGAGTAAAAAAGGCGTAAGGTTCACAATGGTGTAAAATTAAAATGGGATATACCGGGCTTGGATTCGAGTTACAGGACCAAGGGCCAAGCCAACCACCCAAGAATGGAATCGTCGAGTGAAAACACTTGACAACCTCCTAGAAGCAGCTTTTCTTGGCACCAGACGTTACTCCATCAATTAGGAACCAACTACCCAAGAATGGAATCGTCGAGCGAAAACACATGACAACCTCCTAAAAGCAGCTTTTCTTACCACCAGACCTTTCTCCATCAATTAGGAATCTCATGCCGTCACTAAACACATTCCTTAAATTGTAGCCATTTGTTAAGTGTTTTTTTTGGTGTCTAATCCACATATATATCACCATTGCCCTTGATTTTCTTGACTGTATATCTCTTAAATATCAACATATACACGTGTGATTTAGTTTACGAAGATTTTTCAATGCCGAGAACCTCGATCAGAGAGTAAAAAGGCGTAAGGTTCACAATGGTGTAAAATTAAAATGGGATATACCGGGCTAGGATTGGAGTTACTGGAACAAGGGCCAAACCAACCACCCAAGAATGGAATCATCGAGCGAAAACACTTGACAACCTCCTAGAAGCAGCTTTTCTTACCACCAGACCTTTCTCCATCAATTAGGAATCTGATGCCGTCACTCAACACAATCCTTAAATTGTAGCCATTTGTTGAGTATTTTTTTTGTGTCTAATCCGCATATATATCACCATGGCCCTTGATTTTCTTGACTGTATATCTCTTAAATGTCAACATATACACGTGTGATTTAGTTTACAAAGATTTTTCAATGCAGAGAACATCGATCATAGAGTAAAAAAAGACATAAGGTTCACAATGGTGTAAGATTAAAATGGGATATACCGGGCTAGGATTAGAGTCACAGGAACAAGGGCCCAACCAACCACCCAAGAATGGAATCGTCGAGCGAAAACACTTGACAGCCTCCTAGAAGCAGCTTTTCTTACCACCAGACCTTCTCCATATATTAGGAATATGATGCCGTCACTAAACACATTCCTTAAATTGTAACCATTTGTTGAGTGTTTTTTTTTGTGTCTAATCCGCATATATATCACCATGGCCCTTGATTTTCTTGACTGTATATCTCTTAAATGTCAACATATACACGTGTGATTTAGTTTACGAAGATTTTTCAATGCCGAGAACCTCGATCAGAGAATAAAAAAGGCGTATGGATCACAATGGTGTAAAATTAAAATGGGATATACCGGGCTAGGATTCGAGTTACATGAACAAGGGCCAAACCAACCACCCAAAAATGGAATCGTCGAGCGAAAACACTTGATAACCTCCTAGAAGCAGCTTTTCTTACCACCAGACCTCTCTCCATCAATTAGGAATCTGATGCCGTCACTAAACACATTCCTTGTATTGTTGCCATTTGTTGAGTGTTTTTTTTTTCGTTTCTAATCCTCATATATATCACCATTGCCCTTGATTTTCTGGACTGTATATCTCTTAAATGTCAACATATACACGTGTGATTTAGTTTACGAAGAGTTTTCAATGCCGAGAACCTCGATCAGAGAGTAAAAAAGGCGTAAGGTTCACAATGGTGTAAAATTAAAATGGGATATAACGGGCTAGGATTCGAGTTACAGGAACAAGGGCCAAGCCAACCACCCAAGAATGGAATCGTCGAGCGAAAACACTTGACAACCTCCTAGAAGCAGCTTTTCTTGCCACCAGACCTTACTCCATCAATTAGGAACCAACCACCCAAGAATGGAATCGTCGAGCGAAGACACATGACAACCTCCTAAAAGCAGCTTTTCTTACCACCAGACCTTTCTCCATCAATTAGGAATCTGATGCCGACACTAAACACAATCCTTAAATTGTAGCCATTTGTTAAGTGTTTTTTTTGGTGTCTAATCCACATATATATCACCATTGCCCTTGATTTTCTTGACTGTATATCTCTTAAATATCAACATATACACGTGTGATTTAGTTTACGAAGATTTTTCTATGCCGAGAACCTCGATCAGAGAGAAAAAAGGCGTAAGGTTCACAATGGTGTAAAACTAAAATGTGATATACCGGGCAAGGATTCGAGTTACAGGAACAAGGGCCAAACCAACCACCCAAGAATGGAATCGTCGAGCAAAAACACTTGACAACCTCCTAGAAGCAGCTTTTCTTACCACCAGATCTTTCTCCATCAATTAGGAATCTGATGCCGTCACTAAACACATTCCTTAAATTGTAGCCATTTGTTGAGTGTTTTTTTTGGTGTCTAATCCGCATATATATCACCATTTCCCTTGATTTTCTTGACTGTGTATCTCTTAAATGTCAACATATACACGTGTGATTTAGTTTTCGAAGATTTTTCAACGCCGAGAAGCTCTATCAGAGAGTAAAAAAGGCGTAAGGTTCACAATGGTGTAAAATTAAAATGGGATATACCAGGCTAGGATTCGAGTTACAGGAACAGGGGCTAAAGCAACCACCCAAGAATGGAATCGTCAAGCGAAAACACTTGAAAACCTCCTAGAAGCAGTTTTTCTTACCACCAGACCTTTCTCCATCAATTAAGAATCTGATGCCGTCAATAAACATATTCCTTAAATTGTAGACATTTGTTGAGTGTTTTTTTTGGGTGTCTAATCCGCATATATATCACAATTGCCCATGATTTTTTTGATTATATATCTCTTAAATATCAACATATACACGTGTGATTTAGTTTACGAAGATTTTTCAATGCCGAGAACCTCGATCACAGAGTAAAAAAGGCGTAAGGTTCACATTGGTGAAAAATTAAAATGGGATATACCGGGCTATGATTCGAGTTACAGGAACAAGGGCAAAACCAACCACCCAACAATGGAATCGTTGAGCGAAAACACTTGACAACCTCCAAGAAGCAGCTTTTCTTGCCACCAGACCTTTCTCCATCAATTAGGAATCTGATGCCGTCACTAAACACATTCCTTAAATTATAGCCATTTGTTCAGTGTTTTTTTTGGTGTCTAATCCGCATATATATCACCATTGCCCTTGATTTTCTTGACTGTATATCTCTAAAAATGTCAACATATACACGTGTCATTTAGTTTACGAAGATTTTTTTCAATGCCGAGAACCTCGATCAGAAAGTAAAAAAGGCGTAAGGTTCACAATAGTGTAAAATTAAAATGGGATATACCGGGCTAGGATTCGAGTTACAGGAACAAGGGCCAAACCAACACCCAAGAATGGAATCGTCGAGCGAAAACACTTGAAAACCTCCTAGATGCAGCTTTTCTTGCCACCAGACCTTTCTCCAACAATTAGGAAACTGATGTCGTCACTAAACACATTTCTTAAATTGTAGCCATTTGTTGAGTGTTTTTTTTGGTGTCTAATCCGCATATATATCACCATTGCCCTTGATTTTCTTGACAGTATATCTCATAAATATCAACATATACACGTGTGATTTAGTTTACGAAGATTTTTCAATGCCGAGAACCTCGATCAGAGAGTAAAAAAGGCGTAAGGTTCACAATGGTTTAAAATTAAAATGGGATATACCGGGCTAGGATTCGAGTTACAGGAAAAAGGGCCAAACCAACCACCCAATAATGGAATCGTCGAGCGAAAACATTTGACAACCTCCTAAAAGCAACTTTTCTTCCCAAGAGACCTTTCTCCATCAATTAGGAATCTAATGCCGTCACTGAACACATTCCTTAAATTGTAGCCATTTGTTGAGTGTTTTTTTTAGTCTAATCCGCATATATATCACCATTGCCCTTGATTTTCTTGACTGTATATCTCTTAAATGTCAACATATACACGTGTGATTTAGTTTACGAAGATTTTTCAATGCCGAGAACCTCGATCAGAGAGTAAAAAAGGCGTCAGGTTCACAATGTTGTAAGATTACAATGGGATATACCGGGCTAGGATTCGAGTTAAAGGAACAAGGGCCAAACCAACCACCCAAGAATGGAATCGTTCAACGAAAACACTTGACAACCTCCTAGAAGCAGCTTTTCTTGCCACCAGACCTTTCTCCATCAATTAGGAAATCTGATGCCGTCAATAAACACATTCCTTAAATTGTAGCCATTTGTTGAGTGTTTTTTTTTGTGTCTAATCCGCATATATATCACCATTGCCCTTGATTTTCTTGACTGTATATCTCTTAAATGTCAACATATACACGTGTGATTTAGTTTACGAAGATTTTTCAATGCCGAGAACCTCGATCAGAGAGTAAAAAAGGCGTAAGGTTCACAATGGTGTAAAATTAAAATGGGATATACCGGGCAAGGATTCGAGTTACATGAACAAGGGCCAAACCAACCACCCATAAATGGAATCGTCGAGCGAAAACACTAGACAACCTCTTAGAAGCAGCTTTTATTGCAACCAGACCTTTCTCCATCAATTAGGAATCTGATGCCGTCACTAAACACATTCCTAAAATTGTAGGCATTTGTTGAGTGTTTTTTGTTGGGTGTCTAATCCGCATATATATCACCATTGCCCTTGATTTTCTTGACTGTATATCTCTTAAATATCAACAAATACACGTGTGATTTAGTTTACGAAGATTTTTCAATTCCGAGAACCTCGATCAGAGAGAAAAAAAGGCGTAAGGTTCACAATGGTGTAAAATTAAAATGCGATATACCGGGCTCGGATTCGAGTTACAGGAACAAGGGCCAAACCAACCACCCAATAATGGAATTGTCGAGCGAAAACACTTGACAACCTCCTAGAAGCAGCTTTTCTTGCCACCTGACCTTTCTCCATCAATTAGGAATCTGATGCCGTCCCTATACACATTCCTTAAATTGTAGGCATTTGTTGAGTGTTTTTTGTTGGGTGACTAATCCCCATATATATCACCATTGCCCTTGATTTTCTTGACTGTATATCTCTTAAATATCAACATATACACGTGTGATTTAGTTTTCGAAGATTTTTCAATGCCGAGAACCTCGATCAGAGAGTAAAAAAGGCGTAAGGTTCACAATGGTGTAAAATTAAAATGGGATATACCGGGCTAGGATTCGAGTTACAGGAACAAGGGCCAAACCAACCACCCAAGAATGCAATCGTCGACGAAAACACTTGACAACCACCTAGAAGCAGCTTTTCTTGCCACCAGACCTTTCTCCATCAATTAGGAAATCTGATGCCGTCAATAAACACATTCCTTAAATTGTAGCCATTTGTTGAGTGTTTTTTTCTTGTGTCTAATCCGCATATATATCACCATTGCCCTTGATTTTCTTGACTGTATATCTCTTAAATATCAACATATACACGTGTAATTTAGTTTACGACGATTTTTCTATGCCGAGAACCTCGATCAGAGAGTAAAAAAGGCGTAAGTTTCACAATGGTGTAAAATTAAAATGGGATATAACGGGCTAGGATTCGAGTTACAGGAACAAGGGCCAAGCCAACCACCCAAGAATGGAATCGTCGAGCGAAAACACTTGACAACCTCCTAGAAGCAGCTTTTCTTGCCACCAGACCTTACTCCATCAATTAGGAACCAACCACCCAAGAATGGAATCGTCGAGCGAAGACACATGACAACCTCCTAAAAGCAGCTTTTCTTACCACCAGACCTTTCTCCATCAATTAGGAATCTGATGCCGACACTAAACACAATCCTTAAATTGTAGCCATTTGTTAAGTGTTTTTTTTTGGTGTCTAATATACATATATATCACCATTGCCCTTGATTTTCTTGACTGTATATCTCTTAAATATCAACATATACACGTGTGATTTAGTTTACGAAGATTTTTCTATGCCGAGAACCTCGATCAGAGAGAAAAAAGGCGTAAGGTTCACAATGGTGTAAAACTAAAATGTGATATACCGGGGCAAGGATTCGAGTTACAGGAACAAGGGCCAAACCAACCACCCAAGAATGGAATCGTCGAGCGAAAACACTTGACAACCTCCTAGAAGCAGCTTTTCTTACCACCAGATCTTTCTCCATCAATTAGGAATCTGATGCCGTCACTAAACACATTCCTTAAATTGTAGCCATTTGTTGAGTGTTTTTTTTTTGTGTCTAATCCGCATATATATCACCATTGCCCTTGATTTTCTTGACTGTGTATCTCTTAAATGTCAACATATACACGTGTGATTTAGTTTTCGAAGATTTTTCAACGCCGAGAACCTCTATCAGAGAGTAAAAAAGGCGTAAGGTTCACAATGGTGTAAAATTAAAATGGGATATATCAGGCTAGGATTCGAGTTACAGGAACAAGGGCCAAAGCAACCACCCAAGAATGGAATCGTCAAGCGAAAACACTTGAAAACCTCCTAGAAGCAGTTTTTCTTACCACCAGACCTTTCTCCATCAATTATGAATCTGATGCCGTCAATAAACATATTCCTTAAAATGTAGACATTTGTTGAGTGTTTTTTTTGGGTGTCTAATCCGCATATATATCACAATTGCCCATGATTTTTTTGATTATATATCTCTTAAATATCAACATATACACGTGTGATTTAGTTTACGAAGATTTTTCAATGCCGAGAACCTCGATCAGAGAGTAAAAAAGGCGTAAGGTTCACATTGGTGAAAAATTAAAATGGGATATACCGGGCTAGGATTCGAGTTACAGGAACAAGGGCAAAACCAACCACCCAACAATGGAATCGTTGAGCGAAAACACTTGACAACCTCCAAGAAGCAGCTTTTCTTGCCACCAGACCTTTCTCCATCAATTAGGAATCTGATGCCGTCATTAAACACATTCCTTAAATTATAGCCATTTGTTCAGTGTTTTTTTTTGGTGTCTAATCCGCATATATATCACCATTGCCCTTGATTTTCTTGACTGTATATCTCTAAAAATGTCAACATATACACATGTCATTTAGTTTACGAAGATTTTTTTCAATGCCGAGAACCTCGTTCAGAAAGTAAAAAAGGCGTAAGGTTCACAATAGTGTAAAATTAAAAAGGGATATACCGGGCTAGGATTCGAGTTACAGGAACAAGGGCCAAACCAACACCCAAGAATGGAATTGTCGAGCGAAAACACTTGAAAACCTCCTAGATGCAGCTTTTCTTGCCACCAGACCTTTCTCCATCAATTAGGAATCTGATGTCGTCACTAAACACATTCCTTAAATTGTAGCCATTTGTTGAGTGTTTTTTTTGGTGTCTAATCCGCATATATATCACCATTGCCCTTGATTTTCTTGACAATATATCTCATAAATATCAACATATACACGTGTGATTTAGTTTACGAAGATTTTTCAATGCCGAGAACCTCGATCAGAGAGTAAAAAAGGCGTAAGGTTCACAATGGTTTAAAATTAAAATGAGATATACCGGGCTAGGATTCGAGTTACAGGAAAAAGGGCCAAACCAACCACCCAATAATGGAATCGTCGAGCGAAAACATTTGACAACCTCCTAAAAGCAACTTTTCTTCCCAAGAGACCTTTCTCCATCAATTAGGAATCTGATGCCGTCACTGAACACATTCCTTAAATTGTAGCCATTTGGTGAGTGTTTTTTTTAGTCTAATCCGCATATATATCACCATTGCCCTTCATTTTCTTGACTGTATATCTCTTAAATGTCAACATATACACGTGTGATTTAGTTTACGAAGATTTTTCAATGCCGAGAACCTCGATCAGAGAGTAAAAAAGGCGTAAGGTTCACAATGTTGTAAGATTACAATGGGATATACCGGGCTAGGATTCGAGTTACAGGAACAAGGGCCAAACCAACCACCCAAGAATGGAATCGTCGAGCGAAAACACTTGACAACCTCCTAGAAGCAGCTTTTCTTGCCACCAGACCTTTCTCCATCAATTAAGAATCTGATGCCGTCAATAAACATATTCCTTAAAATGTAGACATTTGTTGAGTGTTTTTTTTGGGTGTCTAATCCGCATATATATCACAATTGCCCATGATTTTTTTGATTATATATCTCTTAAATATCAACATATACACGTGTGATTTAGTTTACGAAGATTTTTCAATGCCGAGAACCTCGATCAGAGAGTAAAAAAGGCGTAAGGTTCACATTGGTGAAAAATTAAAATGGGATATACCGGGCTAGGATTCGAGTTACAGGAACAAGGGCAAAACCAGCCACCCAACAATGGAATCGTTGAGCGAAAACACTTGACAACCTCCAAGAAGCAGCTTTTCTTGCCACCAGACCTTTCTCCATCAATTAGGAATCTGATGCCGTCATTAAACACATTCCTTAAATTATAGCCATTTGTTCAGTGTTTTTTTTTGGTGTCTAATCCGCATATATATCACCATTGCCCTTGATTTTCTTGACTGTATATCTCTAAAAATGTCAACATATACACGTGTCATTTAGTTTACGAAGATTTTTTTCAATGCCGAGAACCTCGATCAGAAAGTAAAAAAGGCGTAAGGTTCACAATAGTGTAAAATTAAAATGGGATATACCGGGCTAGGATTCGAGTTACAGGAACAAGGGCCAAACCAACACCCAAGAATGGAATTGTCGAGCGAAAACACTTGAAAACCTCCTAGATGCAGCTTTTCTTGCCACCAGACCTTTCTCCATCAATTAGGAATCTGATGTCCTCACTAAACACATTCCTTAAATTGTAGCCATTTGTTGAGTGTTTTTTTTGGTGTCTAATCCGCATATATATCACCATTGCCCTTGATTTTCTTGATAGTATATCTCATAAATATCAACATATACACGTGTGATTTAGTTTACGAAGATTTTTCAATGCCGAGAACCTCGATCAGAGAGTAAAAAAGGCGTAAGGTTCACAATGGTTTAAAATTAAAATGAGATATACCGGGCTAGGATTCGAGTTACAGGAAAAAGGGCCAAACCAACCACCCAATAATGGAATCGTCGAGCGAAAACATTTGACAACCTCCTAAAAGAAACTTTTCTTCCCAAGAGACCTTTCTCCATCAATTAGGAATCTGATGCCGTCACTGAACACATTCCTTAAATTGTAGCCATTTGGTGAGTGGTTTTTTAGTCTAATCCGCATATATATCACCATTGCCCTTCATTTTCTTGACTGTATATCTCTTAAATGTCAACATATACACGTGTGATTTAGTTTACGAAGATTTTTCAATGCCGAGAACCTCGATCAGAGAGTAAAAAAGGCGTAAGGTTCACAATGTTGTAAGATTACAATGGGATATACCGGGCTAGGATTCGAGTTACAGGAACAAGGGCCAAACCAACCACCCAAGAATGGAATCGTCGAGCGAAAACACTTGACAACCTCCTAGAAGCAGCTTTTCTTGCCACCAGACCTTTCTCCATCAATTAGGAAATCTGATGCCGTCAATAAACACATTCCTTAAATTGTAGCCATTTGTTGAGTGTTTTTTTTTTGTGTCTAATCCGCATAGATATCACCATTGTCCTTGATTTTCTTGACTGTATATCTCTTAAATGTCAACATATACACGTGTGATTTAGTTTACGAAGATTTTTCAATGCCGAGAACCTCGATCAGAGAGTAAAAAAGGCGTAAGGTTCACAATGGTGTAAAATTAAAATGGGATATACCGGGCTAGTATTCGAGTTACATGAACAAGGGTCAAACCAACCACCCATAAATGGAATCGTCGAGCGAAAACACTAGACAACCTCCTAGAAGCAGCTTTTCTTGCAACCAGACCTTTCTCCATCAATTAGGAATCTGATGCCGTCACTAAACACATTCCTAAAACTGTTGGCATTTGTTGAGTGTTTTTTGTTGGGTGTCTAATCCGCATATATATCACCATTGCCCTTGATTTTCTTGACTGTATATCTCTTAAATATCAACATATACACGTGTGATTTAGTTTACGAAGATTTTTCAATTCCGAGAACCTCGATCAGAGAGATAAAAAGGCGTAAGGTTCACAATGGTGTAAAATTAAAATGCGATATACCGGGCTAGGATTCGAGTTACAGGAACAAGGGCCAAACCAACCACCCAATAATGGAATTGTCGAGCGAAAACACTTGACAACCTCCTAGAAGCAGCTTTTCTTGCAACCAGACCTTTCTCCATCAATTAGGAATCTGATGCCGTCACTAAACACATTCCTAAAACTGTTGGCATTTGTTGAGTGTTTTTTGTTGGGTGTCTAATCCGCATATATATCACCATTGCCCTTGATTTTCTTGACTGTATATCTCTTAAATATCAACATATACACGTGTGATTTAGTTTTCGAAGATTTTTCAATGCCGAGAACCTCGATCAGAGAGTAAAAAACGCGTAAGGTTCACAATGGTGTAAAATTAAAATGGGATATACTGGGCTAGGATTCGAGTTAAAGGAACAAGGGCCAAACCAACCACCCAAGAATGCAATCGTCGAGCGAAAACACTTGACAACCTCCTAGAAGCAGCTTTTCTTGCCACCAGACCTTTCTCCATCAATTAGGAAATCTGATGCCGTCAATATACACATTCCTTAAATTGTAGCCATTTGTTGAGTGTTTTTTTCTTGTGTCTAATCCGCATATATATCACCATTGCCCTTGATTTTCTTGACTGTGTATCTCTTAAATATCAACATATACACGTGTAATTTAGTTTACGACGATTTTTCTATGCCGAGAACCTCGATCAGAGAGTAAAAAAGGCGTAAGGTTCACAATGGTGTAAAATTAAAATGGGATATACCGGGCTAGGATTCGAGTTACAGGAACAAGGGACAAACCAACCACCCAAGAATGGAATCGTCGAGCGAAAACACTTGACAACCTCCTAGAAGCAGCTTTTCTTGCCACCAGACCTTTCTCTATCAATTAGGAAATCTGATGCCGTCAATAAACACATTCCTTAAATTGTAGCCATTTGTTGAGTGTTTTTTTTTTGTGTCTAATCCGCATATATATCACCATTGCCCTTGATTTTCTTGACTATATATCTCTTAAATATCAACATATACACGTGTGATTTAGTTTTCGAAGATTTTTCAATGCCGAGAACCTCGATCAGAGAGTAAAAAAGGCATAAGGTTCGCAATGGTGTAAAATTAAAATGGGATATACCGGGCTAGGATTCGAGTTACAGGAACAAGGGCCAAACCAACCACCCAAGAATGCAATCGTCGAGCGAAAACACTTGACAACCTCCTAGAAGCAGCTTTTCTTGCCACAAGACCTTTCTCCATCAATTAGGAAATCTGATGCCGTCAATAAACACATTCCTTAAATTGTAGCCATTTGTTGAGTGTTTTTTTACTTGTGTCTAATCCGCATATATATCACCATTGCCCTTGATTTTCTTGACTGTATATCTCTTAAATATCAACATATACACGTGTAATTTAGTTTACGAAGATTTTTCTATACCGAGAACCTCGATCAGAGAGTAAAAAAGGCGTAAGGTTCACAATGGTGTAAAATTAAAATGGGATATACCGGGCTAGGATCCGAGTTACAGGAACAAGGGACAAACCAACCACCCAAGAATGGAATCGTCGAGCGAAAACACTTGACAACCTCCTAGAAGCAGCTTTTCTTGCCACCAGACCTTTCTCTATCAATTAGGAAATCT
The DNA here is from genome assembly GCA_030545235.1 of Helianthus tuberosus. NCBI lineage: Eukaryota > Viridiplantae > Streptophyta > Magnoliopsida > Asterales > Asteraceae > Helianthus > Helianthus tuberosus. Next base: position 172,426,475 of record CM060414.1, on the reverse strand, counting down.
GATGCCGTCAATAAACACATTCCTTAAATTGTAGCCATTTGTTGAGTGTTTTTTTGTGTCTAATCCGCATATATATCACCATTGCCCTTGATTTTCTTGACTGTATATATCTCTAAAATATCAACATATACACGTGTGATTTAGTTTACGAAGATTTTTCAATGCCGAGAACCTCGATCAGAGAGTAAAAAAGGCGTAAGGTTCACAATGGTGTAAAATTAAAATGGGATATACCGGGCTTGGATTCGAGTTACAGGAACATGGGCAAAACCAACCACCCAACAATGGAATCGTTGAGCGAAAACACTTGACAACCTCCAAGAAGCAGCTTTTCTTGCCAACAGACCTTTCTCCATCAATTAGGAATCTGATGCCGTCACTAAACACATTCCTTAAATTATAGCCATTTGTTGAGTGTTTTTTTTTGTGTCTAATCCGCATATATATCACCATTGCCCTTGATTTTCTTGACTGTATATCTCTAAAAATGTCAACGTATACACGTGTCATTTAGTTTACGAAGATTTTTCAATGCCGAGAACCTCGATCAGAAAGTAAAAAAGGCGTAAGGTTCACAATAGTGTAAAATTAAAATGGGGGCTAGGATTCGAGTTACAGGAACAAGGGTCAAACCAACACCCAAGAATGGAATCGTTGAGCAAAAACACTTGACAACCTCCTAGATGCAGCTTTTCTTGCCACCAGACCTTTCTCCATCAATTAGGAATCTGATGTCGTCACTAAACACATTCCTTAAATTGTAGCCATTTGTTGAGGGTTTTTTTTGGTGTCTAATCCGCATATATATCACCATTGCCCTTGATTTTCTTGACAGTATATCTCATAAATATCAACATATACACGTGTGATTTAGTTTACGAAGATTTTTCAATGCCGAGAACCTCGATCAGAGAGTAAAAAAGGCGTAAGGTTCACAATGGTTTAAAATTAAAATGGGATATACCGGGCTAGGATTCGAGTTACAAGAAAAAGGGCCAAACCAACCACCCAATAATGGAATCGTCGAGCGAAAACATTTGACAACCTCCTAAAAGAAACTTTTCTTCCCACGAGACCTTTCTCCATCAATTAGGAATCTGATGCCGTCACTGAACACATTCCTTAAATTGTAGCCATTTGGTGAGTGTTTTTTTTAGTCTAATCCGCATATATATATCACCATTGCCCTTCATTTTCTTGACTGTATATCTCTTAAATGTCAACATATACACGTGTGATTTAGTTTACGAAGATTTTTCAATGCCGAGAACCTCGATCAGAGAGTAAAAAAGGCGTAAGGTTCACAATGTTGTAAGATTACAATGGGATATACCGGGCTAGGATTCGAGTTACAGGAACAAGGGCCAAACCAACCACCCAAGAATGCAATCGTCGAGCGAAAACACTTGACAACCTCCTAGAAGCAGCTTTTCTTGCCACTAGACCTTTCTCCATCAATTAGGAATCTGATGCCGTCATTAAACACATTCCTTAAATTGTAGCCATTTGTTGAGTGTTTTTTTTCTTGTGTCTAATCCGCATATATATCACCATTGCCCTTGATTTTCTTGACTGTATATCTCTTAAATATCAACATATACACGTGTAATTTAGTTTACGAAGATTTTTCTATGCCGAGAACCTCGATCAGAGAGTAAAAAAGGCGTAAGGTTCACAATGGTGTAAAATTAAAATGGGATATACCGGGCTAGGATCCGAGTTACAGGAACAAGGGACAAACCAACCACCCAAGAATGGAATCGTCGAGCGAAAACACTTGACAACCTCCTAGAAGCAGCTTTTCTTGCCACCAGACCTTTCTCTATCAATTAGGAAATCTGATGCCGTCAATAAACACATTCCTTAAATTGTAGCCATTTGTTGAGTGTTTTTTTGTGTCTAATCCGCATATATATCACCATTGCCCTTGATTTTCTTGACTGTATATATCTCTAAAATATCAACATATACACGTGTGATTTAGTTTACGAAGATTTTTCAATGCCGAGAACCTCGATCAGAGAGTAAAAAAGGCGTAAGGTTCACAATGGTGTAAAATTAAAATGGGATATACCGGGCTTGGATTCGAGTTACAGGAACATGGGCAAAACCAACCACCCAACAATGGAATCGTTGAGCGAAAACACTTGACAACCTCCAAGAAGCAGCTTTTCTTGCCAACAGACCTTTCTCCATCAATTAGGAATCTGATGCCGTCACTGAACACATTCCTTAAATTATAGCCATTTGTTGAGTGTTTTTTTTTTGTGTCTAATCCGCATATATATCACCATTGCCCTTCATTTTCTTGACTGTATATCTCTTAAATGTCAACATATACACGTGTGATTTAGTTTACGAAGATTTTTCAATGCCGAGAACCTCGATCAGAGAGTAAAAAAGGCGTAAGGTTCATAATGTTGTAAGATTACAATGGGATATACCGGGCTAGGATTCGAGTTACAGGAACAAGGGCCAAACCAACCACCCAAGAATGGAATCGTCGAGCGAAAACACTTGACAACCTCCTAGAAGCAGCTTTTCTTGCCACCAGACCTTTCTCCATCAATTAGGAAATCTGATGCCGTCAATAAACACATTCCTTAAATTGTAGCCATTTGTTGAGTGTTTTTTTTTGTGTCTAATCCGCATATATATCACCATTGTCCTTGATTTTCTTGACTGTATATCTCTTAAATGTCAACATATACACGTGTGATTTAGTTTACGAAGATTTTTCAATGCCGAGAACCTCGATCAGAGAGTAAAAAAGGTGTAAGGTTCACAATGGTGTAAAATTAAAATGGGATATACCGGGCTAGGATTCGAGTTACATGAACAAGGGCCAAACCAACCACCCATAAATGGAATCGTCGAGCGAAAACACTAGACAACCTCCTAGAAGCAGCTTTTCTTGCAACCAGACCTTTCTCCATCAATTAGGAATCTGATGCCGTCACTAAACACATTCCTAAAACTGTTGGCATTTGTTGAGTGTTTTTTGTTGGGTGTCTAATCCGCATATATATCACCATTGCCCTTGATTTTCTTGACTGTATATCTCTTAAATATCAACATATACACGTGTGATTTAGTTTACGAAGATTTTTCAATTCCGAGAACCTCGATCAGAGAGATAAAAAGGCGTAAGGTTCACAATGGTGTAAAATTAAAATGCGATATACCGGGCTAGGATTCGAGTTACAGGAACAAGGGCCAAACCAACCACCCAATAATGGAATTGTCGAGCGAAAACACTTGACAACCTCCTAGAAGCAGCTTTTCTTGCCACCTGACCTTTCTCCATCAATTAGGAATCTGATGCCGTCCCTATACACATTCCTTAAATTGTAGGCATTTGTTGAGTGTTTTTTGTTGGGTGTCTAATCCGCATATATATCACCATTGCCCTTGATTTTCTTGACTGTATATCTCTTAAATATCAACATATACATGTGTGATTTAGTTTTCGAAGATTTTTCAATGCCGAGAACCTCGATCAGAGAGTAAAAAACGCGTAAGGTTCACAATGGTGTAAAATTAAAATGGGATATACTGGGCTAGGATTCGAGTTAAAGGAACAAGGGCCAAACCAACCACCCAAGAATGCAATCGTCGAGCGAAAACACTTGACAACCTCCTAGAAGCAGCTTTTCTTGCCACCAGACCTTTCTCCATCAATTAGGAAATCTGATGCCGTCAATATACACATTCCTTAAATTGTAGCCATTTGTTGAGTGTTTTTTTCTTGTGTCTAATCCGCATATATATCACCATTGCCCTTGATTTTCTTGACTGTATATCTCTTAAATATCAACATATACACGTGTAATTTAGTTTACGACGATTTTTCTATGCCGAGAACCTCGATCAGAGAGTAAAAAAGGCGTAAGGTTCACAATGGTGTAAAATTAAAATGGGATATACCGGGCTAGGATTCGAGTTACAGGAACAAGGGACAAACCAACCACCCAAGAATGGAATCGTCGAGCGAAAACACTTGACCACCTCCTAGAAGCAGCTTTTCTTGCCACCAGACATTTCTCTATCAATTAGGAAATCTGATGCCGTCAATAAACACATTCCTTAAATTGTAGCCATTTTTGAGTGTTTTTTTTTTTTTGTGTCTAATCCGCATATATATCACCATTGCCCTTGATTTTCTTGACTATATATCTCTTAAATATCAACATATACACGTGTGATTTAGTTTTCGAAGATTTTTCAATGCCGAGAACCTCGATCAGAGAGTAAAAAAGGCATAAGGTTCGCAATGGTGTAAAATTAAAATGGGATATACCGGGCTAGGATTCGAGTTACAGGAACAAGGGCCAAACCAACCACCCAAGAATGCAATCGTCGAGCGAAAACACTTGACAACCTCCTAGAAGCAGCTTTTCTTGCCACCAGACCTTTCTCTATCAATTAGGAAATCTGATGCCGTCAATAAACACATTCCTTAAATTGTAGCCATTTGTTGAGTGTTTTTTTTTTTTGTGTCTAATCCGCATATATATCACCATTGCCCTTGATTTTCTTGACTATATATCTCTTAAATATCAACATATACACGTGTGATTTAGTTGTCGAAGATTTTTCAATGCCGAGAACCTCGATCAGAGAGTAAAAAAGGCATAAGGTTCGCAATGGTGTAAAATTAAAATGGGATATACCGGGCTAGGATTCGAGTTACAGGAACAAGGGCCAAACCAACCACCCAAGAATGCAATCGTCGAGCGAAAACACTTGACAACCTCCTAGAAGCAGCTTTTCTTGCCACCAGACCTTTCTCCATCAATTAGGAAATCTGATGCCGTCAATATACACATTCCTTAAATTGTAGCCATTTGTTGAGTGTTTTTTTCTTGTGTCTAATCCGCATATATATCACCATTGCCCTTGATTTTCTTGACTGTATATCTCTTAAATATCAACATATACACGTGTAATTTAGTTTACGACGATTTTTCTATGCCGAGAACCTCGATCAGAGAGTAAAAAAGGCGTAAGGTTCACAATGGTGTAAAATTAAAATGGGATATACCGGGCTAGGATTCGAGTTACAGGAACAAGGGACAAACCAACCACCCAAGAATGGAATCGTCGAGCGAAAACACTTGACAACCTCCTAGAAGCAGCTTTTCTTGCCACCAGACCTTTCTCTATCAATTAGGAAATCTGATGCCGTCAATAAACACATTCCTTAAATTGTAGCCATTTGTTGAGTGTTTTTTTTTTGTGTCTAATCCGCATATATATCACCATTGCCCTTGATTTTCTTGACTATATATCTCTTAAATATCAACATATACACGTGTGATTTAGTTTTCGAAGATTTTTCAATGCCGAGAACCTCGATCAGAGAGTAAAAAAGGCATAAGGTTCGCAATGGTGTAAAATTAAAATGGGATATACCGGGCTAGGATTCGAGTTACAGGAACAAGGGCCAAACCAACCACCCAAGAATGCAATCGTCGAGCGAAAACACTTGACAACCTCCTAGAAGCAGCTTTTCTTGCCACTAGACCTTTCTCCATCAATTAGGAAATCTGATGCCGTCAATAAACACATTCCTTAAATTGTAGCCATTTGTTGAGTGTTTTTTTTCTTGTGTCTAATCCGCATATATATCACCATTGCCCTTGATTTTCTTGACTGTATATCTCTTAAATATCAACATATACACGTGTAATTTAGTTTACGAAGATTTTTCTATGCCGAGAACCTCGATCAGAGAGTAAAAAAGGCGTAAGGTTCACAATGGTGTAAAATTAAAATGGGATATACCGGGCTAGGATTCGAGTTACAGGAACAAGGGACAAACCAACCACCCAAGAATGGAATCGTCGAGCGAAAACACTTGACAACCTCCTAGAAGCAGCTTTTCTTGCCACCAGACCTTTCTCTATCAATTAGGAAATCTGATGCCGTCAATAAACACATTCCTTAAATTGTAGCCATTTGTTGAGTGTTTTTTTTGTGTCTAATCCGCATATATATCACCATTGCCCTTGATTTTCTTGACTGTATATATCTCTAAAATATCAACATATACACGTGTGATTTAGTTTACGAAGATTTTTCATTGCCGAGAACCTCGATCAGAGAGTAAAAAAGGCGTAAGGTTCACAATGGTGTAAAATTAAAATGGGATATACCGGGCTTGGATTCGAGTTACAGGAACATGGGCAAAACCAACCACCCAACAATGGAATCGTTGAGCGAAAACACTTGACAACCTCCAAGAAGCAGCTTTTCTTGCCAACAGACCTTTCTCCATCAATTAGGAATCTGATGCCGTCACTAAACACATTCCTTAAATTATAGCCATTTGTTGAGTGTTTTTTTTTTGTGTCTAATCCGCATATATATCACCATTGCCCTTGATTTTCTTGACTGTATATCTCTAAAAATGTCAACGTATACACGTGTCATTTAGTTGACGAAGATTTTTCAATGCCGAGAACCTCGATCAGAAAGTAAAAAAGGCGTAAGGTTCACAATAGTGTAAAATTAAAATGGGATATACCGGGCTAGGATTCGAGTTACAGGAACAAGGGTCAAACCAACACCCAAGAATGGAATCGTTGAGCAAAAACACTTGACAACCTCCTAGATGCAGCTTTTCTTGCCACCAGACCTTTCTCCATCAATTAGGAATCTGATGTCGTCACTAAACACATTCCTTAAATTGTAGCCATTTGTTGAGGGTTTTTTTTGGTGTCTAATCCGCATATATATCACCATTGCCCTTGATTTTCTTGACAGTATATCTCATAAATATCAACATATACACGTGTGATTTAGTTTACGAAGATTTTTCAATGCCGAGAACCTCGATCAGAGAGTAAAAAAGGCGTAAGGTTCACAATGGTTTAAAATTAAAATGGGATATACCGGGGCTTGGATTCGAGTTACAAGAAAAAGGGCCAAACCAACCACCCAATAATGGAATCGTCGAGCGAAAACATTTGACAACCTCCTAAAAGAAACTTTTCTTCCCACGAGACCTTTCTCCATCAATTAGGAATCTGATGCCGTCACTGAACACATTTCTTAAATTGTAGCTATTTGTTGAGTGTTTTTTAGTCTAATCCGCATATATATCACCATTGCCCTTGATTTTCTTGATTGTATATCTCTTAAATGTCAACATATACACGTGTGATTTAGTTTACGAATTTTTTTCAATGCCGAGAACCTCGTTCAGAGAGTAAAAAAGGCGTAAGGTTCATATTGTTGTAAAATTACAATGGGATATACCGGGCTAGTATTCGAGTTACAGGAACAAGGGCCAAACCAACCACCCAAGAATGGAATCGTCGAGCGAAAACACTAAACAACCTCCTAGAAATAGCTTTTCTTGCCACCAGACCTTTCTCCATCAATTAGGAAATCTGATGCCGTCAATAAACACATTCCTTAAATTGTAGCCATTTGTTGAGTGTTTTTTTTTTGTGTCTAATCCGCATATATATATCACCATTGCCCTTGATTTTCTTGACTGTATATCTCTTAAATATCAACATATACACGTATGATTTAGTTTACGAAGATTTTTCAATGCCGAGAACCTCGATCAGAGAGTAAAAAAGGCGTAAGGTTCACAATGGTGTAAAATTAAAATGGGATATACCGGGCTAGGATTCGAGTTACATGAACAAGGGCCAAACCAACCACCCATAAATGGAATCGTCGAGCGAAAACACTAGACAACCTCCTAGAAGCAGCTTTTCTTGCAACCAGACCTTTCTCCATCAATTAGGAATCTGATGCCGTCACTAAACACATTCCTAAAATTGTTGGCATTTGTTGAGTGTTTTTTGTTGGGTGTCTAATCCGCATATATATCACCATTGCCCTTGATTTTCTTGACTGTATATCTCTTAAATATCAACATATACACGTGTGATTTAGTTTACGAAGATTTTTCAATTCCGAGAACCTCGATCAGAGAGAAAAAAAGGCGTAAGGTTCACAATGGTGTAAAATTAAAATGCGATATACCGGGCTAGGATTCGAGTTACAGGAACAAGGGCCAAACCAACCACCCAACAATGGAATTGTCGAGCGAAAACACTTGACAACCTATTAGAAGCAGCTTTTCTTGCCACCTGACCTTTCTCCATCAATTAGGAATCTGATGCCGTTACTAAACACATTCCTTAAATTGTAGGCATTTGTTGAGTGTTTTTTGTTGGGTGTCTAATCCGCATATATATCACCCTTGCCCTCGATTTTCTTGATTGTATATCTCCTAAATGTCAACATATACACGTGTGATTTATTTCACGAAGATTTTTCAATGCCGAGATCCTCGATCAGAGAGTAAAAAAGGCGTAAGGTTCACAATGGTATAAAATTAAAATGGGATATACCGGGCTAGGATTCGAGTTTCAGGAACAAGGGCCAAACCAACCACCCAAGAATGGAATCGTCGAGCGAAAACACTTGACAACCTCCTAGAAGCAGCTTTTCTTACCACCAGACCTTTCTCCATCAATTGGGAATCTGATGCCGTCACTAAAAACATTCCTTAAATTGTAGCCATTTGTTGAGCGTTATTTTTTTGTGTCTAATCCGCATATTTATCACCATTGCCCTTGATTTTCTTGACTGTATATCTCCTAAATATCAACATATACACGTGTGATTTAGTTTACGAAGATTTTTCAATGCCGAGAACCTCGATCAGAGAGTAAAAAAGGCGTAAGGTTCACAATGTTGTAAGATTACAATGGGATATACCGGGCTAGGATTCGAGTTACAGGAACAAGGGCCAAACCAACCACCCAAGAATGGAATCGTCGAGCGAAAACACTAGACAACCTCCTAGAAGCAGCGTTTCTTGCCACCAGACCTTTCTCCATCAATTAGGAAATCTGATGCCGTCAATAAACACATTCCTTAAATTGTATCCATTTGTTGAGTGTTTTTTTTTGTGTCTAATCCGCATATATATATCACCATTGCCCTTGATTTTCTTGACTGTATATCTCTTAAATATCAACATATACACGTGTGATTTAATTTACGAAGATTTTTCAATGCCGAGAACCACGATCAGAGAGTAAAAAAGGCGAAAGGTTCACAATGGTGTAAAATTAAAATGGGATATACCGGGCTAGGATTCAAGTTACATGAACAAGGGCCAAACCAACCACCCATAAATGGAATCGTCGAGCAAAAACACTAGACAACCTCCTAGAAGCAGCTTTTCTTGCATCCAGACCTTTCTCCATTAATTAGGAATCTGATGCCGTCACTAAAAACATTCCTAAAATTGTAGGCATTTGTTGAGTGTTTTTTGTTGGGTGTCTAATCCGCATATATATCACCATTGCCCTTGATTTTCTTGACTGTATATCTCTTAAATATCAACATATACACGTGTGATTTAGTTTACGAAGATTTTTCAATGCCGAGAACCTCGATCAGAGAGTAAAAAAGGCTAAAGGTTCACAATGGTGTAAAATTAAAAGGGGATATACCGGGCTAGGATTCGAGTTACAGGATCAAGGGCCAAACCAACCACCCAAGAATGCAATCGTCGAGCGAAAACACTTGACAACCTCCTAGAAGCAGCTTTTCTTGCCATCAGACCTTTCTCTATCAATTAGGAATCTGATGCCGTCACAAAACACATTCCTTAAATTGTAGCCATTTGTTGAGTGTTTTTTTCTTGTGTCTAATCCGCATGTATATCACCATTGCCCTTGATTTTCTTGACTGTATATCTCTTAAATATCAACATATACACGTGTGATTTAGTTTACGAAGATTTTTCTATGCCGAGAACCTCGATCAGAGAGTAAAAAAGGCGTAAGGTTCACAATGGTGTAAAATTAAAATGGGATATAACGGGCTAGGATTCGAGTTACAGGAACAAGGGACAAACCAACCACCCAAGAATGGAATCGTCGAGCGAAAACACTTGACAACCTCCTAGAAGCAGCTTTTCTTGCCACCAGACTTTTCTCCATCAATTAGGAAATCTGATGCCGTCAATAAACACATTCCTTAAATTGTAGCCATTTGTTGGGTGTTTTTTTTTGTGTCTAATCCGCATATATATCACCATTGCCCTTGATTTTCTTGATTGTATATCTCTTAAATATCAACATATACACGTGTGATTTAGTTTACGAAGATTTTTCAATGCTGAGAACCTCAATCAGAGAGTAAAAAAGGCGTAAGGTTCACAATGGTGTAAAATTAAAATGGGATATACCGAGCTAGGATTCGAGTTACATAAACAAGGGCCAAACCAACCACCCATAAATGGAATCGTCGAGCGAAAACACTAGACAACCTCCTAGAAGCAGCTTTTCTTGCAACCAGACCTTTCTCCATCAATTAGGAATCTGATGCCGTCACGAAACACATTCCTAAAATTGTAGGCATTTGTTGAGTGTTTTTTGTTGGGTGTCTAATCCGCATATATATCACCATTGCCCTTGATTTTCTTGACTGTATATCTCTTAAATATCAACATATACACGTGTGATTTAGTTTACGAAGATTTTTCAATTCCGAGAACCTCGATCAGAGAGAAAAAAAGGCGTAAGGTTCACAATGGTGTAAAATTAAAATGCGATATACCGGGCTAGAATTCGAGTTACAGGAACAAGGGCCAAACCAACCACCCAACAATGGAATTGTCGAGCGAAAACACTTGACAACCTATTAGAAGCAGCTTTTCTTGCCACCTGACCTTTCTCCATCAATTAGGAATCTGATGCCGTTACTAAACACATTCCTTAAATTGTAGGCATTTGTTGAGTGTTTTTTGTTGGGTGTCTAATCCGGATATATATCACCCTTGCCCTCGATTTTCTTGATTGTATATCTCCTAAATGTCAACATATACACGTGTGATTTAGTTCACGAAGATTTTTCAATGCCGAGATCCTCGATCAGAGAGTAAAAAAGGCGTAAGGTTCACAATGGTATAAAATTAAAATGGGATATACCGGGCTAGGATTCGAGTTTCAGGAACAAGGGCCAAACCAACCACCCAAGAATGGAATCGTCGAGCGAAAACACTTGACAACCTCCTAGAAGCAGCTTTTCTTACCACCAGACCTTTCTCCATCAATTGGGAATCTGATGCCGTCACTAAAAACATTCCTTAAATTGTAGCCATTTGTTGAGCGTTATTTTTTTGTGTCTAATCCGCATATTTATCACCATTGCCCTTGATTTTCTTGACTGTATATCTCCTAAATATCAACATATACACGTGTGATTTAGTTTACGAAGATTTTTCAATGCCGAGAACCTCGATCAGAGAGTAAAAAAGGCGTAAGGTTCACAATGTTGTAAGATTACAATGGGATATACCGGGCTAGGATTCGAGTTACAGGAACAAGGGCCAAACCAACCACCCAAGAATGGAATCGTCGAGCGAAAACACTAGACAACCTCCTAGAAGCAACGTTTCTTGCCACCAGACCTTTCTCCATCAATTAGGAAATCTGATGCCGTCAATAAACACATTCCTTAAATTGTATCCATTTGTTGAGTGTTTTTTTTTGTGTCTAATCCGCATATATATATCACCATTGCCCTTGATTTTCTTGACTGTATATCTCTTAAATATCAACATATACACGTGTGATTTAATTTACGAAGATTTTTCAATGCCGAGAACCTCGATCAGAGAGTAAAAAAGGCGAAAGGTTCACAATGGTGTAAAATTAAAATGGGATATACCGGGCTAGGATTCAAGTTACATGAACAAGGGCCAAACCAACCACCCATAAATGGAATCGTCGAGCAAAAACACTAGACAACCTCCTAGAAGCAGCTTTTCTTGCAACCAGACCTTTCTCCATCAATTAGGAATCTGATGCCGTCACTAAAAACATTCCTAAAATTGTAGGCATTTGTTGAGTGTTTTTTGTTGGGTGTCTAATCCGCATATATATCACCATTGCCCTTGATTTTCTTGACTGTATATCTCTTAAATATCAACATATACACGTGTGATTTAGTTTACGAAGATTTTTCAATGCCGAGAACCTCGATCAGAGAGTAAAAAAGGCTAAAGGTTCACAATGGTGTAAAATTAAAAGGGGATATACCGGGCTAGGATTCGAGTTACAGGATCAAGGGCCAAACCAACCACCCAAGAATGCAATCGTCGAGCGAAAACACTTGACAACCTCCTAGAAGTAGCTTTTCTTGCCATCAAACCTTTCTCTATCAATTAGGAATCTGATGCCGTCACAAAACACATTCCTTAAATTGTAGCCATTTGTTGAGTGTTTTTTTCTTGTGTCTAATCCGCATGTATATCACCATTGCCCTTGATTTTCTTGACTGTATATCTCTTAAATATCAACATATACACGTGTGATTTAGTTTACGAAGATTTTTCTATGCCGAGAACCTCGATCAGAGAGTAAAAAAGGCGTAAGGTTCACAATGGTGTAAAATTAAAATGGGATATAACGGACTAGGATTCGAGTTACAGGAACAAGGGACAAACCAACCACCCAAGAATGGAATCGTCGAGCGAAAACACTTGACAACCTCCTAGAAGCAGCTTTTCTTGCCACCAGACTTTTCTCCATCAATTAGGAAATCTGATGCCGTCAATAAACACATTCCTTAAATTGTAGCCATTTGTTGGGTGTTTTTTTTTGTGTCTAATCCGCATATATATCACCATTGCCCTTGATTTTCTTGATTGTATATCTCTTAAATATCAACATATACACGTGTGATTTAGTTTACGAAGATTTTTCAATGCTGAGAACCTCAATCAGAGAGTAAAAAAGGCGTAAGGTTCACAATGGTGTAAAATTAAAATGGGATATACCGAGCTAGGATTCGAGTTACATAAACAAGGGCCAAACCAACCACCCATAAATGGAATCGTCGAGCGAAAACACTTGACAACCTCCAAGAAGCAGCTTTTCTTGCCACCAGACCTTTCTCCATCAATTAGGAATCTGTTGCCGTCACTAAACACATTTCTTAAATTATAGCCATTTGTTGAGTGTTTTTTTTTGGTGTCTAATCCCCATATATATCACCATTGCCCTTGATTTTCTTGACTGTATATCTCTAAAAATGTCAACATATATACACGTGTCATTTAGTTTACGAAGATTTTTCAATTCCGAGAACCTCGATCAGAGAGAAAAAAAGGCGTAAGGTTCACAATGGTGTAAAATTAAAATGCGATATACCAGGCTAGGATTCGAGTTACAGGAACAAGGGCCAAACCAACCACCCAAGAATGGAATCGTCAAGCGAAAACACTTGAAAACCTCCTAGAAGCAGTTTTTCTTACCACCAGACCTTTCTCCATCAATTAAGAATCTGATGCCGTCAATAAACATATTCCTTAAATTGTAGACATTTGTTGAGTGTTTTTTTTGGGTGTCTAATCCGCATATATATCACAATTGCCCCTGATTTTTTTGATTATATATCTCTTAAATATCAACATATACACGTGTGATTTAGTTTACGAAGATTTTTCAATGCCGAGAACCTCGATCAGAGAGTAAAAAAGGCGTAAGGTTCACAATGGTGTAAAATTAAAATGGGATATACCGGGCTAGGATTCGAGTTACAGGAACAAGGGCAAAACCAACCACCCAACAATGGAATCGTTGAGCGAAAACACTTGACAACCTCCAAGAAGCAGCTTTTCTTGCCACCAGACCTTTCTCCATCAATTAGGAATCTGTTGCCGTCACTAAACACATTTCTTAAATTATAGCCATTTGTTGAGTGTTTTTTTTTGGTGTCTAATCCCCATATATATCACCATTGCCCTTGATTTTCTTGACTGTATATCTCTAAAAATGTCAACATATATACACGTGTCATTTAGTTTACGAAGATTTTTCAATGCCGAGAACCTCGATCAGAAAGTAAAAAAGGCGTAAGGTTCACAATAGTGTAAAATTAAAATGGGATATACCGGGCTAGGATTCGAGTTACAGGAACAAGGGCCAAACCAACACCCAAGAATGGAATCGTCGAGCGAAAACACTTGAAAACCTCCTAGATGCAGCTTTTCTTGCCACCAGACCTTTCTCCATCAATTAGGAATCTGATGTCGTCACTAAACACATTCCTTAAATTGTAGCCATTTGTCGAGTGTTTTTTTTGGTGTCTAATCCGCATATATATCACGATTGCCCTTGATTTTCTTGACAGTATATCTCATAAATATCAACATATACACGTGTGATTTAGTTTACGAAGATTTTTCAATGCCGAGAACCTCGATCAGAGAGTAAAAAAGGCGTAAGGTTCACAATGGTTTAAAATTAAAATGGGATATACCGGGCTAGGATTCGACTTACAGGAAAAAGGGCCAAACAAACCACCCAATAATGGAATCGTCGAGCGAAAACATTTGACAACCTCCTAAAAGCAACTTTTCTTCCCAAGAGACCTTTCTCCATCAATTAGGAATCTGATGCCGTCACTGAACACATTCCTTAAATTGTAGCCATTTGTTGAGTGTTTTTTTTAGTCTAATCCGCATATATATCACCATTGCCCTTGATTTTCTTGACTGTATATCTCTTAAATGTCAACATATACACGTGTGATTTAGTTTACGAAGATTTTTCAATGCCGAGAACCTCGATCAGAGAGTAAAAAAGGCGTAAGGTTCACAATGTTGTAAGATTACAATGGGATATACCGGGCTAGGATTCGAGTTACAGTTACAAGGGCCAAACCAACTACCCAAGAATGGAATCGTCGAGCGAAAACACTTGACAACCTCCTAGAAGCAGCTTATCTTGCTACCAGACCTTTCTCCATCAATTAGGAAATCTGATGCCGTCAATAAACACATTCCTTAAATTGTAGCCATTTGTTGAGCGTTTTTTTCTTGTGTCTAATCCGCATATATATCACCATTGCCCTTGATTTTCTTGACTGTATATCTCTTAAATATCAACATATACACGTGTAATTTAGTTTACAAAGATTTTTCTATGCCGAGAACCTCGATCAGAGAGTAAAAAAGGCGTAAGGTTCACAATGGTGTAAAATTAAAATGGGATATACCGGGCTAGGATTCGAGTTACAGGAACAAGGGACAAACCAACTACCCAAGAATGGAATCGTCGAGCGAAAACACTTGACAACCTCCTAGAAGCAGCTTTTCTTGCCACCAGACCTTTCTCTATCAATTAGGAAATCTGATGCCGTCAATAAACACATTCCTTAAATTGTAGCCATTTGTTGAGTGTTTTTTTTTGTGACTAATCCGCATATATATCACCATTGCCCTTGATTTTCTTGACTGTATATCTCTTAAATATCAACATATACACGTGTGATTTTGTTTACGAAGATTTTTCAATGCCGAGAACCTCGATCAAAGAGTAAAAAAGGCGTAAGGTTCACAATGGTGTAAAATTAAAATGGGATATACCGGGCTTGGATTCGAGTTACAGGAACAAGGCAAAACCAACCACCCAACAATGGAATCGTTGAGCGAAAACACTTGACAACCTCCAAGAAGCAGCTTTTCTTGCCAACAGACCTTTCTCCATCAATTAGGAATCTGATGCTGTCACTAAACACATTCCTTAAATTATAGCCATTTGTTGAGTGTTTTTTTTTGTGTCTAATCCGCATATATATATCACCATTGCCCTTGATTTTCTTGACTGTATATCTCTAAAAATGTCAACATATACACGTGTCATTTAGTTTACGAAAATTTTTCACTGCCGAGAACCTCGATCAGAAAGTAAAAAAGGCGTAAGGTTCACAATAGTGTAAAATTAAAATGGGATATACCGGGCTAGGATTCGAGTTACAGGAACAAGGGTCAAACCAACACCCAAGAATGGAATCGTTGAGCGAAAACACTTGACAACCTCCTAGATGCAGCTTTGCTTGCCACCAGACCTTTCTCCATCAATTAGGAATCTGATGTCGTCACTAAACACATTCCTTAAATTGTAGCCATTTGTTGAGGGTTTTTTTTGGTGTCTAATCCGCATATATATCACCATTGCCCTTGATTTTCTTGACAGTATATCTCATAAATATAAACATATACACGTATGATTTAGTTTACGAAGATTTTTCAATGCCGAGAACCTCGATCAGAGAGTAAAAAAGGCGTAAGGTTCACGATGGTTTAAAATTAAAATGGGATATACCGGGCTAGGATTCGAGTTACAAGAAAAAGGGCCAAACCAACCACCCAATAATGGAATCGTCGAGCGAAAACATTTGACAAACTCCTAAAAGCAACTTTTCTTCCCACGAGACCTTTCTCCAACAATTAGGAATCTGATGCCGTCACTGAACACATTTCTTAAATTGTAGCTATTTGTTGAGTGTTTTTTTAGTCTAATCCGCATATATATCACCATTGCCCTTGATTTTCTTGACTGTATATCTCTTAAATGTCAACATATACACGTGTGATTTAGTTTACGAAGATTTTTCAATGCCGAGAACCTCGTTCAGAGAGTAAAAAAGGCGTAAGGTTCATAATGTTGTAAAATTACAATGGGATATACCGGGCTAGGATTCTAGTTACAGGAACAAGGGCCAAACCAACCACCCAAGAATGGAATGGTCGAGCGAAAACACTAAACAACCTCCTAGAAGCAGCTTTTCTTGCCACCAGACCTTTCTCCATCAATTAGGAAATCTGATGCCGTCAATAAACACATTCCTTAATTTGTAGCCATTTGTTGAGTTTTTTTTTGTGTCTAATCCGCATATATATATCACCATTGCCCTTGATTTTCTTGACTGTATATCTCTTAAATATCAACATATACACGTGTGTTTTAGTTTACGAAGATTTTTCAATGCCGAGAACCTCGATCAGAGAGTAAAAAAGGCGTAAGGTTCACAATGGTGTAAAATTAAAATGGGATATACCGGGCTAGGATTCGAGTTTCATGAACAAGGGCCAAACCAACCACCCATAAATGGAATCGTCGAGCGAAAGCACTAGACAACCTCCTAGAAGCAGCTTTTCTTGCAACCAGACCTTTCTCCATCAATTAGGAATCTGATGCCGTCACTAAACACATTCCTATAATTGTTGGCATTTGTTGAGTGTTTTTTGTTGGGTGTCTAATCCGCATATAAATCACCATTGCCCTTGATTTTCTTGACTGTATATCTCTTAAATATCAACATATACACGTGTGATTTAGTTTACGAAGATTTTTCAATTCCGAGAACCTCGATCAGAGAGAAAAAAAGGCGTAAGATTCACAATGGTGTAAAATTAAAATGCAATATACCGGGCTGGGATTCGAGTTACAGGAACAAGGGCCAAACCAACCACCCAACAATGGAATTGTCGAGCGAAAACACTTGACAACCTCCTAGAAGCAGCTTTTCTTGCCACCTGACCTTTCTCCATCAATTAGGAATCTGATGCCGTCACTAAACACATTCCTTAAATTGTATGCATTTGTTGAGTGTTTTTTGTTGGGTGTCTAATCCGCATATATATCACCATTGACCTTGATTTTCTTGACTGTATATCTCTTAAATATCAACATATACACGTGTGATTTAGTTTACGAAGATTTTTCAATGCCGAGAACCTCGATCAGAGAGTAAAAAAGGCGTAAGGTTCACAATGGTGTAAAATTAAGATGGGATATACCGGGCTAGGATTCGAGTTACAGGAACAAGGGCCAAACCAACCACCCAAGAATGCAATCGTCGAGCGAAAACACTTGACAACCTCCTAGAAGCAGCTTTTCTTTCCACCAGACATTTCTCCATCAATTAGGAATCTGATGCCGTCACAAAACTCATTCCTTAAATTGTAGCCATTTGTTGAGTGTTTTTTTCTTGTGTCTAATCCGCATATATATCACCATTGCCCTTGATTTTCTTGACTGTATATCTCTTAAATATCAACATATACACGTGTGATTTAGTTTACGAAGATTTTTCAATGCCGAGAACCTCGATCAGAGAGTAAAAAAGGCGTAAGGTTCACAATGGTGTAAAACTAAAATGGGATATACCGGGCTAGGATTCGAGTTACATGAACAAGGGCCAAACCAACCACCCATAAATGGAATCGTCGAGCGAAAGCACTAGACAACCTCCTAGAAGCAGCTTTTCTTGCAACCAGACCTTTCTCCATCAATTAGGAATCTGATGCCGTCACTAAACACATTCCTATAATTGTTGGCATTTGTTGAGTGTTTTTTGTTGGGTGTCTAATCCGCATATATATCACCATTGCCCTTGATTTTCATGACTGTATATCTCTTAAATATCAACATATACACGTGTGATTTAGTTTACGAAGATTTTTCAATTCCGAGAACCTCGATCAGAGAGAAAAAAAGGCGTAAGGTTCACAATGGTGTAAAATTAAAATGCGATATACCGGGCTAGGATTCGAGTTACAGGAACAAGGGCCAAACCAACCACCCAACAATGGAATTGTCGAGCGAAAACACTTGACAACCTCCTAGAAGCAGCTTTTCTTGCCACCTGACCTTTCTCCATCAATTAGGAATCTGATGCCGTCACTAAACACATTCCTTAAATTGTAGGCATTTGTTGAGTGTTTTTTGTTGGGTGTCTAATCCGCATATATATCACCATTGCCCTTGATTTTCTTGACTGTATATCTCTTAAATATCAACATATACACGTGTGATTTAGTTTACGAAGATTTTTCAATGCCGAGAACCTCGATCAGAGAGTAAAAAAGGCGTAAGGTTCACAATGGTGTAAAATTAAAATGGGATATACCGGGCTAGGATTCGAGTTACAGGAACAAGGGCCAAACCAACCGCCCAAGAATGCAATCGTCGAACAAAAACACTTGACAACCTCCAAGAAGCAGCTTTTCTTGCCACCAGACCTTTCTCCATCAATTAGGAATCTGATGCCGTCACAAAACACATTCCTTAAATTGTAGCCATTTGTTGAGTGTTTTTTTCTTGTGTCTAATCCGCATATATATCACCATTGCCCTTGATTTTCTTGACTGTATATCTCTTAAATATCAACATATACACGTGTGATTTAGTTTACGAAGATTTTTCTATGCCGAGAACCTCGATCAGAGAGTAAAAAAGGCGTAAGGTTCACAATGGTGTAAAATTAAAATGGGATATACCGGGCTAGGATTCGAGTTACAGGAACAAGGGACAAACCAACCACCCAAGATTGGAATCGTCGAGCGAAAACACTTGACAACCTCCTAGAAGCAGCTTTTCTTGCCACCAGACCTTTCTCCATCAATAGGAAATCTGATGTCGTCAATAAACACATTCCTTAAATTGTAGCCATTTGTTGAGTGTTTTTTTTGTGTCTAATCCGCATATATATCACCATTGCCCTTGATTTTCTTGATTGTATATCTCTTAAATATCAACATATACACGTGTGATTTAGTTTACAAAGATTTTTCAATGCTGAGAACCTCAATCAGAGAGTAAAAAAGGCGTAAGGTTCACAATTGTGTAAAATTAAAATGGGATATACCGGGCTAGGATTCGAGTTACATAAACAAGGGCCAAACCAACCACCCATAAATGGAATCGTCGAGCGAAAACACTAGACAACCTCCTAGAAGCAGCTTTTCTTGCAACCAGACCTTTCTCCATCAATTAGGAATCTGATGCCGTCACTAAACACATTCCTAAAATTGTAGGCATTTGTTGAGTGTTATTTGTTGGGTGTCTAATCCGCATATATATCACCATTGCCCTTGATTTTCTTGACTGTATATCTCTTAAATATCAACATATACACGTGTGATTTAGTTTACGAAGATTTTTCAATTCCGAGAACCTCAATTAGAGAGAAAAAAAGGCGTTAGGTTCACAATGGTGTAAAATTAAAATGCGATATACCGGGCTAGGATTCGAGTTACAGGAACAAGGGCCAAACCAACATATATATCACCATTGCCCTTGATTTTATTGACTGTATAACTCTTAAATATCAACATATACAGGTGTGATTTAGTTTACGAAGATTTTTCTATGCCGAGAACCTCGATCAGAGAGTAAAAAAGGCGTAAGGTTCACAATGGTGTAAAATTAAAATGGGATATACCGGGCTAGGATTCGAGTTACAGGAACAAGGGCCAAACCAACCACCCAAGAATGGAATCGTCGAGCGAAAACACTTGACAACCTCCTAGAAGCAGCTTTTCTTGCCACCAGACCTTTCTCCATCAATTAGGAAATCTGATGCCGTCAATAAACACATTCCTTAAATTGTTGCCATTTGTTGAGTGTTTTTTTTTGTGTCTAATCCGCATATATATCACCATTGCCCTTGATTTTCTTGACTGTATATCTCTTAAATATCAACATATACATGTATGATTTAGTTTACGAAGATTTTTCAATGCCAAGAACCTCGATCAAAGAGTAAAAAAGGCGTAAGGTTCACAATGGTGTAAAATTAAAATGGGATATACCGGGCTAGGATTCGAGTTACATGAACAACGGCCAAACCAACCACCCATAAATGGAATCGTCGAGTGAAAACACTAGACAACCTCCTAGAAGCAGCTTTTCTTGCAACCAGACCTTTCTCTATCAATTAGGAATCTGATGCCGTCACTAAACACATTCCTAAAATTGTAGGCATTTGTTGAGTGTTTTTTGATGGGTGTCTAATCCGCATATATATCACCATTGCCCTTGATTTTCTTGACTGTATATCTCTTAAATATCAACATATACATGTGTGATTTAGTTTACGAAGATTTTTCAATTCCGAGAACCTCGATCAGAGAGAAAAAAAGGCGTAAGGTTCACAATGGTGTAAAATTAAAATGCGATATACCGGGCTAGGATTCGAGTTACAGGAACAAGGGCCAAACCAACCACCCAACAATGGAATTATCGAACGAAAACACTTGACAACCTCCTAGAAGCAGCTTTTTTGCCACCTGACCTTTCTCCATCAATTAGGAATCTGATGCCGTCACTAAACACATTCCTTAAATTATATGCATTTGTTGAGTGTTTTTTGTTGGGTGTCTAATCCGCATATATATCACCATTGCCCTTGATTTTCTTGACTGTATATCTCTTAAATATCAACATATACACGTGTGATTTAGTTTACGAAGATTTTTCAATGCCGAGAACCTCGATCAGAGAGTAAAAAAGGCGTAAGGTTCACAATGGTGTAAAATTAAAATGGGATATACCGGGCTAGGATTCGAGTTACAGGAACAAGGGCCAAACCAACCACCCAAGAAAGCAATCGTCGAGCGAAAACACTTGACAACCTCCTAGAAGCAGCTTTTCTTTCCACCAGACCTTTCTCCATCAATTAGGAATCTGATGCCCTCACAAAACACATTCCTTAAATTGTAGCCATTTGTTGAGTGTTTTTTTCTTGTGTCTAATCCGCATATATATCACCATTGCCCTTGATTTTCTTGACTGTATATCTCTTAAATATCAACATATACACGTGTGATTTAGTTTACGAAGATTTTTCTATGCCGAGAACCTCGATCAGAGAGTAAAAAAGGCGTAAGGTTCACAATGGTGTAAAATTAAAATGGGATATACCGGGCAAGGATTCGAGTTACAGGAACAAGGGACAAACCAACCACCCAAGAATGGAATCGTCGAGCGAAAACACTTGACAACCTCCTAGAAGCAGCTTTTCTTGCCACCAGACCTTTCTCCATCAATTAGGAATATGATGCCGTCAATAAACACATTCCTTGTTGGATCTGAGTTTCTTTTTTATTGTATTTTCGTTTGAAATTAAGATGGAAATGAAAGAGTTGTGCAGCGGAATTATAATGAAAACAAACTTTGCATACAATCAAACGAGAGTAATACTTTTATCAAACATCTTTACACAATGAATCGAAAGATTGAATTTGTTTCAACACCGATTACAATGATTGATGAATGAATGCAAACTCCCCCTCAGCCAGAGCTCAGTAGTTTGTTCGTGCAAAGAAGACGATGTGGTGAAAGAGCTAATAGAACAGTACAAAGTACTGAACTATTTATAGGCACTTGCAAACCACTGAGCATCTTAGCTGACGTCACCATGAAAGTGACATCTAACCTCCTAACAAACTCTAACCACTGATCTATACAAACGTTGATGTACTAACTACTGCTATTACATTTCTTTACATAAAAGACACTTAAACAGCTACTGTAACCTTCCACTGCTGTGAACCCAGCAGTGTTTGTCCGGATCAGCAGTACTTGACTCAAGGCAGTAGATTGAGTCAGCAGAGCTTTGGTCTTCCATCAGTCTTTGACATTGGTCAGTAGATGCAAAGCAGCAGTTGTAGGTCAGTACTTAGTAAGATCAGCAGATAGGAGGTCAATAGATACAAAACCACTTTCAAGGGGAGAGATTTGCATGAACTAACTGTAATCGTCTGCTTATTCTGGATCCACTGCTCTGATCCAGTTTTGGCTTTAATTATCTGTTCCTCTGATAGGGTTCAATCCCAACAATCTCCCCCTGGAACAGATAATGCCAAAACTCTTCATTATTTGTGGAATTCTTTATTGCCTCATCTACAGCTCCCTTATCTGACCTTTGAATTGTAATTCAAAGTCTAGGGCATCTGTATCTTCATCATCCCTGCTAAGTGGAAGATCAAGGAGATCCTGCAAATCTTCAAGACTCAGGCCAAGAGCTTGTTCCCTTGATATTTTCTCCACTTCTCCACCAGACCTGAGCAGAGTCAATACGCAGGTCTGTTTGTCAGTTTCCCACTTTTGTATTTTTGAGCCTGGTGGGTTTCTTGGGAGATGTTTATTTGCAGAAGTATTTGGTGAGGTTGGCCTGTTCATAGCTGGCTGAGCAGCACATGCAGATTGTTCCAATTCAAGATCTTCTTTTATCATTACTTCCGTGCCAGCTTTTACAATGGCATCTCCGGCTAAAAGATCTTGAATTGTTTCCATGCTAAACTGGTTTTTGCTCCTTCTTTTGTAGATGGCAGCACCAGCTGGAGCAGTGGTTCTTTTGACTTGCAGCTTTGGTGGTCTGTTAGAAACCTCTGCTTTGTAATAGTCAGGCTTTTGTGGAACTCTTGGATCTTTCTTTCTAAGTTCCTCTAATCTTTTATAAGTTTCCCTGACTCTATCTTCTCCCAACTTTGACACTGAATTCTTTGACCCATAATCTGTTGTAATCAGCTCCTCTTTCATTCTCCTCAACTCTAGCATCTTTTCAGCTTCAAATTGTTTGAATCTTTCAGGAGGAGTCTGCTTGACCTTATTTTTTATCATGTCTTGAATCCTGGCTGCTTCTTTTTCAAGCTCAGGAATGGTCCAGGTCTTGTACATGTGTTTCTCCCCCTTGTATTTCTTGTAGGTCATGATGTTTTCAATGTAGTCTTTTCTTAAGGACTCATCTGCCCTTTCTGAAATTTTCTGACATACATTTTTAGCAAAACGCTCCATAGCATTGACCTGTGAGAGTAAAAACTGATAGTTTTGTTGAAATTCTATATCAGATTTCCCTTTTCAGTTTTTTATTGCAATATCCTCTGCTTGTTTGGCTTTGAGTTTCAAGTATTCTTCAATATTTTTAGGCCTGGGATAATTTGCAATTGATGGCAAACTCCTTTTGGCTGGGTCATCTTCATAAAAAAAGGATTTGATTTCTTCTCTGACTGCAATGAGTTCCAGAGGAAATGAGACACCAGCAGGAGGTAGTGATTTTATAATTTGAGCTGAAGAGAGAGGTATGGGTTTTGGAATAGTGACAAGTGACAGGGATTTTGAAGATGTTGGTGAAGGAGATGTGTCATCATCTTTTAAAATTAGCCTTCTCCTTTTTGTAGGAGGGACTGATGATGTTTTGGATGGAACAGTGGTGGTAGATGTAGTGGCAGTGGATTGTGATTGACTAACAGCTGTTGAAACAACTGGTGTTTCAACCACTGTTGTCATTACAACAGATGTTATAACATCTGCTGTCTTCTGCTGTATGTCAGCAGGTGTTGTTTTTGGTGGTAATGATGGTAAAAAAGTGGATGTTGTGTGTGTTGAAGTGGTGTGTGTTGAAGGAACAACTGTTTGGCAAGCAGTAGTTTTTGTAACTCCTGTTGCATCAGCTGTTTTGTATGGTGGTTTTTGAGCAGACTTTGAACGTCTGGTTGGAATGGATTTGGGTTGCCTCACTTTTCTAGTAGACTTCTTCTTTTCCTCAACAGGATTTTCATGATCCTTTGACCCAGAAGTACCCTGATCTGGATAATCCATTCTGTCTACCCTGGCTTTCCTTTTGGCCTCTCTATCCCTTTTTACACTTGCAACTGCTTCTTCTAGTGCATTTGTTGTCACATCAATTTTCTTGCTGCCATCTGGCAAAGGGATCTTTTTGGTCATGTTTGAATTTTCTGGTTCAAGATAGAGACCATCCTATATACCCTTCTTTTTCCACTCCTTAATTTTCTCCCCCTTTTTGGCATTATCTTCTGGGAGTTGATAAATATAACATACTTTTGGAGGAGCAGTGCCAGTGGTGTGCAAGATCTAAGTTTTGAGAGCCTTTAAATCAGCCTGAGTGTTCTTGAACCTTGACTCCATTGCATTTCTCAGCTGTTGAACATGTTTTTCATGTTGCTGATCTGCTAGTTTTGCTTGTTGATGGAGAAAAGGTTGAAATAACTTCCAGAGCTCATTTGGAGCAGATCCCCTTTGTGGAGCAGGTGCTTGAGATGGAACAGCTGTTGATTGTACCTTCTGAACTTGTAACACCTGTTGTAGCATATCTTTGAGTTCTGCAACAGAGTTATCAAGTTTTTCAATGCGATCCGTCAATTTCTGGTACTTTAAACCATCACCCAAGTTAATGGGATCATCTGATTTCCCACTAGCAGTGGTTTTAACAGTGGTAGATATAGGGAGTATACTCCAAACATTAACCACTGATGCCCCTTTTTCTTGGTACTGGGGTCTTCTTCCTTCAACACTTGACAACCTTTTGATGTTGCCAGTAGGATAAATAAATCCACTGGTGGTTGGCAGAGGTGCTATAAAAGGAATTGCCTCCAAGGAAGTCTTATTAATGTAACCACTGTCCAAATGTAACCCAGTGGGTGTAACACTTGTAGTGGCTGCTTCACTTGGATTACCACCAAGAGTTACTTGTAACTCAAGGGGTGTAACCTCCTCAGGTTGTGTTGGTGGGTTAGCAAAGATTGATACATCAGACCCAGTCAGTTGTTGAGGTATATTCTCATTAGTAGGTGATTGAGAAGGACTGGTTAATGCCTGGTTCAAATCAATTGCATCCAACAGTGGTTTTATTGGTGAGGGAATTGTGGATGTGATGATTTGTGTAGAAAAATGATGTGTCCCGGTCATTGGACTGTGGATGATAGAAACGAGTGTTTCCAGAGCATCATGATGTGGAGACCCTATTTGTACAACCTGTTCTTTTTGTGAAGAAGCAGGAGGAGTTGTGGTTATGGTTTGAGATATTTGTACCAACTGCTGTGAGGAAGTAGCAGCAGTGGTTTCTTGTGACATTTGTGTTGTCACAGGCAGGGGCTCTGGTATCTCATCCTCCATAGTTGCCTTTTTGATGGGTTTTGTAGGTTTTTGAGTTTTTCTTTTTGTTGGCTTTTTGGTGATTTTAGGTGTGGGTTTCAAAATAGTTGTGCTGCTGCTTTGATCACCTTGAGCAGTGGGCTCAGCAGCAGATACCTGAGGAGCAGTTGTAACTGCTAAAATCTGCTCAGGCACCTCTGCTTGTGTTTTGCTAGGTGCTAACATCCTTGAAAAAGTTTCAGTTGTTAAACTGTTTATTTTAGTAGAATCACCTTGGTTTATTACAGTTAAATCATCCTTACTGAATTTCTTTGAAAAATAGTAACTCAAAAACCTTGGAAACAGTAAGAATGATTTTGTTTCAACATTATTAACCAAATCTTTAAAAATTTCCAGAGAATACTTAAAATTTTCTCCTTGAAGAATAGCATATCCCAGATTTTGAATCTTTAAAGGGATTTCATTGAAAGAAGTGGTTTTGTTTGAAACATATAGTAGGAGGGTATGAAATAAAAATCTGGTTGCAGAAGGAAAATAACCTTTTTCTAAGGTAATTTTCTTCATCATTGTGGCTTCATACCCTCGCTCAATGAAGTCAGTTTGCAACTCGTTTTTAGTGAAAGAAATTTTACGTTCTTGATCATCGAGTTGAAAGACCTCTGAAATGGATTGTGGCGTGATTTGAACAGCTTTACCCTTTATAGAAGAGTTGATGGTGGTTGCAGTGTCTCCTTGTTTTTCAAGGGTTGCATTTTTCCAGAACTCCCTTTGGGTTGCCAAATAGATTTGTGCATCGGCGGTGAACAAAGTTTTGTACTTTGATTTTGCCATGAGATCAATGATGGAATCGAAAACTTTGGTGGTTCCTGGTTTTGTGAGAAGACCCAGGAGATTGTGAGATGGTTTATGTGGAATTTCAGTGGAGATTGCCTTTTGAGAGGCTGTTTTCGATGATGATTTGGATGAGGGTTTTGCAGATTTCTTTGATTTTGTCATTTTGAGGATGATTGATCAAAGAAATTTGTGAAGAAATGAGATGAAAAACTGCTTTGAGAAGAGAATTTTTTAAGAATTCAATTCGACAGTAAAACCCTGTTTTGATGGTGAGTGGGGGATTTTATAGGGAAGAAAGTGAATGCTGAGGTGGCAGCCGTTACAAAAAAATCTGACCAATATGTACTGCCCACGTGACAACCCCTGTTGAAAATGAAGGACAATACTTTTTGTGAAAGTGACTGATGAAGGCAGTGGTATGAAAGCAGTGGATGATTTGCACTATCAGTGGATATCATATCAGTGGATAAGACACTGCTTTTGAACAGCAGAGTTTATCAAAGGAATGAGAGAGCAGGGGTTGACTTTCAGCAGTGGACAGACTTTTGAAAGAAGCAGACTTTTGAACAATCAGTGGTTAATGGCAGACTTTTAAGGATTTTAATGAAAAATTTCCATTTTTAGCTATTTTTAAGGATGGAGTTTTGATTTTCTGAAAACATTTTGTTGCTTTTATTTATAGAAAAACAAGATGTTGCTTGTTATTCCATGTTCAGCATCCCAATCCTAGAGACCAAGCTTTCAAAAGTGGTTGTATCAAGTGCTTTTGTGAGCACATCAGCCAGCTGGTCTTTAGTTGGGACATGATGTAGAGAAATCAAACCTTTTTCATAGCAATCCCTCACAAAGTGATGTCTGATGTCAATGTGTTTGGTGGTTGAGTGGGAAACTGATTTTTAATGATATTTTCTGCTGCCTGACTGTCCAACATGAGAGGTGTCTTTAAAGCAGTGATACCAAAATCCAGCAACTGATTTTGAAGCCATAGGAGTTGGGCTGTACATCTTGCAGCAGCAATGTATTCAGCTTCAGCAGTGGATGTTGAAACAGCTGCTTGCTTTTTGCTTTGCCATGAAACTAAGCAATCACCTAGAAACTGGCACCCTCCTGATGTGGACTTCCTTGTGGTGTGACATCCAGTAAAGTCACTGTCTGAGATACCTGAAAGCTTGATGTTCCCATTAGCTGGATACCAGATACCAAGTGTGGGAGCACCTTTTATGTATCTGAAGATCCTTTTTACAGCAATGAGATTTGATTTTCTGGGAGCTGATTGACTTCTTGCACAGACACATGATGCAAACATGATGTCTGGTCTAGATGCAGTTAGGTACAATAAAGACCCAATCATGCTTCTATAAAGTGTTTGGTCAATCAGCTCATCCTTTTCATCAGACATGACCAGCTTATTTGTTTCCATGGGTGTGCTGCATGGTTTACAATCATTCATATCAAATTTGGTTAAAAGTTCTTTAGCATATTTGTTTTGATGGATGAAAGTTCCATTTTGCAATTGCTGTACTTGGAGACCAAGAAAGCATTGCAGCTCACCCATAGCACTCATTTCAAACTCAGCTGTCATGAGTTCTCTAAACTCTTCACACATTGAATTACATGTGCTTCCAAAAATAATGTCATCCACATAAATCTGGACAATCATTAAATCCTTCCCTTTCCATTTTAAAAACAGTGTTTTATCAATGGTACCTCTTTTGAAACCATTTGAGAGTAGAAAGTTGGAAAGAGTTTCATACTAGGCCCTTGGTGCTTGTTTCAAGCCATACAAGGCTTTGTTTAGCCTGTAGACATGATCTGGATAAAATGGATCCTCAAAACCTGGAGGTTGACAAACATACACCTCTTCTTGAATTGTACCATAGAGGAAAGCACTTTTGATATCCATTTGAAACACCTTCATATTGTGGTTGACAGCAAAGGCCAGGAACAGTCTAATGGCTTCCAATCTTGCAACAGGGGCAAATGTTTCATCATAATCAATCCCCTCTTCCTGTCTGTAACCTTGAACCACAAGCCTGGCTTTATTCTTGACAACAATACCCCTTTCATCAGTTTTGTTCTTGAAGACCCACTTTGTGCCAATGGGACTAACCTCTTCTGGCAGTGGTACAAGCTTCCATACTTGTTGTCTTTTAAACTGTTGGAGCTCCTCTTGCATGGCTTCTACCCAGCTGTTGTCTTTCAGTGCCTCTTGGTACTTGACTGGCTGATGGAGTGATAGAAAACCAACAAAAAGACAAATGTTTTGGGTTTGGCTTCTTGTGAGCACCCCTTCATTTATGTTGCCAATGATTTGATCAGGTGGATGAGATCTCAAGAAGATTAAATCTCCTTGGTATGGTATGATGGCATTGGTTGGTGAAGGCTTCAAATGTGTATCATCTGAGCTAACCACTGCTGGGGACTTTGATGATCCAGCAGTGGCTTCAAAAGGTAGTGGAATTGGAGGTAATGAAGTGGACAACTGCTGACTTTTATCCACTGTTTGAGGACTTTTGTCAGCAGTGTTTGAGGATGTGGAAGCAGTGGTTGATGGGCTACTTTGGTCAACAACTGTTGAGGTAGCAGTGGTTGAGCTTTGACAACTGTTTTGAACAGCTGGTGCTTTTCCCTTTGTGGCAGACCTTTGAGGGATGATGATTTCATACCCATAGTCTGGTGTTGTATCCTCTGATGGACCTGCACTGTTAGTCTTGACAGAAGTATTTTCGAAAGTGAATTTTTCAAGATCAAACAGATCTGCAGGGTTTGCTGGGATTTTCATTGATGAGAGTTCATTGAACTTAACATTCAAAGTCTCCTCCACTGCCTTGGTCCGTGTATTGAACACTTTGTAGGCCTTGGCAGTGGTTGAGTATCCCAGATGATAACCACAATCAATTTTGGCTGCAAATTTTGAAATGGAATCTTTTAAGTTCAAAATAAAACATGGGCAGCCAAACACTTTGAAATATGAGATCAGTGGTTTAATTTTATACAGAATTTCATAGGCAGTCTTTTTGTGCCTGGGGTTTATTAAAACTCTGTTCTGAACATAGCAAGCAGTGTTTACTGCCTCTGCCCAGAAAGTTAATGGCAAACCTGAATCTGCAAGCATGGTTCTGGCAGCCTCAATCAGAGTTCTGTTCTTCCTTTCCACTACCCCATTCTGCTCTGGTGTTCTTGGGATGTTGTACTGCCTTACAATCCCTTTCTTCACACAGAAGGCATCCAACTCCCTATTTTTGAATTCTGTGCCATTGTCACTCCTGAAGCTTTTCACTGGAAGGTCAAATTGCTTTTCAACCTGTATTACAAAGTCTTGCAAAATGCCTGCAGTTTCATCTTTTGAGTGCAAAAAGAAAGTCCATGTGAACCTAGAAAAGTCATCAACAATAACCAAACAATATCTTTTCTTTTTGAGGCTCATGACTTGAACTGGGCCAAACAAATCCATGTGTAGCATTTGCAAACACTGGGTTGTTTTGGACTCTTCAATGGACTTGTAAGAACTTTTATGTTGGCTTTTGTGGAACTCTTGGATCTTTCTTTCTAAGTTCCTCTAATCTTTTATAAGTTGCCCTGACTCTATCTTCTCCCCACTTTGACACTGAATTCTTTGACCCATAATCTGTTGTAATCAGCTCCTCTTTCATTCTCCTCAACTCTAGCATCTTTTCAGCTTCAAATTGTTTGAATCTTTCAGGAGGAGTCTGCTTGACCTTATTTTTTATCATGTATTGAATCCTGGCTGCTTCTTTTTCAAGCTCAGGAATGGTCCAGGTCTTGTACATGTGTTTCTCCCCCTTGTATTTCTTGTAGGTCATGATGTTTTCAATGTAGTCTTTTCTTAAGGACTCATCTGCCCTTTCTGAAATTTTCTGACATACATTTTTAGCAAAACGCTCCATAGCATTGACCTGTGAGAGTAAAAACTGATAGTTTTGTTGAAATTCTCTATCAGATTTCCCTTTTCAGTGTTTTATTGCAATATCCTCTGCTTGTTTGGCTTTGAGTTTCAAGTATTCTTCAATATTTTTAGGCCTGGGATAATTTGCAATTGATGGCAAACTCCTTTTGGCTGGGTCATCTTCATAAAAAAAGGATTTGATTTCTTCTCTGACTGCAATGAGTTCCAGAGGAAATGAGACACCAGCAGGAGGTAGTGATTTTATAATTTGAGCTGAAGAGAGAGGTATGGGTTTTGAAATAGTGACAAGTGACAGGGATTTTGAAGATGTTGGTGAAGGAGATGTGTCATCATCTTTTAAAATTAGCCTTCTCCTTTTTGTAGGAGGGACTGATGATGTTTTGGATGGAACAGTGGTGGTAGATGTAGTGGCAGTGGATTGTGATTGACTAACAGCTGTTGAAACAACTGGTGTTTCAACCACTGTTGTCATTACAACAGATGTTATAACATCTGCTGTCTTCTGCTGTATGTCAGCAGGTGTTGTTTTTGGTGGTAATGATGGTAAAAAAGTGGATGTTGTGTGTGTTGAAGTGGTGTGTGTTGATGGAACAACTGTTTGGCAAGCAGTAGTTTTTGTAACTCCTATTGCATCAGCTGTTTTGTATGGTGGTTTTTGAGCAGACTTTGAACGTCTGGTTGGAATGGATTTGGGTTGCCTCACTTTTCTAGTAGACTTCTTCTTTTCCTCAACAGGATTTTCATGATCCTTTGACCCAGAAGTACCCTGATCTGGATAATCCATTCTGTCTACCCTGGCTTTCCTTTTGGCCTCTCTATCCCTTTTTACACTTGCAACTGCTTCTTCTAGTGCATTTGTTGTCACATCAATTTTCTTGCTGCCATCTGGCAAAGGGATCTTTTTGGTCATGTTTGAATTTTCTGGTTCAAGATAGAGACCATCCTATATACCCTTCTTTTTCCACTCCTTAATTTTCTCCCCCTTTTTGGCATTATCTTCTGGGAGTTGATAAATATAGCATACTTTTGGAGGAGCAGTGCCAGTGGTGTGCAAGATCTGAGTTTTGAGAGCCTTTAAATCAGCCTGAGTGTTCTTGAACCTTGACTCCATTGCATTTCTCAGCTGTTGAACATGTTTTTCATGTTGCTGATCTGCTAGTTTTGCTTGTTGATGGAGAAAAGGTTGAAATAACTTCCAGAGCTCATTTGGAGCAGATCCCCTTTGTGGAGCAGGTGCTTGAGATGGAACAGCTGTTGATTGTACCTTCTGAACTTGTAACACCTGTTGTAGCATATCTTTGAGTTCTGCAACAGAGTTATCAAGTTTTTCAATGCGATCCGTCAATTTCTGGTACTTTAAACCATCACCCAAGTTAATGGGATCATCTGATTTCCCACTAGCAGTGGTTTTAACAGTGGTAGATATAGGGAGTATACTCCAAACATTAACCACTGATGCCCCTTTTTCTTGGTACTGGGGTCTTCTTCCTTCAACACTTGACAACCTTTTGATGTTGCCAGTAGGATAAATAAATCCACTGGTGGTTGGCAGAGGTGCTATAAAAGGAATTGCCTCCAAGGAAGTCTTATTAATGTAACCACTGTCCAAATGTAACCCAGTGGGTGTAACACTTGTAGTGGCTGCTTCACTTGGATTACCACCAAGAGTTACTTGTAACTCAAGGGGTGTAACCTCCTCAGGTTGTGTTGGTGGGTTAGCAAAGATTGATACATCAGACCCAGTCAGTTGTTGAGGTATATTCTCATTAGTAGGTGATTGAGAAGGACTGGTTAATGCCTGGTTCAAATCAATTGCATCCAACAGTGGTTTTATTGGTGAGGGAATTGTGGATGTGATGATTTGTGTAGAAAAATGATGTGTCCCGGTCATTGGACTGTGGATGATAGAAACGAGTGTTTCCAGAGCATCATGATGTGGAGACCCTATTTGTACAACCTGTTCTTTTTGTGAAGAAGCAGGAGGAGTTGTGGTTATGGTTTGAGATATTTGTACCAACTGCTGTGAGGAAGTAGCAGCAGTGGTTTCTTGTGACATTTGTGTTGTCACAGGCAGGGGCTCTGGTATCTCATCCTCCAGAGTTGCCTTTTTGATGGGTTTTGTAGGTTTTTGAGTTTTTCTTTTTGTTGGCTTTTTGGTGATTTTAGGTGTGGGTTTCAAAATAGTTGTGCTGCTGCTTTGATCACCTTGAGCAGTGGGCTCAGCAGCAGATACCTGAGGAGCAGTTGTAACTGCTAAAATCTGCTCAGGCACCTCTGCTTGTGTTTTGCTAGGTGCTAACATCCTTGAAAAAGTTTCAGTTGTTAAACTGTTTATTTTAGTAGAATCACCTTGGTTTATTACAGTTAAATCATCCTTACTGAATTTCTTTGAAAAATAGTAACTCAAAAACCTTGGAAACAGTAAGAATGATTTTGTTTCAACATTATTAACCAAATCTTTAAAAATTTCCCGAGAATACTTAAAATTTTCTCCTTGAAGAATAGCATATCCCAGATTTTGAATCTTTAAAGGGATTTCATTGAAAGAAGTGGTTTTGTTTGAAACATATAGTAGGAGGGTATGAAATAAAAATCTGGTTGCAGAAGGAAAATAACCTTTTTCTAAGGTAATTTTCTTCATCATTGTGGCTTCATACCCTCGCTCAATGAAGTCAGTTTGCAACTCGTTTTTAGTGAAAGAAATTTTACGTTCTTGATCATCGAGTTGAAAGACCTCTGAAATGGATTGTGGCGTGATTTGAACAGCTTTACCCTTTATAGAAGAGTTGATGGTGGTTGCAGTGTCTCCTTGTTTTTCAAGGGTTGCATTTTTCCAGAACTCCCTTTGGGTTGCCAAATAGATTTGTGCATCGGCGGTGAACAAAGTTTTGTACTTTGATTTTGCCATGAGATCAATGATGGAATCGAAAACTTTGGTGGTTCCTGGTTTTGTGAGAAGACCCAGGAGATTGTGAGATGGTTTATGTGGAATTTCAGTGGAGATTGCCTTTTGAGAGGCTGTTTTCGATGATGATTTGGATGAGGGTTTTGCAGATTTCTTTGATTTTGTCATTTTGAGGATGATTGATCAAAGAAATTTGTGAAGAAATGAGATGAAAAACTGCTTTGAGAAGAGAATTTTTTAAGAATTCAATTCGACAGTAAAACCCTGTTTTGATGGTGAGTGGGGGATTTTATAGGGAAGAAAGTGAATGCTGAGGTGGCAGCCGTTACAAAAAAATCTGACCAATATGTACTGCCCACGTGACAACCCCTGTTGAAAATGAAGGACAATACTTTTTGTGAAAGTGACTGATGAAGGCAGTGGTATGAAAGCAGTGGATGATTTGCACTATCAGTGGATATCATATCAGTGGATAAGACACTGCTTTTGAACAGCAGAGTTTATCAAAGGAATGAGAGAGCAGGGGTTGACTTTCAGCAGTGGACAGACTTTTGAAAGAAGCAGACTTTTGAACAATCAGTGGTTAATGGCAGACTTTTAAGGATTTTAATGAAAAAATTCCATTTTTAGCTATTTTTAAGGATGGAGTTTTGATTTTCTGAAAACATTTTGTTGCTTTTATTTATAGAAAAACAAGATGTTGCTTGTTATTCCATGTTCAGCATCCCAATCCTAGAGACCAAGCTTTCAAAAGTGGTTGTATCAAGTGCTTTTGTGAGCACATCAGCCAGCTGGTCTTTAGTTGGGACATGATGTAGAAAAATCAAACCTTTTTCATAGCAATCCCTCACAAAGTGATGTCTGATGTCAATGTGTTTGGTGGTTGAGTGGGAAACTGGATTTTTAATGATATTTTCTGCTGCCTGACTGTCCAACATGAGAGGTGTCTTTAAAGCAGTGATACCAAAATCCAGCAACTGATTTTGAAGCCATAGGAGTTGGGCTGTACAGCTTGCAGCAGCAATGTATTCAGCTTCAGCAGTGGATGTTGAAACAGCTGCTTGCTTTTTGCTTTGCCATGAAACTAAGCAATCACCTAGAAACTGGCACCCTCCTGATGTGGACTTCCTTGTGGTGTGACATCCAGTAAAGTCACTGTCTGAGATACCTGAAAGCTTGATGTTCCCATTAGCTGGATACCAGATACCAAGTGTGGGAGCACCTTTTATGTATCTGAAGATCCTTTTTACAGCAATGAGATTTGATTTTCTGGGAGCTGATTGACTTCTTGCACAGACACATGTTGCAAACATGATGTCTGGTCTAGATGCAGTTAGGTACAATAAAGACCCAATCATGCTTCTATAAAGTGTTTGATCAATCAGCTCATCCTTTTCATCAGACATGACCAGCTTATTTGTTGCCATGGGTGTGCTGCATGGTTTACAATCATTCATATCAAATTTGGTTAAAAGTTCTTTAGCATATTTGTTTTGATGGATGAAAGTTCCATTTTGCAATTGCTGTACTTGGAGACCAAGAAAGCATTGCAGCTCACCCATAGCACTCATTTCAAACTCAGCTGTCATGAGTTCTCTAAACTCTTCACACATTGAATTACATGTGCTTCCAAAAATAATGTCATCCACATAAATCTGGACAATCATTAAATCCTTCCCTTTCCATTTTAAAAACAGTGTTTTATCAATGGTACCTCTTTTGAAACCATTTGAGAGTAGAAGTTGGAAAGAGTTTCATACTAGGCCCTTGGTGCTTGTTTCAAGCCATACAAGGCTTTGTTTAGCCTGTAGACATGATCTGGATAAAATGGATCCTCAAAACCTGGAGGTTGACAAACATACACCTCTTCTTGAATTGTACCATAGAGGAAAGCACTTTTGATATCCATTTGAAACACCTTCATATTGTGGTTGACAGCAAAGGCCAGGAACAGTCTAATGGCTTCCAATCTTGCAACAGGGGCAAATGTTTCATCATAATCAATCCCCTCTTCCTGTCTGTAACCTTGAACCACAAGCCTGGCTTTATTCTTGACAACAATACCCCTTTCATCAGTTTTGTTCTTTAAGACCCACTTTGTGCCAATGGGACTAACCTCTTCTGGCAGTGGTACAAGCTCCCATACTTGTTGTCTTTTAAACTGTTGGAGCTCCTCTTGCATGGCTTCTACCCAGCTGTTGTCTTTCAGTGCCTCTTGGTACTTGACTGGCTGATGGAGTGATAGAAAACCAGCAAAAAGACAAATGTTTTGGGTTTGGCTTCTTGTGAGCACCCCTTCATTTATGTTGCCAATGATTTGATCAGGTGGATGAGATCTCAAGAAGATTAAATCTCCTTGGTATGGTATGATGGCATTGGTTGGTGAAGGCTTCAAATGTGTATCATCTGAGCTAACCACTGCTGGGGACTTTGATGATCCAGCAGTGGCTTCAAAAGGTAGTGGAATTGGAGGTAATGAAGTGGACAACTGCTGACTTTTATCCACTGTTTGAGGACTTTTGTCAGCAGTGTTTGAGGATGTGGAAGCAGTGGTTGATGGGCTACTTTGGTCAACAACTGTTGAGGTAGCAGTGGTTGAGCTTTGACAACTGTTTTGAACAGCTGGTGCTTTTCCCTTTGTGGCAGACCTTTGAGGGATGATGATTTCATACCCATAGTCTGGTGTTGTATCCTCTGATGGACCTGCACTGTTAGTCTTGACAGAAGTATTTTCGAAAGTGAATTTTTCAAGATCAAACAGATCTGCAGGGTTTGCTGGGATTTTCATTGATGAGAGTTCATTGAACTTAACATTCAAAGTCTCCTCCACTGCCTTGGTCCGTGTATTGAACACTTTGTAGGCCTTGGCAGTGGTTGAGTATCCCAGATGATAACCACAATCAATTTTGGCTGCAAATTTTGAAATGGAATCTTTTAAGTTCAAAATAAAACATGGGCAGCCAAACACTTTGAAATATGAGATCAGTGGTTTAATTTTATACAGAATTTCATAGGCAGTCTTTTTGTGCCTGGGGTTTATTAAAACTCTGTTCTGAACATAGCAAGCAGTGTTTACTGCCTCTGCCCAGAAAGTTAATGGCAAACCTGAATCTGCAAGCATGGTTCTGGCAGCCTCAATCAGAGTTCTGTTCTTCCTTTCCACTACCCCATTTTGCTCTGGTGTTCTTGGGATGTTGTACTGCCTTACAATCCCTTTCTTCACACAGAAGGCATCCAACTCCCTATTTTTGAATTCTGTGCCATTGTCACTCCTGAAGCTTTTCACTGGAAGGTCAAATTGCTTTTCAACCTGTATTACAAAGTCTTGCAAAATGCCTGCAGTTTCATCTTTTGAGTGCAAAAAGAAAGTCCATGTGAACCTAGAAAAGTCATCAACAATAACCAAACAATATCTTTTCTTTTTGAGGCTCATGACTTGAACTGGGCCAAACAAATCCATGTGTAGCATTTGCAAACACTGGGTTGTTTTGGACTCTTCAATGGACTTGTAAGAACTTTTATGTTGGCTTTTGTGGAACTCTTGGATCTTTCTTTCTAAGTTCCTCTAATCTTTTATAAGTTGCCCTGACTCTATCTTCTCCCCACTTTGACACTGAATTCTTTGACCCATAATCTGTTGTAATCAGCTCCTCTTTCATTCTCCTCAACTCTAGCATCTTTTCAGCTTCAAATTGTTTGAATCTTTCAGGAGGAGTCTGCTTGACCTTATTTTTTATCATGTCTTGAATCCTGGCTGCTTCTTTTTCAAGCTCAGGAATGGTCCAGGTCTTGTACATGTGTTTCTCCCCCTTGTATTTCTTGTAGGTCATGATGTTTTCAATGTAGTCTTTTCTTAAGGACTCATCTGCCCTTTCTGAAATTTTCTGACATACATTTTTAGCAAAACGCTCCATAGCATTGACCTGTGAGAGTAAAAACTGATAGTTTTGTTGAAATTCTCTATCAGATTTCCCTTTTCAGTGTTTTATTGCAATATCCTCTGCTTGTTTGGCTTTGAATTTCAAGTATTCTTCAATATTTTTAGGCCTGGGATAATTTGCAATTGATGGCAAACTCCTTTTGGCTGGGTCATCTTCATAAAAAAAGGATTTGATTTCTTCTCTGACTGCAATGAGTTCCAGAGGAAATGAGACACCAGCAGGAGGTAGTGATTTTATAATTTGAGCTGAAGAGAGAGGTATGGGTTTTGACATGTCAACAACATAAACATTGCCACTTCTTTGAGCAACAAGTTTAGTTTGACCAGTTTTGATTATTGCTTCAATCTTTTTGACAATTTCTGGTCCAACAATCCTACAACAATCTTTTGTGAAGAATGACCCAAAACCCTTGTCACTCATTTGGGACACACTCAGAAGGTTGAATTTTAGATTGTCTATTAGATTGACATTTTCAAATTTTACTTTTCCATACTCCACTGTACCCGACCCCAGAACTTTTCCTTTACTATTATTCCCAAAGGATATATCACCCCCTCCATGGATTTTAAAGTCTTTGAGGAGGGCTTTACATCCTGTCATGTGCCTGGAGCCTCCACTATCTACATACCAAAGACTATCAAAGCATGCAGAAGCTCCCTGCACATGAAGTAAAAGGATTAGTTCATTAAGGTCTCCAAAGCCAACAAGGCTTTGGATGGGGTCTCAACAG
Source organism: Helianthus tuberosus (assembly GCA_030545235.1). Classification (NCBI taxonomy): domain Eukaryota; kingdom Viridiplantae; phylum Streptophyta; class Magnoliopsida; order Asterales; family Asteraceae; genus Helianthus; species Helianthus tuberosus. The sequence goes on along the minus strand of CM060414.1, from coordinate 172,388,623 downwards.
TGTCTGGGATGGATGCAGAATGATGGACAGTGATTAGGTCAGGGGTTTGAACTATTTTAGGACAGTTCTTCTCTAACCACTGTTGTGGGTCCTGACCAATCATCTGCTGATAACCAAAAGGATGCTTGTTCACTTTGGGTTTAGAGGGCCTTTTGTAGGCCTCATAAACGTGTGGAATCCTTTGGTAAGACTGTTTTTCTCTGCCTTTTCTGAACTGATTGGCAGGGGGTGCATCAGTAACCTGAACATCTCTTTTGACAGATGTTTGGTTCAGCTGTTTTGTAACAGCTGTTTGAACTGGCACAAACAGTGGTTGTTTCTTGGTGAACTTGACAGATGATGAGGATGATGATGATGGACTCAAGGATGTTTTAGCCATGTACTCATTCTTTTTCACATCAAAGTTTTTGAGGTACACACATGCTTGAGTTTTGTGGTTTGTTTTACCACAGACAATGCAGCTTTCTGCTGAAACAATGACACTTGTCTTGTTTAAATCATAAGCTTTCAAGTGGAAACAGTCTTTTGTTAGATGATTCCTTTTTTCACATAATTCACAAAACAAGTTGTCAATTTTTTCTTTCTTCTTTCTCTTTTCAGACTCCTTTGCAGCAGAGGTTTTAACCACTCTTGGGATGTCCTTGAGAGGTATGACTTTAGCTTTTGGAGCTTTAACACCATCAGTTGATGTAAAGTCCATTGGCTTGAAATTTTCAAGAATATCACACTCGTCAGACCAGGTAGGTTTAAACTGATATTTTTCAAGTTCTTCAAAAGTTGAGGAACTCCTTGTTCTGCCAAGTGTGATTTTGTTACCAAGTTTGTCAGTGATTTTCACTTCTTGGCCATTCTTGTTTGTGGGGATGAACTCAGTGGTTACATCAGTGTTTTGAACAGATTTTTCACAAGCAATGTGTTCATCATCATATTTTCTATACCCAACCCCAAATTTCACATTACTTTCAATCTGTTTAGCAAGCATCACCTCATATCCTCTGCAGGATTCTACCCATCGTTCACAAGTAATCTGGGTGGATTCCAACTCCTTTTTGCAACTTTGGTATTTTTATACCATAGTTTGAAGTTGGGTTTTGGTGATGCTTTGCTCTTCTTTTAGACAGCTGATTTCTTTTTCCTTTTCAGTCAATTTGTTTTTAAGTTCTTTTAAAGACCTTTCAAATTTGACCTCATCAGACAAGATTTTATCCCGAAGGTTTTCATTCACCTCTTTGATGTTAGCAAAAGCAATTATGCAATTGTCAGAACACAGTTTTTCAAGAACTTGAGGAGATACCTTGGCAGCTGCCATCATTGCACAATCACATTGATGATCTTCATCATCATCAGCTTTTACCTTCTTTTCACTAGCCTTTTCTTCTTTCTCTTCTTCTTTGTCCTCTATGGACCATGGATCTGTCATTGGTTCAATCAGGGTACCTGAACTTTCTCCCAACAGTATTTCATCAGCCACTGCAGTAACCACTGCTTCAGTCACCTCTTCCACTGTTTCAAAGCACTGCTGTTCCTCCTCAGCTTCAACCCCCTCCTGTATTGACTCTAGTGCCATCAAACAAAACTCATCATGTGAAGAATCATTAGAAGCATAGAGTGCAAAATTTTCATCACTAAGATCATCAGGCATACTGCTCCAGTCAACAAACCCTTGAGTGAAAAAAACTTTCTTGATCTGGTTGTGCTGCTGCTGGAGCAGTGGTTTGAGGTGCAACAGGTTGCACTTGTACCTGTGGAGCAGGGGTTTGAACATATTGGATTTGTGGAACAGTAGTTTGGACATAATGTACTGGCACAGGGGCAGCAGCATAGTGAGCAGTGTTCACTTGAGCTGCTGGGGCATATTGGGCATAGTGCACAGTGCTTTGGTTTTGAGGTCTAGGATTTGAGCTAGGATGAGTAATTATGGGACCAGTAGTTTGACTCCTACATTCTCTAGCGAAATGACCCAACCTATTACACTTGTAGCACTTGATTTTTGATTTATCCAACCCAACCCTTAGATTCCCATGCAAACCTGGGAATTTTCGCCCTGTTCTTTTGTAAAATTTGCTAGTTCTAACACTTAGCAGAGCCAGTTGGTGCAGAATGTCCATTTCCTCTAAGTCAGTGGGATCAAAATGTTGTAAATCATTGAGTTCAAAGCTTAGATTATCTGACATCTGGTTTTCGTTAGCAGTGAATGCATAACTTGCAGAGTGAGGATCAGGGTTGTTGAAATTTGCACTAGCAGTTATGTCAATGAAGTGATCATAACCTTGGTCCTTACCACTTCTCCCAGATTCTTCTTGACCAAGAAGAGCAGTATTACCGAAAGTGTAATCATCGGTAACTTTTCCTGACTCTTGTAACCTCCTTTTCTGGTTCAACTCCCTTTCGTAGGTCAGGAGTCGACCATGGAGTTGGGTCAAGGTCAGATCCTTGAATTCAGGTGAGTTTCGGGTGACAAAAGCTATAGTGTCCCATTTTTCTGGCAGTGACCTGAGGAACCTGCTATTTTGAGTTGAGTTTGTAAAAGTGGTGTTAACAAGCCTCAGTTCACTGATGAGACAACTAAAACGCTCAAATTGTTGCGTTAGTGATTCACCTTTAACGTAGCAAAATGTTTCATACTGTTGGTTCAGGATTTCCCTATTGTTTTCTATGACTTCTTCAGTTCCACCAAACTGTTCCTTAAGTGCGTCCCATAACTCTTTGGCACTGTTACAGTGTAACAGTCCAGTATATATCTCATTAGGCAGCGCTGATGCTATGATGCTAAAAGCCTTAGCATCTAGTTCGATCTTTTGAAAGTCGGTTTCGGTATAATTTTCAACTGGTTTTGGAACGAACTTTTTAGCATCTTCAGCGCTTGGCACTGAAGGAACATGGGGACCATAAATGACAGACCTCCAACAACCTGTGCTTTGTTGAGCGAGGATGTGACCCATCCTCCTCTGCCAGATGTTGTACTCATTTCTCTTTAGCATAGGTGGTTTAAAAAGCGAGCCGATGTTGTTTTTATCATCCTGAGATTGTGACGTCATTCTTGTTGTTTTACAGACACTGAGAAATCAACTTTAATGGTGATTAATCCTTGCTCTGTTTTTCAACGGACGAACAAATGATCAGTATCAACTATTATGAGCTGAACTATTTACGTCAAAATGATTGTTAAATCAAATTTGACTGTCCAAGCTCTGATACCAATTGTTGGATCTGAGTTTCTTTTTTATTGTATTTTCGTTTGAAATTAAGATGGAAATGAAAGAGTTGTGCAGCGGAATTATAATGAAAACAAACTTTGCATACAATCAAACGAGAGTAATACTTTTATCAAACATCTTTACACAATGAATCGAAATATTGAATTTGTTTCAACACCGATTACAATGATTGATGAATGAATGCAAACTCCCCCTCAGCCAGAGCTCAGTAGTTTGTTCGTGCAAAGAAGACGATGTGGTGAAAGAGCTAATAGAAACTTACAAAGTACTGAACTATTTATAGGCACTTGCAAATCACTGAGCATCTTAGCTGACGTCACCATGAAAGTGACATCTAACCTCCTAACAAACTCTAACCACTGATCTATACAAACGCTGATGTACTAACTACTGCTATTACATTTCTTTACATAAAAGACACTTAAACAGCTGCTGTAACCTTCCACTGCTGTGAACCCAGCAGTGTCTGTCCGGATCAGCAATACTTGACTCAAGGCAGTAGATTGAGTCAGCAGAGCTTTGGTCTTCCATAAGTCTTTGACATTGGTCAGTAGATGCAAAGCAGCAGTTGTAGGTCAGCACTTAGTAAGATCAGCAGATAGGAGGTCAGTAGATACAAAACCACTTTCAAGGGGAGAGATTTGCATGAACTAACTGTAATCGTCTGCTTATTCTGGATTCACTGCTCTGATCCAGTTTTGGCTTTAATTATCTGTACCTCTGATAGGGTTCAATCCCAACATTCCTTAAATTGTAGCCATTTGTTGAGTGTTTTTTTTTTTGTGGCTAATCCGCATATATATCACCATTGCCCTTGATTTTCTTGACTGTATATCTCTTAAATATCAACATATACACGTGTGATTTAGTTTACGAAGATATTTCAATGACGAGAACCTCGATCTGAGAGTAAAAAAGGCGTAAGGTTCACAATGGTGTAAAATTAAAATGGGATATACTGGGCTAGGATTCGAGTTACATGAACAAGGGCCAAACCAACCACCCATAAATCGAATCGTCGAGCAAAAACACTTGACAACCTCCTAGAAGCAGCTTTTCTTGCCACCAGACCTTTCTCTATCAATTAGGAATCTGATGTCGTTATTAAATACATTCCGTAAATTGTAGGCATTTGTTGAGTGTTTTTTGTTGGGTGTCTAATCCGCATATATATCACCATTGCCCTTGATTTTCTTGACTTTCTATCTCTTAAATATCAACATATACATGTGTGATTTAGTTTACGAAGATTTTTCAATGCCGAGAACCTCGATCAGAGAGTAAAAAAGGCGTAAGGTTCACAATGGTGTAAAATTAAAATGGGATATACCGGGATAGGATTCGAGTTACAGGAAGAAGGGCCAAACTAACCACCCAAGAATGCAATCGTCGAGCGAAAACTCTTGACAACCTCCTAGAAGCAGCTTTTCTTGCCACCAGACCTTTCTCCATCAATTAGGAATCTGATGCCGTCACAAAACACATTCCTTAAATTGTAGCCATTTGTTGAGTGTTTTTTCTTGTGTCTAATCCACATATATATCACCATTGCCCTTGATTTTCTTGACGGTATATCTATTAAATATCAACATATACACGTGTGATTTAGTTTACGAAGATTTTTCAATTCCGAGAACCTCGATCAGAGAGAAAAAAAGGCGTAAGGTTCACAATAGTGTAAAATTAAAATGCGATATACCGGGCTAGGATTCGAGTTACAGGAACAAGGGCCAAACCAACCACCCAACAATGGAATTGTCGAGCGAAAACACTTTACAACCTCCTAGAAGCAGCTTTTCTTGCCACCTGACCTTTCTCCATCAATTAGGAATCTGATGCCGTCACTAAACACATTCCGTAAATTGTAGGCATTTGTTGAGTGTTTTTTGTTGGGTGTCTAATCCGCATATATATCACCATTGCCCTTGATTTTCTTGACTGTATATCTCTTAAATATCAACATATACACGTGTGATTTAGTTTACGAAGATTTTTCAATGCCGAGAACCTCGATCAGAGAGTAAAAAAGGCGTAAGGTTCACAATGGTGTAAAATTAAAATGGGATATATCGGCCTAGGATTCGAGTTACAGGAAGAAGGGCCAAACCAACCACCCAAGAATGCAATCGTCGAGCGAAAACACTTGACAACCTCCTAGAATTAGCTTTTCTTGCCACCAGACCTTTCTCCATCAATTAGGAATCTGATGCCGTCACAAAACACATTCCTTAAATTGTAGCCATTTGTTGAGTGTTTTTTTCTTGTGTCTAATCCGCATATATATCACCATTGCCCTTGATTTTCTTGACTGTATATCTCTTAAATATCAACATATACATGTGTGATTTAGTTTACGAAGATTTTTCTATGCCGAGAACCTCGATCAGAGAGTAAAAAAGGCGTAAGGTTCACAATGGTGTAAAATTAAAATGGGATATACCGGGCTAGGATTCGAGTTACAGGAACAAGGGACAAACCAACCACCTAAGAATTGAATCCTCGAGCGAAAACACTTGACAACCACCTAGAAGCAACTTTTCTTGCCACCAGACCTTTCTCCATCAATTAGGAAATCTGATGCCGTCAATAAACACATACCTTAAATTGTAGCCATTTGTTGAGTGTTTTTTTTTTGTGTCTAATCCGCATATATATCACCATTGCCCTTGATTTTCTTGACTGTATATCTCTTAAATATCAACATATACACGTGTGATTTAGTTTACGAAGATTTTTCAATGCCGAGAACCTCGATCTGAGAGTAAAAAAGGCGTAAGGTTCACAATGGTGTAAAATTAAAATGGGATATACCGGGCTAGGATTCGAGTTACATGAACAAGGGCCAAACCAACCACCCATAAATGGAATCGTCGAGCGAAAACACTAGATAACCTCCTAGAAGCAGCTTTTCTTGCAACCAGACCTTTCTCCATTAATTAGGAATCTGATGCCGTCACTAAACACATTCCTAAAATTGTAGGCATTTGTTGAGTGTTTTTTGTTGGGTGTCTAATCCGCATATATATCACCATTGCCCTTGATTTTCTTGACTGTATATCTCTTAAATATCAACATATACACGTGTGATTTAGTTTACGAAGAGTTTTCAATTCCGAGAACCTCGATCAGAGAGAAAAAATGGCGTAAGGTTCACAATGATGTAAAATTAAAATGCGATATACCGGGCTAGGATACGAGTTACAGGAACAAGGGCCAAACCAACCACCCAACAATGGAATTGTCGAGCGAAAACACTTGACAACCTCCTAGAAGCAGCTTTTCTTGCCACCTGACCTTTCTCCATCAATTAGGAATCTGATGCCGTCACTAAACACATTTCTTAAATTGTAGGCATTTGTTGAGTGTTTTTTTTTGGGTGTCTAATCTGCATATATATCACCATTGCCCTTGATTTTCTTGACTGTATATCTCTTAAATATCAACATATACACGTGTGATTTAGTTTACGAAGATTTTTCAATGCCGAGAAACTCGATCAGAGAGTAAAAAAGGCGTAAGGTTCACAATGGTTTAAGATTAAAATGTGATATACCGGGCTAGGATTCGAGTTACAGGAACAAAGGCCAAACCAACCACCCAAGAATGGAATCGTCGAGCAAAAACACTTGACAACCTCCTAGAAGCAGCTTTTCTTGCCACCAGACCTTTCTCTATCAATTAGGAATCTGATGTCGTTATTAAATACATTCCTTGAATTGTAGCCATTTGTTGAGTGTTTTTTTTTTGTCTAATCCACATATATATCACCATTGCCCTTGATTTTATTGACTATATATCTGTTAAATATCAACATATACACGTGTGATTTAGTTTACGAAGATTTTTCAATGCCGAGAACCTCGATCAGAGAGAAAAAAGGCGTAAGGTTCACAATGGTGTAAAATTAAAATGGGATATATCGGGCTAGGATTCGAGTTATAGGAACAAGGGCCAAACCACCCACCCAAGAATGGAATCGTCGAGCGAAAACACTTGACAACCTCCTAGAAGCAGCTTTTTTTACCACCAGACCTTTCTCCATCAATTAGGAATCTAATGCCGTCACTAAACACATTCCTTAGATTGTAGGCATTTGTTGAGTATTTTTTTTTGTGTCTGATCCGCATATATATCACTATTGCCCTTGATTTTCTTGATTGTATATCTATTAAATATCAACATATACACGTGTGATTTAGTTTACGAAGATTTTTCAATGAATAGAACCTCGATCAGAGAGAAAAAAAGGCGTAAGGTTCACAATGGTGTAAAATTAAAATGGGATATACCGGGCTAGAATTCGAGTTACAGGAACAGGGGCCAAACCAACCATCCAAGAATGGAATCGTCGAGCGAAAACAATTGACAACCTCCTAGAAGTAGCTTTTCTTGCTACCAGACCTTTCTCCATCAATTAGGAATCTTATGCCGTCACAAAAAACATTCCTTAAATTGTAGGCATTTGTTGAATGTTTTTTGTTGGGTGTCTAATCCGCATATATATCACCATTGCCCTTGATTTTCTTGACTGTATATCTCTTAAATATCAACATATACATGTGTGATTTAGTTTTCGAAGATTTTTCAATGCCGAGAACCTCGATCAGAGAGTAAAAAAGGCGTCAGGTTCACAATGGTGTAAAATTAAAATGGGATATACCGGGCTAGGATTCGAGTTACAGGAACAAGGGACAAACCAACCACATAAGAATGGAATCCTCGAGCGAAAACACTTGACAACCACCTAGAAGCAGCTTTTCTTGCCACCAGACCTTTCTCCATCAATTAGGAAATCTGATGCCGTCAATAAACACATACCTTAAATTGTTGCCATTTGTTGAGTGTTTTTTTTTTGTGTCTAATCCGCATATATATCACCATTGCCCTTGATTTTCTTGACTGTATATCTCTTAAATATCAACATATACACGTGTGATTTAGTTTACGAAGATTTTTCAATGCCGAGATCCTCGATCTGAGAGTAAAAAAGGCGTAAGGTTCACAATGGTGTAAAATTAAAATGGGATATACCGGGCTAGGATTCGAGTTACATGAACAAGGGCCAAACCAACCACCCATAAATGGAATCGTCGAGCGAAAACACTAGACAACCTCCTAGAAGCAGCTTTTCTTGCAACCAGACCTTTCTCCATCAATTAGGAATCTGATGCCGTCACTAAACACATTCCTAAAATTATAGGCATTTGTTGAGTGTTTTTTGTTGGGTGTCTAACCCGCATATATATCACCATTGCCCTTGATTTTCTTGACTGTATATCTCTTAAATATCAACATATACACGTGTGATTTAGTTTACGAAGATTTTTCAATTCCGAGAACCTCGATCAGAGAGAAAAAATGGCGTAAGGTTCACAATGATGTAAAATTAAAATGCGATATACCGGGCTAGGATACGAGTTACAGGAACAAGGGCCAAACCAACCACCCAACAATGGAATTGTCGAGCGAAAACACTTGACAACCTCCTAGAAGTAGCTTTTCTTGCCACCTGACCTTTCTCCATCAATTAGGAATCTGATGCTGTCACTAAACACATTCCTTAAATTGTAGGCATTTGTTGTGTGTTTTTTGTTGGGTGTCTAATCTGCATATATATCACCATTGCCCTTGATTTTCTTGACTGTATATCTCTTAAATATCAACATATACACGTGTGATTTAGTTTACGAAGATTTTTCAATGCCGAGAAACTCGATCAGAGAGTAAAAAAGGCGTAAGGTTCACAATGGTTTAAGATTAAAATGTGATATACCGGGCTAGGATTCGAGTTACAGGAACAAAGGCCAAACCAACCACCCAAGAATGGAATCGTCGAGCAAAAACACTTGACAACCTCCTAGAAGCAGCTTTTCTTGCCACCAGACATTTCTCTATCAATTAGGAATCTGATGTCGTTATTAAATACATTCCTTGAATTGTAGCCATTTGTTGAGTGTTTTTTTTTTGTCTAATCCACATATATATCACCATTGCCCTTGATTTTATTGACTGTATATCTGTTAAATATCAACATATACACGTGTGATTTAGTTTACGAAGATTTTTCAATGCCGAGAACCTCGATCAGAGAGAAAAAAAGGCGTAAGGTTCACAATGGTGTAAAATTAAAATGGGATATACCGAGCTAGGATTCGAGTTACATGAACAAGGGCCAAACCAACCATCCAAGAATGGAATCGTCGAGCGAAAACACTTGACAACCTCCTAGAAGCAGCTTTTCTTGCTACCAGACCTTTCTCCATCAATTAGGAATCTTATGCCGTCACAAAAAACATTCCTTAAATTGTAGGCATTTGTTGAATATTTTTTGTTGGGTGTCTAATCCGCATATATATCACCATTGCCCTTGATTTTCTTTACTGTATATCTCTTAAATATCAACATATACATGTGTGATTAAGTTTACGAAGATTTTTCTATGCCGAGAACTTCGATCAGAGAGTAAAAAAGGCGTAAGGTTCACAATGGTGTAAAATTAAAATGGGATATATCGGGCTAGGATTCGTGTTATAGGAACAAGGGCCAAACCACCCACCCAAGAATGGAATCGTCGAGCGAAAACACTTGACAACCTCCTAGAAGCAGCTTTTTTTACCACCAGACCTTTCTCCATCAATTAGGAATCTAATGCCGTCACTAAACACATTCCTTAGATTGTAGGCATTTGTTGAGTATTTTTTTTTTGTGTCTGATCCGCATATATATCACTATTGCCCTTGATTTTCTTGATTGTATATCTATTAAATATCAACATATACACGTGTGATTTAGTTTACGAAGATTTTTCAATGAATAGAACCTCGATCAGAGAGAAAAAAAGGCGTAAGGTTCACAATGGTGTAAAATTAAAATGGGATATACCGGGCTAGAATTCGAGTTACAGGAACAAGGGCCAAACCAACCATCCAAGAATGGAATCGTCGAGCGAAAACAATTGACAACCTCCTAGAAGTAGCTTTTCTTGCTACCAGACCTTTCTCCATCAATTAGGAATCTTATGCCGTCACAAAAAACATTCCTTAAATTGTAGGCATTTGTTGAATGTTTTTTGTTGGGTGTCTAATCCGCATATATATCACCATTGCCCTTGATTTTCTTGACTGTATATCTCTTAAATATCAACATATACATGTGTGATTTAGTTTACGAAGATTTTTCAATGCCGAGAACCTCGATCAGAGAGTAAAAAAGGCGTAAGGTTCACAATGGTGTAAAATTAAAATGGGATATACCGGGCTAGGATTCGAGTTACAGGAACAAGGGACAAACCAACCACCTAAGAATGGAATCCTCGAGCGAAAACACTTGACAACCACCTAGAGGCAGCTTTTCTTGCCACCAGACCTTTCTCCATCAATTAGGAAATCTGATGCCGTCAATAAACACATACCTTAAATTGTAGCCATTTGTTGAGTGTTTTTTTTTGTGTCTAATCCGCATATATATCACCATTGCCCTTGATTTTCTTGACTGTATATCTCTTAAATATCAACATATACACGTGTGATTTAGTTTACGAAGATTTTTCAATGCCGAGATCCTCGATCTGAGAGTAAAAAAGGCGTAAGGTTCACAATGGTGTAAAATTAAAATGGGATATACCGGGCTAGGATTCGAGTTACATGAACAAGGGCCAAACCAACCACCCATAAATGGAATCCTCGAGCGAAAACACTTGACAACCTCCTAGAAGCAGCTTTTCTTGCAACCAGACCTTTCTCCATCAATTAGGAATCTGATGCCGTCACTAAACACATTCCTAAAATTGTAGGCATTTGTTGAGTGTTTTTTGTTGGGTGTCTAATCCGCATATATATCACCATTGCCCTTGATTTTCTTGACTGTATATCTCTTAAATATCAACATATACACGTGTGATTTAGTTTACGAAGATTTTTCAATTCCGAGAACCTCGATCAGAGAGAAAAAATGGCGTAAGGTTCACAATGATGTAAAATTAAAATGCGATATACCGGGCTAGGATACGAGTTACAGGAACAAGGGCCAAACCAACCACCCAACAATGGAATTGTCGAGCGAAAACACTTGACAACCTCCTAGAAGTAGCTTTTCTTGCCACCTGACCTTTCTCCATCAATTAGGAATCTGATGCCGTCACTAAACACATTCCTTAAATTGTAGGCATTTGTTGAGTGTTTTTTGTTGGGTGTCTAATCTGCATATATATCACCATTGCCCTTGATTTTCTTGACTGTATATCTCTTAAATATCAACATATACACGTGTGATTTAGTTTACGAAGATTTTTCAATGCCGAGAAACTCGATCAGAGAGTAAAAAAGGCGTAAGGTTCACAATGGTTTAAGATTAAAATGTGATATACCGGGCTAGGATTCGAGTTACAGGAACAAAGGCCAAACCAACCACCCAAGAATGGAATCGTCGAGCAAAAACACTTGACAACCTCCTAGAAGCAGCTTTTCTTGCCACCAGACATTTCTCTATCAATTAGGAATCTGATGTCGTTATTAAATACATTCCTTGAATTGTAGCCATTTGTTGAGTGTTTTTTTTTTGTCTAATCCACATATATATCACCATTGCCCTTGATTTTATTGACTGTATATCTGTTAAATATCAACATATACATGTGTGATTTAGTTTACGAAGATTTTTCAATGCCGAGAACCTCGATCAGAGAGAAAAAAAGGCGTAAGGTTCACAATGGTGTAAAATTAAAATGGGATATACCGAGCTAGGATTCGAGTTACATGAACAAGGGCCAAACCAACCATCCAAGAATGGAATCGTCGAGCGAAAACACTTGACAACCTCCTAGAAGCAGCTTTTCTTGCTACCAGACCTTTCTCCATCAATTAGGAATCTTATGCCGTCACAAAAAACATTCCTTAAATTGTAGGCATTTGTTGAATATTTTTTGTTGGGTGTCTAATCCGCATATATATCACCATTGCCCTTGATTTTCTTTACTGTATATCTCTTAAATATCAACATATACACGTGTTATTTAGTTTACGAAGATTTTTCTATGCCGAGAACTTCGATCAGAGAGTAAAAAAGGCATAAGGTTCACAATGGTGTAAAATTAAAATGGGATATATCGGGCTAGGATTCGAGTTATAGGAACAAGGGCCAAACCACCCACCCAAGAATGGAATCGTCGAGCGAAAACACTTGACAACCTCCTAGAGGCAGCTTTTTTTACCACCAGACCTTTCTCCATCAATTAGGAATCTAATGCCGTCACTAAACACATTCCTTAGATTGTAGCCATTTGTTGAGTGTTTTTTTTTGTGTCTGATCCGCATATATATCACCATTGCCCTTGATTTTCTTGATTGTATATCTATTAAATATCAACATATACACGTGTGATTTAGTTTACGAAGATTTTTCAATGCCGAGAACCTCGATCAGAGAGTAAAAAAGGCGTAAGGTTCACAATGGTTTAAGATTAAAATGTGATATACCGGGCTAGGATTCGAGTTACAGGAACAAAGGCCAAACCAACCACCCAAGAATGGAATCGTCGAGCAAAAACACTTGACAACCTCCTAGAAGCAGCTTTTCTTGCCACCAGACATTTCTCTATCAATTAGGAATCTGATGTCGTTATTAAATACATTCCTTGAATTGTAGCCATTTGTTGAGTGTTTTTTTTTTGTCTAATCCACATATATATCACCATTGCCCTTGATTTTATTGACTGTATATCTGTTAAATATCAACATATACACGTGTGATTTAGTTTACGAAGATTTTTCAATGCCGAGAACCTCGATCAGAGAGAAAAAAAGGCGTAAGGTTCACAATGGTGTAAAATTAAAATGGGATATACCGAGCTAGGATTCGAGTTACATGAACAAGGGCCAAACCAACCATCCAAGAATGGAATCGTCGAGCGAAAACACTTGACAACCTCCTAGAAGCAGCTTTTCTTGCTACCAGACCTTTCTCCATCAATTAGGAATCTTATGCCGTCACAAAAAACATTCCTTAAATTGTAGGCATTTGTTGAATATTTTTTGTTGGGTGTCTAATCCGCATATATATCACCATTGCCCTTGATTTTCTTTACTGTATATCTCTTAAATATCAACATATACATGTGTGATTAAGTTTACGAAGATTATTCTATGCCGAGAACTTCGATCAGAGAGTAAAAAAGGCGTAAGGTTCACAATGGTGTAAAATTAAAATGGGATATATCGGGCTAGGATTCGAGTTATAGGAACAAGGGCCAAACCACCCACCCAAGAATGGAATCGTCGAGCGAAAACACTTGACAACCTCCTAGAAGCAGCTTTTTTTACCACCAGACCTTTCTCCATCAATTAGGAATCTAATGCCGTCACTAAACACATTCCTTAGATTGTAGGCATTTGTTGAGTATTTTTTTTTTGTGTCTGATCCGCATATATATCACTATTGCCCTTGATTTTCTTGATTGTATATCTATTAAATATCAACATATACACGTGTGATTTAGTTTACGAAGATTTTTCAATGAATAGAACCTCGATCAGAGAGAAAAAAAGGCGTAAGGTTCACAATGGTGTAAAATTAAAATGGGATATACCGGGCTAGAATTCGAGTTACAGGAACAAGGGCCAAACCAACCATCCAAGAATGGAATCGTCGAGCGAAAACAATTGACAACCTCCTAGAAGTAGCTTTTCTTGCTACCAGACCTTTCTCCATCAATTAGGAATCTTATGCCGTCACAAAAAACATTCCTTAAATTGTAGGCATTTGTTGAATGTTTTTTGTTGGGTGTCTAATCCGCATATATATCACCATTGCCCTTGATTTTCTTGACTGTATATCTCTTAAATATCAACATATACATGTGTGATTTAGTTTACGAAGATTTTTCAATGCCGAGAACCTCGATCAGAGAGTAAAAAAGGCGTAAGGTTCACAATGGTGTAAAATTAAAATGGGATATACCGGGCTAGGATTCGAGTTACAGGAACAAGGGACAAACCAACCACCTAAGAATGGAATCCTCGAGCGAAAACACTTGACAACCACCTAGAAGCAGCTTTTCTTGCCACCAGACCTTTCTCCATCAATTAGGAAATCTGATGCCGTCAATAAACACATACCTTAAATTGTAGCCATTTGTTGAGTGTTTTTTTTTGTGTCTAATCCGCATATATATCACCATTGCCCTTGATTTTCTTGACTGTATATCTCTTAAATATCAACATATACACGTGTGATTTAGTTTACGAAGATTTTTCAATGCCGAGATCCTCGATCTGAGAGTAAAAAAGGCGTAAGGTTCACAATGGTGTAAAATTAAAATGGGATATACCGGGCTAGGATTCGAGTTACATGAACAAGGGCCAAACCAACCACCCATAAATGGAATCCTCGAGCGAAAACACTTGACAACCTCCTAGAAGCAGCTTTTCTTGCAACCAGACCTTTCTCCATCAATTAGGAATCTGATGCCGTCACTAAACACATTCCTAAAATTGTAGGCATTTGTTGAGTGTTTTTTGTTGGGTGTCTAATCCGCATATATATCACCATTGCCCTTGATTTTCTTGACTGTATATCTCTTAAATATCAACATATACACGTGTGATTTAGTTTACGAAGATTTTTCAATTCCGAGAACCTCGATCAGAGAGAAAAAATGGCGTAAGGTTCACAATGATGTAAAATTAAAATGCGATATACCGGGCTAGGATACGAGTTACAGGAACAAGGGCCAAACCAACCACCCAACAATGGAATTGTCGAGCGAAAACACTTGACAACCTCCTAGAAGTAGCTTTTCTTGCCACCTGACCTTTCTCCATCAATTAGGAATCTGATGCCGTCACTAAACACATTCCTTAAATTGTAGGCATTTGTTGAGTGTTTTTTGTTGGGTGTCTAATCTGCATATATATCACCATTGCCCTTGATTTTCTTGACTGTATATCTCTTAAATATCAACATATACACGTGTGATTTAGTTTACGAAGATTTTTCAATGCCGAGAAACTCGATCAGAGAGTAAAAAAGGCGTAAGGTTCACAATGGTTTAAGATTAAAATGTGATATACCGGGCTAGGATTCGAGTTACAGGAACAAAGGCCAAACCAACCACCCAAGAATGGAATCGTCGAGCAAAAACACTTGACAACCTCCTAGAAGCAGCTTTTCTTGCCACCAGACATTTCTCTATCAATTAGGAATCTGATGTCGTTATTAAATACATTCCTTGAATTGTAGCCATTTGTTGAGTGTTTTTTTTTTTGTCTAATCCACATATATATCACCATTGCCCTTGATTTTATTGACTGTATATCTGTTAAATATCAACATATACATGTGTGATTTAGTTTACGAAGATTTTTCAATGCCGAGAACCTCGATCAGAGAGAAAAAAAGGCGTAAGGTTCACAATGGTGTAAAATTAAAATGGGATATACCGAGCTAGGATTCGAGTTACATGAACAAGGGCCAAACCAACCATCCAAGAATGGAATCGTCGAGCGAAAACACTTGACAACCTCCTAGAAGCAGCTTTTCTTGCTACCAGACCTTTCTCCATCAATTAGGAATCTTATGCCGTCACAAAAAACATTCCTTAAATTGTAGGCATTTGTTGAATATTTTTTGTTGGGTGTCTAATCCGCATATATATCACCATTGCCCTTGATTTTCTTTACTGTATATCTCTTAAATATCAACATATACACGTGTGATTTAGTTTACGAAGATTTTTCTATGCCGAGAACTTCGATCAGAGAGTAAAAAAGGCATAAGGTTCACAATGGTGTAAAATTAAAATGGGATATATCGGGCTAGGATTCGAGTTATAGGAACAAGGGCCAAACCACCCACCCAAGAATGGAATCGTCGAGCGAAAACACTTGACAACCTCCTAGAGGCAGCTTTTTTTACCACCAGACCTTTCTCCATCAATTAGGAATCTAATGCCGTCACTAAACACATTCCTTAGATTGTAGCCATTTGTTGAGTGTTTTTTTTTGTGTCTGATCCGCATATATATCACCATTGCCCTTGATTTTCTTGATTGTATATCTATTAAATATCAACATATACACGTGTGATTTAGTTTACGAAGATTTTTCAATGCCGAGAACCTCGATCAGAGAGAAAAAAAGGCGTAAGGTTCACAATGGTGTAAAATTAAAATGGGATATACCGGGCTAGAATTCGAGTTACAGGAACAAGGGCCAAACCAACCATCCAAGAATGGAATCGTCGAGCGAAAACAATTGACAACCTCCTAGAAGTAGCTTTTCTTGCTACCAGACCTTTCTCCATCAATTAGGAATCTTATGCCGTCACAAAAAACATTCCTTAAATTGTAGGCATTTGTTGAATGTTTTTTGTTGGGTGTCTAATCCGCATATATATCACCATTGCCCTTGATTTTCTTGACTGTATATCTCTTAAATATCAACATATACACGTGTGATTTAGTTTACGAAGATTTTTCAATGCCGAGAACCTCGATCAGAAAGTAAAAAAGGCGTAAGGTTCACAATGGTGTAAAATTAAAATGGGATATACCGGGCTAGGATTCGAGTTACAGGAACAAGGGCCAAACCAACCACCCAAGAATGGAATCGTCGAGCGAAAACACTTGACAACCTCCTAGAAGCAGCTTTTCTTCCCACCAGACCTTTCTCCATCAATTAGGAATCTGATGCCCTCACTAAACACATTCCTTAAATTGTAGCCATTTGTTGAGTGTTTTTTTTGTGTCTAATCCGCATATAGATCACCATTGCCCTTGATTTTCTTGACTGTATATCTCTTAAATATCAACATATACATGTGTGATTTAGTTTACGAAGATTTTTCTATGCCGAGAACCTCGATCAGAGAGTAAAAAAGGCGTAAGGTTCACAATGGTGTAAAATTAAAATGGGATATATCGGGCTAGGATTCGAGTTACAGGAACAAGGGCCAAACCAACCACCCAAGAATGGAATCGTCGAGCGAAAACACTTGACAACCTCCTAGAAGCGGCTTTTTTTACCACCAGACCTTTCTCCATCAATTAAGAATCTGATGCCGTCACTAAACACATTCCTTAAATTGTAGCCATTTGTTGAGTGTTTTTTTTGGTGTCTAATCCGCATATATATCACCATTGCCCTTGATTTTCTTGACTGTATATCTCTTAAATATCAACAAATACACGTGTGATTTAGTTTACGAAGATTCTTCAATGCCGAGAACCTCGATCAGAGAGTAAAAAAAGGCGTAAGGTTCACAATGGGGTAAGATTAAAATGGGATATACCGGGCTAGGATTCGAGTTACAGGAACAAGGGCCAAACCAACCACCCAAGAATGGAATCGTCGAGCGAAAACACTTGACAACCTCCTAGAAGCAGCTTTTCTTCCCACCAGACCTTTCTCCATCAATTAGGAATCCGATGCCCTCACTAAACACATTCCTTAAATTGTAGCCATTTGTTGAGTGTTTTTTTTTTGTGTCTAATCCGCATATAGATCACCATGGCCCTTGATTTTCTCGACTGTATATCTCTTAAATATCAACATATACATGTGTGATTTAGTTTACGAAGATTTTTCTATGCCCGGAACCTCGATCAGAGAGTAAAAAAGGCGTAAGGTTCACAATGGTGTAAAATTAAAATGGGATATATCGGGCTAGGATTCGAGTTACAGGAACAAGGGCCAAACCAACCACCCAAGAATGGAATCATCGAGCGAAAACACTTGACAACCTCCTAGAAGCAGCTTTTTTTACCACCAGACCTTTCTCCATCAATTAGGAATCTGATGCCGTCACTAAACACATTCCTTAGATTCTATCCATTTGTTGAGTGTTTTTTTTGTGTCTGATCAGCATATATATCACCATTGCCCTTGATTTTCTTGATTGTATATCTATTAAATACCAACATATACACGTGTGATTTAGTTTACGAAGATTTTTTCAATGCCGAGAACCTCGATCAGAGAGTAAAAAGGCGTAAGGTTCACAATGGTGTAAGATTAAAATGGGATATACCGGGCTAGGATTCGAGT
Organism: Helianthus tuberosus; assembly: GCA_030545235.1. Classification (NCBI taxonomy): domain Eukaryota; kingdom Viridiplantae; phylum Streptophyta; class Magnoliopsida; order Asterales; family Asteraceae; genus Helianthus; species Helianthus tuberosus. The sequence continues at coordinate 172,370,367 of CM060414.1, read as the reverse complement.
TACAGGAACAAGGGCCAAACCAACCACCCAAGAATGGAATCGTCATGCGAAAACACTTGGCAAGCTCCTATAAGCAGCTTTTCTTACCACCAGACCTTTCTCTATCAATTAAGAATCTGATGCCGTCACTAAACACATTCCTTAAATTGTAGCCATTTGTTGAGTGTTTTTTTTGGTGTCTAATCCGCATATATATCACCATTGCCCTTGATTTTCTTGACTGTATATCTCTTAAATATCAACAAATACACGTGTGATTTAGTTTACGAAGATTTTTCAATGCCGAGAACCTCGATCAGAGAGTAAAAAAAGGCGTAAGGTTCACAATGGGGTAAGATTAAAATGGGATATCCCGGGCTAGGATTCGAGTTACAGGAACAAGGGCCAAACCAACCACCCAAGAATGGAATCGTCGAGCGAAAACACTTGACAACCTCCTAGAAGCAGCTTTTCTTACCACCAGACCTTTCTCCTTCTATTAGGAATCTGATGCCGTCACTAAACACATTCCTTAAATTGTGGCCATTTGTTGAGTGGTTTTTTTTTTTTGGTTTCTAATCCGCATATATATCACCATTGCCCTTCATTTTCTTGACTGTATATCTCTTAAATATCAACATATACCCGTGTGATTTAGTTTACGAAGATTTTTCAATGCCGAGAACCTCGATCAGAGAGTAAAAAGGCATAAGATTCACAATGGTGTAAAGTTAAAATGAGATATACCGGGCTAGGATTTGAGTTACAGGAACAAGGGCCAAACCAACCACCCTAGATTGGAATCGTCGAGCGAAAACACTTGACAACCTCCTAGAAGCAGCTTTTCTTGCCACCAGGCCTTTTTCCATCAATTAGGAATCTGATGCCGTCACGAAACACATTCCTTAAATTGTAGCCATTTGTTGAGTGTTTTTTGTTGGGTGTCTAATCCGCATATATATCACCATTGCCCTTGATTTTCTTGACTGTATATCTCTTAAATATCAACATATACACGTGTGATTTAGTTTACGAAGATTTTTCAATGCCGAGAACCTCGATCAGAAAGTAAAAAAGGCGTAAGGTTCACAATGGTGTAAAATTAAAATGGGATATACCGGGCTAGGATTCGAGTTACAGGAACAAGGGCCAAACCAACCACCCAAAAATGGAATCGTCGAGCGAAAACACTTGACAACCTCCTAGAAGCAGCTTTTCTTCCCACCAGACCTTTCTCCATCAATTAGGAATCTGATGCCCTCACTAAACACATTCCTTAAATTGTAGCCATTTGTTGAGTGTTTTTTTTGTGTCTAATCCGCATATAGATCACCATTGCCCTTGATTTTCTTGACTGTATATCTCTTAAATATCAACATATACATGTGTGATTTAGTTTACGAAGATTTTTCTATGCCGAGAACCTCGATCAGAGAGGAAAAAAGGCGTAAGGTTCACAATGGTGTAAAATTAAAATGGGATATATCGGGCTAGGATTCGAGTTACAGGAACAAGGGCCAAACCAACCACCCAAGAATGGAATCGTCGAGCGAAAACACTTGACAACCTCCTAGAAGCGGCTTTTTTTACCACCAGACCTTTCTCCATCAATTAAGAATCTGATGCCGTCACTAAACACATTCCTTAAATTGTAGCCATTTGTTGAGTGTTTTTTTTGGTGTCTAATCCGCATATATATCACCATTGCCCTTGATTTTCTTGACTGTATATCTCTTAAATATCAACAAATACACGTGTGATTTAGTTTACGAAGATTCTTCAATGCCGAGAACCTCGATCAGAGAGTAAAAAAAGGCGTAAGGTTCACAATGGGGTAAGATTAAAATGGGATATACCGGGCTAGGATTCGAGTTACAGGAACAAGGGCCAAACCAACCACCCAAGAATGGAATCGTCGAGCGAAAACACTTGACAACCTCCTAGAAGCAGCTTTTCTTCCCACCAGACCTTTCTCCATCAATTAGGAATCCGATGCCCTCACTAAACACATTCCTTAAATTGTAGCCATTTGTTGAGTGTTTTTTTTTTTTGTGTCTAATCCGCATATAGATCACCATGGCCCTTGATTTTCTCGACTGTATATCTCTTAAATATCAACATATACATGTGTGATTTAGTTTACGAAGATTTTTCTATGCCCGGAACCTCGATCAGAGAGTAAAAAAGGCGTAAGGTTCACAATGGTGTAAAATTAAAATGGGATATATCGGGCTAGGATTCGAGTTACAGGAACAAGGGCCAAACCAACCACCCAAGAATGGAATCATCGAGCGAAAACACTTGACAACCTCCTAGAAGCAGCTTTTTTTACCACCAGACCTTTCTCCATCAATTAGGAATCTGATGCCGTCACTAAACACATTCCTTAGATTCTATCCATTTGTTGAGTGTTTTTTTTGTGTCTGATCAGCATATATATCACCATTGCCCTTGATTTTCTTGATTGTATATCTATTAAATACCAACATATACACGTGTGATTTAGTTTACGAAGATTTTTTCAATGCCGAGAACCTCGATCAGAGAGTAAAAAAGGCGTAAGGTTCACAATGGTGTAAGATTAAAATGGGATATACCGGGCTAGGATTCGAGTTACAGGAACAAGGGCCAAACCAACCACCCAAGAATGGAATCGTCATGCGAAAACACTTGGCAAGCTCCTATAAGCAGCTTTTCTTACCACCAGACCTTTCTCTATCAATTAAGAATCTGATGCCGTCACTAAACACATTCCTTAAATTGTGGCCATTTGTTGAGTGGTTTTTTTTTTTTTGGTTTCTAATCCGCATATATATCACCATTGCCCTTCATTTTCTTGACTGTATATCTCTTAAATATCAACATATACCCGTGTGATTTAGTTTACGAAGATTTTTCAATGCCGAGAACCTCGATCAGAGAGTAAAAAGGCATAAGATTCACAATGGTGTAAAGTTAAAATGAGATATACCGGGCTAGGATTTGAGTTACAGGAACAAGGGCCAAACCAACCACCCTAGATTGGAATCGTCGAGTGAAAACACTTGACAACCTCCTAGAAGCAGCTTTTCTTGCCACCAGGCCTTTTTCCATCAATTAGGAATCTGATGCCGTCAGGAAACACATTCCTTAAATTGTAGCCATTTGTTGAGTGTTTTTTTTGTGTCTAATCCGCATATATATCACCATTGCCCTTGATTTTCTTGACTGTATATCTCTTAAATATCAACATATACACGTGTGATTTAGTTTACGAAGATTTTTCAATGCCGAGAACCTCGATCAGAAAGTAAAAAAGGCGTAAGGTTCACAATGGTGTAAAATTAAAATGGGATATACCGGGCTAGGATTCGAGTTACAGGAACAAGGGCCAAACCAACCATCCAAGAATGGAATCGTCGAGCGAAAACACTTGACAACCTCCTAGAAGTAGCTTTTCTTGCTACCAGACCTTTCTCCATCAATTAGAAATCATATGCCGTCACAAAAAACATTCCTTAAATTGTAGGCATTTGTTGAATGTTTTTTGTTTTGTGTCTAATCCGCATATATATCACCATTGCCCTTGATTTTCTTTACTGTATATCTCTTAATTATCAACATATACATGTGTGATTTAGTTTACGAAGATTTTTCTATGCCGAGAACCTCGATCAGAGAGTAAAAAAGGCGTAAGGTTCACAATGGTGTAAAATTAAAATGGGATATATCGGGCTAGGATTCGAGTTACAGGAACAAGGGCCAAACCAACCACCCAAGAATGGAATCGTCGAGCGAAAACACTTGACAACCTCCTAGAAGCAGCTTTTTTTACCACCAGACCTTTCTCCATCAATTAGGAATCTGATGTCGTCACTAAACACATTCCTTAGATTGTATCCATTTGTTGAGTTTTTTTTTGTGTCTGATCCGCATATATATCACCATTGCCCTTGATTTTCTTGATTGTATATCTATTAAATACCAACATATACACGTGTGATTTAGTTTACGAAGATTTTTCAATGCCGAGAACCTCGATCAGAGAGTAAAAAAGGCGTAAGGTTCACAATGGTGTAAGATTAAAATGGGATATACCGGGCTAGGATTCGAGTTACAGGAACAAGGGCCAAACCAACCACCCAAGAATGGAATCGTCACGCGAAAACACTTGGCAACCTCCTATAAGCAGCTTTTCTTACCACCAGACATTTCTCTATCAATTAAGAATCTGATGCCGTCACTAAACACATTCCTTAAATTGTAGCCATTTGTTGAGTGTTTTTTTTTGTGTCTAATCCGCATATATATCACCATTGCCCTTGATTTTGTTGACTGTATATCTCTTAAATATCAACAAATACACGTGTGATTTAGTTTACGAAGATTTTTCAATGCCGAGAACCTCGATCAGAGAGTAAAAAAAGGCGTAAGGTTCACAATGGGGTAAGATTAAAATGGGATATCCCGGGCTAGGATTCGAGTTACAGGAACAAGGGCCAAACCAACCACCCAAGAATGGAATCGTCGAGCGAAAACACTTGACAACCTCCTAGGAGCAGCTTTTCTTGCCACCAGACCTTTCTCCATCAATTAGGAATCTGATGCAGTCACTAAACACATTCCTTAAATTGTAGCCATTTGTTAAGTGTTTTTTTTGTGTCTAATCCGCATATATATCACCATTGCCCTTGATTTTCTTGACTGTATATCTCTTAAATATCAACATATACATGTGTGATTTAGTTTACGAAGATTTTTCTATGCCGAGAACCTCGATCAGAGAGTAAAAAAGGCGTAAGGTTCACAATGGTGTAAAATTAAAATGGGATATATCGGGCTAGGATTCGAGTTACAGGAACAAGGGCCAAACCAACCACCCAAGAATGGAATCGTCGAGCGAAAACACTTGACAACCTCCTAGAAGCAGCTTTTCTTACCACCAGACCTTTCTCCATCAATTAGGAATCTGATGCCGTCACTAAACACATTCCTTAAGTTGTGGCCATTTATTGAGTGGTTTTTTTTTTTGGTTTCTAATCCGCATATATATCACCATTGCCCTTGATTTTCTTGACTGTATATCTCTTAAATATCAACATATACCCGTGTGATTTAGTTTACGAAGATTTTTCAATGCCGAGAACCTCGATCAGAGAGTAAAAAGGCATAAGATTCACAATGGTGTAAAGTTAAAATGAGATATACCGGGCTAGGATTTGAGTTACAGGAACAAGGGCCAAACCAACCACCCTAGATTGGAATCGTCGAGCGAAAACACTTGACAACCTCCTAGAAGCAGCTTTTCTTGCCACCAGGCCTTTTTCCATCAATTAGGAATCTGATGCCGTCACGAAACACATTCCTTAAATTGTAGCCATTTGTTGAGTGTTTTTTTTTTGTGTCTAATCCGCATATATATCACCATTGCCCTTGATTTTCTTGACTGTATATCTCTTAAATATCAACATATACACGTGTCATTTAGTTTACGAAGATTTTTCAATGCCGAGAACCTCGATCAGAAAGTAAAAAAGGCGTAAGGTTCACAATGGTGTAAAATTAAAATGGGATATACCGGGCTAGGATTCGAGTTACAGGAACAAGGGCCAAACCAACCATCCAAGAATGGAATCGTCGAGCGAAAACACTTGACAACCTCCTAGAAGTAGCTTTTCTTGCTACCAGATCTTTCTCCATCAATTAGGAATCATATGCCGTCACAAAAAACATTCCTTAAATTGTAGGCATTTGTTGAATGTTTTTTGTTGGGTGTCTAATCCGCATATATATCACCATTGCCCTTGATTTTCTTGACTGTATATCTCTTAAATATCAACATATACCCGTGTGATTTAGTTTACGAAGATTTTTCAATGCCGAGAACCTCAATCAGAAAGTAAAAAAGGCGTAAGGTTCACAATGGTGTAAAATTAAAATGGGATATACCGGGCTAGGATTCGAGTTACAGGAACAAGGGCCAAACCAACCATCCAAGAATGGAATCGTCGAGCGAAAACACTTGACAACCTCCTAGAAGTAGCTTTTCTTGCTACCAGATCTTTCTCCATAATTAGGAATCATATGCCGTCACAAAAAACATTCCTTAAATTGTAGGCATTTGTTGAATGTTTTTTGTTGGGTGTCTAATCCGCATATATATCACCATTGCCCTTGATTTTCTTGACTGTATATCTCTTAAATATCAACATATACCCGTGTGATTTAGTTTACGAAGATTTTTCAATGCCGAGAACCTCGATCAGAAAGTAAAAAAGGCGTAAGGTTCACAATGGTGTAAAATTAAAATGGGATATACCGGGCTAGGATTCGAGTTACAGGAACAAGGGCCAAACCAACCACCCAAGAATGGAATCGTCGAGCGAAAACACTTGACAACCTCCTAGAAGCAGCTTTTCTTGCCACCAGACCTTTCTCCATCAATTAGGAATCTGATGCCGTCACTAAACACATTCCTTAAATTGTAGCCATTTGTTGAGTGTTTTTTTTGTGTCTAATCCGCATATATATCACCATTGCCCTTGATTTTCTTGACTGTATATCTCTTAAATATCAACATATACATGTGTGATTTAGTTTACGAAGATTTTTCTATGCCGAGAACCTCGATCAGAGAGTAAAAAAGGCGTAAGGTTCACAATGGTGTAAAATTAAAATGGGATATATCGGGCTAGGATTCGAGTTACAGGAACAAGGGCCAAACCAACCACCCAAGAATGGAATCGTCGAGCGAAAACACTTGACAACCTCCTAGAAGCAGCTTTTTTTACCACCAGACCTTTCTCCATCAATTAGGAATCTGATGTCGTCACTAAACACATTCCTTAGATTGTATCCATTTGTTGAGTGTTTTTTTTTTGTGTCAGATCCGCATATATATCACCATTGCCCTTGATTTTCTTGATTGTATATCTATTAAATACCAACATATACACGTGTGATTTAGTTTACGAAGATTTTTCAATGCCGAGAACCTCGATCAGAGAGTAAAAAAGGCGTAAGGTTCACAATGGTGTAAGATTAAAATGGGATATACCGGGCTAGGATTCGAGTTACAGGAACAAGGTCCAAACCAACCACCCAAGAATGGAATCGTCACGCGAAAACACTTGGCAACCTCCTATAAGCAGCTTTTCTTACCACCAGACATTTCTCTATCAATTAAGAATCTGATGCCGTCACTAAACACATTCCTTAAATTGTAGCGATTTGTTGAGTGTTTTTTTTGGTGTCTAATCCGCATATATATCACCATTGCCCTTGATTTTCTTGACTGTATATCTCTTAAATATCAACAAATACACGTGTGATTTAGTTTACGAAGATTTTTCAATGCCGAGAACCTCGATCAGAGAGTAAAAAAAGGCGTAAGGTTCACAATGGGGTAAGATTAAAATGGGATATCCCGGGCTAGGATTCGAGTTACAGGAACAAGGGCCAAACCAACCACCCAAGAATGGAATCGTCGAGCGAAAACACTTGACAACCTCCTAGAAGCAGCTTTTCTTGCCACCAGACCTTTCTCCATCAATTAGGAATCTGATGCAGTCACTAAACACATTCCTTAAATTGTAGCCATTTGTTGAGTGTTTTTTTTGTGTCTAATCCGCATATATATCACCATTGCCCTTGATTTTCTTGACTGTATATCTCTTAAATATCAACATATACATGTGTGATTTAGTTTACGAAGATTTTTCTATGCCGAGAACCTCGATCAGAGAGTAAAAAAGGTGTAAGGTTCACAATGGTGTAAAATTAAAATGGGATATATCGGGCTAGGATTCGAGTTATAGGAACAAGGGCCAAACCAACCACCCAAGAATGGAATCGTCGAGCGAAAACACTTGACAACCTCCTAGAAGCAGCTTTTTTTACCACCAGACCTTTCTCCATCAATTAGGAATCTGATGCCGTCACTAAACACATTCCTTAGATTGTAGCCATTTGTTGAGTGTTTTTTTTGTGTCTGGTCCGCATATATATCACCATTGCCCTTGATTTTCTTGATTGTATATCTATTAAATATCAAGATATACACGAGTGATTTAGTTTACGAAGATTTTTCAATGCCGAGAACCTCGATCCGAGAGAAAAAAAGGCGTAAGGTTCACAATGGTGTAAAATTAAAATGGGATATACCGGGCTAGGATTCGAGTTACAGGAACAAGGGCCAAACCAACCATCCAAGAATGGAATCGTCGAGCGTAAACACTTGACAACCTCCTAGAAGTAGCTTTTCTTGCTACCAGACCTTTCTCCATCAATTAGGAATCTTATGCCGTCACAAAAAACATTCCTTAAATTGTAGGCATTTGTTGAATGTTTTATGTTGGGTGTCTAATCCGCATATATATCACCATTGCCCTTGATTTTCTTGACTGTATATCTCTTAAATATCAACATATACACGTGTGATTTAGTTTACGAAGATTTTTCAATGCCGAGAACCTCGATCAGAAAGTAAAAAAGGCGTAAGGTTCACAATGGTGTAAAATTAAAATGGGATATACCGGGCTAGGATTCGAGTTACAGGAACAAGGGCCAAACCAACCACCCAAGAATGGAATCGTCGAGCGAAAACACTTGACAACCTCCTAGAAGCAGCTTTTCTTGCCACCAGACCTTTCTCCATCAATTAGGAATCTGATGTCGTCACTAAACACATTCCTTAAATTGTAGCCATTTGTTAAGTGTTTTTTTTTGTGTCTAATCCGCATATATATCACCATTGCCCTTGATTTTCTTGACTGTATATCTCTTAAATAACAACATATACATGTGTGATTTAGTTTACGAAGATTTTTCTATGCCGAGAACCTCGATCAGAGAGTAAAAAAGGCGTAAGGTTCACAATGGTGTAAAATTAAAATGGGATATATCGGGCAAGGATTCGAGTTACAGGAACAAGGGCCAAACCAACCACCCAAGAATAGAATCGTCGAGCGAAAACACTTGACAACCTCCTAGAAGCAGCTTTTTTTACCACCAGACCTTTCTCCATCAATTAGGAATCTGATGCCGTCACTAAACACATTCCTTAGATTGTATCCATTTGTTGAGTGTTTTTTTTTTGTGTCTGATCCGTATATATATCACCATAGCCCTTGATTTTCTTGATTGTATATCTATTAAATACCAACATATACACGTGTGATTTAGTTTACGAAGATTTTTTCAATGCCGAGAACCTTGATCAGAGAGTAAAAAAGGCGTAAGGTTCACAATGGTGTAAGATTAAAATGGGATATACCGGGCTAGGATTCGAGTTACAGGAACAAGGGCCAAACCAACCACCCAAGAATGGAATCGTCACGCGAAAACACTTGGCAACCACCTATAAGCAGCTTTTCTTACCACCAGACCTTTCTCTATCAATTAAGAATCTGATGCCGTCACTAAACACATTCCTTAAATTGTAGCCATTTGTTGAGTGTTTTTTTTGGTGTATAATCCGCATATATATCACCATTGCCCTTGATATTCTTGACTGTATATCTCTTAAATATCAACAAATACACGTGTGATTTAGTTTACGAAGATTTTTCAATGCCGAGAACCTCGATCAGAGAGTAAAAAGAGGCGTAAGGTTCACAATGGGGTAAGATTAAAATGGGATATCCCGGGCTAGGATTCGAGTTATAGGAACAAGGGCCAAACCAACCACCCAAGAATGGAATCGTCGAGCAAAAACACTTGACAACCTCCTAGAAGCAGCTTTTCTTACCACCAGACCTTTCTCCATCTATTAGGAATCTGATGCCGTCACTAAACACATTCCTTAAATTGTGGCCATTTGTTGAGTGGTTTTTTTTTTTTTTTGGTTTCTAATCTGCATATATATCACCATTGCCCTTGATTTTCTTGACTGTATATCTCTTAAATATCAACATATACCCGTGTGATTTAGTTTACGAAGATTTTTCAATGCCGAGAACCTCGATCAGAGAGTAAAAAGGCATAAGATTCACAATGGTGTAAAGTTAAAATGAGATATACCGGGCTAGGATTCGAGTTACAGGAACAAAGGCCAAACCAACCATCCAAGAATGGAATCGTCGAGCGAAAACACTTGACAACCTCCTAGAAGCAGCTTTTCTTGCCACCAGACCTTTCTCCATCAATTAGGAATCTGATGCCGTCACTAAACACATTCCTTAAATTGTAGCCACTTGTTGAGTGGTTTTTTTGTGTCTAATCCGCATATATATCACCATTGCCCTTGATTTTCTTGACTGTATATCTCTTAAATATCAACATATACACGTGTGATTTAGTTTACGAAGATTTTTCAATGCCGAGAACCTCGATCAAAAAGTAAAAAAGGCGTAAGGTTCACAATGGTGTAAAATTAAAATGGGATATATCGGGCTAGGATTCGAGTTACAGGAACAAGGGCCAAACCAACCACCCAAGAATGGAATCGTCGAGCGAAAACACATGACAACCTCCTAGAAGCACCTTTTTTTACCACCAGACCTTTCTCCATCAATTAGGAATCTGATGCCGTCACTAAACACATTCCTTAAATTGTAGCCATTTGTTGAGTGTTTTTTTGTGTCTAATCCGCATATATATCACCATTGCCCTTGATTTTCTTGACTGTATATCTCTTAAATATCAACATATACACGTGTGATTTAGTTTACAAAGATTTTTCAATGCCGAGAACCTCGATCAGAAAGTAAAAAAGGCGTAAGGTTTTCAATGGTGTAAAATTAAAATGGAATATACCGGGCTAGGATTCGAGTTACAGGAACAAGGGCCAAACCAACCATCCAAGAATGGAATCGTCGAGCGAAAACACTTGACAACCTCCTAGAAGTAGCTTTTCTTGCTACCAGACCTTTCTCCATCAATTAGGAATCTTATGCCGTCACAAAAAACATTCCTTAAATTGTAGGCATTTGTTGAATGTTTTTTGTTGGGTGTCTAATCCGCATATATATCACCATTGCCCTTGATTTTCTTGACTGTATATCTCTTAAATATCAACATATACACATGTGATTTAGTTTACGAAGATTTTTCAATGCCGAGAACCTCGATCAGAAAGTAAAAAAGGCGTAAGGTTCACAATGGTGTAAAATTAAAATGGGATATACCGGGCTAGGATTCGAGTTACAGGAACAAGGGCCAAACCAACCACCCAAGAATGGAATCGTCGAGCGAAAACACTTGACAACCTCCTAGAAGCAGCTTTTCTTGCCACCAGACCTTTCTCCATCAATTAGGAATCTGATGTCGTCACTAAACACATTCCTTAAATTGTAGCCATTTGTTGAGTGTTTTTTTGTGTCTAATCCGCATATATATCACCATTGCCCTTGATTTTCTTGATTGTATATCTCTTAAATATCAACATATACATGTGTGATTTAGTTTACGAAGATTTTTCTATGCCGAGAACCTCGATCAGAGAGTAAAAAAGGCGTAAGGTGCACAATGGTGTAAAATTAAAATGAGATATATCGGGCTAGGATTCGAGTTACACGAACAAGGGCCAAACCAACCACCCAAGAATGGAATCGTCGAGCGAAAACACATGACAACCTCCTAGAAGCAGCTTTTTTTACCACCAGACCTTTCTCCATCAATTAGGAATCTGATGCCGTCACTAAACACATTCCTTAGATTGTATCCATTTGTTGAGTGTTTTGTTTTGTGTCTGATCCGCATATATATCACCATTGCCCTTGATTTTCTTGATTGTATATCTATTAAATACCAACATATACACGTGTGATTTAGTTTACGAAGATTTTTCAATGCCGAGAACCTCGATCAGAGAGTAAAAAAGGCGTAAGGTTCACAATGGTGTAAGATTAAACTTGGGATATACCGGGCTAGGATTCGAGTTACAGGAACAAGGGCCAAACCAACCACCCAAGAATGGAATCGTCACGCGAAAACACTTGGCAACCTCCTATAAGCAGCTTTTCTTACCACCAGACCTTTCTCTATCAATTAAGAATCTGATGCCGTCACTAAACACATTCCTTAAAGTGTAGCCATTTGTTGAGTGTTTTTTTTGGTGTCTAATCCGCATATATATCACCATTGCCCTTGATTTTCTTGACTGTATATCTCTTAAATATCAACAAATACACGTGTGATTTAGTTTACGAAGATTTTTCAATGCCGAGAACCTCGATCAGAGAGTAAAAAAAGGAGTAAGGTTCACAATGGGGTAAGATTAATATGGGATATCCAGGGCTAGGATTCGAGTTACAGGAACAAGGGCCAAACCAACCACCCAAGAATGGAATCCTCGAGCGAAAACACTTGACAACCTCCTAGAAGTTGCTTTTCTTACCACCAGACATTTCTCCATCAATTAGGAATCTTATGCCGTCACAAAAAACATTCCTTAAATTGTAGGCATTTGTTGAATGTTTTTTGTTGGGTATCTAATCCGCATATATATCACCATTGCCCTTGATTTTCTTGACTGTATATCTCTTAAATATCAACATATACACGTGTGATTTAGTTTACGAAGATTTTTCAATGCCGAGAACCTCGATCAGAACGTAAAAAAGGCGTAAGGTTCACAATGGTGTAAAATTAAAATGGGATATACCGGGCTAGGATTCGAGTTACAGGAACAAGGGCCAAACCAACCACCCAAGAATGGAATCGTCGAGCGAAAACACTTGACAACCTCCTAGAAGCAGCTTTTCTTGCCACCAGACCTTTCTCCATCAATTAGGAATCTGATGCCGTCACTAAACACATTCCTTAAATTGTAGCCATTTGTTGAGTGTTTTTTTTGTGACTAATCCGCATATATATCACCATTGCCCTTGATTTTCTTGACTGTATATCTCTTAAATATCAACATATACAGGTGTAATTTAGTTTACGAAGATTTTTCTATGCCGAGAACCTCGATCAGAGAGTAAAAAAGGCGTAAGGTTCACAATGGTGTAAAATTAAAATGGGATATATCGGGCTAGGATTCGAGTTACAGGAACAAGGGCCAAACCAACCACCCAATAATGGAATCGTCGAGCGAAAACACTTGACAACCTCCTAGAAGCAGCTTTTTTTACCACCAGACCTTTCTCCATCAATTAGGAATCTGATGCCGTCACTAAACACATTCCTTAGATTGTATCCATTTGTTGAGTGTTTTGTTTTGTGTCTGATCCGCATATATATCACCATTGCCCTTGATTTTCTTGATTGTATATCTATTAAATACCAACATATACACGTGTGATTTAGTTTACGAAGATTTTTCAATGCCGAGAACCTCGATCAGAGAGTAAAAAAGGCGTAAGGTTCACAATGGTGTAAGATTAAAATGGGATATACCGGGCTAGGATTCGAGTTACAGGAACAAGGGCCAAACCAACCACCCAAGAATGGAATCGTCACGCGAAAACACTTGGCAACCTCCTATAAGCAGCTTTTCTTACCACCAGACCTTTCTCTATCAATTAAGAATCTGATGCCGTCACTAAACACATTCCTTAAATTGTAGCCATTTGTTGAGTGTTTTTTTTGGTGTCTAATCCGCATATATATCACCATTGCCCTTGATTTTCTTGACTGTATATCTCTTAAATATCAACAAATACACGTGTGATTTAGTTTACGAAGATTTTTCAATGCCGAGAACCTCGATCAGAGAGTAAAAAAAGGCGTAAGGTTCACAATGGGGTAAGATTAATATGGGATATCCCGGGCTAGGATTCGAGTTACAGGAACAAGGGCCAAACCAACCACCCAAGAATGGAATCGTCGAACGAAAACACTTGACAACCTCCTAGAAGCAGCTTTTCTTACCACCAGACCTTTCTCCTTCTATTAGGAATCTGATGCCGCCACTAAACACATTCCTTAAATTGTGGCCATTTGTTGAGTGGTTTTTTTTTTTTTGTTTCTAATCCGCATATATATCACCATTGCCCTTGATTTTCTTGACTGTATATCTCTTAAATATCAACATATACCCGTGTGATTTAGTTTACGAAGATTTTTCAATGCCGAGAACCTCGATCAGAGAGTAAAAAGGCATAAGATTCACAATGGTGTAAAGTTAAAATGAGATATACCGGGCTAGGATTTGAGTTACAGGAACAAGGGCCAAACCAACCACCCTAGATTGGAATCGTCGAGCGAAAACACTTGACAACCTCCTAGAAGCAGCTTTTCTTGCCACCGGGCCTTTTTCCATCAATTAGGAATCTGATGCCGTCACTAAACACATTCCTTAAATTGTAGCCATTTGTTGAGTGTTTTTTTTTTGTTTCTAATCCGCATATATATCACCATTGCCCTTTATTTTCTTGATTGTATATCTCTTAAATGTCAACATATACACGTGTGATTTAGTTTACGAAGATTATTCAATGCCGAGAACCTCGATCAGAGAGTAAAAAAGGTGTAAGGTTCACAATGGTGTAAAATTAAAATGGGATATACCGGGCTGGGATTCGAGTTACAGGAACAAGAACCAAACCAACCATCCAAGAATGGAATCGTCGAGCGAAAACACTTGACAACCTCCTAGAAGCAGCTTTTCTTGCTACCAGACCTTTCTCCATCAATTAGGAATCTTATGCCGTCACAAAAAACATTCCTTAAATTGTAGGCATTTGTTGAATGTTTTTTGTTGGGTGTCTAATCCGCATATATATCACCATTGCCCTTGATTTTATTGATTGTATATCTCTTAAATATCAACATATACACGTGTGATTTAGTTTACGAAGATTTTTCAATGCCGAGAACCTCGATCAGAAAGTAAAAAAGGCGTAAGGTTCACAATGGTGTAAAATTAAATTGGGATATACCGGGCTAGGATTCGAGTTACAGGAACAAGGGCCAAACCAACCACCCAAGAATGGAATCGCCGAGCGAAAACTTTTGACAACCTCCTAGAAGCAGCTTTTCTTGCCACCAGACCTTTCTCCATCAATTAGGAATCTGATGCCGTCACTAAACACATTCCTTAAATTGTAGCCATTTGTTGAGTGTTTTTTTGTGTCTAATCCGCATATATATCACCATTGCCCTTGATTTTCTTGACTGTATATCTCTAAAATATCAACATATACATGTGTGATTTAGTTTACGAAGATTTGTCTATGCCGAGAACCTCGATCAGAGAGTAAAAAAGGCGTAAGGTTCACAATGGTGTAAAATTAAAATGGGATATATAGGGTTAGGATTCGAGTTACAGAAACAAGGGCCAAACCAACCACCCAAGAATAGAATCGTCGAGCGAAAACACTTGACAACCTCCTAGAAGCAGCTTTTCTTACCACCAGACCTTTCTCCATCAATTAGGAATCTGATGTCGTCACTAAACACATTCCTTAAATTGTAGCCATTTGTTGAGTGTTTTTTTTTGTGTCTAATCCGCATATATATCACCATTACCCTTGATTTTCTTGACTGTATATATCTCTTAAATATCAATATATACACGTGTGATATAGTTTACGAAGATTTTTCAATGCCGAGAACCTCGATCAGAGAGTAAAAAAGGCGTAAGGTTCACAATGGTGTAAAATTAAAATGGGATTTACCGGGCTAGGATTCGAGTTACAGGAACAAAGGACAAACCAACCACCCAAGAATGGAATCGTCGAGCGAAAACACTTGACAACCTCCTAGAAGCAGCTTTTCTTGCCACCAGACTTTTCTTCATCAATTAGGAATATAATGCCACTAAACACATTCCTTAAATTGTAGCCATTTGTTGAGTGGATTTTTTTGGTGTCTAATCGGCATATCTCCATTGCCCTTGATTTTCTTGACTGTATATCTCTTAGATGTCAACATATACACGTGTGATTTAGTTTACGAAGATTTTTCAATCCCGAGAACCTCTATCAGAGACTAAAAAAGGCGTAAGGTTCACAATGGTGTAAAATTAAAGTAGGATATACCGGGCTAGGATTCGAGTTACAGGAACAAGGGCCAAACCACCCACCCAAGAATGGAATCGTCGAGCGAAAACACTTGACAACCTCCTAGAATCAGCTTTTCCTGCCACCAGACCTTTCTCCGTCAATTAGGAATCTGATGCCGTCACTAAACACATTCCTTAAATTGTAGCCATTTGTTGAGTGTTTTTTTTTTGTGTCTAATCCGCATATATATCATCATTGCCCTTGATTTTCTTGACTGTATATCTCTTAAATGTCAACATATACACGTGTGATTTAGTTTACGAAGATTTTTCAACGCCGAGAACCTCAATCAGAGAGTAAAAAAGGCGTAAGGTTCACAATGGTATAAAATTAAAATGGGATATACCGGGCTAGGATTCGAGTTACAGGAAACAAGGGCCAAACGAACCACCCAAGAATGGAATCGTCGAGCGAAAACACTTGACAACATCCTAGAAGCAGCTTTTCTTGCCAGCAGACCTTTCTCCATCAATTAGGAATTTGATGCCGTCACTAAACACATTCCTTAAATTGTAGCAATTTATTGAGGTTTTTTTTTTGTGTCTATTCCGCATATACATCACCATTGTCCTTGATTTTCTTGACTGTATATCTCTTAAATGTCAAGATATACACGTGTGATTTAGTTTACGAAGATTTTTCAACGCCGAGAACCTCGATCAGAGAGTAAAAAAGGCATAAGGTTCACAATGGTGTAAAATTAAAATGGGATATACCGTGCTAGGATTCAAGTTACAGGAACAAGGGCCAAACCAACCACCCAAGAATGGAATCGTCGAGCGAAAACACTTGACAACCTCCTAGAAGCAGCTTTTCTTTCCACCAGACCTTTCTCCATCAATTAGGAATCTGATGCCGTCACTAAACACATTCCTTAAATTGTAGCCATTTGTTGAGTGTTTTTTTTTTTGTCTAATCTGCATATATATCACCATTGCCCTTGATTTTCTTGACTGTATATCTCTTAAATATCAACGTATACACGTGTGATTTAGTTTACGAAGATTTTTCAATGCCGAGAACCTCGATCAGAGAGTAAAAAAGGCGTAAGGTTCATAATGGTGTAAGATTAAAATGGGATATACCGGGCTAGGATTCGAGTTACAGAAACAAGGGCCAAACCAACCACCCAAGAATGGAATCGTCGAGCGAAAACACTTGACAACCTCCTAGAAGCAGCTTTTCTTACCACCAGACCTTTCTCCATCAATTAGGAATCTGATGTCTTCACTAAACGCATTCTTTAAATTTTAGTCATTTGTTGAGTGTTTTTTTTTGTGTCTAATCCGCATATATATCACCATTGCCCTTGATTTTCTTGACTGTATATCTCTTAAATGTCAACATATACACGTGTAATTTAGTTTACGAAGATTTTTCAATGCCGAGATCCTCTATTAGAGAGTAAAAAAAGCGTAAGGTTCACAATGGTGTAAAATTAAAGTAGGATATACCGGGCTAGGATTCGAGTTACAGGAACAAGGGCCAAACCAACCACCCAAGAATGGAATCGTCGAGCGAAAACACTTGACAACCTCCTAGAAGCAGCTTTTCTTGCCACCAGACCTTTCCCCATCAATTAGGAATCTGATGCCGTCACTAAGCACATTCTTAAATTATAGCCATTTGTTAAGTGTTTTTTTGGTATCTAATCCGCATATATATCACCATTGCCCTTGATTTTCTTAACTGTATATCTCTTAAATATCAACATATACACGTGTGATTTAGTTTACGAAGATTTTTCAATGCCGAGAACCTCGATCAGAGAGTAAAAAAGGCGTAAGGTTCACAATGGTGTAAGAATAAAATGGGATATACCGGGCTAGGATTCGAGTTACATGAAAAAGGGCCAGACCAACCACCCAAGAATGGAATCGTCGAGCGAAAACACTTGACAACCTCCTAAAAGCAGCTTTTCTTGCCACCAGACCTTTCTCCATCAATTAGGAATCTGATGCCGTCACTAAACACATTCCTTAAATTGTAGCCATTTGTTAAGTGTTTTTTTTTGTGTCTAATCCGCATATATATCACCATTGCCCTTGATTTTCTTGACTGTATATCTCTTAAATGTCAACATATACACGTGTAATTTAGTTTACGAAGATTTTTCAATGCCGAGATCCTCGATCAGAGAGTAAAAAAGGCGTAAGGTTCACAACGGTGTAAAATTAAAATGGGATATACCGGGCTAGGATTCGAGTTACAGGAACAAGGGCCAAACCAACCACCCAAGAATGGAATCGTCGAGCGAAAACACTTGACAACCTCCTAGAAGCAGCTTTTCTTGCCACCGGACCTTTCTCCATCAATTACGAATCTAATGTCGTCGCTAAACACATTCCTGAAATCGTTGCCATTTGTTGAGTGTTTTTTTTTGTGTCTAATCCACATATATATCACTATTGTCCTTGATTTTCTTGACTGTATATCTCTTAAATATCAACATATACACGTGTGATTTAGTTTACGAAGATTTTTCAACGCCGAGAACCTCGATCAGAGAGTAAAAAAGGCGTAAGGTTCACAATGGTGTAGAAAATAAAATGGGATATACCGGGCTAGTATTCGAGTTACAGGAACAATGGCCAAACCAACCACCCAAGAATGGAATCGTCGAGCGAAAACACTTGACAACCTCCAAGAAGCAGCTTTTCTTGCCACCTGACCTTTCTCCATCAATTAGGAATCGGATGCCGTCACTAAACATATTCCTTAAATTGTAGCCATGAGTTGAGTTTTTTTTTGTGTGTGTCTAATCGGCATATATATCACCATTTCCCTTGATTTTCTTGATTGTATATCTCTTAAATGTCAACATATACACGTGTGATTTAGTTTACGAAGATTTTTCAATGCCGAGATCCTCTATCATAGAGTAAAAAAGGCATAAGGTTCACAATGGTGTAAAATTAAAGTCGGATATACCGGGCTAGGATTCGAGTTACAGGAACAAGGGCCAAACCACACACCCAAGAATGGAATCATCGAGCGAAAACACTTGACAACCTCCTAGAAGCATCTTTTCTTGCCACCAGACCTTTCTCCATCAATTAGGAATCTGATGCCGTCACTAAACACATTCCTTAAATTGTAGCTATTTGTTGAGTGTTTTTTTTTGTGTCTAATCCGCATATATATCAACATTGCCCTTGATTTTCTTGACTGTATATCTCTTAAATGTCAACATATACACGTGTGATTTAGTTTACGAAGATTTTTCAATGCCGAGAACCTCTATCAGAGAGTAAAAAAGGCGTAAGGTTCACAATGGTGTAAAATTAAAATGGGATATATCGGGCTAGAATTCGAGTTACAGGAACAAGGGCCAAACCACACACCCAAGAATGGAATCGTCGAGCGAAAACACTTGAGAACCTCCTAGAAGCAGCTTTTCTTGCCACCAGACCTTTCTCCATCAATTAGGAATCTGATGCCGTCACTAAACAAATTCCTTAAATTGTAGCCATTTGTTGAGTGTTTTCTTTGGTGTCTAATCCGCATATATATCACCATTGCCCTTGATTTTCTTGAGTGTATATCTCTTAAATGTCAACATATACACGTGTAATTTAGTTTACGAAGATTTTTCAATGCCGAGAACCTCGATCAGAGAGTAAAAAAGGAGTAAGGTTCAAAACGGTGTAAAATTAAAATGGGATATACCGGGCTAGGATTCGAGTTACAGGAACAAGGGCCAAACCAACCACCCAAGAAAGGAATCGTCGAGCGAAAACACCTGACAAACTCCTAGAAGCAGCTTTTCTTGCCACCGGACCTTTCTCCATCAATTACGAATCTAATGCCGTCGCTAAACACATTCCTTAAATCGTTGCCATTTGTTGAGTGTTTTTTTTTTGTGTCTAATCCACATATATATCACTATTGTCCTTGATTTTCTTGACTGTATATCTCTTAAATATCAACATATACACGTGTGATTTAGTTTACGAAGATTTTTCAACGCCGAGAACCTCGATCAGAGAGTAAAAAAGGCGTTAGGTTCACAATGGTGTAGAAAATAAAATGGGATATACCGGGCTAGGATTCGAGTTACAGGAACAAGGGCCAAACCAACCACCCAAGAATGGAATCGTCGAGCGAAAACACTTGACAACCTCCTAGAAGCAGCTTTTCTTGCCACCTGACCTTTCTCCATCAATTAGGAATCTGATGCCGTCACTAAACACATTCCTTAAATTGTAGCCATTAGTTGAGTGTTTTTTTTTTGTGTCTAATCGGCATATATATCACCATTGCCCTTGATTTTCTTGATTGTATATCTCTTAAATGTCAACATATACACGTGTGATTTAGTTTACGAAGATTTTTCAATGCCGAGAACCTCGATCAGAGAGTAAAAAAGGCGTAAGGTTCACAATGGTGTAAGAATAAAATGGGATATACCGGGCTAGGATTCGAGTTACATGAAAAAGGGCCAAACCAACCACCCAAGAATGGAATCGTCGAGCGAAAACACTTGACAACCTCCTAAAAGCAGCTTTTCTTGCCACCAGACCTTTCTCCATCAATTAGGAATCTGATGCCGTCACTAAACACATTCCTTAAATTGTAGCCATTTGTTAAGTGTTTTTTTTTGGTGTCTAATCCGCATATATATCACCATTGCCCTTGATTTTCTTGACTGTATATCTCTTAAATGTCAACATATACACGTGTAATTTAGTTTACGAAGATTTTTCAATGCCGAGAACCTCGATCAGAGAGTAAAAAAGGCGTAAGGTTCACAACGGTGTAAAATTAAAATGGGATATACCGGGCTAGGATTCGAGTTACAGGAACAACGGCCAAACCAACCACCCAAGAATGGAATCGTCGAGCGAAAACACTTGACAACCTCCTAGAAGCAGCTTTTCTTGCCACCGGACCTTTCTCCATCAATTACGAATCTAATGCCGTCGCTAAACACATTCCTGAAATCGTTGCCATTTGTTGAGTGTTTTTTTTTGTGTGTCTAATCCACATATATATCACTATTGTCCTTGATTTTCTTGACTGTATATCTCTTAAATATCAACATATACACGTGTGATTTAGTTTACGAAGATTTTTCAATGCTGAGAACCTCGATCAGAGAGTAAAAAAGGCGTAAGGTTCACAATGGTGTAGAAAATAAAATGGGATATACCGGGCTAGTATTCGAGTTACAGGAACAATGGCCAAACCAACCACCCAAGAATGGAATCGTCGAGCGAAAACACTTGACAACCTCCTAAAAGCAGCTTTTCTTGCCACCAGACCTTTCTCCATCAATTAGGAATCTGATGCCGTCACTAAACACATTCCTTAAATTGTAGCCATTTGTTAAGTGTTTTTTTTTTGGTGTCTAATCCGCATATATATCACCATTTCCCTTGATTTTCTTGACAGTATATCTCTTAAATGTCAACATATACACGTGTAATTTAGTTTACGAAGATTTTTCAATGCCGAGAACCTCGATCAAAGAGTAAAAAAGGCGTAAGGTTCACAACGGTGTAAAATTAAAATGGGATATACCGGGCTAGGATTCGAGTTACAGGAACAACGGCCAAACCAACCACCCAAGAATGGAATCGTCGAGCGAAAACACTTGACAACCTCCAAGAAGCAGCTTTTCTTGCCACCGGACCTTTCTCCATCAATTACGAATCTAATGCCGTCGCTAAACACATTCCTGAAATCGTTGCCATTTGTTGAGTGTTTTTTTTTGTGTCTAATCCACATATATATCACTATTGTCCTTGATTTTCTTGACTGTATATCTCTTAAATATCAACATATACACGTGTGATTTAGTTTACGAAGATTTTTCAATGCTGAGAACCTCGATCAGAGAGTAAAAAAGGCGTAAGGTTCACAATGGTGTAGAAAATAAAATGGGATATACCGGGCTAGTATTCGAGTTACAGGAACAATGGCCAAACCAACCACCCAAGAATGGAATCGTCGAGCGAAAACACTTGACAACCTCCTACAAGAAGCTTTTCTTGCCACCTGACCTTTCTCCATCAATTAGGAATCTGATGCCGTCACTAAACATATTCCTAAAATTGTAGCCATTAGTTGAGTTTTTTTTTTTGTGTCTAATCGGCATATATATCACCATTTCCCTTGATTTTCTTGATTGTATATCTCTTAAATGTCAACATATACACGTGTGATTTAGTTTACGAAGATTTTTCAATGCCGAGATCCTCTATCATAGAGTAAAAAAGGCATAAGGTTCACAATGGTGTAAAATTAAAGTCGGATATACCGGGCTAGGATTCGAGTTAGAGGAACAAGGGCCAAACCACACACCCAAGAATGGAATCGTCGAGCGAAAACACTTGACAACCTCCTAGAAGCATCTTTTCTTGCCACCAGACCTTTCTCCATCAATTAGGAATCTGATGTCGTCACTAAACACATTCCTTAAATTGTAGCCATTTGTTAAGTGTTTTTTTTTGGTGTCTAATCCGTATATATATCACCATTGCCCTTGATTTTCTTGACTGTATATCTCTTAAGTGTCAACATATACACGTGTAATTTAGTTTACGAAGATTTTTCAATGCCGAGAACTTCGATCAGAGAGTAAAAAAGGCGTAAGGTTCACAACGGTGTAAAATTAAAATGGGATATACCGGGCTAGGATTCGAGTTACAGGAACAAGGGCCAAACCAACCACCCAAGAATGGAATCGTCGAGCGAAAACACTTGACAACCTCCTAGAAGCAGCTTTTCTTGCCACCGGACCTTTCTCCATCAATTACGAATCTAATGTCGTCGCTAAACACATTCCTTAAATCGTTGCCATTTGTTGAGTGTTTTTTTTTTGGTGTCTAATCCACATATATATCACTATTGTCCTTGATTTTTTCTTGACTGTATATCTCTTAAATATCAACATATACACGTGTGATTTAGTTTACGAAGATTTTTCAATGCTGAGAACCTCGATCAGAGAGTAAAAAAGGCGTAAGGTTCACAATGGTGTAGAAAATAAAATGGGATATACCGGGCTAGTATTCGAGTTACAGGAACAATGGCCAAACCAACCACCCAAGAATGGAATCGTCGAGCGAAAACACTTGACAACCTCCTAGAAGCAGCTTTTCTTGCCACCTGACCTTTCTCCATCAATTAGGAATCTGATGCCGTCACTAAACACATTCCTTAAATTGTAGCCATTAGTTGAGTGTTTTTTTTTTTGTGTCTAATCGGCATATATATCACCATTGCCCTTGATTTTCTTGATTGTATATCTCTTAAATGTCAACATATACACGTGTGATTTAGTTTACGAAGAGTTTTCAATGCCGAGAACCTCGATCAGAGAGTAAAAAAGGTGTAAGGTTCACAATGGTGTAAGAATAAAATGGGATATACCGGGCTAGGATTCGAGTTACATGAAAAAGGGCCAAACCAACCACCCAAGAATGGAATCGTCGAGCGAAAACACTTGACAACCTCCTAAAAGCAGCTTTTCTTGCCACCAGACCTTTCTCCATCAATTAGGAATCTGATGCCGTCACTAAACACATTCCTTAAATTGTAGCCATTTGTTAAGTGTTTTTTTTTGGTGTCTAATCCGCATATATATCACCATTGCCCTTGATTTTCTTGACTGTATATCTCTTAAATGTCAACATATACACGTGTAATTTAGTTTACGAAGATTTTTCAATGCCGAGAACCTCGATCAGAGAGTAAAAAAGGCGTAAGGTTCACAACGGTGTAAAATTAAAATGGGATATACCGGGCTAGGATTCGAGTTACAGGAACAAGGGCCAAACCAACCACCCAAGAATGGAATCGTCGAGCGAAAACACTTGACAACCTCCTAGAAGCAGCTTTTCTTGCCACCGGACCTTTCTCCATCAATTACGAATCTAATGCCGTCGCTAAACACATTCCTTAAATCGTTGCCATTTGTTGAGTGTTTTTTTTTTTTTGGTGTCTAATCCACATATATATCACTATTGTCCTTGATTTTTTCTTGACTGTATATCTCTTAAATATCAACATATACACGTGTGATTTAGTTTACGAAGATTTTTCAATGCTGACAACCTCGATCAGAGAGTAAAAAAGGCGTAAGGTTCACAATGGTGTAGAAAATAAAATGGGATATACCGGGCTAGTATTCGAGTTACAGGAACAATGGCCAAACCAACCACCCAAGAATGGAATCGTCGAGCGAAAACACTTGACAACCTCCTAGAAGCAGCTTTTCTTGCCACCTGACCTTTCTCCATCAATTAGGAATCTGATGCCGTCACTAAACACATTCCTTAAATTGTAGCCATTAGTTGAGTTTTTTTGTGTCTAATCGGCATATATATCACCATTTCCCTTGATTTTCTTGATTGTATATCTCTTAAATGTCAACATATACACGTGTGATTTAGTTTACGAAGATTTTTCAATGCCGAGATCCTCTATCATAGAGTAAAAAAGGCATAAGGTTCACAATGGTGTAAAATTAAAGTCGGATATACCGGGTTAGGATTCGAGTTACAGGAACAAGGGCCAAACCACACACCCAAGAATGGAATCGTCGAGCGAAAACACTTGACAACCTCCTAGAAGCATCTTTTCTTGCCACCAGACCTTTCTCCATCAATTAGGAATCTGATGCTGTCACTAAACACATTCCTTAAATTGTAGCCATTTGTTGAGTGTTTTTTTTGGTGTCTAATCCGCATATATATCACCATTGCCCTTGATTTTCTTGACTGTATATCTCTTAAATGTCAACATATACACGTGTAATTTAGTTTACGAAGATTTTTCAATGCCGAGAACCTCGATCAGAGATTAAAAAAGGCGTAAGGTTCACAATGGTGTAAAATTAAAATGGGATATACCGGGCTAGGATTCGAGTTACAGGAACAAGGGCCAAACCAACCACCCAAGAATGGAATCGTCGAGAGAAAACACTTGACAACCTCCTAGAAGCAGCTTTTCTTGCCACCAGACCTTTCTCCATCAATTAGGAATCTAATGCCATCGCTAAACACATTCCTTAAATTGTTGCCATTTGTTGAGTATTTTTTTTAGTGTAATCCGCATATATATCACCATTGCCCTTGATTTTCTTGACTGTATATCTCTTAAATGTCAACATATACACGTGTGATTTAGTTTACGAAGATTTTTCAATGTCGAGAACCTCGATCAGAGAGTAAAATGGCGTAAGGTTCACAATGGTGTAAAATTAAAATGGGATATACAAGGCTAGGATTCGAGTTACAAGAACAAGGGCCAAACTAACCACCCAAGAATGGAATCGTCGAGCGAAAACACTTGACAACCTCCTAGAAGCAGCTTTTCTTACCACCAGACCTTTCTCCATCAATTAGGAATCTGATGTCGTCACTAAACACATTCCTTAAAATGTAGCCATTAGTTGAGTGTTTTTTTTGTGTGTAATCGGCACATATATCACCATTGCCCTTGATTTTCTTAATTGTATATCTCTTAAATGTCAACATATACACGTGTGATTTAGTTTACGAAGATTTTTCAATGCCGAGATCCTCTATCAGAGAGTAAAAAAGGCATAAGGTTCACAATGGTGTAAAATTAAAGTCGGATATACCGGGCTAGGATTCGAGTTACAGGAACAAGGGCCAAACCACACACCCAAGAAAGGAATCGTCGAGCGAAAACACTTGACAAACTCCTAGAAGCAGCTTTTCTTGCCACTAGACCTTTCCAGATCAATTAGGAATCTGATGCCGTCACTAAACACATTCCTTAAATTGTAGCCATTTGTTGAGTGTTTTTTTTTTGTGTCTAATCTGCATATATATCACCATTGCCCTTGATTTTCTTGACTGTATATCTCTTAAATGTCAACATATACACGTGTAATTTAGTTTACGAAGATTTTTCAATGCCGAGAACCTCGATCAGAGAGTTAAAAAGGCGTAAGGTTCACAATGGTGTAAAATTAAAATGGGATATACGGGGCTAGGATTCGAGGTACAGGAACAAGGGCCAAATCAACCACCCAAGAATGGAATCGTCGAGCGAAAACACTTGACAACCTCCTAGACGTAGCTTTTCTTGCCACCGGACCTTTCTCCATCAATTAGGAATCTAATGCCGTCAAAAAACACATTCCTTAATTTTTTGCCATTTGTTGAGTGTTTTTTTTTAGTGTAATCTGCATATATATCACCATTGCCCTTGATTTTCTTGACTGTATATCTCTTAAATGTCAACATATACACGTGTGATTTAGTTTACGAAGATTTTTCAATGCCGAGAACCTCGACCAGACAGTAAAAACGCGTAAGGTTCACAATGGTGTAAAATTAAAGTAGGATATACCGGGCTAGGATTCGGGTTACAGGAACAAGGGCCAAACCAACCACCCAAGAATGGAATCGTCGAGCGAAAACACTTGACAACCTCCTAGAAGCAGCTTTTCTTGCCACCAGACCTTTCTCCATCAATTAGGAATCTGATGCCGTCACTAAACACATTCCTTAAATTATAGCCATTTGTTAAGTGTTTTTTTTTGTGTCTAATCCGCATATATATCACCATTGCTCTTGATTTTATTGACTGTATATCTCTTAAATATCAACATATACACGTGTGATTTAGTTTACGAAGATTTTTCAATGCCGAGAACCTCGATCAGAGAGTAAAAAAGGCGTAAGGTTCACAATGGTGTAAGAAAAAAATGGGATATACCGGGCTAGGATTCGAGTTACAGGAAAAAGGGCCAAACCAACTACCCAAGAATGGAATCGTCGAGCGAAAACACTTGACAACCTCCTAAAAGCAGCTTTTCTTGCCACCAGACCTTTCTCCATCAATTAGGAATCTGATGCCGTCACTAAACACATTCCTTAAATTGTAGCTATTTGTTGAGTGTTTTTTTGTGTCTAATCCGCATATATATCAACATTGCTCTTGATTTTCTTGACTGTATATCTCTTAAATGTCAACATATACACGTGTGATTTAGTTTACGAAGATTTTTCAATGCCGAGA
Source organism: Helianthus tuberosus (assembly GCA_030545235.1). Taxonomy (NCBI): domain Eukaryota; kingdom Viridiplantae; phylum Streptophyta; class Magnoliopsida; order Asterales; family Asteraceae; genus Helianthus; species Helianthus tuberosus. The sequence goes on along the minus strand of CM060414.1, from coordinate 172,343,458 downwards.
ACCTCTATCAGAGAGTAAAAAAGGTGTAAGGTTCACAATGGTGTAAAATTAAAATGGGATATATCGGGATAGAATTCGAGTTACAGGAACAAGGGCCAAACCACACACCCACGAATGGAATCGTCGAGCGAAAACACTTGACAACCTCCTAGAAGCAGCCTTTCTTGCCACCAGACCTTTCTCCATCAATTAGGAATCTGATGCCGTCACTAAACACATTCCTTAAATTGTAGTCATTTGTTGAGTGTTTTTTTTTTTTGTGTCTAATCCGCATATATATCACCATTGCCCTTGATTTTCTTGACTGTATATTTCTTAAATGTCAACATATACACGTGTAATTTAGTTTACGAAGATTTTTCAATGCCGAGAACCTCGATCAGAGAGTAAAAAAGGCGTAAGGTTCACAACGGTATAAAATTAAAATGGGATATACCGGGCTAGGATTCGAGTTACAGGAACAAGGGCCAAACCAACCACCCAAGAATGGAATCGTCGAGCGAAAACACTTGACAACCTCCTAGAAGCAGCTTTTCTTGCCACCGGACCTTTCTCCATCAATTAGGAATCTAATGCCGTCTCTAAACACATTCCTTAAATTGTTGCCATTTGTTGAGTTTTTTTTTTTGGAGTGTAATCCGCATATATATCACCATTGCCCTTGATTTTCTTGACTGTATATCTCTTAAATGTCAACATATACACGTGTGATTTAGTTTACGAAGATTTTTCAATGCCGAGAACCTCGATCAGAGAGTAAAATGGCGTAAGGTGCACAATGGTGTAAAATTAAAATGGGATATACAAGGCTAGTATTCGAGTTACAGGAACAAGGGCCAAACCAACCACCCAAGAATGGAATCGTCGAGCGAAAACACTTGACAACCTCCTAGAAGCAGCTTTTCTTGCCACCAGACCTTTCTCCATCAATTAGGAATCTGATGCCGTCACTAGACACCTTCCTTAAATTGTAGCCATTTGTTGAGTGTTTTTTTTTGGTGTTTAATCCGCATATATATCACCATTGCCCTTTATTTTCTTGACTGTATATATCTTAAATGTCAACATATACACGTGTAATTTAGTTTACGAAGATTTTTCAATGCCGAGAACCTCGATCAGAGAGTTAAAAAGGCGTAAGGTTCACAATGGTGTAAAATTAAAATGGGATATATCGGGCTAGGATTCGAGTTACAGGAACAAGGGCCAAACCAACCACCCAAGAATGGAATCGTCGAGCGAAAACACTTGACAACATCCTAGAAGCAGCTTTTCTTTCCATCGGACCTTTCTCCATCAATTAGGAATCTAATGTCGTCGCTAAACACATTCCCTAAATTGTTGCCATTTGTTGAGTGTTTTTTTTGGAGTGTAATCCGCATATATATCACCATTGCCCTTGATTTTCTTGACTGTGTATCTCTTAAATGTCAACATATACGCGTGTGATTTAGTTTACGAAGATTTTTCAATGCCGAGAACCTCGATCAGAGAGTAAAATGGCGTAAGGTTCACAATGGTGTAAAATTAAAATGGGATATACAAGGCTAGGATTCGAGTTACAGGAACAAGGGCCAAACCAACCACCCAAGAATGGAATCGTCGAGCGAAAACACTTGACAACCTCCTAGAAGCAGCTTTTCTTACCACCAGACCTTTCTCCATCAATTAGGAATCTGATGCCGTCACTAAACACATTCCTTAAATTGTAGCCATTTGTTGAGTGTTTTTTTTTTGTGTCTAATCCGCATATATATCACCATTGCCCTTGATTTTGTTGGATGGAGATTCGATCTAAACGAGTCTATCAGAAGAGTTCTAATCCATATCAAAGGCGGAATTCAATGATACAGTATTGATTACAGCTTGATTCACTCTTTAATTGTCTTTTTTATTGATTTAACACTGATACAGATCAAATGACACGTCGGCAGCACTTCGGCACCGGAATCAGAATCGTTACAAATGAACTGGCAGCTCGGGTATTTATAGGCATTGCATTTCGTACGAAATGGGCAAATGCCATTTCGTGCGAAATGGACAAAGTCCATTTCATTCGAAATGGATTCTTCCATTTCGTGTGGAATGGTCCAACCACATTAAAACCTATTTTCTCGTACATTGTGCCCTGATTTACCATTTCTAAATACAAGACTCGATACAAGACGAAGTCGATAGACATATACACCAACAGACTCCCCCTTGGATGTCGACGAGTCTTTAGTGCGACAAAACTTCGGTATGTCACATCTTCAGTCTTTATCAGTCTTCGTACTCTCTTTCAAAGTATCTGACAGTGAAATCTCAAACTGGCTCTTTATCATTCAAACTCCCCCTTGAATGTTGATCTAACAATTTACAGTCTCCTCTTTTCTTCACAGGTTCAGAATCGCAATCTGGCTCTTGAGCTTTCTAATTCTCTTGATCAGATCTCTTGATTCCTTTAGTTCTTTAGCAACAGCAATTGCACAAACCTGCACAGACTCTACCCAAAAATAAATTTCTCAAATTTAACAATTTAACAAATTTAATCACTGTAAACCACTTGTAAAATCAATCTCAAAATGATTTAACATTTAAAGATTTTGATGACCACTTATAAGAATATCATTTTTATTTTTAAACAACTTTTCCCAAACCAGTTCATCATGTTTAGCACTCGGGATTTTGAAAATCAGCTTTTCATCATCAGTTGTCGAAAATTCTTTTGAAATTTTTTATTTTAATGAAATGCAGTAAAGAAATATATACAAGCAATATTTTTGTGAGTTTGTGTAAGAGGATCATATCAGTTTATGAGACAAATCACCAACACCGTTAACCTTTAAACATTTTAAGTTCTAAACGATTCACTTAGATTGTCAGTATACTGATCCACTTAAATTTTCACACAAAGTTCAACTGTTTCGAGATACGAGATTAATGTTTTAAGCACTTGAACTTATTCGAGTGTCCCACCTCAGAATATACTCCCGTATCCAGATCCCAATATCTAGTCTTACAGGTGAATATACCTAGATGATATCTGTAAGGGGTTAAATGCGAGACCATGAGAGCTCAGGCTATTGCTTCCGCAAAATCAGAGAGATGATGGTTCGTCTTTAGGTGTGTTCCCTTTAGAGAATCTTTTCTTCAACAGCACATGATTAGCATTTTGCAATGTTTCATCATTTTTTATGCTGAGGGTGGTGCTTTTATTTCAAGCAAGCGAAAAGTATTATACGGGGACTAGGCCATTGCTTCCGCAAAATCAGAAGTCCCGGGATAATACCCCAGATATCACTAAGCATAAAGACCTAGTATCTCAGAAAGATGAGTCTTTCAAATAAGATTTCGGGGGTTACCCATATCTCCGAGAGATGTTCCCCACGAGATAAGTAAGTTTGAAATTTAGGTTTATATCTCGAACACAATCTACTAAGTGTCCAAAAACCTACTGTCATATCATCAGTGAGACCGTTTATCACATTTTAACTTTCCAATTCTTTAGCGTGCTGTGATAGTCCACTGATGTACTATCATTTCCTCTTTTTCACAACAAAACTCGTTTTTGATTTTATCATGTTTTTGACTTTTTCAATTTTCTAATGTTTTAGGATTTTCTGAAATTTCTTACTCCCCCTAAAATTCAAAATCATTTAAAGAAAATCTGACGAACTGATGAGAATCACTTCAATTCGCCATCCACTTGGCATAAACAATCAGAACTCCCCCTGACAACAAACTATTTTCCCATTAAGATTTCAAAACACGTAAGTTTTTTTTTTAATCAAAATGGTTTTTCTGGAAAATTAGTTTAGTTGATTTCACAAACCACTTGTAGGTTATGGGTTTCATCACATTGTTTTTCAATCACTTGTATGAAAGTTAAATCAAGTTCAACTAAATGACCTTGATTAACCACTTGTAGGTGAAAACCAATTTTTTCAACCACTTGTACTTTTCACTTACCAACCAAAACCACTTGTAAATCGAAATATAACAATTTTAAATTTTGAGAAAGATGCTGATTCATGCTCCACGATTACTAACTTGGGAGCTCCGGCAAATCCGGATTTTTCAAGAAAATGCTGTCACCCAAGCCTGACCAGCCTTGGGTGTAACCTATTCACCTTCAACAGGTTTTGCCACATATCTTTTGGATTCATAAAAATCCTTTACCCCTTTAACCTTCCCATCATTTATCATACCAAACATATGTAACACTTTTCCATTAAAAGCCTTTTCAGCATCAAATTCCTTTTTGTTCAAAAAGAATTGATCTCAAATTTCACTCTTACCGTCTTTTGGTTTCAACTTTCTGCCTGACAATGGTGGAAAATTTACATCATCAAATGTCGGAACGGAATTCTCATTCTTTTTCTCAATAAATGGCTCCTCTGATTTTGTGGAATCAGATTCATTGCCAGAACTTTCATCTGAACTTTTAACAACCCATTTTTGTTTGTTTAAAAATGCTCTTCGTTTGTAAAACTGTTTCGAACTTTCTCCAATCTCGAAAGTCGAATTTTCAAACCTTTTAATCTTTTCAAATGGTTGTTTCTTTTTATCAACATATTTTTCTTTCGATTTTGACTTAGAAGAAAATCCCTGTTTTATGCTAATGGACTGTGTGCAATTCCAAGCAATATGTCCAACCTTCCTGCATTTGTAACAGGTTCTTCGTTCTACTCTTCGATCAGTTTCCTTCATCACAGTCTTTTGTTTCTCAGCTAAAAACTCTTTGTTTGTGTAGGTCCGGCTAGGGGAGGATCTAGTCGCCTAATCCTTGTATACTAACCACTCCGGTTGTGCGGAATCCAACCGGAATAGCAAACCGAGATAGAACACGCAATAACACGACACGCAAAGTTCAACGATTAACACCACTTGTATTAAACGTATGAAAGGTCCAGTTACAGCTCAATGTTTACAAATCAGTCTTGCAAACTCTCTCTAGTGTGTGTGTGTGTTCTCTATCTGTCATCTGCCGAAATGAACACAACACACGGGTATTTATACCCGAACACTGCAGGTCTGGTCGAAGGATCATGCAGACCGGTCGAAAGATCATCTTTCGACCAGGAACAGCTCGAACGATCCAGATGTATCACGAAAGATGTGATCTTTCGTGGTCCATCCATCGAAGGTCCATCTTTCGAACTCATCATCATCGAAGGATATGAGTGATCCTTCGATGATCATCCTTCGACTCAAACACATTACAAACATAATGTTGACTGTTTGGCCAAGTCAAACCAGGAGGATGGTTGACTTGGTCAAACTTACAGACTAACAAAGACATCGTTTTACATTGTGACCGAATACAGACAAAGTGCAGACATAAGTGCACCAACAAACTCCCCCTTGGCTGTAGCTTTGTCTGGCTTATCAACAAACAGCTGTTGCTTTGTCTCGATCTTCAATCTTGTAAGTTCTCGTGTCTTCAAGTCTTTGACTTCTATTCAAGTCTTCAATGTCGGAGGATCTTCAAAGTCTTCACGTCTTGAAAGCAGAAAGTGTATCCACAAACTCCCCGTATCACGTAGGAAGTGTGTTGACAAACTCCCCCTTAGCATAAGCTCCCCCTTGAGTTATGCTCGTGAAAGTCTTTATCTTTATGAAGTGAGATCCTTGTGGTGTTGATGATGGTCAGCGGCAACTCGATCATCTTTGTCATTTGAGTGCCTTCACGTCGTGTCTTCATTCCGAAGCTTGTCATCGACCATGTTCTCCTTGCCTTTAGAATCTGCACATGCAAGAAATCTAAACGCGTAATGAGAACAACTGCTTGGAATATAGTAAACATATACAAACGACACACATGTGACCATTGTTTAAACAAACACCGTCCGACAGTTTGAAAGTTTAAAGTATTTTATCAATTTCAGTCTTTAACTTTCAACATATTGCAAATTTCGACCGTTTATGAAGATTTAGTCATTTTCGGTTTTCGTTCAGGTTTCAGGTAACGAAGACTCGAGTTCCAACATCGTACGATCGAAAATAAGATAGAAATAAAATCTTTTTGGCTTTTTGAAAGTTTATATTAAAACACACCTAAAATCTTTTTGGTATTTTTGAATATTTCAAATGTAAAGACTGAAAGCAGTAAATAAATAAATATATACAGACATTCTTTTTGCGAGTTTCGAGGGTAAGAGAATCATATCAGTGTACGGTCATGCCAAAACGCTCTTGTTGTTCAATTAGTTAACATTAAGATAAGCATCCTATAACAATTATCGGTATTGTTGTCCACATAAGCTCAACTTATCAGATGTAATCATGGCGAGGGGATACGTTAAGGTATGATTTATACTTACCGACCGGTGTTCATCCACATCACGACACATTCCCGTATCAAGGTATGCACGAGGGTTCATCTTACCGGTGAGTATACCGATTATCATCTGTTTGACCGTATATGATGTGAGATTCTCACTTATTTTGATTGAAAACAAGCCCTATGTGATATAATCACTTATTGATGAGGAACTTGGTTTTCATATGCATGAGGGCACAGGAGCAAGTCCGTGAACAGGTCAGTACTTTCGTACAGCAGAGAGACGAACTTGACTCCCGGAAAGAATTTGTGATATTTTATCACTTATTTGTTTGGACATGTGATTGTTTATCACTTATTGAGGTCGTATGCAATATGTACACGTATGTATAGTATCATGGAAGATCTAGACTTGCGTCCCCGTTATTTTTCGGTAAAAGATACAACCATGATACCCAGATGATAAGCAGCATAAAGACCGAATATCTCAGAACCTCGGCAATCTCTCAAACGAAATTTCGGTACTAAGACCATATGCCAATGAATGGTTCCCACCCAGTCTTCAGTCGATTTAAGTTTATATCACCCTGCACACTTTAAAATGATTGTGAGCCTACCGATACATCTTATATAGAGCTGCTTATCGTTTTTCATTTAAGGTTTAAAGAGGTTTAGACAGACCACTGATGTACTATCATTTTCTCTTTTGCTCGCCAGGAAACTCATTTTTGTTTTTCTATTGTTTTTGTGTTTTTGTTTTTCTATTGTTTTTGTGTTTTTGAAATTTTTCAATGTTTTTGGATTTTCAAATTTTTGGATTTACTCCCCCTAAAATCAATAAACTAAGACAAATTTAAAACACAAAGGTATTTACAAAAATGATTTTCCGATGTGGATTACTCTTGCTTGACCTTAATGCCGTTTACCAATAAAAGATAGTCAAATCTTGATTTGTCAAAAGCTTTGGTAAAAAGGTCGGCACGTTGGTCATCGGTGTGGACATAAGCAACATCGATTAGCCTTTTCTCAAAGCAATCACGTATGAAGTGATACTTAATTTCGATGTGCTTAGTCTTTGAATGCTGCACAGGATTTCTAGTGATCTGTAATGCAGCAGAATTATCAACGTAAATAGGAGTAGTTAGGAATTCAAAACCGTAATCACGCATTTGTTGTTGTATCCACAGGACTTGGGAGCAACAACTTGAGGCAGCAATGTATTCAGCTTCGCATGTTGATGTAGCGATGCACGTCTGCTTCTTGCACTGCCATGTGACTAGGCGATTTCCCAAAAACTGACATCCAGCCATTGTGGATTTGCCGTCGATTTTGCATCCGCCAAAATCAGAATCACTGAATGCGATCAAGTCAAAGTTATTATCCCTAGGGTACCATAGACCGGTGTCAGGGTAACCCTTCAAATAACGAAATATCCTTTTTACAGCTGCAAGATGTGAGGCCTTCGGGTTCACTTGATATCTGGCAAGCAGGCACGTTGGGTACATTATATCTGGTCTTGATGCTGTGAGGTACATAAGGGATCCTATCATCGCGCGGTAGTGTGAGGGGCTAACATCTTGACCCTTCAAGTCTGGAGTAATTCCGTGATTTTGTGGCAATGGGGTACCGATGGGCGTTGCATCAGACATCTGGAACCGGCTCAAGATGTCACCAACATATTTAGTCTGATGGATGAATATCCCAGACTCGGTTTGTTGTACTTGTAGGCCCAAAAAGAAGGTCATTTCCCCCATAGCACTCATCTCGAATTTATCCTGCATAACACGCTCGAAATCCCTACACAAAACATCATTAGTAGAACCAAATATAATATCGTCAACGTATACCTGTACCAGTAGAAGATCTCCATCTTGTTCTTTGATGAAGAGAGTACAATCGATAAGACCTCTGCGAAAACCGTTCTCCAGCAGATAATTAGATAAGGTTGCGTACCAAGCTCGCGGTGCTTGATGTAGACCATATAGAGCTTTGTTGAGCAACCAAACCCGATCGGGATGGATAGGATCTTCAAAACCTGGAGGCTGTTCAACGTACACCTCTTCTTCCACCACACCATGTAAGAAGGCACTCTTCACGTCCATCTGGTATACCTTGAAACCTTTGAATGAGGCATAGGCCAGAAAGATCCGAATGGCTTCTAAACGTGCAACAGGTGCATATACTTCGTTGTAGTCGATTCCTTCAATCTGACGAAAACCTTGAACGACTAATCGTGCTTTGTTCCGAATAACAATCCCACGGTCATCCTTCTTGCATTTAAACACCCAACGGGTACCAATCTTCTTGTATCCAGCAGGTTTCTCTACGAGTTTCCAGACACCAAGCTTCTGGAATTGTTGCAGTTCTTCCTGCATCGCTTCAACCCATGAGCTATCCTTCAATGCATCTTTCCAAGTTCTTGGCTCTTCCTGTGAGACACAACACGCGAAAGACCAATCATTCTGTTGACCAGATTCTCGGATAGTTGCATACAAGCCTGCATTGTTGTTATTCCGCAACATGTTTCTTGTTTGAACGCCACTTTGTACATTTCCAATGATGTTATGTTGAGGATGGGTATTATGAATCCTTGTTTCTGGATTATCTTGAACTGGAATATTTGTACCCAGATTGTGGAGATTGAGATCAGCAATCAATTCAAGTCCCGGAATTGACGAAGAGGATGATGCAGAAGTTTCAGTTGTTCTAGGGACATCCACTGGAGGTGTACCCTCTGAAGTACCATGTACTGCTGCTGATGGTCCTTGGTCTGCATCTAGAAATTCATCATCCTCTGAAGATTCGTTCAATTCGGTAGCATCTTGAAAATCCTCATTGTCGAGAGCATTATTGTTCACCGAAGATGGTTCTTGATTGACTATAATGGGACGAACCAACGGTGAATCTGTTGCATTGTCGCTCTCGAAAAACATCCTTGCCGCAGCACTTTCTTCAATGGCTTCAACATTGATCGAATTGAAAAAGTCATCGTACTCAAACATCCAAGGCTGACCAGGATTTCTGACTGGCAAAGTGTGCCTTTGTACTCTGACTTCAGACCATTCCTCAACCCTTTTAGTCTCTAGATTCCAGACTCTTAAGTTTGGGGTGGAATACCCAAGAAAGTATCCCTCGATAGATCTTGTCCCAAACTTTCCATGAGGATCGATAATTGTGCAAGGAGCTCCAAACGGTTCAAGATAAGACAAGTCTGGTTTCCGTTTGTTGATAAGCTCAAAGCAGGTCTTGTTGTGCCTTTTGACTGTAAGGACTCGGTTCAACGTATAGCATGCAGAGGACACAGCTTCAGTCCAGAATGGAATGGGTAGCTGCGACTCTACCAACATAGTCCTAGCAGTCTCGATCAATGTGCGGTTTTTACGTTCAGCGACGCCATTCTGTTGAGGAGTGTAAGCTGCACTAAATTCGTGAAGAATACCTTTTGAAGTGCAAAACTCCGCCATGGCATGATTTTTGAATTCAGTACCATTGTCGCTACGTATCCGCCTAACCTTCAAGTTGTAAAGATTCTCAATCTGAATGATCAAGTTTTTGATAATACCGAAGGTTTCACTCTTGTGTGCCATGAACGCCACCCAAGAAAATCTTGAATAATCATCAGTAATCACGAGGCAATATTGATCATTCCTAATGCTTTTGTGTTTGACAGGACCGAACAAATCCATGTGCAAACGTTCAAGAGGAACAGCCACCGTGTTGACTTTCTTTGTAGGGTGTCGCTTCTTCGTTTGTTTTCCTTTTTGGCACGAGACACAGACGTCTTGAAGATGGAAATTTTTAAGAGGAACACCATTCACCAATTCATTTGACACCAAATGATTCATTTTGCGTAAGTGAATGTGACCCATTCGTCTGTGCCAAGAGATTGTGTCTTTTTCTGTGGCTTTGGAAACGAAACATGTTGCTTGTGCGGACGTTGTGATAGCTTGGCTCATATCAAGGACATACAGATCATTTATCCTTGGAGCCGACAAGAGAATCCATTCTTTTGGAATTTTGAAGCCGGGTTTCAGCACATAACATCCATTAGCATCAAAGTGTACCGAGAACTTCTTATCACAAATTTGAGAAACACTAAGAAGATTGTGATCAAGTTGTTGCACAAAGTTGATCTTGTCAAAGCTAACAACCCCGTTGGAAATCATTCCTTCACCCGTTATATATCCGCCCTTATCTCCAGCAAAAGCAACATAACCTCCTCTAATAGATTTGACGTCGTAGAGAAGCTTCATGTCGCCTGTCATGTGCCTGGATGCCCCACTATCAACAATCCAATGACTACTGATAGTTCCTCCTGGAACACCCTGCACATAAACTCAATCGATTAGTTGGAGATGGGGACCCAAGCCATTGTGGTCTTGGGTCTTCCATTCTTATCAACAACAATAACTTCCACCTTTTGATGATTCGGAAATTTTGATGGTCCCCCTGATTCAGTAACCCTTTTTGGTTTCCAGGTCTGTTGAGTGTTACCAGTTTGATTGTTTGAAGTTTTTGAAACCTTTGAATTTTCTGGTTTAACTGAAACAGATGGTTTGTGAACCACATCGGTTTTAATTTCTTTTTCAAGTTTCTTGACATGTTGGCGTTTCTGTTTCTTTTCCCTTTCTCTTATGAGTCGGGGATCTTGTTTTACAGAAACAGATCGCTTGCGGTCAGTTGGGCCACGGGGATCATCAACTATGCCTTTTTGTTTATGAAGATACGGGCAATTTCGAACAATATGCCCGATTGTTCCACATTCAAAACATGATCTTCGTTCAACAAACCCCGAAGTATCATGTGGTTGTCTTGCCGATGATGAACTTTGTGATCCCGAGGTACTAGGTTTTGAACAACTTGGTTCATTCCTTTTCATCACAGTTGCTTTTTGAACAAAATCTAGATTAGATTGATTTGCAAACTTTTCAATTTTGTCCGTTCCCTTCGACTTCACAAAGTTCACATTCTTCTTCTTCTTCTGATTCGGTTTCTTTTGAGTTTGAGTCGGTACCTTACCATTTGTTTTGATATGGTTTTGCTGTTTTGGCACTGTTGGTAATTTCTTGTTCCCAAACTGTTTTCTAACTTCAGCCTTTGGGATAGGAGGACATTGTGTGACTGTAACATGTGGTCCTGTCTTTCCCAAGAACTTACTTGTAGAATTTTCAAAGACTTTACTGATTAAAGATTGATTAACATTTTTAATAGGAAAATCTTTGTCTGAATAGATTTTATCATCACCAACAAGAGTATACAGTAAATCCACACTCTCCGACTCTTTCTCAGACGAGGACTCAGTTGCAATAGTCTTAGCGGGTTTTGCTGGAGGATCACACAAGATGTGATTCTCAAGAGGTATGTCCTCATCCTTTATCACCGCATCAGACTTTGCTGAATCGGTATCATCAGACTCATCATCAGAAGAATCAGTATCCTCAATCACAACCGGAGGATCCTGATTCGGTTCGGCAGTTACAAAGGTATCTGCTGACACATCTGAATCTGACGATACTTCTTTCTTGTATCCGAGCCCTGCTGCAAATTCCTCAACGTCCAAAGGAACAGATGGCTCAAAGTGAGTCCTATACTCCTCATCAGGCATGGCATCATAATTGTTTCTCACGGGTGGTGGACATTTCTTATAACCTATGCATGTGACATCCTTTTTCTCTTTTTGAACATCAATGATGTGATCCAACACATAGCTAGAACTCAAATAACTGTCTAACTTGAGTCGGATCGCCTCACTTTCTGTTTTAACACAAGCCATTTCTTTTTGCATTACCTCAAGACGAGTGATATACAAATTAATGTCCGTTTGTTTTCTGGAAACCATTTTAGTTAACTCTGTTTTATCTTTCTTCAATGTTTCAATCATTGATTTATAATTCTTTTCATGGTTTTCATAAAACATATTGGCTTCAGTGCACTTTGAAATATCAACTGTCAATTTCTGATTATGAATAAACGTCACATCATATTTCTCTTGCAAAGCCTCGTGTTCGCTTTGCAATTTACACCACCTATCATTCACAGAAACATGTGTGTTTTGCAATTCAAACAAACTAGCTTGTACAGCATCGTGTTTGCCTTGCAACTCAGACATGTTTGCTTCCAACTCAGCACATCTAACATGCAAACTATCACAGTTATTACAGCTAACAGAAGTGGGTTCGTCGACACATACCTGACTTGATGAACTGTCGACATTCGCCATAAAGGCTGAATGGAGAGAAGACGAAGAATAAGCAGCTTGATCCACCAGAATAGATCTTCTTTGAATTCCTGCTGCAGCTTCTTCCAACAGCTCATCAATATTTGCATCGATTGACGCATTTGATGTCTCATCCACATGATCATCACCTGAGCTCGAGGATTCTTCATCCGAACTTCTGCTGTAACCAGAAGAGTCTTCATCCTCAGAGGAGTCACCACCATTGGCGGAAGATTCTCCACCACTGGTGTGATTAAGATCCTTGACAATCTCAGCAAAACACGCCGTTCCATCCGGAGCATCATTTCCCAACTGTAGTGACCAGTCACAACCTTCATCTACTTGAACCACAAGTTCCTGGTTGGCATTTGATGGTCCTGCTTGGCTTTGGTTGTTTACAGGTACCAGCGTACGAACATTGTTCCTATTCTGGTTCTGCTGGTTGCCTTGACCTCTGAAGGGATTCTGGTTTCCATGCTGAGATGGTCTTGTACATTCACGCTTGAAATGACCACGTTCCCCACAGTTGAAGCATTTAACAGCTTGCTTATCAAAACCATACTTGGTGTCTTTCTTGCCTTCCAAGCTGGTTCGGCCCGTTCTTTCCATGAAATCCTTTGCTCGCCTAACAGCACTGGCAAAGGCCCACTTAATATCCATCATCTCCATCTCCTCTTTATCTATCTGCTGATAGTCTTCTTGAGTCAGATTAATGTTGCCAATCTGACCTTCCACTAATCCACAGTATGCGCTCACCACAGTGTTTAGCAGCTCCATGTGTTCCTTTGCTACTTCCACACTAACTTTAGAAAGGCTTGAGGTGTCGAGCCGTACTGTATTTGGCTTTGATTGTTGACCAGCAGATGATGTGCTTCCATAACAGGCTTGCTGTTGTGGAGGAAGTGGGTTCCCATACATGTCCGTTGAAACTGTAGATTGAGGAGGAAGTGGATTCCCATACATATCTGTTGTTCCGGGAGATCGAACTGGTAATGGATTCCCGAACATATCAGTTGGTCTGAGAGGTCGTTGGCTTTGCTGTTGCTGTTGAGGAACTGGTTCTAGCAGATTTCCATACATGTCTGTCTTTGGAGGAACCGGCACTTGGATAGTATTGCCATACATATCAGTGCTAGTCACAAATGCTGTTTGAATTGGAGCATGCGAAGAAGGTTTTGTAGAAGTGCTAGAAGTTCCATAATACATATCAGGATTTTGTGGCACTGCAACTCTTTTTGCCTTGAGAATTTCTTCCTGATTCTTGTTTTCTAGAATTTGTACAAAGTCGTTGAAGCTTGTTGTAGCTAAAGTACCATTGTACTTCATGATTTCCAAGAAGGTATTCCATTGGGGTGGCAACGCATCTGCAAACTTTTTCACAATCTCTGCTGCAGTTGTAACAACCTCAAAATTTGCCAATTCAGTCAACAAATGATTAAATCGACTTGTCAAATCATGTAACGACTCATTCTCCATACAAGTGAAGCCATCAAACTCTTTCTTTAGCAATTCTTTTCTCAATTGGCGTGTCGCTTCATTTCCTACGCCCCTTGTCTTTAACGCGTCCCACAATCTCTTCGTTGTCTTGTAACTAACGAATTGATGATAAATGTCTTTACTTAAAGCCTGAGTGAGAATGGCATATGCCTTCTTTTCCAAATCATACACCTTCTTCTGATCTTCTGTAAGATCTGCAAACGTGGCAGCAGATGATGCTGCAACTTCAATTGTTTGATCAAAATCTGTAATGAACCGCAACCACAATTCTGTATTTTGACCTTTAACGTATGTATGAAATCTATCAATCCATCCTGGATATTCATATAAGTGCGTCAACTTGGGAGGCCGATTCAAACTTCCCGTTTCACTCTCGCTTAAGAGAATGCTTTGAACACTTGGAATTTGATTGGATACAAATGCCCATTGACCGGTAGAAATTGCATTAGCCTGTGAAGATACCGGTGCGGAAGATGACGGAGTACCAAAATACATATCTGTATTTACCAAAGTATTCCACCTTGGATTCATATTTGATCAGCCGAAGGATACCTGTTCGAAAGACACTTGAAAAACACAAACTGTTAAGCACAAACAGACTGATGATCGAAAGATCCACACCTGTTCGAAGGATCAACAGGGTTCGAAAGATCTCTGTTGAGTTTCGAGCAATGTTTTCGAAAGATTCTCCAACCGAAGGATCCTTATCCTTCGAAAAAGTACTGTAGACCGAAAGATACACACGAAAGATGACTTCGAAAGACTCCCCAGTCGAAGGATCCTAGTCTTTCGAAAATGAACAGTAGACCGAAAGATGAAAGTTTCGAAATGATTCCTTGGTTCGAAGGATGATGATCTATCGAACCTCCACTGATCGAAAGATGGTCTTTCGAGTTCGAAGGATATCTTTCGAAATGGTTCTGACACAGTTGACAATCGGTGACAAGTTGGTGAAAAAGTTGACGGGTTGGTGAGAACTTTCGGCAGAAAGTATGTTCAGACCATATCTTTCAGGTCTGAACATGCAGGTTTTTCACCAACCGGGTAATGATCAATATTTTAAACAAAGTACAACTTCCAACACACAAACACTTGGTAAATCAAAATTTTAAGATCAAAGTGTATTTTAATCAAGAACACAGCCCAGAAATATGAGATTTCTGATGAACCGAAGGTTTTCCGAAACCCGAATTTTGCTCGAAACTTCACTAAAAACCAACTTTTAATATGTGAGTATGAAAAGTATAGTGGTTTTTATAAGAACTTCCAGCAAAACACCAAGATTTCAGCCGTTTTAAACACGTTTTCCAGAAAAATATGAACTTTAAATCCCGAAAAACACAAGAACACCTCGGTTTTAACAAGGAGAAGAGCCAAGGCTCTGATACCACTTGTAGGTCCGGCTAGGGGAGGATCTAGTCGCCTAATCCTTGTATACTAACCACTCCGGTTGTGCGGAATCCAACCGGAATAGCAAACCGAGATAGAACACGCAATAACACGACACGCAAAGTTCAACGATTAACACCACTTGTATTAAACGTATGAAAGGTCCAGTTACAGCTCAATGTTTACAAATCAGTCTTGCAAACTCTCTCTAGTGTGTGTGTGTGTTCTCTATCTGTCATCTGCCGAAATGAACACAACACACGGGTATTTATACCCGAACACTGCAGGTCTGGTCGAAGGATCATGCAGACCGGTCGAAAGATCATCTTTCGACCAGGAACAGCTCGAACGATCCAGATGTATCACGAAAGATGTGATCTTTCGTGGTCCATCCATCGAAGGTCCATCTTTCGAACTCATCATCATCGAAGGATATGAGTGATCCTTCGATGATCATCCTTCGACTCAAACACATTACAAACATAATGTTGACTGTTTGGCCAAGTCAAACCAGGAGGATGGTTGACTTGGTCAAACTTACAGACTAACAAAGACATCGTTTTACATTGTGACCGAATACAGACAAAGTGCAGACATAAGTGCACCAACAGTTTGACTGTTTTCGGAACTGCTTCTCCTTCTCTTCTTCCGAACTCGTTCCTGAAACAAATTTTGTTTTTGGTTTATAAGTTTTATCATTTTTATAATTTTCAGGTGGAATAAAACCAAGACCTTTCTTTTTATAATTACTGTTATGGTTAGGTTTCTTTTGATAACCAGAACCAGAACTGTAACATTTTTGCTTGTTCAATCTTTGTTGAACTCTTGAAGTGTGCTTTTTCAGTTTTCCATTAAGATTTGCATCTTTTATTTCAGAAATATCAATTTCTGTTAGTTTGAAAACCTTGTTTATCATTTCAGATTTGACACTTCTTATTGGAAAACCTGCAACAGTTGGATAAATTCTATCAATTAAGTAATCAGAACATGTATAACTTCGCAGTTGTCGTCTGATTCTTTCATTCTCAATCTTTTCAGTCTCCAAATCTTGTTTCATCTTTGCACATTCTTCAATATAGAAGTTAATAGCTTTTTGTTTAGACATCACTGTTGATTCCAGCATTGTCAGAGCATTTTCTCTCTCTGAATTCGTCTTTTCCAACTGATTGACTGTTTTGTTCAAGGTATCATACGACTCTTTCACGTATTTGACATCAAACAACAATTTGTCTTTCATCTTGTCAAGCTCACTATACCTCTTGTCTTTTTTCTTCACAATGTTTGCACGAATCCAAACATTTTAGACAAGTTTTTGTGACTTCAACAATCTTCTCGACTTCAACAAACTTTTCAACTTCAACTATTTTTTCGACTTCAACGATTTTTTCAACTGTTTTCTCCACCACCTTCTCTATCACAACCGGTTCTTCATCAAAAACTCTTTTCACCTCATTTTCTTCAACCTCGACCTTCTGTGTTGATTCTTCTTCAGCTTTTGCCTTTTCTTCAGCAATCCTTCGTGCTTCAATTTCTTCTTCAACAATCCTTCTTGCTTCCAATTCTCTCTTTAATCTTGCAGCTTTCTTCTCGTTCAGCATCTCAACTTTTTCTGCAAAAAACATATTAAAACTGTAAGAATCCAAGCCTTTTCTAGCTTTATTTGTATATTCTTCCTCATCATCAGTGTCTGCATCACTTCCTAATGATTCAAAAATCGGTACTCTTCTCGGACGAATCTTAGATTTGACCGATTTTTCTCCTGAGATTGAGTTCTCAAACATCCGAGCAACAAAAGCTTTAGAAACTGAAGGTCCAGAAGGATCATAATCATCCCAACTGAAACCTTTCAGAAGCCTTTCATCTTCTTGATCTATTAGACCACCATTTGGAGGCCTTTCATTATTTTGATCTAACAGACCATAACAAGCTTTATCTTTTGATTTTTCTGCAACCTAATGATAAATTGCTTTTCTATGATAATCGTTGTTTCCGAACGGATCTTGTCTTCCAGTGGCTTCTCTGTTTGTACACTCTCGTTTAAAATGCCCTTTTTCTCGGCAACGAAAACAAGTAACCTTTGATTTGTCAAATCCTAATCGAGATGTAACAGCATCACGAAGATCATCTCTACCAGTGATTTGTTTGAATTTCTCTACTCTTCTCAACACGCTAGCTAAACACCACTTGATATCCATTAACTCAAGCTCCTCAGCATCAATTTGGTCATAATCCTCTTTGGTAAGCATCGGATTTCCAATCTTTCCTGCAATTAAACTTTCATATGATTCTAACATAGTGGCAAGAGATGCCATGTGTTGTTTTGCAATATCTGGAGAAAGATTGTGATCATTCTGAAAATGAAATGTAACATTGCATTGCATGACTGGACCACCAAAATTCTTTGAACTATGTTGTTGAAGACTTGGTGTTGAGAAATTTGTATCAAAGCTTGAATAAGATGAAGAAAATCCACCACTTTGATATGTGTTACTTGCTGTTGTTCCTAAATTACCATCAGCACTGAACGCAGTCTGAATCTTCGGACTCGGAGTGGTCTCAACATTGTTTTTTCTATAGTATAAACCAACATCTTGTTGAGCACTTGGATTCTTCATAATGGCGGTTTTATGAACATCCAATTCATGTTCTTCCAGCTTCAGAATGAACTTACACAGATTCATACTTTTAGATTGTCGGTTATACTTTAGAATCAACAAATACGTTCCTGTAGGTCCCCTTGATGTATGGATCTTTCACAGAATTGTCAATCTAATCAAGAGTGCGGAATCCTCTTGATCAGAATATAGCAGAATGAGTAGAAACAGAAATCAGCAATTCACTTTCAAACCGGGTTTTCTATTGATTATCAAACCAAAGTATTACAATCAATCAAAACCCTAACACAATTTCATCCAACCTATGTCTCTCACGAAATTGCTCTCTCAAAAATTGTTTTGGCTGATTAACCTAAACCCTAAAGCCTAACCTTGTTTATATAACACAAGGTTTGCTACTTGGGCTTGGTTAAACATCATGAGCTGCGGAATCCTCTTGATCAGAATATCACAGAATGAGTAGAAACATAAATCACTTTCAAACTGGGTTTCTATTGATTATCAATCTCACAAGAATTACAATCAATCAAACCCTAACCAACTCCAAATTTCGTCCAAGCCTAAAGTCTCTTACGAAATTGCTCTCACACACTGTTTTGGCTGATCAACCTAAACCCTAAAGCAAAGCCTTGTTTATATAACACAAGGTTGCTATTTGGGCTTGGTCAAAACCTCATGGACTGTGAATTGGTCTAAGCCCAATTCTCCCCCATACACCCCCATAAGTATGGGTTTGGTTAGCCCAAACATTACAACTAACTATTACAAAGCTAAACCCGTTAACCGTTTATTGTTTAACTAATTACAAGATATCCAAAGACCAAATCTAAGCTGTTGTCACAAACATGCACCAACAGTTCCCCATTTATTTTGTGGTAACGCATCGGATAGCTTATCAACCCATTCTTCATCATCTTTCGTGATTTCCAACCTTTTCATTTCCTGAACAAGACGACAATATCTCTCAATAGTTGTTCTTATTGTTTCACCTTCAAAAGTTGTAAACATATCAAAAGACTTCTTTAGTAATGCACGTTTATTTTTTATCATATCAGCACTTCCTTTAAACTTTTGATTCCACGCTAGCCAAATTGATCTAGCAGTTCCATTATGTTGAAGCAAAACAAAAATATCTTCTTTTATCGCTTGTTGGAGACTGCTAATCATCAATTTTTCATTAGTGTATCTTGATTTTTCATTAGCTGAAAGTTCATCTAATGGTTTTATATTATCAAGATTATCTTTCGGTCTACTATATTCTTTCTTAATTGAGATCCATGCATCAAACTTATACCCTTGCACCCAGTTTTCAAAATGGTTTTCCCATGTTTTAAAATCCTCAATGTACATGAGCTTTGGAGGCTTTTGGAAAGTTTCTCTTTCGTTTTCAATCTCAATTGTTTCGGCAGCCATAACTGGAGCAGCTGGAGTGGTTGCAAACACGTTGTAAAATTCCTCTTCCATGTTTAAGTAACCTGTTTCACAAATTTACAAAGTTCAAACGAAATGCAAGTTCAAACGAAATGACTTTTGATGCGAAATGAATTTTGGTGCGAAATGGCCTCTTCAAGCGAAATGGCACTGATCAAGCGAAATGGCAACTTCAAATGGAACTCTCACACGAAATGGAATGTCTATTCAAACGGAATGGCAACTTCAAGTGAAATGAAAAATCTATTTCGTACGAAATGATCCAATACTTGTCCAATTCGTGCGAAAAGAAAGTGCTTTCAAACGAAATGGGCAGATTCAAGCGAAATGGACACCTGATAGTCCAATTCGTGCGAAATGGAAGACAGTTTCACACGAAATGGGCTATTTCGCATGAAATGCTACTGACGTCACTCAATCGGCCATGATTTTGTCAAATTGATCAAGATTTAGGTCGATTTTAGGTCCAATTCTTTCAAGGCTTTGTTAAAACAGTGTTTCACTTATAGTGTGAGAAAATCAATACATTTTAACCATAAAATCTTGTTGAATTTGAAAAAGACGGTGTAGAAGTCAGAAATTTGATGAAAACAAGCTGAATTCGGTAAGAACTATTCTACCTGTGCTCTGATACCACTTGTAGGATCGAGATTCGATCTAAACGAGTCTATCAGAAGAATTCTAATCCATATCAAAGGCGGAATTCAATGATACAGAATTGATTACAGCTTGATTCACTCTTTAATTGTCTTGTTTATTGATTTAACACTGATACAGATCAAATGACACGTCGGCAGCACTTCGGCACCGGAATCAGAATCGTTACAAATGAACTGGCAGCTCGGGTATTTATAGGCATGGCATTTCGTACGAAATGGGCAAATGCCATTTCGTGCGAAATGGACAAAGTCAATTTCGTGCGAAATGGATTCTTCCATTTCGTGCGGAATGGTCCAACCACATTAAAACCTATTTTCTCGTACATTGTGCCCTGATTTACCATTTCTAAATACAAGACTCGATACAAGACGAAGTCGACAGACATATTTTCTTGACTGTATATCTCTTAAATGTCAACATATACACGTGTGATTTAGTTTACGAAGATTTTTCAATGCCGAGAACCTCGATCAGAGAGTAAAAAAGGCGTAAGGTTCACAATGGTGTAAAATTAAAAGGGGATATATCGGGATAGGATTCGAGTTACAGGAACAAAGGCCAAACCAACCACCCAAGAATGGAATGGTCGAGCGAAAACACTTGGCAACCTCCTAGAAGCAGCTTTTCTTGCCACCAGACCTTTCTCCATCAATTAGGAATCTGATACCGTCACTAAATACATTCCTTAAATTGTAGCCATTTGTTGAGTGTTTTTTTAGGTGTCTAATCCGCATATATATCACCATTGCCCTTGATTTTCTTGACTGTATATCTCTTAGATGTCAACATATACACGTGTGATTTAGTTTACGAAGATTTTTCAATGCGGAGAACCTCGATCAGAGAGTAAAAAAGGCGTAAGGTTCACAATGGTGTAAAATTAAAATGGGATATACCGGGCTAGGATTCGAGTTACAGGAACAAGGCCAAACCAACCACCCAAGAATTGAATCGTCGAGCGAAAACATTTGACAACCTCCTAGAAGCAGCTTTTCTTGCCACCAGACCTTTCTCCATCAATTAGGAATCTGATGTCGTCACTAAACACATTCCTTAAATTGTAGCCTTTTGTTTAGTGTTTTTTTTGTGTCTAATCCGCATATATATCACCATTGCCCTTGATTTTCTTGACTGTATATCTCTTAAATGTCAACATATACACGTGTGATTTAGTTTACGAAGATTTTTCAATGCCGAGAACCTTGATCAGAGAGTAAAAAAGGCATAAGGTTCACAATGGTGTAAAATTAAAATGGGATATACCGGGCTAGGATTCGAGTTACAGGAACAAGGCCAAACCAACCACCCAAGAATGGAATCGTCGAGCGAAAACACTTGACAACCTCCTAGAAGCAGCTTTTCTTGCCACCAGACTTTTCTCCATCAATTAGGAATCTGATGCCGTCACTAAACACATTCCTTAAATTGTAGCCATTTGTTGAGTGTTTTTTTTGTGTGCCTAATCCGCATATATATCACCATTGCCCTTGATTTTCTTGACTATATATCTCTTAAATATCAACATATACACGTGTGATTGAGTTTACGAAGATTTTTCAATGCTGAGAACCTCGATCAGAGAGTAAAAAAAGCGTAAGGTTCACAACTAGTTTGCATAAATTAGCCGAAACGGGTCAAACCTTATCATTTTCACTTCAAAATCCATAATGTATTTAGTTTACCCATTTTATACAAGTCTTCAAACTTGTCGGGTCTAAATAACATTCTAATCCGGTCTTCGCTTAATCTTACGTTTTGAACCATAAACCTTTCATTAAAACTAACCTGTCTAAGTTAAGACTTAAATAAGACCCGTTAGGAATCTAATAGGTTATTAAAACCTTCGTTCCAGATTAGAAGCCCAGTAAAAGATACTTGTACTTGCTAATTTGATATACAGCTGAGAATAAAATTACTTTTAGCTCAAGTAAATACTTTTAACTTATTTTCCCTTATACGGGCTTGGGATACGGTATTAGAATAATACCGCTTGGTCGGGTATGTAGTTATTTATATCGGATTGTGATTAATACATTTACATAACCCGTTTTAATCTGTTTTGTTTGATGCAATGCCTTTGGGGGGTTAATGACCATGTCCTGGATATCCTCGGCTCATTCATTTGAAATGGCCACGGCTTAAGCACGGGGTGTAGGCATACACCTGACAGTTGCGTATGTAAAACGGTACCCCACTCGTGAGTAAACTTCTTGTGGGTATTATACCAAGTGGCGTGTCTATTAATCTTGTCTCGGCTCTTCTAACCGGGTCCTGAATGGACGACAAACATGTAAAACTGTATACAAGATTATATTCAAAATAATTATCCCAAGTTATAAAAGAATGTTTGTGCCTTGTGCATTTAAATCAATTTTTATAAACGTTTTTCAAAAGAGTCAGTTAATTGTATTTACCAGTGTAAACTGACGTATTTTCCAAAAAGGTTAAGTGCAGGTACTACGCGTAATGAGCTGGAAACTCCTGAGTGATTAAATAATGAGTCTTGCAAGGTTTTATCACTTTAAGTCTGTTGAACAATATTTCTTTGTTTTGATCCGCCTGTGGATCCATCTTACAATCCATTGAATAATATTTTATTGTACTTTCGAATCGGTTTGTAATAATTTACCTTATGACTTCCGCTGTGCATTTAAACTGTGATTATTGACCATGATGATATCAACTACGTCACGATACTCCCCACCGGGCCCATCGGTAATACGTGGAAATATCGGGGTGTGACAGGAATAACCTCTAGAATTCCTCGAAATCATTGATTTCTCCTTCATTTAAAGCATCGAACCATACTCGTGCGGCTCCGGTTAATGTTTGTGCAAACATAAAACACCAAGCTGGCATCGGCCATTGTTCGACTCGTGCAGCTCCATCGAAGTCAAACATGTGATCGTCCGGATCAATGGTGCCATCATATTTCTTTACTGTGGTTGGCATTTTGAGCTTTGGTGGAAGCTTAGCATGGGTGATGCGAGCACTGAATTTAGATTTAGCCGTCATAGATACCGAATGGTATGGTTTTGTGAGCTTCGGGTCACTGACTACTTCCATTTGGGGATCAGTCCGTACCATGATCGCTGGAGACGGTTCGGAAGAGACCTGCATATAACTGTTATAAGTTTCCGAAGTAACAGCTGTGGAGAAAGTAGGAGAGGAGAAAATCGTAGGACCCATAGTCCTTACCGGATTTTCTTGGTGAAAAAGCCTGGTTCGTAAACCGAGGATCTGCTCGTCTCTAGCCTGTTGGGCTTTTAGTCGCCGTAAGAGACTTGCATTTTTAGAGAGAAACTCCGCGTTGAACTCTGATGCCTGTGAAGTTGGCATCAATATGAATGGCAGCGTCGTTCCTGGTCCCGAGCTCAAAGGAGCTGAGATCATGGAAGCGATGTTTATTGGAGCTGTAGTATGCATACTAGCATCAATGGATCCCGAATTCATAGAACTCGAGGCCGCCATAGATCAGTTATTTCATTGCTTAAGAAATTCACAGAGTGAAGGACTGTGAGCTATGAAATCGGATGGCGCCAATTGAAGATCCAAAATTTGAATAAGGCCGGAGCCTGTAAAAGTTGTTTGGACCTTAGAGGAGATGAGGACTTAAACCTGCAAAAGAAAAAACCGTTAGGCTCGCCGCAGAGATGGGAGGGCCCCTCTGCGACCACCCTCCGGCGTGAGGATAAGTGTTTGATAGAAAGGGAAATTAGAGAGAAAGTAAGGACGAATGTTCAGAAAATCATACTTGGCTTTGTACTTGATTGGGTATTTATAATGGTCAACTAAGATGACGTCATTCGTCCAGACGCACTTATTCGGTTGTCCGTCCTCGGCGACGTGGGGCACAGAGGTCTTCAGGATGTCCGTCCCTGGTATGATTCGGTTCGTCCCTTAGGATAAGGTCCGGATACGGATGTGTGTCTTCAGTCCCAAAACAACATATTTTAATATTAGGTCATCTTCTTCTTCTCTTCCCACATCTTACTTTACACATCCGCTACAACCTCTATTGATGTTGAGCCGTCGTTGTCTCGAACAAAATCCGAAAATCCTATCTTTACTCATCTCTTTTCATCCCAACTTATAGTTACAAATTCCAGGATTCAAAAACTCTTTTAGCATTATTGATTAATAAATATGAGTTTTTCGATACATGCGTATACATTTTATTAAAACCATCGTACTTATTTAGAAGAGTAAACTTCCATTTTGCTTCTTATGGTTTGGTCATTTTAACGATTTTGCCTCAATTATTTAAAAATAGCCATTTTACTCCCTGATCTATGAAGCTCATCACGATTTCACTCCCTATCCCAAACGGCATCCATTTTAAGCGTTAAAAATTGTCACGTGCATAACACATGATGGACAATTATGTATTTTCCCTACCCAGATCTTTTACACTTCTAGTTTAAAACGCTAAATTCCCTTTTAATAATCTTCTAAACCCACATTTTCAGTTTGACTTATTCTAGCATTCAGCTTGAAAATGCGAGTTTAGAAGTTTATTAAAAGGGACTTTAGGGTTTTAACCTGGAAGTGTAAAAGATCTGGGTTGAGAAAAGACATAATTGTCCATCATGTGTTATGAACGTGATAGTTTTTAACGTTTAAAATGGATGCCGTTTGGGGCGTGGAGTGAAATCATAATGAGCTTTATAGATCAAGGAGTAAATGACTATTTTAAAGGATTGGAGTAAAAACGTTAAAATGACCAAACTATAGGGAGCAAAATGAAAGTTTACTCTAATTATTCCATATATAAATTAGCAAGTTTTTTGTGCATCATGACTTGTACCCCATGCTTGGGGACTTTTTCAAATTAAAAAACTTGATTTTTCACTTTCAACCTTAAAGCTTTTTCTTTTACATTTTAGCCCTTTTGAAATTTTTACTTTTAACTCAAACTTTTTCATCTTTTGTAATTTAACACAACACTTTATTATTTACAACTTTGATCCCCCATACTTTTTATCTTTCGCAAGTTTTTCGTTTTACGTTTCGTTCTAAACTATTTTTTACGTGCATATTTTATGTACGGGTATGTATAAATATGATTTGTTCTACATTCCGACATAAACTTTTTTTATAGACAAGTAAGGTCAAATATAATACGTTTTCGTTTAAAGAAACCATTTTTACATGCATATTTTTATGTACGTTTTTGTATAAATTTAAGTTGTTCTACGTTTCGACGTAAACTTTTTTTGGGAAATGATTCAGGTCAAATATAATATGTTTTCGTGTTTATTTTATATATGTTTCGTAAAGTTTTTTTTCGAACCGAGTGGAGTCAAATTATGGTTTCTTTTTCTCCCTTTTTTTCCGAAAGCTCTAATTAATCCCTTTCGATTACATTTGCATATTTTCCTTCATACATGTTACGTTTTCTATGTATGAGTTGGCTCACATATAATACGTTATGATTGTTCGATATGAATTTCATTTACTTTACATTTGATCTAATCACAATGCTTGTACAAGTTACACTGAGTTCAACTAGATACGTCGAAATGTGTGTTTTCATATGGTTAATGCATCATATAACGTTTGGACTAATCCATTCAATGTTTACGATGCACCCGCGCCGCAACGCGGGGGGGGGGGGGGGGTCTTAACCTAGTTAGAATTAAAAAAGAATAGAAGAAAAACCTAATGGAAAAAGAAAGTGTTTTAATTATTTATCAAAAGAGCTAGGCCAGTCCGGAAGATTCCATTGTACAAAGGTTTTGATATCTTTTTGATGGTTAACTTGAATTCAAATTCAATGTAAGCCTACTATGATGTCAACCCACCTCCATATAAAGTGAGTTTGGATAATGTAATGCTGTCAAATCTTAACTCTCGTCTCGTTTTATCTTTATAGTGTGAAAAACTACTAACATATGAAACAATGTCTATTTCAAACAAATGGTAGGAATAAATCCTAGCAAAGTCGCAATCAGTTCCATCAAATATTTATTCATAATATTGATTTTGTGACAAACGATAATTAGTATAATATTGATTTCTTCAACTTTCCATTATCTACATGTAAGTCCTCTACAATTAAATGTAAGAGCATTCACATACAACCTTTTATTTTTTATCCTATATTACATTAAAAATTACTTTTTTTCTCTCTCATTATAATTATATTATATTATAAAACTATAAATAAGCAACATGTTTATGCTTAAGATCAGAGCCATTCCTATGTTTTCGAAGGCTATAAACAAACTACGAAGTGGAGGCCCTTTTGTAAAATTATCATTATTAACATATATTATTTAGTAATAAAACCCTCGTTCTTTACCCGGGCTTAGGACCAACAATTATAAACTAAAAAGTTTATAATTGACGTAGTTAAAATAATTCTTTTGGAAATTTATAACTGTATCAGATTCTACATATGAATTGATTTAAAACTGAACAATGATTAGCTTCTAGAAATTAGCCTAACTACTATCAGACAACAATCCCCAATTTCTAGCAAATATTAATCAGATATACCTTAACTAATAGCTAATAGCAATCAACAGGTTATAACAAATATCAAAACTGAAATCTGAAAAATTACCTATGCAGATTTTCACTATTCTCCTCTTCTCTAATAGTCTGAATAGGTTCTTTGCCTTCCAAACACAATCCGAATCTCAACTTGCAATCACAATATCAATAATCAATTGTAATTCCACAAAAGTCACACTCTGAAACACAATAAAAAAGACAAAGCATCAGTTAGAGTTTTAGAAATCTAGGGCAAACATTGATTGAGAAAAACACACATATATAAACATATACCATATGAAATAGTTGTTAACCTACCTTATATCCCGAATTAACACTAATGACTCCCCAAATCAAGACTTGGGAGGCCATCATTAACCTCAGGCGATGAACGACTCGTTAATCAAAACTTTAGAAGTGTGGGTGCCGTTTGGAATAACAGTGAGGAAGCAGGGGATTGATTAGTTACGTGCTAGATTCCATAACTTCAGATTCAGAAGCGTGCAGCCCTAGATAAAATGTCACACCCCCAAAATACCACATGCGAAGACCCCGCGGGACGTGTGACGTACCAGGATCCAAGCCACCAATCACATTGAACCAATATAATAACATTGCCATGTTCATGTTTATTAAATTAAGTAATCATAGTTGTCAAACAAAGTATCAGATTCAGCAGAGGCAAATGACATAACAATGTTTAACGTATTCTCAAAACCAAATGTAATAGTGTTTAGATAACATGCAAATAATCCTCAGCGACACGACCATAACCCCTCCAGCCATCCAGATAGCAAGTTCCCATCAACGGTACCTAACGACATGCGAGCATGTAACAAGTGTATCAGACAACGCTGGTGAGTTCACAGTTTTAAGAAAACGTTAGTTACCAAGTGTTTAATTCAGTTTGTTTGCAAATCCGTAAGTAATGTTGATAATATCTCGATACTGAACAAGACGGCTCCTGATGTATGTTTTGCTCGTTCCCAGTGTTCCTATCAAAGCACTGGGCATGACTGGGTCATTAGTTCACACATGTCCTCTCCGGTACGGGGTGAGGGTGCCAAACCTAAGTAGCGCTACCAACTAATACCCCGCTACCTCTCCGGTAACAAAAGATGGGACTTAAGAAGGATAGAGTGAGAATATTATCCAACATCCCAGTTTTACCCAAAAGACTTATCCCTCCCCGGGATACCCACTGACTGTCCCAAACCACCGGGACGCATGCTCAAGAGTAGTGAACTCACCTTGGTTTGCTTGGTATGTATTAATTACCCGTCCAGTTGGTCAACCCAAACCCTATCGTGGTTACCAAATGTTATCAGTTACATAATCGTTTAAGTCACATAGTTAACACAGTTTTCATTCATCGACAAAAGCATTGTATGACATATATCAACTGCTCAAACCACGCACAAGTACACATCCCATGTGACCACATAACACTTAACAAAGGAATGTCTTAAACATGCCATGCAAGTCAGATTTCATACCTCTAGAACCAGTCATTATCATGCATCAGTCAACAATCACAAGTATTCACAACACATGCAATACACTTGCACACTGTTACACTTAGTGCCCCTTCGGCGAAACACCCCGGTGACGAAACCCCATAGGTTTCGTCGGCTATATGGGTGACCAAACCCCCTAGGTTTCGTCGACTACCCTAGTGACGAATCCCCTATGTTTCGTCGGAAATATGTGCGACGAAACATCACAGGTTTCGTCGGAACAGTTACAGAAACATCATTTGCACGGTTTTCACGTAACTTACGAATCAAACAGCGGTTACCACATATAATCTAGCAACCCTAATTAGCATTTACAGTTTCAACGTGATCATTAGCCAAATGTAACAGTCTTAATCATTGATCATCAATACAAGCAATAGACCATAGCAATCTCAATCATAGATAACACTAGTATGGATTTAACATGATAACAAATGTAAAACAAGATTTATTATTGATTCGGGATAAATCCATCAACCCTCAAGAACAACATCACATACGGATCATTGAGTTCTTAACATGACTGTTCTAGATTACCATGTTTATGAAAACCCTAATTATGCACACACAAGATTCAATAGTATTTTTACAAAGCATTACAACACAATTCCACGTATTAGAATTAATCCATCAACAAGAGCAGGACACTAACCGTAGTGCCGAAAAGTTTAGATGAATCGAGATAACGAAGGATGTTTCACGGTTCTTTCTGCCGTCGCACAGAGAGAGAGGGTGTTCTAGGGTTTCTAAATGTTTTCACGTAACTGACCAGAGGGTTTTATAACATAACAGAAGTTGGGCCGGCGAAACCTCTTTGGGCCGAAGCCCGTTCCCGACGAAACCCCACTGGACGAAAGTCCAGAGTTTCATCGTGATGATAGTGGCGAAACCCCCAAGTTTCGTCACCAAGGTTTCGTCGAGTAAGGTCCTGGCGAAACTCCTAGGTTTCGTCGAGTGGCCATGAGTTGTGTTATAACTTTAGCAATTATAGATTTCCAACAATTAACCACACAGTAATTCAGCAATTAACCAAACACCAAAACAGTTTACAAATCATCTAACAAGGTGCACATATTACAACGTAACGGATTATGAAAACACAACCGTGAGACAAGTAATGTGTCGGGAAAGACCATGGAAAGTCAGGTTGTCACATCATCCCCAACTTGAAAGAAATTTCATCCCGAAATTTGACAAGTAATCCAAAACAGCAAGGCGGTGACTCAGGATGACTGTGGGTTTTCCGCGGGTACCACATCATCCCCAACTTGAATGGGAATTTCGTCCCGAAATTCACAGGTTGTGGCAGACTTAGACTTGTCTGACTTGGACTTGTCGTCAGGAAACAAATGTGGGTACTTAAGCTTCATCTGGTCTTCACGCTCCCACGTGAACTCCGGTCCACGTCTTGAGTTCCAACGAACTCTCACAATTGGAATACGGCTGTGCTTACGGACCTTGACCTCCCTGTCCATAATTTCTATGGGCTCTTCGACAAACTGCAACTTGTCGTCGATCTTCAGTTCTTGAAACGGTACCACCAGTGTTTCATCAGACAAACACTTCTTTAGTTGCGACACATGGAACACATCATGGACGTTACCCAGCTCAGCAGGTAACTCTAACCTGTAGGCCACTTTACCAATTCGCTCCAGAATTCTGAATGGCCCTACATAACGAGGGTTAAGCTTGCCGCGTTTTCCAAAACGCACCACACCTTTCCAGGGTGAGACCTTCAACATAACACGATCATTAACTTCGAACTACAAAGGTTTTCTACGCTCGTCGGCGTAACTTTTCTGACGATCACGCGCTGCCGCCATACGATTCCTGATCTGAACAATTTTCTCGGAGGTTTCAAGTACAAGTTCCGGGCCCTGTAATCTGACTGTCACCCACCTCAGCCCAACAGAGAGGTGAACGACATTTCCGACCGTACAGTGCTTCGAATGGAGCTGCCCGAATGCTGGTATGGTAGCTATTGTTATACGAAAACTCTATCAAAGGCAGGTGTTTCTCCCAACCCTTTCCAAGGTCAATCACGCATGCCCGCAGCATGTCTTCAAGCGTCTGGATGGTTCGTTCACTTTGACCATCCGTCTGTGGGTGATAAGCAGTGCTCATATCAAGACGCGAGCCGAATGATTTGTGCATCGACTGCCACAAATCTGAAATGAAACGCGGGTCACGATCTGAGATAATAGATGTCGGCACCCCGTGCCTAGAAACCACTTCCTTTAGGTAGACAGCAGCTAGTTGTGAGAACTTGTCTGTTTCCTTCATTGCTAGAAAGTGCGCTGACTTCGTGAGGCGATCAACGATCACCCAAATGGTATCATTCCCGTTTTGAGTTCTAGGTAGCCCGGTAACAAAATCCATAGCGATCTGTTCCCATTTCCACATGGGTTTTTCTGGTTATTGCAGCAAGCCAGACGGTTTCTGATATTCCACTTTAACTTTCGAGTAGGTCAAGCACTTACTCACATAAGTTGCGATGTGAGCTTTCAT
This sequence comes from Helianthus tuberosus, assembly GCA_030545235.1. NCBI lineage: Eukaryota > Viridiplantae > Streptophyta > Magnoliopsida > Asterales > Asteraceae > Helianthus > Helianthus tuberosus. The sequence continues at coordinate 172,312,861 of CM060414.1, read as the reverse complement.
CTTCGGCCACCAGTACATGACTTCGAGGTCCTGATACATCTTGTCTGAACCTGGATGAGCAGATTAGCGAGACTTGTGCGTTTCGTCCATCACAAGTTCTCTAAGGTTACCGAATAAGGTAATCCATATTCGTTCCATGCAGTAGAGAATACCATCAGATCCCTTCTCAAGTCGTTTTTCCATGCCCCGTAGGTATTCTGCTTCATAGTTTTCTTCCTTCAGTGCTTCAGTTTGAGCAGCACGGATCTGATCAGGTAGATTCGAATGAATGGTGAGCTGTAAAGCACGAACTCGTTTGGGTTTCGATTCCTTTCGAATGAGAGCGTCAGCTACAACGTTAGCCTTACCCAGATGATACTTGATTGCACAATCGTAGTCGTTCAGTAGCTCTACCCAGCGACGATGTCGCATATTCAATTCCATCTGGTCAAAGATGTGCTGAAGGCTCCTGTGGTCGGTATAAATAGTGCATTTAGTACCATACAGGTAATGCCTCCAGATTTTGAGCGCAAAAACCATGGCTCCCAATTCCAAGTCATGCGTCGTGTAGTTCTTCTCATGAACCTTCAACTGTCGAGAAGCATAGGCTATCACATTGTTGCGTTGCATCAGCACACAACCCAGACCCTGAATGGACGCATCACAATATACTACAAAATCTTTGGTACATTCAGGTAGAGACAAGATCGGTGAACTACAGAGTTTCTGTTTCAAAAGTTGGAAAGCATCCTCATGCTTTGTTCCCCAAGAATATACAACACCCTTCTGCGTCAACGAAGTGAGAGGTTGGGCGATCTTCGAGAAATCCTTAATAAATCTCCGATAGTACCCAGCGAGACCAAGAAATTGTCGCACCTCCGAAGGATTCTTCGGTGCCACCCAATTTCTAACAGCATCAACCTTAGCAGGGTCCACGTGTATCCCCAATTCATTCATGATGTGACCAAGGAAGTGTACCTCTCGAATCCAGAATTCACACTTGGAAAACTTTGCGTAGAGTTGCTCCTTCCTCAGGAGCTCCAAAATAAGACGTAAGTGCCGCTCGTGATCTTCCTTGCTCCTTGAGTAGATCAGAATGTCGTCAATAAACACGATAACAAAGTCGTCAAGATAAGGCTTGCACACACGGTTCATAAGGTCCATGAAGGCTGCTGGTGCATTTGTCAAACCGAACGGCATAACCAAGAACTCATAATGCCCATAACGCGTCCTAAAAGCCGTTTTAGGAACATCCTCCTCTCGAACCCTCATCTGGTGATAGCCCTACCTTAGATCAATATTCGAGTAAAAACTTGACCCTTGCAACTGGTCAAATAAGTCGTCAATACGCGGTAAAGGGTAACGGTTCTTGACTGTCACCTTGTTGAGTTCTCTATAATCTATACACATACGGAAAGATCCGTCCTTCTTCTTTACAAACAAAACCGGGGCTCCCCAAGGCGAAGAACTAGGTTGGATAAAACCTCTATCCAACAGTTCTTGAAGTTGATTCGATAATTCTTGTAACTCTCCTGGTGCAAGACGATAAGGAGCACGAGCAATTGGAGCTGCTCCTGGCATAAGATCAATCTGGAATTCCACCTGACGATGTGGAGGTAAACCGGGTAACTCTTCAGGGAATACGTCAGAAAACTTGCGAACTACTAAAAGATCCTCGATCTTCCTTTCTTCAGGTTGTGAATCGGTGACAAGAGCTAGAATAGCATGGTAGCCCTTTCGTAGACACTTCTGGGCTTTCATGACTGAGATGATGCCGACCATGGCACCACTACGATGGTCCTGAACCGACAAAGATTACCCACTGGGAAGAGGGATACGCACGATTTTCTCTTTGCAGAGAATTTCCACCTGATGCTTGGACAACCAATCCATACCAACGACCACATCAAAACTTCCAAGAGTAACAGGGAGTAGGTCAATGTCAAACACTTGACCCATGAGATCGAGTTTACAACCAAACAGAACATGAGAGGCTTCTATCGATTTACCATCCGCTAATTCTACCACATGCTTATTTACAAGAGGTGTGGGAGTCAATCCTAACTTACGACTGAACTCTAACGACACATAACTCCAATCGGCACCAGAGTTGAATAAAATAGAAGCAATCAGATTGTTCACAGAAAACGTACCAGTCACAACATTGCCATCGTTATGAGCTTCCCCAACTCCAATAGTGAACACTCTCCCCTGTGCACCATTTCCACCATTGCCCCCATTGTTGTTGTTTCCGTTGTTGTTTCCGTTGTTGTTACCACTAGCATTCTGGTTTAACTGAGGGCAGTCTCGCCTGATGTGGCCCTCGACACCACACTGAAAACATCCTTTACAATTTCCACGATTTTGTTGGGGTTGTTGCCTATCCTGCTGCTGTGACTGTTGCTGTTGCGGGGTGTGCTGCTGCTGCTGATTTGGAAGTGTAACCCTACAATCCCTGGCCATATGCCCCACTTTGTTGCATCTGTGAGATACTCGGGCACACGGCCCCCGATGGTGATAGTTGCACTTGTTGCACTTCGGTAGTTTCCCCGCATAAGAACCCTGACCTGAATTGTTCCCCTGACTTTGATTAACGGAGGACTGACTGAAGTTGCGGTTGTTGCTATTGTCTAGCAGCTTCTGTGACGTGTTCGAGCTCGTTGCCTTATCTGTATCATTCCATTTTCGTGTGTTATCAGTAGCAGGCGTAGTAGCTGTGGTTGCAGCAGTAGTAGTGGTAGAAACACGCGGTGGTAGCGAACCACACTCCACCTCCTGGTCGGTGATCTTGTGAGCCAAACGGACAATCTGAGGTAAGTTATCGAGGTTTGCTGTAGTAAAAAAACCCTCACCCGTGAAGGTAATCCCTTGATGAACAACTCAATTCTCCAATGCGGAGGTCGGGACAAATTCGGGCACATGATAGCCAATTCATGAGATTGTTTCACATATGCCTCAATCTCGGATCCCACCATCTTTAGGTCATAGTACTCATTCTCTAGTTTCTGGATCTCATCACGAGGATAATACTCCTCCCTTATCAGTTCCTTAAAATTGTCCCAAGTAGTGGCATTTGCCACCTCGATGCCCAACAGTTGAACCTGGGCATTCCACCATGTCAGGGCACCATCCTCGAGTGTGCACGTAGCATACTTCACTCTGTCCCCAGCAGGACAGTTACACATCGCAAACACCGACTCCGCCTTCTCAAACCATCGCAGGAGTCCTACAGCCCCTTCAGTCCCACTGAAGGTCTGTGGTTTACAATCCATGAACATTTTGAATGTACAATGTAAGGACCTGCAAAATTTTCCATAAAAAACCCGTAAGTGAAAACCCGGACCCCTGAAACCCTAATCCATATCAAAAATAAAGAAAACATGAAATATGGTCTTCACGCGGGCCACGTAAAGCATAAGCTTAGTTAACGCGGGCCGCGTCAACTAAAAAATGTTCCGGATAAGTGTTAAATCCACGTGTCGTCCACCTGGCAACCCTACTCGTGACACCCCAACCCTACACGTAGACTAGGAGTCCCGCGGGCCGCATAAAGGTCTTGAGTGGGTTTACGCGGGCCGCATAAAACCCAAAAGTTTGCTATAAATAGCTGGGGCATGAGCCTTTCATCTGTGTTCGAAATTTCAATCAAAAACACGAAGAAAGCTGCTTAAATTCGAATTTCTGAGTAGTGAAACGCTGCTACGACTACAGGGTATTAACTCGATCACTGCTACGATTCAATGTCCGATCGATTGAAACTATCCGATGGATGTTTAAGTGCTGCTCGTAATTGGGCTATACTTTGTCTTTGGTCGTGAGGGTTTTAATCTCGTGAGTTATCGTAAATGTTGTATTAAGTTACTGACCTAGTTTCGTATGCATTGCTGTTTAAATTAGGTTATCAGGCTAATCAGTAGGCTAAACTCTGCCCGTCTAAACTTGCAATGTGAGCATTCTCTTTTTATCAACAATGTTTTACAATACTCAAATTATTTTCAAAAGTTATAATTACAGGGATTAAGTCGTGGTTATCTTGTATCACTGGCTAGTGGGGTATTGTGCACATTACAAATTTCTCACGGTTAGGTTCATCAACCTAACAGTGATAATCATCACTACTGGGGTGAAAGGACCCAATAGTGGTATGACCATCGTCACCAGGGTGTGACACGGCGCCAGATAAAAATAAGATAGTAGCCATTGTAATCGCTCTTATGTTGTAATTCGTAACTAATGTGTCGTTTTGTTTAACCAGAATGACTCGCCAGTATTTCCCCGCTGATAAAATATTTTTAAAACATGTTTCAGGCGACCTACTGTGAATCAAGGAAACGTGCTACGGAGCACTAACAAGCTTGAAGTGGTGGCTCAATTAAATAAATAAACATGTTTTGTAAAAAAGGGAATTTACTCATGAAATTCCTCTATTGTAAATTACGGGGTTTGTCCCAAATTACGAAATGAAATAAGTGGGCAGTTTCAAGTTTTAAGAGATCCTGTAAATCTTCCGCTGTCAACTCAAATAATAAAATACCACGGGTTTCTGTCCCGCGGCTCCTGGACCGGGTAACACCGGGACGGGGGAAATGACAGAAAAAGGTGGTATCAGAGCCACTGATTTTAAGCCGATTAAGTATTTAGAAATACTTAATTTTTCTGATTGCCATTCTGTGATTATGTGAAAATTTAATTTACAAAATTTTAACTTAGAATTTTTTGTGTTTCTTCATATATGCTAACAGCATGAATGAGTTGTCTGAAGCTCTTCAGAATATCACTATCCATTCTACTAACATGGAAGTTTCCGAGGGCTTTTCCGGTTATTGGGCCGACATTGATGAACCTATGGAATTCCAAGCCCAACCCCAGGAGAAACCCAAACCGAAAAAGAAAAGAAGATTTGTGGGCTGGAGGCGTGTGCGTAGGAAAAAACCAGCAACACGGAAAGTTATAAAGACTGAGGATCCAAATGATAAAGGCAAAGGAAAGGAGATAGGGGAAAATTCAGCGCAAGCCTAGGAAATTGCATCATGGGAGGAGCTGGATCATAAATTGGCACTTAGTGACCTCATCGGACCTGCCGATGAAAACCTCTTCAATTACCCAGCAGAAGCACAACTTCCAACTAATCTGGAACCTGCTATCCCAGATCCTATTATCCACCTCCGACCTCAACCAGAAGAGCTAGAAGAATGGTGGACAACTGACTGGCAATTTCAAAATCTTTTAAATAACCCTAATACCTTTTTCCCCCAATTTGATCCTGAGCCTCCACTACACCCCCTATGAGCAATGAGAACTTGGATGAACTCTGCCATTTTGGCGAGGAGCTGGTGGACGCAGGGAATCGAATCCGGGATGTGGGAGAATAGATCTCCTGGAAATACGACGAGAGGGAACGTTGCTTCTAAGATGCCAGCTGACGGTGGTGGTGTGACTGTGTGGTTGTGATTGTATAATAATAAAATAATAATAAAAATAAAAATATAATCATGTAAAATAACTAAAAAAAATAAAACATTTGTAAGATAACCGGTGTGTACGGACGCATACTAATATATAAAAAAATATCAACGTCGCAAAGTCGACAATTTTGGCTATATGTGTTGACGTGATTATGTGCGATTGTTTATTATATTTGGTTGTTATTCATTTTGATACTAATACCTTATATATATTAATTACCAGATGGAACACACTGGTAATGAACCAGTTAACGAGGTTAACCAATCTGAGCAAAACAATGAAGACCACTTCCTGAATAGGCAAGATATAGAGAATATCGTTGCTCAAGGAATAACCAATGCTATTCCAGCAATCCTTGCTGTTGCTCGAAATCCAGTTGAACCTCAACCGATTGTCCCCAGCAAACGTAATCATGGCGACAATTTCAGTAATAGTATAAATGGAGGCGGCAACATTAATAATAATGATAATGATGATGTGGTGCAAACCCCATTCCTTAAAAGAATGAAAGCTGCAACGCCTGGTTGCACTTACAAGGAATTTCTTGCCTGTAAACCAATCGAATTTACAAGCAACGAAGGGGTGACTGCTACACTGTGTTGGTTAGAGAAAACCGAAGCGATAATTAAAATAAGTAAATGTGCCGAGGAGGACTAGGTCATGTACGCGTCGAATCTTTTTAAGGAAGGGGCACTAGAATGGTGGAATACGATACTACAAGCCAAGGGAAGTGATGTGGCCTATGCCATGAATTGGGCAGAATTTAAGAGTCTAGTAGAAAGAAAATTATGTGCCGAATATGAAAAGGAACAAATGACAAATAAATTCCTGAACCACCGGATGGTGGATGTTGATTGTAGAGGGTATACTTCGACCTTCTTCGAATATGCTAGAATTGTACCTACCCTGGCTTCGCCAGAACCGGTACTTATTTCTCGCTACATTTGGGGTTTAATTGGCGAAATCTGTGATATCGTTAAAGCTGCGAGACCTCGCACAATTAACGATGCTGTGGAACTAGCCAATACCCTAACCGACGGACTGGTACGCACTCACGAAGAAAACCGGAAGAAGGAAGTAGCCCAAAAGATTTCCCAAGGATTTCGTGTGGGTAATAGTAGTAATTTCAAGAAAAAGGGAACAAGGCAATCTTCCACTGCTCCGTTTTGCAGTACTTGTAAAAGAAAGCATTTTGGAAAATGCAAAGGGTATTGCAATTTCTGCAAAATTCCAGGGCATCAAGAAGAAGACTGCAGAAGGAAGAAATCCACAATCTGCTTCAACTGTGGAGAAGCTGGACATTTTAGACTAGACTGCCCCAAATTGTTCAAACCAGCTGACAACAAAGCCAAACCTGCAGAAGGAACTACCAAAAAGAACGCAAGAGCCTTCCAACTAACTACCCAGGAAGCAGAGCTAATTCCAGATGTGATAGCTGGTACGTTCCTCGTTCACGACGTTTATGCGAAAGTATTATTTGACTCTGGTGCAAACCAAAGTTTTATAAATACTTCATTCTGCCAAGCTCTTAAACTACCCTTAACCAACCTTAGACAAGTTTTTACTGTAGAAACGGCATATGGTAATTCGGTTCACATAGATAAGGTTTTGCAAGAAGAAAAGATAGAACTCTTAGGTCATAAATTTTCTGCAAACCTGTTACCTATGAATTTAGCTGGATTTGATGTTGTGTTAGGAATGGATTGGTTGGTAGCCAACCATGCTCAAATTCTCTGTGATAAGAATTCTATAGAAATCCATACACCCACCGGAAAAGTAGTGGTGATTACAGGAGATAAGCCACGTAAGCCAGTGAAATTCATTTCAGTAATGAAAATGGCTAGTTATTCAAGAAAACAAGGAATAGTGTATATGATTTCGGTAATCATTAACACTAAAGGTAAGGAACTTAAGGAAAGTCCAGTAGTATTAGAATACCCGGATGTATTCCCAGAAGAACTACTTGGATTGCCACCCGATAGAGAAGTAGAATTTAGAATTCATCTAATTCCTGGAACTACACGAATAGCCAAGGCACCTTATCGATTAGCACCCACCGAAATGCTAGAATTGAAAAAGCAATTAGATGAATTGCTCAGCAAAGGATTCATACAACCTAGTTCATCCCCGTGGGGAGCACCAGTGTTGTTTGTAAAGAAGAAAGATGGTTCGATGCGATTGTGTATCGATTATAGGGAATTAAATAAGGTTACAATTAATAATCGATACCCATTGCCTAGGATTGATGATCTTTTTGATCAATTGCAAGGAGCTAGATACTTTTCTAAGATAGATTTACACTCCGGATACCATCATTTGAAGGTACAAGAAGAAGACATACCTAAAACTGCCTTCAGAACTAGGTATGGTCATTACGAGTTTACAGTCATGCCCTTTGGACTAACAAATGCTCCTGCAGCATTCATGGACATGATGAATAGGATTTTTAAACCGTACTTGGATAAATTTATAATTGTCTTTATCGATGATATACTTATTTATTCCAAAAATCAGGACGAGCATTGTGAACACTTGCATGCACTCTTAACTTTGTTAAGAAAAGAGAAGCTGTATGCCAAATTCTCGAAGTGTGAATTTTGGCTACATGAGGTGCAATTTTTAGGACACATGGCGAATCATGAAGGTATTCACGTAGATCCCTCCAAAATAGAAGCGATCACCAAATGGAAGGTCCCGCAATCAGCTATGGAAGTTAGAAGTTTTCTAGGATTAGCCGGACACTATAGACGGTTTATTAAGGATTTTTCTAAAATAGTTGTACCATTAACTAAGCTAACCTGTAAATCAGTTAAGTTTGAATGGGGACCTAGGCAGGAAGAGGGTTTTAAGATTTTAAAGCAAAGGTTAACAAACACCCCAATTCTTGCCTTACCAGAAGGAACGGAAGATTTTGAAGTTTATTGTGATGCTTCTAAACTAGGATTAGGATGTGTGCTGATGCAACGCAAAAAGGTAATTGCGTACGCCTCAAGGCAATTGAAAAAGCACGAGGAAAACTATACGACTCACGACTTAGAATTAGGAGCAATAATTTTTGCCCTTAAGATTTGGAAACACTATCTGTACGGCAGTAAGTTTACAGTCTATACAGATCATAAGAGTTTAACATACATATTTGGGCAAAAAGAACTAAATATGAGGCAAAGAAGATGGATGAAAATTCTAAGCGATTACGACTGTGATATTCAATATCACGAAGGAAAAGCAAACGTAGTTGCAGATGCCTTAAGTCGTAAGTATCATGAAAAGCAAAAACGAGTTCGTGCTCTTAGATTAAGTTTACAATTAGACTTAATGGAACAACTGAAGAACATTCAAGAAACAGCACTCAAGGATGATGCTAAAGGAATGAAAGGACGAATAAAAGAATTAGAGCAAGGGGTTGATGGAATTTGGAGATTCCATAAGAAAAGGATTTGGGTACCTAAGCAAGGAGATTTAAGAGATAAGATTTTAGAAGAAGCCCATAAATCCAGGTATACCATGCATCCTGGTAATAATAAGATGTACCAAGATTTAAGAAGTAACTTCTGATGGATAGGAATGAAGAAGGATATAGCTAGATATGTATCTAAGTGTCTAACTTGTTCCCAAGTTAAGGCAGAACACCAGAAACCTTCAGGGTTACTACAACAATTAGAAATGCCTGTATGGAAATGGGAGCTCATAACAATGGACTTTGTTACTAAGTTACCCAAAACCAGAAAGGGTAATGACCCGATTTGGGTAATTGTGGATCGATTAACCAAATCAGCCCATTTTCTACCCATGAAGGAAACCTTTAGTATGGAAAGATTAGCCAAGTTATACGTACACAAGGTAGTATCCTTACATGGAGTACCACTCTCCATTGTATCGGATAGAGACAGTCGTTTCACTTCACGTTTTTGGACAAGTTTCCAAGAAGCAATGGGGACCCGACTAAATTTAAGTACTGCATACCATCCCCAAACAGACAGACAAAGTGAAAGGACAATTTAAACCCTGGAAGACATGCTTAGGGCATGTGTAATAGATTTTGGTGGAAACTGGGATGACCACCTACCCTTAATTGAATTCTCCTATAATAATAGTTACCATTCAAGCATCGAAGCTGCCCCGTTCGAAGCACTGTATGGACGAAAGTGTAGAACTCCAGTTTGTTGGGCAGAAATAGGAGAAAGTCAATTATCAGGGCCCGAGATCATGCAAGAAACCACCGACAAGATTACTCAAATCAAGGAAAGACTGAAGACAGCTCGAGATCACCAAAAGAGTTATGCAGACAATCGACGCAATACACTAGAATTTCAAGTTTGAGACATAGTACTCTTGAAAGTTTCTCCTTGGAAAGGAGTAGTTCGGTTCGGTAAGAAAGGAAAGCTGAGTCCAAGATACATAGGACCATTCCCAGTAATCCAGAAAATAGGACCAGTTGCTTATCGCTTACAATTACCAGAAGAGTTAGCTGGGGTACATGGCGTATTTCATGTATCCAATCTCAAGAAATGTCTATCGGACGAATCACTAGTAGTCCCTCTTCAGGACATACAGGTGAATGAAAAGTTGAAGTTCATGGAAAAACCACTTCAAATAGAAGATAGAAAGATCAAGTTTCTCAAACACAAAAGACTGGTACTTGTCAAAGTCAAGTGGGATTCAAAAAGAGGACCCGAGTATACTTGGGAGCTTGAATCGGAAATGAAGAGAAAATATCCTCACTTATTTCAGTAAATCTCGAGGACGAGATTTTAAATAAGATGGGGAGGATGTAAGGACCTGCAAAATTGTCCATAAACAACCCGTAAGTGAAAACCCACACCCCTGAAACCCTAATCCATATCAAAAATAAAGAAAACATGAAATCTGGCCTTCACGCGGGCCGCGTAAAGCATAAGCTTAATTGACGCGGGCCGCGTCAACTTAAAAATGTTCCGGATAAGTGTTAAAGCCACGTGTCGTCCACCTGGCAACCCTACTCGTGACACCCCAACCCTACACGTAGACTAGGAGTCCACGCGGGCCGCGTAAAGGTCTTGAGTGGGTTTACGCGGGCCGTGTAAAACCCAAAAGTTTGCTATAAATAACTGGGGCATGAGCATTTCATCTGTGTTCGAAATTTCAATCAAAAACACGAAGAAAGCTGCTTAAATTCGAATTTCCGAGTAGTGAAACACTGCTACGACTACAGGGTATTAACTCGATCACTGCTACGATTCAATGTCCAATCGATTGAAACTATCCGATGGATGTTTAAGTGCTGCTCATAATTGGGCTATACTTTATCATTCGTCGTGAGGGTTTTAATCTCGTGAGTTATCGTAAATGTTGTATTAAGTTACTGACCTAGTTTCGTATGCATTGCTGTTTAAATTAGGTTATCAGGCTAATCAGTAGGCTAAACTCTGCCCGTCTAAACTTGCAATGTGAGCATTCTCTTTTTATCAACAATGTTTTACAATACTCAAATTATTTTCAAAAGTTATAATTACAGGGATTAAGTCGTGGTTATCTTGAATCACTGGTTAGTGGGGTATTGTGCACATTACTAATTTCTCACGGTTAGGTTCATCAACCTAACAGTGATAATCGTCACTACTTGGGTGAAATGACCCAATAGTGGTATGACCATCGTCACCAGGGTGTGACACGGCGCCAGATAAAAATAAGATAGTAGCCATTGTAATCGCTCTTATGCTGTAATTCGTAACTAATGTTCCGTTTTGTTTAACTTGAATGACTCGCCAGTATTTCTCCGCTGATAAAATATTTTTAAAACATGTTTCAGGCGACCTACTGTGAATCAAGGAAACGTGCTACGGAACACTAACAAGCTTGAAGTGGTGGCTCAAATAAATAAATAAACATGTTTTGTAAAACAGGGAATTTACTCGTGAAATTCCTCTATTGTAAATTACGGGGTTTGTCCCAAATTACGAAATGAAATAAGTGGGCAGTTTCAAGTTTTAAGAGATCCTGTAAATCTTCCACTGTCAACTCAAATAATAAAATACCACGGGTTTCTATCCCCCGGCTCCTAGCCCGGGTAACACCGGGACGGGGGCCGTGACATACAAGCAGGTGGATTGTTTTGATTTTGCTGCCCATGTTGACCTAATGGACGAAAAGAAATACAACACAAGGATAAGAGTTGTGTACGCAACACAAGAATAAAAGGGGTAATTGGCACATATCGTACCAGCTTGGTAGGCTGCCAAAGCCTCAGCCACACGCGTATTAATCAGATTCGTCAGCTCAGCCTGGGTCATCGCAATGTGACCACATCCGTGTCCTCGTCCGCTCATGATTCTATATAAGAAGGGAACAAGTTTAGGAAATCAAGACAAGGTAGGAGTCAATCCTCAGGTTGACATCTACAAACTACACAGTTTACACCAAACAATAGGGCAAAACCCTCTTCACACTCGTTAAGCCTAACTGGGACTCACATGCACCCCACGTTATTATTAAGTGTGCACCCGTAATAATAAGGCAGTTTGCATGCTCATCTCAGTGCCTCTTAACTTGCGCTAAAAGTTTCCCCCACATTCAAATAGCACAACGAAAGGTATCACAGGATTTATAGTCACTAGAGTCGAAGGGTAGTGCCACACTATCTAGCCCTACTAGGATATGCAGCACAAGTAATCTAATCACACCAAGGTACCAAATATGTTGTTTCATGCAAGTCATGCGTGTGTAGCTACTAAGCGAGTAATGCATAAAGTAAACAGAAGACGAACCTTGCAATCTGGAGCTGAGTGTCATGGTCGCTTTCTGAACTGTTCGGTTATAGTCTGGTTTTACGAAAACGTTTTAAAACCTAGTTCATTATAACCTGTGGCTCTGATACCAAACTGTCACACCCCCAAAATACCACATGCGGAGACCCCGCGGGACGTGTGACGTACCAGGATCCAAGCCACCAATCACATTGAACCAATATAATAACATTGCCAAGTTCATGTTTATTAAATTAAGTAATCATAGTTGTCAAACAAAGTATCAGATTCAGCGGAAGCAAATGACATAACAATGTTTAACGTATTCTCAAAACCAAATGTAATAGTGTTTAGATAACATGCAAATAATCCTCAGCGACACGACCATAACCCCTCCAGCCATCCAGATAGCAAGTTCCCATCAACGGTACCTAACGACCTGCGATCATGTAACAAGTGTATCAGACAACGCCGGTGAGTTCACAGTTTTAAGAAAACGTTAGTTACCAAGTGTTTAATTCAGTTTGTTTGCAAATCCATAAGTAATGTTGATAATATCTCGATACTGAACAAGACGGCTCCTGATGTATGTTTTGCTCGTTCCCAGTGCTCCTATCAAAGCACTGGGCATGACTGGGTCATTAGTTCACACATGTCCTCTCCGGTACGGGGTGAGGGTGCCAAACCTAAGTAGCGCTACCAAATAATACCCCGCTACCTCTCCGGTAACAAAAGATGGGACTTAAGAAGGATAGAGTGAGAATATTATCCAACATCCCAGTTTTACCCAAAAGACTTATCCCTCCCCGGGATACCCACTGACTGTCCCAAACCACCGGGACGCATGCTCAAGAGTAGTGAACTCACCTTGGTTTGCTCGGTATGTATTAATTACCCGTCCAGTTGGTCAACCCAAACCCTATCGTGGTTACCAAATGTTATCAGTTACATAATCGTTTAAGTCACATAGTTAACACAGTTTTCATTCATCGACAAAAGCATTGTATGACATATATCAACTGCTCAAACCACGCACAAGTACACATCCCATGTGACCACATAACATTTAACAAAGGAATGTCTTAAACATGCCATGCAAGTCAGATTTCATACCTCTAGAACCAGTCATTATCATGCATCAGTCAACAATCACAAGTATTCACAACACATGCAATACACTTGCACACTGTTACACTTAGTGCCCCTTCGGCGAAACACCCCGGTGACGAAACCCCATAGGTTTCGTCGGCTATATGGGTGACGAAACCCCCTAGGTTTCGTCGACTACCCTACTGACGAAACCCCTATGTTTCGTCGAAAATAAGTGCGACGAAACATCACAGGTTTCGTCGAAACCTGTGTGACGAAATATCATAAGTTTCGTCGGAACAGTTACAGAAACATCATCTGCATGGTTTTCACGTAACTTACGAATCAAACAGCGGTTGCCACATATAATCTATCAAACCTAATCAGCATTTACAGTTTCAACGTGATCATTAGCCAAATGTAACAGTCTTAATCATTGATCATCAATACAAGCAATAAACCATAGCAATCTCAATCATAGATAACACTAGTATGGATTTAACATGATAACAAATGTAAATCAAGATTTATTACTGATTCGGGATAAATCCATCAACCCTCAAGAACAACATCACATACGGATCATTGAGTTCTAAACATGACCGTTCTAGATTACCATGTTTATGAAAACCCTAATTATGCACACACATGATTCAATAGTATTTTTACAAAGCATTACAACACAATTCCACGTATTCGAATTAATCCATCAACAAGATCAGGACACTAACCGTAGTGCCGAAAAGTTTAGATGAATCGAGATAACGAAGGATGCTTCACAGTACTTTCTGTCGTCGCACAGCGAGAGAGGGTGTTCTAGGGTTTCTAAATGTTTTCACGTAACTGACCAGAGGGTTTTATAACATAACAGAAATTGGGTCGGCGAAACCTCTTTGGGCCGAAGCCCGTTCCCGACGAAACCCCACTGGACGAAAGTCCAGAGTTTCGTCGTGATAATAGTGGCGAAACCCCCAAGTTTCGTCACCAAGGTTTCGTCGAGTAAGGTCCTGGCGAAACTCCTAGGTTTCGTCGAGTGGCCATGAGTTGTGTTATAACTTTAGCAATTATAGATTTCCAACAGTTAACCACACAGTAATTCAACAATTAACCAAACACCAAAACAGTTTACAAATCATCTAACAAGGTGCACATATTACAACGTAACGGATTATGAAAACACAACCGTGAGACAAGTAATGTGTCGGGAAAGACCTTGGAAAGTCGAGTTGTCACATAAAAAGAGAATGGTGTTGTTAAAAATTGAGGCCCTGATTCCAGACTAATGAATTGGGTTGTGGGCACTTGGGCTTGTAAGTAAGCTGATTATTATTGAAGAAAGAAAAGGCCCAAAATACTGAGCCCCTTAAACTTTGGAGGCCCTAGGCCTTTGCCTAGATCCAAAAGCCCATTGGGCCGGCTCTGCTTAAGATGGTTGTATTTTTGGTTTTGGATAAGCAACATGTTTATGCTTAAGATGGTTGTATTTTTGGCTTTAGGAGTTTTTCAAGAAAAAATTAAAATTTTCATTTCTAACTCTAAAGTTTACATGTTTGACAATTTAAATCTAAAGTCTCAATCTTTAGTATTAACTCTTTGATTAATTTGATATTTCACTTTTAATTCAAAATTTTCCATCTTTTGCAATTTAACCCCATTGATTTTTTTTGCTTTTACCTCAAAGCTTCTTTTGCAATTTAACACTAACACTTTTTTACTTTCAATTTTGATCCCTTAGACTTTTCATCTTTCGCAAATTTTCCATTTAACGTTTTGTACTAAATTTTCCGAGTTAATACGTCGCAACGTACGTGTGGAGTTCAACGTTTTTTATCTACTTTTCCAAGTACATTTTTATACTCGAATTGAATTTTAATTAATTAAATATTATATTAACCGAGTTGGTATTATTTATTTAGAAACGTACCTATGTGAGGCAGTGGAGAACACAGCCAGTGGTAATAACATAATATGTTATTATTTTTAAATTAAAAAAATTATAATAATACCATACTCAAATTAAAAAGAATAAAACGTTCATCTAATGGTGTATTTTTTATTAATATTATCGTATAAAAAGTTATACTTGTTCAAAAATGATGGTGTTAGTTGGTTTAAAAGTCAGCAGTATGTTTTAAGGGATTCGACCAAAATAAAGTTGTATTTTTTAAAGTTATAAAATTGTGTTAAATTAGTTTTGTGTCCTCCTTGTATTCGTTATTATATTATATTATAATATAATACATATAAAATTAACTTTTAATCATTATCTTAAACCTTATATGTTTAATATAGTTTATTGTCTTATCAAACAAATTACAACAAGAAAAACCGAATTTATATGCTATTTAACTTGATATATACTTGTTGTGTTATAAATTATTAAATTTTCTTATCAAACAAAGTAGTATGTTTGCGTAGTACAAATGATAAACACGAACCATTAAATAAACGGGGATTTCTTATCCGTGCTTATACGTTAAGAAAATAAATGTGTTCGTGTTTGCCTAAGTTTGTTCATTAATAGTACAAACGAGCTAGCGTACACCACAAACAAACAAATATAACTAAACATATATGAATGGACATAACAAACATAACCAGACACATTTTTAATAACTAAACTAGACTAAGGGTCTGTTTGGTATGGGGTAATAGAATGGATGAAAGAATGGAATGGACCAGGTAAATGAATGGACAACGGAATGAAATGGATCATTCCATTTCATTGATGTTTGGTTATTCATATGTAAATAGAATGAATCATTACTTTGTACAATTTAATAAAAAAAAAGACGAAGTAACGAAACACAATTGTATTAAAAACGACAAAAATATAATTTCCTCAATGATAATAATAATAATAATAATATATTAATGATAAAAAAACTAATAATAAATTTTTGATATATATAAATACAAATATAAATACAAATATAAATATAAATATAATATATTTTTTTCATTCCTTGAAGGAATGGAAAAAAAACACTCTTATACCAAGGAATGGAAATTGTTATATTTGGAAGGAGTTACATTACTTTGGAATGCTCAATTTCATTACCACATGATAACCAAACATGTTTCTTTTTATTTCATCAGAATGATTCATTCCATTCCATATTCTATTCATTCACACCAAACGCTACCTAAGTTGTAATTGGTGATATTTTAAGGAATATATAAACGAGCAAAAAAAAAACGAGTCATGTGTTCATGTTTGTTCGTTTAACTAAACGAACAAAAAAGCTTTTCACATTCGTTCATTAATTGAACAGAAAACCATTTACAAAAAGTTCATCAGACGTTTAACACATTTGGGTCTATATATTATTAAGGAATAATTACATATTTCCCCTTAAAAACACTGTTAATTGCATATTTACCCAAGCCTAAATAAAAATTGCATATTTCCTATTCTCTATTAAAATGACATAACTACCCTTCTCAAAATTAAAAGATATTGTTCTGAGAAAAATCTGGTTCATAGTTATCATTCTAGATTCACAACACGACGTTTCAGTTTCTTCTACGGGCACGGCGACACTCCAGCAGCATCTTCAGTTCTTCTACGGCGTTTCTTCAGGTGGCCGGCGTTTCTTCTACGGCGTCTCTGAGTATTTAAGGTTAGTGCTATAGCAAAGCAAGCTAGCACTAATGCCTTTGAACGACGTTTCTTCTACGGCGTTTCTTCAGGCGGCCGGCGTCTTCAACCCCAAAAGTCAACAACTCGTGCACAGAACATCGAATCTCAGCTTTATTTCTTTGACGCATTCCATCGAACACTTGGAGTGCATCAGTTATGGAGAAACAGAGAGTTTCCGTTTCTGCGGCTGACAATGGGTCAAAAGACCGAGAAGATTCTTGGAAGAAGATCTTTAAAGGACTCGTTGACATGATAGAAGATCAACAGAGAAAACTTGAATCTTTAGTGGAAGAAAGACACTCTCTTGAAAAAATATTTAAATCCCAGCACGGGGTTGGAGGTTTTCGGTGATACGGTGGTCGGAGGTGGTGATGAAAATGATGATGATTGACGAGGAGGGGATGTGGTGGTGACGCTGGTCGCCGGAGAAGATGATCTGAGACGAAGACCGGACTGGTTGATGAAGATGATGACACGATGAATGATGAAGATGATGCTGTTGAACGATAATGTTGATGAAAGAATGGATTTTTGAAATTAAGTTGTTGCAAATGAAGGGTAAAATAGTCTTTTATAATTTAATTTTAATAAATTAAATCAAAATGGGTAAATTTGCAATTTTAGTAGTTAATAGAGGGGAAATATGCAATTTAATTTTTGGCTCGGGTATATATGCAATTTCAAAGTTTTTTAAGGGGAAATATGCAAAAAAACCCTATTATTAAAGAGTTAAGTTCACGTACAAAGAGCCTTACTGTACAAAACGTACGAAATGTATGGAAAAGAAAAAAAAAACACAGTGACACTTTCGTAATTATTTGCTCGTAAGGTAATTATCAAAATTACTTTACAAATGATCTTGTTGGATAATTTTGTAAAATGATGTTGTAGGGTAAGTATCAAAATTACTCTACAATTGTATCAAAATTACTCTGCAGGTTTATCAAACAAAATATAATTCAAAATTAATCTACAAGACCTTTTGTAGAGTAATTATGATACTTTACAAAATTACTCTACGAGATCAAAATTACCTTATAAGATCAAAATTACTATACAAAATCATTTGTAGAGTAATTATGATACTCTACAAGATCAAAATACCCTACAAGATCATTTGTACGGTAATTCTGATAATTACTCCACGAGTAAATAATTACGAATATGTCAATGCGTTTTTTACCTTTTCACCCTATTCATACGTTTTGTATGATAAAGATATTTGTATATGATGTTTTTTCATTATTAAAAGCATGAGTTGTATAAAGTAGCAAATACATATCATCAAAAATAAATAAGACTACTATATCATAATTACATCATCTTTTCAAGAAATACATAAGTACATTTTTAACTTTAATAGTTAAATAAAGCACTAAAATATTACTTTATAAAAGTTTAAAGTTGTTCACACAACCAAAATATGCAAAACACATCTTGAGACAATGAGTATGTTGGAAGTTGGAACACATTTGGCGCAAAAACACCATTCATATTATTCTCTCTCTCTCTCTAAACTCTCTCTCATCATAAAGACAGTTTCTTCTTTCTTTCTTCAAGTAAAGAAAACGAATTAGATGCCACTTCTCCGTTACAAGATTTCCTATTAACCCAACTCAAATCCCATTTTCAAACTCTTTTTAAACCTCATTTGTTGTTGCTTCATCTTCAAAAAAAAAACAATCATTGAAATGGGGTCATTGTCTGGTCAGTACGATCTCTCATTCAAGATCTTGTTGATCGGAGATTCTGGTGTCGGGAAAAGTAGTCTTCTCGTCAGTTTTATTTCGGATTCTGCTGAAGATATAGCACCCACTATCGGTAATTTTATTTTGATTAATAAGAGTTTTTGTGTTTTGTATTGGTTTTGGATGTTTGACCAGTGGTTTCATGTTATGTTCATGTTAAGTTATGTGTGGATTCAAGGTGGTGGTTTTCTTTTTTTTTTTCTTTTTTTTGGGGATTTTTTGGTTTTAAGGTATGTATCGATTGAAGAAAAACTAAAAAAGTTTGAATCGAGCAGAGCTTAAACGAGTCGAGCCGCTCTTGTGAGCTATTTGAGATCGACTCGCTAAAAGCTTGAATTGAGCATAGCTTAAACGAGTTCGAGCCAAAAATATGATTGTTTAATAAACGAGCATAACCTAAGCTTCACTTATCAACCTCGAATTCATGCTGGCACGCAAGCCTAAACAAGCTCTATTATTTTTATAACTTTTATGACACGCAAGCCTAAACTAGCCTTATTATTTATATAACTTTTATTATATATGTTAAATTTTGTGTTTATATAATAGTTATTACAAATAAAATTACAATAAAATAACTAAATAATATATATCATGTTATATATAAAAATTAGAATTATAACAGACATAAACAATAATTTAAATTTTGAATTTAAACTAAATAATTAATTAATAATAAACAAGTTGAGCTCGAGCTTTAAAAACTATTCACAAGCCAAACCTAAGCTTTAGATATAGAACTTAAAACGGGGCCAAGCTCGAGCTCGAACTCTCATAAACTAGACAAGCCGAGCTAGAGTCTAGTCGAGCTCGGGCCCAACTCGACTCATTTAGACCCCTAGAACTTTTGCACCAAAGTGGTTATACTAGTACGTGTTATAAGTTCTAATTAGGTGGCAATTTTGTTAGGAAGTTTAAAGTTTATATACATATTGTTGAAGTCAAGTCACTTGTTTGACTTCTAAAGTCAAAGTCAAACTTTCGGTCATATGCTGTTCATAAGCAGCTTTAGCTTGTAGTTATTTTGTATCTGTTTGTGTTGGGCAGGTGTTGACTTCAAAATCAAGCAGCTTAAAGTTAGTGGAAAAAGAATAAAACTTACAATTTGGGACACTGGTACTCATTGCCAATTAATATCATGTTCATATAACTGAGTTAACCGCTTACAAATATACGCGTTACTTATATATGATTTTTTTATAAAAAATTGTTGTAGCGGGACAAGAACGATTCAGGACATTGACAAGTTCTTACTACCGAGGTGCCCAAGGGATTATTCTAGGTATGAGATGACCATGTTTGCACCATAGCATCCGACATTCTGATTTTGAATACACTTTGATTAACTTTTGTCTTGTTTTATCCATTTGGCCCATATTGGATCAAGAAATTGATGGTTATAGCATTTAGTCAAATTGACCCGATTTGGTCAACATCATCTGTTCAAGATTTTTAGCCTTTCACCAACATATTTTTCTTATTTTTGGTTTGATGATATATAAAACCCTGCTTGTTTTATAGTGTATGATGTTACAAGAAGAGAAACCTTCTCAAACTTGAAAGAAATATGGGCTAAAGAAGTTGATTTATACTCCACTAATCCAGACTGTGTGAAGATGCTTGTTGGAAACAAAGTTGACAAAGTAAGTTCCGTCCTCTATTTCATAAACCTTATGCTTCTAACTTATAAATACACTTAATTCTTGTAACATCTGACCCCTTATGCCAACCAATATTGTCCATTTTGGCCACAAAGTGCACACTGATATGTTTTTGGTTGCTCGAGTGGAAACTTCTCGGTGATGTCACCTATCATGGATAGCCCCCACTAAAACACGCTTAATTGTGGAGTTCTCCCATCCACAGTCAATGCGTCTAAAACGTGTTGTTGGTGGGCGAGGAATTTCTTATGTCTCCGTATTCCTTATTTGAGCGCAACGATGTGGGATTTCCCCTGGGTGTTACAAATTTTTTATTCTCAAATTTTTCAAGAAAATCTAATTTTTGCAGGACTCTGAAAGATTTGTGAGCAGGGAAGAAGGCATTGCTCTTGCCAAGGAGCTCAAATGTTTATTTCTTGAATGTAGCGCGAGAACTCGGGAAAATGTACACCAATGTTTTGAAGAGCTTGCATTAAAGGTAAAACAATAGAGTTTACAAATAATCCTCTTTAATTGGTTATATAATCATATAAATGGGTCAAATTGTAAAACAAAAGGCTGAAAGCTAACTAGTTTTGGTCTGATTCTCTATATTTGTTCTTCATCTTTGTTTCACCATTAAAAAATAATCAGCCTTTTGAAAAATCTTGATAAAAGAATGCCCCTTACCAAATAATAGGGTCAAGTTAACTTATAAAGAGTTCAAGCTCTACTTATCTCGAGTTTTATATATGCAACAATAATTTCATATCGTATAAAATTTATTATTATTTTTTTAATTTTAACTACACATATAATTACTTATATTATGTAATTAGATAATATAGCGATACATTATCGTATGTATTTTTTAATGAGCTCATCTAAGCTAATGAGTTTAATCGACTTCAATATATGAAGGTTGTGTTTGAGCTCATTAATCAAACAAACTCGTAATGAGGATCAAGCTCTATTCGAGTTCGTTTACACTCAAATCAAACTTTAATGAGTCAAGCTCGAGTAACTCACAAACAACTTGGTTCACTTACACTCCTATCTAATAACATGAGTAGCCAAAGGCCTTCTGATCCAACGACACATCTGTGTCTGCGTCAAACCAGTAATGGACGGTTGTAATTCCGTCTAAGGTATGGATATATATAGCCGGGCTATGAAGAGACATTCCATTGAGCCCGAATACGTTGTCGTTTAAAAAAACATGAGTTGCGCGCAGAAACAGACTGTAATAATCAAATAAATAATAAAAAAAGATTATAATGGTCATAACATTTTTATCAAATAAACACAGATAATGGAGGCTCCTAGTCTGCTAGAAGAAGGATCTACCGTAGTGAAAAGAAACATATTGAAGCAGAAACCGGAGAACCCTCCAACTGATGGTTGTTGCTCATAGAACATCTACTAGTTTATGTAAAGTTGTTTGCATTTCTTTTAAATGTATGTTTATGTATATCCTCATGCTTATTTGTGGTTTGATATATCATATCAATAGAAAATAAAAAAAAAGGTGTGCTACTTGGAGGTTTTAAATGTTTACAGGGTTTTACAAGTAATGAGAAAGGGTTGTGTTTTTTTATTTTAGAGTAAAGTACACGAATGGTCTCTGTGATTAACCAAAATTTTGGATTTGGTTCTTAGCTTTCTAAAAGTACATGAATGGTCTCTGTGGTTTGCACTTTGTAACGCATTTAGTCCCTACTTTTGCCAAAAATACATGAACGGTCCCTGTGGTTTGCACTTTGTAATGCATTTAGCCCCTAATTTTGAAATGTTAAAACTGTTAGATTTGTTAGCTGGGGACTAGTACCCACTAACAACTTGTTGATTTAATATGCATATAGTAAGCTTAAACAAGTAGCGGATACGTCATGAGAATATGTTACGGAAGAGATCAAATGGCTCAAGAACACGGGTCGCTATAACTGCGTACTCTATATAAGGCATGGATCCAGTCATTGTAGATCATTCACGAAGATATTTGTCAAGTTGCTCTCGTTTCTCTTTCTAGATGAATAGGGTTTATATCTCTGATTCATCTTGAATCAGAGATCTTTGAGTGTAGATCATTGTGTTATTAGTAAGATTATCTCATTGATAATCTTTGTAGTGAGAGTTGTGAGTTTCTTAGATTGTTTATCATTTCGTCGTAATCGTTGTGTTGAGTTTCTGGGTAATAACATCAAGGTTTAGGTATCTTGTGTTGTTTCTCCTTTGATACCAAAGTTTTGTCATGGTATAAGAGCTCTTGGGAACTTTTGGGTTTGATATTGTTCCGCCGTGCTTTTCTAGGGTTAGATCTGATCAGATCTAACTGGATCTGACTTGAGTCGCGTTGTTTCTTGAAGGTCTGTCTATTATTGATGTCGACTCAGTGGTCTTCTGGTTCTTGAAGTGCGTGTATAGTGAAGAAGTTTGGGGATCTTGAAGGATTGAGCCCCTAATCTAGGGTTTGTGGATTTCTTGGTGTTGTTGCAATGAATCACGTTGGTCTTGTAACCATAGAAGGTTACAAAGCAAACTGACCGGATAGGTGTAGCTTTTTCTTCTAAACAGTTCTTGTAGTGTCACACCCCGATATTTCCACGTATTACCGGTGGGCCCGGTGGGGAGTATCGTGACGTAGTTGATATCATCATATACAATTTATCACAGTTTAATACACAGCGGAAGTCGAAAGATAAAATCATTACAAACCGAATGAAAGTAATATCAATTATTACAAAAACGGTTGTAAGGGATCCACAAGCGGACCATGTAAAAAGGAACATTGTTCAACAAATTTATAAACATCTAAGCTTGCAAGACTCTTTATTGATGCTAGGAGTAGCCAGCCCATTTTGATTAGTACCTGCACTTAACCTTTTTGGAAAAATACGTCAGTTTTCACTGGTAAATACAATTAACCGACTCATTTTAAAAATGTTTAAGAAAATTGATTTGAATGCAGAAGGCACAAAATGTCTTTTATAACTTGGGATAATTATTTAAAAATAAACTTGTTAAAGAATTACATGTTTATTATACGTTCAGTAACCCGGGCTGAAAACAGGGTTAAAGATTAATAGACACGCAACATAATATATCCCACGGCGAGTTATTCTCGAACATGTGGGTACATTATTTTACATACGCACCGGCAGGTGTATGCCTACACCCCGTGCTTAAGTCGTGGCCATTTCAATGAATAAGCCGAGGATATCCAGGACATGGTCATTAACCCCCCAAAGGCTTAAAATACACAAAACAGATTAAACGGGTTATCTCAATGATTTAACCTTCATACGATTAAAAATTCAATACCCAACCAAGTGGTATTTTATATACCGTACCCCAAGCCCGTATAAGGGAAAATAAGTTAAAAGTATTTACCTGAGCAAATTGTACAAATTTATCCCAGTCGTACAAATCAGCAAGTGCAAGTATCTTTTACTGGTCTCCTAAATCTGGAATGAAGGTTTTAATTAACTTATTAGATTCTAACGGGTCTTACTTAAGTTTAAACTTAGACCGGTTAGTTTTAAAGAAAGGTATACGGTTCAAACGCAAGATTAAGCGAAGACTGGATTAGAGTGTGGTTTAGACCCGACAAGTATGAAGACTTGTATAATATGGGTAAACTAAACACATTCTGGATTTTGAAGTGAAAATGATAAGGTTTGACCCGTTTCGGTTAATTTATGCAAACTAGTTACATAAACCGTACCGAACGCGATAAATGCATAACGGGTAACCAAGTGAGTCATGAGCAGGTTTCCTAAGTTAATATGCCTTAAATATGTCGTGATATCAGTAGGATGCCTTCCATTATGCCCAAAACGAAATTAAAATCAATTTATGCCCCGTAGGGGCATTTTGGTTATTTTAAAGCTTATAAAAGAGATTAAATAACAATATGAGGTTCTGGTCTGAATTGATCAGTAAAAATAATTATTTTTGTAAGTCATAACAGTAGGGTATTGCATATATGTGAAATTTATCATTTGTAACCAAACTATGCACCGTAAGGGTATTTTGGTAATTTCACATAAGCTTTAAAGGTCAAATTTGGAAATCTGAGTTCAAAACTTTTGCTTACTGTTAAAGTATAAAAATTTACTTAAAACATCAGTAGGTATTAAGTCTTATATGTCAAAAATAGTTTTAATCCATATTATGCGTTTAAAACGCGTAAAAAGTCATTTTAAGCGATTTTTGGGTTATTTAAGGAAAGCTGAGATTTTTATCAGCCCAGAAGGCTTAAAATGTTTTGTTTAACTTATAAAATCAGTAGCAAAAGGTTTGGTATCGAAATGTTATGTAAAACTCATTTTATTAGCAAAAAGGGTATAACCGACAATTACCGAATCAAAGTAAGAACCCCTTGTTATGATCAGTTTAAAAATAATTAAAAATCTTCAAAAATTACAAAATATTATATTACATCAGTGGGTAAAAGGTTTGGTGTCAAAATTTGGGTTTAAATAGGATTTATGCTAATAATGTCGTTTAATTAATAAAAAGCTTTCAAATTACGCTATTGAGCATAACTCCTAATTTAGACCTCAAACTGATGTCAAATTTTTTAGGACATGTTTCTAAATCAGTAACAAAGGTTTTTGTCCTCTCACATTTTCAAAAATCTCTTTTTAAGGTCAAAAAGGCATAATGGTCAACATTTAAGCAATAAACGGAAACATGCAAATGAATCGGATTAATTAGGAACCAAGTTGTATAACCTCAGAGAGTTATACTAACCTATAACCTGGTCCTAATGGAACTCTAAGGCATATCTAAACTAAGTTAAATTGGGTCAGAACTGAAAGTCAAAGCAAAAGTCTACTTTTGCGACTTTCGGTTCCGAACCGAGTCTAAACTCAAAATTGTCGGATTGAACATGCTTAGACATGCTCTTATATTGATTACCAAGTTATATAAGTGTTAAAACAGGTTTCATAGCTTCTACATTGTTAATTATGAGTTTATTTGCAAAATAGCTTTCTGTTGACTTTTTATAATTAAGTTTGACCCGACAATTGACCTAGTTAGAGTGGAAATCAGAGGGTGCCCTTTTAAGGGTTTATTACCCACATAATTACCAACTCATAGCCACTTTCAATTCGAAAAATGACTGGACCATTAGTGATTAATCACTAAGTCAAAGCTTAATTACGACGGTTTTATTTTTGGTCATTAAGCTAATAAAACATGAACTAGGAAGGCTAAGAACACTCACAATGGTCCTTAGCACGAATTAGGAGCTAATAGAAGCTTGCTTGAAGTCCAGAGAGCTCCAGAGAATGTATGAGAATGATTTTCAAATGAGCAAGAAAAAATGTTGCAACTTATGTTCTTTATATAGTGATTTTAATTGCACAAGATCATTACACACAAGTCTACAAGTGTTCCTTGATTATCCCAGGTTTCCCCTATGCATGAAATACCATTGGAGGAGTCCCTGAATTCGAAAACCAGGCCTTTAAGGCGGTGCAACCTGCTGTAACAGGAAACTGTCCAATTTTTCTGCATCTGCATGTTCTAGGCGGCCAGCGTAAGGTATAGCCGAGGGCCTACGCGGCCCGTGTAGAGGTCTAGTCCGGTCAACAAGTTTCCAAACATTGCACTTTTGGTCTCCGGTCCTTCTAAACTTGTTTTAACTTGTTTTTATTGCACTTTTTGTCACACCCAGAAATTATCAGAGCTGGCGTGACTGGACTGGTATCGTCATTGCACAGCGGAAGCAAATAAGCAAAGACTTCTAGAAACTGAACGTCTGCTAAGTACTCGAATTCTCGATGGTCATCCTATTCCAACCGTGCCTTGACTTTGAAAAGCAACCTGAGAAAGAAACATGCGAAAAAGTCAACATAAAGTTGAGCAAGTTCATAGTTTGTTTGTAAAAGATTTGAAATAAATCTTTTGAGTCGTGAAAGATTTGAAATAAATCTTTGGAATAACCGGTTTTTGAAATAGTATTGAGAAAACGAATCAAAAGTCATTTTCTTGCCAAGTTATATGGAAACGTTGTGTTTGTAACACATTATGTTCATAAAAACCATGTATTTGTAATGTTCGTATAACCGTCAATGCCCACCCTGACTTTGACTCCATACCCGCATAATCCTATGCTTTGAATTTTATATAAAACATGGTATTTAATTCATATGAACAAGTATTTTTGTAAGTATATATGTCCCTGGTATGTAGCAAATAAGGAAATAAAGAGATCACCAATGGTTTGCAAGGCCATTGATATGTGTGAAGTGCAAGTAGGAAGACTCAAACCTAGCGGATTTTGCGTTGGGCACAAAGTCACCCCGAGGTCCGTTCTGCTGGGCCTGGGGCTGGGCTCGCTACACCCAGATAGATCTACCGCTTACGTCCCTCGGTCCTACAATGAGGATTAATGGCCTCAAGTTGCGCCTACCCACTCACATGATCTAAGTAGTAACCCTCCTTACGCTAACCATACCATGTAAAAAGTACTCGTAATCATTTTGTAATATGTCTGCATGTATGAAAATCCCTGGTCTCCCCGACTCAATCCCTGGTCACCCTGACCGAATCCCTGGTCTCCCCGACCAAATCCCTGGTCACCCTGACAGAAAATCCTTCACATTTCGAAAATAAGCATTTGTTTTGTAAAAACCGGTATGTTTAGTATAAACCTTTCGTAAATCATTTGTGTTCCTCGAATCCCTTCGTAATATGATTTAGAAATACGAGTTTTGCGTTAGTTCAAAACTTTGTATGTTTTTTGCAAAACGTGCATGTCTTTCCACCCCCGAAAACATTTATAAAAATGTAAAACGGTAAAAAGTGGGGGTTATGAACTCACCTGAATATTCCCTGTGCAAGGCTAGCTAATTACGACTTCGATGATGTCGTTTCCAAGACTTGGCTTGCTAGCGTGCATTCTACAATATTCCTAACACGGAATACCTAATAAGTTTTTAAATAACATAGTAACTAAACTACGTGTCATCGAGCTCTACCGAATCGTTAGTCGAACGATTCAATGGTAAGTAGTTAACTTATCGGAAATGATTAAGGCATAATTGATAAGTATTGTTTTATTCTCGATAATAACCAATAAGTCTTGACAAGACTTGATTCTCGAGAGATTTGAAAGTAAATAAATATTTATATCAAAATATATAAATATATCGTTGTAATTGCGTTAGCCGTTTCGAGTAGTCGTACGTGTATCAAAAGAATGTTTATATGAAAATATCATATAACAGACTTGTATTATGTATCGCGTATGACATTTGTCGAAATATATATATAGATGCCGTTTAGGCGTTTAAATAAATATAAAAAGTTATATTTATTTAGTAAAAGAATCGCCGTTGGAAGTTTGAAATAAATATATAAACTATATTTATTTTATAAACGAATACAAGTCGTTTGATGTTTGCAGTAAATATAAAGGCTATATTTATTTTTGCAAAGAATCCACGTGAAACAAATACATAAACTGTATTTATTTTTATAAAAGCATTCGTATTGTTTAATACTTGAAATAAATATACAAACTATATTTATTTTGTAAAAACAAATTCATGTTGTTCGACATTTGAAATAAATATATAAAGCTATATTTATTTTATAAAGAATTACGTGTTCGGCGCTTGAAACAATATAAATAATTATATTGGTTTTATAAAGGAGTTGTTGAATTTCCGAAGTTTAAAATAAATATAATAAATATATTTATTTGTTGTAAATAATTTCTGAATCGTTGCTCTCGAAAGTTGTAATGTGTCGTCGAAAGTAATTATATGTTTGTACTTCATTCTATAAAAGTTTATTTGAAACCGATGGTTGGTTTGATAATAAAACACTATTTGTTTTACGGGTTTTCTCGAAAAAACGGGCAGAGTTTCCTCTGTTTTTTGACGGCCCTGACAACTAATGTGTCATTAATTTGTTAAAATTCAATCAAGATTCAAACGTAATATATTTACTTTGTCTAATATATCAAGATGTAAACTATATTCACATTGGTTCGAGCTCGTTCACGTAACGTTAACACTAAAAATAACCAAAATAAACGTGACGTTAATTTTTACCAAATCTCTCGCGTCGAACCGCGGACTGAGTTGACCGGGTCTGGGTTGACCGAGTCAGCTCTCGTTGACTGAGTTGAGCCAAGTCGGCTCGCTGAGTTGACCGAGTCAACTTGAACCGCTTCTGCCACAACAAATCTGACCGCACCGGACCCGTTTCGAGCTGAACCCGAACCACAATAGGTCTGACCCATTGACCCGAGTCGAACTGAGTCGAGCACAGATCTGATCCCGAACCTGAAAACCGAGTCAAACATAAACCGAACCAAACTTTGAAGCATCTAAACTGAACCGAAACATGGATGACCTGACTGTGAACGACCCGAGGTTGAACCACTGACCTGAAAGGGCATCACCATCGTCTTTACCGTCGTGAATCCGTCGGATAATAGCGCCGACCACCGGTTAAACGAACCGACCGGACCTGATATCGACCACCGGACAAATTAACTGACCGGCGGTCCGAACCTCCGACCGCCGGTTATTTCTCCCTCGTCTCTCGATATCTCTTTCCCGTATCTTTCTCTGCTTGTTCTTCTAAGTCGCACCACCACCGGATGATGGTGGTGGTGATTGCTTTTAGATCGTGAAGGGGGGGGGGGGTGTTTGGTTGGTCGGAGCATCGTCGCCGGCCGCCGGCTGCATCTCTCCTCTGTCGTTCTCTCTCTCTCTCTCTCTGATAACAAACAACCAAGGTTTGTTGAGGGGTGTTAGCTGAAGAAACAGCCGGCATCAGTGACGGATTCCGGCGGGTTTACCGGAAAGGATCGAGAGGGAGAGAGTGGTGAGGGGGGTTATGCTTGTTTAGAGTGTGATCGAGACAGAGAGAGGGGAGTAAAAAATATATGTGCACTTTGTTTGTTGAGGGAAATGAAGGGGCCATACACCCTATTTATAAAGATGTTTGAGATCTATATAGATCTTGTGTAGATTTATTAGGATTCTGCATATATTTTGTGTAGATTTGAAAAGATATGAAGGGATTTGGGTAATATTTAGTAGAAACCTCAAAAGATCTAATGTACTATGTACAAGTTTAGGCTTGTGGGTTTTGGGCTTGGGCCCAGGGCCCACAAGCTCAATCCCCGTGCGTAAGTGGCCCGTAAATCCTACGAGACCCGTTGTCAAAACCCTGAACTCCGTTTAACGTCAAAAATTTAAAATACACAAAAATTCGGTCGGTAGTCGTTTGCACGTCCGTTCGTCGAATACGGTAATAATCGCGAAAAATTGTATCGTTATCGTCTTTAATCCGTTTTTCGATCCGGTTTCGACTGTGGTCACTAATATTAATTACGGAGCTAAATATAGCGTAAAATGTAAGTTCTGAAGGTGACAGGCGTGTCCGTTGCTTCCGTTTCGTTGTCGTTGCGTTTCCTACCATCGCGTTTTTAGTCTATGTTTGCATTTGTGTCGCACGGAAGCCCACCAAATTAATTTCATGAGCGTAAAATTTTCGTGTAACATTCATACTTGTCGGCGTTGCCAGTATCTTGTACGGTATCAGTTCGTCGTCGCGTAATATTTAGCAGGTTTCTCCGTAAACCACCGTTCGCGCACTGTAAAGTCGTATAGACGTTCCTAGTCACTCCAAAGGCCTAATTAAGTTAATTTGCTCTGTAAACACTAATTATTATTGCGTTAATCATCTGCTAATCGCGTCATTAGGTGCCGTAAATCACGGGTTGTCACATTCTCCCCTGTTACAGAAATTTCGTCCTCGAAATTTAGACTATGTTATCCCCTCGGAATTGTGTTGTTCGCAGGTAAGTCCGAATAATAACAAAGTGAATGATCACGTAATCGAAACAAGACTTATTCGAATCATGTGAATTTAATGACATCCTTCAACAATAGGAACCCAACGGTTTAAAAGAACTGTGTTTCAAAAATTGATGTCAAAGGAAACGAGACGTAATGATACAGTCACCAGTGCGACTAAGTTAACAAGGATCCAACAATGAACAGGAACTTCGACCAATCGAATTCCATATGTACGTTTATAACATGTAAATGAGTTCTAGAAGCAATAACATCCACTGGATGAACTTAGAATCAACAATCTCAAATATAATAGTTTGCATGAAACGCTCGACCGTGATCAGCACAAGCTGCAAGTTACGCCGATGCCACAAGGTGTCGCAATGAATGAAATAATTCAATAATAGGGGTGATCGAACAAGTATCACCTGTGTTTTGCATGAAACGCTCAATCATGATTAGCCCAAGCTACAAGTTTGTGCTGACACCACAAGGTGTCTTAGTGATTCAAATAATTCAATAATAGCGGTGATCAAACAAATTCACCGTGTTTGAAATCAAATGAAAGCGTAATAAAGTGAATCTGAAAGTTTTTTTTTCAAATGACATCATAGAATTTTCAATTGAAAGTGGAACATCAATGAAACAATGTTTTCGATCGAAGGAGAAGAAGCAATGAATGTCGCAAGCATTCGATCGATGTTGAAAGAACCGTTATGAGGTACACCGGAATATGAAATGAATTTGTGTACCATTGTCTTAACACACAATTGTATTAAGACTGTTGTAATGTGATAAATCAAAGCGGATTTAATCTGAATCATAAATAAATAATTAAATCCGTGCATAAGATATGTAAATGAGTTTAGCGCAAGGTTTAAATAAGTGAAAATACCACCACAAGGTGTCGAAATCGGCAAACAATTTAACGGAGTCGAATGCCAAACAAGTTTACTTCGACTCGGAACAGATGAAACACTTGTTAAAACGAATTTTGAATATGATGCTCCCAATACATCATATGATGCTCTGAAGTGAATATGTGTAATGGACAAGTTCAAACAGTCGAACTTGGTTTTAGCGCAGTCCAACAATAAACATATGTATCGACAAGAAAACTTTCGGCATGGTCACAACGAAAAAACCCATGTATGTAACTTGTAAAGAAACGGTCGTGATACAATGACCCTTAAGAGGAGTAGAGATACGAAAATCTACTCAGTAAATGTAAAAGTCGAAATTTCAATAAAAGAAATTTTGAGGACTTTACCCGGGGTTGCGTGTGATATCCGGTTGTTAAGTGACATTACCATGGAATGTCGAACATAGTGTACTCGTCATTAATTAGGTAGGGGGGATGCGGAGACAATCGTCTTCTCCCTGGCGTGATTCGTGTTGTTGCAGGATCGCGTGACAAGTTGTCGTTTCCTGATCGTTAGTTCTCCTGCTGACAGGGAGCTAGCGTCGTCGTTAAATTTGCGTCATCGTTCCTTCTCAAAGGCCTCGCCTCGATAGTCGTATGTGTCATACTTCAACCTTCGTTGATGTATAGCTTAAGTTTCACGTATACCTGTGCACTAGCGTTGTGTGCCGCGTAGAAGGTGATGTACCCCGACATCCGTTGACGTAGAAATTGAGTTCCATGTATTCTCGTGCGCTAGTGTTTCGTTATACGTAGGCTGCCTGCTCGGGAAGTCAAAATATCATAGACAATTTGGATAATAATATGTGCCCGAGTTAATATTCGCGGTTCCTACACCTTTAATAAACACACACATGCACAAATAATCAATCATATAATCAAATAAACATGTTAGTCACCAATAAGCAATCAAGTAATTTCCCCTAGTCCCACTAGTCTATCCTCCCAGCCTCTCAGACTGAACTTCCTAGTCCCACTAGACTATCCTCCCAGCCTCTCAGACTGAATCTCCTAGTCCCACTAGACTATCCTCCCAGCCTCTCAGACTGAATCTGCTAGTCTCACAGACTGACTCCCTGGTCTCTCGACCAGATCCAGCCACCCGGCTGAATTCCCTGTTCCGAAGGTCTTAAATGCATGTTTCCTAAACTCTCAGAGTGTTGTGTACGGTATGTAATTGTTTTGTGTACCGTGGGTAAAACACCACTTTAGCGTATGTTTGAAAACAAAATTTTGACTATTTGCTTTTCGGCAACAGTTGGAGACCATATTCGAGTACTAGGCGTTCTGTATGTATTCAACGTCTTAATAGTCTAAGTCCCAGAGAAAAGTGAGGTTAGAGCCTAGGTATCACAACAGAAACCTAATTCGCTGTAACCTATAGCTCTGATACCAATCTGTCACACCCCGAAATTATCAGAGCTGGCGTGACTGGACTGGTATCGTCATTGCACAGCGGAAGCAAATAAGCAAAGACTTCTAGAAACTGAACGTCTGCTAAGTACTCGAATTCTCGATGGTCCTCTTATTCCAACCGTGCCTTGACTTTGAAAAGCAACCTGAGAAAGAAACATGCGAAAAAGTCAACATAAAGTTGAGCGAGTTCATAGTTTGCTTGTAAAAGATTTGAAATAAATCTTTTGAGTCGTGAAAGATTTGAAATAAATCTTTGGAATAACCGGTTTTTGAAATAGTATTGAGAAAACGAATCAAAAGTCATTTTCTTGCCAAGTTATATGGAAACGTTGTGTTTGTAACACATTATGTTCATAAAAACCATGTATTTGTAATGTTCGTATAACCGTCAATGCCCACCCTGACTTTTGTTGGACCGTTGTACGACCTCTAAAAGTCAGTTAAGGCGTTCATCTTTGAATACAAAGGCGGAATCAATGTATACAAAGTCATAACAGCTTTGTTCCTCTTAATTTTTCTTCTATTAATGCATTCTGAGTCTTTACAATGAGTTTCTGACAAAAATTCAGCAGCACCTTGACTCACATACACTTACAACTTGATTACGCTTCAAATGACCTAGACACCTATATATAGAGAGCATGATTTCGCTTGAGCTGTTCAAGCGAAATCTCTTGTATTGATTTCGCTTCAAGCATCCACATACCCTCTGAAGCGAAATCTCATGTTTAACACATAAAAACCCTAACTTAAACCCTATTGTGTGATCATTCAAACAATCCTAGACACAAGACTTGATAATGACGTAATCAGCAGACATTTAGTGCACCAACAGACTCCCCCTTGGATGTTGATGAAGTCTTTGGCTTCAAGTCTTTGTCTTTAACAATCTTCAAACATTGTAAAAACTCTCATCAATCTTTATCTTCAATCTATAAACTTTAAACTTCAATCTTCCCTTTGACTGTTGATCCAGACTCCCCCTTTCACAGTCTCCCCCTCTCGATAAGCTAGAATCTGAGAGATCTGGTTCAAGCTTTAACATTTAACTTCCATGGGAATGATAAAGTCCAATCCTGTTACTCAACCAACAAACATAACTATTCTATCTTTTCAACAATAAAACACAAACTCAACCAGCTTTAATAATCCACTCAAGTATTCAGGTCCAAGTTAATGACCCTGATTACTCAATTAATCTACCAAGTCCAAATTAATGACCTTGGTTGATCTTTTGACGAATCAATACTGATTTTAAAACAACATTTTCAAACATTTTTCTGAAAATAACAATTATCAAGTTAATGAACTTGTTTTTAACAAATCAAACTTCAACAAAGTAAGCTCTCCTCATTCTTCAGTCCAGAATCTCCTGCATCTGCTTCAAACATCTGAGAATCCAACAATCAACTTTCCACTTTGGTTTGTCGGAAAATAAAGCAGAAATAAAATCTTTTTGGATTTTATCAAAATGAACTAAACTAAGAAATGAAATACAGAAAACTTAAATTGCAAAAAGTAAACAAAGTAAACTATTTACAAACATATTTTTAATGAGCATGTCAGGGAATCATATCAGCTTTTCAGACAAATCACAAGTACCGTTAAGCTACATTACATACTCAGATTTAAACAATTTACCTTGATTGTCGATATACTGATCCATCTTAAATTCTCACACAAAGTTCAATTTACTCAGGATACGATTTAGATGAATTAAGAACTTAGCTCATTCATGTGTCCCACCTCTTGAATATACTCCCGTATCCAGAATCCCAATAATCAGTCTTACAGGTGAGAATACTACAATAATATCTGTATATAATTTAGGTATGCGAGGGCCGAGGGATCTCAGATCGATACTTCCGTATACGCAGAGAGATATCAGCTTCGACTTTTCGGTGTGTCCCCTTTAGAGGATCTTTTTGCTTACAACAGCAGCATTTATCAATTTTATTGTTTCAGCATGCTGAGGGTTTAATGCTGTGTTTCAAGCATTGAAGCAAGTATTAGCCAGGGACTAGGTCAGAACTACCGTTCAGCAGAAGTCCCGGAATAATACCCCAGATATCATAGAGTATAAAGACCTAGTATATCAGATTAAGAGACCTTTCAAACGAGATTTCAGGGGTTACCTATATATCCAAGTAGTGTTCCCCACGAATTCACAAGTTTGAATTTAGGTTTATATCCCAAATAAATCTACTAAATGTGTGAAAACCTATCGACACATCATCAGAAAGATTGTTTAACTCTTTTATACTTTTCAAATCTTTAGCATACTGTAATCGTCTAGCTGATGTACTATCATTTTCCCTATATACACAAGCTCTTTTTCAGATTTTATCATGTTTTTGTATTTTTACATTTTTTACTGTTTTTTGTATTTTCTAAAAAAAATATAACTATGTACAAACATCTACTCCCCCTAAATACCAAAACAAGTAAAAATTCGACAAACCATTGCAGATTGTTTCTCATCTTCATCCGCAACAGTACTCTCATCAACGCCAATTATGCCATCCGACACCGACAGAAGCTTCATACCATTCAGTTTTAACAAATATTTAAACCGATTTTTATCAAAAGCTTTGGTATGTAAATCAGCTTTCTGTTCGTCAGTGTGGATTTTCTCAATTCGTATCAACTTTTTCTCAAAGCAATCACGAATAAAGTGATGACGAATTTCTATGTGTTTAGTTTTAGCGTGATGTACTGGATTTTTTGTTATATTTATTGCGGCCTCATTATCAACAAAAAGAGGTGTGTTAAGAAACTGCAAACCGTAGTCGCGCATCTGTTGCTGTATCCACAAGATCTGAGAGCAGCAACTGCTAGCAGATACATACTCCGCTTCACAAGTAGATAACGCCACAGACGTTTGTTTCTTACACTGCCAGGTAACCAATCTAGGACCAAAGAACTGGCATCCTGCAGTTGTTGATTTTGAATTGACTTTGCAGCATCCGAAATCCGAATCGGGATACCCTTTGAGCGTAAAGTCGCCTTTTCTAGGATACCACAACCCCAATGAAGGAGTTCCTTTCAGGTAGCGCAATATCCTCTTCACAATAATCATATGCGATGCTCTCGGGTTAGACTAAAATCTTGCTGCGAGGCACGTTGGGTACATGATATCAGGACGTGAAGCAGTTAGGTACATTAAAGAACCTATCATGGAACGGTAAAATGTTTCATCAGCCCTGTCTCCAGTGAGATCTGGGTGAATCCCATGATTTGTTGCAAGTGGGGTAGCAGCTGGAGTAGAACTTGACATCCCAAATTTCTCTAGAATATCATGAACGTACTTTGACTGATGAATGAAAATTCCCTCAGGAAGTTGTTCAACTTGTAATCCCAGAAAGAATTTCATCTCCCCCATTGATGACATTTCAAACTTCTGCTTCATCACTAATTCAAAATCTTTGCATAGATTTTCATTTGTCGACCCAAAGATTATATCGTCCACATAAATCTGAACTATCAGAAGATGACCATCAACGACTTTAGTGAAGAGAGTGGCATCCACTTTTCCACGAATGAACTTGTTGGCTAGTAGGTGTTGAGACAAAGTCTCGTACCAGGCTCTCGGGGCCTGATGTAAACCATACAGCGCTTTGTCCAATAAGTAGACCTTGTTTTTGTGGATTGGATCGGTGAAGCCCGGCGGCTGACCGACATAAACCTCCTCTTTGACCTTCCCGTAAAGAAACGCCGATTTAACATCTAACTGATAAACTTTGAAGTTCTTCCAAGACGCAAATGCTAGGAAAATTCTGATCGCCTCTAGTCTTGCTACAGGAGCATAGACTTCGGTAAAATCAATCCCCTCCTGTTGACTAAATCCCTGAACAACGAGTCAAGCTTTATTCCTTACGACAACTCCTCTATCATCTCTCTTACACTTAAACACCCACTTGGTGTTAA
Source organism: Helianthus tuberosus (assembly GCA_030545235.1). NCBI lineage: Eukaryota > Viridiplantae > Streptophyta > Magnoliopsida > Asterales > Asteraceae > Helianthus > Helianthus tuberosus. The sequence continues at coordinate 172,276,479 of CM060414.1, read as the reverse complement.
TTTTCCTATGACCATCTGGCAAATCAACTAACTTCCACACTCCCAATTTCTCGAATTGACTAAGTTCCTCCTGCATAGCATTGACCCAAGAGTCTTCAGTAAGCGCCTCTTTGTAAGTTCTTGGTTCAATCTGCGAAATAAAACAACTTAATGAGAATTCAGTTTGCAAAGGAGCAACTTTTGTATAAAAACATGTAAGCCCTTTATCAATCTGATTTCGAGTGCGAACGCCTGCTTGCAATTCTCCTATGATCAACTCCTCTGGATGATATGAAAAAGTTCGCGGCATCACTTCACTCGGAACATCTACATTTCCCTCCAGATTAGTAACATTATGTTCTGCATCTTGTTCACCAACTTGGTTTGTTTGACTTGAAATCTAAATTTGCTCCCCCTCAGAATCTGAATCTGAATCACCATGATCAAATACTGGCATGTTTTCAGCTTCTAGATTATCATTCTGAGCCGACTGATTATCCTGAGCAACTTCATTCTGTTGGACATCATCATGTTCACCAGCATTACTTGGACCTGCTTCATCATCATTTGAAGTTTCCCGTGGTCTCCTTGAATACTCAGCTGGGAATCTTAGCTGCGACTCATATTCACGCAAAATATCCAACTCATCAAAGAAATCTTCATCATCCTCTGATTCTTCTCTCATGTCAAACGAATCCCACAGTTTGTCATAATGATAACGCCATGAATCACCAGGATTCTGCGGCGGCATTGTATAACCTTGACATTCAACATTTGCAGCTTCAATAATCCGCTTCTCACTTGGAACGAAGACACGTCGCAATGGATTTGAATAACCAACAAATATACCCTCAATGCACTTCGGACCAAACTTCCAAAAAGGTTCTATAACCGTACAAGGTGACCCGAACGGTTCTAGATACTTTAAATTCGGTTTGCGGTTATTGATTAGCTCAAAGCATGTTTTGTTGAACTTCTTGACAGTGAGAACCCTGTTGAGCGTATAGCATGCGGCGGAAACAGCTTCAGCCCAAAAATTAATCGGTAACTTTGAATTTGCGAGCATAGTTCTAGCCGTCTCGATTAGTGTCCGGTTTTTGCGTTCTGCGACTCCATTTTGCTGCGGAGTGTACGGAGCACTAAACTCATGCAAAATACCTCTTTCATCACAAAATTCTTCCATCTTACTGTTCTTGAATTCAGTACCATTATCACTTCGAATTCTCTTGATACGCCTTTGGTACAAATTCTCAATCTTCATAAACAGACCCATCAAACTGTCAAATGTTTCATCTTTCGTCTTCAAGAAAGAAACCCACGAAAATCTGGAATAAATATCAGTAACGACCAAACAATAGTAATCTCCTGTAATGCTTTTGACATTCACAGGACCAAACAAATCCATGTGAAGTCTTTCCAGAGGTCTCGAAACTGAATTAACTTGCTTTGTAGGGTGTGAGTTTTTCTTCTGCTTGCCTTTGATGCAGCTAATGCACTCCCCTTCCAGATGAAAACCTTTTATATTAACACCCAATACCAAATCATTGTGCACCAAGTGATTCATCTTCCTTAGGTGAATATGCCCCATCTTGCGGTGCCACAATCTCGATTCTTTCTCAGTTGCTCTAGACACGAAACAATGTGCTTGACCAGTAGTTGTAGTTGCTACAGACATGTCTAACACATATAAATCATTCACTCTAGGTGCCCTCATAATAATCCATTCTTCAGGAACAACAAAACCAGGTTTCAAAATCAAACACTCTTTATCAGTGAAATGAGTAGTATACTGATTGTCACAAATCTGCGAAATACTAAGCAGATTGTTCTCCAGCTCAGTGATGTAGTTAACTCTCTCAAACGTCACAATCCCATTGGATAACGTTCCTTCACCAACAATTCGACCACCTTCATGACCAGCAAATCCCACATAACCACCATTAATGTTCCTCACATCATACAGTAATGCAGTTTTTCCTGTCATATGTCGAGATGCTCCACTATCCATGATCCATCTTGAAATGGCTCTTGGAAGATCCTGCACATACCACAAGTTGATTTTAAAACATTTCAATAAAGATGCCGATTCATGCTTCGCAATCCAGGAAGCTCCGGCAATTCAAACTGCTTATTCGAACATGGTGTCCACCCAGGCCTCATCAGCCTTAGGTGTAACCTTGACTCTAGCAATTTGAATTTTGAAATTTTCAGCCTTCAAAGGTGGAAAATTTGCATCATAACCAACCGTAATTGATTCTTCAGCCTTTTTCACTTCAGAAGTTGAAATTTTCATATCAGTTTTTGGTTTCCAAATTTGTTCAGTTAATGCAACCCGTTTATAAAACTTGTCATTTTGAGTTACCAATTTCTTTACAGGTTCATTTTTTGCTTTTACATTGTTGATTTTAACGTTTTGCTTCTCAACCACTTTCTTCTCAACATACATTGGTGCCCCTTCACATCAATCTTCTTTTGTTGAACCTTCACAGCTTCAGTCCTAGGCATCACATATGTACACTTTCGTGCAATATGACCAACTTGTTCACATCTAAAACAAGTACGAGTATCAACTACTCGACTCGTGCCTTCAGACTGATACTGTGAAGCTCTATTCTCAAAGAACTCTTCATTTGATTTTGAAAAGATTTCATTTTCCTCATCAGACAATGAACTCGAACTATTCACAAACACCTTCTTTTCAGCAAACCTTCTGTTTTGAAAATTCTTTTTCTGATAACTCTTACCACCTCGATAACCACCCGACCAATTGTTTCTATTGTTATTATAAAAACGTGGTGGAACAACAGGCTTTTTGTAATAAGCTTTATCTTTCTCAAAATTCATTTGCCTTTTTGTGTGTTTCAAACTGTTCACCTTTGACAACTCAACTTCAACTAACTTGAAAACATTTGTCAACTTTTTCACATTAACATTCTCAATTGGAAACTCAGAATCCGAATACAACTTATCAGATCCAGCCATCTTGTACATCACAAGACCCGGTTCATCACTTAAGTTGTTTTTGGACTTTGGTTTCTGAATGTATTTGTCAAAGAAACACCCATCCTCCTCAGAAGTGTCACAATCCGGTTTAAGCACTTTGTCTACCACACTTTTCACCACATCACTTTGGACACCCTCGTCATTGGAAGATGTGAACGTGACATCAATGTTTTCAGGAAGTTTAACTTCACTTTCTTCCTCAATTTCCACCAAACTAGACTGCTTTTTCGTGTAGTTGTCTAAAATTGGCGGTGGAACTTTGTGAAAACCTACACCCATTCCATCAGAAAAAACATCCTCGCCATCTTTGTTTTTCCCTATAGGTTTAGGAACAATATGCTGCAAAACAAAGCTTGCCGATTTATAGCTATTAAGCTTCAACTAGATTCGTTCATTCTCAATTTCAGCTTCTTGAACTTTAAGTTTCAATTTAGCAATTTGATCCAGTTGTTCATTAATTGATTCTTCTTTTAACCTCAAAACAGCTCTTAGATGTTCATTTTCTTTAAATGTTTTGCCATTACGATCATCACTATCTTTAACAATGTTTTTCAATTTCTCAAACTTTTCAGAAATCTGACGGTTTTCAAGAATTAACTTTTCATTTTCAGATTTTATTTTCTCACGTTCAGTTTTATCATTTTCAATTTGAGTCGTTAATTCTTTGTTCCGTTCAGTTGAAGCTCTTACACTTTTGTCACGATCGAGAATCTGATTTTCAACATTTCTAACCTTTGTTGTCAGATTCTTAATTTTCTCATTGTTAAGATACGTGACAGTGCTACAAAAATTGCATTGTTTGGTGCAATTTTTGCAGTCAGCATTTCCTTCAAACTTGTTACCTGACGCATTTGTTGACACAATTTGACTGACCGATCCCTTTGACTCAGTAACAGAATTAGGATCTACCTCAAGTGCTTTTGCAGCTAGCACTTTGTCAGCCATCACTCCAAGGTTTTCAGCTGTCAACTCTTGCATAGTATCAATTATGCCTGTATCAACCTGCTTTTCTTTCTTCTCTTTCTCCTCTTTCTCCTTTCTCTCTTTCTCTTTCTCTTCTTCAATCATTTTCGAAGTTGGAGTTCCCCACCATTTGTGTTGCCAATACTCATCTTCTTCTTTGTACTCCTTGATGATGGCTTCGATATCTAGCGTTTTGTCATCAATCGCAATGTTGCCATACCTATCAAGATAGCACTCTCTATCTGGATCCCATCTATTTGCTCTTCTAGCTTCCAGAAAGATACCAGAAAGTCTGATAATCTTGGTTTCAGCAACCATCTTCCGGTATTGATATTTCTGTTCTTCTGTACGATCATCTTTCCATGGCTTAGGTTCATCATTACTTGCCATGAATGCGTAACCCACCGCATCTTCTTCCGGTAGAACTTCCTTACTCCAATCATACCCCTCATCATCATAAATCACAGCAAGAGCCCTTGATTTGTCTCTGTTATCTTCAACCTGCTTCAATCTAGGCGGCTCAGATTTATTCTGATGGTAGATTGCCTTTTTGTAATAATCATCTCTGAAAGGGTTCTCCGACTCATCAGCATAAGCGTTTCGGCATTCTCGTTTGAAGTGACCCTTCTGCTTACATTTGAAACAAGTCACCTTCGATTTATCGAACCCCAGCTTGGTAGAAGCACCACCAATTGTTTTTCTTCCAGTAATTTCCATGAAGCGTTGTGCACGTCGAACTGCACTTGCCATTGCCCAACGAATATCGATCAGTTCCATTTCCTCCGGATCAATCTGATCGTAATCTTCTTTCGTCAGATTTGTATTTCCAATCTTCCCAGCTACCAATCCTTCATACGATTCCAACACTGATGCTAGAAAGATCATCTGCTGCTTGGCCGATTCCTCATCAAAGTTCTGAGCATTCTTCAAGTCTATTGCGATGTTGCATTGAAAACGATTCTTTGCATCAGAATGATTTCCAGAAAATGAAGATCCACTGTGATAACCACTATGACTTCCACTGCTTTGACCACTTTGACTTTCTTTTCCGGCTGTAGAAACATTTTCAGCAGAAAATGCAGTCTTTGGAGAAGTAGCTTTCGGCATCATGCTCTTTGGATAGTATAAATCCAGATTCTGTTGATAAGATGAATGATTAACTTTGTACGTCTTCTTCAATTCCAGTTCATGACTTTCAAGTTTCTCAATCACCAAATCTGGTTTCAACAAATCAGAAGGAATAGTGTTCTTAAGCATGAGAGCATAATATCTCCACTCCATCTCGTCTGGCAATGAATCGAACAACTTGTCTACTTGCTCATCATCAGAATATCTGATATCATGCCTTGCTAATTCCAGCTTCAGATGACCAAACCTTTCAATCATTTTACACACCGATTCATTTTTCATACAACTAAACATATCAAACTCTTTCCTAAGAAGTTTCTTTTTATTTTTTATAATCTCTTTGCTTCCAAGACACTTCTTTTCAAGTTTTTCCCATAAGTCTTTAGAATTGGAGTAATCTATCAGCGAAATGATGTCTTCACGCACCGATTGAAACAATAATGCCACACATTTTTGCTCAGCTACAAAATTTTCAATCTCTTCAGCTGATCTTAATTCTTCACCATTCTTCTTTCCTTGGGCAAAACCATTCTTCATACTTTTCCAGCAAGGAAAAGCAAATGCCATCAACCAATCTTCGAAGTTTGTTGCCCACCTGCTATAATCTTCTATAGCCATCAGCTTAGGAGGTTTGTTAAAAGTTCCAAATGCACTTTCGGACTCCCAAGCTTCCTTCTTTCTTTCTTTCGGTGGACTTTTGTTTACATCATTTGAAGAAGTATCATCTCCCGAGTTTCCTGCGAATGCGTACATATCGCTGAACGGGTTCAAGAAAATATCATCCATTGTGAACGTACCTGAAAAATCAGTCAAACACTTAGAAAATTTTTAGGTTTTGAAAAATTAACAGATTCAAGCGAAATACTTGAAGTAATCAGCTTCAAGCGAAACAGCTCAATAATAACTGTTCAAGCGAAATCTAATCCAAGCACTTTTTCAAGCGAAAACTACTATTTCGCTTCAAATGAACAAAAGCTTCAAGCGAAATCTCACAAGATCAGATACTCAAGCGAAAATCACTATTTCGCTTCAACTGTACAAGTTCCAATTCAACAGTTTCAAGCGAAACCAACTATTTCGCTTCAACAGATCAGAACCATCAAGCGAAATCTGATATAACAGTTTCGCTTCAACTGTTCAAGCGAAAACCACTATTTCGCTTCAGGAAGTATCAAATAACACTATTTCGCTTCAGAGGTTCAAGCGAAATTGTCCAAACAGTCTGATTTAAAGCGAAATCAACTAAAACCTTCGAACACTTTTCAAGCGAAACCTTGTTTTAGGTCAATTTTAACATGTTTTAGTCTGAATTTTAGTCCGAAACTTTGTAGGCTTTGTTAATACTATGATTTACACGTTATACTCGAAAATCAGACCATTTCGACCATTGGAACTTGTTCAGATCTGAAAAATGTAAAAAGAAATGAGTAGAAAGAAGAAAATCCGCTGCTATGGTATGAACTCCTCGTCCTGAGCTCTGATACCACTTGTTGGACCGTTGTACGACCTCTAAAAGTCAGTTAAGGCGTTCATCTTTGAATACAAAGGCGGAATCAATGTATACAAAGTCATAACAGCTTTGTTCCTCTTAATTTTTCTTCTATTAATGCCTTCTGAGTCTTTACAATGAGTTTCTGACAAAAATTCAGCAGTACCTTGACTCACATACACTTACAACTTGATTACGCTTCAAATGACCTAGACACCTATATATAGAGAGCATGATTTCGCTTGAGCTGTTCAAGCGAAATCTCTTGTATTGATTTCGCTTCAAGCATCCACATACCCTCTGAAGCGAAATCTCATGTTTAACACATAAAAACCCTAACTTAAACCCTATTGTGTGATCATTCAAACAATCCTAGACACAAGACTTGATAATGACGTAATCAGCAGACATTTAGTGCACCAACAACTTTGACTCCATACCCGCATAATCCTATGCTTTGAATTTTGTATAAAACATGGTATTTAATTCGTATGAACAAGTATTTTTGTAAGTATATATGTCCCTGGTATGTAGCAAATAAGGAAATAAAGAGATCACCAATGGTTAGCAAGGCCATTGATATGTGTGAAGTGCAAGTAGGAAGACTCAAACCTAGCGGATTTTGCGTTGGGCACAAAGTCACCCCGAGGTCCGTTCTGCTGGGCCTGGGGCTGGGCTCGCTACACCCAGATAGATCTACCGCTTACGTCCCTCGGTCCTACAATGAGGATTAATGGCCTCAAGTTGCGCCTACCCACTCACATGATCTAAGTAGTAACCCTCCTTACGCTAACCATACTGCAACACCTCGGAAATTCACGTCCTATAATGTGTTGACACGTGTCATAATGTTTAAACGTGTGAAAGAAATATTATAAAAGGACTAAAGTTGACAAACGTGGAAAGTATGTGAATATACGTATTCTAAGTGTCAACTGTGAATGATTATATTATATATTACCCCTACACGATGCTCATACCTTCAAACGAATAAATCATGGATCATACGAAGCTAAATGTGTGTGATTTCAAACTACAGGGACCAAATGTGTCAACATGTTTAATTTATACCTCTGAGTGAACTTTTGACGAACCCGAAGCTTTGTAAATATTAATTATGGTCACAAGAATGCACCATAAAAATTTCATAAAGTTTCGTTAACGTATGAGAAAGTTATGATCAAATTCGTGTGCGAAGCGTTAAAGCGTAAACGTCGAAAGTTAGGACTTTTCGGGTGAAAATAAAGTTACCCGGGGACTTGGCAAAGTGGGTATATGATTTAAGGCCTTAGTAGATCAATTGTGGAGGTTTAAAGTGCAATAAATCAGTAACTATTCGAGTTTTGAAGAGACAAGGGCTGAATCGCAAACAAAAATCAAAAACTGATCTGCAAGGTGGTCGCGCTGCGCGACGGGACCCTCGCGCTACGCGAGGGTGTGCCCAGCTCCGAAAAAAACGCTGAATGTCTGCCATTGCATATTTTCGCGACCTCTACTCGTTTTTCCACTTCTCCTGGCCCCTAAAACATCCCCTAAGCCCCTAGGACACATGTCAATCGATTGTGGGCACTCATAGACTCAGTTGTCAAAGATTTATGGTGTGTGGAACCATTATAAATAGCCCTTCAAAGTCACAAACATTCTCACACCTTCATCTGATCATTTGGAGCCTTTCTGGAGCTAAGGAACTCTCCCAACTGATCATAAGTCGTGCATAGGACCCTTGTAAGTGTTCTAATCCTTTCTTGTTTGAGTTTAGCTTAGTTAATTAGCTAAAAGTCAAACCGTCGTAATTACGTTTTGACTTCGAGATTAGTCAATAATGGCTCAGTCAAATCTCGAATTAAAAGTAGTTATAAGTTGGTATTTATGTGGGTAATAAAACCCCAAAAGGGTTTCCCCTGATCACCACTTTAACTAGTTCAAAAGTCGGGTCAAACATATACTTAAAAAGTCAACAGAATTCTTAAAAGGTCATTTATGCATAATTAGCTATCTAGGCCATGTATAACCTGTTTGATTATTGTTATAACTTAGTAATTAGTGTAAGAACATGTCCAAACCTGTTCAACCCGACTATTTCCTGTTTAGACCCGGTTCGGAACCGAAAGTCGCATAGTTTGACTTTCACTTTAACTTTCAGTTCTGACCCGTTTAGGCATATTTTAGAAATGCCTCAGAGCTTTAATTGGACTAGGATACATGTTAGAACAACCCTCTGTGATTATACACCTTGGTTCACTAGTTATCCAATTAATATGCATATTTCCGTTAATTGCTCATACGTTGACCGTTATGCCCTTATTACCTTAAAACATGATTTATAAAAATGTAAAAGTGTAGAAACCTTGAATATTGATATATAAACTTGTATGCAAAATTTGACATCAGTTTGACTTGTAGATTAAGAGTTATGCTCATTAGCGTAATTACGGTGCTTTATGTTAATAAAATGGCGTAATTAGCGTATAGCCTAATTAAACATACTTTTTGGTATCAAACGAATTACCCACTGATGTAATATATTATTTTGGGAATTTTAAAGAATTTTAATTAATTTTAGGCTGAGCATAACTCATAGTCGTAGGCTTAATTCGGTAATTGTCGGTTTTGCCCTTACGGGCCATAAAATGAGTTTTACACATCTAAACGACTCCAAACCTTTTTCTACTGATTGGTTATGATAAATACATTATTTTAAGCCTTCTGGAAATATAAAAATATCAGATTTAAGTATCAAACCCGGTAATGGCCTTTAATCGCCTTAATTAGCGTTTTTAACGCATAGTATGTTTTAAAATCATATTGGACATACCCGGGTTGATACCTACTGATATAAGAAGCAAATTATCATATTTTAACAGTAAGCAAAAGTTGATAAACTCAGACTTCAGTTTTGAGCTTGTCGGCTTATGTGAAATTACCCCTACGGGGCATAGTTTGGTTAAATATGATAAATTTCACATACATGCCTTAGCCTACTGTTATAACCCATCAAAATGAGTATGTTTTCTGTTTACATCAGACCTGTAACTCAGTTAAACAATTAAACTCTTTTACAAACTGTAAAATGACCAAACTACCCCTACGGGGCATAGTTTGTGTTTAAATTAGTTCGGGGCATAACGAAAGACATCCTACTGATGTTAAAACATATTTGAAGCATATTAACTTAGGAAACCTGTATATGGCTCTTACGGATACCCGTTACGCATACTACGCGTTCGGCTCGGTTTATGTAACAAGTTTACATAAATTAGCCGAAACGGGTCAAACCTTATCGGTTTTATCTCAAAATCCAGAATGTGAATAATGAACCCATATTAAACAAGTCTTCAAACTTGTCAGGTCTGAATCACATTCTATCCGGTCTTCGCTTAATCGTGCGTACGAACCGTATCTTGAAACTAGCCGGTCTAAGCTTAAGCTTAATTAAAGACCCGTTAGGATTCTAATAGGTTATATTAAACCTTCGTTCCAGATTAGGAGAAACAGTAAAAGCTACGTGCATTCTGCTTATTGTGATTTATACTTGCATCAGGTAAATACTTTTAACTTATTTTCCTATACGGGCTTGGGTTACGGTACATAGCGTACCGCTTGATCGGGCATCAAATCTCCACGCTTAGTGGGTAATTGAATAATTTGATCGGCTCGTTTTAAACAGATGTGTTTACTTTACAGCCTTTGGGGGGTTAATGACCATGTCCCGGATATCCCTGGCATCATCTTACGAGATGGCCACGACCTGAGCACGGGGTGTAGGCGTACTCCCGTGTATAACTCACTTAAAGTGGTGTGTCTATTGATCTTTAACCCGGATACGTTCCGGGCTACTGAACGCATAAGTAACATGTAACTCGTTCACAAGATTATAATATTATATAATTCTCCCAAGTTAAATAAAATGATTTATGCCACGTGCATCCAAACCAATTTTCAATCATTTTCCAAAATGAGTCAGTTGAATTGTCACACCCCGACCACGTAGAACATACAAAACGTGGCGGAAACATCGGGGAGTGTTGTAACAGAATTAATGTTTCACAACCTTGGAAATTTAAGTTTCGTTTTATTAATCAAACATGAGAGTTTACATTGTTTCAAACAATAACCAAAGAGTACATAACATAAATTAGCTAGTTCTTGTCTCGTTTTAAGTCACTAAGGCACAAGTCCGCCTAAGTATGTCTTGATAAGTCCTATACATCATCACCTGAAAACACATGTGAAAATAGGTACGTCAGCATAAAAATGCCTGTGAGATACATAGGTTTTGTGAAAATAGGTTTCATGACTTATGTTTGAGAAAATGTTTAGTCATGAACCTTGTAATTTGTTTTGTCTTGTAAATCATTTGAAAAACAATGAGTTCAGATGATATGTATAAATAAGTGAATAATGTATGGTTAAATGAATAACCATGTAAACTGAGTTTGTATAAGATAAGTTGTTTGTAAATCAATGTCTTGTAAAAAGTATGTTACTTGTATAAAATGTTCTATGTCTCAAACTGAAATGATTCAAATAACGGTACGATATGTAATACCATACAAACACTTATATATAGGAAGTACCAGCGGCGTATCCACCATGCTTGTATCATATTACACACGCATCGTTACTTAATCACTTAATCAAACCAAACCAACCAATGTAAGAAGTCTATGTTTAAACCAATTGTCAAATGTATTGAAAAATATGTCAAAGTGTTTATGTCAAGATGTAAATCATGTAGTGTGGAACAATTGTCAAACATGTTATATGTCAAATGTAAATCATGTCAAATGTCTATGTCAAATATCCATGTCAAATGTCTATGTCAAATATCCATGTCAAATGTCTATGTCAAATATCCATGTCAAATGTCTATGTGAAATATCCATGTCAAATGTCTATGTGAAAAATGTCTATGTCAAAATGTCATGTATGGCAAGTGAAATGTCTCAACTAAACCATATGCACAAAAACAAAATATTGAAGTAAAACATGGTTTAAATCAATCTTATGTCTTTGTGGAAAAATGCATGCAAATATTTAATATGAACATTTATGCGGTATTGTGAAAATGCATACATCCAAGCCTTGTGACTGTGGTGATAAACCCTTTAAACAAATTAAAGGTCTATCTGTCTTATATCATCGAATTCGGTCATTCCTTTCTGTCCCCTTTCCCTGGGATGTCCGGAACGGGAGTTGTCAATTCCTATGGTACCACTACCTACTAACGAACGGCGTAGCTAATGTTAATGAATGTATTGTCCCATGTAAACAAACCAAATGTCATACCAAAATGTAAACATGTGAAAACAATGCACTAAGTATGTAATCAAATGAACATACATAGCGTGAAATGTCATGTAAAACGATGTACTAAGTAATGCACACAATGGGCACACCTAGCATGAAATGTCATGTAAAACAATGTACTAAGTAATGCACACAATGGGCACACCTAGCATGAAATGTCATGTAAAACAATGTACCAAGTAATGCACACAATGGGCACACCTAGCATAAGATGTAATGAAATCATGTACTATAATGTACTAACGAACATAGCATGTATATGATGTGAAAACAGGAAAGCTTGAAAGTAACAAGTAGGCACATGTGTTTCACCCCAAAACAGTTTGGAAAACAGTAAAAGAGGGGTCTATGTACTCACTTGAGATTGCTCAGATGTATAAAGATAACCACCAAGTAATGCTAGAGATCTCGGAATATCAAACGGCACCTAATATAGGTAACTACATTAATAAACCGGACCTAAATCGGAAGATCGGATAGAATGAGGGCTCGTAAACCAAATGAGTATGGGAACTCATGTAGTATGGTTTGATAAAGCCTACATACTAAATGAAACCTAACCTAAGTGCTTGTGACCCATTACGACCCGTTTAAGTAGCTTATGCTACTTTAACGCGTCGTTTGCGTAGAACGCGTTCGGACCGCCTAACTAGTCCTATGACAAGTAATATATGCCTTAACATGTCTAATATGGTTGTCAAATCAGTTTAGATGTCAAAAGTTATGTTACATATGTTTAAAATGAATTTTGGCATCAAAGGGGTATTTTGGTAATTTACCTAAGGCATATAAACTACCTATCATACAACTACTTAAACGAAGCGACCATAAGGTATAACCTCATAAGGTTATTCCCTATATACTATGGTCACCTAATGTGTTTGGTCAGATCCTAATGATCGACCAAACGGGTCGGGTTCGAAAGTATAAGCGATTGTTTAGATCGCTTACCTTACGACCCTATATAAGCACTAAACTAAAAGTGACGAGTTAAGCATGTTAAAACATGCTTAACTAAGTTTAGAAAATAGGTTTGGTATCACAACAAACGGTTGTGATACCTAAGAGTAGTTTGGTTACAAAATACGCAAGAATACGTCTTCTGCCCGAAACTACGGCTCGTCACTGAGCCTAGATAACGTGGTAATCAGTAGGTATAGTCACTAGGGACTATAACCATCGTGATCACGCTCACGTTATGAAGTTCAAACGAACTTCGCATCGACCATAAATTGGTCAATGCAGAAAGTCAAACAAAGTTTGACTTTCAGACCCGAAAAGCAATAAAAGAACGAAAGAATACTTACGAAGGGTCCCCGAATGCTAATCTAGATCAAAATAGCTCAGGTATGAAACAAAGGTTTCAACTTAGAGCACAAATGATCAGATTCTAGTGATTTTTGAAGTTAAGTGGGTTGGGTATTTATAGGAATACCCGAACCGTTAAGATCGTTTGTCGAATATCGTGCCTTAATCATATCCGTACAAGTGTCGGAAAGTTGTGGTGCCTAAAAATGGTTCTTATCAGCTGACTAGGCAAGTGGGAAATGTGTGGGTGAGGATTAAACAGCTGCAAATTGCTGACTGTTTAATCTAATCTGTTCTGGGGACTGCTTTACGGACCTCAAAACTGCCAATGTTGAGGTCCGTAAGGTAACAACTTTGGCAGATTTACAGTTTTGGTCCCTGCAGCCCCTAAACTTGGTTTTCGATGCATTTTTGACACGTTTAAGCCCCGTTAACCCCATTTCAAAGCTCTAAAATGAAGTTAAAGTATAGGGAACTTAATTTGTGCTAAAAAAATATCTCAGATGTCGGTTCGTTTGGCCGTACGATTGCGATGTTCGGTTAATTACGACGGAATGCGCATAAGCGCGAAAAACGATCCAAATGACGTGACGAATGGATTTTTCTTATGCCAAACACTAAAATAAAATATTTTAGTGCTTACATAAATTTTTGGATGTCCGGATGTATTCAGAACGTAAGTTACGCGTAAAAATGCAAACTTGTGCACTTTTTGACGCTTTTAGTCCCTAAATGACACAAAAGTTTATTTTAGCATACCGAACACCTCAAAGCCTATTTCTAAGCTATGTAAAGGATATTTATGATATGTTTAACTTATGGTCATGTCCCGGAAGGTCTGTTACAGTTCAAATTGGCATACTTTCGCAGTTTGTCAAATTTAGTCCCTGTAAGCGAATAAACTTTGATTTCACTACACCAAACCTTCCAAAACTTATATCTAAGTTATGTAAAGGTTATTTAAGGTATGTTAAGCCTATTTCACTATTCAGGAGTGTTTGTTGCATTAAACTGGTTATATTTACGCATCAGTGCGCGTATAACCTTCCAGAAAGCGATTTAGAGCTTGAAATCGAACAAGAGTTGATATGTGCAAAAGATACACATATTTATACAAGTCCAAAGTATGAAATACAATATTTCATTGGTTTGGCATTTGTTTGATGGTTGAAATGACACAGGTTTACAGTCTCCCCTACTTTAGGAAATTTCGTCCCGAAATTAAATCGTAGGAGTCTATTTGTGACTTTGTGTCAGATAACCACCAGAGATATGTAAAGCATAATCCTGTCATTTCCTTAACGGACATTCTTCAGAACGAAAATGAACAAACGGAGTCATTTTCCTCAACGAGTGCTCTTCAGAAGCGGAAATGAAGGAATAAACAAACGGGGATTCATTTCCTTAACGGAAAATCTTCAGAAACGAAAATGAACAAACGGAGTCATTTTCAACAGATGCTTCCTCAGAAACGGAAATGAAAATGATAGACAAACGGATATTCATTTCCTCAACGGACAAATCTTCAGAAACGAAAATGAACAAACGGAGTCATTTTCAACGGTTGCTTCCTCAGAAACGGAAATGAAAATGATAGACAAACGGATATTCATTTCCTCAACGGACAAATCTTCAGAAACGAAAATGAACAAACAGAGTCATTTTCAACGGTTGCTTCCTCAGAACGGAAATGAAAATTGATAGACAAACGGATATTCATTTCCTCAACGGATAATCTTCAGAAACGAAAATGAACTAACGGAGTCATTTTCAACGGTTGTTTCCTCAGGTTCGGAAATGAAGGATTAAATAACGGATATTCATTTCCTCAACGGATAATCTTCAGAAACGAAAATGAACTAACGGAGTCATTTTCAACGGTTGTTTCCTCAGGTTCGGAAATGAAGGATTAAATAAACGGATATTCATTTCCTCAACGGACAATTCTTCAGAAACGAAAATGAACAAACAGAGTCATTTTCAACAGTTGCTTCCTCAGAAACGAAAATGAAAATGATAGACAAACGGATATTCATGTCCTCAACGGATAATCTTCAGAAACGAAAATGAACTAACGGAGTCATTTTCAACGGTTGTTTCCTCAGGTTCGGAAATGAAGGATTAAATAACGGATATTCATTTCCTCAACGGATAATCTTCAGAACGAAAATGCACAAACGGAGTCATTTTCCTCAACGGGTATTCTTCAGAATTGGAAATGAAGGATAAACGGATATTCATTTCCTCAACGGATATTCTTCAGAAGTGAAAAATGAATAGCTAGTTCATTTTTCCTCAACGGATACTTCATCAGAATTGGAAATGAATAGGGTTAACTTCTAGGTACATGACAAAGCTTGCTGTGGTTTCTGTGCACTAAATTCCATAATTATGTATGCATCCATAATTACGTAATTCCTTGCATAGTCCGCACAGTTTGTCTTGTAATGTTCATAAGCACATAATCACATAGTTGTTTAATTGTTATTACCTTGTTATTGATTGCTATTAACTTGGCACCTCGTACTTCGTTTCTCTTGGAAGAAACGGGTACTTAGGATTTTTGTGAAAAACGCAAAAGATCATACAATGGAAGAAATTTAGGAGTAGTCTGTTTTTCAAGGAATGCGGTTCCTTGATTGTCGGTATTGTAGGGGATATGTTGTTTATACATACAATCACATAAATACATTGCAATGTAAATAAAAGATTTATTTATAAACAACGATAACAACTGTTTCTTGGATCTCGACAACAAAAGAAAATAATACATAAGACGTGATTATTTCTAAATGATGTTGTCTTCTGGTTGATCATATGCTCATCCCTGCGCTGGATTTGCATTAGCAAGCCTTGGGCAATTCCTACGAAAATGGCCCATCTCGCCACAGTTGTAGCAAGATCCCGGTGGAAAACGAGCTTGAGCAGGATTGTTGCCAGCTTGATTTGGTGCAGCTGCGGTTGGGCAAACCCTAGCTGTATGACCTATAAGTCCGCAAACTTGGCATGTGCGGCACTTCACCCCAGCATGATGATGTAGGCCACATTGGTTGCACAAAGGTGCAGTTCCATTGTAGGGTTTCCTGGCAGGGGGTTGAGCTGGTTGGTTGAGGACGGCTTGATCATTGTGAGCGACCACAACGTAGTTCTGAGAAGCCTTTCGCTTCTTTGGCCTCTTAGGGGATCCAGTCTGTTCATCCATGGTCTTTGATTCCTCGATTGGGTTCGGTTCCTCGGCGGTTTCTTGTCACCTTTTCGGAAAAGTTTACCTTTCCTGATCTTTGATTCAGTCAAGGTTGCAGATAGCTCAATGGCCTGTCTAACTGTAGTAGGGTTGCTACCAGTCAAAATGTCTTGTATTGAGTCAGGGAGGCCATCAATGTACTTTTCGATTGCCTTATCCAAAGGCGTGACCATGTTTGGGCATAACAGACTTAACTCCTCATAACGGTCCGTGTAGGCTCGATGCTCACCGCTGTCTTGCTCAAGATTGTCGAATTCCCTTTCCAAGGCCCTGATCTCATGACGAGGACAGAATTCCTTCATCATAAGGGCTCTAAGTTCAGCCCATGTCTGTGCTAAAGCAACTTCTGCACCACGATCTCTCATAATCCCGTTCCACCACGTAAGGGCTCTCTTCTGGAACACACTCGAAGCAAACTCGACCTTGCGATTGTCAGGACACCGCACGTGGCGGAAAGTATTCTCAATGCTCTCGAACCATTGAAGAAGCCCAGTCGCTCCCTCAGAACCACTAAACTTGAGTGGTTTCGCCGAGTTAAAACTCTTGAAATTGCATGGACCATTGTTGTTGTTGTTGGCTTGATTCCATTGAGCAAAGAGGTTTGGGAATTGAGCAGCCATTTGCTGCGCAATGATTTCTGGCAATTCGGCAGTCTCTATCTGGCTTTCGCGTCGAGGAGGCATTCTAAAAGAGGAAACATGAAAAGAAACGAGTGAGAGAGTTAGACGAAACGAATGAGGTGAAACAAATCTGATGAACGCAAGGATAGTGGTCATTTGTTTGTTACTACAAAGCAACAAACGACCTCGGTGATTAATCAAAGTAAATAGGTCAAAAATAATGTATCGCGAAGACATGCTCGCCTATAAGTGAACACTCATCCCAAGAATTCCCAGGTAAGCACAACTGGTCTCGCGTCTGATGAGATGTATACGAAGTGCTTGCCTAGACAGAAAACCCAGAATACAGGCATTCACCCTTCCAGTTTGCACGTGTTCACATTATTTAAAACCCAAAAACCTTGACGAGATTTTGAAAATTTAAAGGGTTCAACACCATATAACAGAGGGTTCAAAACCTTGTAATAAATCATCCTTGAACAGATGATTAGTTTTCAAAGCGGTTTTGAAATTTATGTTCTTGTTGTGGTAGTCGCCTAAGGATAGGTGACGGTATTGTTTTATGACTAAACGCAAGTAAACTCGCGTTAGGGTCCTAAGAAGGTTATAGACTAGGTCAAAGCATTACTAATAACCTAATTCCCTATAACCATTGGCTCTGATACCATCTTTTATGTCACACCCCGACCACGTAGAACATACAAAACGTGGCGGAAACATCGGGGAGTGTTGTAACAGAATTAATGTTTCACAACCATGGAAATTTAAGTTTCGTTTTATTAATCAAACATGAGAGTTTACATTGTTTCAAACAATAACCAAAGAGTACATAACATAAATTAGCTAGTTCTTGTCTCGTTTTAAGTCACTAAGGCACAAGTCCGCCTAAGTATGTCTTGATAAGTCCTATACATCATCACCTGAAAACACATGTGAAAATAGGTACGTCAGCATAAAAATGCCTGTGAGATACATAGGTTTTGTGAAAATAGGTTTCATGACTTATGTTTGAGAAAATGTTTAGTCATGAACCTTGTAATTTGCTTTGTCTTGTAAATCATTTGAAAAACAATGAGTTCAGATGATATGTATAAATAAGTGAATAATGTATGGTTAAATGAATAACCATGTAAACTGAGTTTGTATAAGATAAGTTGTTTGTAAATCAATGTCTTGTAAAAAGTATGTTACTTGTATAAAATGTTCTATGTCTCAAACTGAAATGATTCAAATAACGGTACGATATGTAATACCATACAAACACTTATATATAGGAAGTACCAGCGGGGTATCCACCATGCTTGTATCATATTACACACGCATCGTTACTTAATCACTTAATCAAACCAAACCAACCAATGTAAGAAGTCTATGTTTAAACCAATTGTCAAATGTATTGAATAATATGTCAAAGTGTTTATGTCAAGATGTAAATCATGTAGTGTGAAACAATTGTCAAACATGTTATATGTCAAATGTAAATCATGTCAAATGTCTATGTCAAATATCCATGTCAAATGTCTATGTCAAATATCCATGTCAAATGTCTATGTGAAATATCCATGTCAAATGTCTATGTGAAAAATGTCTATGTCAAAATGTCATGTATGGCAAGTGAAATGTCTCAACTAAACCATATGCACAAAAACAAAATATTGAAGTAAAACATGGTTTAAATCAATCTTATGTCTTTGTGGAAAAATGCATGCAAATATTTAATATGAACATTTATGCGGTATTGTGAAAATGCATACATCCAAGCCTTGTGACTGTGGTGATAAACCCTTTAAACAAATTAAAGGTCTATCTGTCTTATATCATCGAATTCGGTCATTCCTTTCTGTCCCCTTTCCCTGGGATGTCCGGAACGGGAGTTGTCAATTCCTATGGTACCACTACCTACTAACGAACGGCGTAGCTAATGTTAATGAATGTATCGTCCCATGTAAACAAACCAAATGTCATACCAAAATGTAAACATGTGAAAACAATGCACTAAGTATGTAATCAAATGAACATACATAGCGTGAAATGTCATGTAAAACGATGTACTAAGTAATGCACACAATGGGCACACCTAGCATGAAATGTCATGTAAAACAATGTACTAAGTAATGCACACAATGGGCACACCTAGCATGAAATGTCATGTAAAACAATGTACCAAGTAATGCACACAATGGGCACACCTAGCATAAGATGTAATGAAATCATGTACTATAATGTACTAACGAACATAGCATGTATATGATGTGAAAACAGGAAAGCTTGAAAGTAACAAGTAGGCACATGTGTTTCACCCCAAAACAGTTTGGAAAACAGTAAAAGAGGGGTCTATGTACTCACTTGAGATTGCTCAGATGTATAAAGATAACCACCAAGTAATGCTAGAGATCTCGGAATATCAAACGGCACCTAATATAGGTAACTACATTAATAAACCGGACCTAAATCGGAAGATCGGATAGAATGAGGGCTCGTAAACCAAATGAGTATGGGAACTCATGTAGTATGGTTTAATAAAGCCTACATACTAAATGAAACCTAACCTAAGTGCTTGTGACCCATTACGACCCGTTTAAGTAGCTTATGCTACTTTAACGCGTCGTTTGCGTAGAACGCGTTCGGACCGCCTAACTAGTCCTATGACAAGTAATATATGCCTTAACATGTCTAATATGGTTGTCAAATCAGTTTAGATGTCAAAAGTTATGTTACATATGTTTAAAATGAATTTTGGCATCAAAGGGGTATTTTGGTAATTTACCTAAGGCATATAAACTACCTATCATACAACTACTTAAACGAAGCGACCATAAGGTATAACCTCATAAGGTTATTCCCTATATACTATGGTCACCTAATGTGTTTGGTCGGATCCTAATGATCGACCAAACGGGTCGGGTTCGAAAGTATAAGCGATTGTTTAGATCGCTTACCTTACGACCCTATATAAGCACTAAACTAAAAGTGACGAGTTAAGCATGTTAAAACATGCTTAACTAAGTTTAGAAAATAGGTTTGGTATCACAAAAAACGGTTGTGATACCTAAGAGTAGTTTGGTTACAAAATACGCAAGAATACGTATTCTGCCCGAAACTACGGCTCGTCACTGAGCCTAGATAACGTGGTAATCAGTAGGTATAGTCACTAGGGACTATAACCATCGTGATCACGCTCACGTTATGAAGTTCAAACGAACTTCGCATCGACCATAAATTGGTCAATGCAGAAAGTCAAACAAAGTTTGACTTTCAGACCCGAAAAGCAATAAAAGAACGAAAGAATACTTACGAAGGGTCCCCGAATGCTAATCTAGATCAAAATAGCTCAGGTATGAAACAAAGGTTTCAACTTAGAGCACAAATGATCAGATTCTAGTGATTTTTGAAGTTAAGTGGGTTGGGTATTTATAGGAATACCCGAACCGTTAAGATCGTTTGTCGAATATCGTGCCTTAATCATATCCGTACAAGTGTCGGAAAGTTGTGGTGCCTAAAAATGGTTCTTATCAGCTGATTAGGCAAGTGGGAAATGTGTGGGTGAGGATTAAACAGCTGCAAATTGCTGACTGTTTAATCTAATCTGTTCTGGGGACTGCTTTACGGACCTCAAAGCTGCCAATGTTGAGGTCCGTAAGGTAACAACTTTGGCAGATTTACAGTTTTGGTCCCTGCAGCCCCTAAACTTGGTTTTCGATGCATTTTTGACACGTTTAAGCCCCGTTAACCCCATTTCAAAGCTCTAAAATGAAGTTAAAGTATATGGAACTTAATTTGTGCTAAAACAATATCTCGGATGTCGGTTCGTTTGGCCGTACGATTGCGATGTTCGGTTAATTACGACGGAATGCGCATAAGCGCGAAAAACGATCCAAATGACGTGACGAATGGATTTTTCTTATGCCAAACACTAAAATAAAATATTTTAGTGCTTACATAAATTTTTGGATGTCCGGATGTATTCAGAACGTAAGTTACGCGTAAAAATGCAAACTTGTGCACTTTTTGACGCTTTTAGTCCCTAAATGACACAAAAGTTTATTTTAGCATACCGAACACCTCAAAGCCTATTTCTAAGCTATGTAAAGGATATTTATGGTATGTTTAACTTATGGTCATGTCCCGGAAGGTCTGTTACAGTTCAAATTGGCATACTTTCGCAGTTTGTCAAATTTAGTCCCTGTAAGCGAATAAACTTTGATTTCACTACACCAAACCTTCCAAAACTTATATCTAAGTTATGTAAAGGTTATTTAAGGTATGTTAAGCCTATTTCACTATTCCGGAGTGTTTGTTGCATTAAACTGGTTATATTTACGCATCAGTGCGCGTATAACCTTCCAGAAAGCGATTTAGAGCTTGAAATCGAACAAGAGTTGATATGTGCAAAAGATACACATATTTATACAAGTACAAAGTATGAAATACAATATTTCATTGGTTTGGCATTTGTTTGATGGTTGAAATGACACAGGTGTTACATGAATGTATTTACCAGTGTAAACTGACGTATTTTCTCAAAAGACTGAATGCAGGTACTAAACGTAATTGGCTGGATTGTCTCCTAAGCATCAATAAAAGCCTCGCAAGCTTAGGATGCCAGAAGTCTGTTGAACAATTAAATGTTATTTTGTTTCGATCCGTTCTGTGGATAAACACCGGATATTGTGACTTTGTTTACAATAAATAAATTCGGTTGTATCTTATTTTTAAATTGCTTCCGCTGTGCATTATTATATTGTGTTGTTTGACTATTACGTTGCCAACCACGTCACGATACTCCCCCACCGGGCCCACCGGTGACACGTGGAAATCGGGGTGTGACACATACCATGTAAAAAGTACTCGTAATCATTTTGTAATATGTCTGCATGTATGAAAATCCCTGGTCTCCCCGACCCAATCCCTGGTCACCCTGACCGAATCCCTGGTCTCCCCGACCAAATCCCTGGTCACCCTGACCGAAAATCCTTCACATTTCGAAAATAAACATTTGTTTTGTAAAAACCGGTATGTTTAGTATAAACCTTTCGTAAATCATTTGTGTTCCTCGAATCCCTTCGTAATATGATTTAGAAATACAAGTTTTGCGTTAGTTCAAAACTTTGTATGTTTTTGCAAAACGTGCATGTCTTTCCACCCCCGAAAACATTTATAAAAATGTAAAACGGTAAAAAGTGGGGGGTTATGAACTCACCTGAATATTCCCTGTGCAAGGCTAGCTAATTACGACTTCGATGATGTCGTTTCCAAGACTTGGCTTGCTAGCGTGCATTCTACAATATTCCTAACACGGAATACCTAATAAGTTTTTAAATAACATAGTAACTAAACTACGTGTCATCGAGCTCTACCGAATCGTTAGTCGAACGATTCAATGGTAAGTAGTTAACTTATCGGAAATGATTAAGGCATAATTGATAAGTATTGTTTTATTCTCGATAATAACCAATAAGTCTTGACAAGACTTGATTCTCGAGAGATTTGAAAGTAAATAAATATTTATATCAAAATATATAAATATATCGTTGTAATTGCGTTAGCCGTTTCGAGTAGTCGTACGTGTATCAAAAGAATGTTTATATGAAAATATCATATAACAGACTTGTATTATGTATCGCGTATGACATTTGTCGAAATATATATGTAGATGCCGTTTAGGCGTTTAAATAAATATAAAAAGTTATATTTATTTAGTAAAAGAATCGCCGTTGGAAGTTTGAAATAAATATATAAACTATATTTATTTTATAAACGAATACAAGTCGTTTGATGTTTGCAGTAAATATAAAGGCTATATTTATTTTGCAAAGAATCGACGTGAAACAAATACATAAACTGTATTTATTTTTATAAAAGCATTCGTATTGTTGTAAATAATTTCTGAATCGTTGCTCTCGAAAGTTGTAATGTGTCGTCGAAAGTAATTATATGTTTGTACTTCATTCTATAAAAGTTTATTTGAAACCGATGGTTGGTTTGATAACAAAACGCTATTTGTTTTACGGGTTTTCTCGAAAAACGGGCAGAGTTTCCTCTATTTTTTGATGGCCCTGACAACTAATGTGCGTTAATTTGTTAAAATTCAATCAAGATTCAAACGTAATATATTTACTTTGTCTAATATATCAAGATGTAAACTATATTCACGTTGGTTCGAGCTCGTTCACGTAACCTTAACACTAAAAATAACCAAAATAAACGTGACGTTAATTTTTACCAAATCTCTCACGTCGAACCGCGGACTGAGTTGACCGGGTCTGAGTTGACCGAGTCAGCTCTCGTTGACTGAGTTGAGCCGAGTCGGCTTGCTGAGTTGACCGAGTCAACTCGAACCGCTTCTGCCACAACAAATCTGACCGCACCGGACCTGTTCCGAGCTGAACCCGAACCACACCAGGTCTGACCCGTTGACCCGAGTTGACTGAATTGACTCGGTTTGACCGAGTCAAACCGAGTTGAACCGAGTCGAGCCGAAATGCACCGAGTCGAACTGAGTCGAGCACAGATCTGATCCTGAACCTGAAAATCGAGTCAAACATAAACCGAACCAAACTTTGAAGCATCTAAACTGAACCGAAACATGGATGACCCGACTGTGAACGACCCGAGGTTGAACCACTGACCTGAAAGGGCATCACCATCGTCTTTACCGTCGTGAATCCGTCGGATAATAGCGCCGACCACCGGATAAACGAACCGACCGGAACTGATATCGACCACCGGACAAATTAACTGACCGGCGGTCCGAACCTCCGACCGCCGGTTATTTCTCCCTCGTCTCTCGATATCTCTTTCCCGTCTCTTTCTCTGCTTGTTCTTCGAAGTCGCACCACCACCGGATGATGGTGGTGGTGATTGCTTTTAGATCGTGAAGGGGGGGGGGGTGTTTGGCTGGTCGGAGCATCGTCGCCAGCCGCCGGCTCCATCTCTCCTCTGTCGTTCTCTCTCTCTCTGATAACAAACAACCAAGGTTTGTTGAGGGGTGTTAGCTGAAGAAACAGCCGGCATCAGTGCCGGATTCCGGCGGGTTTACCGGAAAGGATTGAGAGGGAGAGAATGGTGAGGGGGGTTATGCTTGTTTAGAGTGTGATCGAGACAGAGAGAGGGGAGTAAAAAATATCTGTGCACTTTGTTTGTTGAGGGAAATGAAGGGGCCATACACCCTATTTATAAAGATGTTTGAGATCTATATAGATCTTGTGTAGATTTATTAGGATTCTGCATATATTTTGTGTAGATTTGAAAAGATATGAAGGGATTTGGGTAATATTTAGTAGAGACCTCATAAGATCTAATGTACTATGTACAGGTTTAGGCTTGTGGGTTTTGGGCTTGGGCCCAGGGCCCACAAGCTCAATCCCCGTGCGTAAGTGGCCCGTAAATCCTACGAGACCCGTTGTCAAAACCCTGAACTCTGTTTAACGTCAAAAATTTAAAATACACAAAAATTCGGTCGGTATTCGTTTGCACGTCTGTTCGTCGAATACGGTAATAATCGCGAAAAATTGTATCATTGCCGTCTTTAATCCGTTTTTCGATCCGGTTTCGACTGTGGTCACTAAAATTAATTACGGAGCTAAATATAGCGTAAAATGTAAGTTCTGAAGGTGACAGGCGTCTCCGTTGCTTCTGTTTCGTTGTCGTTGCGTTTCCTACCATCGCGTTTTTAGTCTATGTTTGCATTTGTGTCGCACGGAAGCCCACCAAATTAATTTCATGAGCGTAAAATTTTCGTGTAACATTCATACTTGTCGGCGTTGCCAGTATCTTGTACGGTATCAGTTCGTCGTCGCGTAATATTTAGCAGGTTTCTCCGTAAACCACCGTTCGCGCACTTTAAAGTCGTATAGACGTTCCTAGGCACTCCAAAGGCCTAATTAAGTTAATTTGCTCTGTAAACACTAATTATTATTGCGTTAATCATCTGCTAATCGCGTAATTAGGTGCCATAAATCACGGGTTGTCACACTTTTAACCCCCAAACTTGACTTTTAAGGACTCTAAGTCATAAACAAGCTCCGTTAAGCTCCCGGTTAGTCATACGTTCACCCGAAAAGTCCTGAATTTCAACATTGACGCTTTTAACCCCTTATTTACGAATGTTATCGTATTTTCCTCATACGATATCGAAACCTAGTGAAATTTTTATCATTTATTCTCGGGAGCATAGTTAATCGTTATAAAGCTTCGGGTTCGTTAAAAGGTCACTCAGAGGTATAATTTAAGCATGTTGACACATTTAACCCTTGCAGTTTGTAAACTTTCCCTTTCTTCCACAAACGGTTTCGTATGATTCATGAATCATTCGTTTAAGGGTATAAACATCGTGTAGGGTTGTTGAAAGGCGAAATTATCAAATGTTGACACTTTGAATCCTTTTACACGCATACTTTCTTTGTTTGTCAACTTTAGTCCCTCATAATCAATTTGTTACTCACTTAAAGTCCATGTCACGTGTCTATATTATATTGGACATGATTTTACGAGGTGTTACATGTATCCCTAAGTGAAGGCTGCAAGACTGATTTGCTGGAGTTATACGCACCCTCTGGTGAGATCGTTCCTTTCTAGTTCTTTGTTTTTATTTCTTGTTACACTTGATTTGTGCGTCTAGGCATTGCTCTTGCTGGGTTAGTCAGATCGGTGGGTGGTCGAGAAATATCTGCTTGTTGTGTGCATCTTGTTTGTTATGCTGTTTGTTGTTGATTTCTGGTTTGTTTGTTAAAGAGATCCCTTTCTTGGTATATTTGTGACTTATTTGCTAGTTGTTAATTTGTAGATCTGTGTTTGATTAGCTAAGGATCTATAGTTGAAGGATCCCTTGACATGGTTTGCAAAGGCACCTTTGAGTGATGAGCCACTGATCTGACCCACTGTCTTGGTTTCTCCAAGAGTGCTTCTTGTGTTGACTGCATGTTAGTTGTTTTGTGTAGATAAGTCGTGTCTTCTTGACTGCTTGTTTATGTAGTTGTACAATATGGTAGATGGTCCAATTATTACTTCTTTAGGTGGTGGTGGTCCATCTGATCCATCGTCTGAAACACTAGTTAGCAAGTTGGATGCAAGTGATCCATTATACTTGCATCCCTCTGACTTGAGTAATCTTACTGTAAGTCCCAAATCCTTGGATCAAACAATCACCAAGGATGGGCGGAATCCAAACTTGGTGAGATTCAAGAAAAGTGGTTTTCAATAAAAACAAGATGAATAGAATACCACAGATTAACTTCAAACTTGCATACGATTCTATTATTATCAAATAGCAAAACCGTCTGATACAAGTTCTTCCACCTCTTTCTGTTTCTCTGATCTAGGGTTTTTCTCTTTAAAGTGTTTAACCTAGTTATGATAATAAAACTAGTTTATATACCCTAGACAACCCACTTCCTTACATGGGCTCCCTATGGGCCTTCCTGACCCACATGGCCTTAGGAATGGCCCAAATGACCTATAAAGGTCCAATTCCTAATATAAACTAACTCAGTAAAGCTCATTTCGCTACCATGGTCCGTTGCATATATTTGATGCGTCAGTCTCACACTTTTAGGGCCTAATAATCTCCCCCTAGACTAATGCAACAAATTGTCTTTATATCATGAATTCAGCAACGTCTTCAATGAAGTCTATGGTTGTCGCTATGTTGTAGGTGTTGTGGAAGTTCTTAACTTTTGAACTCTCAGTACTGGGTCTCTTTCTTCTTCTCTTGTGGTTAGCTTCATATTAGGAACACGATCAGCATTTGCTTGAACATCTTATTTAAAAGAATGCGAGAGGAGGATTCTCAACAACTCTTTTCTTTGTCAATCTTTTCTCTTTCAAGCAGGTTCACAGGTACGTCTTCAAAAGTACTATTTCTGTCAGACGATGACTCGTATTAGGTTCTTCTGACTCAAGTACATCTTGTTGTTGTGATGCTTCATGCTTTGCAGCAACTAACAACATCTTATTCTTCATCAACCCAAGTTTCTTGATTGTAATCATGTTCTACAAATTCTCAGAACTCTATAAGCAAACATTTCTATACAACAAAGGAAAGTACCATATGAACACTTAGTACATCTAAGTACTTGTACTTGGATTTCACAATTCAAATTTCTTTCAACTTTTGATGATCAATCAAATCTTCAAAAACGGTTAATAATTTTTTTAATAAAACAAGACACTATTTTTGGGTTTCATTTTTTTTAAATGAGAACATAATCAGGAATGAAAATAAACAAAGAAACTAACTCAACAGTTACAATATACAATTACAATTGCAATGGGATCAAAAACATTTTCAGGCAGACCATCGAACATTTTTCAGTGCGAACTTATTCAAACTGGTCTAAGTGATTGCCAATATGTTTTTCCTTTTAAACTTTAACGCTTAACTTTCAATTTTTCAACTTCGTGATATGCTTAAGGTAATATTATACTATCATACCCGTGTGTCTCATACCATGGCATACCCCCGCGATCAAGGTAAACACAATAATTCATCGTAGTAGGTGAGTATACTGAGTTCATCCTTTTGATTTACAATATCAGATTATTGGTGAACATGTCAGTACTTTCATACAGCTGAGTGACCAATATTTGTGTCCAAGGAGGGTTAGGAAAATACCTTTTTGGTACAAATTTAGCTTTTAGTTCGATGGAATTCCCTCAAACTGAGTTTATCTTCCTTTAAGGTTTTTGGCCTCTTTGGCTCTTTTAAGATATACGGATTGTGCCTAGATCTACATATAATCTGGATGCAACAGAAGGACAACTATGATATCCCCGGATGACTCAACAGTATAAAGACCCGAAACCTCAGACATTGGCTATCTATCAATGCAAGATTTAAGACTATAAAATCATACGCCGATGGTATGTTACCCACATAGTACATAGTTCATTATGCTTATATCACTTAGTATCTTTTATCACTTTGAGCGTTAAGCCTATCGACATATCACATAAGATCCTAGTCTTTCCAGCTATAGCACCTTACATATGTGTTGGTCAAACCCTTTAACACAAACATTTATTTCATTTTCCATATGATGCAATAAAATCATTTTGGATTTTTGTTTTTCAAATGTTTTTGTCTTTTTCTCATTTTCTCCCCCTAAAACATTGCATATGTACATATATCACCCTCTTCCCCTCTAAATTTTTTCATCACACTTTATACGCAAATTGACCTAATAATGAAAACGTATGTACAAAGATATAAACAAAAGAAAACGAAAATATTTTTGTTGTTTTTGCTTAACCATTCCGTCTTTAGATTAAAGACTAATCAATATCAAAATTAAAACACTAAATTTAAATTGTACCTTTTCGCTGATCTTATCTTACCTCCCTTATCTCCACAGGAAACATATCATCTGTAAAAATTTGAACTTTTTGCAACAGTGAGATGTTACCCGTTATATCCCTGGAACAACCGCTACCAACATTCCAGAGATTGTCAACAACTGCTCTTTGGTTGTCTTAGAAAAATAAAGAGATTAGTAATACATTGGTACCTAGGCCATCGTAGTCCCGGGATTTCCTGATGTATCAAAATAAGACACTTCCTTTAAACACATGTTCCCTTTCGTTTCTAGGATTGGTGATGTTGCCACTTTGCATTTGGGTTTCCAAATTTGTTTCGGCTTAACAAACGTGTTAGTTGCCTTCGGTTGAGCAACTTTAGCAGTTTCAGGTTTATTAGTTTTAGAAACAGATTTTTGTTCCTAAACAGCCTTTCATTTATTTTTAGCAGCATTCCAAACCCCATCAAATGGTTTAACATTGGGATTCACATTCTTCATTGCCTTAGCTGAAGATACCTTCATTGGCTTGGAATGGTAGTTATCCTTTGGTGTAACCCTCTAATTTTGAGCATAATAGGGTACATAAGGATGATGTGTGCAGTTCCGAGCAATGTGACCAGGAATGCCGCAATTGAAGCATGTTTGTCTCTTCATGTACAAGGCATTCTGATCAGCTTGTGTAGCTCTTGCATGCCCTGGAGGATGAACCGATCCTTTCTGTGCTTGATTTTCTTGCAAACAAAGATGAATTTGGATGCCTATACTTGTCATTTGTAGAGGCCTTTTATTTTGGAGATTTCTTTTGATTCTTTTTGTCTTGCTTAGATTGCATGTCTTGTTCAGAAATCTCATATATCTTCCCAAAAGCTTTATTAGCACAGTCAAATGCATATTTCTCGCATTTATCATTATCAACGGTCTTAACAAAAGCATTTTTCATATCATGAGCCTGTTGAGGATGATTGTTGCCCGTAAATGATCTTGGAGAGTGTGATTGTATTTGATGTTTAGACTTCTCCTTTCCTCATCTCTGATCTGCTCGTTTCGGCTCCTTTTGCTTGCTCTGAACTCTTTCATCACAAGCAGAGGGTAAAAACTTCTCATATTGTGTTCTTGGAGCCTCGTACACATCAGTCTTCACTTCATCTTTCATGTCATCAGCTTTGATAGAATCAGAGAGTTCTGGTTTATCGGATGAAACACCAAAAACTTCAGTTGAGTCATTAGGAGAGTCATCAGCACAAGACCGTTCATCATCTTCTTCTGTCCACTCTACAATTATAACTTCTTCTACACATGAAGTAGAAGCATTAGTATTGTTCACACATTTTTGCTTCAATTTAATATTATCTACCGACTCGGTGTGTTTCATATCCCGTTTCCGTTTGTCGAATGTATAATCACTAGGTTTTCCATACACCATATGTTGTTCATTTTCAAGTTCTTCCTCGGTGTCAGGTATTCTTGTGTAATTGTGATTATATGGTGGGGCAAGTTGATTGTATCCCAAACCCTTCCCCTTGTTTTCTTTGTATGCCAGTTACACATTACACACGTTTTGAACGACCTTGCTGGATGTATCAAATTTCTTTATATTTATTTCATTTTGTTGATACTTGCAAGTCAGGAGCTCTAGCTCAGCTGTCACAGAATCAAATTCCATGATTTTTACATTAAGCTTGTTTTTATAATCATAAACCCAACATTGATGTTGGTTAAGATCCAAGTGAAGTTCAGCTATGTCCTTCTTTTGTGCTTCAACCTTTTCAGTAAGCAACTTGTTGCTTTCTCTAAGGTTGTTGCACTTAGTCATTGCACTGTTGTAATCGTTAATCAGATTGTAGTTATGTGCTCTCATTTGTGACAGTTTATTTCTATAATGACCAGAAGATAAAAGAGTTTTTATTGTGTCAGTGAGCGATTTTGGTTCGTCAGTCTGATTCATCATGTAGTGATTTGCTGGTGCTACTTCAGAACATTTGAGTGCTTCAACTTGTGAAGATGAAGGGGTTACAGGGCTATAAACCACGTTCGGGTATTGGGTTTGATCCTGGGGTGCGGTGCTGTTAACGGAAGTTTGCTGGGTTCTAGGGGAATAACCATACACATAATTAGGTTTAGGTATTTGGCTAAGTGGGCTAAAGATGATGTTTGGAAGTTTTCGGAGGTCGTCGGAAGGTGATGAATTGGATGAAATGGTGGACAGAGGTGGACAGAGGTGTAGGTTAATGATGATGTTGGTTGAAATATTGAGCGGTGGTCGTGGGTGGTTGTCGGAGAAGTTGTTGCAGTAAGTGTTACAGTGAAGGTTTGTGAACAACGGTGGATGGTGTTGAACGGGATGGGGTGTTAGAAGATTTGTGAAGAGGTGACGATGACGGTGACGATGGGGTGTTAGAAGTGTTACGATGAAGGTTTGTGAAGACGGTGACGATGACGACCAGTGGTGATTTGAAGTTGCAGGTGTGTAGGAATGGTTGCCGGAGTTTGGTGTTGTCGGAGTTTAACGTGAATGATGAGAGTAGCTAGAACGTTGGTTGACAGACTTCGGATGATCTCGTAACAAAGAACTCGAAACACGAAACTCAAAATCTTAGACGTGATTCGAAAGTCTTGTTTCGAAAAATTTGTTTCGGAAAAATGTCGTGGTTCGAAAAAGTTTGGTGTTTCGGAAAGCTTTATTTCGAAATGTATTTCGGAAACTGTATTTCGGATATTGTATTTGATTTTTTTTACAAATATTTGAAATTATTATACTTTCCAAGTCACATCAAAAAGAAGGTAGACGGGCAACAAACTGCGCCGCCACCCCTTTCTAATTCGAAAAGATTGTTGTTTCAGAAGATTGTATCGAATAAGAACTGTTTAGACTCGAAAAGATTGTTGTTGTAGTGAATTCAGGAAGTTTCTAAATCTCTGATGATTATGTACGAGCTGGTACGATGAAGATGATGATGCAGGTTGGTTAAATGATGGTTCGAATGGTGGTGGTGATCGATGTTGCAGGATGATTATGAACGTTGAAGAACAATATTGATTATTAACGGTGAGGAATATGGATGGTGATCGGAGGTGGGTTCACGGTGATCGGAGAGAAATGACAAACATGTAACTCGAACACTCTGTTCCCGAGTCTCATTTAACAGGGGGGGGGGAGGAAATTTGCTCTCCTAATCTCTCCAATTTGGGAGGATAAATATATGGTCATATTTTCTTCTCCTTTCTCTCCTTTTCCCTCCCCTCCTATCCTTAAAAAAACTCCGGAACATGTTTTTTCATATTTTCATCTCTTTTCCCTCTTCTCCTCCTGTTAAATGAGACTCCGGAACAGAGTGGAAAAGTTTGTGTTATTCGAAAACTCCTATATTCGAAACTTTTATTCAAAAAGTTTGTGTTATTCGAAAAATCCTATATTCTAAAACACCTTGAAATTCGAAAACTTTATATTAAAGATCAGAACAGTTAGGGTGGAGGGTATTGTGGTGGCGAGTGGGGTCGGGGAGGGGGTTGCCGCACGGGGAACGATTGTCGGCCTCTTTTCGGTGAGTGGGGAGTGCTTTCTTCGATGACTACTCACCGTTGTGGGGAAGAGGAGGGAAGGAGGAGAGAGAGGGGTTTAATGGTGGGTCCCAACCCCTTTCAATCAATAACATTTTTTTTAAATTCATTACCACTCTTTAGGTGTTTGAACCATTGCCAGTGACTGAGTGCAAAATGGGGAGTGAAATTAACATGGCATAATATTATTGTCTAGAGAATAACTTAAACACCCTAAGTGATTGAATGATACCCTCCGCCCTTAAGTGGATGTTGGAGACTTTGTCTAGAGAATAACTCAAACACCCTAAGTGATTGAATGATACCCTCCGCCCTTAAGTGGATGTTGGAGACTTTATATTTCAGAAAGTGTGTCTCGAAAAACTTTTGAACAAACTTTCCAAAAAACTTGTGAATATCCTCTGAGTCTTTGAAAAATGAAAAATATTTTCAAAATGTTTTGGATTTTAAAAACATTTAAAAATCTTTTAGAGATATTTTGAAAAGCTTATAGATAAAACTTTTAACACACTTTTAAAAGATCGAATGTAACACCCCAAAAACGGGTTTCGATAATCAAACCACGCTAATATTAAAGAGCAGGTAAAGTACCGATAGTGGTAAAAGTTAACCCGCAAACAAAATAACTAGGAACAAATTAACCTAGTTAGTAACATGTAAATAAGTAATAAAACGATGAGTTATAGCCCTATATAAATAAAGTCACAAACTAGAGGGGCCAAAAAGGAAAAAGGAGTGAAACTTAGGTTTATTAATAAACAAAATAAAACATAGAACACATTAATATGGTGTTTGGGTTAGCTTATTTTGTAGCAACTTATAACTTATTGACTTATAAAAGTTAATAAGTTGTTTTTATAGTGTTTGGGTTAGCTTATTTAAGTTATTTTTGTGTGTTGAGAAGTTGTTTTTGAGAAGTTAGTATTTGTAACTTCTCACTTATGACTTACATAAGATAATAAGTCCTTTTTGAGAAGGAATCCCAAACACCCTGTAAGTGTGTGTGAGAGTAACAATCAGAGAAGAAGAACATGGAACAAACCCTTGTTCAACCTTAATCCATCAAATTAGAGGATGAATTAGGGCCAAATCACATGCATGAACATAAATTCGTGATCATCTAAGCTTGGAGATCATAAGGTATGTTGTAATTTATGCTTTGGTGATGATGAGTATGTGGATGAACTTGAAGGTGATAACTTTGAGTTCAGTATTTTAAGTAGCATGATGAAATTGATGATGTATTTATGTTTATGATCATCATACTAGTTAGTATTTGAGAAATACTTGAATAGATTTGAGACAAGGTCAAGTGTTCATACATTACATGAAATGGCTTTTGTATGAAATGATGAAATTTATGTATTATTGATCTTAATAGGTGCTTGAAATCATTATGTCTACTAGTTTGTATGGAGAATTTGATTTTATTAGGTGTTCGGACGAATGTCTAGTAATATGATGAAATGGGTTTTCACATAGAGATGAAAACTCTTAGTTCTAGCATAGCATGATAAATGGATGAACTAGTATTGATAATTCAAAGCTAAGTTAACTTGATGTTAACTATTACATGAACTTGTTAAAGTGAAAGAAATGATACAAACTAGGTTGGGAATTTAGTTAAAATGGTGGCCTAAAAATAATGCCTACCAAGTATTTGATGAAATGCCTAAATGAATTTGTTGAACTTAATTGTGCATTTGCATATGTTAATAGGCAGTCAACTTTTAAAAGTCAAACTGACATACAATAGGATCAAATGGTAATTTTGATATAAAGTCTGTAAGGTGGAATAGTCGTGATAAATGATCACTAATCTAACCATCTTGCGAATGATAAATGATAGTGACGCTTGACAAGCTAGGTGGAAGCTTGGGAAGAAGCGAGTCAAGAAGATCAAATACATGGGAAAAACATAATCGGACGCAAGGTAAGTAAAGCTTACATCTTTTAAGTAGAACATCTGCTTATGTATTGGTTAATAACAAAGTAATCTAGTATTTGAAATGAGTCTTTGAATTACAACGTTCCGACATGAACCAATACGGCTCGGAACAAGTAAAAATGGTAAGAAACAATATTTGATGGTAAAAAAGGGTAAAACGGTAATTTGGTCACGTGTTGACGAATAAACAATGAGTTTTAAAAAGTTACCTTTTGGTGTATGCCATATGGGTAAAATGGTAATCTGTCACGTGTTGACGGATAAATAATGAGTTTTGAAAAGACACCCTATAGCGTAAGCCTTAATGGGTCAAACAAATAGAGAAACGACTTTTAAAATAATATGATCACATGGTGTAAACCATAACGGGCCAAATGGGTGAGATGGTAAATAAATATCATCTTGCAATACATAATATTTGGTCATCCTAACGCAATAAGAGTAAGTCAAGAGGTGGGTAAAATGGTCATTTAGACCAAACGGGTCAAATGGTGATGTTATCACCATTGACAATAATGACTAATGGTTGCTTGTCGAGTTTTGTGCTCACAGGAAGAATAGCGTATGCCTTGCATTGCTTTTAATTAGCAAGTAATAATGCAAGGTATTAAAACGGGTCAATGCTTTGACCCGATCCAGGTATGTGTAATGGGTCATTTTCGTAAAAATGTCAAATTCGAGGGTAGAATAGTAGTATAATGATTATCTTATCATAACCCATCACAATTGGAGTTGTGATGATAGATGAATGAAGGTCGTAAATTGGGAATATGAGATATGAAGAGATGCAGATAATTTAAGCTTAAGTGCTTAAATCCATAATGGCTCAAAATGAAAATGCGCATAAACCGGGTAACGGTTGCGTAATTTATAAAAGTTTGTTGATGCACTTTGTGTGGACGCGACTCGGCTCGGTTCGACTCGGCCTTGAAGACTTGAAGACACGAAGATCGAGACAAAGCTACAGCCAAGGGGGAGTTTGTTGGTGCACTTGTGTCTGTACTTTGTCTGTATTTTGTCATGATACAAAACGATGTCTTATGTTAGTCTGGGTTACGTCTTAGTTTGTTACAATGTGCGTTCGATGTAAGTTTGACCAAGTCAACCATCCTCCTGGTTTGACTTGGCCAAACAGTTAGCACATTGGTTGAAAGATGGTTGAGTCGAAGGATGGTCATCGAAGGATTGTTTTATATCCTTCGATGATGAGCTCGAAAGATGGACCTCGAAAGATGAGTTCGAAACATAACATTCGATGGATGAACTCGAAGGATAGACCACGAAGGATATCATCCTTCGTGGTGAATGTGATCTTTCGATGGGCTTTCTGGTCGACAGATGATCTGTCGATCAATCTGTCTGATCCTTCGACCAGACCTGCTGTGTCGGGTATATATACCCATGTGTTGTGTTCAGTTCGAAAGTTAGAGATAAGTGAGTTCGAAAGAGAGATAAGGCAGAGTGAGAGCATTCTGTTGAAGGCACACACACACTTTGAGAGTTTATAGAACATATCTGTAAACATTGAGCTTGTAACCGGACCCTTCATTCGTATTAATACATGTGGTGTTAATCGGTGAATCTTGTGTGTTGTGTTTGTGCTTGTTCTCGTATAAATTCTCGGTTGCATGCTAGCTTGGATTCCGCACTCGCTAGTGTGTTTGATATAACAAGGATAAGGTTTTATCTCATCCTCGAGATAGGGACCTACAAGTGGTATCAGAGCTTTGGCTCTTCTCCTTGTTAAAACCGAGAGTTTTCGGACTGTTTTTCGGGTTTAAAAGGTTTATATTTTCTGAAAAACTTGTTAAAATCGGGTTTCGGTTGTTGTCGGTTTGCAGAAATATTCATATTTCTGGGTTTGTTCTTCTTATCTTCAACCGATATTCATAGTGTTCTTGGTATTTTACACATTTGATCTTAAAATTTGAATATTGGAACTTGTTTGTGCTTTGGAAGTTGTAAACTGATTAAAATATTGGGATCATTACCCGGTTGGTGAAAGACCTGCATATTCAGACCTGCAAGATATGGTCTGAACATACTTTCTCACCAACCCGTCAACTTTTTCACCAACTTGTCACCGATTGTCAACTGTGTCAGAACCGTTCGAAAGATATCCTTCGAACTCGAAAGACCATCTTTCGATCAGTGGAGGTTCGATAGATCATCATCCTTCGAACCAAGGAATCTTTTCGAAACATTCATCTTTCGGTCTACTGTTCATTTTCGAAAGACAAGGATCCTTCGACTGGGGAGTCTTTCGAAGTCATCTTTCGATATCATCTTTCGGTGTACAGTACTTTTTCGAAAGATAAGGATCCTTCGTTGGAGAATCTTTCGAAAACATTGTTCGAAAATCAACAGTGATCTTTCGAACACTGTTGATCTGTCGAACAAGTGTTGATCTTTCGATCCCAGTTTGTTTAAGGTTAACAAGTTTGTGTGTCTCAGGTCTTTCGATCAAGATCTTTCGGCTGGTGTTATCATTTGAAATTAACATAGTTTGTGAAAATTTCTTTTTAAACAGAAAACTTGTTTTCTTTTTTAAATCAACTTTCACTTAATATATTAATTTTCATAAAATGGGAACAAACGGTCAGTGGGACCCATCCGCGTGGACTCTAACTCCACAATCATCAGCTACGCAATCATCCGCTACGCAATCTGCGTCAGATTTCAGCAAAGCATGGATGCAGGCTATTGTCCCACCTCAAGCTGCAATGATAACTGCAAATCAATGGAATTGGTCACAAATCAAAGCAACAGCATTCAATCTATGATGCAGAACGATAGTGAGACTGGTACAAGCACAAAGCCGCCAAAACTAAATCATATTAATGATTGGGGATGGTGGAAAGAAAGGCTGAGAACTTATGTTCAGGGGCAAGGTCAAGATCTATGGATGTGCTTCTTCACCGCATTTGACCATGATTTGGAAGTTGCAGGATCTAATCCAGAAACTTACAGCACTATGTCTGATGATGATAAGAAGAAATTTGAGTTAGAAAAGAAGGCATTCATGATTCTCACACAAGCTCTTCATAAAGACATTTACCACCAGTTTGTTTACTGCACGACTACTAAAAGCTTGTGGGATATGCTCACGTTACGGTGTGAAGGAAATGCTCAGTCTAGAAAAATCAAGCAAGAATTACTGAAGAAAGAATTTGAAGGTTTCACGTGTATGGAGAATGAGACTTTGGCAGAGTTATCTACAAGGTTTCATCACTTGTTGAGCGAGATGTTTGGTTTTAGAGTCACTGCCACTCCACAAGAAATGGTGAAGAGATTCGCTGATAGCTTACCAGCAAAGTGGAGCAGTTATCTTGAAATTCTCAAAGAAAATGGTGTTCTGGACACAATCAACGTTTATGAGTTGATTCAAAAACTGGAGAACAAGGATGTAGAAGAAAAGCTTAAGGCAAAACGAACACTAACTCCTCAAAATCCAGAGATGTACTTTGGGATTGCAGGAGGTATCAGTGGAGAAAGACCAGCCTCTCAACATGCGAAGCTTCAAACAGCCTTCGTCTCAAACACCGGACCTTCAACAACAGATCAGTTTGATCCTTCAGCTTACACGATGTTTTCAAGACCGAATGCACAACCGACAGCTCAGCAGCAACAACCGCAACAGCAAGGGTTTTATGGAAGCTCCTCAAACTTTCAAGCCACTTCCAATCCGAACACTGTCAGATTAGATACTTCCAACTTTTCCAAAGTCAGTGTCGAAGTAGCCAAGGAGCATATGGAGATGTTGAATACCTTGGTTAGTGCTTATAGTGGATTAGTTGCAGGTCAGATTGGGAATATCAATCTAACCAATGAAGATTATCAGCAAGTGGATAAAGAAGAGTTTGAAATGATGGATATCAAATGGGCTCTTGCTAGTGCAATTCGAAGAGCTAAGGAGTTTATGGAAAGGACGGGGAGAACCAACTTGGAAAGCAAGAAAGACACCAAGTATGGGTTCGACAAGCAAGCTGTAACGTGCTTTAACTGTGGTGAACGGGGTCATTTCAAAAGGGAATGCACAAGACCAGCTCAGCATGGAAACCAAAACCCCTTCAGAAATCAAGGCAACCAGCAGAACCAGAACAGGAACAATGTTCGTACGTTGATACCTGTCAACAACCAAGGCCAAGCAGGGTCATCAAATACCAACCGGGGACTGTTGGTTCAAATAGATGAGGGTTGTGATTGGTCGCTTCAGCTTGGAGAAGGAGGAAATGGTGGAACAGCATGTTTTGCTGAAGTTGTAAAGGATTTAAAGCACGCCAGTGGTGGAGAATCTTCCACCAATGGTGTTGCATCTTCTGGAGATGAAGACAGTTCTGGTTATAGTGGAAGCTCAGATGAAGAATCCTCCACTTCAGGAAATGATCATGTGGATGAGACATCTAGTGCATCAACGTCAGTCGATGCAGATTTTGATGAGCTTTTGGAAGAAGCTGCAGCAGGAACTGAAAGAAGATCTAAATTGATGGATCAAGCTGCTTACTCTTCGTCTTCTCTCCATTCAGCCTTTATGGCTAATGTCGACAGTTCATCAGGTCAGGTATGTGTCGATGAACCCACTGTAGTTAGCTGTGAAAATTGTGATAGTTTAAATGTTAAATATGCTGAACAGGAAGGTCAGATTGAAATCCTATCCAAACACAATCAAGAATTGATTGTAAACCTTTCTAAAGCAGCTGAAGCTAACGTGTTTTTAACCAGAAATGAAAAGGAATTTAAAACCACAATTGCGTCATTAAGACATGATGTTACAGAATTACAAAAAGCTGTTTTGCGAAAACAACATGCTAACAATGATCTTATAGACACAATTGAAAAGCAGATGGTAGAATTGGCAACCGCTCGATGTGAATGTGAAACAATCAAGCAGAAATTGGAAAGTTATTCCAATTCCCGCTATGTATTGGATCACATTATTGATGTTCAAAAGAAAAAGGGGGATAAGAAGTGTATGGGATTCAAATCATGTCCTCCCCCAATGAATCACAATTACTCCAAATTGCCTGATGACGAGGATATGCCCCGTTTTGAACCTACTGTGCCACTCGGTCTAGATGACTTTGCAGCAGGCCTCGGGTTCACAACTGGTACATCATCCTCAGGTCAATCTGAATCTGAATCTGAGAATGTGACAGATTCATCATGTGTTAAGGAACAGAGTCCTCCCACTGTTGAGGATGCTGATTCTTCGGATGATGAATCTGATGTAATTGTGAACCAACAGTCTAACTCGGTTACACCAGATATTCCAATCGAGAATCACATCCTGTGTGATCCACCAGTGAAACCGAGTGAGACTGAAATGTCAAAAGAAATGGAGTCGAGTGTATCAAGTGTTGAAGGGAGTAACTTGTTGTACACGCTCAAAGGAGATGACAAAATTTACTCTAACAAAGATTTTCCAATTAAGAATGTAAATCAAGATTTAATTGAGCAAATTTTTGAAGGATGTACTGACAAGTTTTTGGGAAACAAAAGTGGCAAAGTTACCGTCACTCAATGTGATCCAATTCCGTGTGAACAAATTAGAAAACAATACGGAAACCAAAAACCAACAGTTGAGCGAAAACAACAAGTCAACTCCGGAAAGGGTAAGGGACAGGGAAAGAAGGCTCAGAACAAGAATGTTCAAGCACCTAAGGTTCAACAACAATGGGTGCAAAACAAAAGAGCTCCTGTTAAGAAAAGAGAACCGAAAGTGAACTTTGTTGGATCCACGGGTTCAGACAAACTTGAAACATTTCAGGATAAATCTAACCTTGATTTTATAAAACAAGTTAGAATTTTGAAACGAAATGAACAGAATAATTACACCCAACACACCAACGGATGTGATTTAGGTCCAAGCACGTCTAGATCACAAAGTTCATGGTCTGGTTCTTCGTCTGGTAATCAACATGTTTCTCCGAGGTTTGTAGAGCGGAGAATGTGTTTTGAGTGTGGCACCATTGGGCATATTGTAAGATACTGCCCATACCTGCAAAAGTTGAAGCCAAAAACGAGTGCTCCCCAAGAAACCAATTACCAAAAACGATCATTTTCCCCGAAACAAGACCCACGTGTCCTGAAAGAAAGGGAAAAGAAGTTAAAACAAAAGAATCAAAAGGTAATTGAAAAGGCCTTAAAATCAGAGGTCAAAGAAGAAAAACCTGTTCAAGCAAAACCTAAAACTGTAAAACCAGTAAATGCTAAAACAATTAATGCAAATACTGGTAAAGAACAAACAGCTTGGAAACAAAAACAGGTAATTCAGTCAGGGGGAGCACCACAGGTCCTTTTTCCTAATCATCGAGTGATTGAAATCACTTACCTTGATGATCAAGGACGACCCAAGTCCACGAAGGCTTGGGTCCCTCTCTCCAACTAATTTTTGAGTGAGCGTGTAGGATATTCCAGGAGGAACTTTCGATAGTCGTAAGATTGTTGATAGTGGAGCATCCTTGCACAAGATAGGCGACAGAAGAAATTGTTGCCTTTGATGGAGAGGAAGAGAAAAAGGAAAAAGAAATGGCTGATGAAAGAAATTGAAAAGCTTCGACAAAATGAAAATCATTTCAAAATGTGAATGTTCAAGGCTTTGATCGGGTCCCCGGGATAGATTCAAATCAAAATGTACGCACCTGCAGCACGTCTGAAGTTCAACAATCTACAAGATGAACGTGCAGTGTACATTTCTTAGTGGTGTGATTGAAGAAAATGTGTTTGTTGATGAAACCAACCAGGTGTGCGGACGCCTTGGCATGGGTTGAACAACCGCACACTACTTCTGAAAGAGAAAGACAAAGACCTTCGCTGGCTCAATGTGGACGACCAGCCGGACCAAAGGTTTCTGATCTTGTTGCTGTCAAGAGATTTCAGTAGCTACA
The DNA here is from genome assembly GCA_030545235.1 of Helianthus tuberosus. Taxonomy (NCBI): domain Eukaryota; kingdom Viridiplantae; phylum Streptophyta; class Magnoliopsida; order Asterales; family Asteraceae; genus Helianthus; species Helianthus tuberosus. Next base: position 172,235,748 of record CM060414.1, on the reverse strand, counting down.
AAATCGACTTTGAAATCCACACCGGGTGGATATCCAGTTTGGGAGAGCACTCAGTTTCCTGTCAATGCATGAAACAGTTGAAGGATACGGTTTTAAATTTCTAATCTCTCCTATACTTGTCGATATTTAAGCTGCTTTGTGAATTATTATCTCGTTCAGCACTCTTTGGCCAGACAATGCTGTCTTGGTCCGCACCGCTTACCGACATGCCAACTGATTATGTTTCCAAAATTTGCTAAATCATTTCTGATTAAAACTTATTTTTGGTAAACGGCATTGAGGTAAAACATGAGTTAACCATCATCGGAAAATCATTTTTGTAAATACCTTTGTGTTTTTAAATTTGTTTTAGTTTATTGATTTTAGGGGGAGTAAATCCAAAATTTGAAAAATCCAAAAACATCGAAAAATTTCAAAAACACAAAAACAATAGAAAAACAAAAATGAGTTTCCTGGCGAGAAAAAGAGAAAATGATAGTACATCAGTGGTCTGTCTAAACCTCTTTAAACCCAAAATGAAAAACGATAAGCAGCTCTATATAAAATGTATCGGTAGGCTCACAATCATTTTAAAGTGTGCAGGGTGATATAAACTTAAATTGACTGAAGACCTGGGTGGGAACCATTCATTGGCATATGGTCTTAGTACCGAAATTTCGTTTGAGAGATTGCCGAGGTTCTGAGATATTCGGTCTTTATGCTGCTTATCATCTGGGTATCATGGTTGTATCTTTTACCGAAAAATAACGGGGACGCAAGTCTAGATCTTCCATGATACTATACATACGTGTACATACTGCATACGACCTCAATAAGTGATCAACAATCACATGTCCAAACAAAATAAGTGATAATATATCACATTTATCCGGGTGTCAAGTTCGTCTCTCTGCTGTACGAAAGTACTGACCTGTTCACGGACTTGCTCCTGTGCCCTCATGCATATGAAAATCAAGCTCCTCATCAATAAGTGATTATATCACATAGGGCTTGTTTTCAAAATCAAAATAAGTGAGAATCTCACATCATATACGGTCAAACAGATGATAATCGGTATACTCACCGGTAAGATGAACCCTCGTGCATACCTTGATACGGGAATGTGTCGTGATGTGGATGAACACCGGTCGGTAAGTATAAATTATACCTTAACGTATCCCCTCGCCATGATTACAAATGATAAGTTGAGCTTATGTTGACAACAATACCGATAATCGTTATAGGATGCTTATCTTAATGTTAACTAAAAGAACAACAAGAGCGTTTTGGCATGACCGTACACTGATATGATTCTCTTACCCTCGAAACTCGCAAAAAGAATGTCTGTAAATATTTATTTAATGTTCCTGTTTATGTATCTTGGTATATATTTATTTATTGTTTTCCGTCTTTACTTTTGAAAAATGAAAATTTCAAAAAGATTTTAGGTGTGTTTTAATTTAAACTTTATAAAATCCAAAAAGATTTTTCTTCAAGTTTATTTTTGATTGACCGACGTTGGAACTCGAGTCTATCCTACCCAAAATCCTGATCGTAAGCTGGAAAACAATTGCATCTTCATAAACAGTCGAAGTTAACGAGTTTTGAAAGTTAAAGGATTAAAATGAATATTTTTCTAAACTTTCAAACTGCTGTCGGTTGGTGTTTGATTGAGATTTGATCTCATATGTGTCGTTAGTTTAAATGTTAACTATATTCCAGGCGGTTGTTCTCATTATGCGTTTAGCTTTCTTGCATGTGCAGATGCTAAAGGCGAGGAGAACATGTTCGATGAAAAGCTTTGGAATGAAGACACGAAGTGGAGGCACTCAAAGGATAAAATGATCGAGTTGCCGCTGTCCCTTCATCAACACCACAAGGATCTGAAGAATTGTCAAGTCAACGATTCACGAGCATGACTCAATGGAGAGTTCAATCTAAGGGGGAGTTTGTCAACACACTTTCTACATTAAACGGGGAGTTTGTTGATACACTTTCTGCTTACAACGCGTGAAGACTTTGAAGATCCTCCGACATGAAAGACATAGAAGACGAACCATCACGAGTAGCGTCCAAGGGGGAGTTTGTTGATGCACTTTGTGTGGACGCGACTCGGCTCGGTTCGACTCGGCCTTGAAGACTTGAAGACACGAAGATCGAGACAAAGCTACAGCCAAGGGGGAGTTTGTTGGTGCACTTGTGTCTGTACTTTGTCTGTATTTTGTCATGATACAAAACGATGTCTTATGTTAGTCTGGGTTACGTCTTAGTTTGTTACAATGTGCGTTCGATGTAAGTTTGACCAAGTCAACCATCCTCCTGGTTTGACTTGGCCAAACAGTTAGCACATTGGTTGAAAGATGGTTGAGTCGAAGGATGGTCATCGAAGGATTGTTTTATATCCTTCGATGATGAGCTCGAAAGATGGACCTCGAAAGATGAGTTCGAAACATAACATTCGATGGATGAACTCGAAGGATAGACCACGAAGGATATCATCCTTCGTGGTGAATGTGATCTTTCGATGGGCTTTCTGGTCGACAGATGATCTGTCGATCAATCTGTCTGATCCTTCGACCAGACCTGCTGTGTCGGGTATATATACCCATGTGTTGTGTTCAGTTCGAAAGTTAGAGATAAGTGAGTTCGAAAGAGAGATAAGGCAGAGTGAGAGCATTCTGTTGAAGGCACACACACACTTTGAGAGTTTATAGAACATATCTGTAAACATTGAGCTTGTAACCGGACCCTTCATTCGTATTAATACATGTGGTGTTAATCGGTGAATCTTGTGTGTTGTGTTTGTGCTTGTTCTCGTATAAATTCTCGGTTGCATGCTAGCTTGGATTCCGCACTCGCTAGTGTGTTTGATATAACAAGGATAAGGTTTTATCTCATCCTCGAGATAGGGACCTACAAAGTTATCAATCCTGGTTGAGGATTTTGGGTTAATAATGTAGGAAAATGTATTATGGTCAATTGGAAACAAGTATCAAGATAAACAGATAAATATCAGAGAAGTTACACAGCTTTTACTAAAAAGGGCAAAAATGGCCAACCCTTCTGTAACCCAGACTTGTCAAATCTATGTCTGGGTTATCAGTTAATTTTTGAGGTATAACCCAGACGAGTTACCTGGTCATCTGGGTTATCAGTTAATTTTTGAGGTAAAACCCAGACGAGTTACCTGGTCATCTGGGTTATCAGTCGTGACAACATAACCCAGATGAATTGTCACTGCCCAGACGTTCATCTCACCCTGTTGGTATGCCGGCCATAGGCTACAACAAACATTGACTGTTTCGTGTGATTAGTTTGGCCGTAAACTACGGCCGCTCAACCGTAGCTTACGACGGGCTATTTGGCAAAATGTTGATTTTTTTTATTTTGGGCATTCGGGTTTAATTTGTTATGTTATAAACTCCTTATAACTAACGTATTTGATGATTTATGAAATCTAGTTAATGATTTTGAAGTCACGGATGGAGATCAAGCTCAACGAAGAACTGAACAAGACCAAGTTAAATTTTCCGCACTTTGTTTTGTTCTTACGAAACGAATCAATGATAACACGTTGAATTGTTTAATTTTCATAACCTTTTATAAAAAAAAATTATCCTACAAAGGTGTAATCACATATAAATTCTTTTATATTTGAAATATTCTTAGAATTTTGATTTATTAATTAAGGATGTTACAAGTTGGTAATCAGACCTCAAGGTTAAAGACTAAGTATGTTCGGTTCAAGGCTTGATCAAGACATCCGGTAAGCTATTACGAATATTAACGGTCTTGAATGGTTAAAAGTGTTGTAAACAACACATGGGGCTATCGTGTGAACCCACGTTACCTAAAATAAATTGGTAAAAGACCGGTATAAATAGTGAATTACTTGTGTTAACAAGTATCGTAAAAAACCTTGTATTCTAGTACGGGTGCTTATTAGTTTCAACGTTACTAATATTTTGTGAATGTTTTAGTTGAAGGACACTCGCATCTGGAGATGGAGAGAGTTTAATGATTTAAGGATATGAAGATGGACCGGTCTGAATCATGACAAGTAGAGTATGCTCACCAAGGACCTAAATCGTGTAACGATATCGAATAAAGGTCAAACGGAAATGATAGCCCATTAGGGCGAGTATCTGCTAGATGCGCGTATTAAATTTATTGTACAAATAGTAATATACAACAAATACGTAGAGACTGACTGTTGCATACGGAATATAAAACTTGGAAAACCTGGATAAGATACCTATCCAGGATGATGTTTCCAATAGACATAAATAGAAATACGTATTTTCACAATCTTGAATAACAAGACAATAAAAGAATTCAGGTTTAGAAACTTGAATAGGGTGACCAATCAAGTAGATATTGTCAATAAAATTTTATTGAGAAAAAGTGACGATCACATCAACGAATGTGATTGTATAAAGGTGTTATAAAAAGGGAAACATACTATATGTTTTGGGATAAAACGGGTAAAACTAAGAATTGTTAAATAACAATTAAACAATGGTTTACCAAATAAAATCAGAAATTGGACATGAACCGAGAAGTTACTTACTTGGGGAGTAATGTGATAGTTGTAATAGGGTCACGCGTACCATATGTTGATCGCTTACTCTGGCCAAGTAAGTAATAAACACATGATACGATGAACTTCTTATAATGACCACATATATGTCCGATGTAGTAAAGACGAGTTTAATGGGATGAGTTAAGAACAAGTCAAACGGGTTAAATGAAGAATAAAGTTTGATTGTTCATAGGTGATGGATTTCACGCGAACAAGTCAAACGAGTTAAATAAAGAATAAAGTTTGAATGTTCAAGGGTGATGGATTTCACACAAACGAGTCAAATGAGTCAAATGAAGTATAATGATTGGATATAAATGTAAACGCAAACCAGGTAACGAGAGCGTTAAAAAAACAAACGAATAATGAGCCCGGTAATGGGACGTGATTAAATATACAAGAAAACGCAACCTGAACAATGGGAGCAATAAAACATTAAGATAAAGAACCCGGGTAATGGGTCGTAAAGAAATATAGGCGTAAACCGAATAACGGTAAGTGTGAGACAAACCGACGCGTATACGACGTATGAAGTCATAGAGCAGGAAGAATTGTCCGAATGGAAAATGATCTAGTCATGGACTACAATCTCACGGGTGTGTGCGAATACCCTCAGACGGTGTCCGAACTGTGTAAGAAAATGAGTATTTTAGGCAACGTACACAAAATGTGGTGGTTGCTACTAAAGATGGTAGTTGTGACTCGGTGATGACGAATGGTCAATGCCATTTGACCCTTGCATCGGGCTTAGGTGCAAGTGATCATCACCTAATTAGGATGAAACGGTTAATAGATTCGACAAGTGAATGTGACACATAAATGACTCACGGATTCATAGAAAACGAAAATATTGCCAACTCGGATCAAACATGGTCTGAGGACCACAATTGAAATATAAATAAATCACCCTTCATGGTCCAAAAAGGGCCATGATTAGAGGATAAAAGAAAAGACAAGGTAAATGATTTTTTTTCCTTTCAAACATAAAGGAAGTGCATTAACACCAATTACATTAAAGAAATGACACAAGTAAAAGGATGATCTACGGGGTCACCATGACCTTCGGGTCATAAATGATGTAAAGGTCTACGGGACCAAAATGACCCTTAGGTCATGAATCGAAAGAGAATGGACCTTAGAGGTCTCACCTTAAATAGGTGAAAGCCTAAGGCAATATATAACAACCCTCCTAAAACACCCCTAACACTCTAGATATACCCCGTAGATGAGAAACGGCCCTAAATACCATTTATATTAATAAAAAACAAATAAAACAAATAATATAGCTTCTCGCGGGGAGCGACCCCCTTGGGCTTGCGAGTCACGGGCCGCGATGGAGTAACACCAGGCGACACCTCCTTGCGCCACGTGTCCAACTGCGTCTTGAGTCTAGTGAGTTGACTCACCAAGGCTAGGCCCTAGCCTAGCCTCTCGCCGGTCGCGAAGGGTGAAGGGGTGGGGCGTCGCGGGGCGGGAGCCGCCTTCGATCAGCCCTATAAAAGGAGGCTTCGGCCTCATTTCTTCATCGATCAATTCTCTTTTCTCTCTCAAATCTCTATTGCTATAATACTCGGGTATTATACCCCCTAAAAAGCGAAGCTCTGCCTCGTTGTAAGTATTATAACCCCCGATCACGTATTTGTTACCTTACCCGATTGATCTATGGCTCCGTAACTCATGTCAAGGCTCTGCCTGACTCAGTTCGTTGGAGTTCTGTCTCGTGTTGTATGGCTAATGTGATTTGGGTTATCTTAGTAACACGTGTGTATTGTTTAATTTTAATAGATAATAACCATGAGAATCACCAGGAAGCTATAGTATTATCTAACTATACAATGTGAGTACATTCTCTTTTTGTAAACCTTTTTGTGAGTCAAAAGTTTTACAAAACCCAAAATGTTTATCAGTTATAATTACAGTGATTGAGTTTTTGTAATCGACAATTGCTGCCAGTATTATGGGGTTTGTATACAATACTTGATAACCTTCACAATTGGGCACGGGTATCCAATATGTGATATGACCAAAGTCACAAATCTGTCGAGTGACAAGTACTGACCGAGTAATTGGGTAGATATAAACATTGTAATTACTCTCAATGCTATAAAGTTATAATATCTGTTTTGATTAAACTGGGATGCACTCGTCAGCATTTCTTGCTGATAAAACCTTTTTAAAACGCGTTTCAGGTAACTTAATGTGAAGCTAATAGAAGCCAGCTGGAGAGCACTGAAGGCTTAAGTGGCTATAAAAGTTACCTAAATAAAAAGGAGATTTTGTTTTCAATAATTAGGGTTTATCCCTATAAATGTATTGCAAATGGAACTTGGGTTTTATTCCATTTATTTATTATAAAAGTTTGGTGTTTTAAACTCTAATAACTATTTCCTAACTACGGTCCTGATGTATAAATTCCGATGCCAAATTAATAAACATCGATACCACCGGCTCTGTGCGCGTCTCGCGGCCGCCCGCTCCCGGGGCAGGGGTAGGGGGCTGCGACAGAAGGTGGTATCAGAGCTACAACCACTGGTTTAAGCCATTGAAGTGTTCTGCTAATACCTCAAATTTTAACCAATTGTGTTAGGAAATAATTTACGTGATTAGGTGTAAATATGTGTACTATTGTTTTGTGTTATTTGAGAATTTGTTAGTTTATAGTATGAGTGAGCAAGGTAGATCCGACGCTTATCGTCAATTAGCTAGTTCCCAAAAAGATGAAGGAACCTCATCTCAGCCAAACCCCTCAGAATACTCAACTGATACTGAGGAAGGAATATTTATCTTTAAGGCACAGTTTGAGGAACCATTCCCTCCTAAAAAGAGAGGATGGTTTAGTAGAGGAGCGCATGAGAGGAGGAAAAGGATGAAGAAATTACAACAATAGAGAGCATTAGCGAAAGCAAATAGGGAAGTGAATGCACAAACCCAGGAAGCAGTTAATAGACCAGTGTGGGAAGAGGAACTTGATAGGAAGTTAGCAGATTTCCATATGTTAGCCACTACAGCAGCAGACCCAAATCTGAACCAAATAGCTGAACCACCACTATTACCGTTATTTCCTGATCAAAAAATGTTAGAACCTAACCAAGAGAACCAATTCCTAATCCCGACATGGTTAAAATTAAAGATGGGTTAACTGATGTCATGGATGTTTCTGAACTCAATATTCAAATAAAACATCCTAATGGGACAAATGTTGTAGTTACTAACACAGGAAATCAAAAGCTGGCTAATAATGTTGTTCTAAAAGATGTGTTTGTTGTTCCTGGGTACAATGTCAATCTTATATATGTACACAAGTTAAGACTGTGGAGTACGGGGCGGGGATTTGGGCATGGGTTGGGGGAAAACGCCCAAGCCACCACCCGGGTGGGCTTAGGTTGGGGCATGGCCCTTGGGGCTTGGGTTTCAAGCCGGGCGTGGGGCGGTCTTGACAAGCTGACATGGCGGGCTCTCAATGGCCAAACCAAAATAGCCGTTGGGCTAGCCGTTAGCCAACGACTATGTTAAAATATATATATATATATATATATATATATATATATATATATATATATATATATATATATATATATAGGGAGCCGCTAGAATGAGAACCACCACGAGTTATGAGAACCACGAGAACCGCGCCCCGCGGGTGGCCGTCGGCGACGAAATTTTTTTTACACCTAGATCCGTATATTTTAGTGGGGGGTTTAAATTTTCGGTTCAAACGGCGCGCCCGAGGGGGTAGTTTTTTACGCCCAAAGTTTGGTAAAAAAAAAAAGAAAAATTAAAAAAACCCAAACTTTGGGCGTAAAAAACTACCCCCTCGGGCGCGCCGTTTGAACCGAAAATTTAAACCCCCAAGTAAAATATACGGATCTAGGTGTAAAAAAAATTTCGTCGCCGACGGCCACCCGCGGGGCGCGGTTCTCGTGGTTCTCATAACTCGTGGTGGTTCTCATTCTAGCGATCCCCTATATATATATATATATATATATATATATATATATATATATATATATATATATATATATATATATATATATATATATATATATATATATTTACTATAAAACTCACATTTTCTTCCATTTTTTACCACAATCAACCACATCTTCTATAATCATCTTCAATTCTCCTTCTACAAAACGAAAAAATGCATCCTTATAACCGTGCTTATGACCCGAACAACCCGTATGCTTTCCAAGAAAATAATCCTAGCCCACCACCCAATCGTCCAATGCCTCGTCCATTTTTCATACACTCTTCTATGCCCGTTGAAGCGAGTTATGCATCGTATATTGGGAATTGTTTGTATACTAACTTCCCACACACCGACGATTCGATACCTACCCCATTTACACAATCGCCCATCAACCTTTCACCAACCTCGATCGACCTTTCACAAACCGAAACCATCCCGGAAACTCAACCACCCAACAATGCTCCTTCCGCATCGAAACCCATCAAAAAGAGAAGTCATAAGAAAAAAACCGAGGCGGATAAAGCACTTGAAACCGTCAAACGAAAACAACAAAAATGGGTCATTGCTGAAGAAGTTGCATTGGCGAGGGCTTGGTGTCAACAATCTCAACATCCAAGTTTAGGTATTCTTAAACTTTGTTTTTATTAATGGTTATTTTTTATATAACTTTGTAATATATTAAATTTTGTTTAAGAACATTCAACGTCTTCCAACAACAAAGGGTCGAACAACGAAAGAACAAAGAAGCTAGAGATGCCGCTAGAGATGCCCTGAAACAAAGACGTGATGATTTGAAATTTCTATCCCAGCCCATTGATCACCTAGAGGGTGACGAGTTGCAACTAGTCTTGGAGATAAGAGGAGATAAAAAAAACAAATATAAACGTTAGGAATTTTTTTATGTAATTTACTTTATTTAAAAATATTAAAAAATTAAATTTGTTGTTTTAAAAAATATTCAAATAGCAGCCCAGCGGGTTAGCCTAGCGAAGCCCACCAAACCCATGCCCCAAACCCCCGACCCACCATACCGTGTTGAATGTGGGTCAGTCCATGTCTGCCCCCCCAATCCACGTGTCAACTCATGCCCCAACCCAAGCCCCACGGTCTAACTAGGGATAGTAAGTGGTATATAGGCTTTAATGAGCATACTTGTTTCATTCAGGACTTGATAACCAGGAAAGTCCTGGTGACTGGTAATCAAGTGGATGGGTTTCATTTTCAATGGCAATCCTTGTTTGTCTAATAAGGTGTGTTATAGTTCTAATTGTGTGTCTAATTTGTGGCATGCTAGATTTGGTCATCCTTCTAATAAGGCTCTAAGTGTTTTTAAATAGAATATTAATGTTAAAACTGATAGTCTTTCACCTTGTGAAGTATGTCAACGGGCTAAACAACATAGAGAGCCATTCCTTTCAAGTAATCATAAACATAGGAACTAGGGGAACTTGTACACTTAGATGTGTGGGATCCTTATAAAGTCCATAGTAAAGAGGGATATACATATCTTTTGACCATTGTTGATGATTATTCAAGGGCTATGTGGGTCTGTCTCATGAAGTCTAAACATGAAGTGTTTGATAATATATGTGAGTTTGTTAATATACTTAAGACTCAGATTAAAAAAGTTGTAACATGTTTTAGAAGCGACAATGGTACTGAGTTTGTGAATCATCAATGATGTAGAAAACCAAACACTTAAAGATCTCATTGATGTAGAAAGGATCAAACTATTACTAATTCAGGGACACATGGGCCTCATCAGTTAGGATTAGGCACTACTGAGACTTTAGGCACGACTCAAATTGAGCAACCTAGTATAAGTAGTACTAGTAATGATAGGGTTGAGCTTGTGATAACTGATAGTGTAGAAGATAATAATCAGGTTCAAGCCACACCTAGGAGGTCTAATAGGAGTTCTACTTTACGTAGAAATCTAAGTGATTTTATTGTTGAAGGTCAGGTTAAATATGGGCTAGAAAGGGTAGTTAATTACTCAAATTTATCTGTTGCACATAGATGTTTTACTTCTACACTAGATAAAAGTTGTGAACCAAAAAACTTCTATGAGGCTTCCAAGGATCCTAATTGGGTATTTGCGATGAATGAAGAGATTGAAGCTCTACATCGAAATGATACATGTGACCTTGTTGAGTTACCTCCTGGTAGAAGTGTTGTTGGGTGTAAATGGATATCTAATACTAATAAAAAAGTATGCTTAATGCCACATGACATTTTTATATTAAAACAAGAGACTACTTAATGCCACATGGCATTCTTTTATTCAATTTACTATTATTAATTAATTAATACAAAACAATAAAGAAATCCTTAACAACTTAATACTAACAAATATTTTATTGTTTATTTAGATAATGATTATTTACTTTTGACTTATCTAAAATATATAGTTAGTTATTAGTAACAACTCTACTTATAAATTATAATAAACAATTTCAAATAATGTCAATGTGACAACATCTTCTTATTCTTTAAAATATTTTTTTACTATATGTTTAAAACATCTATTAAATAAATTATAATTTTACATTATAATAATAAAAATGGTAAAGAATAGGTAAATCCGATATTTGAAGACCAGTTTACTTCCGTGCTTTGAAAACACTTTTAATGTTATTAGACTCGTGTAATAAACGGGTTTAAGGATAGAATATCTTCATAATAATTTCGATGCAGGTCTATACTCACCGGATGTCCTAAATGGAGTTATATTTTTTGGCTTTCCAAACCATTGATAATTACCAAAGGTCACTGTTCCAGTGACGTTATCAAGAAATATTGATCGAAAGAATGGTTTATGTAATGGAACTCGACTACAGGTCTTATCACTGGGTGATCAGGTTATTGAGGCACTCATATTATCCGGAAGTAATACCGGCACTTGAACGTTTATCTCTAGATTTCATTTAATACCGCCAACTAGAAGGATTCCATGTAAATTGAAAAGAAGACAGTTTACTCTCACCTTGTGTTTTGCCATGAAGATAAATAAAAGTATAAAACAATTTCCATGTAAAGTTGGTTTGTTTCTAAAATAATCGGTTTTTACACATGACCAATTGTTGCGTCAACTATGGTAAAAAAATCACTTATGTAAATTTTTGAATAGAATATAAATTTAAATAGTTTATAAATTTATATCCTTAAACCCGTGTAGTACACGGGTCTAATAATCTAGTATAAAATAAAATACAAGTCAACGGGAGAAATTGAAAGGTTTAAGGCTAGACTTGTTGCTAAAGGTTATAGTCAAAAGTTTGGTGTTGATTTTGAGGAAACATTGTCTCCTGTTATTAAACTTGTTACAATTAGATGTATAATTGCTATTGTAGTGGAAAATAATTGGAATTTGTATTAGTTGGATGTGAATAATGCATTTTTGTATGGAAATTTGTATGAAGATTTGTACATGTCACAACCTGATGGTTATTATTCCAAAGATGAACATAGAGTGTGTAAATAAAAAAAATCTTTGAATGGCCTAAAGCAGACCCCTAAAATGTGGAATGAGAAGTTGGTGAATGTGTTGTTTGACTTAGGTTTTAGTCAAAGTAAATGTGACTACTCTTTGTTTAATAAGAAAACTAAAGATATAATTGTGTATTTGCTTGTATATGTTGATGATATAGTTATTACAGGAAATAACTTTGATGGAATAGAAACTATTAAAACTAATTTTAGATCAAAATTCTTAATCAAAGATTTGGGTGAGTTAAAATATTTTCTTGGAATTGAAGTTGTTAAGGTGGATAAAGGTATTAGTCTTTCACAAAGAAAGTACTACTTAGAATTACTTGTTGAGTATGGCATCAGTGGATGCAAACCAGTAAGTAATCCTATTGAGCAGAATCATGCAGTGTCTTATTTGTGTAAAGAAAATTGTGATGTTGTTGATAATGTCACAGGATACCTAAAATTGGTAGGCAAGTTAATCTATCTTGCACATACCAGACCAGACATATCACACACTGTACACTTTCTAAGTCAATATGTGCATTGTCCATCTCAAGGTCGTTTGAAAGTTGCATTTAGGTTACTTAGATATTTGAAACTATCACCTGGGAAAGGTGTTTTATTCAGTAAAAGTTCTGAGTTTAACCTGGTAGGTTATGCAGATTCTAATTGGTCTAAATGTCTGGCATTAAGGAAATTTGTAACTGGGTTTCTTATGTTTCTTGGAAACAGTTTTGTTTCCTGGAAAAGTAAGAAACAAGCTACGATTTCCAGGTCTTCAGCTGAAGCGGAATATAGATCAATGTGTGCAGGTGCATGTGAGATAATGTGGTTAAAAAACATGTTGCATAAGTTACGCATTGTTGTAAGTTTGCATGTTTCTTTATATTGTGATAGTACTGATGCTATCTCCATTGCTGCTAATCCTGTGTTTCATGACATGACTAAGCATTTTGAGCTTGATCGTTTCTTTTTAAGGGATTTAATTTAAAAACGTGTTTTGAAAATTTGGGAGTTGGTTCTAAAATCAGCTTACAGATTTTTAACTAAAGGGTTGTTAATTCAACAACATATTGAATTATGTTGTGGTATAAATATGTTTGATCCGTTCGGATATTAAATTGAGGGGGGTGTTAAAACAATGGTATAAAGTTTTATATAATTAGTTTAATATCTTAATATGTTTAATTTTTTTATAATTAGTTTATTTTGATAGTACATGTATTGGAGAATGGTGTGCTTGGCGTTGGGCTTGGAGGACAAAAGGCTAGGCATTAGACTGCTGGATTTCCTGTTGAGCTTATTGTGGACTTATTGTTGTTGGGCTTTTATGGATTGTTGGGCTTATTGTTCATAACAAGTTGCAAGTTTTTATAACAACTAACAATTAGTTGTTATAACAATCCGTGTAGTCCGGGTATGGGTCACTATAACTAAGTACTCTATATAAGGCTTGCAACCGGTCATTCTAGATCATTCACGAAGATATTTGTCAAGTTGCTCTTGTTTCTCTCTCTCGACGATTAGGTTTTATATCTCTGATTCATCTTGAATCAGAGGTCTTTGAGTGTACATCCTTGTGTTATTAGTAAGATTATCTCATTGATTTTCTTTGTAGTGAGAGTTGTGAGTTTCTTAGATTGTGTATCGTTTCGTTGTAATCATTGTGTTGAGTTTCTGGGTAATAACATCAAGGTTTGGGTATCCTGTGTTGTTTCTCCTTTGATACCAAAGTTTTGTCACAGGATAAATGCTTGAAACTCAAAGTAGCATGTCTTGCTATATGGTTATGAGTTTCGACCTTGATGTAGCGGCGTGGCTCGTCGCCCGTTTACCATCTATCTCGATGTAAATTCATAACATGTGATTATCATCAGGTTAATTTAGTTATTGTCGTCCTATTATACTTTCTAAAGTTGTCAATAATTATGTTCTTAAACATTTTTTTGTACTTAAAAATCACGTTTAGTGGCACAGTTGTAGACTTGAAGTTGAAAACTTTCACATGGTAAGATATTGTTAGCAAATTGACTTGGATATTTCTAATTAGCTTTGTAGTAATTGATTATTGAAGTTTGCTAATTGCGTTGTATTTGAAAAAAAAATTATTAGGCCACTGTGATTACTAAAATATAAGTGGTACTAACTAAACTAATATAAAAGCACAATAACATTTCAACCTATCTATTTTATCATTACAATATTTGTTTTCAAACTTTAGTTATTTATGATTACTTTAACGGGTTACAGGACAGAGGTATAAAATAAACTTCCAAAAAAGCACAATAACATTTCAACCCATCTATTTTATCAGTACAATATTTGTTTTCAAATTTTAGCTATTTATGACTACATTAACGGAAAAAAGTATAAAGTAAACTTTCCAATCTTAAAAAAAAACACAATATTGAAGTACTTACAAATCATATAATACAATTACTAGCTATTGCTTTCCTCCAATGAATTTCGGGCCGGCTCTTATACTCGGGTTGAGTCGTAACAACTAGCGGTGTTTAAAACTATCCGTATCCGAATTATCCGATATCCAAATCTAAAATATCCGAAAATTCGGTTTTCAGAATTTTCGTTCGAATTCGGATAGTGATTTTAAAATATTTCGGATATCCGAAATATCCGAAAATTTATTTTTTTTCGGATATCAGAATATTTGAAAATATCTGAAGTATCCAAAACATATCCGAAAATATCCAAAAAAAATCTGAAATATCCGAAAACTTATATTCGGATATCCGTAACTATCCGAAATATTTGGCTCCGGATATCTAATAAAAAATAAAAATTAAATAACAAGTTGGATATTCAGATATCCGATTCACTATCCAATTGGATATCTGAATTTCAGATACGGATTCGGATAGTGAAATCTGGTATTCGAAAATTTCGGATATCCGATTTTTCGGATATTCGGTTTTGAACACCCCTAGTAACATCACAAATTATACATGAGTTGAGCCTAGATTTGAGGTGCAACATATAAATAAACCTCTTAAAAAATGACACGAGGTCGAAACTTCGAAAAAAGCCCTTTGACACTATTGTCAATTAAATGATAGTCTTTAAGAATAACGATAACCAAATTATGTCTTAAGGCGTCTTTGGGTTCTTTTGGGGAGCATGCAGTTCATTGTAGAGAGCTCCCGGGTTCAAGTACTGACATGATTTGGTTAGGGATGTTCTTTTTGACATATTCAGACATGATAGTATTTCTGCTAAGAAAAAGGCACCCGTTAATTTCTTAACTGACCCATTGGAATGGAGATCTACCCTTAGACCATAGTAGGCAATCAAGATATCTGTTAATACTTTAACAAGTAATCAAATTACCAGATTATTAGGGTTGTTGAATGATAAATCTAGTGAGAGTCATCATAGATGCAATATGTCAGGTAGTAGTTATAATTTGTTTTGTGCTAACACATTTTTTAAACCCGTGTTTTGTTTTACAAATGGGTTAAATAGTGTTAATAAAACTGGTTAGATTGTTGACTCAGGAGCAAATCAACACATGGTTAAAACTAAAGATCGGTTAACTAATGTCATGGAAGTTTCTGAATTCAATATTCAAATAAAACATCCCAATGGGACAAATGTTGTAGTTACGAACATAGGAAATCTAAAGCTGGCTAATAATGTTGTTCTAAAAGATGTGTTTGTTGTTCCTGGGTACAATGTCAATCTTAAATATGTACACAAGTTAACTAGGGACAGTAAGTTGTATATAGGCTTTGATGAACATACTTGTTTCATTCAGGACTTATTAACCAGGAAAATCCTAGTGACTGGTAATCAAGTGGATGGGTTGTATTTTTTATGGCAATCCTTGTTTGTCTAATAAGGTGTGTTATAGTTCTAATTGTGTGTCTAATTTGTGGAATGCTAGATTTGGTCATCCTTCTGATAAGTCTCTAAGTGTTTTTAAACGGAAAATTAATGTTAAAACTGATAGTCTTTCACCTTGTGAAGTCTGTCAACGGGGTAAACAACATAGAGAGCCATTCCTTTCGAGTAATCATAAAACAATGGAACTAGGGGAACTTGTACACTTAGATGTGTGGGATCCTTATAAAGTTCGTAGTAAAGAGGGATATAAGTATTTTTTAACCATTGTTGATGATTATTCAAGGGCTATGTGGGTCTGTCTCACGAAGTATAAACATGAAGTGTTTGATAATATATGTGAGTTTGTTAATACACTTAACACTCGGTTTAAAAAAGTTGTAAAATGTTTTAGAAACGACAATGGCTTTGAGTTTGTGAATCATCAATGAATTCTTTTTTTGTAAAAATAAAGGAATTATTCATCAGACTTCATGTACTTATACCCCACAGGAGAATGGGGTAGTTGAAAGAAAACACAGGCACTTATTGAATGTAGCTAGAACTGTTCTGTTTCAAAGCTATTTACCTGTGAGATTCTTGTTTGATTGTGTTTTAACTGTTGCTTATTTGATTAATAGGACTCCTTCGTTAGTGCTAGGTGGTAGAACTCTGTATGAACAGGTGTATGGATTTTAACCCTTTATTGATCATTTAACGGTGTTTGGTTGCATAGGGTTTTGCACAGTTTTAAACGAATCTAATAAACTTAGTAGTAGGGCTGCGAAATGTGTTTTCATTGGGTATTCTAATGAGAAAAAAAGGTTATAAAATGTATAGTTTGGATACCATAACTGAATTTTATTCAAGAGATGTTAAATTTTTTGAGTTTGTGATTCCTTTTAAAGATAACAACATTCTTAAAATTTTTAATGAAAACACTAATCAAGATGTTAATAGTTTAATTTTTTTTATGAATATGATTTTTTTGAAAACCAAACACTTAAAGATCCCAATGATGTAGAAAGGGATCAAACTATACTAATTCAGGGACAGTTGGGTCACAGCAGTTAGGATTAGGCACTACTGAGACTTTAGGCACGACTCAAATTGAGCAGCCTAGTATAAGTAGTACCAGTAATTAGGGCTGTAAACAAACCGAACGAACACGAACGAGACCTTGTTCGTGTTCGTTTGTTAAAAAATATGTGTGTTCACGAACCGTTCACGAACACTTATCGAACGGGATTTTATGTTTGTGTTCGTTTGTTAAGGAAGTGAACTTGTTCGTGTTCGTTTGTGTTTGTTTGTTAATTTTAGGCAACGAACGTTGGCGAACACAAATGAGCACAAACTAATGTTCATGGACACAAATGGAAATAAACGAACACAAACAATCTTTCATGAACATAATATATAATACAATGACACTTATTAAATATTTAATTTGTCAGAATTTTGATATATTTAAATAAATATAAAAGCTAAAAACGTTAATGAACTATCAAACACAAACGAACACGTTACCGAATGTTCACGAACATAAACGAACGAACGCGACCTCTGTTCATGTTTGTTCATTTAACTAAACGAACGAAATTTCTTGTTTGTGTTCGTTTGTTTAATAAACGAACGGAAACAAACGAACTTCCCGCCGAATGGTTCACGAACTGTTCACCGAACGTTTGGTTCGTTTACAGCCCTACCAGTAATGATAGGGTTGAGCTTGTGATAACTGATAGTGTAGAAGATCATAGTTCGGAGGGAATAAGTGAGGATCACATATAGGTTCAAGCCACACCTATGAGGTCTATTACGAGTTCTACCTTACGTAGAAATCTTAGTCATTTTATTGTTGAAGGACAGGTTAAATATAAAATAAAATACAAGTCAACGAGAGAAATTGAAAGGTTTAAGGCTAGACTTGTTGCTAAAGGAGTAAAGGTTATAGTCAAAAGTTTGGTGTTGATTATGAGGAAACGTTTTCTTCTATTGTTAAACTTGTTACAACTGGATGTATAATTGCTATTGCTGTGGAAAATAACTGGAATTTGTATTAGTTGGATGTGAATAACACATTTTTGTATGAAAATTTGTATGAAGATGTGTACATGTCATAACCTGATGGTTATTATTCCAAATATTAACATAGAGTGTGTAAATTAAAAAAAATTCTTTGAATGGCCTACAGCACGCCCCTAGAATGAGGAATGAAAAATTGGTGAATGTGTTGTTTGACTTAGGTTTTAGTCAAAGTAAAAGTCACTACTCTTTGTTTTATAAGAAAACTAAAGATATAATTGTGTATTTGCTTGTATATGTTGATGATATAGTTATTACTGGAAATAACTTTGATGAAATAGAAACTATTGAAACTAATCTCAGATCAAAATTCTTAATCAAAGATTTGGGTGAGTTAAAATATTTTCTTGGAATTGAAGTTGTTAAGGTAGATAAGGGTATTAGTCTTTCACAAAGAAAGTACTACTTAGAATTACTTGTTGAGTATTGAATGAGTGGATGCAAACCAGTAAGTAATCCTATTGAGCAGAATCATGCAGTGTCTAATTTGTGTAAAGAAAATTATGATGTTGTTGATAATTTCACAGGATACCAAAAATAGTACGCAAGTTAATCTATCTTGCACATACCAGACATGACATATCATACACTGTTCACTTTCTAAGTCAATCCGTGCATTGTCCATCTCAAGGTCATTTGAAAGTTGCATTTAGGTTACTTAGATATTTGAAACTATCACCTAGAAAAGGTGTTTTACTCAGTAAAGGTTTCGAGTTTAAACTAGTAGGTTATGCAGATTCTGATTGGTCTAAATGTCTGGTATCAAGGAAATTTGTAACTGGGTTTCTTGTGTTTCTTGGATACAGTTTAGTTTCCTGGAAAAGTAAGAAACATGATACGATTTCCAGGTCTTCGTCTGAAGCGGAATATAGATCAATGTGTGCAGGTGCATGTGAGATAATGTGGTTAAAAAAACATGTTGCATAAGTTGGAAATTATTGTAAGTTTGCATGTTTCTTTATATTGTGATAGTACAGAAGCTATCTCCATTGCTGCTAATCATGTGTTTCATGATAGGACTAAGCATTTTGAGCTTGATCATTTCTTTTTGAGGGATTTAATTTCAAAAGGTGTTTTGAAAACTTTGGGAGTTGGTGCTAAAAATCAGCATACAGATCTTTTAACTAAAGGGTTGTTAATTCAACAACATAATGAATTCTGTTGTGGTATAAATATGTTTGACCCATTCGAATATTAAATGGGGGGGGGGGTGTTAAAACAATAGTATAAAGTTTTATATAATTAGTTTAATATCTTAGTATGTTTAATTTTTTTATAACTATTTTATTTTGATTGTACATGTATTGGAGGATGGTCTGCTTGGCGTTGGGCTTGGAGGACAAAAGCCTGGGCCTTAGGCTTTTGGATTTCCTGCTGGACTTATTGTGGACTTATTGTTGTTGGCCTTTTATGAATTGCTGGGCTTATTGTTCAGAACAAGTTGCAAGTTGTTATAACAACTAACAATTAGTTGTTATAACAATCCGGGTAGTCCGGGTATGGGTCGCTATAACTAAGTACTCTATATAAGGCTTGGATCCGGTCATTATAGATCATTCACGAAGATACCTGTCAAGTTGCTCTTGTTTCTCTCTCTCGACGATTAGGGTTTATATCTCTCATTCATCTTGAATCAGAGATCTTTAAGCGTACATCCTTGTGTTATTAGTAAGATTATCTCATTGATTATCTTTGTAGTGAGAGTTGTGAGTTTCTTAGACTGTGTATCATTTCATTGTAATCGTTGTGTTGAGTTTCTGGGTAATAACATCAAGGTTTGGGTATCCAGTGTTGTTTCTCCTTTGATACCCAAGTTTTGGCACAGGATAAATGCTTGAAACTCAAAGTAGCATGTCTTGCTATATGGTTATGAGTTTCGACCTTCATGTAGCGGCGCGGCTCGTCGTCCGTTTACCATCTATCTCGATGTAAATTCATAACATGTGATTATTATCAGGTTAATTTAGTTATTGTCGTCCTATTATACTTTCTAAAGTTGTCAACAATTATGTTCTTAAACATTTTTATTTGTACTTAAAAATCACGTTTAGTGGAGTAGTTGTAGACCTAAAGTTGAAAACTTTCACATGGTAAGATATTGTTAGCAAATTGACTTGGATATTTCTAATTAGCTTTGTAGTAGTTGATTAATGAAGTTTGCTAATTCCGTTTTATTTGAAAAAAAATATTAGGCAACTGTGATTATTAAAATATAAGTGGTTACTAACTAAACTAATATAAAAGCACAATAACATTTCAACCCATCTATTTTATCATTACAATATTTGTTTTCAAATTTTAGTTATTTATGACTACTTTAACGGGACAGAGGTACAAAATAAACTACCAAAAAAACACAATAACATTTCAACCCATCTATTTTATCATTACAATATTTATTTTCAAATTTTAGCTATTTGTGACTACTTTATCATTACAATATTTATTTTCAAATTTTACCTATTTGTGACAACTTTAACGGGACAAAAGTATAAAGTAAACTTTCCAATCTTCAAAAAACAAAACAAAAAAAGACAATATTGAAATACTTATAATTATCTTTCACATAATACAATTACTAGCTATTGCTTTCCTCCAATGAATTTCGGGCCGGGTCTTATACTCGGGTTGAGTCATAATAACTAGGGGTGTCCAAAACTATCTGTATCCGAAAATCCGATCTGAATTTTCCGATATCCAAATCTAAAATATCCGAAAATTCGGATATCGGAATTTCGGATTCGGTTTTGGATAGTGATTTTAAAAATTTTCGGATATTTCGGATATCCGAAATATCCGAAAATTTAATTTTTTTCGGATATCTGAATATTTGAAAATATCTGAAGAATCCAAAAAATATTCGAAATATCTGAAAATATCCGAAATATCCAAAAAATATCCGAAAATATCCAAAAAAATATCTGAAAACTTATATTCGGATATCAGTAACTATCCGAAATATTTGGTTCCGAATATAAAAAAATAATAAAAAATAAAAATTAAATAATGTTAGTCCCGTGAAACGGATCTTTCAATGATATCAAACAATCACCAAGTTTGTGCGGAATCCAAACTTGGTGAGATTCAAGAATAAACACGAAAAGCAAGAAATACGAAGAACAATACCGGAATCACTTTCAACACTTGCACACGATTCTATTACTTGAATAAGCAAAACCGTCTAGTACAAGTGTCATACACCAATCGATCGTCTCCCTCTAGAGAAATTGTAACAACGAGGTTCAAACCCTAAAACAAGTTAAAAACTTGTTTATATACTCAACCAAGCCCACTTCCCTACATGGGCTTCCCTTGGGCCTGCTTGGCCCACATGGCCTAAAGCTTAGCCCAAGTGACCTATAAAGGTCCACATCCTAATGTAAACTAACCCGGTAAGGCCCAGCTCGTAACCATAGCTTGTTGTATTAATTTGATGCGTCAGTCTCACACTTTAGGGCCTAACAATCTCCCCCTAGGCTGATGCCATCAAATTGTCTTCATACCATGAATTCAGCAACGTCTTCAACGAAGTCTATGGTTGTCTCTATGCTGCAGATGTTGTGGAAGTTCTTGACTTCTGAACTCTCAGCACTGGGTCTCTTTCTTCAGCTCTTGTGGTTAGCTTCATATCAGGATCTCGATCAGCTTTGCTTGAAATATCTTTGTCAAAAAGAATGTGAGAGGAGGATTCTCAGCAGCTCTTTTCTTCTTCAGTCTTTGTCTTTCAAGCAGGTTCACGGTACTTCTTCAAATGCACTATCACTGTCAGACGGCAATTCGTATCCGATTCTTCTGACTCAGGTACATCTTGTTGTTGTGCTGCTTCAGGCTTCTTCAGCAACTAACAGCATCTCAGTCTTCATCAACCCCTGTTCTTGATTGAAATCAAGTTCTGCACATGCTCACAAACTCATAAGCAAACATTTCTTATGCAACAGAGGAACGTACCACATGAACACTAGGTACATCCAAGTACTTGTACTCGGATTTCACAATTTAAATTCTTTCAACTTTTGATGACCAGTCAAATCTTCAAGAACGGTTACATTTTTTATTTTAAGAAAAACAATTAAACACTCTATTTTTGGATTTTTGGTTTTATAGAAAAGCAAGACACTATTTTTGTATTTTTGAATTTTTTCTATTTTTTTAATTTTTTTTTTAAAACTAAAAACAAATAAAAACTCAAAATATAAACAACTACCATAATATACAATTACAATTGCAATGGGATCAAAATTCGTTCTCAGGCAGACTAAGGAACACTTTTCAGTACGAGCCTAATCAAACGGGTCTATGTGATTGCCAATATATTTGTCCACTTAAACTTTAACGCTCAACTTTCAGTTTTTCAACTTCGTGATATGCTTTAGGTAATATTATACTATTATACCCGTGTGTCCCATTCCAAGGCATACCCCCGCGATCAAGGTAAGCACAACATTCATCGTATCAGGTGAGTATACTGATGTCATCCTTTAAGATATCCTGACTGTATCTAGGTCTGCATATAATCTGTTTTATCATGTTTTGATTTCTTAATAATGAACACCCAAATAAATACTAATCAAATCCTGGAAATATAAACAACACACTCTATCATGCAAGAATCTTCCCTACCACATATTTCACAAGTCCAATCCAGATTTCTGAAATCTTAACTGGGAATAGGTTGAGAAGAGAACAGAATAGATCTTTTGCAGAGATGGTATAATATACAGATCAAATGAGTTTTTCTCATTTTGATATAGGTTTCTTGGGTTTCTTTTGGGCACTTGAGGGCCTCTTTCGGGTGTATTAGATCTATAGCGCGACAACGTACAGCTAGGTCAGCATGTATCTGGATGCATCAGAAGCTGTCGTTGCCTAGCACCTCCATGTCAGCATATATCTGGATGCAGCAGAGGAGGTACACGACTTTTTTCAGAGAAGATTTCAGAATCAGATCAAAATTGTGTGTATCGGGACAACATACAGACATTCAAATAGAAATGAGCTAATTCCAAGTGACTTTCTTTCCTGGGTTCATGTACAATTTTAGTTCTGAACAGAAGGACAGCCAAGATATCCCCGGATGATTCAACAATATAAAGAACCGAAACCTCAGATGTTGGCTATCTATCAACGCAAGATTTAAGACCATAAAATCATACGCCGTTGGTATGTTACCCACATGGTACATAGTTCGTTATGTTTATATCACTTAGTATCTTTTATCATGTTGAGCGTCAATCCTATCAACATATCGCAGTAGATCCTAGTCTTTTCAGCTATGGCACCTTACATGTGTTAGTCAAACCCTTTAACACGAACATTTATTTCACTTCCCATATCATGCAATCTTTCTTTTTCGCTTTTTCATTTTCTAATGTTTTTGTATTTTTCTCATTTTCTCCCCCTAAAACAATGCATATATATACAGCAAACTCTTTTTGTGTTTTTCTTTTTCTGAGTTTTCTCCCCCTTAAACTCTATATCTATCTATATGTTCCTCTCCCCCCCCCTAAATTTGTGCATAAATCTTGTATTTTTGCGCAAATTTACCATTTACTAGAGAAAGGACACTTCATAAACAAAGTAATGAACTAAGAAAGAGAAAAAATATTTTTGCTAAACCGTTCCGTCATTAGATTGAAGACTAATCAAATTCAAATCAAAGTACTGAATTTAAACGGTACCTTTTGCTGATCATTATTTTACTTCTCTAATCTCCTCCAAAGGAAACATATCATCTGTAAAAAAAAATTTGAACTTTTTGCAACAGTGAAATGTTACCCGTTCTATCTCTGGAACAACCGCTATCAACACTCCAGAGATTGTCAACAGCTCCTCCTTGGTTGTTCCTGAAAAGTAAGGAGGTTAGTAAGACATGGGTACCCAGGCCATCGTGGTCCTGGGATTTCCTGAAGCATCAAAATAAGACACTTCTTTTAAACACAAGTCCCCTTTCGTTTCAAGGATTGGAGACGTTGCTGCCTTGGATTTGGGTTTCCAAATCTGTTTCGGTTTAACAAACGTGTTTGTTGCCGTCAGTTGAGCAACTTTAGCTGTTTCAGATTTGTTAGTTTTAGAAGCACATTTTTGTTCCTGAAAAGCTTTGCGTTTGTTTTTGGCAGCGTTCCAATCCCCATCAGAAGGTTTAACCTAGGGATTCACATTCTTCATTGCCTTAGGTGATGATACCTTCATAGGCTTAGAATGATTGTTATCCTTTGGTGTAACCCTCTGATTTTGCATATAGTAGGGTACATAGGGACGATGTGTGCAATTTCGAGCAATGTGACCAGCAATGCCGCAATTAAAGCATGTCTGTCTCTTCATGTAGAAAGCATTCTGATCAGTTGGATTTGCTCTTGCAGGCCCTGAAGGACGAACCGGTCCTCTCTGTGCTTGTTTGTGTTGCACATTTCCTGCAGACGAAGATGAATTTGGGTGCCTGTACTTGCCGTTTGCAGGGGCCTTCTGTGGTGGAGATTTCCTATGATTCTTCTTGGTTTCCTTAGACTGCAAGTCTTGTTCAGAAATCTCACCAGTCTTTCTGAAACCTTTGTTAGCACAGTCAAATGCATATTTCTCACATTTGCCATTACAGACTGGCTTAACAAAGACATTTTTCACATCACGGGCCTTTTGAGGACTATTACTGCCCGTTGAGGACTGTGGAGAGCCTGCTTGTCTTTGATGTTTAGGCCTCTTCTTTCCACGTCCTTTACTTGCTTGCTTCGGCTCTTGTTGCTTGATCTGAACCTTTTCATCACTAACAGAAGGCTCAGATTGTTCAGCTTGCGTACTTGGAGCCTTGTTCACATCAGTTTTCACTTCATCAGCTTTAGTAGGATCCGAGACTTCTGGTTTATCAGATGAAACACCAGAAACTTCAGCAAAAACTTCAGCTGAAACATTAGACAAATTTTCAGCACAAAACAGTTCTGCACATGACGCCTTTGAGCTGAATCCACTAGAATCAACTGATTCCAATTTCTCAGAATCAGTTGCTTCAGATGATTCACATTTGGAATCAGATGGTTCAACTGGCTCATTCGTTTCATTTGTCGTTTCAGTCTTTGTTTCACAAGCATCAACGTTTTTGCCCAAACCGTCAGGCCTGAAATTAATCACAGAGCGAAAAACCGAGTTAAAAATATCACATGACGAAATAGAGTCTTGATTAAGTTCATTTATTAAATTTTCATAAGAACCAGACTCTGATGCTTGTTCATCCCTAACTACATTTTCAACTGTTACTTCATCTGCAAAAGAAGACGAAGCATTAGTATCATTTGCACAATTAGCAATAAACGTAATCGACTGTGTTGCTCGACTCTCAACATGTTCACTGTTGATTGATGACTTATCAGTTTTTGGGCCATAAGTCATCTTGTCCTCATTCATCAATTCCTCCTCAGTCATGGGTAAATATGTGTAATTGTCATTATAAGGAGGAGCCTTATTAAAACCCAAACCACACCCTTTCTTTTCCTTGTATGCGAGCTGTTGATCACACAAATTTTTGACTAATTTACTGGAAGAATCAAATTTCTTAATATTAAGCTCATTTATTTTATATCTATCTCTGATATCTTCCAGTTCCTTAGTCAAAATGCATACTTTCTCCTGAGCTTCTAAGAAATGAGCTGTTTTTACACTTACATCATCTTTGAGTTTGATGATGTCTTTTCGCTGAGCCTCAATTTTTTCTTTATAAAGCTTTTCATTTTTTGATAAAGTAAAATTTTTATTTTTTATGTCTTGATAATCTTGTATTAGCTCAACGTTGTGTATTCTATAAGCTTCAACCCTTTCTCTACACTCAGGAGTGCAGAAAACAGAAAGTACATCTTCAACAGTCATTTCTTGAACCACGGGTTTGTGAAATATGAATGCCATAATTTCAGCGGGTGGTTGATACTTTTGTTCTTCTCCTCAAAACACAAACCAAATAAGAACCCGTGTACTCGCAAACCCTTTGCACGCGATTGAACCCGATTTCTGAACTGCACCTCGAAAACCTTTCAAACCGATATCAATAACAAACAAACCCCCCCCCCCCTTTTTTTTAATTAGAAAAATCTAAACAATATTATAATAGTTATTACTTATTATTAATATTATTATTATTAAAACCTAATGAATACGTAATGATTAACAAATGATTATTAATATTAAAAAAAACGTCAACTTCAGTTTGTCACTACTTTCTTTCCCGACCCCAAGTGTCACTAAAACTTCTTTTTCTCTAAATCCTCAACGACAACAGCAACTATTTCTTTCTTGCTTACACAATACTAACAGTCCATGAGAAGATGATTTCAAGTTGCAGGTGTGACCCGGAGAAGATGAAGTTGCAGGTTGTGAGTGGTAATACGTGGAGGTTGTTCAACGGTGGAATGATGAACGTCTACGAATCGGAGAAGTTGACGGTGTCGGAGGTGAGTGATTGGAGAAGTTGAATGGAGATGGTGAACACTGCACGGTGATCGGAGTTGAACGGAGATCGGAGTTGAACGGAGATGATGAGCTCGAGACCGGAGATAATGATAATGATCAAACTCGAAACCGAAAACTCGAAAACACGACTCGAAATCTCGACGGAGATGATGGGTGATGACAGAAACGGATGATGAAATGGTGTCTGTCGGAGATGTGGAGATGACAATGAACGACGGCCGGAGTTGCAGGTTTCCGGCGATTCAAAGATCTGTGACTCGAGACCTTTGATGATTGGGACTCGAAAACAAAACAAGATGACTCGAGATCTCGGTTGCGACTCGGAATGATGGTTGCGAGTCGAAACCAAACAGGATGAGCCGAAACTGATGATGGTTGCGATTCGAAACCAAACAGGATGAGCCGAAACTAATGATGGTTGCGAGTCGAGACTATGAAGACGATGAGTCGAGACCGCAGAGATGGGACTCGAGACCTGTGGAGAGCTTCTTTGCACGTGAAGATTGATGACTCGAGACAGTGGTTTCGACTGGAGATGATTGCTACTCGAGACCAGTGATGATATTGAGTCGAGACCTGTGGGAAATTCCTTTACACGTGATGGGAACCTTCGTCAATGAGGGACTCGAAACCGTGAGAGGTGGAGGCTGGTAACTCGAAACCTTTGAAAACGTGTCCTCGTTCAATTGAAAAAGAAAGTTGTTTTCAAAACGGATATGATGAGCTGTATAATAAAATAGGATAAGGAAAGTTTCAATTTAAGCCAACAACCCTCCGAATACTTTGGAAACTTTTAAAAAACAATATGTTTTCAGAAAAATAAAAAGATTATGTTTAATCTTTTAACAACCTTTTCAAAAATCAAAGTACCAAAATATGTTGATTTTTATAAAACTTCGATGAATGCTACCAAGAACACGAAGAACGCGATGAACACCGAACCAAAAATAACGAAAATCTTGAATCCTTGATATCACACCGAGCCTAGAAACAGGTTCTAATGGCTCTGATACCACTTGTTAGTCCCGTGAAACGGATCTTTCAATGATATCAAACAATCACCAAGTTTGTGCGGAATCCAAACTTGGTGAGATTCAAGAATAAACACGAAAAGCAAGAAATACGAAGAACAATACCGGAATCACTTTCAACACTTGCACACGATTCTATTACTTGAATAAGCAAAACCGTCTAGTACAAGTGTCATACACCAATCGATCGTCTCCCTCTAGAGAAATTGTAACAATGAGGTTCAAACCCTAAAACAAGTTAAAAACTTGTTTATATACTCAACCAAGCCCACTTCCCTACATGGGCTTCCCTTGGGCCTGCTTGGCCCACATGGCCTAAAGCTTAGCCCAAGTGACCTATAAAGGTCCACATCCTAATGTAAACTAACCCGGTAAGGCCCAGCTCGTAAAATAAAAAGTTGGGTATTCGGGTATCCGATTCCTATCCCATCGGATATCTGAATTTCGGATACGGATTCAGATAGTGAAATCTGGTATCCGAAAATTTCGGATCCGAAATTTGGATATCTGAATTTTCGAATATCCGATTTTAAACACCCATAGTAACATCACAAATTATACATGAGTTAGCCTAGATTTGAGGTGCAACATATAAATAAACCTCTTAAAAGATGACACGAGGTCGAAACTTCGAAAAAAGCCCTTTGACACTCACGTCAATTACATGATAATCTTTAAGAATAACGATATCCAAATTATGTCATAAGGCGTGTTTGGATTCTTTTGAGGATCATGCAATTTATTGTAGAGAGCTCACGGGGTTCAAGTACTGACATGATTTGGTTAAGGATGTTTTTTTGACATATTCAGGCGCGCTGGTATTTCTGCTAAGAAAAAGGCACCCGTTAATTTCTTAACTGACCCATTGGAAGGGAGATTTACCCTTGGGCCAGCCGACATTTTGGTATTTGGATGGGTAGGAGGAAAACATGCATGTGTGGATCTAACAGGGGTTTCCCCGCTTGTGGGCTTAGGGGGTAATACTTTCACGGTGATTCAGACTGCTTTAGGCAAAGTGACCAAACACGAGAAAGTGTGCCTTGATAACCAGCACGTGTTTATCCTATTTGCTTTTGATACTTTTGGTTTCCTAGCGTTAGAGGTTGTTGACCTACTTAATCGAGTTCAAAGGGTCATGCATAGTAATATTATAACCCTGAGATTTATAAACGTAGCTTTTAAAAGACTTAGCTTTACTATTTAAAAAGGGGTAGCGGCGCAGCTTGTTGCCCGTTTACCATCTATCTCGATGTGCACTTTTGTTGATATCGGTCTACTTACCCGATATTGAATCCGGTAGCCGGTAGTTCTCCCCCTAACCATGAGCCCGGAAAATAGTTCTCGGATTCGGTTCCAAAACACGTGTTTATTTTGGTTGTTTGCTAAAAAAAAGATATAAAAAAATAATACAAAAGTCTTAAAAAAGTTTAAAGAATATTACCAATTTCGGGGGTCCTCCGACACGTCAAGCCAAGCTCGAGTTAATGCGTACTCCTCTTTAATCTTTATCATCCCATGGTTGCACCAATTTTTTCGCTCGGGTCTCGGGTTTTTTTATGGTTATGTGTGGTTTTGTTCTTTGCGCCTCCTCTTCTACCGGTTGCGGCTCCGTTTGTGTATCCGGAACGAAGTCGGGCTCGCATAGTGGCGAGCTGAAGGCTTGTGCCGACCCAAAGGCTTGAGACGATCCGATTCCTCCCATGTTGTAATTCGGGTTCCAACCGTATAGATTTGGGTCCTATGAGAGCGGTTGGTTCAATAGGTTCATGAAGCCGGTTTGATTTTCATTGTACTCGACAAAACCGGATCCGTAGGGGGTGGGTCGAGTGGGAACCGGAAAAACGGGTTGGCTAGGATTGGTCATTTGGTTATTGTTCACACTAGAACGCGGAGAAACAAAACCGCGGTTGTAGGCATACACGGTATAAAAATCTAGATTTTTATAAAATAAAGAGAGAATGAATGGTGGTAGAGTGTGTAGAATTTTATCACCCATAGCGCTGGCAACCGCGCAATGTAAAGCCCCACTACAGTGGGTCTAAGTGGACCCGACTTGCAACGAACTTGCGCTAGATGTTAACCCGGGTGGAGGCTAATAAAGTTGACTAAGATTGAATCGTATTTTGGTGGTTTTTCTTGCGCTGGATGTAGGGTTGGTCCTGAGAATTCAGTTGTCTGTCTGAGCTCAAAAAAATGTGTCCATTAACGTCTAAATATTAAAAAATTGTTATAAAACTTTCTTTATAGGATATGATTTGGATGGTAAAGAGGAGAGATATCAAAGAAAATAGAGATGATAGTGGTTGAATATATTTTCAATGTTTATCTTTCATTGAGCTAATGTACATATATATACAAAATATAAAAACTATTCACATGTGAATGGAACTTGTTTTTGTCTGCCATCAATTATTTATAACACTCCCCATCAGACATATAACTATCATTCACTTGATCAATAATTCATACGTTCATTGTTGGATGATACTTTTCATCTTTGGAGTTTTGCTTTGAAATACTGCCTCATTAAAAACCTTGCTAAAGAAAAACCCAGTGGGAAAAAACCTTAGCTAAGGGAAAAAGAGTGCAGTTTGTAGCTCCCCCTCAAGTTGCAATTTGTAACGTGTTACATTCTATGTACATGACGTATGCCAATGTTATGAACGTGTTTCCTGAAAGTTGTTGTAGGGAGTGCTTTTGTGAAAAGATCAGCTGAGTTGTTGCTGGATTGGACATATCTCATCTCAACATGTTTGTCTTTAATAAGGTCCCGAGTATATTCAAAGAATCTTGGAGGTATATGTTTTGTTCTGTCACTTTTGATATACCCTTCTTTCATCTGTGAGACACAAGCTGCATTGTCTTCGTAGATTGGAGTTGGATTTACATCTTTTTCTAGTCCACAAGATGTTATTATGTGTTGTGTCAAATATCTTAGCCATACACATTCTCTTGAAGCTTCATGTAGTGCAATTACTTCAACATGATTTGAGGATGTTGCAACAAGTGTTTGTTTCTGAGAACGCCATGAAATTGCAGTTCCTCCATTCTTAAATACGTATCCAGTTTGAGATTTTGCTTTATGGAGATCAGATAAATAACCTGCATCTGCATAACCAACTAACCCTTCTTTTGAATCATTAGGATAAAATAAGCCTAAATCAATAGTACCTCGAAGATATCGAAAAATATGTTTAATCCCATTCCAGTGCCTTTTAGTGGGAGCTGTACTAAATCTTGCTAACAAATTAACAGCAAATGAAATGTCAGGCCTCGTACAGTTAGTAAGATACATAAGTGCTCCAATAGAACTGAGGTATGGTATCTCTGGACCAAGAACCTCTTCACTATCTTCGCAAGGGCGAAATGGATCATTATCAATATTGAGTGATCTAACAACCATCGGGGTGCTCAAAGGATTTGCTTTGTCCATATTGAAACGTTTTAAGAGTTTTTTCAGTATAAGTTGATTGATGCACAAGTATTCCATTATGCATATGCTCAATCTGTAAACCAAGACAAAATTTGGTTTTTCCAAGGTCTTTCATTTCGAATTCTTTCTTTAAAAGAATGACTGTTTCATGAATTTCTTTATGCGTCCCAATTATGTTTAGATCATCAACATATACAGCTATTATCACATATCCTGATGTTATCCTTTTAATAAATACACATGAAATAAGATTATTTGTATAACCTTTACTTATCAAATATTCATTCAAACGGTTATACCACATTCTCCCAGATTGTTTCAAGCCATATAAAGATCTTTGCAATTTGATTGAATACATTTCTTTAGGCTTTGAATTTAATGCCTCTGGGATTTTAAACCCTTCTGGGATTTTCATATAGATATCATTATCAAGTGATCCATATAAATAAGCTGTAACAACATCCATAAGGCGCATTTCTAAATTTTTAGAAACTGCTAAGCTGATTAAATATCTGAAAGTGATTGCATCCATAACAGGGGAATATGTTTCCTCATAATCAATTCCCGGCCTTTGAGAAAAACCTTGAGCTACAAGTCTAGCTTTATATCTTGTAATTTCATTTTTCTCATTTCGTTTTCTTATGAAAACCCATCTATACCCTACCGGCTTTACTGCCTTAGGTGTAAGAATAATGGGTCGAAAAACCTTTCTTTTGTTAAGAGAATTTAATTCAACTTGCATAGCAACTTTCCATTTATCCCAGTCATGTCGATTTTGACAATCATTTACTGATTTTGGCTCAGGAGTATCATCTCCATTCATAATCTCACTTGCCATAGAATAAGAAAATATATCATTATTTTCTATCTCATCTCGGTTCCATAATATATGTGTATGACCATAATTGATCGACAATTCTTTATTGGAATCATTTACTTCTTCCTGAGGGAAGGTTTTTTCATTCACTCCTTCCTGAGGGAAGGTTTCTATATTATGTTCTTTATGGTCAATTTCCTTTTCAGGAGCTTTTCTTTTTCGAGGATGTTTATCCTTTGAACCGACTGGCCTCCCACGTTTTAAACGTTTCTGGGATTCAATAGCTATATTATTTTTCCTTTGCTTGTTTGGAATTTCAACTCGAGCTGGAGCATTAACAGCGGGTATATGAGATTTAGATACTTTTTGTGTATCAGTAAATGCATCAGGCAACTGATTTGCAATTTCTTGTAGATGTATTATCTTTTGAACATTTGTTTCACACTGTTTTGTTCTAGGATCAAGATACAATAATGAAGGTGCACACCATGATAAATCCTTTTCTTTTATTTTGTTTTCTCCCCTAACTCAGGGAAAATTTCCTCTTTAAATTGGCAATCAGCAAATCGAGCTGTAAAGACATCACCCGTTAAAGGTTCAAGATATCTTATGATAGAAGGTGTATCATATCCTACATATATTCCCAACCTTCTTTGAGGTCCCATTTTTGTGCGTTGTGGTGGTG
This sequence comes from Helianthus tuberosus, assembly GCA_030545235.1. Lineage (NCBI taxonomy): Eukaryota > Viridiplantae > Streptophyta > Magnoliopsida > Asterales > Asteraceae > Helianthus > Helianthus tuberosus. The sequence continues at coordinate 172,203,407 of CM060414.1, read as the reverse complement.
CAATAGGAACATATACTGCACATCCAAAAATTTTAAGATGGGAAATATTTGGCTCTAGGCCAGAGACAAGTTGTATGGGAGAGTACTTGTGGCTTGCACTTGGTCTTATACGAATTAGTGATCCAGCCTGTAAAATTGCATGGCCCCAAATAGTCACAGGGAGTTTTGTTCTCATTATTAATGGTCTAGCAATTAGCTGTAGACGTTTGATTAATGATTCAGCTAAACCATTTTGTGTATGTACATGTGCAACTGGGTGTTCAACAATAATTCCAATGGACATGCAATAATCATTAAAAGCATGTGATGTGAATTCCCCCGCATTATCAAGTCTCACTCTTTTAACTGTGTAATCCGGAAAATGTGCTCGTAATTTAATAATTTGTGCCAGAAATTTTGCAATGGCTACATTACGAGTTGATAATAATGAGACATGAGACCATCTGCTGGATGCGTCTATCAAGACCATGAAATATCTAACTTGTCCACATGGTGGATGAATTGGTCCACATACATCACCTTGAATTCTTTCAAGAAACATAGGTGATTCCTTTTCAATTTTTGATGACGAAGGCCTTGTAATTAATTTCCCAAGAGAACATGATATACAAAGAGGCATTTTATCTATTTTGTGGATCTTTTGATCTTTCAATGAATGCCCATGTGTATTTTCAATGATCCTTTTCATCATTGTGGATCCTGGATGGCCTAATCTGTCATGCCATAAGTTGAAATCACAATAATTTTCTTTGACTGCCATATGTGCATGTGGCACATTTATATATGTATAATGCAAGGCAGTTTCTCAAATATGTGATCTTCCTTTACAATATGTAAATATTTTTTACTTTTATCGGTTCTCGACTGAGTATCATACCCATTATAATATATATCCTTGAAACTCAACAAGTTTCTTGTTGATTTAGGAGAAAATAGAGCGTCCTCTATTAAAAGCTTTGTACCATTAGGTAATACAATATTAGCTTTTCCCACTCCTTTTATCAAGTTTGAAGGACCCGATATTGTATTAATGTTTCCCTTTGTTGGTTTCAATTCATAAAAATATTTTTGGGATTTCAGAATAGTATGTGTGGCACCACTGTCTGCTATACATATATATGCATTGTTTGTTTGATCTTCTGTTCCAGTTAAATTCATTTTTAATCTTCATGCGTAAAAAGAATAATTAGTACATAAATAGTACGAATTTACAAAACAAAACAGTTTTTTCATTGCATGAAAGAGAAATAATTAAACATACTTTAAACATAAAAATACACTGATATTTATTGGGTTTTAACAATATTTCTTTCATGGTTCCGGTTCAAAGAAATCTGAGTCGTTGAGATCAGTATTGACATGGTTAAAATTTTCGATATGGTTCAACTCAGTATCGACATTGTCGATGTGATTTACTTCATTTTCTTCTCTTTTCAGAGATGCTTGATATAGTTGACATAGATGTGAAGGTGTACGACAAGTTTTTACCCAGTGATTTGCACTTCCACATCTAAAACAAGATTTCATTATTTGTGGACGTACCAGCTTCATTTCTAGCCTTATGTTGCTGGTTAAAATTGTGTTATTCTGTGGTGCATGGTAATTATTAGTTCTTTTGCCACGACCACGATTATTTTTCCATTTGAATGAGTGGTTGCGACCAATAAAATGAGTTCTGTCAACATTGTTTCGACCACGTCCACGGCCTTGTTCACGGCCTCGTTCCCATTTTCGCCCATAATTGTTATGATCATTATTATAAGCAATATTTGCTTCTGGTATTGTCAATGATCCTGTGGGACGAGCTTGATGGTTTTTCATTAATAACTCGTTATTTTTCTCTTGTATAATGAGAATCATATTCAACTCAACATATGTTCTAAACCTTTGCAACCTATAAGATTGTTGCAAATTTATTTGTGATGCATGGAAAGTTGAGAAAGTTTTTTCTAACTTTTCCTCTTCGATTTTTTGTTGCCCATAAAAATCAAACCTTGAACATAATTTTAATAAAGCAGATGTGTAATCATTTACACTTTTGAAATCTTGGAATACGAGACTATCCCAATCAGCTTTAGCCATAGTGAGTAATGAATCCCTTTGATGGTCAAATCTGTTTTTTAAATTTTCCCATAAAATACTTGGATCATCATAATTAAAATACTCTAATTGTAGTATTTCATCGATATGTTTATGGATAAAGACGGCAGCTGTTGCTTTGTCTTGTTCGTCACATGCGTTGTCTTCTGCAATTGTTTCTAGTACACCCATTGTCTTCTGCAAAAGTTTAGTAATAAAATGACGAGTATTGCAGAAGACAATGGGTGTGCTGGACTGCAAATATAAAAAGACACCTAAAGTCAATGGGTGTACTATAAACAATTGCAGAAGACAACGCATGTGACGAACAAGACAAAGCAACAGCTGCCGTCTTTATCCATAAACACATCGATGAAATACTACATTTAGAGTATTTTAATTATGATGATCCAAGTGTTTTATGGGAAAATTTATAAAACAGATTTGACCATCAAAGGGATTCATTACTCCCTATGGCTAAAGCTGATTAGGATAGTCTCATATTCCAAGATTTCAAAACTGTAAATGATTACACATCTGCTTTATTAAAATTATGTTCAAGGTTTGATTTTTGTGGGCAACCAAAAACCAAAGAGGAAAAGTTAGAAAAAACTTTCTCAACTTTCCATGCATCACAAATAAATTTGCAACAATCTTATAAGTTGCAAAGGTTTAGAACATATGCTGAGTTGAATATGATTCTCATTATACAAGAGAAAAATAACGAGTTATTAATGAAAAACCATCAAGCTCGTCCCACAGGATCATTGACAATACCAGAAGCAAATATTGCTTATAATAATGATCATAACAATTATGGGCGAAAATGGGAACGAGGCCGTGAACAAGGCCGTGGACGACGTCGTGGACGTGGTCGAAACAATGTTGGCAGAACTCATTTTAGTGGTCGCAACCACTCATTCAAATGGAAAAATAATCGTGGTCGTGGCAAAAGAACTAATCATTACCATGCACCACAGAATAACAATTTTAACCAGCAACATAAGGCTAGAAATGAAGCTGGTACGTCCACAAATAATGAAAGTTCTTGTTTTAGATGTGGAAGTGCAAATCACTGGGTAAAAACTTGTCGTACACCTTCACATCTATGTCAACTATATCAAGCATCTCTGAAAAGAGAAGAAAAGGAAGTAAATCACATCGACAATGTTGACAATGTCGATACTGAGTTGAACCATATCGAAAATTTTAACCATGTCAATACTGATCTCAACGACTCAGATTTCTTTGAACCGGAACCATGAAAGAAATATTGTTAAAACCCAATAAATATCAGTGTATTTTTATGTTTAAAGTATGTTTAATTATTTCTCTTTCATGCAATGAAAAAACTGTTTTGTTTAGTAAATTCGTACTATTTATGTACTAATTATTCTTTTTACGCATGAAGATTAAAAATGAATTTCACTGGAACAGAAGATCAAACAAACAATGCAGATATATGTATAGCAGACAGTGGTGCCACACATACTATTCTAAAATCCCAAAAATATTTTTATGAATTGAAACCAACAAAGGGAAACATTAATACAATATCGGGTCCTTCAAACTTGATAAAAGGAGTGGGAAAAGCTAATATTGTATTACCTAATGGTACATAGCTTTTAATAGAGGACGCTCTATTTTCTCCTAAATCAACAAGAAACTTGTTGAGTTTCAAGGATATATATCATAATGGGTATGATACTCAGTCGAGAACTGATAAAAGTAAAAAATATTTACATATTGTAAAGGAAGATCACATATTTGAGAAACTACCAATGCTCCATTCGGGTTTGCATTATACATATATAAATGTGCCACATGCAAATATGGCAGTCAAAGAAAATTATTGTGATTTCAACTTATGGCATGACAGATTAGGCCATCCAGGATCCACAATAATGAAAAGGATCATTGAAAATACACATGGGCATTCATTGAAAGATCAAAAGATCCACAAAATAGATAAAATGCCTCTTTGTATATCATGTTCTCTTGGGAAATTAATTACAAGGCCTTCGTCATCAAAAATTGAAAAGGAATCACCTATGTTTCTTGAAAGAATTCAAGGTGATATATGTGGACCAATTCATCCACCATGTGGACCATTTACATATTTCATGGTCTTGATAGACGCATCCAGCAGATGGTCTCATGTCTCATTATTATCAACTCGTAATGTAGCCTTTGCAAAATTTCTGGCACAAATTATTAAATTACGAGCACATTTTCCGGATTACACAGTTAAAAGAGTGAGACTTGATAATGCGGGTGAATTCACATCACATGCTTTTAATGATTATTGCATGTCCATTGGAATTATTGTTGAACACCCAGTTGCACATGTGCATACACAAAATGGTTTAGCTGAATCATTAATCAAACGTCTACAGCTAATTGCTAGACCATTAATAATGAGAACAAAACTCCCTGTGACTATTTGGGGCCATGCAATTTTACACGCTGGATCACTAATTCGTATAAGACCAAGTGCAAACCACAAGTACTCTCCCATACAACTTATCTCTGGCCAAGAGCCAAATATTTCCCATCTTAAAATTTTTGGATGTGCAGTATATGTTCCTATTGCACCACCACAACGCACAAAAATGGGACCTCAAAGAAGGTTGGGAATATATGTAGGATATGATACACCTTCTATCATAAGATATCTTGAACCTTTAACGGGTGATGTCTTTACAACTCGATTTTCTGATTGCCAATTTAAAGAGGAAATTTTCCCTGCATTAGGGGGAGAAAACAAAATAAAGAAAATGATTAATCATGGTGTGCACCTTCATTATTGTTTCTTGATCCTAGAACAAAACAATGTGAAACAAATGTTCAAAAGATAATACATCTACAAGAAATTGAAAATTAGTTGCCTGATGCATTTACTGATACACAAAAAGTAACTAAATCTCATATACCCGCTGTTAATGCTCCAGCTCGAGTTGAAATTCCAAACAAGCAAAGGTATAATAGTATAGCTATTGAATCCCAGAAACGTTTAAAACATGGGAGGCCAGTCGGTTCAAAGGATAAACATCCTCGAAAAAGAAAAGCTCCTGAAAAGGAAATTGACCATAAAGAAAATATAGAAACCTTCCCTCAGGAAGGAGTGAATGAAAAAACCTTCCCTCAGGAAGAAGTAAATGATTCCAATAAAGAATTGTCGATCAATTATGGTCATACACATATATTATGGAACCGAGATGAGATATAAAATAATGATATATTTTCTTACAAGTGAGATTATGAATGGAGATGATACTCCTGAGCCAAAATCAGTAAATGATTGTCAAAATCGACATGACTGGGATAAATGGAAAGATGCTATGCAAGTTGAATTAAATTCTCTTAACAAAAGAAAGGTTTTTGGACCCATTATTCTTACACCTAAGGCAGTAAAGCCTGTAGGGTATAGATGGGTTTTTCTCAAAGACCGGGAATTGATTATGAGGAAACATATTCCCCTGTTATGGATGCAATCACTTTCAGATATTTAATCAGCTTAGCAATTTCTAAAAATTTAGAAATGCGACTTATGGATTTTGTTACAGCTTATTTATATGGATCACTTGATAATGATATCTATATGAAAATCCCAGAAGGGTTTAAAATCCCAGAGGCATTAAATTCAAATCCTAAAGAAATGTATTCAATCAAACTGCAAAGATCTTTATATAGCTTGAAACAATATGAGAGAATGTGGTATAACCGTTTGAATGAATATTTGATAAATAAAGATTATACAAATAATCTTATTTGTCCATGTGTATTTATTAAAAGGACCACATCAGGATATGTGATAATAGTTGTATATGTTGATGATCTAAACATAATTGGGACGCATAAAGAAATTCATGAAACAGTCATTCTTTTAAAGAAAGAATTCGAAATGAAAGACCTTGGAAAAACCAAATTTTGTCTTGGTTTACAGATTGAGCATATGCATAATGGAATACTTGTGCATCAATCAACTTATACTGAAAAACTCTTAAAACGTTTCAATATGGACAAAGCAAATCCTTTGAGCACCCCTGTCACACCCCCAAAATCCACACGCGGAGTATCACCGCCTGGAGGCGTGACTGACCAGGATCAAGCCACCAATCATATAGAACAACGTATAAAGTAAAAGTAATTGCAATTTAATTCCAAACAATCCATATGAAAGGTGTTCCAAAACATAAGTATGTTATCACTGTATAGCGGAAGCGTATAATTAAACCCAACATAATAAAGTATCAAGTGTCATAAAGTCTAAACAAGTATTCAAGATCCTTGCCCACAACGACTACGCCTCCCGTGCAAGCTCCATAAGTACCTAAGGTCCTGCAAGGCATGTAACAGAGGGTCAACAACTAGTTGAGCGGGTTCACAGAAAGTAAATGCGTAATAGTAAGTTCGTATGTGACATGTGGCGCTACTGGGCCGTTAGTACGTTCTATTAGTGGGGGCTTCCCATAATGTATATTTACTAGACTAGTTGTATTCGTAAGTATCCTTCCCAATCCGAGGATAGTAATAAGTATGAGTATATGTATAAGTATCCTTCCCAACCGAGGATAGTACGTATCGAGTACGTAGGTTTAGCGCTGGCGTCCTTCCCAATCCGAGGACGGTAGTACGTAGGTTTAGCACTGGCGTCCTTCCCAATCCGAGGACGGTAGTACGTAGGTTTAGTGCTGGTGTCCTTCCCAATCCGAGGACGGTACGTAGGCTTTGCGTAGAATTTGGCACAGGCATCCTTCCCAATCCGAGGACCGTGGTAAGTAGTCTAGTAGTGATGTGAGTACAAGTAATCAATCAATCCCATTCCCAACCCACCTGGGGAATCCCATGCCTTGGTAAGAGTGTGAACTCACCTTGGTTTGCTCGGTATGCTAAGTATGTGCTCAAAGTAAATCAATCACGTCCTAGAGTATACACGTATACATAATCAGTTTGTGTTCAAGCGGTTCACGTATAAACACGTAGCACGTATTCGCAAACACACAAGTCATGTATATCATTTAACAGCAGTCAGATATTCCAGTTAACACTTAACAGAACTAACTCAAGTTACTGTGCTGGTACATATAGGCGAAACACACATGTTGGCGAAACACAACAGTTGGCGAAACACAGTAGTTGGCGAAACACAGTAGTGACGAAACACATTATTGACGAAACACATTCAGTTTCGTCGTGGCCCTGTTTGGCGAAACAGGATTCTGATTCGTCGATTTGCTCTTGGCGAAACACTTCTGTTTCGTCAAGAGACCTGTTTCGTCGAACAGTCAGTTACGTCGCATAATCAGTCACTTATGAAAACCCTAATCATGCTAACAGCCGTCATCAACATCAGTAATCATACAGGAACATTCATTCACAGAATTCATATCCACATAATCCTAACATCAGCATCATCGTTTTAACGTCTAGCATGAACCCTAGTTTAAACGTATCAACATATCGATTACAACATCACATTATCAAACCCTATCAAGATGCTAACTTGCATTCAGAATCAGAATATAGCAACAATATCCAGAACCAAGCATTCGATTGTATCAAGTTTCGCATATCATTGTATATATCCTACCACATCATACATATTGAAATCTATATCATCATCATCATACTCTTATCACAGCAGTAAGACATATCAATCACATATCCAGACATGAATCGAGATGTAACAGAAACATGAAACCGATTAACAAACACATACTAACCGATTAGAGATGAACAAACACGGATTCAAGAGCTAGGAATGATGGTAAACAATGGTTGTTGCCGTCGCACAAAAGGGAGAGTGTTCTAGGGTTTCCTGATTGCCTAACTTGTGAAACTAAACCCGTTCCACGTAAATATTCACGAAATAACGTTCTGGGCCGTACTGGGCTTTTGGCGAAACTGGGCCGGCGAAACAGTCTGTTTCGTCGAGATGAGTTTGGCGAAACAGCCTTGTTTCGTCGAGAATGGTTATGGCGAAACACACTTGTGTTTCGTCGGGTTCTTTCCTATGTTAGGCAGTTTATGTTTCTCAACAGGTTCCATGTTATACAATCAAACACATATTCATGCAAACACAATGTATTTTATCATATCACAACTAAATAGTCAAAGTCAATCGTGCATTAAATGCGAATAAAGAATGTCGGAAATTCGGGTTGTCACATTTTCCCCAACTTGAAAGAAATTTCGTCCCGAAATTTAGCATGCAGTTACTGAGGAAGCTAGTAGTGTGACGTTGTTTACCTGTATTGTATCGCGGCTCCCTGAGCAGGTTTGCGAAGATTACTGGTTTTCCTGGGGTGTCACATCATCCCCCCGTTGATTTGGAATTTCGTCCCGAAATTCTGTATTGGTAGCTTCAGCCTCAGTAGTAGTTGCATTGTTTCCGAATAACTGGGGATATTTGAGTTCCATTTGATCTTCTCGTTCCCAGGTATACTCTGGGCCGCGGCGGGAGTTCCAACGAACTCGTACAAGAGGGATTCTCGTGTTCTTGAGGACCTTAACATCCCGGTCCGTGATTTCAATAGGTTCCTCGACGAAGTTCAACCGTTCGTCGATAGTGAGTTCCTTCAAGGGAACTACGTGGGTCTCATCTGACGTACATTTCTTCAGATTCGACACGTGAAAGACATTGTGAACTGCACTGAGTTCAGGTGGTAAGTTTAATCTGTAGGCCACTTTACCTATTTTCTCAATAACTTTGAAAGGTCCGACGTATCGTGGATTCAGTTTGCCGCGTTTGCCAAAACGAACCACACCCTTCCAGGGTGAAACTTTAAGTAGCGCTCGATCCCCAACCTGGAATTCGAGTAGTTTCCTGTCTTTATCAGCGTATACTTTCTGACGGTCCCGAGCTGCCGCCATGCGTTGTCGTATTTGAGCAATCTTTTCAGTAGTATCAACTACCATTTCTGGACCTGTGATTTGACTTTCTCCCACCTCTGCCCAACAGAGAGGTGACCGGCACTTACGCCCGTACAGTGCCTCGAATGGTGCAGCTTTAATGCTGGTGTGGTAGCTGTTATTGTATGAAAATTCCACGACTGGCAAATGTTTCTCCCAACCATTGCCAAAATCAATTACGCACGCCCGAAGCATGTCTTCTAAAGTTTGAATAGTGCGCTCAGACTGCCCATCGGTCTGAGGATGATACGCCGTGCTCATGTCTAAACGAGAGCCAAAAGATTTATGCATTGCTTGCCACAGCTCTGAAGTAAAACGTGCGTCACGATCAGAAATGATGGAGGTGGGCACTCCGTGCCTCGAGACCACTTCTTTTAAGTAGATGTCTGCTAATGTAGAGAACTTGTCTGTTTCTTTGATGGCCAAGAAGTGAGCAGACTTTGTGAGTCGATCCACGATCACCCAAATAGTATCATTTCCGCGCTGAGATCTAGGTAGGCCAGTGACAAAATCCATGGAAATTTGCTCCCATTTCCATTGTGGTATCTCAGGTTGTTGGAGTGGTCCTGACGGTTTCTGATATTCTGCCTTGACTCTCGCACAAGTCAAGCATTTGCTAACGTATGTGGCTATGTGGGCCTTCATGCTAGGCCACCAGTATGTAGTCTTAATATCGTAGTACATTTTATCCGAACCAGGGTGTACCGAGTATCGAGACTTGTGAGCTTCATCCATTACCAGCTCGCGTAAGTTGCCGTACAGTGGGACCCAAATGCGTCCTGTTACGTAATAAGCTCCATCTTCCTTCTGTTCTAAGCGTTGCCTTGAGCCGCGTAAGGCTTCTGCCCTGACGTTTTCTGGTTTCAATGCTTCCACCTGAGCATTTCTTATCTGGGAAGGAAGACTAGACTGTATAGTGAGTTGTAGAGCTCGTACGCGCTTAGGCGCGGTATCCTTTCGACTGAGGGCGTCAGCCACAACATTGGCTTTGCCTGGGTGGTACCGGATTGAGCATTCATAGTCGTTTAGCAGTTCGACCCATCGTCGCTGTCGCATATTCAGTTCCTTCTGCTTGAATATATGTTCAAGGCTTCTGTGATCAGTGTAGATTGCACATTTGGTACCGTACAAGTAGTGTCGCCATATCTTAAGTGCAAAAACAACCGCTCCCAGCTCTAAATCATGCGTAGTGTAGTTTCGTTCGTGAATCTTAAGCTGGCGCGAAGCATAAGCAATAACTTTATCCCTTTGCATCAATACACATCCAAGACCTTGGATAGATGCGTCGCAGTAGACTACAAAATCGTCCATGCCTTCAGGAAATGAGAGAATAGGTGCGCTACAGAGTCTATCCTTTAAGTGTTGGAACGATGTATCCTGTGCATTACCCCAACGGTAGACAACACCCTTCTGCGTCAGTAGCGTAAGTGGCTGAGCAATCTTTGAGAAATCTTTGATGAACCTTCTGTAATAACCCGCCAAACCCAAGAATTGGCGTATTTCTGTCGGTGTGCGAGGTGCAGGCCAGTTCTTGATCGAATCCACCTTGGATGGATCTACATGAATCCCATCCTTGTTCACCACGTGGCCTAAGAAGTGGACTTCACGAAGCCAGAAGTCACATTTGGAAAACTTAGCGTATAGCTGTTCTGTTCGTAGAAGTTCCAGTATAAGTCGTAAATGATGCTCGTGCTCCTCCTGACTCTTTGAATAAATCAGGATGTCGTCGATGAAAACAATGACGAACTTGTCGAGATAGGGTTTGCACACCCTGTTCATGAGATCCATAAATACGGCAGGCGCGTTCGTTAGCCCGAATGGCATGACCATAAACTCGTAGTGGCCGTAGCGTGTTCTAAACGCTGTCTTGGAGACGTCCTCATCCCGGACTCTCAGCTGGTGATATCCTGACCTTAAGTCTATTTTGGAGTAGTAACTCGACCCTTGCAGCTGGTCGAATAAATCATCTATGCGCGGAAGAGGATAACGATTCTTGATCGTCACCTTGTTGAGTTCGCGGTAGTCTATACACATCCTGAACGTACCGTCTTTCTTCTTTACGAATAACACTGGGGCTCCCCAAGGCGAAGAGCTAGGACGTATAAAACCCTTTTCCAAGAGTTCTTGTAGCTGCTTTGACAGTTCTTCTAATTCAGTTGGAGCTAGACGATAAGGCGCTCGAGCTATGGGTGCTGCTCCTGGAACGAGCTCGATCTGAAATTCAACTTGACGATGAGGCGGTAACCCAGGTAATTCCTCAGGGAACACTTGAGGAAAGTCACGTACTACAGGAATATCTTCAATCTTTCTTTCTTTCTTCGAGGTATCTGTAACGAGAGCTAAAACAGCTGTGTGGCCCTTTCGTAAACACTTCTGAGCCTTCAAAAAGGAGATGATGCCACTCACGACACCACTCTTGTCGCCTTGAACTTCGAGAGGTTCCAAGCCCGAACGAGGAATACGAATAACCTTTTCTTTGCATAAAATCTCCGCTTGTTGTTGAGATAACCAATCCATACCGATGACGACGTCAAAGCTACCCAAGGTTATAGGAATGAGATCGATGGAGAAAGTCTGACCAGCGAGGATAAGATTACACCCTTTAACTATGTGTGTGGCTTCTAAACTTCTACTGTTAGCTAACTCTACGACATGTTTGGTGTTTAGAAGAGTTGGGGCACGTTTCAACATTTCACTAGCTTTAAAAGACATGTAACTAGTATCCGCACCAGAATCAAATAGTACAGTAACATAAAAGTCGTCAAGAAGAAACTTACCCATAACCACGTTGGGATCATTCCTGGCATCACCCTGACCGATCACAAACATACGGCCCCTAGCACCATTGTTGTTATTGTCCCCACCGTTGTTGTTGTTCCCATTGCCCTGGTTGTTGTTGTTGTTCTGGTTTCGGTTTAGCTGAGGGCAGTGTCTTTTGAAGTGACCTTCGGCGCCACACTGAAAACATCCCTTATTGCGCTGTTGTTGATTCTGCTGTGCTTGCTGCTGCTGCTGATTTTGATTTGCAGGTTGTGGGCTCCTACAATCCTTGGCCTCATGGCCCGTCCTGAAACACCTTTGACAACGACCCCTGTTACACTGGCCATTGTGGTGCTTGTTGCAGATGTTGCACTTTGGGAGGTTCCCTCGATAACCACCCTGCTTGTGACTGCCCGAAGAGTGTTGACTAGGGCTCTGGTAGGTGTCAGTCTTTCGTTGCTGAACTTGGGGCTGAACTGAAGCTGATCCCTTGCTGGAATCCCCCTCCCATTTTCGCTTGCTGTCACTGGGAGTAGCAGGAGTAACCGAAGTAGTAGCTGTAGGGGTAGCGTTGATGCGTTTGGGCAACCGGTTCTGCTCCACCGCTTGATCAGTGAGACGGTGAGCCAACTGAACAACCTGCTGGTAAGTGGCATGATTTGCTGAGGTCACATGACTCTGGATCTCTGGCACCAGACCCTTATGATAAAGTTCAATACGCTTGTCCACCAGAGTAGGACACAGTAATGCAAGCTCATTCGATCTCTTGGTATACGCTTCGATCTCAGACCCCGTCATCTTGAGGTTGAAAAACTCGACCTCCAGCTTATGAATATCATCTCTACTGCACTATTCTTCCTTGATCATCTCTTTGAAATTGTTCCATGGAGTGGCGTTAGCAGCAACCAACCCCAGTATTTGGACCTGTGCTTTCCACCATGTGAGGGCTAAACCCTCGAGGGTTCCGGTAGCATATTTCACCCTGCGTGCCTCAGGGCATTCACACATCTCAAACACAGACTCTATCTTTTCAAACCAGTGCAGGAGACCTACGGCTCCTTCAGTGCCGCTGAAAGTGGATGGACGACAGTCCATGAAAGTCTTGAAAGTGCAAACAGGTGCTTGACCTGTTGTGTAAAAGAATTAGGACAAGTTTAAACACAAGAGTTGGTTTAGGAATTGTAGGATCTAAGGATCCCAGTGCGAGTTGTAACTGCAGGGTATACCTCCTGCTTGTGCGGCTGCAACTGCCGCAGTAACTCGTTCGTTAATGAGGGCCGTCAACTGGTCCTGGGTCATGTTGATACGTGCAGACATGATCTTCATAGTAAAGATAACGTAAGTGAGATAGGTTCGCGAATAGTGCGATGACAGAAGAGTGTAAGCACACAAGTGTTCTCATGCAATAACAAATAGTGAGCAATGTAATCTAAGCATACCACGAGCAAAGTTCTATGTAATTCTAATATGTAGGCAATAAACATAAACCTTATTACCTAGAATGTCGAGTCTTGCACGTGGAGCGAAGCGTCGTTGTGGATCGTTGAGAGCACTGTTCTGGTTATAGTCTGGTTTTAATAAAAACGTTTTCCACATATTAAAACCGAGTTCTCTATAACCAATGGCTCTGATACCAATCTGTCACACCCCCAAAATCCACACGCGGAGTATCACCGCCTGGAGGCGTGACTGACCAGGATCAAGCCACCAATCATATAGAACAACGTATAAAGTAAAAGTAATTGCAATTTAATTCCAAACAATCCATATGAAAGGTGTTCCAAAACATAAGTATGTTATCACTGTATAGCGGAAGCGTATAATTAAACCCAACATAATAAAGTATCAAGTGTCATAAAGTCTAAACAAGTATTCAAGATCCTTGCCCACAACGACTACGCCTCCCGTGCAAGCTCCATAAGTACCTAAGGTCCTGCAAGGCATGTAACAGAGGGTCAACAACTAGTTGAGCGAGTTCACAGAAAGTAAATGCGTAATAGTAAGTTCGTATGTGACATGTGGCGCTACTGGGCCGTTAGTACGTTCTATTAGTGGGGGCTTCCCATAATGTATATTTACTAGACTAGTTGTATTCGTAAGTATCCTTCCCAATCCGAGGATAGTAATAAGTATGAGTATATGTATAAGTATCCTTCCCAACCGAGGATAGTACGTATCGAGTACGTAGGTTTAGCGCTGGCGTCCTTCCCAATCCGAGGACGGTAGTACGTAGGTTTAGCACTGGCGTCCTTCCCAATCCGAGGACGGTAGTACGTAGGTTTTACGTAGGTTTAGTGCTGGTGTCCTTCCCAATCCGAGGACGGTACGTAGGCTTTGCGTAGAATTTGGCACAGGCATCCTTCCCAATCCGAGGACCGTGGTAAGTAGTCTAGTAGTGATGTGAGTACAAGTAATCAATCAATCCCATTCCCAACCCACCTGGGGAATCCCATGCCTTGGTAAGAGTGTGAACTCACCTTGGTTTGCTCGGTATGCTAAGTATGTGCTCAAAGTAAATCAATCACGTCCTAGAGTATACACGTATACATAATCAGTTTGTGTTCAAGCGGTTCACGTATAAACACGTAGCACGTATTCGCAAACACACAAGTCATGTATATCATTTAACAGCAGTCAGATATTCCAGTTAACACTTAACAGAACTAACTCAAGTTACTGTGCTGGTACATATAGGCGAAACACACATGTTGGCGAAACACGACAGTTGGCGAAACACAGTAGTTGGCGAAACACAGTAGTGACGAAACACATTATTGACGAAACACATTCAGTTTCGTCGTGGCCCTGTTTGGCGAAACAGGATTCTGATTCGTCGATTTGCTCTTGGCGAAACACTTCTGTTTCGTCAAGAGACCTGTTTCGTCGAACAGTCAGTTACGTCGCATAATCAGTCACGTATGAAAACCCTAATCATGCTAACAGCCGTCATCAACATCAGTAATCATACAGGAACATTCATTCACAGAATTCATATCCACATAATCCTAACATCAGCATCATCGTTTTAACGTCTAGCATGAACCCTAGTTTAAACGTATCAACATATCGATTACAACATCACATTATCAAACCCTATCAAGATGCTAACTTGCATTCAGAATCAGAATATAGCAACAATATCCAGAACCAAGCATTCGATTGTATCAAGTTTCGCATATCATTGTATATATCCTACCACATCATACATATTGAAATCTATATCATCATCATCATACTCTTATCACAGCAGTAAGACATATCAATCACATATCCAGACATGAATCGAGATGTAACAGAAACATGAAACCGATTAACAAACACATACTAACCGATTAGAGATGAACAAACACGGATTCAAGAGCTAGGAATGATGGTAAACAATGGTTGTTGCCGTCGCACAAAAGGGAGAGTGTTCTAGGGTTTCCTGATTGCCTAACTTGTGAAACTAAACCCGTTCCACGTAAATATTCACGAAATAACGTTCTGGGCCGTACTGGGCTTTTGACGAAACTGGGCCGGCGAAACAGTCTGTTTCGTCGAGATGAGTTTGGCGAAACAGCCTTGTTTCGTCGAGAATGGTTTTGGCGAAACACACTTGTGTTTCGTCGGGTTCTTTCCTATGTTAGGCAGTTTATGTTTCTCAACAGGTTCCATGTTATACAATCAAACACATATTCATGCAAACACAATGTATTTTATCATATCACAACTAAATAGTCAAAGTCAATCGTGCATTAAATGCGAATAAAGAATGTCGGAAATTCGGGTTGTCACAACCCCGATGGTTGTTAGATCACTCAATATTGATAATGATCCATTTCGCCCTTGCGTAGATAGTGAAGAGGTTCTTGGTCCAGAGATACCATACCTCAGTGCTATTGGAGCACTTATGTATCTTGCTAACTGTACGAGGCCTGACATTTCATTTGCTGTTAATTTGTTAGCAAGATTTAGTACAGCTCCCACTAAAAGGCACTGGAATGGGATTAAACATATTTTTTGATATCTTCAAGGTACTATTGATTTAGGCTTATTTTATCCTAATGATTCAAAAGAATGGTTAGTTGGTTATGCAGATGCAGGTTATTTATCTGATCCTCATAAAACAAAATCTCAAACTGGATACGTATTTAAGAATGGAGGAACTGCAATTCCATGGCGTTCTCAGAAACAAACACTTGTTGCAACATCCTCAAATCATGCTGAAGTAATTGCACTACATGAAGCTTCAAGAGAATGTGTATGGCTAAGATCTTTGACACAACACATAATAACATCTTGTAGACTAGAGAAAGATGTAAATCCAACTCCAATCTACGAAGACAATGCAGCTTGTGTCTCACAGATGAAAGAATGGTATATCAAAAGTGACAGAACAAAACATATACCTCCAAGATTCTTTGAATATACTCGGGACCTTATTAAAAACAAACATGTTGAGATGAGATATGTCCAATCCAACAACAACTCAGCTGATCTTTTCACAAAAGCACTCCCTACAACAACTTTCAGGAAACACCTTCATGACATTGGCATGCGTCATGTACATAGAATGTAACACGTTACAAATTGCAACTTGAGGGGGAGCTACAAACTGCACTTTTTTTCCCTTAGCTAAGGTTTTTTCCCACTGGGTTTTCTTTAGCAAGATTTTTAATGAGGCAATATTTCAAAGCAAAACTCCAAAGATGAAAAGTATCATCCAACAATGAACGTATAAATTATTGATCAAGTGAATGATAGTTATATGTCTGAGGGGGAGTGTTATAAATAATTGCTGGCAGACAAAAACAAGTTCCATTCACATGTGAATAGTTATTATATTTTGTATATATATGTACATTAGCTCAATGAAAGATAGACATCGAAAATATATTCAACCACTATCATCTCTATTTTTTTATATCTCTCCTCTTTACAATCCAAATCATATCTCATAAAGAAAGTTCTATAACACTCGATAATTAAACTTTTTTTTTATGATCGGCACAATTACTCAAACTAATATTAAAAAATCAAATAATAACTCGACAGATAAAACGTTGCTTTCCTGCTTTATTAATTACAAAAGTACAAAAGCATAGTCCTTTGCAGGTAATTATGCAATATGTAAAGACTAAAACACACCATTAGATATTTGTAACGGTACAAGGGGCACTCACCTAATAGGTGAGTCCCCTCTCTTACACACCACCAATCAGATAGTGCCACGTCAACTCCCCTCTTAAACTCCCCTAACACCACATTTTGATGGCGGCACTCCCCTAATAGGTGACTTGGGTTTTTTTTATTTTTTTATTTTTATTTTTATTTATGCATGTTTATAAATTAAAAAAATATTAATAAAAATAAAAATTAAATAAAAGACATTTCATTAAATTAAAAAAAAAACAACCTAGAAAAATAAAAATTACATTCAAACTAGAAAATTAAAATTACATTCAAACTAAAAAATAAAAATTACATTAAAACTAGAAAATAATAATTTTAGAAATCGATTGGCCACCCGTACTTCTTAGCGATGTCGCGTTTTCGGGCGAGGATGAACGGCAACATACTTGGCGGAGCATCGTCGTGCGGCTTGATGAATATTTCCATATCTCGATCGTAATTGTATATTTTCATCGTCTCGCGTTGTTCCGCTATGAGCTCGAGAGCCTGCGCCTCTCTTTTCCTCCTCAATTCAACCGCCTCCAATTCAATCGCGTTTTTCTTTTCTTTCATGGCGGTGTATTCTTTGAATTGTGCCGCCAACTCGGCCGAGCTTCCCTCGGACGATGTCGCTTGACGCTTGTCTCTCCGTTGTGCTCTTTGTGGCGAGGGGTCTTCGTTCATATCGGGTATGGAAGGGTCCACCTCAACGGGCTTTCTTTTATGTCCCGAACCTTCCCCTTCCTCACCCAACAATGGGACTTGGGCCCATTTGTCGTGTTTTCGAAGGACCTCCCACGCCTCCATATGTTGAAAACCCCCCGGATATCTCTCTTTAAATTCTGTTAAAGCGACTTTCATCACGTCGAGATCCTTGACTCCGCTTCCTCGTGTGCGATCCTACATGTTAAAAAAATATAAACTTAGTAAAGAAAAAAAAATATACATGTTAAAAAAATATAAAGTTAGTAAAGAAAAATAAAAAATATACAATGTTAAAAAATATAATTTTTACCGCTGGTTGGTATAGGCCGTTGAAAAAGTTTATTTTCGTTTGCATCGGGCCCCATTTAGACCGTACTTGATGCACGGTCCGGTTACTTCCGCCGATGGTGGCGTTAAAATGATTTAAAATATTACGCCAAAAACTATCGCGATTTTGTTGATTGCCCTTCTTTTTGTTGATAGAGCAATGTACATACGCCTTCGCCAACGCCTCTTCTTGGTCCTTTGTCCATTTTTCGCTCGTCATTTTTCCCTTTTTATCCCGAGCGTCATCTTCTTCGTTGCCCGCGTCTTCATCCGCATTATATTCATCGTCCTCGTCGCCCAAATTTTGAGTTTCGGGCACTACCTCATCGTCCTCGTCGTCCCAAACAGGCAGAGGACGTTCAACATTTTCTTGGACCGATGGAATTTGTGGGGAACGAAAACCATATGGGTCGAAGGCGGGGGATAGAGGAGGAGCATCCATTGATAACAAATTTTGAAAACCGTAGCCGAAATTGGGTTGAAGGTTGGTTGCTTGGGTGTTGTAAAAGGAGGGGTGTGAAGGTTGTTGGAAAAAAAACGGGGGTTGTGGAGTATATCCGAAAGGGGGTTGTGATTGTGCACTTGCACCGCTCGAACCACCACGAGACGGTTGCTTGCCTCGTCCCTTAGTTTTTTTCTTGGCTTCGCGGGGTTGGTTCTCCATTACTCGGTTTGAGAAGTGGGTGTGTTTGAGAATATAAAAATTTTTTGAAGTGGGTGTGGTTTGAGAGTATAAAAAAATGAAATTTGTATAAAAAATGGGGTTTGATGAGAGTGTGGTTTGATGAGAGTGTGAAGGTTTGGTTATTTATATTTGTAAAAAAATTGAATTTTTTTTTTTTTTGGTTTATGACCGTTCAAACATGACCGTTACTCGATTAGCGTGCAAAATTCAATCGGTGGACATGGGCCGAAAACACACCCCGAATCGGGTCCCCGCACCGACGGCGGCGGTTTTCCCGATCGGGGACTATGGTCACCGAAGGGGTCCCCGAAGGGTGCCCCGGATACCCTAAGAAAAATTACGATGATTTATGAATCCAAATTCAAAAGTACAGAGGATTTAAAATCAAAAGCATAGAACTTTATAGGTTAATTATGCAATATGTAAATATAATATGTAGGATTGTTCCTGGGAATTCAGTTAATGTGCCCGTTAACGCCTAAATATTAAAAAAATCAAATTAATACAAATTAAAAAATCAAATAATACAAATTAAACTTTTTTTATGATCGGCACAATTACTCAAACTAATATTAAAAAATCAAATAATAACTCGATAGATAAAACGTTGCTTTCCTGCTTTATTAATCACAAAAGTACAAAAACATAGTCCTTCACAGATAATTATGCAATATGTAAAGACTAAAACACACCATTAGATACTTTCCTGCTTTATTAATCGAGTAAAATGCATGGATAGTCATTGGCGCAACTTTGAAGGGGTCGGGAGGGGCGCCCGACCCCTCGAACTTTTCGCTCAATAGTGTTATTTATGTAGTTTTCGTATATAAATTTTTTGGTATATACGTTTTCGACCCCCGCCCGTCAAAAACGTCAAGCTTCGCCACTGTGGTTAGTCCCTGTGGCTTGGTAAAATTTCACCCTTAGTCTCTAACTTTTGGAAATTACACCGGTGCTCCTTGTGGTTTGACAGTTTGTTACTCAGATAGTCCCTGGAGTGGATGGATGTTAGTTTTCTCAGTTAAGTTAAGTTAAGTGGACATGAAATGACAAATTTACCCTAAATGATAAAAAAACAAAAAAAAGAATACAAACTGATTAAGGGCCACTCTTTTTATATTATTTTATTTGTAGAACCCCACGACCACACTTCATCTTCAACCTCTATCCACCATCACCCTCCACAATCACCACCACAATCAATCTCCACAACCACCATAACGTCTAATTTAAAGTAGATGATGTCGTACACATATCTAGGGTTTGTGAAATCTGAATCGGATTACATCAAACACATCTATTGATTGTGAACTTTAGTTCGAATTTGTGCTATATAATGGTGACGCCATTGACCGGATTGCAGCACCGGGAAGTAGGTGATGGTGGTGGTGGTGGTGTGGCGGTGATGGCGGCCTCCGGGAGTAATCGGTGGTGTGGAGCTTCGAGTAGTGACAAATCAACCGGATATTCTTTCTTGATCAAAATTAGGGAAGCCTTTTGTTCTTCAACAAGGTTATCGCTTAAATCATTCAACACAAGCAATTCTTGATCATCAGAGTAACCATTTAGCACAAGTTCTAACAACTTCCTCCTTGAATTGAACGAAGAACCAAACGCAAACGGGATTAGATCAACGGGCCGATTCCCATGAACATCTAAACAATTTGTATCGGCAGAACCGTCAATTAAAAGCTTAACTACCTCAACACATGAAGTAGAACCACCAGCAACTGTTAGGTGCATCGCAGTTTCCCGTGTGTGCTTTTGTGATTGGTTGAGATCAAGAGGTGACGGTGGTACGTTCCAGTGGTTCTCCGTTGATCTTATTTGCAGTCATAGGTGGGTGGGAGGCGGCCATAAGCGGAGGTGACATTGGGGGAAGGTTGTGGTGCTGGTAGGGTGCAGTGGAGAGGGGAAGAGGGTGAGCGTGAGGGTGAGGGTGGGGTGGGGTGTTTTAATTTTTAATATATTGTTTTTTAATGACAAGGGCAATTTTGTCATTTCACATAGACTTAACTAAGAAAATTTTACAAAACCACAAGGACTATCCATGCATTTTACTCTATTAATCACAAAGGTAAAAAATCATCCATACTTTTAGTAGTAGTGGCGGCGGCGGCGGCGGTGGTAGTTTAGTCAATTTTTACGTCATTTTTAACACAAAAGTCACTTCATAGGAGTTTTAACTTTTACCAGCTCGCACATTTTCATATCCTTCCTTTACTTCTGCATATTTTCTAAAAGCTCGGTGTTTCTATTGACGGAAAAAACTCTGAAGATACTAATTTTCCTCTCCTCTCCCCACTTTAAAAACTTTAGTACAGGCGATTTAGAGGGTCAAACTTCAATAAAAAAAATTATAACATATATACATGCATCAGATATTTTTAAATGTGCCTCTCGAAATTACGGACCCTGGCTGGTGGTTCTCCCCGTACACCCTCAGGAGTCAAGGCTGCCATGACCATGATAGTATGTGTGTCCTTCGAAATCACGGACCCTGGCCGGTGGTCCTCCCCGCACACCCTCACGGCCGCCATGACCATGATAGTATGTGTTAAAACTGAAAATATGATTTTGTTTTCTAATGCCTATTTGTTAAATATGAAATAAATAAATATAATACGTGTCAACTGAAAATATGGTTTTGTTTTCTAATGCCTAGTAGTAGATATATGTGAAATAAATAGATACCTTCCTACAAGTACTTTCTTCCGATCATAATCTTGGATTAATTCTCTTGAACACCGGTAACTATGTGGTCCTCATTCTTCTTAAAAGTCCTATATCTTGCTATTCTTGTACAAATGAATGTTGCTGGATCTGGTTCGAATCTTCGTACAGATCAGGTTGCATTACTGCAAATCAAATCCAGGATCACCGACGACCCTCATGGTGTTTTCAGATCGTGGAATGATTCTCTTCCTTTTTGCATGTGGCCAGGAGTGACATGCGGTCGTCGGCACCAAAGAGTCACAAGCTTGAATCTAACAGGCAAAGGTTTAGCAGGTTCTTTATCTCCTTTTCTTGGAAACCTTAGCTTCCTCAAGTCCATCATCTTAAGAGACAACCAGTTTTATGGAAGTATCCCACCTGAAATAAGCCGCTTATCACGATTACAAAAGCTTTCACTCCGGAATAACTTTTTCACCGGAAAAATCCCAGCTAACATATCAAGTAGCTCAAAACTAAGGTTTATTAACTTATTTTCAAATAACCTCACAGGTGGGATTCCTCCATCCATTGGCAATCTCACATATCTTGAAATCCTCTATCTCGGTAAAAACCCGTTAGGTGGGAGGATTCCCGATTCCTTCAATCAGTTGGAAAAATTGAAAGAAATAGGCCTTGGAGAAAATGGCCTCGTTGGAGAGTTTCCATTGTTTTTATTTAACCTTTCCATGTTAGAACTTTTAAATGTCCCATTAAACCAACTTCATGGCAATCTACCCACAAACTTATGTTTGAGCCAACCTTATCTCAGCATGCTAGCAATAGGTTCTAATCACTTCAGTGGATTCCTTCCACCCTCCATATCAAACTGTTCCGAGATGAAATCTTTTGATGTTTCTACAAATGATTTTAACGGGAGAGTAAAGATTGATTTTGGAAATCTGCAAAAACTTAAGTTGTTGGTTCTTGGTCCCAATAATTTTGAAAGTAACGTTGTTGACTGCAAGTATCTCTTTGATTCTTTGTCCAACTGTAGCAACTTAGAGATGTTGGAACTTATAGAAAGCCAAATAATAGGGGTGTTACCAAATTCGCTTGGGAACTTCTCATCCAAACTAAACTATATAGGGCTTTTTGGAAATTATGTCTCAGGCAGTCTCCCTTCATCTATAGGCAATTTGTTTCGCCTGGCTGTAATTAATCTTGAACTAAACAAATTCACAGGCATGATTCCTGAAAGCATAGGAAAGCTACGAAACATCGAAAGACTATTTCTTGACTTCAATGCTTTCTCAGGTATTATTCCACCATCTATAGGAAACCTGTCGTTTCTAACCGAGCTATACTTGGGTGGAAACAAGTTAGAAGGCACTATACCATCGACTTTAAGCAGTTGCAAAAAGTTGTTAACACTGGACCTTCATAGAAATAACCTCAGAGGAAGTGTACCCAAAGAAATATTCCAACTGGCTTCACTTTCAATTAGGCTAGATCTGAGTAAAAACAATCTATCTGGAATGATTTCCCAAGAGATTGGCAACTTGAAGATCTTAGGAATTCTTGATTTGTCTGAGAATCAGTTCTCAGGTGAACTTCCAAGTAGCTTTAGAAGCTGCGTCAGCCTTCAAACACTAGATCTTTCTGGAAATTTCTTCCATGGATTGATGCCAGAGGCATTGAGTGCTCTGAAAGGCCTCGAATATGTTAACTTGTCCCAAAATAACTTTTCTGGGTCTATCCCAACGGATTTGCAAAAAATGGATTTAAAGTATCTTGATCTTTCATATAATAACTTTGAGGGAGAGGTGCCTGTTAAAGGTGTTTTTGCCAACACAAGTATGATATCACTTATTGGGAACCGTAGACTTTGTGGTGGTGCATCTGAGCTTCACCTACCCAAATGCACAATTAGCGCCTCCAAAAGAAGTAATATAAAGCTTTCTGTTCATGTTGTTGTAGCGATCTCACTATCTTCCACTATTGTAGGTTTAGCTCTGTTGTCATTTCTCTTGTTTTACTGCTGTAAAAGAAGGAATACAAATAAACAATTAGTTACAATACCGACAAATTCTTTTGAGAATATTTCATACGGAAGACTATTCAAGGCAACTGCAGGGTTCTCTCCAGAAAATCTGATTGGTACAGGCAGCTTTGCTTCAGTCTATAAAGGAGTTCTTGATGAAAGTGGCTTCACTGTGGCAATCAAAGTACTGAACCTTGATCTCCGAGGAGGTTTTAGGAGTTTTATGGCCGAGTGTGATGCCTTGAGAAATATTCGCCATCGCAACCTGGTGAAGATCATAACCTCTTGTTCAAGTATCGATTTCCAAGGCAATGATTTCAAAGCTTTAGTTTTTGAGTTCATGCCTAATGGGAGTTTAGAGAGTTGGCTGCATTCAACACACCAAGTGTTAGATCTTGCTCAAAGAATCAACATTCTCAAGGATGTGGCTTGCGCTCTCGATTATCTACATTGTCATTGTGGAAACGTAGTTGTTCACTGTGATTTGAAGCCAAGCAACATTTTATTGGACATTGACATGGTCGCTCATGTTGGAGATTTTGGGATTGCGAAAATTCTTTCCCTTGAAGGAGTTCCAAATGCAAAGAACAATAGCTTAAGTGTTTTCAGAGGAACCATTGGGTATGCACCTCCAGGTAAGCTAATGATCACTAGTCCATTTGACTGTTTTCTTTTAATCTACATGATGCTACACAATTAACTCTATATACGTTGCAGAATATGGACTTGGAAGTGAAGTCTCAACCAGCGGGGACATATATAGCTATGGGATCTTGTTGCTGGAGATGATGACAGGGAAGAAACCTGTTGATCCGATCTTTGAAGATGGTCTTACTTTGCGTTTGTATGCTTGGAATGCCTTGGCTGATGGTTTTGTGCTTCAGATTCTGGATCCACTGCTTCTAAATAAAGATGTTGATGAAAAGAGTTTGATTTCTCTAGTGAAAATCGGAGTCCAATGCACTTCAGAGTCTCCACAAGATCGAATGGATATTGGGACTGTTGTTCACGAGCTCTTCTCAATAACATTTGCAACTCAATCTTGAATTGTGTAAGATCAAATTCTGCAACACCAAAAGCTAGTATGTGATTGTGTTATGATGTTGGTTTTTATCGTATATTAAGTTAGTGTTTGAATCTGAATGAACTTGGTTTCTTATGTCTATGATCCACTGGTACAACTGTGGATGTGATTGTGTTATAATGTCCGTAAGATGTAATAATCGGATATTGGTGCCTCCCTTTGGCTTCTTGGTGCCTCCAAATGGTATACTTGCGAATCTTCACTAGCGTTGATTATGTATTTGCCATTCGGGAGTATGAGAAGTAACAAGGGGTATGTTTAGCCCACCTCTTTTGAAAAGGGTTAAACGTTCCATTTTGGTAGGTAAATATTTCTTAAAGTATGGGTTAAATGCACTTTTTTTTTTACTTTTTACACCTCCTTTCTAAAATTAAATAGTTGTTAAATTATCAAAATCTACCCGTATAAAATTCTTATTCTTAATTTCTATACATAAATAATTTATACGCATTCAATCCGTACCAAATTCACTACAAGAAAAAACACTTGTGGGGACAAAACCTATAGAGAGGACAAAAGTTGTCCCTATAGAACTACTTATCGGAACGACATGTCGTCCCTATAGGGTTTACATGCATTTCTAACTAGGTTATCATATAGGGACGACATGTTGTCCCGATAGGCTGAAAATAATTATCTTTTTATTTTTCTTAATTTCATTAAAATAAATTAGAAATCCTAAAAACCTCTTCAATTTGTAGAAACGACTTTTCATCCCTACAGTGTTAGATACTTTTCTTTGTTATTTTCATTGTGGTAATGTTAAAAATATAAGAAATTAAAAAAAATTAAAAAAAAAGAGTTCAACCTATAGGTCTATAGGGACGACTTTTCATCCCTACATATTGTATCTACAAATTTTGAAAAGTAAAAGAACTTTCATTTAGGCGGTAACATTTCCCACCACACAACCAAAAGTTTCCCACCACTTTATCAACACTATAGGGAGGATATGTCCTCCTTATAAGTCAAATTTAGAGTTAATAGCTAAAATGGTCCCTGAGGTTTGCTTACTTTTGCCGTTTTAGTCTAAAATCCAAAATTTTTAAATCTGGGTCACTGAGGTTTGCATTTTGTTGTCATTTTAGTCCAAATTTCAAAAACCCCCTTTTTGACTGTTGCAACCAGCCTATTTTGTCCTTTTGCGCAGGGGTATTTTGGTCATTTTTATAAGTTATTATAACAAACCCAGATCATCTCTCTCAAAGCAGATCAAGAACCCATATCAACTCTCTCTCTCTTCTCTCTCTCTATAGCACCACCACCGCCACCTCCTCCCCCTTCTCACCACCGCCACCGCCACCATCAACACCCACCCCACAAATACCACCTCTTCAGAGCACAACCACCCTCGTTCTTCCCCCCCCTCTAAAACCCTAGCTTTTACCCTCTCTTTCTCTCTCTAAACCTCGTCGGAGGCGATGATGATACAACAACTCTCTGCACCTCCCCTCTCTCTCTAAACACACCTGACTCTCTCTCTCTCTTCTCTCTCTCTATAGCTTTTACCCTCTCTTTCTTTCTCTAAACCTCGCCGGAGGCGATGATGATACAACAACAACGATCAGAGGGTTTTGACTTGATATGAGGTATAACAGCAACGATCAGAGGCGATGATTATTTTTTCGTTGTCTGAGTGAATCAGTGGCGGCAGAGAGGAGAGAGGGAGAGAGAGAGGGGTTAATTAGTGTTGTTGATTAGTCATAGTTGCAGGTGTTGATGTTCAGTTGTTTGAGAAGATGATGATGATTCAGTTGTTTGATGATCTACTTTGAGAGAGATGATCTGGGTTCTTGATCTGGGTTTATTATAATAACTCATAAAAATGACCAAAATACCTCTGCACAAAAGGACAAAATAGGCTGGTTGCAACAGTCAAAAAATGGGGTTTTTGAAATTTGGACTAAAATGGCAACAAAATGCCAACCTCAGGGACCCAAATTTAAAATTTTTAGATTTTGGACTAAAGTGACAAAAGTGAGCAAACCTCAGGGACCATTTTGGCTATTAACTCTCAAATCTATGTATTCCTTTTTTGTTTTATCTTTGTTTGAGAATGTTATTGTAATTATTAGAGAAAAACTTTATTATTATTATTATTATTAT
The DNA here is from genome assembly GCA_030545235.1 of Helianthus tuberosus. Classification (NCBI taxonomy): domain Eukaryota; kingdom Viridiplantae; phylum Streptophyta; class Magnoliopsida; order Asterales; family Asteraceae; genus Helianthus; species Helianthus tuberosus. The sequence goes on along the minus strand of CM060414.1, from coordinate 172,176,899 downwards.
TATTATATATATATATCATTTATTATTAATATATATAATTTTATAAATAATATAATAACTTTTATTATTTTTATTTGATAACAAAAAAATAATAGTTATTATTTTATCATTATTATTAATAATAGTAAGAACATGATTTCACTTGTACATGTATATGTATATTTCTATATGTATATGTGTATAATTATCGTATAATATAATATCGCATAGTGTCGTTTCGCATCGTGTCTTGTCGTGTCATATAATATCGTGTAGTATACTATTGTATACTATAATGGTAGAGTATAGTATAGCATCGTGTCGTGTCGTGTCGTATACAGTGTCATAAAGTGTCGTATCTTATATATCACATAGTATCGTATAGCCTTATATTAGGCCCTAGTATAGTGTATCATTGTGTTGTATAGTGTCATATCGTATCGTATCGAATAACCCTATACTAGGCCCTATAGTATCATATAGTATAGTATCGTCTAACACTGTGTCTTATAGTGTCATGCTGGTATCCCCTCATACAATGATAGAGGGGCGAAGTCCTTATCGGGCGGGGAGGATGAAAATCTCCTTAGGCAATTTTGCTTGGAACGATGGGATAGAAAAAGTAGCCACGTTGGGGCACTTGGCCAATGTCTTAAAGGTATTCCTCGTATGCTCAATATGAAATTTCTTCCTAACTAGAAGGAGCACCCTCCGCGTTGCGGCCGGGTACACATTTTGATAACGAAGCACCTTATCCTATTCAGTCTAATGCTTAACCAAAACGGATTACAATCTGAATTCAAATAAAGAATAGATAACTAATTCTAGCAGACCCGATAAATTGATGATTTATAAGGAAGTGAGCTATACACAGGATATTGATACGATAAAAGCGGACACGACATATATTATTGCAACTGTTAGCACATAACAAATCATACACAAACAACGCATGTGACGACAATATATCTTAATAATTATGTTAAAGCTATCGAAATATAGGTTGTGTGGCAACCACTATCCCACCATCATCTGCTTCAAGGTGTTTTCGACTTGGGTGCCGATGGAAGCAACTGCAAAACCCAAATCAAATGTCATTGTAACTAATCCATAACTTGCAATAGATAATCGTTGACGTTCTTAATATATGAACGGGGTTATGACTTATGAGTGTACCTGATAACATGATATGAGAGAGGTGGTGAATCCGAAGGCCCCAGTAAGGGGTGGAGTGATCTTTTTAGGTGCCAGTTGAAGCAGCCCAACAGCAACCACTACATCCATCGCTGCTTTGATCAAGGCCAATGTCCTCTCGTTTGATGTTGCAAGTTTAGCATGATATTTTTCATTCTGCAAGCAAAGGAGGTAAGTAACCAAATTATTATTTTGAAACAAAGTGAAAACCTATTTAAAAAAGGTTGATGATCTATACAAACCTTGTGTTTATCGACACCCTTGAGTTCCTTACTCAATTTCTTCATTGATTTGAAAGCCTCCCAAGCTCTCCTGACTGAATAAAACAAATAACGCGATTAATCATAAGAAAACATGTAAATGTTGAACACACGAGTCATAAGCTATGTACCTCAAGTAAAGTAGAACAGATTGAAGAACCCATCCAACAGTAGGTGGTGAAGTTGTCCTGGTTTTACACGTAGCCAGCACCACACCACCTTCACAATCACCCAACACACAGATGGTACAAGCTTTTATCAAAAATCATGGTTAGCTGTTATATCACACCAACTCAAGAACCCCCATCAGTTTCTTACATTCATAATAAAACTAAAAATAAATAAAAAAACACTAAAAACACTATGTAAGAACCCTAATTCTTCAAATGTGAACTCTATAATACTTCAAAATTAATATAGAATCACCATCAACAGATCAAACCTCCACAAAAACAAACCCAAAAAATGCATGAAGATCATCTTATATATGTAAACCATAACAACCACAAAATCAAACCTTAGCCTCTACAAATGTAATATAAGCATCAAATTAACAAATCTCATACCTAGGTGAACGCTGGAGGTGCTCCGGTGAACAGCAGGGAACTCCGGTGGTGTATATGTAAGTAATTGTGTGGGTGTATGTTTGTGAGTACGTGTTACTATATGCGTATGTAGTATGTGTTAGTGTGTGTATGTGTTAGTGTGTGTATGTGTTAGTATATGTGTATGTATGTGTTATTGTGTTATTGTGTGTATGTGTTAGTATATGTGTATGTATGTGTTATTGTGTGTATCTAATCCTATTATTCTAACAACTGGCACTGCACTGTCACACCCTCAAAAATATCCACAAACGGAGTATCACCGCGAGGCGTGTGACTGACCAGGATCATACCACTAATCATACTAAACGATAAGTAAAATAAATTAAAACCATCAGAACCCAAACGTTTAGTGTTTATGAAAACGAAAACCCCAAAACCAAGTTTAAATGTTAGCGGAAGCATAAAGTTTAAAACCAATTAAGCAATTTAAAAATCATAAAGTTTAATTGTAGGAATCCAACGGTTGATTCCTAGCCACAACGTCCACTCCTCGTGCAAGCTCCAGCTATGTACCTAACGACCTGCAAGGCATGTAACAACGAAACAACAACAATGTTGAGCGAGTTCACAGTTGGTTGTCCATTTTAATGTTGTTCCAAAAACCATAAGTTATTTCGAAAACCATGAGTTAACCAGTTCCTTATTTCCCAAACCCTATACAGTGGGGGCTACCCCTTGTTGTAAACCACTAGACCCGTTATCATATCGACTACTGACTTTAGTCATGTTTATGTGCCCTACGTCAATGTCTATCATCATTGACTAAATGCCCAAGTACATTAGTCCACTCCTGTGACAACCCTCAAAATTTCATGTATCCGTAAGATTTGTTTATGTTAATTAAAGTGCTTGATGACTGTGCTGAATTACTTAACTGCTTTCTGATTACAGAGTCATACTTACATGTGCTTGTTAACATACTAGTCTTGTGCAGAAAAGTTACTAAATAGTCTTGTATGCTTTCCTGAGTGTTGGGAATTAAAAATGTTACAAAAAGATATATATAGGACACTATATGGAATAACTTAGCACTTTAACGAAACGGTATCTAACCGAACAACCGGACATTACCCGGAACACTAAAATATTGCAAGAAGCATTGTTTTTATTTTTCTGATCTAGTTATGGTTCTCGAGCACTATAACACATTACATAAAGCATGTAACACAATAGACACAAGACTTAACACTTAGCACCCCACTAAATCACCTACTTACCATTTGATTTACAATTAAACCCCCCCCCCCCCCCATTGTAATTTACAGTCAAGGGCATGGCCCCACCTAAAAATCCTCCAAGATTTCTATAATCTTCTCTAATCTTCCTTGGGATTATGATGGATCTTGATTTGATTCATGTGTGTACTTAAGGGAGCATTTAACCCAATGGATAATAGGATTAGAGTTATAAGTACCATTCATCTTCCACATTTCATCACCAACACAACCCATCCTCTTCTCCCTCTCTAACCCTCGGCCGAGCACACCCCTCCTCACACCACCATTTTCGATTTCCATCCAAGTAATCCAAGTGTACTTCAAGGTGTAAGAAGGTGAATAACGAAGCTCGGTGTTCTCGGAACTTGAAAGACCTCACTCGTTTGCTATTAACTACTCAATCTTCATCATAGTTCTTCCCTAGCTTGAAGCTAGTAGTAAGCTTCTTGTTAATCCTTAGATACTTCATGTTTTTAGTGGTTAATAGTTATATCTTGATGAAAGCATAAGAACACTAAAAGATCATGCACATAAACCTTGAACATAAAGCTTTACATAATATGAAAATGGATGAAACAAGATGAAGTAATGCTAGTATGTGATTGTTTGGTATATGTTGATGCTTGCTTGTTGATTACTAGAAATAGGATGTTGATCAGTATATGAAACTTGTTAACTTATGAATTAACAAGATAAGTGGTGATTATGTGGAAACATAAAATAATCACCTCCATATTTGGACATGAACTTGGTGATAAAATGATTTCTTGTAAAAATAATAAACCAAGTAAACTAGTGATCTTGTAGATCTAAAACTTGTGAGTGATTTTCCTAAATAAACCAAGTTTAAAAGGCGGTTTTCAAAAGATCATGATCCTTACACTATTTTGGAAATAAAGTAAGTATATGGACACTAGTAACACATGAAAATGTTGTAAATAAATATTTTTTGTAAAATATGTTCACAAGTTGTGAACATCTAAAAATCCCGAGAATGAGATTTTAAATAAAGTAAACACACTTTGGAGGGTAAGTAAACCCACTAAACTCCATACTAAGTTACTACGCGTTTTTATGAAAAACCAAGTTCATGTTGTTATGTAAAAGTGCATTGTTTTTGCACTTGAGGAGTGTAATGTTGTTTGGTAACTTGTTGTTGATTGATTGAATGATTTCTGAAAAGAAAATGATATGCTAATAAGCATGGATACCTCCATTTACAAAGGAAACTCTGGCGAAATTTTCTAAAATTCCAACACTTAGAAAATATTTTCTAAAACAAGTGTTACAAGTATATTTTTAGCTTTGTTTTCAAAATAAACTTCGCCAAAGGTTTTGTTACAAAATACAAAGTATCGGAGGTTGACTTTTACAAGTAAAATGGATAAATACACATTTAGAATATATATTTTATATTAGAACACTTGTATGGATACCTGTTTATTTTGTGAGATAGTTATATTATTTTTGGGTAAAATAATGTAACTTGACAATATAACTTGACATTTGAATTGTGTGGTGTGTGATAGAAGTAATGAGTAGACAAACCGTACGTAGGATACGTGTTATGCATAAGAAACTGATTGTTATCTGTACCTAATTAGGACGTGCTTGATTTCCTGATTATTTGAGTAATTAATCTAAACCGAGCAAATCAAGGTGAGTTCACACTTTCTACAAGGCATGGGATTCCCGGTGGTTTGGGAATGGGTTAAGAAACTAAAATGGAACCTACATATTGTAACACCCCAAAAATGGGTTTGGTAATTTAAACCCGGTTAATATAAAGGAACGGGTAAAATACTGTTAGGGGATAAAAGTGAACCCGTAAATGAACATTAACTAGGAATAATTAACCTAGTTGATTGTTAATATCGTTGGTATTAAACGAAGGGTTGTAGCCTTATTTAATTAAAACGAAACATGAGGCACCAAAGTGAACAACTTGAAAGTTGTGGTTTTAAAAGAAAACACACACACAAACACACACACGTGTGTGTGTTCTGGATCGATGTCCAGGAGAAAGAACCAAGGGTTCAAACCCTAGTTCTTGAAGAATTTTCAAATTAAAGGGGCAAATGAAGTCTAAATTCAAGAAGGATCATGAATTAAGCTTGTTTAGGAACTAATCCTATGTGAAAACTCTTAGTGAATTGCTATAATTTAGGTGTTAGGATGAATTACCACTTTATGCTAAGTGGGTTTATGTTTAATCCATGAAATGGTATGAATTTGATCATGAATATGTGTAGTATGTGATGTGTGCTTGTATATGGATGAAGTATGGTATAGAATTTGAATGATGTTTACTTGGGTTGATGAATGAAAGGGATAATTAGGAAGAAAGGCATGAAACACGTGTACATTATGCTTAGAAAGTAGTACGCACACCAAGTGTTTGATGAAATGTCCAAATGGCCATAATATGTGAGGGTTATGTTATGATGATGTTGAGTATGCTATATGCTTGTTTGAATTGGCTAATGAAAGGCATATTTGAGATATGAACTTGATATGATCGTACATATGTATAATCATGTATGCTAATAAGGATGTAAACGTAATGACATGAAAGTATAGGAATCATGTCAAGAGGGATGGGAGCGTGGAAGGCTAACGGGCCAAGAAGACTCAAGTAAGCGGATGCAAATACGGGCGCATAAGGTAAGTGAATCCCGGACTTACACTTTAGATGTAAAATGTATTGTAGTATGATGGTTATTGTGAATCATGTGGGGAAGTATGAATTACAATGGAAGTAATAAGGTAAGTTTACGGAGTAATGAGTAGAAAGTGGGTAAGAAAGTAATTTCTATTAAGTATGGGTAAGGGAGGGAACTTACATGCTAGTATTATGCACAAAGATAAAATAAGTAATTGTACTTGTGGATAAGATGTAAGTTGTAAACGAAGTGGGTATGAATAGTAAGGTATTATGCATGAAATGGAATTTAGTTAAATGCATAAATGAACGAGACTTGGTTATGTGTATACGTGAAATTACACATATGTGATAAGTTTAATGATGCTAATTGTTTTCTGCTAAGAATGAAATGGAAGTGCAGGTATACTAATAATGGAGAATGAAGGTTAAGTATGGAAAGTCGGACGAGGGAGTCGACTGGATGAAAGAATGGATTTATATAAGCGAGGATAAGAAATGTTGATGCTTGATGAAGCATGTTTTTTTAGTATATGTATTACGTCACCGGTTGCTAATGAAGTAATTGTATGTGGTGACTGCAGGTCGTACAAGATTATGAAATTCTCTATATGGAGAGTAAGCGGTTGAAGATCGAGTCAAGACATGGATTGTACGTGGGTGTGTTTGTGGTCATTTAATTTGATATAAGTATGTTAGTTTTTTATTAATTTATATAAAAGGATTAATGTATTTAAGTGAAAGAAAGAATATCATGTAAGAAATTTTAGATATGTACTTTCCGCTACAAGTTAAGGGTAAGAACGTGTTAGGGCGTCAAACATATCTTCCTTGGGTAGGATATGTACCGCCATCCTCCATAGGTAGGATTCCAATAATAATCCTGCGTATTCTCCTTGGGTAGAATACGTACGTTCGTCCTCCTTAGGTAGGACAACAACCTTAAAACTTACTAGACAAAACTCTATCATTAAGTCCCTCATTTTATATCGACTTAATCGCCGAGGCCGATGGCGAGCGGGCCATTAGTTAATAGCGCTATTAGGTTTAACAAACCTCACACCGTGCCGTTCGGACGGGCGTGTACTAATGGACTATGGCAAACTGTTAATGATGATAGATATTGACGTAGGACACAACTATTGTTCGTCAGCTGTCGATATCATAACGGTCTAGTGGTTCACATGGGGAAACCCCCCCCCCCCCCACTGATTATGGATATGGTTTGGGTAATAAAGAAGGAACTGGTTAATCATACTTTCAACTATGGGGTAACCCCCACGGAAAATAAGCCAACGAAAGACAAACCATGTTTTCGGAAACAACTTAAAACTAAACAACCAACCGTGAACTCACTCAACTTTGTTGTTGACTCGTTGTTACATGCCTTACAGGTCGCTAGATGCTTATGGAGCTTGCACGAGGAGGAGGTCGTTGTGGGATATGGACAGTTATGTCCCGTGATTAATATTTAATACTTATGAACCTATTAAACTTACATTTTGTACTTTAAACTTATGAACTATGGAACTTATGTTTTAGTTTCACGTATTATGCTTCCGCTGTTAACTTAAGTTACGTCCTTTTTGTCACCAATTGTATTGTGGTTGGTTTTACTTACTTAATTACGTTGTTCAATATGATTGGTGGCTCGATCCTGGTCACGTCACGCCTCCAAGCGGTGATACTCCGCATGGTGGATTTCTGGGGGTGTGACAGATTGGTATCAGAGCCATTGGTTATAGTGAACTTGGTTTTAAAAAGGGGAAAAACTTTTTTATAAAACCAGACTATAACCTGTACAGTGCTCAACGATCCACAATGACGCTTCGCTCCACGTGCAAGACTCGACACAATAGGTGGTATGATTTATGTTATATTGTCGATTAGATAGTTCACACTGTGCATTGGTTAATGTGATAACTGCTATTTGAACCTTGTGTGCTTACTCTCTCCTCTTATCCCACGCTTACGCACTTTCGCGACACTTTTCTCACTTACGTTGCTTCGTTGTGAAGATCATGAACGGACACGGAGGACGTATCAACCTAACTCAAGCCCAGCTGACGGCTTTGATTAACGAATGGATTGCTGAAGCCTTAGCAACCCAAACAGGGAGTCAACCCACGCACCATCAAACACACAAGGGCACCTTCAGGGCGTTCTTGGAATGCAAACCTCCCACTTTCGACGACACTGAAGGGGAAATTGGCCTTCTACACTGGATCCGGAGAATCGAATATACATTCGAAGAGACTGAAAGCCCTGCCAGCAAACGAGTAGAGTACGCTACTAGCATGCTACAAGGGAAAGCGTGTTCTTGGTGGAACGCACAAGTTCAGATGCTCGGGCTGGCAGACGCGAATGCCACCCTCTGGAGCGAGTTCAAGGATTTGATTAAGGAAGAATTATGCCACCTGGACGACATTCTGAAACTTGAAATAGAGTATTATGGGTTGAAGATGGAAGGATCAAAGATTGAGGCGTACATAAAGAGGTCTAACGACTTGGCTGCCTTATGTCCTAACTTGCCACAACCCATATCTAGACGAATCAAGCTATACCTCAGAGGCTTAGTCCCGGAAATCCAAGGGTCTGTAATTGCGGCCAACCTTTCCACAATCCAGCAAGTCGTTCGTTTGGCGCACCAGCTCACCGACCAGGCGGTGGAAGAGGGAAAGTTGCCCAAGCGTAACTTTTCCAATGCAAACACTCTTAATAGTAACAAGCATATTTGGGGTGATCACCAAGGTGAGGGTCCTAGCTCTATATGACAAGACCCGCACAGGAAACTAGTACAACAGGGGTTGAACTACCAAAATCAGGGGGGATACCTCGGGAATAAACCGAGATGCCGCAAGTGCCAACGGCACCATAGCGGGTCATGTGTGGGATCGTGTTGCCAGCGGTGCAAAAAGATGGGACATATGGCTAGAGATTGCAGGAGGCCATATCCTGCAAACCGGAACCAGCAGCAGCAGGGTAGCAAGAAGGGGTGTTTTCGATGTGGTGCTGAAAACCACCTCAAGAGGAACTGTCTGCAGATGAGACAGAATCGTGACAACAGCGGCAACCAGGGCAACGGGAACGATAACAGAGACAATAAGGATAACCGTAGGACTGGTGAGCATGAGTTCTTGAATGGACAAGAGGAAGAAAGAAACAACCCCAATGTTGTGGCGGGTAAGTTCATACCAGATAATTTCTTCGTTTCTATTTTAGTTAATTCGGGTGCCGATGTTAGATACGTGTTCCTAAGAGTTAGTCAGGTGCTTAAGCGTACCCCATTACCCTTAAAACACCAAACATGTTGTAGAACTAGCTAATGGTGAAAGTCTTAAGGGCACACACACAGTTAAGGGTTGTAACCTCGTCTTAGCTGGTTAGACCTTCTCTATCGATCTTATTCATATCGTACTTGGTAGCTTCGACGTTGTTATTAGGATGGATTGGTTATCTCACCAGCAAGCGGAAATTCTTTGCAACAAGAAGATTGTCCGCATCCCTCGTTCTGGTAAGGAACCCCTCGTGATTCGTGGCGATAAGAGTGGTGCTGTTGTGGGCATCATCTCTTTCCTTAAGGCCCAGAAGTGTTTGTGAAAGGGACACACTGCTATCCTAGCCCTCATTTCTGATTCATCCTCGGAAGAAAGGAAGATTTAAGACATACCTATGGTACGTGATTTTCCTGAGGTATTTCCTGATGAATTACCTGGTCTTCCGCCTCATCGTCAAGTTGAATTTCAAATCGAGCTAGCTCCTGGAGCAGCGCCCATAACTCGAGCACCTTATCGACTAGCTTCGTCAGAACTTGAAGAACTGTCCACGCAATTACAAGAACTCTTGGAAAAGGGTTTTATACGTCCTAGCTCTTCGCCCTAGGGAGCTCCAGTCTTGTTTATGAAGAAGAAAGACGGTACTTTCAGAATGTGTATTGACTATCGCGAACTTAACAAGGTGACCGTGAAGAATCGTTATCCTCTTCCACGTATTGACGACTTGTTCGACCAGCTGCAAGGGTCGAGCTTTTACTCTAATATTGATTTGAGATCGGGATACCATCAGATGAGAGTCCGAGATGAGGACGTCTCCAAAACAGCATTCAGAACCCATTACGGTCATTACGAGTTTCTAGTTATGCCTTTCGGATTGACGAATGCACCTGCAGTCTTCATGGATCTCATGAATCGAGTGTGCAAACCTTACCTGGATAAGTTCGTTATTGTTTTCATCGACGACATCCTGATCTATTCTAAGAGTCAGGAGGAACACGAGCAGCATCTATGACTTATGCTGGAACTTCTTCGAGCAGAGCAGTTGTATGCCAAATTTTCGAAATGTGACTTCTGGCTTCGTGAAGTCCACTTTCTAGGCCACGTGGTAAACAAGGATGGAATTCATGTTGATCCATCCAAGGTTGACTCGATCAAGAACTGGCCTGCATCCCGTACACCAACAGAAATCCGCCAATTCTTGGGTTTGGCAGGATATTACAGAAGATTCATCAAGGATTTCTCCAAGATGGCGCAACCTCTCACTTCACTGGCTCAAAAAGGTGTCACTTATCGTTGGGGTGATGTACAGGAGTCCGCATTTCAGCACTTAAAAGACAGACTTTGTAGCGCGCCTATCCTCTCATTGCCTGAAGGCACAAATGATTTTATGGTTTATTGCGACGCAACGTGACAAGGTCATTGCCTACGCATCGCGCCAACTTAAAGTTCATGAAAGGAACTACACTACGCACGACCTGGAATTGGGAGCAGTTGTTTTCGCACTTAAGATATGGAGATATTACGTGTACGGTACCAAGTGCACCATTTACACCGATCATAGGAGTCTCGAGCATATCTTCAAGCAAAAGGAGTTAAACATGCGACAACGCCGATGGGTCGAGCTCTTGAATGATTACGAATATGCGATTAAATACCATCCGGGCAAGGCCAATGTTGTGGCTGACTCCCTCAGTCGAAAGGATACTATACCTAAGCGTGTACGTGCGTTACAGCTTACCATTCACTCTAGTCTTCCCGCCCAGATACGAGATGCTCAGGTTGAAGCGTTCAAAGCAGAGAACATCAGGGCTGAGTCCTTACGAGGATCGAGGCAGCGGTTAGAACAAAAGGAAGACAGCGCCTACTATGTAAACGGGCGCATCTGGGTTCCACTTTATGGAAACTTACGCGAGCTTGTGATGGATGAATCACATAAGTCTCGTTATTCAGTACATCCTGGTTCGGATAAGAAGTACCACGACTTAAAGACTACATACTGGTGGCCTAGCATGAAAGCCCACATAGCAACCTACGTCAGTAAATGTTTGACTTGTGCGAGAGTCAAGACTGAATATCAGAAACCATCAGGCCTACTTCAACAACCAGAGATACCTAAATGGAAATGGGAGCAGATTTCCATGGATTTCGTTACTGGCCTGCCTAGATCTCAACGCGGAAATGATACCATTTGGGTGATCGTGGATCGGCTGACCAAGTCTGCACATTTTCTGGCTATCAAGGAAACGAATAAGTTTTCTACTTTAGCAAACGTCTACCTAAAGGAAGTAGTATCAAGGCACGGAGTGCCAACCTCCATCATTTCTGATCGTGACTCACGTTTTACATCTGAACTGTGGCAAGCTATGCACAAGTCCTTTGGTTCTCGATTAGACATGAGCACGGCATATCATCTACAGACGAATGGGCAATCTGAACGCACCATCCAAACCCTTGAAGACATGCTTAGGGCATGCGAAATCGACTTTGGTAATGGCTGGGAAAAACACCTCCCGTTTGTGGAGTTTTCGTATAACAACAGTTACCACACCAGTATCCAGGCCGCTCTGTTCGAGGCATTGTACGGACGGAAGTGCCGATCACCTCTTTGTTGGACAGAGGTTGGCGACAGTCAAATCACAGGCCCAGAACTTGTAGTGGATACAACCGAGAGGAATGCTCAGATACGACAACGAATGGCGGCAGCTCGTGACCGTCAGAAAAGCTATGCGGATAAGAGAAGGAAACCACTCGAGTTCCAGGTTGGGGATCGAGTGCTACTTAAAGTCTCACCTTGGAAAGGTGTAGTTTGTTTTGGCAAACGAGGTAAACTCAATCCGCGTTATGTCAGACCGTTCGAAATCATTGAGAAAATTGGCAAAGTAGCTTACAAGTTGAATCTACCTGAAGAACTCAGCGGAGTTCACAATGTTTTCCATGTGTCAAATCTGAAGAAGTGTCTGTCAGATGAGACCCTCATAGTTCCTCTCAAGGAGCTCACTATTGACGACCAGCTGCGATTCGTCGAGGAACCAGTAGAGATCACTGATCGAGATGTTAAGGTTCTCAAGCGTACCGGAATACCTCTTGTCCGAGTTCGTTGGAATTCTCGTTGTGGCCCAGAGTATACCTGGGAACGAGAAGACCAAATGAAACTTAAGTATCCCCAGTTGTTTAAGAAAAGTGCAACCACTACTGAGGCTGAAGCTACTGCAGAATTTCGGGACGAAATTCCAAACCAACGGGGGGATGATGTGACACCGCAGGAAAAACCAGGAAACCACGCAACTTAACTAGCTTCCTCAGTAACCACGTGCTAAATTTCGGGACGAAATTCTCTTAACAGGGGGAGAATGTGACAACCCTCAAAATTTCATGTATCCGTACGATTTTTTTATGTTAATTAAAGTGCTTGATGACTGTGCTGAATTACTTAACTACTTTCTGATTACTGAGTCATACTTACATGTGCTTGTTAACATACTAGTATTGTGCAGAAAAGTTACTAAATAGTCCTGTATGATTTCCTGAGTGTGGGGAATTAAAAATGTTACAAAAAGATATATATAGGATACTATATGGAATAACTTAGCACTTTAACGAAACGGTATCTAACCGGACATTACCCGGAACACTAAAATATTGCAAGAAGCATTGTTTTTATTTTTCTGAGCTAGTTATGGTTCCCGAGCACTATAACACATTACATAAAGCATGTAACACAATAGACAAAAGACTTAACACTTAACACCCCACTAAATCACCTACTTACCATTTTATTTACAATTACCCCCCCCCCCCCATTGTAATTTATGGTCAAGGGCATGGCCCCACCTAAAAATCCTCCAAGATTTCTATAATCTTCTCTAATCTTCCTTGGGATTATGATGGATCTTGATTTGATTCATGTGTGTACTTAAGGGAGCATTTAACCCAATGGATAATAGGATTAGAGTTATAAGTACCATTCATCTTCCACATTTCATCACCAACACAACACAACCCATCCTCTTCTCCCTCTCTAACCCTCGGCCGAGCACACCCCTCCTCACACCACCATTTTCGATTTCCATCCAAGTAATCCAAGTGTACTTCAAGGTGTAAGAAAGTGAATAACGAAGCTCGGTGTTCTCGGAACTTGAAGGACCTCACTCGTTTGCTATTAACCACTCAATCTTCATCATAGTTCTTCCCTAGCTTGAAGCTAGTAGTAAGCTTCTTGTTAATCCTTAGATACTTCATGTTTTTAGTGGTTAATAGTTATATCTTGATGAAAGCATAAGAACACTAAAAGATCATGCACATAAACCTTGAACATAAAGCTTTACATAATATGAAAATGGATGAAACAAGATGAAGTAATGCTAGTATGTGATTGTTTGGTATATGTTGATGCTTGCTTGTTGATTACTAGAAATAGGATGTTGATCAGTATATGAAACTTGTTAACTTATGATTTAACAAGATAAGTGGTGATTATGTGGAAACATAAAATAATCACCTCCATATTTGGACATGAACTTGGCGATAAAATGATTTCTTGTAAAAATAATAAACCAAGTAAACTAGTGATCTTGTAGATCTAAAACTTGTGAGTGATTTTCCAAAATAAACCAAGTTTAAAAGGCGGTTTTCAAAAGATCATGATCCTTACACTATTTTGGAAATAAAGTAAGTATATGGACACTAGTAACACATGAAAATGTTGTAAATAAATATTTTTTGTAAAATATGTTCACAAGTTGTGAACATCTAAAAATCCCGAGAATGAGAATTTAAATAAAGTAAACACACTTTGGAGGGTAAGTAAACCCACTAAACGCCATACTAAGTTACTACGCGTTTTTATGAAAAACCAAGTTCATGTTGTTATGTAAAAGTGCAATGTTTTTGCACTTGACGAGTGTAATGTTGTTTGGTAACTTGTTGTTGATTGATTGAATGATTCCCGAAAAGAAAATGATATGCTAATAAGCATGGATACCTCCATTTACAAAGGAAACTTTGGCGAAATTTTCTAAAAGTCTAACACTTAGAAAATATTTTCTAAAACAAGTGTTACAAGTATATTTTTAGCTTTGTTTTCAAAATAAACTTCGCCAAAGGTTTTGTTACAAAATACAAAGTATCGGAGGTTGACTTTTACAAGTAAAATGGATAAATACATATTTAGAATATATATTTTATATTAGAACACTTGTATGGATACCTGTTTATTTTGTGAGATAGTTATATTATTTTAGGGTAAAATAATGTAACTTGACAATATAACTTGACATTTGAATTGTGTGGTGTGTGATAGAAGTAATGAGTAGACAAACCGTACGTAGGAAACATGTTATGCATAAGAAACTGATTGTTATCTGTACCTTATTAGGACGTGCTTGATTTCCTGATTATTTGAGTAATTAATCTAAACCGAGCAAACCAAGGTGAGTTCACACTTTCTACAAGGCATGGGATTCCCGGTTGTTTGGGAATGGGTTAAGAAACTAAAATGGAACCTACATATCTCCTTGGGTAGGATGTGTACCGCCATCCTCCATAGGTAGGATGCTAATAATAATCCTGCGTATTCTCCTTGGGTAGAATACGTACGTTCGTCCTCCTTGGGTAGGACAACAACCTTAAAACTTACTAGACAAAACTCTATCATTAAGTCCCTCATTTTATATCGACTTAATCGCCGAGGCCGGTGTCGAGCGGGTCATTAGTTAATAGCGCTATTAGGTTTAACAAACCTCACACCGTGCCGTTCGGACGGGCGTGTACTAATGGACTATGGAAAACTGTCAATGTTGATAGACATTGACGTAGGGCACAACTATTGTTCGTCAGTTGTCGATATCATAACGGTCTAGTGGTTCACATGGGGAAGCCCCCCCCCCACTGATTATGGATATGGTTTGGGTAATAAAGAAGGAACTGGTTAATCATACTTTCAACTATGGGGTAACCACCACGGCAAATAAGCCAACGAAAGACAAACCATGTTTTCGGAAACAACTTAAAACTAAACAACCAACCGTGAACTCACTCAACTTTGTTGTTGACTCGTTGTTACATGCCTTACAGGTCTTTAGATGCTTATGGAGCTTGCACGAGGAGGAGGTCGTTGTGGGATATGGACGGTTATGTGCCGTGATTAATATTTAATCCTTATGAACCTATTAAACTTACGTTTTGAACTTTAAACTTATGAACTATGGAACTTATGTTTTAGTTTCACGTATTATGCTTCCGCTGTTAACTTAAGTTACGTCCTTTTAGTCACCAATTGTATTGTGGTTGGTTTTACTTACTTAATTACGTTGTTCAATATGATTGGTGGCTCGATCCTGGTCACGTCACGCCTCCAAGCGGTGATACTCCGCATGGTGGATTTCTGGGGGTGTGACAACTCCCGTCCTCTGCGGCATGGTGTGAGGCTTGTCATACCTAATAGCGCTATTTAACTAATGACCCGTTCGCCAATGGCCCGACGATTAAGTCGATATAAAAATGAGGGACTTCATGATAGAGTTTTGTCTAGTAAGTTATATGTTGTCATCCTTCCAACGGAGGATGGATGTACGTATTCTACCCAAGGATAATACGCAGGATTTAATGTTGTCATCCTTCCCATGGAGGATGGAGGTACGTATTCTACCCAAGGAGGATACGCATGTTTCATTATAGTTCCTTAACCCATTCCCAAACCACCGGGAATCCCATGCCTTTTAGAAAGTGTGAACTCACATTTGGTTGCTCGGTTGGACTCTTAAAAATAGCTAATAATCTGGGTGGTCAATCATGTCCTAGTATAATTACCACTTAGTCCATTAGTGGTTTCAAATAGAGCACAAAGTTCCTACACGCATCTACCATATAATATGCACCCGCTTTGACAGTTCATGCCCATAATCACATTCCACCCATAACTACTAAAGAGCAAGCACACCATACTCCACATAACACTTTTGTTAACATATAACAAGTTGGATCATTATCAAATAACGTTACCGACATTTAGACACGCACATCACTACTTATATTGTTTTAGCTTTAACATCCAAAACTGTACTGTTTTCGGGTATTTTAATAAAATAGTTAACTTATTCTAAAAATTCCCAAAATTTTAAAGAATGTTTAGAACGATCCAAATATTATTGTGTAAAAATCTCGGAATCCAATTCCTTACAAATTATTTTACAAAAAAACATTTACCAGGCTACAATCAGATTCGTCACTTCTAACTGCAGCTTACAGAAAAATTCATTTAAAATTCCTCGTTTATCCGATTGATGAAATTCCAGTTGGATATTTTTGGAATCACCTGGAATCACTTACAGTAAAAATTTCAGATCATAACTCAATACCTACATTGAGTTATGACATTCGTAATGGGCTGCAAATTCTGACGAAAAATGCAGCCTAGACCTTTCATGCGAAAAAATTCATAAAACATTCAATTTTGGTCGAAAAAATGCAATTCCAGTGGGGTTTGAAAAATATTTCCTGGAAGCACATCATAGGTTCAGAAAGTGCATGTTTTGTTAAGTTTAGACCCCGTTACAGCCGATTAAAGTCGGCCATAACTTTCTGGACAGAACTTGTTTTGTTACCCGACTTCCAAAAACGATTACTTAGCAAACAAATCGACCCATATGCATCATATATAGCAGGTAATCATTATAATCCAGGTTATACATCAACTAATTCATCAAGAAATAACAAGGTTCAAACCAAGATCATGCAATAATCGAAACCCTAATGACTAATCGAACACATAAGCGATCAATCACCAATCAAGTATGAATTCTAACAACCCTAGACTACATGAAATCATCATAAACATTAAGAACATCAAGAAATCAGAAAAAAAAACGCAGCCAAGCTTTCATACAAATAGAACTATAATTAAAACCTTAAATGGATTACCTAGAGATGGAGATGAAGATCAAACAAGAAGGATTAGGGTTTCTTGACCTTTTGAAAACGCCTAGAGAGAGAGATCCGTATGATCGTATGGGGAGTGGAGGGGGCGAACTAGGGTTTTTGTTAGTAAAACATGTTTTAAATTTTATTTTTCTAAATGACACTTCAAGTCCCTCAAGTTTCAATTCTTGGAAATTTTCATAGAAAGCTATCATTCTAAGTTTATTAATTCACCCGTAAGGCCCCCAAGTCTCTAGACCTTGAACTTGCTTGAAAAGTTAATACATTAACTTTATGTTTTATGACAAGACTAGTCCTTCAAGTTTCAAAACCTTGAAACTTGCGTAGGAAGTTAACCGAGTTACCTTGTATCGAAAGTTATTCCAAACAACCTTGCGTTATGAGTGTAAATCATATAGATTTAACGGAGAAGGTTAACGACATTAACCTAAAGGTACAGGATGTCACATACACTCTCGTTGTCATCTTCTACATTTGTTCTACAGGTATATTGCTCATAGATGTATTTACAATATTGATGAAAGAGCTCATGCATTTCTTTAACATGTTTGAAAAATTTTGTAATTTGATTTACAGGAATGAAAGTCCCCTTGTAACACTAGTTACCGTAAGATCTTAATCTTTCTTCTTTTGCTTGTTGTGTGTAGATAGAATTTGCTTAGGAAGTAGCTTAATAAAAGTGCGCTCGGGTCATTTTGACCCATTTAACTAAGAATTGGACCCGAACCCATATTAAACAACTAAAAGTTATCATTTAATTATAGTTTGTTAGTATTGTTGCCATGTTATTTGTGTTTGTAGTTTCGTTTAACATGTTTTAACAAGTTTAAATTTATTTGATTTGTGTGATTTTTTGGTTTAAAAACCTTGTAAATTTTTTATTTTTTTATATACCTATAGGGACGACATGTGGTCTCTATAGGTAAAAATGTTTTATTTTTTTATTTTTTTTAAACGTACATCTATAGGGACGACATGTTGTCCCAATAAAACATATAACAGGATTTCAAGGTTTTTTTTTATTTTAAGTCTTTAAGGACGACATGTTGTCCCAATAAAACATATAACAAAAAAAATAAAAAAATATATATATTTTAAATCTATAGGGACGATATATCGTCCCTACAGGATTTCCAGGTTTTTTTTATTTATTTCAAGTCTTTAGAGACGACATGTTGTCACAGTAAACATATTACAAAAAAATAATATATATATATATATATATATATATATATATATATAGGAATAAGTTAAAATGAGAACCACCTCGAGTTGTAAGAACCAGCGAGAACCACCCCCGCGGGGGGCCGTTGACCACGAAATTTTTTTTTACACCTAGATCCGTATATTTTAACACGGGGGGTAAATTTTGGGTTCAAACGGCGTGCCCGAGGGGGTAGTTTTTTACGCCCAAAGTTTGGTAAAAAAAAAAAGAAAAATTAAAAAAACCCAAACTTTGGGCGTAAAAAACTACCCCCTCGGGCGCGCCGTTTGAACCCAAAATTTACCCCCCGTGTTAAAATATACGGATCTAGGTGTAAAAAAAATTTCGTGGTCAACGGCCCCCCGCAGGGGTGGTTCTCACTGGTTCTTACAACTCGAGGTGGTTCTCATTTTAACCTTCCCCTATATATATATATATATATATATATATATATATATATATATATATATATATATATTAAATCTATAGGGACCACATATCGTCTCTACAGACTTAAAATAGTATTTTTTTTTAAATAGCTCTATTGTTACGAAAAGTCATCTCTAAAAGTTAATCTATAGGGACAACACATTTAGAGACGACCTAGGAGACCTATTGGGAGGGCCCTGTATAGACGAAGCTTATGGAGACAATATGTCGTCCCTATAAGCTGTTGACACTTGTAGTGACGACATTTTCTCCCTACAGGCTTAAATAATTTGTCCCCACATGTTTAATTTCTTGTAGTGAAACTTTGGATACGACTTGCTTATATAATTTGATAAATTTATTTGGAAAGTTTAAAGCTTTGAATAAGACTTAGAGGCTGTTTGACAACTTCTTAATGGTTAAGTGTTGAACCAGTAAAATGTCTGAACTATTAAGTGCCGAACTAGTATGAGGTCTGAACCATTATGATCTCGTATAATCCTTAACCATTCAGAGGCAAATGTCTGACCAATTCAGATTAGATGTCTTAACCATTCAGACAGACTCTGTATAATACTTAGGGGCTGTTTGGTAGCCTCTTAATGACCATTCAGATGCTACCTCTTAATGGTTTAAAACCTTTGAATGAATAAGAGGTAACCTCAAGTCTGAATGGTTAAGAAGTAACCTCTGAATGGTAAATCATAACATGTCACATTCTTCTACCTTCTCATTGTGTAAAATTCTTAATGGTTCCATTAAGAGGTAGTCTCTTAATGACCATTCAGAGGCTACCAAACAGCCCCTTAGTCATTCAGAGACAAAATGTCTGAACCATTCAGACATCTGCACACTAAACAAACTGTCTGAATCATTAAGTGATGAACCAGTAAGAGGTCTGAACCATTAAGAAACTCATTAAGAGGTAAACACACAACCTCTTATTCGATTCTATCATTAATTACTCGTATTGGTGTTATATAGTAGTAGTATGTCAGTAGGGACAAAAAGATAGAAACTAGTTGGGCGATGTGGATTAAAAATGCTCTTCTTGTAAGGTAACTTCTTTTTTTTAACGTATTTCGTTAGTTTATAATATTTGAGCCGTTAAAAAGGATAACAAACTATATAAAATTCTCTCCTTAAATATCTTTCAAATAATATGATACTACCCACACAATATATTTTGTCAAACCGGCCACGTCTTTCCCTACCGATGAAGTCATTTAACTAGAGTAACCAAACACGCTTTTGTTTACGTGTTAATTAAGTATTTGTTAACTATGATAAATATTAACATTTATTAGTAGGGAAAAGATCAAATAGGAAGATTAATTTCGCTAGAAAGGATATAAAGCAATAAGAGGATGACATGTGACAACATTTAAAATAAAGAAAAAAGGTATTTTAGTCAATCCAACTCTTTCTCTTCCTTTTCAAAACCAAGTAACTTCAAAACCCACCATTTTCAAAACCCACCATCTTCAACCATTTCTTCACTTTCTATCTCAATAATCACTACATTATAGTGCGATTTTCATCACCAATCAATGATTCAAACACCCGATCAACGTGTTCTTCAGCTTTTTTGAAGAAAACCCAGTTTAATTTCATACAAAATCTCATTTTTTTCGGTGATTTTGAAGATAATCACTCGATCCGTTCGATTCGAGCGCTGATAAGTGTTTCAATCATTCAAAATTCGTCAATTGTTGAAGAAATCACTTCGATCCAGGTAAGAAATTCTTTAATTTCATTTTTACGATCTGGGTTTTTGATTTAGTCATTGCGTTTTACGATCTTGGCGGGGTCCGGGGGCAGCGCCCCTGGTAGCGGGGTCCCAGGGGCGGCAGCCCCTGGCGGGGTACAAGGGGCAGAGCCATTTCACAGTCACAGACAGTTCCCAGACAGTTTTATGTGTCCATTGCGTTTTAGAAATAAGAGAGTTTTATGTGTTTTCTAGCTATTGCGTTTAGAAAAAAACACATTTTAAGTGTTTTTAGTCATTGCGTTTTAGGTAAAACACATTTTTGAAGTGTTTTAGTCATTGCGTTTTAGGTAAAACACATTTTTAGGTGTTTTCAGTCCATTGCATTTTAGAATGAGTAATTTTTAAGTGTTTTCTGGCCATTGCGTTTTACAAATAACATATTTCTTTGTGTTTTTTGTGCATTGCGTTTTAGTAAAACACATTTTTATGGGTTTTTAGTCCATTGCGTTTTATAAAGTACATTTTCTTTTGAGTTTTTAGGCTATTGCGTTTTAGAAATAAGACATTTCTTTGTGTTTTCTGGCCATTGCGTTTTACAAATAAGTCATTTCTTTGTGTTTTTTGTGCATTACGTTTTAGAAAAATGTCATTTTTTAGGTTTTTTTTTTCATTGCGGTCTTATGATACTGGGGTTTTTCTATTGCGTTTTACGCAACTGGGTTTTAATTTTTTTTTAAATATAGCAATAGTATACTCGTTTTAAAGATAAAAAAACGCTCGTTTTTTTGGTGCAATTTTTATAAAAAAATAATGTCGTATGAAAGAGTTATTAACGTTTAAAAAATAGGGGGAATTGGAGGAGAGAGAAACTATTGGCTTGGATTGACTAGAATGCCCTTAAACAAACTTACGCGCCTCTTTTCTTCCTTTTCAATTTCCCTGATTTAATCTTAGCCCTTGATTAACTAAATGGATGGTCAGATCACTTGCTAGCCAAATAAACTTTCTATTGTATCTCCACCCTTATTAGTATCTTCAATCGTCCAAATTATAAATCCCAAAATATTCGTCATTGCGATCATATATATTCGTCAACTACATTTTTGTTTTCTAATTACATTGCGTAGGTTGAAACATGATTCATTTATATTTTTGAATTATAGTTGTTAAAACATACACTTTAGAAAATCTAGAAACGAATGCTAAAAATTGTACATGAGAATCCTGAATGAAACCTTTACAAAGTGGGGGTAATAAAATGCATATTTTATAGCATAATATTTTTCTTATAAATAACAATGTGATAGCCGGTGATCATATTGTACAAACAATGATATTGAAAGCAGAAGACAATTGATTTAGGGATAACATCATGATATATTAAGGCGATTAACATATTGTCGTTTAGTGGTTTATAATTTTACTTTTAGATTTGGTGTTGATTTTTTTATTAGCGTGATTAGACTAGTACGTATAGATATAGTTGTAAATTTGTATACAGTTGACTCAAATCTAATAAAATGGTATATATATATATATAGGGGAGGGGCTCATGCGAGAACTCTATTTATTGCGAGAACCGCGAGAACCAATGTGAACACAACCTAAAATAGCTAAAAAAACCTAACCCCCACCCCCCCCCCCCCCCAAAAAAAAAAAACCTAAACCCCCCCCCCCCCCCCCCACCCCCAAGCTAAATCCTAAAAACTAAAACCCCAAAAAAACCTAAAAAAAACCTAACCCCCCCCCCCCCCCCCCAAGCTAAAATGCTAAAAACTAAACCCCCAAAAAAACCTAAAAAAAATCTAAAAAAATCTAAATTTTTTTTTTATATTTTTTATGCTCAAATTGCTACTTTTAGTGGCAAAAAAAATTAAATTTTTTTTTGGCTTCGATAAGTAGCGATTTTTTTATAAAAAATATTAAAAAAAATTGTGTGATTTTTAGCTATTTTTAGGCATTTTTTGTTGTGTTCACATTGGTTCTCGCGGTTCTCGCAATAAGAGGTGGTTCTCGCATGATCTTCTCCCTATATATATATATATATATATATATATATATATATATGGTAGGGTTCTAGAGTGAACAACCTCCCAAGAGTGAACCGTGTGAACTGATTTGGACCATTGATTTTTATGATCTTGAGATTTTAAATGAGTGGCATGATTGTAATTAATTGGTTAATTTTTACTGTTTAATTAAATACATGAGGGTATTTATGTAATTACACAAAGAATTAATTCAAAAACAGGAAATCAAATAGTTTCCATATCTTTTCGATTGCATAAATCCCTTGAATATATCCCTTTATGTTTTACAATTACTTATATTCAACAACCAAGTTTCACTCTCATCTTCATCGCCTGCGTCGAAGCAAAAAACAGAGGAGGTCCCCCGAAATTAAAAAGTAGCCAGTATACTCATACGATTTTCAACAACAAAGGTACAAAATGCTATAGTGTAAATGATTATATGTCATTAGCAATGTTGTAGAAGGCGCTAGGCGCTAGTCGGGCGGTGAGGTACCGCCTAAGGATTAATCGGGATTAATCAGAATGGGATTTTTATATGTATTTTTTCAAAATTATATATATATATATATATATATATATATATATATATATATATATATATATATACCCAATAATATAAAAATAATACTTCAAAATTCACATAAATACTTCAAGTTTCAGATAGTATGGTTCGATTTTGACCAATTTTGACCGCCTATGACCGATTTTGACCGATTAATAGAGTCTGATTAATCCGATTTTTGACCGCCTAGGACCGCCTAGGTACTGCCTTTGACCGACTTTGACCATGGCCGATTAATTGACCGACTAGCTCAAAATTAGGCAGTAAGTGGCCGCCTAGCGCCTAGGCGCCGATTAATCGGCCACCTAGGCCGATTTCTGCATCACTGGTCATTAGTACAGCGTTGCATGTTGTGTATCTTTTATACTTCTTCTAAGAACATCAAATTGGAAGCTAGGGTTTGTAAAATCTGTTGTAATAGTTGTTTAATCATGAGGTTATGTTCCAATGGTGTGTATTGATCAATCGTTGTCGAGTAAATGATTAGTTTTTTGAAGGATAGTGTTGATTTAACACGGCTAGTTGATTTTACTTTGTTTTGATTAATCGTTATTCGAGTATATGCTTAATTTTTTGAAGGATTTGTTGATTTAACCAGATAGTGGATTTTACTATGTTTTTAGGCGATGTATACATGTGTATTTTGTTGTCACCACGGCGATGTACACATGTGTATATTGTTATGAAGTTTTATTAATACACTGGGTTGTACACATATGTACAGGGTATTTTTCGCTTATCTGCAACCTGGGTTGTACACCTGTGTATAGTAGTAGTTATGTGATATTTCAAAAACTTGTGTCTGTTGTTTATGTAAATTGGGTGTACACCTGTGTATATAAGTGTTTGTACATTTGGTGTACACATGTGTTGTGACAACTGTCAAAAATCCAGGTATCCGTACAATTAATTAACCATGATTAGTGCTTAATGACCGTGGTGAATTTACAATTAACTGCTTTCTGATTACTGCATTAAATTTACATGTGCATCACATATTGC
Organism: Helianthus tuberosus; assembly: GCA_030545235.1. Lineage (NCBI taxonomy): Eukaryota > Viridiplantae > Streptophyta > Magnoliopsida > Asterales > Asteraceae > Helianthus > Helianthus tuberosus. Next base: position 172,152,828 of record CM060414.1, on the reverse strand, counting down.
ATAATGTCATATCATTATTGCATGCAAACTTATTGACATAAATGATGCACAAAGCGCAGTTAGTACAGTAAACGGATAAATCTAGAAAATGTTGATAGAACTCAGCACATAGACAGACAGTGTTTCGAGAACCAGTATGAGCCAGAAACCAAGTACTACACTAGTATAGTGTGTAGGGAAGTAAGGATCACAAAACTGCCTTTCTAGGTGATAGTTTAAGTGCCGGAAAGTGCCTAAAGCTCACACAAAGTGCTGAATTCAGCAAAAATCAGCATTTTAACAATCTAATATCATGCAGAAATATGGTGAAATGGTCCTGAATACTTTCCTAAGTGTCGGGAATCAAAAGTGTCACTAAAGGGTACATAAAGAACACTAAACTGTATAGTTTAGCACCTTAACGAACCAGTATCCAACCGAACAATCGGACACTACCCGAAACATCAAATTTACACTAGAAGCACTGTTTTAACATTACCAAGCTAGTTATGGTCCCCGAACATCATAACACCCCATACAAATATCTAATAACCAAAACATGTAACAAATACTTGGATTTGAACTATTAAGCAACTAAACTAGTTTAAACCTATGCTACCCCCCCCCCCCCCACCTAGTAATCGGCCATACTCACCCCCCATACCTCAAGATTTCATTTTAATATTTTAATGGATTATGTTGTGCTTTCTAAGACACATTACACAATGGATGGATGCATGAGATTGGTTTATAAGTTAACACCTTAAACATAACTTCATAACCCTCATTCTCACAAAACACACAAACTCCCTCATCCCTCTTGCTCACTCTCGGCCGAACACACACTCACACACATCCATCATCATTCAATCTTCTTCAACCATTCCAAGCATACTCAAAGGTGCTAGAGATCATACAAAGAAGCTTGGTGGCCTTGAAGCTTGAAGGACCTCTCTTGTTTGCTTTTATCCACTCATTTTCTTCACTTGAATCATCCCTAGCCTTGAACTAGTGGTAAGAGCCTTGTACACTCCATATTACTTCTATTTTTAGTGGTTAATGATGAATCATAATAAAAAACTTGAAGAACACTAAAGATCATAAGCATGAAACTTGAACATAAGCATGTTTAATGAAGATATTTTGATGAATATAAGTTGTTATGCTTGTTGATCATTGATTGTTTGTAGAAATGATGTTGATCATCATAAGATCTTTCTAGATCATGATTAAAAACATAATCTAGCAAGATGTAAGAATAGAAATTGTTGTAGGATGATGGATCATCCACACATAAAGCATGAGCTTGAAGGAATATAATGTTTTCATGAAAAATCATGATCAAGTAAGTTGTTAAGCATATAGATCTAAGAATTTCATGAAGGATTTCTAAAGAAACCAAGTTAAAAATATAAGTTTCATTTGATATTGGTTCTTACATAAACAAATCTTGTTTTAGTGGTTAAACAAATGTATAAACACTTGTGTAACAAGAAGAATGTATAAAGAAATATTTTTAGAAAATGTGATTTGAAGTTGTAAACATTTAACTCCTATAAAAGTGAAGTTTTTAAAGAAGTAATCACATTTTAAAGGGTAACAAGACTTACTAAAAATACTAGTAAGTTACTACAAATTTTTACAAATATTCAAGTTTATGAAGTAGTGGAGAATACATGATTTTGGCAAGATTGGTAAGATAAGGTTGTTTGTTGATGATTGTAAATTGATTGTGTTGGTTTTTACAAAAGAAAATGATATGCTTGGAAGCATGGAAACCTCCATTTTTAGGGGAAACTATGGCAAAAAATTTTAAAAATATAAACACTTAAAAAAATATTTTTAAACAAATATTTACAAGTGTATTTTTAACCATAAGTTTCCTACATAAACTTTGCCATAATTTTTGTTACAAAAATATAAATATTGGAGGTTGATTTTTATAAATAAAAGTGACTAAATATGTATTTAGAAAATATATTTGGAAGACACATATGTGTGATTATTTGTATACTTTGTGTATTAGTTATATTATTTTAGGACTCGAAATAATATAACTCACAAAAATACCAAGAATTACCATCCAAAATATTACCAAAAGTCCAAGGAATAAATGTACATACTTATACAAAATATTGATAAAACCGAACTATGGAATATAGGACTTACGAAATATTTCGGAAAAAATTTATTCACAAAGAATATTTTGGTAAATAATATTTTGGACATCAAGGAAGTAAAAATATGATTTTTACAAATACTACAAGAATGTATCATATTTTTGACAAGAGAAAAATATATTATTTTTGGCAAGTATGAAATATAAATTTTTCTTGAAATTTTTAGAAGATATATTATTTTAAGAAAAATATATATATTTTCTTACACAAACGTGAAGTACAATATTTTTGGGAAAAATATACATTTTCTCAAATAAATATGAAGTATGTCAGTTTTGGGGAAAATGAATTTATATCTATATATATTATCCAAGTTGGACTTGAAAATATATTATTTTTGAAAGTTATAAGAGAATACAAATATTTTTGCCAACGAAAAATTATGAAAATTTTTCTAAGTAATATTCCTTAACATATATATATATATTTGAAATATATATTGGACTTTTATTAAAGATGATATTCCGGAATAATTAATATGAAATTTAGTATAATGATACTTAATGAATACAATAAAAATACGTATTCTCGTACGTATAAATACACACCAGTGTATAACCCCAGAACATGGAAAAAATACACATGTATAAGATACCCCCATCCTTGGGAAGGAAATACAAGTATAAATGCTTGGGAAGTATTATTACAATAATATTGTTTAACAATTATTCCAAAATTTATAAATACAATTCAAGTTAAAATATTAATTATTTTAACAAATAATTATGTAACTTGGAATAATACCGAAGACACAAAAGAAACATAACTCAAGGACATTAATACTAAGTCAAGGCACGGCCCGTTCGTCTAATAGACATTAGTACGTTGTAGGTAGTCGTGTTCACCGGAGAAGCTCGAGTTACGATTGTTGAAGACGCAAGACTGTGAGTTCATGTCCCCCTTTTCTTTAAACTGTTTTTGTTTTATAACTTCGGGGGTGAAGTACATGTTACAAAAGGATTACATACAATTGGTATGGTTAGCATTGGAAAGTACAACAGATCATGTGAATGGGTAGGCGTACTCTTAAGACCATTAATCCTCGTGTTAGGACCGAGGGGCGTGAGTGATAGATCTATTTGGGTGTAGCGAGCCCACACCCATGTGGACCGGGGTTTGGCCCATGAGGTGACTATGTCTTACAACCGGAAGCCCGGTACAAAATCTGCTAGGTTTGAGCCTTCCTACGCCGTTGCACGCATGTTAATGACCTTGCAAACCATTAATCGATCTGTTTCCTTATTTTGCTTTCATACCGGGATTTACAAACATACATATATACCACGATTACGAGGTTTTATTCATACACACAAACAAACACATGAACTCGCTCAACTTTTGTTGATGTTTTCAAAACATATGTATTTCAGGGAATTAAAAGTGGATCTGGAGGGCGTTGAATGTTTCAAGCTGCGTTAAGAATAAAGGATGTTATCCGTTGTCTTAGGGTTTCAATGGTGTGTCTTACTCCTGGACGAGACACATCTACCAAAGCCGTTTTTATTGAAAGTCTTTTGATGAGTCCTTAGTGAACTCTTAAACAATTCGTATGGTTTGTTAAACTAGAATTTGAAGTCTATGTTTAAACAATGATGTTTGTGATGTTTTCAAACTTATTTAATAGATGACAATCTATGGTTTTATCATATAGTTATTGTTATGATTGAATGCGACGGTATTAAGAAAGTCACACCACAATCACGCTTCCGCAAAAGTCAGGGTGTGACAGCTTGGTATCAGAGCTTCGATTGTAGCGAACAAGGATTCCTTCTCGACTCTAGACTACAATCATTAGGGCTCTCACGAAAAATATTTTCACAACATGTTTTCATTGCATACACGAAACGCCCAGATCCAGGATAACAAACATTTTTACAAACAAAAGACACAAAACACATTTCAAAGTTTATGATTATGGTTCATTCTGAGAGACTGGGTGGTTCAGTCTGAGAGACTGGGTGGTTCAGTCTGAGAGACTAGGTGGTTCAGTCTGAGAGACTGGGTGGTTCAGTCTGAGAGACTGGGTGGTTCAGTTTGAGAAACTGAGAGGTTTAGTTGAGAGACTAGGTGGTTTAGTCTAGGAGACTGGGTAGTTCAGTCTGGGAGACTGGGTGGGTTAGTCTGGGAAGACTAGGATGGATACGTGATCACATTGTTATTAATTACATGCTCAATGATGGTTGTTGATATATGTGCATATGTTGTGATTGTTTTGTTACAGACACTATGTCTTCATCTGAGAGTGGATTGTCTGATACTGTCGACCCCATGGCTATCATTTCTGACGATGAGATCGTCCCAGAGCCAGAGATCTTTACCTCCGATACTGAGAGTGACCCGGAGATGATGTCGGATGACGACGACGATTTCAGCCATTTACGTTGCCCGACTTTGGCGATGATTTACTGCATGCTGATGGTATCCCCGATAAGGATCCCTTTCTTATTCCTATTCCTGTCCAGGGCCATCTCATCCTCGAACATCCCGATGGTGAGCATGTCGTGGCACCGATCCTCGCCCCTTTGCCTCTTGCGGCCTTTCCTTTCAAGGATTTGCCTTTTGATGACCTATTTGATGATGATGTCGACCTTTTTGTTGATGGTCCCCCTGATGATGCCCAGGGTGATGGAGCTTTAGCTGAGGATGTCATTTTTGTTCCACTCATTGAGATTCCTATTATTGAGGTTTCCTCTGATCACTCTGTTCTAGATTCCTTCGAGTCTGTGTCATCCTCCGCCTTGCATGCAGTGGGACTGGGACGTTACGCCACTGACACCGATGACGATACAGCCATGTCAGCTGCAACGATTCCTCCACATGATGTTGAGCCTGGACTTGAGCTTGATTTTATCCCAATCGATCAGCCTATTGATGCACCCGCTGATCCTGAGCCGATGCCAGCTCCCGAGCCTTTGCCTGATTTTGATCCTATTTCATTTGGCGTACCTGATATTGCACCACTTATACCAGATCCGGTTCCTGTACCCGCTGACCCTCCTGTCATTGATCCAGTCACTCCCTCACTAGCACATGCACCTGTTGATAATGCTCATTTTCACCCGATTGAGTCCGATGTTCACCGCACTGACCTGTCTATCACTTTCTTGCAGGACATACCCGCACCCCGTCCAGGGGAAGGCCCTTCTAGCCAGTAGCCTAGCCATGACCCACATGTGACAGCAGCTTTTTCTCACATGCCTCAGTATACACCTACTACTCATTTTACTTCTTCACCGCTAGATGAGCCACTCATATGGTTCCCACTGAACACCATGCCGATTTCTGATCCCTACCATCCCTCTCACTTTACGGGTTATACACGGGATGAGTTACTCCTGTCATTGCAGCTTCAGTATGAGATCATGAGTCTTAGAGTTATCGAGCTTGAGAGGATTCCACGTCCCCCACATTGTTCATATCCGTCACCTTTTGCGACTCCACCTGCTCCTCTTTTGCTTTATCCAGATTTTGATGTTCGATTTCTCACCATGGAGCAGCAAATCAGTTACCTGTTGCGTCACATTTATGATCTTGAGGAGGAGCTTGCGCATGTGCGCAGCTTGCTTTTCTTTCCTCCACCTCCTCCTCCACCGCCATCAGCATAGCCGGTTTTTGGTTTTATGTAGGTAGCTTACTTTTGATGAGAGCACCGCTATTGAGCTGAGCTAGTGAGACTTTTGGAGACCACCTTTTGACTGTTTGAATTATGGTAGATTGATAGACATTTTGGGCAAGGGTAGTGTGACCCTGTGTTCCCTTTTGATACGATACATTTGTAGAACCTGTAACTGTATTTGTGGTCGATAATTAATGAAAGCTCAATCGCAATGTTTTCATTACATATGTTGTTGATGTGAACGTGATGTTATATGCTTACTTGCTTTGATAAATGCTATTACATATACATACTGTATACTTATCATACTATTTAAGACCTGACCAATACAATCTTCGTTATAGAAGATGCCTCCACGAAGAAACAATCAGTTGCCCACAACTGAGGCAGAACTGCAAGAACGGATTTCACAAGCAATCGCACAACATGAGGCCTTTCGCTCAGAGCATAGCAGCGGTAACAATGGAAATAATCCCCCAACTGGTAATGTTTAAGTCACCTAAGACACATTACGTTACGTTTGGACATTTCCATGTGTGCTTTGCTAATGCCTTGAGAATAATTATGCTTGTATAGGTTGTACTTACAAGCAGTTCCTGGACTACAAGCCTCTAAATTTTGACGGCACTAGAGGTGCTGTAGATTTCGTTAGATGGGCCGAGAAAACAGATTCTGTGTTGCAGATGAGCAAGTGCACTCCAGAGCACCAAGTCACCTACATTTCTGGACTTTTTCTAGACGGGGCTCTATCATGGTGGAACCTCCAGGTTCAGACTCTGGGGGAAGAGGCTGCGTATACTTTGACTTGGGATGAGATGAAAGAACTGATGCGCAAGAAATACTGTTCAAGGGCTGAGATTCAGAAGTTGGAAACCGAGTTTTGGAATCTTAAGACGGATGGACCTAAGATTGCTGAATACGTGCAAAAATTTCATGACTTATCTCGCGTTATTCCCTACATGGTTGAACCGGAGTTCAAGTGAATTGAGAGTTTCATCTGGGGATTGGCACCCCAAATCACGAGCATGGTAGGAATATAATGTTTTCTTGAAAAATCATGATCAAGTAAGTTGTTAAGCATATAGATCTAAGAATTTCATGAAAGATTTCTAAAGAAACCAAGTTAAAAATATAAGTTTCATTTGATCTTGGTTCTTACATAAACAAATCTTGTTTTAGTGGTTAAACAAGTGTATAAACACTTGTGTAACAAGAAGAATGTATAAAGAAATATTTTTAGAAAATGTGATTTGAAGTTGTAAACATTTAACTCCTATAAAAATGAAGTTTTTAAAGAAGTAATCACATTTTAAAGGGTAACAAGACTTGCTAAAAATACTAGTAAGTTACTACAAATTTTTACAAATATTCAAGTTCATGAAGTAGTGGAGAATACATGATTTTGGCAAGATTGGTAAGATAAGGTTGTTTGTTGATGATTGTAAATTGATTGTGTTGGTTTTTACAAAAGAAAATGATATGATTGGAAGCATGGAAACCTCCATTTTTAGGGGAAACTATGGCAAAATTTTCTAAAAATATAAACACCTAGAAAAATATTTTTAAACAAATATATACAAGTGTATTTTTAACCATGAGTTTCCCACATAAACTTTGCCATAATTTTTGTTACGAAAATATAAATATTGGAGGTTGATTTTTATAAATAAAAGTGATTAAATATGTATTTAGAAAATATATTTTGAAGACACATATGTGTGATTATTTGTATACTTTGTGTATTAGTTATATTATTTGAGGACTCGAAATAATATAACTCACAAAAATACCAAGAATTACCATCCAAAATATTACCAAAAGTCCAAGGAATAAATGTACATACTTATAAAAAAATATTGATAAAACCGAACTATGGAATATAGGACTTACGAAATATTTTGGAAAAAATTTATTCACAAAGAATATTTTGGTAAATAATATTTTGGACACCAAGGAAGTAAAAATATGATTTTTACAAATACTACAAGAATGTATCATATTTTTGACAAGAGAAAAATATATTATTTTTGGCAAGTATGAAATATATATTTTTCTTGAAATTTTTAGAAGATATATCATTTTTAAGAAAAATATATAAATTTTCTTACACAAACGTGAAGTACAATATTTTTGGGAAAAATATGCATTTTCTCAAATAAATATGAAGTATGTCAGTTTTGGGGAAAAATGAATTTATATTTATATATATTATCCAAGTTGGACTTGAAAATATATTATTTTTGGAACTTATAAGAGAATACAAATATTTTTGCCAATTATGAATAATTCTTCTTAGTAATATTCGTTAACATATATATATATACATATATATATATATATTGCAAATATATATTGGATTTTTATTAAAGATGATATTCCAGAATAATTAATATGAAATTTAGTATAAGGATACTTAATGAATACAATAAAAATATGTATTCTCGTACGTATAAATGCACATCGGAGTACGACCACAGAACATGGCAAAAACACACATGTATAAGATACCCTCATCCTTGGCAAGCAAATACAAGTATAAATGCTTGGGAAGTATTATTACAATAATACTGTTTAACAATTATTCCAAAATTTATAAATACAATTCAAGTTAAAATATTAATTATTTTAACAAATAATTATGTAACTTAGAATAATACCGAAGACACAAAAGAAACGTAACTCAAGGACATTAATACTAAGTCAAGGCACGGCCCGTTCGTCTAATAGACATTAGTACGTTGTAGGTAGTCGTGTTCACCGGAGAAGCTCAAGTTACGATTGTTGAAGACGCAAGACTATGAGTTCATGTCCCCCTTTTCTTTAAACTGTTTTTGTTTTATAACTTCGGGGGTGAAGTACATGTTACAAAAGGATTACATACAATTGGTATGGTTAGCTTTGGAAAGTACAGTAGATCATGTGAATGGGTAGGCGCACTCTTAAGACCATTAATCCTCGTGTTAGGACCGTGGGGCATAAGTGATAGATCTATTTGGGTGTAGCGAGCCCACACCCATGTGGACCGGGGTTTGGCCCATGAGGTGACTATGTCTTACAGCCGGAATCCCGGTACAAAATCTGCTAGGTTTGAGCCTTCCTACATCGTTGCACGCATGTTAATGGCCTTGCAAACCATTAATCGATCTGTTTCCTTATTTTGCTTTCATACCGGGATTTACAAACATACATATATACAACAATTACGAGGTTTTATTCATACACACAAACAAACACATGAACTCGCTCAACTTTTGTTGATGTTTTCAAAACACATGTATTTTAGGGAATTAAAAGTGGATCTGGAGGGCGTTGAATGTTTCAAGTTGCGTTAAGAATAAATGATGTCATCCATTGTCTTAGGGTTTGGATGGTGTGTCTTACTCCTGGACGAGACACATCTACCAAAGCCGTTTTTATTGAAAGTCTTTTGATGAGTCCTTAGTGAACTCTTAAACAATTCGTATGGTTTGTAAAACTAGAATTTGAAGTCTATGTTTAAGCAATGATTTTTGTGATGTTTTCAAACTTATTTAATGGTTGACAATCTATGGTTTTATCATATAGTTATTGTTATGATTGAATGCGACGGTATTAAGAAAGTCACACCACAATCACGCTTCCGTAAAAGTCAGGGTGTGACATGTGTATGCAAATTGATTGTAGGTATAAAACTGTGTATACACCTGTGTAATTTTTTATGTACACATGTGTACAAAATGTAACTTGTATAAAAAAATTACAACTTGGGAAACTTTTTATATAATTTATGTTTTACCCGTGTGACCTGTTAGAGATAAAAGCCCGAATTGAGCCATTCATACGTAAATTGGTTGTTTTTTGCCACCTCTTCCATTTGAGAGGAAAAAAGTATGTGATAATTTGTATAGGCTAAAAATTACAAAATCAAATGAATTACACAGGTACTTGTGGTTGCTAATCCAGCAAATACAAATGCACTAATCTTGAAAGAATATGCACCTTCGATCCCGGAAAGAGAACATCACATCCCTCACAAGACTAGATCATAACCATGCATTATTCAAGATACGGAGAATCTTAAAGTCCATGTTAGTGATGTAAGAAATGCTATAATATAGGGAAATCACTCGTCAAATCTATATCCAGATTCTAATCACGGTACTGTTGACATTGGGGCTGGACATAAACCTGTGAAAAAACTTATTGCTGATGATCAATGGTAGCTCTTCTATTTATTTTGTATAACTCCAGTATTTGAAGTTTGTGTTCAGATTTAGAGTGTTGTTGATATTGATTAACTTTCAGGTTGAAAACTGAGTTCATCACAAATGTGGAACAAAGAGGTCGAGCTATAATTAACGCTCGAAGGTTATCTAGTGCATTTTCTACTGCAAGCTGTGCATGTGATCATATGCGCGACTGGATTCTTGGTACACCAAAGGTCTGGTTTCATCTTCTTATTTTATGCTTTTTTATCTTTTTATTTTTTTACTTGGTTTTTTTTATCATTTCCTTAATCTCATTTTCCCATTTTTGCGAGACAGTGAACATGGGTGTCTATGGGAGTTTATTCTGATGGGTCATATGGTATTCAACCAGGCTTGATTTTTTTTTTCCGGTCACTTGCAAGAAAGGCGAATGGTCAATAGTTCAAGTTATGGTTCCGTCAAACATCTTTTTTAATATATTGACAGTGTGATTTTTGAAATAAAAAAATTTAGGAAGTTTTATGCAATACGGATAGTTGGATACACATAGGATGACTTTTGACCCGCTTGGGCATTTTGACCCACCCAACCTATTCAACCTGTTTAAGGTCTTCGACCCGTTATAGAGTAAATTGAATAATTATTTTGAAAATTTTATAATTGTGTAGGGCTAAAGATTGATGAGTTTTCAAGAGAGAAGATGGATGCTGTAGAAAGAGAGCTCATTGAGGAGAAAACAATGGCCTACTCCGCGATGAAGTAATGGCTGAATCGGTAGCATACAACGTGGCGAATAGGCTTAGTGTTTAAAACGTTCCATGCAAACAATAGTAATAAGGACTATGTTTTTGTTTTTCCGATATGTGGTTGTTTGTTTGTTTGGTTCGGTTATTTTTTTTATGTAACTGGATGTTTAGTTGGTTGGTATACTTTATAATATGTTTTTGGATTTGCTTTTGGGACATGTTATGGTTTATGGTGAAGTAGTATGAGTTTACTAATCTAAAAAAAGGATTATACACAATTTGTTTTTGTAAGACAGTTAAAAAACGATCAGTTACTATAAAATGCGCTTTATACACATGTGTACATATAAGGACACTGTGTTTTTTTACATAAAAAAGGTAAAAAAACGTTAAATGGGTATTACGTGAATCAGGAGGAAGAATCCGTAGTTGAAAGAAAATTGCCTAGAAAATGATGAACTGCATAATCGTTGGAAAAAAAAAACTAATGTGATCTTATTATTTGATTAATATAAATCTTTGCTAAATTTAATAGATATTTTGAATAATCACAAAATAATAGGAAATGTGTAACTGTTTTTAAGTAATTAAAATAAAGATTACAACTAAAAAGAAAATTAAGGACCCAGATCAGTTCATACAGTTCACTCTAAAGATATATGGGGTGGGGTTTTAAAGTGAACACTAATGTATTTGCGAACTGATTGAACAAATCTTGGCAATTGATTTACACATGTGGATGGCTATTATTTCATCATCAAATCGTAAAATACACTAGTGTATTTCATCATCAAATCCTGGCCATTGATCTACACATATGTATGGCCAGGATTAGTTCGCTCAGTTCACAAACTACACTAGTGTTTACTCTAGAAGCTAATCCTATATATATATATAGGGTAAGGTTCATGCGAGAACCACCTTTATTGCGAGAACCGCGAGAACCAATGTGAACACAACCTAAAATAGCTAAAAAAAACCTAACCCACACCCCCAAGCTAAATGCTAAAAACTAAAACCCCCAAAAAACCTAACCCCCCCCCCAAAAAAAAAAAAAAAAACCTAAACCCCCCTCCCCCCTCAAGCTAAAATGCTAAAAACTAAACCCTCAAAAAACCTAAAAAAATAAAAAATATATAAAAAACACACAAATTTTTTTTTAGTTAAAATCGCTACTTTTAGTAGCAAAAAAACTAAAAGTAGCGATTTTTTTTATAAAAAATATTAAAAAAAAAATTTTTGTGTGTTTTTTAGGTATTTTTTATTGTGTTTACATTGGTTCTCGCGGTTCTCGCAATAAAGGGTGGTTCCTAACGGATCTTTGTCCTATATATATATATATATATATATATAGGTAGAGGATCCGGTACATTAATTCAGAAGTGTGAGAAGTGTATTATAACACTATATATAACACTATATATCACCATATAAATACAATATAACACTATGTAACACCATATAACATTATATAACAAATATAACACTATATTTTTTCTGATAGCATGTCTATGATAGATGTATAGTGTTATATAGTGTTATATATAGTGTTATAATACACTTGTCACACTTCTGAATTAATGTACACTGTCCCTACCCTATTGATGAAATAGTGGATAACCAAGAGAGGTTAATTCACAGGTCTTGTCAAGTAGGCTTAATCCCTTCTTTCCGAAGATCGGTGGCTGGACCGTCAACTGGGCTGTCTCCTGCACAAGGAAAACACACCGTGACTCGTAACAAGGAGAAAGGGGTGGGGGGTGCTCCTTGTAACCATTCTCCAGCGTGAGAATCAGTAATTTGCTTGTGAAGCAAAGTGTGTGATAGTAGTAGTAGTGAGAGAGTTGTGAAGAGATACCTCAAACCTGGTTTGGGATGGGTATTTATAGCCGAGGAGTGAAGGGGGGTAGTTGAGTGGCTAGACCGACATCACACAGTCTCCTGCAGGTGTGTAAGGCCTGTCGGTTACGGTGGTGATACCACGTCCTGCTGTGGTGTCAGTCTGTTGCTTACATGTGGGCTGACAGGTGACTGTCTTCAGTGCCACTTGCACCTTGGTGTCAGCCCCACTTGGCTTGTGGACAGGATGCGGTGCCGGGCCGCATCGCTGCTTGCGGTAACTGCTGTTGCTCGCGTTCTTGTTATGGCCGAGACATGTGCGGGATGCGGTGCCAGGCCACATCTCCACTCATAGTGACTGTTGCTGCTGTCAAGATCCCTTGTCATGACGAAAATGTTCATAGGATGCGGTGCCAGGCCGCATCGCTATGCGTAATATCCGTTTCCATACTTAAGGTAAGTCTTATCTTATCCCTTGACCGATTGGATTCGACCGCTCTGTTCGCGCCTGCCCGCACGGACACAGATAAGTTCTTGCTGGTGGGGGTTTTTGATAAGGGTAATGGTCACTCGCAGCCATGTTGGTGCGAGATTTGGGACCATACCTCTTCAAGTCCCCCCCCCCCCCCCAGTCTAGTGTTGCTTCCTCATGCAAGTTGCATGTGGGAGGAATACTGGACTATGGTGTCTAGAAGGTAGTATGGAAGCTGAAGAAGATTCTAGGCCAAACTATTGGCTCCTGCTTCCAGTAAATCAAGCTGGGCGTCTGGTAGAGTCGTGTGACGTCTCTTCCGTACCGGTGAGCAAGTTCCGTCTGATGCGGAATTCTTAGCCAAGGTTTTTGATCTGGTAGTGTGGTCTACCTTTTTCTGATGTCAGCCACCTGTTGGTGTGTCAAACCAACCTTTGAGATGGTGACTGAAGATGTAAGTGGCCGCAACTTTAGTTGTAACCTCTGCGGAAGCGGATGCAATGATGTAAGTGCCTTGTTGTCGCTTTATGTTTAGCAACTGGACATGTAACGATGATCCCTATCTTGTGGGGTGTTCGTGTTCTTCCAGTTTAGCTCTCAAGTAACCGCACGTCCTTTGCGGTTACCTCGTTGTCGAACAATGTGGGGAACTTGTGTCATTGTTGGCCGTGTTTGGTCGAACAATGTGAATCTGTACTATGGGCTAATAAATATGGTTATAGGCAGGGTTGTGCCCACCATTGTTTATTCTATGCGGCTCAAGGCGGGCAAACAAGTCATAAGCAGACTTGTTACCACTGTTCCTTGGCTTGTTGCTCAAGGAGATCCCCTTAGAGGTTTAGGAATCTGGGTGAAACTCGCCCACATTCGTTCTGTAGCCAATTTCCTTCACGCTTGGTTGGAAAGCAGTTTTTCTTGAAGTAGCTTCGGTCGTCCGTGTGATGACTTAGTCGTGGCTCTTCCGTAGCTACCGATCGCGGAGTTATATGTAACCACAGTGACTCATGAGTGTCTGCGGTTTGCAAGATAAACTTTCGCTTCAAAAGTGTTTTATGCTTGGATGTAGCTCTTGAAGGATCAGGAGTCAGGGTTGCTGATGTGCGGTTGCTCAGCATACTTGTGCTTTTTCCAAAAGAGAAGCTGTTAGCGTCCCCTCTGTGGTTGTGAACCGGAGACGAGGGATTTGAAGCTTGAAGAGCCCCTTAGGTGATGCGGTTTGCCTGTTCCTGAGATGCGGTTTGCCTGTTCCTGAGATGCGGTTTTCGCAGTCCAAATAACAACGCTGGTTCTGAATATCTGACACTCCTGTGCGGGCTCGTGTGTGTCATCTCCGCATATTCCAAGTGTGCTCGTGGGTATATGAGGATATTGGTTATACCCCTTACATAATGTAGAGATATATATTTTTGCCTTTTTTGAGGAGTATGTAAAAAACGACATGCGGTATGGGTTATGGTGCGGTATACCAGAGAAACCGCATGCCGCTTAAGTTTGGATATTGTTGTAGATTTTTTTGTTGCATACGTGGCAGAACGCACGTGTGAGTTGGTAGAAGTTGGTAGGATTTCCTGGCATGTACTGAATCGAAAGGACGTTTGCACTGCCCGAGGTAATAAATTCCATGTAGCATGTGTGTAAAAAGTCTCTTTTGTCAGGCGCGTGGATGGCTACTCGCAAGTGGTAACCCTCAGCAGAACTGTCGTTGTACACGTGTCGTCGCATGGTTCGCTCATTTCACACACGACGTTTCGGTTACTGTTTCGCATTAATTGCGATGAGTATAAAAGGGGAAACCGTTTGGGGTGTCCCCTCACTTCTTCAAAATTTCAAAAAATTCCGGTGAGAGAAAGAGAGATTCCTTCGTCTTCTCCGATCAATTTGTTTGATTTTCCGGTGAGGGTTTATCGAAGTTCTTGAACTCATCTTCCATTTTATTTCTTCTACATTCTGATGGCTGAACCATCCAATCCCCATACTGCTGAGGGTGAAAACCCTGACCCTTCGTTACCGGTGGCGGCGAAGGAGGAGGAAGGCGATGCTCCGGGGGAGCAACTACTAGTGTTGAGGTGGCCGAAGGCGTCGTTTGAGTTCCTGATGAAGGATATTAAAATGCCACCGGAGTATGGGGCCATGTATCCACAAGAGGGTGACACCGCCGCCGATGCCCCGACGGGATATGTTACCTTATGGGCTGATTTCTTCACGGTTTTCAATCTCCGGTTGCCATTGACGGTGTTCGTCGTTGAAGTTTTGGAGTGGTATAAACTCCATATTTCCCAATTGAGTCCGTTTGGAATGATTCGGATTCGGAATTTTGAATATACCTTTCGTGCTATCGGTATAGAGCCCACTGTCGGGGATTTCCGGCGGTTCTATCAGATGACGGTGTCGATGGGGTTCTTCTCCTTCCGTCAATGGGACGGTAGTCCCAAGTTGATGACCCCTCCTAAGGGTCTTACGAAGTGGAAAACCAAGTTTTTCTACGTTAAAGCTGCTGCCATTACTGCAAGGCTGCAGTTTAGAAATGTAACCGACACCATCATAACGGAGAACATTAGTCTCCCTAAAGCGGACACGGTGGAATGGTTCTCGGACCTGCGGATTATTGGGTGAAAAAAGCTGAGCAACGCGCAGCTGTGGGTGTTGCGGATGATGCTGGGGAGGATGAACCGGAAGGCGAGGCCCGTTGTGCGGGAGAAGAGTGGTGGTAAGTATCCTTCTTCCTGTGCGGTTTGCTTGCTTCCTTAACTTTGTTATTTATGTTTTTCAAACGTACTATCAGAGGATGCTCCCCTTTGGAGGATGTTTGACCCGGGCTTCAAGGGTAAAGTTGAGGTGCTTGCTTGTGCGGATGATGAGGATGGGTTCAACGTCACCATCCGTGATAACTTCCGGGTGCCCGCGGAGGCCGCACTGGCAGTTGAGTTGCCGCAAGGCAAAGGTATAATAAATGTTTCTTCTTTACTTGTTTTGTAAAGCTTGCTGAATGCTCGTTGATGAATGAAACGTAGGTAGTCTTGGGGCTTTAGGAGACCCAGATGCGACGGGTGTTCCAAAGAAGCATGAGGAGAAACATGGTGACAAGAAGTTTCGTCGGTCCAAGAAATCGCATGAGCCGATTGTTATTCCTCCTTTTGTCGTACTTGTTTACGCAGATACACTGATTACGTGGTAGTGTCTGACACCCTTGAGGGTTTGGGTGTTCCAGGTGGTGGTGCAGCTGCGGGTGGATCCGCTGCGGGTTCTAAGCCTGCTGTTGAGAAGAAGCGGAAAGGAGATGCCGCTGGTGCTAGTGAGCGGAAACGTCCGAAGTTGAGAACGACTCGGACAGCTGCTATCTCGCAGCCAAAGCCTGCGGTTGTGACTGGTAAGTTGCCCGTATATTCACAAATGTTTGTGATTTATAGATTGTAACTTATAGTTGGTTTTTGCTTTGTTATAGAACCGCTTGAGGAGACGTTTTCCTTTTTTGAGGCTCGTTATTCTCCTCCGCGAGACGCGGCTGCGGACTCGGGAGTCAATAAGGAATTTAGAAGAAGTCCCTCTATCGAGGTGGTTCCTCCGCCATCTGTGCGTGCGGAGGATACTGGGAAGAAGGCTGCGGGTCAAACTATCTTCGATACGTTGGATTCATCCAACAATCTGATTGACCCGCAGGATAGTGAAGTGCAGGGGAGTGAGAAGCTGAAGTCTCCTGATGCTGAAAAGCCGAACTCCCCTGCTGCTGAGAAGACCATTGGTTCAACCTCTGCAGGCACGGGTTTTGAAAATGAACCTTCCATTCAGCCTGGCGAGTCTGAATTGGAATTTTACTACCGTTCTTATGCGGCAGCCCGGAGTGTGCACTATCATCGCCTCCCTTGGGCTGTAATGCAAGGGGATGATATTTCCAATAATTCCTCCGCCTGCAGGGAAATTTTGAGTGGTTTGGGAACTCCCTTTGAGGTTCTTCGGGCCCGTGGCTTACCCCGTGAGAACCGGATAAATCAACTCTCCTCCATGCTTGTTGGGAGTTCCATAATGGCGAATGCTATTATGGAAGATTACAAGGTTCTGGGCCGCAAGGAGGAGGAAGCCGCTCTCCTGCGGGCTGAGGCTGAGGCGATGGCAAAGGCTGCTCGAGAGGGTGCGGAGCAGCTTGAGAGAGAGAAGGCTGCTTTTGAGAAGTACAAGCAGACTGAAGCTTGGGCCGCGACTGCCGGCCTTAAACATGTTCGTACTCTTTCCAAATTGCTTTCTGATGAACGCAAGGGTTGGAGGGAAGCCTGTCCTCGGGAAAATGAAAAACTTTTCCGTGTTCGTCAGGAGGTGACCGATCTCAAAGCAGCGAATGCTGCTTTGATGAAGGAGAAGGCCGCAGCTGAAGCGGCTGCTAAGGAAGCCAAGGAGGTGGAGGCACGTGGTGCAAAGGCTCTTGAAGTGGCGGATGCTGACCGCAACAATTTAAACAAAGTTGTTAAGGGCCTCAAGGTATGAGTTGCGTTTATACTTGAGTTTATTTCTTTGTCTTACAAGTATGATTGATTATTCTTCTATATTTGTGTATGCTTTGTTGCTGATAGGCTGAGGTGCAGAGCCGGGTGACCATTATTGAGGAGGTCACTACCCGTGCAGCGGAAGCTGAAGCGCGGGCAAGGGAGGCTGCTGAGGCCAGAGATAGTCTGATTTCCTCCTTGGATCAGCTTAAAGCAGACCGTGACTGGATGCGTGATCACGGTATAGGGCATGTAAGTATCTGGTGCCTTTGCTATCTTTTGGTTTGCTTTTGCTAACCTTATGACTTGTGTTTTGCAGATTGTTGGAACCATTCTTGACGCGCCTGAGAACGCAGCTGCTGTAAATGAGCTTAAGGAGCATGCGCGGGTGGCGGGGTTCAAGGCTGGTTACAACGAATGCCTTAACCTTGTGAACCCTTTCTTCAAGAGCAAGTTTACTGATGAGAAATTCGGGTTCCATGGTGTAGATACCGAGGGTCGATATGTTGCAGCTGTTAACGCATACAACAACCTGTCCATTTCCGCCATTGATGATATTGATAAATGCTTGGAGGCGGAAGATTACGTGGACCGCTTGCGGTTGTTGAATGATGATCCTGAAGAGGAGGAGGAGACCGCTGGTGGTGCCAAGGGTGATGCGGGCACCAGTGGTACAAAAGAAGATTAGGTTGGCCTGCGTGCCCTTCTTTTTGATTTCCACTTTGATGTAAATATTAGAAAAAACTTATGTAAATTTCTTGTGCACTGCGTAGGTGTAGAAATTTTTTGGAATACAGTTAATCTTTTTGTTCAATTTGCACAAGTGTTTTATTTCTTGCGTTTGAACATGTGTGAGTTAATGTTAGGGAAGGCCAATGGTTAAGGCCTTACGTAACATTATCTCTAAATATGTCCTTTGCACATCTAGATGATATGCAAGTATGTGAATGACTCCGTTGGCTATAAAGCGCGGTTGAGTCGTAGTCCATTTCCATTATGATCCCGTTAGGGTTTAGGAATTGTATAGGTTTTGTAAAAACCGTATGTGCGTATCCGGTCGGATAAGCATTTTTGTCTAGTTGGTCTATTACAATATTTGTGTGTGGTCACCACTTTGTATGGGTATCGCGAATGAAGATTTTGCCAATCTGTCTTTACAGATACCGCAAAGTGGAACACGCATTTGTAATAGAAAGGATAAACAATATTGTATTGAATTGTTTATTTATTTATTGACAAATGGCCTGCGGCCCGATAGGTTACATGGAAAATGTAAAACACAGCTTACATGTAACAGGGTCGGAGTTTCTATGCATTCCATGTGCGTGCGATAGGTTCGCCTTCTAATGTTTGTAGTTTATACGCTCCTTTGCCCAGGACCTCTTGGATGAGGTAGGGTCCTTCCCATTTTGGGGCAAGTTTCCCTGTGCGTTCTGCGTTAGACGCTTCATTGTTGCGGAGGACGTAGTCTCCCGGGTTGAAGGTACAAATGCCAACGCGTGCATTGTAGTACTTTTCAAGTTTGGTTTTGTACTTGGCCTCGTTGATTGCTACGTTTTCACGCCTTTCTTCTAAGAGGTCCAAGTCAAGCCTGCGTTCATCGTTGTTGTCTATCTTGTTGATAGCCAACATTCAGGGTGAAGGGAGACCTATTTCAGCGGGGATCACCGCCTCAGAGCCGTAGACCAGGCTGAAGGGTGTCTCACCGTGGCTTGTCTTCGGGCTAGTCCTATGAGCCCATAGGATGCTAGCAAGTTCATCGACCCAGCCACGCCTGGCTGTTCCCAACCGCGCCTTTATGCCTTCGACTAAACTTTTATTGATACTCTCTACTTGGCCATTCCCTTGTGGATGCACTACTGAGGAGAATATGTGTTCAATGTTTAGTTCCTTTAGCCATTTTTGAAAGTCTTCGGCAGCGAAGTTGGTGCCGTTGTCTGTAACGATGCACATTGGTAGACCGAAACGGCAGATGATATCTTCCCAAATGAATTTCCTTGTTATCATAGAGGTGGTAGAGGCGAGCGGTTTTGCTTCCACCCATTTTGTGAAATAGTCAACAGCTACTATGATAAACTTCACCGCACCTGGTGCGTCTGGAAATGGTCCCACCACATCGATCGCCCATTTTTGAAAAGGCCATGCGGTGGTGACGGGGATCAGATTGTTCGTGGGGCGTAAGGTTTTGGTAGCATGCCGCTGACAATTGAAACACTTGCGCAAGACTTTGACCGCATCTAGGTATATGTCGGGCCAATAGTACCTAGCATTCATGATTTTGGCCACCACCATGCGTGGGCCTGCGTGTATGCCACATATTCCTTCGTGTATCTCTTTGATTAGATACGTGGCATCTTGGGGGTCGACGCATCGGAGGAGTGGCCCCGGGTATGATTTGTGGTATAAAATACCGTCTCCCATCTGATAGTGGCACGCTTTGTATTGCAACTTGTGTGCCTCTGCTTTACTTTCGGGAGTAACACCTGATTACAAGTATGCAATGATTGGTGTCATCCAAGATGTCGTACCGTACTGGATGACGTTGACTTGGCGCAGGGGTACCGAGTGATTTTGTAGAATCTCAATGCGTATCTCCTTTGCAAGGTGTTGGAAGCTGGTGGATGCAAGTTTTGAAAGTGCATCCGCGGGTTTGTTTTCACTCCTATTGATATGGTGGATATTGAAGGAAGTGAACTTTGATTTTAGTTGCAGGACCTGTTCGAGGTAGAGGATCATGATATCCCCTTTTGCGGCATAGTCGCCGCGTACTTGCCCTGTGACTAGTAGTGAGTCGACGTGTGCCTCCAAATGTTAGACGCCGAGTTTGACTACCAGACGCAGCCCTGCGAGTAGAGCCTCATATTCTGCCTCGTTATTTGTGCTTTTGAAGTCGAGGCGGATTGCATAGGTGAGCTCTTGGCCGTCGGGGCTGACGAGTCGCAGTCCCGCACCTGCACAATCCACGTTGGACGCACCATCGGTATATAGTGCCAAGGTGTCCGATGAGGATGGTGGTGGTGTAGGGTTTTGTTCTTCTTCGCATTCTTGGATGCGATTCGCCGGTACCTCGGCAACAAAATCAGCTAGAACCTGGCCCTTGATCGTGGGGCGCGGTTTATAGTTCAATGTGTGCGCGCCCAGTTCAATGGACCATTTTGCTAATCTCCCAGAGATTTCGGGCTTGTAGAGGATCTGCCCGATCCTGTAGTTGGTTAACACGGTGATGACGTGATTCTCAAAGTAATGTCGTAACCGTCTTAATGCATGCACCAGTGCGAGTACCAACTTCTCCATGATGGAGTATCTTGTCTCTGGGTCATTGAGCATTTTACTGATATAGTAGATGGGTGTTTGAACTCCATCTCGCTCCACGATGAGTACCGCGCCTACCGCGTTGTCTGCGGCGGATAGGTACAAGATAAGTGGTTCTTCCTTGCGTGGTGTGGTTAGGGTTGGGAGTTGGATCAGACACTCTTTCATCTCCCGGAAAGCGTTTTCAGCCTCTGCGGTCCACTGGAACTGTTCCTTCTTTAAGCAGTTCCGCAGAGTTTTGATGAAAGGATAAGATTTAGCAGCATGATTGGCTAAAAATCTGTTCAGTGCGGCTAGCCGGCCAGCTAGTCGTTGCATTTCCTTCATTGTGGAAGGCGATGGCATACGCTCGATAGCCTGAACCTTTTCCAGGTTCACCTTGAATCCATCCTTGGTGACGATGAATCCAAGGAATTTGCCTTCTTCTATTCCAAACGAGCATTTCCCTGGATTGAGCTTCATGTTGACGCTACGCAGAGTCTAGGATGTTCTTTTGATATCGTTGAGCATGGTATCCTCTTCCATGCTCATGACGACTAGGTTTTCCATGTAGATTTCGACACTTTTGATAGGTTGCGCCCGCGTTGCGCAACCCAAACGACATTTTTGTATAACAGTAATTCCTGGTAGGTGTGCGGAATGCCGTTTTATCTTCGTCCTTGATTGCCATCTGTACTTGGTGATAGCCTTTGTAACAATCGAGGAAGCACTTCCATCGAAACGAGGCGAGGTTGTCGACTTTCTCGTCGATCTCTGGAAGCGCGTAACAATCTTTGGGTCAGGCTTTGTTGAGATCTTTATAATCGACACACATGCGCCAGCCCCCGGTTGGTTTTTCTACCATGACTGGGTTGGATAACCAAGTCTGGTACTTGACTTCCCGCAGGATGCCTACGGAGAGCAGTTCTTTGACCTGGTCGTTCATCACCTCGTTCTTTGCGGATCCAAGGTGGCCTTAGCCTTGGATCACCGGCTTGATACCTGGCAGGGTATTCAAGAAATGTTGCGCGACTTCGCGTGGTACCCCTGACATGTCTGCGGGTGTCCATGCGAAAATATTTTGATTTCTGAAAAGAAGCAGCTTCAGGCGCGCTCTGGTGCTGTTGGACAAGGCATGTCCCAACGTGACCGTTTGTTCTGGGTGTCTTGCGTTAAGAACCCATTTCTCCGGTTGGGTGTTGGGGGTGAGCCTTGTCGTTTTTGTCGGACGTAGCTCGTACGTGGACATAACCTCTCTGCGGGCATAGATTATCGCGACCCCCGTTTTGGTTGGGAAACCGATGGCAGAGTGGGGGACGAAGGTAATCATATTGAAATCGCCTTGGCACTCTCGCCCGAGAAGTACGTTGTATCGGGAGGTGTGAGGTAAAACCATGAAGTTTACCTCCTCCGTTCGCGTGTGCCTCCCGTTGGTAAGGCGCACGGGGAAAGTGATTTGGCCCAGGGGAAATACGGTTTCCCCTGCGAACCCGGCCAAAGGGTAATCTACCGGCTGCAACCGATCTTTGTCTTCTTGATAAACTGGTTGAAGCACTGCTCATATATAATGTCAGAAGTACTGCCCGGGTCAATGAATAATCGCTCCGTGCAGTAGTAAGCCAGGTAGCCTGTAATGACGACGGCGCGCCTGTCGCGCGGTCCGCCTTGGACATTTGGAAAGACGACTTGTTCGTCTTTCCAATCATTGTCCGATCTTCTTGCCGCCTTGCGCGGCTGTCCATGTTCTCTAGTGATCATGTAGGTTGAGGCCACATACATGGTCCTTTTACCCGTCGAGGGGCCCTCGTTGTGGGGGGTGATGCGCTTGGTTTGCTTTTGCGCAGCTGGCAACAAGTGTTGCAGCTTCCCCTCATTCAGGCTCGCTCAATCTCCAGTCGGAGACTAATGCAGATGTTTGTTGTGTGGCCCGAGTCCTTTTGATACTCACAGTAAAGCATGAGGTCTTGGTATTTTTGGACTTTATTGGTTGGGCCGGTCGCAAGAATTGTGCGTCCGTGAGGAGGACGTCACTTGGCGACTGGTTGATCTCGGTCCAATTACGGTCCCGAGATTCTTTCTTGGATGCCCGGTTGTCGCGTTGGGCATTGATCGTTGCCCTTGCGTCGGGTTGGTGACTGCGTGGGAGGTAAGGTTTGGAAACGTTGCCAGGATTCCATGTGTCCCGGTTGCGCTTGTTATTGCGGGAGGATTGCCCTTCCGCCCGGGGCTGTGCCTTGGCAGTGTGCGGCTTGAGAGACCGCTAAGTTTGGGCGTACGTCTTGACCACGGCCATGACGTCGTCCCACCTTTTTGGCAAGCCCTCCTTTCCTGAGATGGTCATAACCATTTCGTCGTCCTTGACGGCTCGAATGAAATGGTTGCGTGCCATTTGATCCGCAACTTCTCCGATCTCGAGGCATTCTTATTATAGCGGATGACAAACGACTCTAGGCTTTCGTTGTCTCCGCGCCAGATATTCATGACGTCTATGGAATCGCGTTTATGACGTCGTTGCTGGCTGAAATGTGCAAGAAATTTTGCTTGCAGCTGTTCAAATGAAGCCAGTGATCCCACTGGCAAAGAATTGAACCAGGCCTGTGCCAACCCGGTGAGGGTCTGGGGGAACCTGGTGAGGGTCTGGGGGAAAAATAGCACCATGTGGCCTCGTCCCACTTGCCATTGCACCCAGCGCCGGTAAAAATGTTTATGTGGTCGTTCGGATCGGACGAACCGTTGTATTTCCCAATATTAAGTGGGAGTTTAGTCGTTGTGACTTCGGCGTGGGCTATCTCCGGTACGAACTTGGAGTTTTCGGCCGCAGATCGTGGCCTGTAGGGTTGGGTTTGATTGTGCTTTGCAGCGCAAAGGTATGTAGTGCGAGGTTCAGTTGGAGGGACGTAATTGTATCCCCCTGGTCGGCTGTTAGCCTAGTGGGATTCTCCGCAATACGTGCGGTCGTCTGGGTCAGTGCGGTCATACCCCTCGTTGTGGGGTTGTGGTCCCAGACGACTATGGATGCCGGAGCCACGGCGGGTTGTTGACTGCCACCTATTTTCGTCATGAGGGCCTAGGCGGCTGTGTACTAGGCCCCGAAGGCGGGACCCATATGTGGAATCGTCCTCATCGAGTGTGCGGACGTCGCAATAGGAGGACCCGCGGTCTTCATGCATACTTCGGGATGCTGGGTGTGTGGTGTCGTCATATTGCAGGATACGACCCGCAGGTGTATGCGGTGCAGGGGTGGGACCGCCGGGAACTTGTGCTTCAGCGTAAGCTCTATTGTATGCTGCGGCCAGCAAAGTTTGTTGTAGGTAATACCAGGCATGAAGGTCCATGTCTGGAGGTATCACAGAAGCATACTGTGAAAAATCTGGTGCAAACGTGGGGGGAGTGCCCCCTTGCACATATGTGCCAATGTGGCCAGTATTTGGGGCTGGGGGAGCGGTCCACGCAGGCCCTGGGTTTGTGGGGTTTAGGCTATCCCCGGTAGGATTGTTTTGACGATCAGACATGATCTCAAG
The DNA here is from genome assembly GCA_030545235.1 of Helianthus tuberosus. Classification (NCBI taxonomy): domain Eukaryota; kingdom Viridiplantae; phylum Streptophyta; class Magnoliopsida; order Asterales; family Asteraceae; genus Helianthus; species Helianthus tuberosus. Next base: position 172,128,522 of record CM060414.1, on the reverse strand, counting down.
AAAGAAAGAGATGTGAGAAAAGTGCTAAGAGTAGCGGTGGGCGCCAATGATGAAACAGTGGTTAACCAAGGAGGTTAATTCACTGGTCTCGTCAAGTAGGGTTAATCCCTTCTTTCCGAAGATCGGTGGCTGGACCGTCAGCTGGGCTGTCTCCTGCACAAGGAAAAGACACCGTGACTCGTAACAAGGAGAAAGGGGTGGGGGTGCTCCTTGTTACCACTCTCCGGCGTCAGAATCTGTAATTTGCTTGTGAAGCAAAGTGTGTGATAGTAGTAGTAGTGAGAGAGTTGTGAAGAGATACTTCAAACCTGGTTTGGGATGGGTATTTATAGCCGAGGAGTGAAAGAGGGTAGTTGAGTGGCTAGAACGACATCGCACAGCCTCCTGCAAGTGTGTCAGGCCTGTCGGTTACGGTGGTGATACCACGTCCTACTGTGGTGTCAGTGTGTTGCTTACATGTGGGCTGACAGGTGACTGTCTTCAGTGCCACTTGCACCGTGGTGTCAGCCCCACTTGGCTTGTGGACAGGATGCGGTGCGGGGCCGCATCCCTACTTGCGGTAACTACTATTGCCCGCGTTCTTGTTCTGGCCGAGACATGTGCGGGATGCGGTGCCAGGCCGCATCTCCACTCATAGTGACTGTTGCTGTTGTCCAGATCCCTTGTCGTGACGAAAATGTTGATAGGATGCGGTGCCAGGCCGCATCGCTATGCGTAACATCCGTTTTCATACTTAAGGTAAGTCTTCTCTTATCCCTTGACCGATTGGATTCGACCGCTGTGTTCGTGCGTGCCCGCACGGACACAGATAAATTCTTGCTGGTGGGGGTTTTTGACAAAGGTAATGGTCACTCGCAGCCATGCTGGTGCGAGATCTGGGACCATACCCCTTCAAGTCCCCCCCAGTCTAGTGTTGCTTGCTCATGCAAGTTGCATGTGGGAGGAATACTGGACTATGGTGTCTAGAAGGTAGTATGGAAGCTGAAGAAGATTCTAGGCCAAACTATTGGCTCCTGCTTCCAATAAATCAAGCTGGGGGTCCGGTAGAGTCGTGTGACGTCTCTTCCGTACCGGTGAGCAAGTTCCGCCTGATGCGGAATTCTCAGCAAAGGTTTTTGATCTGGTAGTGTGGTCTACCTTTTTCTGATGCCAGCCACCTGTTGGTGTGTCGAACCAACCTTTGAGATAGTGACTGAAGATGTAAGTGGCCGCAACTCTAGTTGTAACCTCTGCGGAAGCGGATGCAATGCTGTAAGTGCCTTGCTCTCGCTTTATGTTTAGCAATTGGACATCAATGGCAAAGATTTGTTCACTCAGTTCGCAAATACATTAGTGTTCACTCTAGAACCCTACCCTATATATATATAGGGAGAAGATCATGCGAGAACCACCTCTTATTGTGAGAACCGCGAGAACCAATGTGAACACAACCAAAAATGCACAAAAATAGCTAAAAATCACCCAAATTTTTTTTAATATTTTTTATATAACAATCGCTACTTTTTGAAGGAAAAAAAATTAAAAAATTTATTTAAAAAAAAAAATTAAAAATATTTAAAAAAAAAAATTTAAATTTTTTTTTTTAAATTAAAATTTAAAAAAAAAGATTTTTTTTGTCATTAAAAGTAGCGATTTGAGAATAAAAAATATTAAATTTTTTTTTATATTTTTTTAGGTTTTTTGGGGGTTTAGTTTTTAACATTTTAGCTTTGGGGGGGGGGGGGGGTGTTAGGTTTTTGGGGGAGGGGGGTTTAGGGTTTTTTTAGGGGGGGGGTGGTTAGGTTTTTTTTTTTTTTTGGGGGGGGGGGGTTTAGGTTTTTTTTGGGGGGGGGGGGGTGTGGGGGTTAGGTTTTTTTAGGTTTCTTTAGCTATTTTAGGTTGTGTTCACATTGGTTCTCGCGGTTCTCGCAATAAATGGAGTTCTCGCATGAGCCCCTCCCTATATATATATAGGGGAAGGTTTATTTGAGAAGAAATTTAATGTGAGAAGAAAAAGAAGAAATAACATATTAGTAAAATACTATTTCATTTATAACTCATATCATTAGTTTTTCTCTCTTTAATTAATTAGTCAACTAATCATTAATTATCCTACATATAATCTACAAAACCTACACATATAAAAATTTTCCTACATATACCCTACACATTATAGAATTTTATTCTACACAGTTGAAATTTATCATCCACGCCTTGAAATATATCCTACACAACATATAATTTATCCTACACAACTATTAATTTATTCTACACTTTAAATTAAGTTGTTTTTTTAATTTGGAAAAAGTATATATTTTGAAAATGAGTTACAAATTTAATTTAGTTAGTTATTAAAGGGGAAGAATACAAATTAATGATTTATGTAAGTTTACCAATATACCCTTATAGTAAAATTAAATTCAAATTGTAAATGAAGTAAATTGAAGTATTCTTATTGGTTAAAACTTATTCGTTTTTCTTCTTATAAAAAAATTCTTCTCATTTGAACTCTACACTATATATATATATAGGGGTAAGATCAAATAAAAAAATTATTTTGCCTAAGTAGGATGAGATGGAATTTTAACTATTCATTTTTAAAATCAATAGTTAAGATTAAAGTATAGAGAAATGAGAAGTGCAAGGGTATCTTGGGAAAATCATTTTTATAGATTTTCTCTCTCCACATACAAGGCACAGGCATATATTCCACCCACATTTTTTAAACATTCATAACTTTTTATACGACATTATTTTTTTATAAAAATTTCACTGTAAGATCGAGGGTCTTTTTATCTTTAATTTGAGTACTATATTGCTATATAAAATATGAAAACTAAAAAAACTCACTAAAATGTGTTGTATTTCTATGTTGTATAACATTTTTTGTGCTGGATTTTTGTACTATATTTTTGTGCTAAATTTTTTTTTCTTAATTTTTTTTCTCAATTTTTTGTTCTCGATTTTTTTGTACTATATTTTTTTGCTAAATTTTTCTATACTATATTTTTTTGTGCTATATTTTTTTGTACTAAATTTTTTTTTTACTAGATTTTTTTGTTGTATTTAAAAAAAAACAAAAGGGGTGATACATGGCATTTTCACTCATATTTATAAGGACCAAAATGTCATTCATTCATACTTATTATGAGTGCCACATGTCATTATCACAATTTTTCTTAGGCTACTTAGGCAAAATCCACTTTTTAGTGGATCCTTCCCCTATATATATATTTATATATATAGGGTGGGGTTATAGAGTGAACACTAATGTATTTGCGAACTGAATGAACAAATCCTGGCCATTGATCTATACACGTGTATGACCATGATTAGTTCACTCAGTTCGCAAGCTACACTAGTGTTCACTTTTGAACATAATCCTATATATATATGTGTATGTTATGTATAGGTGTGTGTGTGAATATATATATAATTTGTATTTGTGTATATCTGTGTTTATATATGTATGTGTATATGTTTATGTATATATCTACTAATTAAAAATAATAATTCGAGCCGAAACAAGCCAAGCAGATCTTTGCTCATGCTTGGCTCGTTTACAAACTAAACCGAACAGAGCGACTCGTTTACAACCACGTCTCAAACCGAATGAGGAATTTCTGAACGAGCGTCGAGCAAGCGACGAGCGATTCGAATGGCCGTACTTTCATCTTTTAACAAAAGAAAAACCCAACAAAAATAGAGATTTATATATTCACCTACGAAAAATACTTGCACGAGATAGCATTATACACCCACCCTAATGTGAGAGCGATCGAGTTTCTTTACGTTACGCAAGTGGAAATAATAAAAGAATATCGTTGATAATAAATTGATAAATTTTTTAATGCTAGAAGTATAATATCAAACCATTGTTTAGAAGTATAATATCAGACTGCATATAATAATCAAATCAATATAGTAAATATATATTTAAATTACTCAATAAAAAACTAAACCAGATTAAATTGTTTAATTGAAAAAAAAAAATCCGTGAGTTCAAAATCTAGACTGTGAAAAATGAAATTCGGGTATGATAACTAAGCTAAACCGCCTATGTGATGCATGTGATCGATTTCTTGTTCATGCGACCAATTAACATACTGTTGTCCCATATGTATGTAATTTTTGATGATGAATATGATTGCAATTTGTCGTTCAAAAAAAATACAGTTGTCACAAAATCGTTGTTACAACTAATATTTTCTTGCTACAAGTAAATATTATCATGAGAAGGTATTCAACACGTTGTTGATTGATGTAGTTAATGATGACACATGATTACATCAATCTTTTCGTTTCATGTGATCGGTAGCAAGATATATGATCTCCCAATACACACATTTTTTTTTTCTTTAATGATTCGAATAACTTTGCGTCATATATGTCTTTGCTAGCGCGGAACACATTTGTTGATCGTTATCTCCGTTAAAGGTGATTTTTTCATTTTAATTGTGTGATATGCTAAATTAAACTCAACCTTCATATGAGTAAAAAGAAATGTTTTACAAGTTAAACAAAAAAAGAATATCTTCTTTAGCCATAGTTGTAGGACTTTAGCATTTAGTTCACAGGAATCACTAACCCACAAGGAAAAAGAACCAAAAGGTACTAACTTTTATGTGAAGCAATTGCTACAATGAATCATGGTATTGCGTAGCTAGCCCCCTTCCATTCATACAAATACAACCGCATAATCATTTTAATTTACTTTGTATGAAAAGAAATAGATTAGTCGAAATAAAACAAGTGTATTATATATATTTTTAATTTCTTTTATGATTATTTTTAAAGTTCATAACAAATATTTCAATAAAATCCAAAAATGTTGTCCCCCAACAAAAAAAATAAAGCACACACGATTCTACCAAACTAATATCTTCTAAACGATTTTTCAAAATACAAACACAATAATAACATTGTGGATTAGGATCAAATACAAATTCTCCTAAAAATAAGAAGTCATAAGGGTATTAAATGGATTCCGATTGACTTCATTCAACCGGCATTAGAACCGTCTCATCGAACTCTACGATGTGAGATTTTAAGTTTTTGTTTTTAGATGTTTAGTATGTAAATTTTAGATTTTTTGTTTACATAATTGTGTTTTTTATTTATCATTTTATATTTTCTATATTTGCATTATTTTCTCTGTTTTTGTGACTCGTGTCTTTTTTCTTCAAAATTGTGTTATATTTTCCGCGACACTGTGTTATATTTTGCTCGACATTGTGTTATATTTTTCGATCTATTGTGACTTTGTATACTTCTTATTTTTAGCAGCCTTTATAGAATAACTTTACCCATAAACAATAGAAGAATGTACTAATTTAGCTAGCGCACTCTCTTTTTTTCATCCTGAGAATTCAATACCGGAAAGTTTTTCGAAACCTCAATAATATCTTTCTAAGCAATGAGATTAAAATTAATCTAACTTGTGTTGTCATGTGCCATATGATCTCCAGAGGACTAATCTATTAGGACACGCTACTACACATACTCTTTGTGACGAAGAAACCGTCACAAAAAGTCCTTGTAGTTGTAGAATATGAAATCTGAGTTTATTGTAAAGTAAAATTACGCTTTAGAATTACAGTGTTTTATTGGACTTTTCCTAATGCAATTCTAGTTGTATGAAAAAAAAAATGTAATATACAATAATTATACAGATACTTAGGTGTTTTATGTTTAATAAATAAATACCTGTTAAGTCATCTCTCAAGTGAAACAAATTGAAAAAAAAAACATAAACAATAAAAATAAATGAGTTGTAATGAACTGAAACACGTTGATCTTCAAAGAATTCAGCTTCCAATATTCATCATATTAATTCTGTTAACAAACTAAAAGAATTTTAAAGAATCACCTTTACATAACAACAAACTATCTATTAATCATAAGAAAAAAAAAAGAATCATATGTAACATGTTTGGATTTAGATATGGCAATGAACAAGAGAAGAATTCGAGAACACGATCATTTGTTCTTCGGGTCGAAATCGAAATTTCGTTTCCCTGAGATCATCATCAACTGGAGCCGGAAGATTCAAGTCCAACGATAATAGGGTTTTCGGTTTCTTGGACTCTTGACACCCGCTCGAGTCACCACAACCGGTTCTAGCCACGGGCATGGACCTATGTCGCCTCATATGACCACCTAGTGCCTGGCCAGAACCAAACTCAGCACCACAAATAGAACATATATGAATCTTGGTTACTTTCATCGAGCCGGTAGGGTTACACTGACTCGTCTGGCTCGAACCAATTTGAAGAGATAGCTCGGTAGAACTATGATAAACATGCATATCTTGTTTCACCATATTAGGGTTAGAGGGTTTCTTGTGACTAGCCCTATGTCCACCAAGGGCTTGAAACGACGAAAACCCTCGGTTACATGTTTTACATTCATAAACATAAAACCCTGACGTTCTTGCCACTTCCACCGCCCCAGCAGCGGGCAGTAGTAGTGGTGGGGAAGAGCCAGATTGGCTCTGGCTCTGAGCCAGAAGAATCAGGCAGTTAGCCATGTCTTCTTCTTCCTCGTTTTCTTGAACAATTTTTGTGAACTCGATGGTCGTGTGGAACGCGTTATTAGGGTTTTCGGTATCACCATCGGTGGTGGCGGAGGTGGTGGTGGAAGAGGTGGAGGCCATGGTTAGAGAAAGAGGTGAAGAGGGTCTTGGACGCTTGGTTCTTTTTCCTTTGATGATCATGTTTCTTGAATCTGCCATGATTGAACTATGATAATCTTGATTAGCTTGCATTGTAGAGAGAGAAACAAGGAAGAAGGAGTAAGAGAAGTAATGAGATGGAAGTTTAGTTTTATATATATAGAGAGAGAGAGAGAAAGAGGAGAGAGAGGCAGCCCGTGAGAGTATTGCCATTTGCCACCGATCTAACTTCTGCCTTTCCACCCTTGGAAGTTACTATAAAAAGGGAACCCGACTTGCTTGCTTTCTTTCTTTCTTTCTTTCTTTCTTTGTTTTTATAATTATAACTTAAATTAATAAATAAAGTGCAACACTTTTTAACAACTTATATCGATATCATGTCTTTATAAAAGTATATTGTAATAACATTTTATTTTGTATGTGATGGTTTTATGTTGTAAGCGAATAATAATAATAATAATAATAATAATAATAATAATAGTTTGAAAGTGATTTTGATATTTTAATTATTATGAAGATATAAAAGTAATTTAATTTGTTGTGAAGGATGGAAACTCATGTTCTGAGTCCATCTTTCACATCTTACATATGTGCTATAACTAGCATGTAAGTATTGTGTTGAATTCGAACACACATCTATATTCAAGTATTGTATCAAACTCGAATACACACATTTATCTTGGTGATACTATAAAAATGGTGATCATGCTCCAAAATCTTTTGATGATAAAGATAAAAATATAAAATTCTTGTTTCGAATGATGCAGTCAAGATAATTATAAAATGATTGTAAAATTTTCTGAAGCTAAATCAATTATAATATTTTACTTAGTAAAAAGTTGAAAGACTTTCCATGTTTGAAATGAGAGATGAATTTTAGTAAACTCTTCTAACAAGTCAATGAACGAATATTTTCAAGTTATGGGCAACAATTTATACTTTGTGTACAAGAATATCAGCAGTTCAACATTGTGTATAAAAAACACCCAAATTATTTTAAGAGCCATTTTATTAAAAAAAAAAAAAATTGAAAGGTTGCCATTTTATTTAATGAAAAGCCACATATGGGTCATTACTAGGCCACTAGGCATTGAAAAAATTATGTTGTGACTTTTTTGTGATTAGGGCATTGAAAAAATTATGTTTTGACTTTTTTGTGATTGGGTGAATTGCCTATATCCCTTTATAAAATTTAGAGTTCTTGTGGTTTGCACAAAATAACGTACCTTTTTTTTTTAAAATAAAACTTCATTAAAAACCAACCTACGACTCAAACGGGCAAAAGGCCAATACACTACAACGCCCCCGACCCAAACGGGCAAAGGGGCAAATTACAACATATACATGGGATATTTACACCATTCCTTCCAACTTAAATACTTACATGAAGATCTATTTTTAAACCACCCAAAACCTCTCGATTTGATATCTATTATAATCTCTTGAGAATTTCTCCTAATCTGGTTGAACACCAATTTGTTCCTAGCCTTCCATATGCACCAACACGAAATAATAACCAATCCCCGTAAAATCTTTTTCATATTTTTATCTCCTTGATTAGACTTATGGATTTCCATCAGATCTTTAAAATCGAAAGCGAATATTGGTGGTATGTTGCACCAAGTACTGAATTCCGCCCAAACTCTAATCGCTATCGAACAAGCAGTAAACAAATGTTCCACCGTTTCGTCATATATCGGTTCACCTTTTAGGTATTAACTTTTCATTTTGTAACGCTTTGAGGTATTAACTTCTAGGGTATTATTAACATAGTTAATCCCTGTGGTTTGCACAAAATAACATACTTAGGTACTAATAGAATGTGATTTTAAACCTACAAATAACATTAATACCTCCAAACGTTACAAAATGAAAAGTTAATACCCTACAATGTGATTTTAAACTATTAGTACATAAGTATGTTATTTTGTGCAAACCACAGGAACTAACTATGTAATTAACTCTAAAATTTATTTATTGCATATTTACCCAACCCAAATACAAAATTACATATTTCCCCTTACTTTTTAAATAAAGTTGCAAATTTACTCATTTTAATTTATTTTATTAAAATCATATTATAGAATGACTACTTTACCCTTATTTTAACTAAAAATTCCAAATATTTATGCTTACCCAATTTAGCTTTTTTATAGAATGACTACTTTCCCCTTATTTTAACTAAAAATTCCAAATATTTATGCTTACCCAATTTAGCTTTTTTGTTATATTTACGTGTTAATAATTGATTTTCCATGACTTTGGATGAATCAGTTCATCAATTATTAAGTAAAACTAGGTTTAAATAAGTTTGCCGCGTTGCGGCGAATTTCTTTTGTTAATTGGCAAGAAGTGTGCTGACTTGGTCAATCTATCGACTATAACCCAAATAGTAGCATTCCCACGGTTCGTCTTTGGTAACTTGGTAATAAAATCCATAGTTACCATTTCCCATTTCCAAGTGGGAAGTTCAGGCTGTTGCAGCAAACCTGACGGCTTTTGATGTTCGGCTTTAACTTGGGCACATGTCAGACATTTAGCCACATAAGTGGCTATAGATTTCTTCAAACCTATCCACCAATAATTTGCCTTTAAATCCTGGTACATCTTATCACTGCCAGGATGAACTGAATATTTGGAGCTATGAGTTTCTTGAAGAATCACATCTCGAAGTCCTCCATGAATTGGAACCCATATTCGACCATTCAATCTTAGGATTCCATCCTTGCCATATGATAATTGATCGGCGGTGACGCCTAACTTTTCATTTGGACAATTAGCTTCTTTTTGAGCGGCTAACAATCTTTCATTCAAGCTGCTTTTCAATTCAATGCTCTTTGCATTGATTCTAATGGGCTTCACCCTCTCTTTTCTGCTTAAAGCATCAGCGACGACATTCGCCTTGCATGGATGGTATCGGATTTCATAATCATAATCATTTAATGTTTCCATCCATCGGCGCTGCCTCATGTTAAGATCCTTCTGATTAAACAGATGTTGAAGGCTCTTATGATCAGAATAGATCACACACTTGGTTCCATAAAGGTAATGCCTCCAAAGCTTTAGTGCAATTACAACGGCACCCAATTCCAAATCGTGGGTGGTGTAATTCTTCTCGTGCACCTTTAATTGACGTGAAACATATGCAATAACTTTACCCTTTTGCATAAGCACACATCCCATGCCGGTGTGCGATGCGTCACAGTACACAACAAACTCTTCAATTCCTTCTGGCAATGTCAACACCGGTGCATTGCTAAATTTTTGCTTAAGAATATCAAAGGATTCTTGATGCTTGGGACCCCAGTCAAACTTGACATTCTTGCGGGTCAATGAAGTCAAAGGTGCAGCAATCCTTGAAAAGTTTTCAATGAAAGGCCTGTAATATCCTGCCAGACCCAAGATGCTGCGAATCTCTGTGGGCTTCTTCGGCTCTTGCCAATTCCTGATGGCTTCAATCTTAGCGGGGTCCACCTGGATACCACGCTTGCTAACCACATGTCCAAGAAATTGGACTTCACGAAGCCAAAACTCACATTTTGAATACTTGGCGTAGAGCTTCTCTTGCTGTAGAAGTTTGAGAATACACCGAAGATGTTTTTCATGATCTGCTTGATTCTTTGAATATATAAGTATGTCATCAATAAAGACAATGACAAACTTGTCCAAATATGGCTTGCAAACGCGATTCATGAGATCCATGAATGCTGCAGGTGCATTAGTGAGCCCAAAAGGCATCACCAAGAACTCATAGTGGCCATATCGAGTTCAGAATGCAGTCTTGTGTACGTCTTCGTCTCTGACCTTCAACTGGTGATATCCTGACCTTAGGTCAATCTTGGAGAAATAACTTGCCCCTTGCAGTTGATCGAACAGATCGTCGATCCTGGGCAATGGATATCTATTCTTGATTGTAACCTTGTTTAGCTCACGATAATCGATGCACAAACGCATCGAGCCATCCTTCTTTTTCACAAATAGAACCGGAGCTCCCCAAGGGGACGAGCTGGGTCGAATAAAACCCTTTGCCAACAGTTCATCCAACTGAGTTCTTAACTCTTTCATCTCAGTCAGTGCCAACCGATAAGGTGCTCTTGTAATTGGTGCCGCTCTAGGAATGATATCGATCCTAAATTCCACTTGCCGATCTGGAGGTAAAACAGGTAGTTCTTCAGGAAAAACGTCTGGATATTCAGAAATAACGGGGATGTCCTCAATCTTGGGCTTTGGCTCATCAATGGTTACTTGTGCCATATAAATGACACAACCCTTTTTTCATACACCTTGATGCCTTAAGCATAGACATTTGCTTAGGCAATCCATACTGAGTATCTCCTTGAATCATAAGTGGCTCACCATAAGGATTCTTGATAACTACTTGTTTCTTATCACATACAATCTGGGCTTGGTTGTGAGATAACCAATCCATGCCTATCACTATGTCGAATCCTGCTAATTTCAATGGAAGCAAGGATAATGGAAAAGAGTGATTCCTAATGGATATAAAACATCCATCTAATACGGTTGAAGCATTCTCTATGGTACCATCGGCTAATTCTACTTCATACTTTATGCTTAGGGTTTTAACAAGCAGATTTAACAATTTACAAAACTTATTGTCTACAAAAGACTTGTCTTCCCCCGAATCAAACAATACTCTAGCATAAACATCATTGATAAGAAAGGTACCTATTATCATATTGTCGTTCTGAATGGCTTCCTGAGCATTCATTTGAAAGACCCGAGCATTGGTCTTCTTACCTTCTTCAGGTTTCTTTGCATACTTTGGGCAGTTGGACTTGATATGCCCCTTCTCGTTACAGTTGTAACAAGTCGAATCCTTTATCTTCTAGCAATCTAACGTTTTATGCTCACTTGATTTGCAGATCCCACAAGCTCTGGGCTGCGATTGGGATTTTGATTCGAACCTGCACTTCCCTAGATGGCGCTTCTTGCAGGTCTTACATTTGGGCTTTTCAACCGACTGTTGATTATCCTTTTTGAACCCAGAACCCTTCTTGTTCTCAGAGTTCCCCTTATGTTTCTTATCAGAACGGCGTGAGTTCTCATCCTCCCGTTTCCTTTTCCCTTCTTCAGAATTCTTGAGCGATCTCTTCCTAACCGCATCGAGAGTAAGAGATAACGACAAATCAGCCACTGACCTAAAGGTAGTAGGTCTTGATGCTTTCACACTTGCCTTAATTTCTGGAGCTAAACCTCAAATAAAACGAGCTATACGTTTAGGTTCTGGTGTGACTAGGGGTGTAAACGAGCCTGGCCGAGCCCGAGCTCGACTGGGCTAGAGCTCGGCTCGTCATGTTTTTATGAAGCTCGAGCTCAAGCTCGGCTCGGTTCGAGTCTACTTATTTGAGCTCTAAAACTCGGCTCGTGAGTAAAACCCAAAGCTCGAGCTCGGCTCGACTCGAGCTATTTTGAGAACAACCTCAGACGAGCTAAAAACTTGACTCGAACTCACTTCAATATCGCTTGAATGAGACAAAGCTCGGCTCGAGCTCGGCTCAACAATATTATCATCACTAATATTATATTATATATAAACTAAATAAATTTTTGTTTGGTCTCGTTTAGGCTCGCGAGCCTAAACGAGCTTTGTATTTCAGGCTCAAGCTCGGGCTCGATAACTAAATGAGCTCTATTTCAGGTCCGAGCTCGGGCTCGTTAAAGCTCGGCTCGTTTGAGCTTTTAACCGAGTCGATAACGAGTAGCTCTCGAGTCTCTGGGCTTGTTTACACCCATAGGTGTGACCAAGTATGGAACCGATCGTGACATGGTATTGAAACTTGTAAGGTATGCCTGACAGTCTAAGTTCTTCATGACCAATGTAAAGAAATCAGTCTCAATTTTCTCAACTTCATGTTGAGGACATAAATTTTCTTTGATAAGAGCAACAAAATGATCCCAAGTTAGATTATATAACGGGATCTTTCCAGTAGCTTGGATTAGCGACCTCCACCAAGCTAGAGCTTCACCCTTGAACGATTGTGACACAAACTTCACAATATCCTTATCAGCACAACCACTGATATCAACCATGGTATCCATCTCGTCGAGCCACGTCATACAATCAATGGCTCCTTTCTCTCCTGTGAAATCTCTGGGCTTGCAGGAGACGAAATATTTATAAGAGCAGGTTTTAACACGCGGCTCCTGCTCGAGCACGATTCGTTTAGATGGAACGCTCCTCTGATTTGACGAATGATGAGATTCATCCTTATGAGATACGTGAGTCTTGGAGGGTGGTTTTGTGTGAGGTACTGACTGAGTTCTGGCACGAGTTCCACTTGATTCATTAAACTGTCTGTCAAGAGCTCGAGTAACGACATTATCTATTAATGCCTGCAGTTCCGCACCAGCTACATTAACTCTTGTAGTATCATTATTCTCCCTCGGGTGGCTGTTAACCTCATCTGATCCAGCCATGTAGCTTGATTGCTACATAAAATATTGACAATGATTTATTCAGAAGTCTATTATGGAATTGTCATTTATGGCAATTCATTAACCATGGTAACTATAAACCATATTGGTTAATTTAATTTATTTAAATTTTTATTGTATTTTATCCCAGTTATAAACTATTAAGGATAATAGGGTGGCATACGAAAGGCCTAGTCACAAGGACAATTTTAATTCATAAGCCATGATTTTATAGGATCAAGGCACTAAGTCGTGAACATAGTTCATTACCTTTTCTTAACAGGGAGTCGTAGACTACAACTGTATTTTTGTCTAAAGGATAATAGGTATGGCCGGAAGGCACTTCATCACTAATTGATGTTTTAAATAATAAAATAAGGAAAAAGGGAATTGGAAGAATCCAATATAAGGATGACTTGTGTGATTTTATCGAATCACATTCGCCAGGAGTGTTAACATATTTTCAGATGTTAACAAGGATTTGAATCTTAAAAAGGAACTACCATCATGGCCCTGTCTTAAAATGACACATGGGCTAGGTTTTGTCTTTAAGATTTTCTTTCAACATTTATTGGCAGAACAATATAAAATGAGATGTTTATGTTGATTTATTTTATATGATATATTTATACATATAATGACAAAATTGAAATTTTGAATTTAAACATTCCACTAAATTTAAAAGAAGTACATAATTGCCCTAAACGGGACTTTTAAACGAATAGATTGTCCACATAGGGACTAAAAAGGAAATACAAGTCCTCGCAGGGACTGAATACATAAATAGATGTCCACGCAGGGACTTAATTAAAATTAAAAATTAAAAATCCCTTCTGTTCTTCCCCTTGATTAAATCAGCCAAACCCTTAAGTAGACCCCGACGGCTTCTACGCTCCACCTGAACATCACGTTCCACCTGGTTCAACCTCTGTAGGATCTCCTGTTGCTGTGGTGGTTGGATCTGTGGTGGTTGCGGCGGCTTCTGATGCAGAGGTTGAGGAGGTGGTGGGTATTGATACCCATATCCTTGGTACCCCGTTTGGTACGAAGCTGCATAGGGCCCTTCAGGATGAAGAGCATTGTAGTTGGCCGCCTCTAGATATGGGTCGATGGCAGGGGCATTGTAGTAGTTGTAGCCAGGGTAAGCTGGCTGCTCAAAAGGGTTATACGCTGCTGCACCGGCGTATGAAGGAATTGGGTTATCATAACCCATGTGTGGTGGTGGTGGTGCGACTGGCACAGAGTCCACCTCAGAAACTGGGTTTGAAGGCCCACCCAGTTGCGGGTCTTCATACAGTGGCGGGTAGTGGCGGCCACTGGAGTGTTGAGGTGTGCTTAAATGGAAATCCCTTCCTTGCATGGACATCCGTGCACCTGTTCTCCTTCGCCTCGGTGGTTCCGGAGGCAGCTGCTGCTCTAGAGGTGGCGGTGGTGGTGGCGTGACTGCCTCAAAATATGGGTCCTCAGAGGGGACCTGTTGGTGTGGTGAAGAGTGGTGGGAAGGTGTTTACTCCCAGTGATAATTGCCCCACCATTGAGCAAATGAATCGGGACCTCTATAAGGCGAACCATGGAAAGATGATCCGTCTGAAATCTCTATGGATCTAGATCCTCGTCCATATCCATGTCCTGGCCTCCAGGAAAGTGGTCCTCTGGTCCCAATGGGTTATGGCCCATTGGTTCTTCACTTACGTTCGTCGGGTTGACCCGCTCTGAAAATACGGGGTCGGGTCTTGAAAAGCCCGGTGTGAGCTTGACCGCTGCAACGGCAAGAAGGAATGGTGAGAATCATTGGGCTCGTTTTCTGAATGTGGCCCAAAGGAGTGGTGGTACGAGGGCGACGAGCTAAGCGAGACAGAACGCCTCGCGGGTTCCAAGTATGTTCTCCAATCCTCGTGAGGACTAGAGCTATGAGTTGCAGAAGGAGTTCGCCGGTGTGACGGCCCGGCCTCGTGGTCATTTGGAGTAGTGATTGGCGCTTTGCCTCTTCCGCCTCTTCCTCTGAATCATGGCGGCATTTTCTTTGATCCTGTCAAAACAAAAGAAAAACAACAAAGACAAAAACAATTAAGATTAGGATTAATCCTAAGTCCTTTGCCTAGACTCGGAAGTCAAGGAATGTGCAAACTGTGTCATTGAGATTAAACTCAAAAGGCTAGTGTTTAATTCACTCAATGTTGGCTATGATACCAACCTGCCACACCCCGATATTTCCACGTATTACCGGTGGGCCCGGTGGGGAGTATCGTGACGTAGTTGATATCATCATAGTCAAATAATCACAGTTTGATGCACAGCGGAAGTCTAAAGTAAAATATTACAAACCAATTCGAAAGTAACAAAAAATATTACACAACGGATTGTAAAAGGATCCACAGGTGGATAAAATTTAAAAAGAAATATTGTTCAACAGATTTAAGCATCAAAAGCTTGCAAGACTCTTTATTTGATACTAGGAGTAGCCAGCCCATTTCGCATAGTACCTGCATTTAACCTTTTTGGAAAATACGTCAGTTTACACTGGTAAGTACAATTAACCTACTCGTTTTGAAAAGTGTTTATAAAATTGATTTAAATGCACAAGGCACAAATAGAGAAGTACAAGAATCAGTGATCAAGGACGATACTGAAAAATTAAAAGGAATGATTAAGGAATTAGAACAAGGAACATATGGAATTTGGAGGTTCCATAAGAAAAGAATTTGGATACCTATACAAAGAAACCTACGCCATCGAATATTACAAGAAGCCCATAAGTCTAAGTATATGTAACACCCCAAAACTCGAATGTTTGTATTCGGCAAATGTTTTGATATGGTACATCAAGAAATAAATAACTAGGCTATTTAACCTAGTTAAGAATATAGTAGAAACAATTAAAGGATGAAAGTTGTGCCAAGTATAATTTAGTGGCAAACTTGAGGGGCTAAAGTGGGGTAAAACGAAAGTTGAATTTATTTATGAAATACACACACAAACACACACACGTACGTGTGTTCTGGAAGGAGCTAGGAGCTCCATGAGAGCTCAAGAACCCTAATCAAGAAATCATCAAATTGAAAGGTTAAATGAAGCTTAAATTCATAACCGAGCATGGATTAGTGATCACCTTCACAAGGGGATCGCAAGGTATGTCTTAAAAGTTAGATTGGTGATTATGCACGAAGTGGGTTATGTTGTAAATTGCGAATTTGTATGAAATTGAGTATGAATATGTGTTAGAATCATCATTTGGAACATGTATTATGCATGGTTTGGGTTAATTTGATGTTTATAGGTGAAACCCGTTGGTTATGGTTATGGTGATGATGACGACTTGAATGATCACACATGTCCAATTCTTGCTTAATATTGATGTATTTTGATATGTATGATAGATTCTTGTTAGAGGAATTGAAAGAAATGTGATACTAGTATGTTTGATGTTTATGTATGAATGATTCATGTTGATTAGAAGGAGGAATTTGATGAATTATGTATGAGGTTAGAAGAATATGCATGAATTAGTTGTACACTATGCTTAGGAGGTAGTATACACACCAAATGTATGATGAAATTATGAGGTAATTAAGATTAGATCATTTGTAAGTGATTAGCAAAGTAGTGATGAAGTGGGTTTTGTATAACATGATGAAAATGATGAGTTGCTTATGTTAATAATGTTTGAAATCATATATGTGTGTGAATGTTTGAAGAATTCGGATAAGATTTGATAGATTAGCATGTTATGAGGTCGAATGATGATTTCAATATAAGATCCGTGTGATGAAAGGGTCGTGATGAATGATGAATAAGCTAACTATGTTGAGAATGATATATGATAGTTTGATGCTTGATAAGCGGCATGGAAGCTTGGGAAAGAAGCGCGCCAAATGGAACTTATGCGCACGGGAAGCGTACTCGGATGCAATGTAAGTAAAGCTTACCCCCTTTTTATAGAATATCTACTCGTTGAACAGATTACAAACATGGTAAGTGAATATGTGAAGTATGATGTTCCGACAAGTTTTGATACGGGTCGGAACATGTAGTCATGAGAAGAGACTAAGTTTTATGGTTAAAAGGGTAAAAAGGGTAATATGGTAATTTTGGTTCCGAGTTAACGAAGGGATAAGTTACATGGAGGGAATAATTACTAATTAAAATCCCACAAGGATAAAACGGACAATTAGATTTAATGGGTCAAATGGTGAAGATATCACCATTTGGTAATATCGACTAATGAATTGTTTGTCAAGTATTACGAATTTACAGAATTAATGGCGAAAGGATTGCGTTGCTATCATCTAGCAATTTGGTGGATGAAGTATTAAAACATGTCATAGCTTTGATCCGAGCAAGGTATGTGCGATTAGAGTTGTAGTTAAGTAGTAGGATTGGTTAAATATGCAATGAAGTCCTTTGTTGTAAAAGATGGAACAAAGTTGACAAAAACGCCCTTGATAGGTATATCGGGCAAACGACCTTAAAAGTCATTTAAAACAAACTATTCGATTAGTGTAATGTTTTGGTCAAGTATGAAGGTGAAGAGTATGGTTTTTGTAAGTCATAGACCATTTAATGCGCAAATACCCATAACGGGTCAAAATAAGCTTTTGAGCAAAAATGGGTTAAGAGGTTGCAAGACATCCGAGAATTTAATTTTATATGATAGACGACATTAAAATTATAAGGTTCATATGAAATTAAGGTCAAACAAACATGTTATGTTAATAAATGTATGAATAGGTCAAAACTTTGTAAAAAGGTTATAAGCCGAAGGCCTAAAAGTCTTAAATTTTGGTAGTCCAAGATATGCTCGTTTCCGTAAAATTTAGTTATGTTGGGAATATGCAGCAACCAGCTGCAACATTCTGGACATTTAGGGGGGTCGCGCCACGCGACAGCAGGGCCAGGTGGCCGTCGCGCGACGCGACGGGGGCATATTTTGGCGAAAGTTGTTTGCTTGACCAGGTTTGTCTTGGGAACTCATTTAAATGTGTTTTAAGCTACGTATGATTATTCTAACTTATGTGTTACGAGTATGAATGTATGCACATATGTGGATATGTATGTATGTATGTAAGTATGTATATATGTATGTAAGTAGGTATGTATGAACTTATGCACCTATGTAAAAATGTATGTATGTATGTATGTATATATGTTTGTATATATGTAAGAGGGTATGTATGTACTTATGCACGTATGTTAAAATGTATGTATGTAAGTATATATATGTTTGTATGTATGTAAGTAGGTATGTATGAACGTACGCGAGTATGTATGTACGTAAGTAGGTATGTAGGTGTGTAAGTATGCATGTACGAATGTATGTACGCAAGGTTTCGATATGCTTGAGTAATGATATTATTAATAGTGTACCTTGAGAATGAAGTGTAATGCAGGTACAATATTGAAGTCTCACCATGGGTTTAATGCTCAGATGGAATGCTTAAATGTAAAAAGACAATGGAACGAAAAGTATACGAGGTTGAATCCATGTTTATATTTATAATGTGAGCTAATGTTACAAACGTATGTGGTGAGTGCAGGTTGCACGAGTCACGGAGGATCATCGAAGAGTAGAGATCGAAGACCGAGTCAAAAGATAGATTGTACGGGAACGTTGGTGTATGTAATATAGCAGATATAAGTTATGTTTTTATTTATTAAATAAGTTGATTGATGATTTTATTTGAAAGAGTTGTTTTAAAATGAACTTTTAAGTAAGTCAAGGTTTTTGTAAGGAGATAAATTTTATGGCATTAACTTCCGCTGTGACTTTTTGTCAAACAAGTTGGTATCAGAGCCCTGGTTTGAGTGAATCAAGTATGAGGAGATAAATACTTGAACTCAAACCTGTGTGCTCTTGTGACAAGGAACCCATACAATCCGAGACTCGGGCAAGATCTAAGGGTGGAAGTAAAGGTAAGTATGTGCTTAAGTTATGTGTAAGGTAAGCATGATTGCTGGGAAACGATGATCCATGAATGCTGTCTAGGACCGGCATCAAGGCATGTAATAAGACAAATTGACCCCAGGTACGTAAATTTAACATGTGGGCGCATGTAATGGTATAATCTAGTGAGTGAAAGAAAATTTTAAATGAAATATAATAATGGAATGGAAATGAAGTTTTGAAAATGTTACACGTGCCGAAACTTAATTCTTCAGACATAAGGTGGCGATTACACGAAGACACGAAACTAGTATGTGGATTGTGTACCTGGCCAGTACACAAGAAGCGTATGACGTTCGTGAGACCATGATAATTGTTACAGGTATGTCCATTAGAATTAGGTAATAGGTGGACGTGATGGTGAAGAGAAATGTAAGACTTTCAGGAATGAAAGTATGAATGATATGTTAGAATCCGTGAGACGGATTCGAAGCATGAAAGGAATGAAAGTATGAATGATATGTTAGAAATCCGCGAGTCGGATTCGAAGCATAAAAGGAATGAAAGCATGAATGATATGTTAGAATCCGTGAGATGGATTCGAAACCAAGAAGGAATAAAAGTATGAATGATATGTTAGAAACCGCGCGACGGGTTCGAAACATAATGAATGATAAGAATGAAAAGATTTGAATGATTAAGTAATTACAGACTAAGCAAGTAAATATTCCTTAAAAAAAAGCGAATATTATCCAAGTTATGTCTTAAGCTTATATATATGTGAATAAATGTATATATATAGATACACACAAATATGTTTGTGTGCAAGAATGATTAAAGAGACGAATGAGTCATGTGGGTCAAATGGTAATCGCCATTTAAACTCGATATATTTAAATATTTTGATTGGTTAAATTTTATACTTATAGGTGCGCATAATGTTTGGCACGCAAACCTAAATTTTGATGAAAGAAAGAATTTTTGAACATGTTATGTGTTAGATGTGTTAGTAATCGACTCTTAGGAGTCATAATGAATGACGGGCTACGACCCGGACAATAAATTAAGTATGATTGAGAAGGGTAAGTTTTGGCAAGAATACTGAAATGATGTAGTGAATGTCTTGACAAGTAAGCATGAAAGGAAAGAAGTAAGAATGTGTGCTTCAATACATCTACGATAAGTAAGAAATGTCAGTTTGACCTCGAAAAGTCAAACTGGAAAGGTTGACGAAATAAGTAACCAGAATAAAAGAATTGCATGTAAGGGATGAAATGTGGGATGTGTTATAGCATGTATGTAGGATATATGTAGAAGAATTATAGGTGACTAATCACCTGGTAGACAGAATGTTTGTATGAAATGGGCTAACCGCCAATCTTGCAGATGTTAATGGTAAAACTCTAAATGGGATGAAACCAATCGATTTGGTAAAAGGATGTGCAGGAGTAGAAACTCGTGAAGAAGCCGATCTGGTTTACAGATCGTTGACTTGTGAAATGAAAACGAGGTTAGTAAAATATTTAACTCATGTTGAATAGGTATGGTAGGGTATGGTATGTGATGTTTGACTTGTAACAGTCAACATAAGGAGAAAATTATGTCATTAAAAAGTAAATCTAAAATGTTTTAAGCGGAAGTGTCGGGTATTGATTAAACTCTCGTATAATGAACTAGAACGGCACATTTACTTAAGTAGAATAAGTAATGCATGATATGAGAGTAATAGTAATGTAAAAGGAATGGGATGATTTGAAGGTAACGTAAAGGTATGCATGGTACAAGTAACCATAGAAAACGTAGAATGAGGTTAACTATGGAGTTACGCGCGTAGGTGTGACTATGAAATAGTAGTTTTGTTGTGATAACAAAACAACAGTTACATGTTATACAATGTGTCTTTAGAATGGAATCTTAAGGGATGAGGTGAAAGTATTAAATCTTTTATAAACGGATCATATGAGTGTAAGCATTATTATAAGTTTAAATAAATATGTATATTGACCAGTTACTAACGGGTCGAGGAAATGAGAATGTTATGTGAAAGTATGCCATGGAAAGTATAGACTGGTTAAAAAGAAGTCAATTGTATGAATAATTATGAAATGAGATCGGATGGTTACTTATAATTATGATGCAACTATGAAGTCAAACATAGATATGTGTGTGTAAGAGGAAATGAGAAAGGTTTCGGGGACGAAACCTTATTTAAGGGGGGTAGACTTGTAACACCCCAAAACCCGAATGTTTGTATTCGGCAAATGTTCAGATATGGTACATCAAGAAATAAATAACTAGGCTATTTAACCTAGTTAAGAATATAGTAGAAACAATTAAAGGATGAAAGTTGTGCCAAGTATAATTTAGTGGCAAACTTGAGGGGCTAAAGTGGGGTAAAACGAAAGTTGAATTTATTTATGAAATACACACACAAACACACACACGTACGTGTGTTCTGGAAGGAGCTAGGAGCTCCATGAGAGCTCAAGAACCCTAATAAAAAATCATCAAATTGAAAGGTTAAATGAAGCTTAAATTCATAACCGAGTATGGATTAATGATCACCTTCACAAGAGGATCGCAAGGTATGTCTTAAAAGTTAGATTGGTGATTATGCACGAAGTGGGTTATGTTGTAAATAGCGAATTTGTATGAAATTGAGTATGAGTATGTGTTAGAATCATCATTTGGAACATGGATTATGCATGGTTTGGGTTAATTTGATGTTTATAGGTGAAACCCGTTGGTTATGGTGATGATGACGACTTGATGGTCACCCATGTCCAATTCTTGCTTAATATTGATGTATTTTGATATGTATGATAGATTCTTGTTAGAGGAATTGAAAGAAATGTGATACTAGTATGTTTGATGTTTATGTATGAATGATTCATGTTGATTAAAAGGAGGAATTTGATGAATTATGTATGAGGTTAGAAGAATATACATGAATTAGTTGTACACTATGCTTAGGAGGTAGTATACACACCAAATGTATGATGAAATTATGAGGTAATTAAGATTAGATCATTTGTAAGTGATTAGCAAAGTAGTGATGAAGTTGGTTTTGTATAACATGATGAAAATGATGAGTTGCTTATGTTAATAATGTTTGAAATCATATATGTGTGTGAATGTTTGAAGAAATCAGATA
This sequence comes from Helianthus tuberosus, assembly GCA_030545235.1. Lineage (NCBI taxonomy): Eukaryota > Viridiplantae > Streptophyta > Magnoliopsida > Asterales > Asteraceae > Helianthus > Helianthus tuberosus. Next base: position 172,106,397 of record CM060414.1, on the reverse strand, counting down.
AGATTTGATAGATTAGCATGTTATGAGGTCGAATGATGATTTCAATATAAGATCTGTGTAATGAAAGGGCCGTGATGAATGATGAATAAGCTAATTATGTTGAGAATGATATATGATAGTTTGATGCTTGATAAGCGGCGTGGAAGCTTGGGAAAGAAGCGGGTCAAATGGAACTTATGCGCACGGGAAGCGTACTCGGATGCAATGTAAGTAAAGCTTACCCCTTTTTTATAGAATATCTACTCGTTGAACAGATTACAAACATGGTAAGTGAATATGTGAAGTATGATGTTCCGACAAGTTTTGATACGGGTCGGAACATGTAGTCATGAGAAGAGACTAAGTTTTATGGTTAAAAGGGTAAAAAGGGTAATATGGTAATTTTGGTTACGAGTTAACGAAGGGATAAGTTACATGGAGGGAATAATTACTAATTAAAATCCCACAAGGATAAAACGGACAATTAGATTTAATGGGTCAAATGGTGAAGATATCACCATTTGGTAATATCGACTAATGAATTGTTTGTCAAGTATTACGAATTTACAGAATTAATGGCGAAAGGATTGTGTTGCTATCATCTAGCAATTTGGTGGATGAAGTATTAAAACGGGTCATAGCTTTGATCCGAGCAAGGTATGTGCGATTAGAGTTGTAGTTAAGTAGTAGGATTGGTTAAATATGCAATGAAGTCCTTTGTTGTAAAAGATGGAACAAAGTTGACAAAAACGCCATTGATAGGTATATCGGGCAAACGACCTTAAAATTCGTTTGGAAACAAGCTATTCGATTAGTGTAATGTTTTGGTCAAGTGTATGGTTTTTGTAAGTCATAGACCATTTAATGCGCAAATACCCATAACGGGTCAAAATAAGCTTTTGAGCGAAAATGGGTTAAGAGGATGCAAGACAACCGAGAATTTAATCTTATATGATAGACGACATTGAAATTATAAGATTCATATGAAATTAAGGTCAAAGAAACATGTTATGTTAATAAATGTATGAATGGGTCAAAACTTTGTAAAAAGGTAATAAGCCGAAGGCCTAAAAGTCTTAAATTTTGGTAGTCCGAATATCGGATTTTAACTCCATGTGATAGAGAATTAAATTACGATCACTTAGGAAAAAGAATTGTGTGAATCGGATTAAAAATGAGCAAGATATGCCTGTTTCCATAAAATTTGGTTATGCTTGGAATATGCAGCAACCAGCTGCAACATTCTGGACATTTGGGGGGGTTGCGCCATGCGAAAGCAGGGCCAGGTGGCCGTCGCACGACGCGTCGGGGGCATATTTCGGCGAAAGTTGTTTGCTTGACCAGTTTTTTCTTGGGAACTCGTTTAAATGTGTTTTAAGCTACGTATGATTAATCTAACTTACGTGTTACGAGTATGAATGTATGCACATATGTGGATATGTATGTTTGTATGTACGTATCTATGTATATATGTTTATATGTATGTAAGTAGGTATGTATGAACTTATGCACGTATGATTAATCTAACTTACGTGTTACGAGTATGAATGTATGCACATATGTGGATATGCATGTATGTATGTATGTATGTATGTATGTATGTATGTATGTATATATGTATGTATGTATATATGCTTATATATATGTAAGTAGGTATGTATGAACTTATGCATGTATGTAAAAATGTATGTATGTATATATATATATGTTTGTATGTATGTAAGTGGTATGTACTTATGCACGTATGTAGAAATGTATGTATGTAAGTATATATATGTTTGTATGTATGTAAGTAGGTATGTATGAACGTACGCGAGTATGTATGTACGTAAGTAGGTATGTAGGTGTGTAAGTATGCATGTTCGAATGTATGTACGCAAGGTTTCGATATGCTTGAGTAATGATATTATTAATAGTGTACCTTGAGAATGAAGAGTAATGCAGATACAATATTAAAGTCTCACCAGGGGTTTGATGCTCAGATGGAATGCTTAAATGTAAAAAGACAACGGAACGAAAACTATACGAAGTTGAATCCATGTTTATATTTATAATGTGAGCTAATGTTATGAACGTATGTGGTGAGTGTAGGTTGCATGAGTCACGGAGGATCATCGAAGAGTAGAGATCGAAGAACGAGTCACAAGATAGATTGTACGGGAACGTTGGTGTATGTAATATAGTAGATATAAGTTATGTTTTTATTTATTAAATAAGTTGATTGATGATTTTATTTGAAAGAGTTATTTTAAAATGAACTTTTAAGTAAGTCAAGGTATTTGTAAGGAGAGAAATTTTATGGCATGAACTTCTGCTGCGACTTTTTGTCAAATACGTGTTAGAGTCTTACAGTATACGATACATCCTGGAAGTGATAAGATGTATCAAGACTTAAGAAAGAATTTCTGGTGGATATGAATGAAAATGGATATAGCAGCTTATGTTGCCAAGTGTCTAACTTGTTAACAGGTTAAAGCTGAACATCAGAAACCCTCAGGTTTATTGCAGCAACTTGAGATGCCAATATGGAAATGGGAATTGATTACAATGGATTTTGTTACCAAATTACCCAAGACACAAAAAGGTAATGATACAATATGGGTGATTGTAGATAGATTGACTAAATCTGCTCATTTCTTACCGATGAAGGAAACCTTCAGTATGGAACAATTAGCTAAGTCATATGTAAATGAAATAGTTTCATTACATGGAATTCCTTTATCTATTGGGTTTGATAGAGATAGCCATTTTACTTCTCATTTTTGGACAAGTTGTTGGGTTTTTCACATGTTTATCAAAGTATTTTATCCTTATAAAATAAAAACGCAGCGGAATATATGTTTTAAAACATGTTACTTACAAGATATAAAAACCATTTTATATGTAAAACCAAATCTCGGATCCATATACGAACATGCATGCTATCAAAAATAAAACACAACCATAGAGTGTTTAGAATACTACCTTCCAAAGAGTAAAGGACATGAAGATGATGATGCTTCTTGAACGGTTGCCTTCAAGTGTAGAAGACCTCAAGCTTGTATACCCCAAGCCTTCCAATAAACACCTTAGTTTTAGCTAGGATTTCTACACTTATGAACTCACTAAGATTCCCTCTAAATAACCACATCATAGCCGAAAATTTGAGAGATAAATTAGAGTTCTTGCACTTGATAGTTGATCTTGTAAAACCCTTTTGATCAACCATAAGTTTGGCCGAAAATGAGAGCATCATATCAAGTCTTCTACTTGATAATTGAATTTCAAAAATTCACTTGGAAAAACTCTCATGGCCGAAAATGAGAGAGGTGTTTTACTAGTTCCATATGTTCATCTCCTCCTCTAAAATTAGTTATAGAATATATAGAACATGGCCACCCCACATGCCCAATCATAAACCTTCTACACATGCAAAATTGCATGCTTTCTCATTGGACCAAAAGCTTTCCCAACCAAGGTGTCACTAACACATGCAAATGCATGGTTTGTGATTGGCCAATACTTTTTAGGGAAGAACACCAAGGGGGGGGGGGGGCACCCTTTATTTTATAAAAAAAAATTTCTTTTATAAAAAATAATTTAAGTCTTTACTAATTTTATAACTTTTATAAAATTATAACATCACATGTTATAAGACTTTGTACAACTTTTATTAAGTTATTTAACCCATTAAATAACAAAATAAAATACTCTCTCAAAATAAATTATCCATATAATTTATTAGTTTGTCAAGTGCAATTATTTAGAAAACCAATTTCTAAATATTGTAAGTGTTAATATTTATTTGTTTGATCATATCACAAATAAATATTCTAAGTGTTTGTCTAGCTTGTATTTGGGTATGACTCGACTTGGATCATAACGTACTAGCCACATCAATTTAATATGTGTCTTGGGCATACAGAGTCCAACAATCTCCCACTTGCACAAGATACATAGAAGATTGATGTAAGTAGTAAATAACGCCTAACTACGGTTTACTACCCCTAATACGTATGACTATATGTCCCATTCAATCACATCATCCCCTTCAAGTCCCTTACTTGAAAATGATTTAGGTGAATCTATCATTTATCCTTTCGTTACAGATGTCATGTTAAATCCAGAGACATAGAGTGATCACTCTCTGTTGATTTAACTTTAGCAGGCCTTAGACATCTTACTCTCAACGAATAAGAGGAACAAATCCCTTCTTGACTACATACGTCTCTCACAATCACCTTGTACCACACCTGAGCTTAGCCTTATGTACTGTCATATTACTAACAGTGAAGAAAAAAGTCAAGGTACAATATTTGGTGAATATCAAGACCCAATATGTATCTCAGGTCTGAGGATACTATGATATTCTCCTTTACTCAAATTTACTTATGATCAATCACAGATGATTCCATGCAGTAATATTTGAGAGCGAGTCCGTCCAATATTTGTATCCCACAAATACCTATGAACTTTGGCAGCAACAATTTGCTCTATATTCATACCTAATGAATATCCACCAATCCAAGTTCATAATAGTCTTACATTCATATTTGTTCCCACAAGTATGATTGACTATGGACATTTAGAATAATTAACTTATTCATGGATTTAAACATGCTAAAACGGAACATAACTCAAAATACCATAAAGAGTTATATTAACAATTATTCCCATATCCAAATACAAAATAGATCAAATTCAATCACTAGAATATCGAAGTCCTAAGGCACAAGTATGACCCTTTCATGCTTTGCCCATTCAAGGAGCTTCGTGAGTGGATCCGCAATATTTTGATCAGTGTGAACTTTGCGAATACATATCTTTCCCTTTTCAACTTTATCCCGTATGTAGTTGAAATTCCGCTCAATGTGCCTAGTCTTTTGATGTGCACGAGGTTCCTTGATTTAAGCAATCACACCATCGTTATCACAAAGATCTCTAGGGGTCCTGAATGGTATGGACTACCCCTAGATCGGCAATAATTCAAGTGGTAGATCCATATGAATTATCTTGATCAATGAAGCGGCGATGTATTCTGATTTTGTAGTGGACACTGCTACCCTAATTGTGATCGAGGACCATTTCGATCAGTTTGGAAACTCGTATCCATGTAACCCTTTACAACGAATTCCGAAACTCGCATCCCTTTAACCCTTTACAATGAGTTCCTATTTACCAGATCCATATATTAGAAATATATCCTTCGTCCTTCTAAGGTATTTCAATATATATATTTTTAACAGTCACCCAATGACCGTTACTTGCTGGTATCTTCTCGTCATGCTTAATGCGCATGACATGTCCGGTCTAGTGCATATTATTACATACATAATGAATTCTATAGCTGACGCATATGGGATTCCTTTCATTCTTTCTTGCTCATCCTTTGAGCTTGGACATTGAAACGCATTCAATATTGTCCCCTCTTTGAATAGGTACCAAACCTTTCTCAGAGTTCTCCATCTTGAACCTTTTCAAGACTTTGTCAACGTATGCACTTTAGTTTAAACCTATCAAGCGCCATGATCTATCCATATAGATCTTTATTCCCAAAATATAGGCGACATCACCAAGATCCTTAATTGAAAAACAACTTTCAAGCCAGGCTTTTACACCCTCCAAGGTTGGAATGTTATTTCCAAATAGTGATCGACATATCATACTAAGAAACTAATGATGCTCCCACTAGACATCTTACACACAAGCTTCATCGACATTCTTGATGAATCCATATTCCCTAATCTCTTCATCAAAATGGTGATTCCAACTTCTAGATGCTTGTTTCAATCTATAGATTGATTTCTTTAACTTGCATACTTTGTCAGGGTGTTTTGGATCGACAAAACCTTCAGGCTTAACTATATAGACATCTTCCTCAAGATATCTATTAAGGAAAGTCGTTTTGAGATCCATTTGCCAAATCTCATAATCATATTGTGCAAGTATGGCAAATGATATCCTAGTTGACTTTAGCATCGCCACGGGCGAAAAAGGTCTCATCATAATCAAGCTCTTGAGTTTGAGTGAAACCTTTTGCTACAAGTCTCGCTTTACAAGTATCTAAGTTACCATGCATATCGGTTTCCTTCCTGAAAACCCACTTACTTCCAACTACTTTGGAGTTAAGAGGTGCTACAACCAATTCTCATACTTGGTTGTTATACATGGACTTCATCTTTACGTTCATGGCTTCAAGCCATTTGTCACAATCGAATTTTGACATTGCATCATGGTATGTGGTTGATTCACCTGAATCTACCACGTAGCATCCATCTATGAAAAATCCATATCTTACAGGTGGACTACTAATTCTACCAGATCTACGAACGCATTATGTGTGTTGATCAACCACTTGATCGTTTTTCAACAACCTTTTGTTGAGTGCTAGTTTTAACCAAACGTGTATCGGCTTGTGGTTCTAGATCCTCATCAAGTTCCATTGTTCTACTAATTCCTTCCATAAGGAACTTAGGTTCCAAGAACGCAGCCTTTTTGAGCAATAAATACCTTTTGCTCTGTTGGATCGTAGAATTAATATCCTATACCATCTTTAGGATATCCTACAAAGATACACTTAGTGGACCGTACTTCTAATTTGTTTGGGGTGCATAGCTTAACATAAGCTTCACAACCCCATACTTTTAAATATGATAATGATGGAGCCCTTCCATGCCATATTTCAAAAAGGTATCGTATCCACTTTCTTGGCTGGGGCCATACGAGCCGCGGAGAGCAAAGCGTAACCCCAAAGTGATAGAGATAATGCGCTCCTAGCCATCATAGATCGAACCATATCTAATAGAGTTCGACTCCTCCTCTATCGTAATGAAGAACTTTAAAAGAGTTGATTTTGTACTTCACCTTTTGAAGATTCTGAACGTTTCAAAACTTCTTTTTTGTGTCAAGTACACATAACCATAACTACTATAGTTGTCGGTAAAAGTAATGAAGTATCTTTCACCATTCCTAGTCACTGGCTTAAAAGGATCACATACATTCGAATGTATGATACCTAATAAATCTTTTGCCCTTTCCCACTAAGGGATTACTTGGTCATTTTACCTCGTAAATAAGATTCGCATGTATCAAATGAACCAATTTCATTTGTTTCCAAAAGACAATTCTTTCGAAGTGCTTACATGCGACATCTGTTTATATGACCAAGGCGATAATGCCAAGGATAGGTCTTACTCAAATCCATTTTGAGTTTCTTGGTGATTGATTGGCACATTAAACTATCAAATGATGTATTATTATGAACCGATTCATAAATACCATTTGAAGGCATAGGTTTAAAGTAAAACATGTCATTCATCGATATAAATGTCAATGTTTGCAAACTTTAAGTCAAAATCTTATTGTCTTATAAGGGAAACTTGAATAATGTTCCTAGTCAAACTAGGAGCATTCAAGACATTTTAAAACAATTTCCAAATCATTTGGAAGTTTCAAAACATAGTCTCCTTTCTTGTAATGTTTATTTCTTTTGAAACTTTTGCAACGAATTGCAAACATGAGTTCCACATCCGGTATCTAATACCCATGTGTTATAAGAAATAACATTAAGGTCAATATGTATCATTAAGATTGTACCTGAGGTTTGTCTAGCATCCCTCTTGTTTTTCAACTCTTTGAGATAGGTTGGACAATTTCTATTTAAATGCCCTATCTCGCCATACTCAAAGCATGGATCGTTCATGGAAACCTTTGCCTTCTTCTCTATTGGTTTCGTTGGTTCCGCTTTTAGTCTTTCTTTTTCTTTCCCCTTGATGTGCCCCTTTCCTTTGGCAACATTTGCTTTGGTGTCGGGGTGATGCCCTTTCTTGTTGCCACCCTCATTGATCGTTTGAATGGATAAAACCCTTTTATCCATATTGAGCCTTTCGAGGTGATCAATGTGGCTATTCATCTTAAAGACATAAGATGAGTCCGATTGGGTTTCCTCCATTCGACATGCATGAAGCGCTCGAACCGTTTCGAAGCTTTCTACCCTTAGGAACATTTCCTACAATTGGGTAATCATGTTGTATGCTCATGATGTTCAAAAACCTTTTGAATCTCGGGAATCATAATTCCTAACATGAGGCAAGAGGGTGCGTAGTATCCTCGATATACTTAATCCAATCATCATAGGCATCCTTATCTTCCATAAGATGTTCATCGGGATTAGGATCGTTCAACACATAGGATATCTTTTCTTACTTGAGAACGATTCTTAAGTTTCGATATTAATTCATAAAGTGTTTTGATTGATACGATCCTTTTCAAGGATTGTTTTTAGTGATAGGTTACGGACGGTTTGGGTAATATTGTTAGCGGCCATCTACAAAATTTTACAACGTTCAATTTTAGTATTTTCGATATTATTATATTTTAATCATTAATACCCTTTTATGTCTTATAGACTATTAATAATTAAAATCTAGAATCCAATGTTACATTTAAATATTGGTTAGGTGACCTTTATTCCTCTATTTAAATTAACAAGGTAGTCAACGTTTGACAGTTGCAACCCTTTGCAACTTCTAGCCATATGGGATCAGTTAAACATCTTTATGTTTTAGTTGGCATGTTTAATCCCATCAACACCTTTTGTTCGCCATGCTTTGGTGACCTTAAGTTCATGGTTTCCAAATCAAGTCGTCCAACTTACACACACGTGTGAGTTTATACACATAAGTGGTTAGGTGACCTTTATCCCACAAACATGGTAAACCCACCTCGAATATACAAGTTCCCTCAAATGTGGTTAGGTTACCTTTATCCCATAAAAGAGTTCCCAAGTGATTCGAGTGTTGTATAAAAGGATGGTGTTTGACTTGTTTTATAAAAGGGATTTTGAGTTTTCAAAATTCTAGTTTAGAAAACTTTATGTACCATTCATTTGCATGCATTCAAATCCTTGGTACTTTTGTGAAAACAAATTTTCAAGGTTCTTTTTAATAAAACCCATTTTATTATAAAATCATTAATTTTTTTAATAACCTTTTATTAAACAATTTTAATGATCTTTAAAGAACCAATTTTAAGCTTGTTGTTGATTATTAGTTTGTTAAGCATGCATATCCAAATATCATCAAACAAAAAAATAAACAACCACACAAGCACAACACACATATCATTAGGTGCCTAACTATAGCCAACTATTTTGACAACACTTGTTAGCTGAAACAAGTGTGCCAAAAGGTCCTTCCTAAAGGGTGAAAAATGACACAAGAAATGTGTCGTTGAACTCCCACTTGATCCCGCATCCAAATGCTTCAAGTCTCCTTCTTGTGTTGTGATTTCTCCACCTTCTTTGAGCTTCCAAAAGTCTTTTATATTCAGCGCCAAACTCTTTTGGACTTCAAAAATGTGTTTTGGTTATCGGGTTAAAATCCCGTTGAGAACGATGAAGTTCTTTGGACCGAATATTATGGTCCAAACCAAAACCGCATTTTTGTGTGCATCTTCTTTTACAAAATATATCCTAATACATTTTTTCTAGTAAAATAAAATGCACCTAATCTATTTATTTTACATACCAAATGAAAATAAATAAATTACATATCTTACAAATGGAAGAACAAAATAATAATTATTACAACCCATTGAAATAATAAATAAAATAAATCACAACACAATCATTCAACACAAGGTCATGGCTAGGTCATATGCACCAAAATATATATCCAAATATATATATATTAATTTCAAGAAGCATAAAAAAATGGTTCCCTTTTATGACCATTTTCGGTTATGTGCTAAAAAACCGAAAAGGTAAGTTTTGTCCAAACAAAACAAATCATCCAAATGAAATAATTTTTCAAGATTCATTTATGCATGTAAGAATATAATCTTGAAAAACAAAGGGATAACCATGATGAAAAATTTCGGCCATAGGGTTTAACCAAACCCGAAACCCGAAAATTTCATACCCTATGAAGCATGCACTCATATAAGCGGCTCTGATGCCACTGTTGGGTTTTTCAAATGTTTATCAAAGTATTTTATCCTTATAAAATAAAAACGCAGCGGAATATATGTTTTAAAACATGTTACTTACAAGATATAAAAACCATTTTATATGTAAAACCCAATCTCGGATCCATATACGAACATGCATGCTATAAAAAATAAAACACAACCATAGAGTGTTTAGAATACTACCTTCCAAGGAGTAAAGGACATGAAGATGATGATGCTTCTTGAACGGTTGCCTTCAAGTGTAGAAGACCTCAAGCTTGTATACCCCAAGCGTTCCAACAAACACCTTAGTTTTAGCTAGGATTTCTACACTTATGAACTCACTAAGATTCCCTCTAAATAACCACATCATGGCCGAAAATTTGAGAGACAAATTAGAGTTCTTGCATTTGATAGTTGATCTTGTAAAACCCTTTTGATCAACCATAAGTTTGGCCGAAAATGAGAGCATCATATCAAGTCTTCTACTTGATAATTGAATTTCAAAAATCCACTTGGAAAAACTCTCATGGCCGAAAATGAGAGAGGTGTTTTACTAGTTCCATATGTTCATCTCCTCCTCTAAAATTAGTTATAGAATATATAGAACATGACCACCCCACAGGCCCAATCATAAACCTTCTACACATGCAAAATTGCATGCTTTCTCATTGGACCAAAAGCTTGCCCAACCAAGGTGTCACTAACACATGCAAATGCATGGTTTGTGATTGGCCAATACTTTTTAGGGAAGAACACCAAAGGGGGGGGGGGGGGGGCGGCCCACCCTTTAATTTATAAAAAAAAAATTCTTTTATAAAAAATAATTTAAGTCTTTACTAATTTTATAACTTTTATAAAATTATAACATCACATGTTATAAGACTTTATACAACTTTTATTAAGTTATTTAACCCATTAAATAACAAAATAAAATACTCTCTCAAAATAAATTATCCATATAATTTATTAGTTTGTCAAGTGCAATTATTTAGAAAACCATTTTCTAAATATTGTAAGTGTTAATATTTATTTGTTTGATCATATCACAAATAAATATTCTAAGTGTTTGTCTATCTTGTATTTGGGTATGACCCGACTTGGATCATAACGTACGAGCCACATCAATTTAATATGTGTCTTGGGCATACAGAGTCCAACATAAGTTTCCAAAAAGCAATGGGAACCAAGCTAAATCTAAGCACCGCTTATCATCCTCAAACGGATGGACAAAGCGAAAGAACAATTTAGACAATGGAAGACATTCTTAGAGCTTGTGTAATTGATTTCGGAGGAAATTGGGACGATCATTTACCATTAATATAATTTTCCTATAATAAGAGCTATTATACCAGTATCAATGTTGCACCATTCGAAGCACTTTATGGATGAAAGTGCCGAACTCCAATCTGTTGAGTAGAAATTGGAGAAAAGCAACTATCTGGACCTGAGATAGTACAAGAAACAACAGACAAGATTATTCAAGTCAAGGAAAGACTAAAAGCAGCACGCGATCGACAAAAGAGTTATGCTGATAACAGGCGAAAACCATTGGAGTTTCAAGTAGGAGACAAGGTAGTATTAAAAGTTTCTCCATGGAAATGAATAGTCAGATTCATCAAGAGGGGAAAGCTAAGCCCCAAGTATGTTGGACCTTTTGAAATTATTAGAAGGATAGGACCGGTAGCTTACCAGCTACAACTGCCAGAGGAAATGGCAGGAATACATGACGTATTTCATGTATGTAATCTCAAGAAGTGCTTAGCAGATGAATCATTAGTGGTACCTCTTAAGGACATAGAGGTAAATGAGAAACTTAAGTTTATGGAAAAGCCGCTACAAATTGAAGACAGAAAGATCAAGAATCTCAAACACAAGAGATTAGTTTTAGTCAAAGTGAAATGGGATTCCAAGAGAGGACCAAAATACACTTGGGATCTTGAATCAGAGATGTAGAGGAAATATCCACACCTGTTCCAGTAGACCTCGAGGACGAGTTCTAAAACAAGGTGGGGAGGATATAACAACCCTCTTAAAATATTTTAAAACATCCCTATATGTCCTAAAATACAGCCCATATACGAAAACCGGACCTGAAATACGTTTAATTTAACAAAAATCAAGAAAAACAAAATTTAAGGAGCTCTGGCGGGGCGCGACAAACTACCCTTGGTCCGTCGCGGGGTGCGACAAACTACCCTTGGTCCGTCGCGGGGCGCGAGCAAGTAAAGGGGTGGCGGAACCCTGAGCTGCCATGTGCCGCCACTTGTTGAGCCTATGCTCGTGACTGATCAACCCTAAAACCCTAGCCACCTAGCTCGCGGGCCGCAAGAAAGACAGCAGCGGCTGTCACGGGCCACGACCCGCTGTCGTAGCAACACTAAAAATAGGGGCAGTCGACATTCACTTTCAATTAGTTCAAAACAAAACTTTCTCTCTAAATTTCTGATAGAAATAATAACTTCCGGGTATAATACCCACTAAAACAGCGAAGCTCTGCCTCGTTGTAAGTATTATAACCCCCGGTTACGTATTAGAAATGCTGCCCGATTGATCTAGTGCTCCGTAACACCTGTCGAGGCTCTGCCCGACGTAGTCGTTGGAGTTCTGTCTCAGGGAGGGTATAACTAATGTAAATTGGGTTATTATACTAACGCGTGTGCATTGTTTAATTAATAGATTATAACCAGGAAATCACAAGGAAATACCTAAAGTAGCAATGTGAGTAATCTCCTTTTTGTAAACTGTTTTTACAAAACCTCAATTATTTAAATTATATTTCATAGTGATTGAGTATTATAATTCTACAATTATCGTCGGTATGTTGGGGTTTTGTATACAAAATTTGTTACTACACTGTGAGTAGTAACATTACCACAAGTCAGGATTGACAGTGCCGTGGGTGGTAATTAAAGTAGATGTAAACAAATGTAATTGCGAGATCGCCCTCAATACTGTAAAATGATAAAACTTGTTTTGATTAAACTGGGATTCACTCGCCAGTATTTCTTGCTGACAAATGTTTTTTAAAACGCGTTTCAGGTAACAAAATGTGAAAGCCAAACAGAAGCCAGCTGGAGAGCACTGAAGGATTGAAAAAGTGGCTATAAAAGTTACCTAAATAAAGAAGATGTTTTCTATCAATAAACTAGGGTTTATCCCTATAAATATGTTGTAATGAAAACTTGGGTTTTTCCCATGTGTTTATTATTATAAAAATGTGGTATTTTCACTCTGATAAAATATTTCATAACTACGGTCCTGATGTAATTTATGCTGCCAAATTGATAAACATCGATACCACTATCTCTGAGCATGCTCGCGCCCGCCCGCCTCCCGGGGCAGGGGTCAGGGGTTGCGACATGTTATAAAGTAAATATGATGAATTTATATTCATTTTAGTGAGTTTCGAAACACCTCTTTGTGGCTTTTTGACGTGTAACTAACTAGCAATCTTTGATTTAGGGTAGGGATAGTGTACAAAGCATCTAAAGTGTGAGAAGTGTAAGAAGTGTTTTAAACCATTAGATCTTTGATCTAATGGTTAGGATCAATAGGGACCAAATTATAAATTGTGTTTTAATTATTTGGACTGATTTGAAAATTGTAGGGGTAATAATGTCTTTATATATGTTTCAAATTAGGTAACATTTCCTAAATTCTAGCGATTCACTCCTAAATTCTAGCGATTCAATTTTAAACTTATTCTAAAATCTAGACATTCTAAAAATCCAGAAATATGTAACTGCTACAAGAAATATATATAACACTATACATTCATCATATTACACTATATAACACCATATAACACTATGTAACACCATATAACACAATGTAATACTATATAACACTATATAACAATATATAACACTATACATCTATCATAGACATGCTACCAGAAAAATATAACATTATAACACTATATACATTATATAACACTATATAACTCTAAATAACACTATGTAACACCATATAACACCATATAACACTATATAACACCATATACATCTATCATAGACATGCTACCAGAAATATGTAAGACTATAACACTATATACCTCTAAATAACACTATATAACACCATATAACACCATATAACACTATATGACACTATACATCCATCATATAACACTATATTCCGAAACTCGATGGAGGGCTTCGGACTTCATTTCATAGACCTGCATGCATGTATACAGACGAAGAGCATGCATTACGAAGAACATACTTCGTCCAATTGATAAACTCCATGAAAGACTATGTCAATGAAGAACCTTCTTCGTGTGTTCTGTGTTCTTCGTGGGCTCATTGTTCAGGCCCAACTATCTTTCGTTGAGTTATGGATAAGGTTGCTATATAAAGGCAGTTTGCAGATTAGATAAGGAGAGATAACAGAGAGAGAACTAAGAGTATATCAGAGAGTATTGTATTTCTAAATGTATCATCTTGTATCGAAACTCTGTTGATATCAATACATTTGTGTTTAATCATTGAATCATTGTTGTGTTTTATCTCTCGCTCGGTTTGTGTCGTAACAGGGATTCCGCACCAGTTACGACACCCGAAACATGATATCTTCGTAGTGCGATGATCCGTATCGGGACCTACAAGTGGTATCAAAGCGTAAGGCTCGATTTCTTGTTAAAAAGCGAGTTTTCGGTGATATTTTCAAGTGGGTTTTGAGTTTTTCTTGGTCAAAAATCAAAAAAACCTGGCCGTGTTTCATAAATATTCTGTTTTTAAAACTCGAAAATCTGTGTTGTTTGGTGTTGTTCTTGTTTGAAACTTGTTTTCAAAGGTTGGAGATTATCAAGAGGTCAAGTTGTTTTGAGTTTTAAAGTGAATATCATAAAACGCCATTTTATCCGGTGAGTTGTTTTGGCCGGAAAAAGTCACCGGAGATTGTCTGAGTTCTTGTCGGTGGGGTATTATTGAAGACAAGATAAGATTTTGTTTGAAAATTTTGATTTTCGAAGATGGTTGTTTCACCAACTGTTTCAGGATAAGATTTTGAAAATATCTCACATAAAGTCAACAAAAAACCTCAGTCTTTCATTGTTTTGGCTTTAGACAAAAAACCTCCAATTCTTCGTTGATTCCCCACGAAAAACCCATTAGGTGAAGAACCAAATTTTGTCTTATTAGGTGAAGAACCATTGTTTTGTCTTATTCACATTCTTCATCTCTCAATCTCACGAAAAACCCTTTGGTCAACAAGGATTTTAAGTCAAAGAAAGACAAAGTCCTTTGTCTTTTTGTGATTTCTCACAAAATTCATATTTCTCAAATTATCCTCAGTTCTTCGTAGACTTGGTGTCGCAACCCCCGTCCCCTAATTACCCGGGAACGGGCGGCCGCGGACAGTTTCAGTGGTATCAGTGTGTATCAGTTTGGCAGCGGAAATTTTCATCAGGACCGTAGTTAGGAAATATTTTATCAGAGTAAAACACCACACTTAAATATTAATAAACACATGGGTAAAACCCAAGTTTCTGTTACAACATGTTCATAGGGATAAACCCTATTTTATTGAATAAAACATCTTTCTTTATTAGGTAACTTTTATAGCCACATTTTTTCAAGCCTTCAGTGCTCTCCAGCTGGCTTCTATTTTGGCTTTCACATTTTGTTACCTGAAACGCGTTTAAAATATTTTGTCAGTGGGAAATACTGGTGAGTGAATCCCAGTTTAATCAAAACAGGTTTTATCCTTGTACAGTATTGAGGGCAATCAACAATTACATTTATTTACCATTCTACCTTAATTACCACCCACGGTACTGTCAACCCGACTTGTGGTCATGTTACTACTCACAGTGTAGTAACAAATTTTGTATACAAAACCCCAACATACCGACGATAGTTGTAAAATTACAAGTACTCAATCACTGTTTAATTATAATGTAAAGCATTGAGGTTTTGTAAAACAGTTTGCAAAAAGGTTTAACAAAAAGAAGATTACTCACATTGCTAGTTTACACTTTTTCTGGTGTTTTTCCTGGTTATAATCTATTAATTACACAATGCACATTCGTTAGTATCATAACCCAATATTTACAGTAGTAATACCCTCCCCGAGACAAAACTCCAACGACTACGTCGGGCAGAACCTCGACAGCCGTTACGGAGCACTAGATCAATCGGGCAGCGTATCTAATACGTAACCGGGGGTTATAATACTTACAACGAGGCAGAACTTCGTTATTTTAGAGGGGTATTATGCTCGAGATTATAATAGCTATGCAGAATATTGAGAGAGAATACGAAAATTTTGAACGAATTCAACTGAATCCGATCGAGGCTATTTATAGTGCTGAAATTTGAGTTTGTCGCGCCCCGCGTAAGCCGAAGGCTTAGCCTTCAAGGCCCGTGAGCTAGGGGTGTAGGTTTTAGCTTTTCTGATTCGTTGAACTAGGTTTGACACGAGTGGTGACATGTGGCAGCCTGGGGGCTCGCCCTGGTGACCAGCTGTCGCGGCCCACGTAAGACGATGAAGGAGTCTTCGCGGCCCGCTAGAAAACAATAAAAATTATTTTTATTTTATTTTTATTTTATTTTTAATTATATAAAGATATTTAGGGCTAAATATCGTATACGGGGTGTATTTTAAGGCGTATAGGGATGTTATAAATATATTAGGGTGTCGGAAATATTTTAGGAGAGTTGTTGTATCTTCCCCACCTTGTTTTAGAACTCGTCCTTGAGGTCTATTGGAATAGGTGTGGATATTTCCTTTGCATCTCGGATTCAAGCTCACATGTGTATTTTGGTCATCTCTTGGAATCCCACTTCACTTTGACTAGAACTAATCTCTTGTGCGTGAGATTCTTGACTTTCCTATCTTCAATTTGTAGAGGTTTTTCTACAAACTTAAGCTTTTCATTTACCTCTATATCCTTAAGAGGTACTACTAGTGATTCATCGGATAAGCACTTTTTGAGATTGCATACATGAAATACATCATGTATTCTTGCCATTTCCTCTTGTAGTTGTAGCTGATAAGCTACTGGTCCTATTCTTCTAATAATCTCAAAAGGTCCAACATACCTGGGGCTTAACTTTCCTGTTTTGATGAATCTTATCACTCCTTTCCAAGGAGAGACTTTTAACAATACCTTGTCTCCTACCTGAAATTCCAACGGCTTTCGTCTGTTGTAAGCACAACTTTTCTGTCGATCGCGTGCTGCTTTCAGTCTTTCCTTGACTTGAATAATCTTGTATGTGGTTTCTTGTACTATTTCTGGCCCAGACAGTTGCTTTTCCCCAATCTCTGCCCAACAGACTGGAGTTCGGCACTTTCGTCCATAAAGTGCTTCAAAGGGTGCAGCATTGATACTTGTATGATAGTTGTTATTGTAAGATAATTCTATTAATGGCAGATGATCGTCCCAATTACCTCCGAAATCAATTACACAAGCTCTAAGCATATCTTCCATTGTCTGAATTGTCCTTTCACTTTGTCCGCCCGTTTGTGGATAATAAGCGGTGCTTAGATTTAGCTTGGTTCCCATTGCTTTTTGGAAACTTGCCAAAAAATGAGAAGTAAAAAGGCTATCTCTATCAGAAATAATTGAGAAAGGAATACCATGTAATGAAACTATTTCATTTACATATAATTTGGCTAATTGTTCCATACCGAATGTTTCCTACATTGGTAGGAAATGAGCAGACTTGGTTAATCTATCTACAATCACCCAGATTGTATCATCACCTTTTTGTGTTTTGGGTAATTTGGTAACAAGGTCCATTGTTATCAATTCCCATTTCTATACTGGCATTTCCAATTGTTGCAGCAAACCTGAGGGTATCTAATGTTCAACATTGACTTGTGAACAAGTTAAACACTTGGTAACATAAGCTGCTATATCCTTTTTCATTCCTATCCACAAGAAATTCCTTCTTATATCTTGATACATCTTATCATTTCCGGGATGTATCGTATACTTAGACTTATGGGCTTCGTCTAATATTAGGTGGCGTAGGTTTCCTAGTTTAGGTATCCACATTCTTTTCTTATGGAATCTCCAAATTCCATATGTTCCTTGTTCTAATTCTTTAATCATACCTTTCAATTTCTCAGTATCGTCCTTGATAACTGATTCTTGTGCTTCTTTAATTTGATTATTTAAATCTACTTGTAGATTTAATTTAAGAGAATGTACTCTTTTTGTCTTTTCATGATACTTTCGACTTAAAGCATCAGCAACTACGTTCGCCTTTCTTTCATGATACTGGATATTGCAATCATAATCACTAAGAAATTCCATCCTGCGTCTCTGTCTCATATTCAGTTCTTTTTTGCCCAAAAATGTACCTTAAACTCTTATGATCAGTGAAGACAACAAATTTATTTCCATATAAATAGTGTCTCCAAATCTTAAGGGCAAAAATTATGGCTCCTAACTCTAAATCATGTGTTGTATAATTTTCTTCATGATTCTTAAGTTGTCTAGAAGCGTAGGCTATAACCTTATGGCATTGCATCAACACACATCCATAACCTAACTTAGAAGCGTCACAATAGACTTCAAAGTCTTCAGTTCCTTCTGGTAATGCTAGTATGGGTGCGTTGGTTAATCTTTGCTTAAGGTTTCTAAAGGCTTCTTCTTGTTTTGATCCTCATTCAAACTTAACAGATTTACAGGTTAGCTTAGTCAAGGGAATGGCTATTCTAGAAAAATCTCGAATAAACCTTCTATAATAACCGGCCAATCCTAGAAAACTTCTAACCTCTGTTGGCGACTCAGGGACTTTCCATTTAGTAATCGCCTCAATCTTTGTGGAATCCACATGAATTCCTTCATGGTTTACTAAATGTCTAAGAAATTGCACTTCTTTTAACCAAAATTCACATTTCGAAAATTTAGCATAAAGCTTTTCTTTTCTCAGTAAATTTAAAAGTATATGCAGATGCGCTGCTTGCTCCTTTTCACTCTTAGAGTAAATTAGAATATCATTTATAAATTATGAATTTATCCAAATATGGCTTACATATTCGGTTCATCATGTCCATAAATGTGGCTAGGGCATTGGTTAAACCAAATGGCATGACAGTAAATTCATAATGGCCATACCTTGTTCTGAAAGCTGTCTTAGGAATGTCCTCTTCCTGTACCTTTAATTGATGATATCCTGAGCGTAAATCGATCTTTGAGAAAAATCGAGCTCCTTGCAGTTGGTCAAACAGATCATCGATTCTCGGTAATGGGTACCGATTTTTAATCGTGACCTTATTCAATTCACGGTAATCAATGCACATACGCATTGATCCGTCTTTCTTTTTTGACGAACAAGATTGGTGCTCCCCATGGTGATGAGCTTGGCTGTATGAATCCTTTTTCTAACAGTTCGTCTAACTGTTTCTTTAACTCTTGCATTTCTGCTGGTGCCAAACGGTAAGGTGCTTTAGCAATTGGTGTTGTTCCTGGTAGCAGATGAATTCTGAATTCAACTTCTCGGTCTGGCGGTAGTCCTGGTAATTCTTCTAGAAATACATCTGAAAATTCTGACACTACAGGAATATCTTTTAATTCTTTTCCTTTGGTGTTAATGATTATGGAAATCATATACACTATTGACCCTTTTCTTACACAACTTGCAGTTTTCATTACAGAGATGAATTTTGTGGATCTGGTTGGCTTATCTCCTTTATTGTGATCTTTTCACCTTTTGGTGAATTTACTTGTATTGACTTTTGATCACATAGAATACTGGCTTTAGTGGCTACTAACCAATCCATTCCTAATACAATATCAAATCCTGCCAGATTCATTGGGTAAAGATTTGCAATAAACTTTTGATTTAAAATTTCTATTCTCGCTCCCTTCAAGACTTCAGAAATCTTAATAGTTTCTCCGTTTGTTGTTTCTACCAAACATTCTTGTTGGAGTTTAGATAATGGTTGGTTGAGAATTTTGCAAAAAGAAGTATTAATAAAACTTTGGTTCGCACTAGAGTCAAATAATACTTTAGCAAAAACATCATTAACTAAAAATGTACCGGCAATCACGTCCGGAATTATCTTTGCTTCTTCTGCAGTCAAAACAAATGCTCTAGCATTCTTAGTAGTCTTGTTGTTCATGGCTAGAGCTAGTTTCGGACAATTCGTCCTGATATGTCCTTTTTTTCCACAGTTGAAGCACACTCCATTACTGGTATCTTGCAGTAGTTATAGTAGGTGGAGCATTTTCCAGAATGCTTCTTCTTACAGACTTTGCAGTAAGGTGTAGAGGTAGAACCTATATTTTTCCCACGGTTGGAATTTCCGTAGCGAAATTCCTGGGTAAGCCTTTGGGCTAGGTTTCTCCTCTGGTTTTCTTCTTGTGTGCGTACCAATTCATCAGTCAAGGTATTTGCTAGTTCTATAGCTTCTTCTATAGTTGGTGGTCTAGCTGCCTTGACTACATGCCTAATTTCACCAATTAATCCCCAGATGTAACGGGAGATTAATACTGGTTCTGGTGATGCTAGGGTTGGCACTATTCTGGCATAGTCAAAGAATGTAGTAGTGTAACCCTTGTTGTCTACTCCAGTCATTCTAAGGTTTAAGAATTTGTTAGCTATCTGCTCCTTTTCATTAGGAGGACAAAATTTCCTTTCCACCATATTCTTAAACTCAATCCATTCCATACTATAAACCTTGTCACTTCCCCTAGTTTGGAGGATAGTGTTTCACCATTCTAGAGCTGCATTCTAAAACAGATTGGAAGCAAACATTATCTTATCTTCTTCTGCGCATTTGCTTATTTTTAAGACTGCCTATGTCTTTTCTAACCAGCGTAGAGCTGCAATGGCTCCTTCATTGCCCAAGAATTCCATTGGTTTACAGGACCAGAATTCTTTGTAAGAACAACCATAAGACATGGTTCTTCTTCTTTTTGGAATTGCCAATTGAAGTATGGGTCCATTGTTCACGCTATGTTATGGTTCAGTATTTGTTCGCTTACTTCCAGTATTACTTTTATTATTATCCGCGTCTCTAACATGTTGGATAATAGATGGCAGAGCATCTCTAATTCCTTGGGTTACTATGTGTCGAATAGCACTGTTATTTATCTGGTTTTCATTATTCTGGTTTTCTTGATTTGCATTGTCGGCCATCTGGATTTTAAACATTGATCAAGTATTAATATCACGAAATAATACTGAATGCAATTAATCATACAACAACACGTTGATCCAAAATCGTCATCATTGCGACCTTTACTCTATTTTATATTATGCATCTTTATCTATTACAAACCATAACTGAAATGAAAAAACAATACTAATATGCATTAGTAATTATAGGGTTATTTATCTTAGTTTGGAAAATATTATATATATATATATATATATATATATATATATATATATTAAACATACACACACATATATTTATATATTATTATTATTATTATTATTATTTACTATTACTACTGATAGGGGTTCATCCAGTATTGCATATTACGCTCGTTATATTTCCAGACGAGTCGTTCCCCTATCTGTCTCATCCTCCCGCTTCCTTCTAAAATATCCTCACCAAAGGTTCAGAGTTCCTGTAGGTTCTCAGTATTCATGGGTGGGGCTGGGGCTGGTATTGGGTCAGGAAACTGGGGCATGGGTTCTTCCTGAGAATACGGGTTCTCTAGGATCTCCCTGATATATTGGTCATTATCATAATAGGGATCTAGAGGGTCAAGGTTTGGGTAAGGTCCTACTAGATCTTGCATGGGCTCCTCTATCGGGATTGGGTAATGTTTCTGGTAATCCATGTGGTCATCAAACCACGGGTCGTAGTCTGGGGGATGGGGTGCTGGGATCCTAGGGATTTCAGCTGGGTCTAGGTCAGGTAGTGGGTTTTGGTCAGCTAGGTCAACTTCTACTTCCATGGATTGTGTCGGGAACAACTGTAGTGGTTGGGGTGCTATGAGTAGTTCTAGATTAGGGTCGGCAGCGGTGGTAGCTAATATGTGAAAATTAGCTAATCTCCTATTGAGCATGTCCTGAGTTTGCACATTCATTTCCCTATTGGTCGCTGCTAAGGCCCTTTGCTGTTGCAATTTCCTCATCCTCTTTCTACGCTAATGAGCTCCTCTGCTGAACCATCTCTCTTCTTGGGAGGGAATGGCTCTTCAGATTGTGCCTTGAACACGAAAATTCCTTCTTTGGTATCAGTTGAATACCCCGAGGGGGTAGACTGCGAAGAGGTTCCTTCATTCCTAGGAGAGTTGGACAGTTGACGGAAAGCGTCCGACGGTCCTTGATCACTCATACTGTAAACTAACAAATTGTTAAATAACACAAAATAATAATACACACGTATGCACATAATTGTGTAGATTATTTCCTAACAAAATTTGATAATTTCAATATCAGCAGAACACTTCTTTGGCTGAAATTAGTGGCTAAGCTCTGATACCACCTTCTGTCGCAACCCACGTCCCCTAATTACCAGGGAACGGGCTGCGGCCAGTTTTAGTGGTATCGGTGTTTATCAGTTTGGCAGCAAAAATTTTCATCAGGACCGTAGTTAGGAAATATTTTATCAGAGTAAAACACCAATAAACACATGGGTAAAACCCAAGTTTCTGTTACAACATGTTTATAGGGATAAACCATATTTTATTGAATAAAACATCTTTCTTTATTAAGTAACTTTTATAGCCACATTTTTCCAAGCCTTCAGTGCTCTCCAGCTGGCTTCTATTTTGGCTTTCACATTTTGTTACCTGAAACGCGTTTAAAAACATTTTGTCAGTGGGAAATACTAGTGAGTGAATCACAGTTTAATCAAAACAGGTTTTATCCTTGTACAATATTGAGGGCAATCAGCAATTACATTTGTTTACCATTCTACCTTAATTACCACCCACGGTACTGTCAACCCGACTTGTGGTCATGTTACTACTCACATTGTAGTAACAAATTTTGTATACAAAACCCCAACATACCGACGATAATTGTAGAATTACAAATACTCAATCACTGTTTAATTTTAATGTAAAGCATTGAGGTTTTGTAAAACAGTTTGCAAAAAGGTTTAACAAAAAGAAGATTACTCACATTGCTAGTTTAGACTTTTTTCTGGTGTTTTTCCTGGTTATAATCTATTAATTACACAATGCACATGCGTTAGTATCATAACCCAATATTTACATTAGTAATACCCTCCCCGAGACAGAACTCCAACGACTACGTCGGGCAAAACCTCGACAGCCGTTACGGAGCACTAGATCAATCGGGCAGCGTATCTAATACGTAACCGGGGGTTATAATACTTACAACAAGGCAAAACTTCGTTATTTTAGAGGGGTATTATGCCCGAGATTATAATAGCTATACAGAATATTGAGAGAGAATACGAAAATTTTGAAAGAATTCAACTGAATCCGATCGAGGCTATTTATAGTGCTGAAATTTGAGTTTGTCGCGCCCTGCGTAAGCCGAAGGCTTAGCCTTCGCGCCCGCGAATTAGGGGTGTAGGTTTTAGCTTTGCTGATTCGTTGAACTAGGTTTGACACGAGTGGTGACATGTGGCAGCCTGGGGGCTCGCCCTGGTGACCAGCTGTCGCGGCCTGCGTAAGACGATGAAGGAGTCTTCGCGGCCCGCCAGAAAACAATAAAAAATATTTTTATTTTTAATTATATAAAGATATTTAGGGCTAAATATCGTATACGGGGTGTATTTTAAGGCGTATAGGGATGTTATAAATATATTAGGGTGTCAGAAATATTTTAGGAGGGTTGTTATACTTGGTTGTTCGTGGACCAGTATTTCGTGGTTTCACAGTTTCAGTTTTCACAGAAAGGTCTGATTTCATATCAAACTTGTTTAATTTGGTTTTTCAAGCATTTTTCTATAAACATCAACCAAATATGAGTTCAGACTGGTGGGGTTGGAAACCTGATCCTAATGCGGATATGTATACGAGTAAACGTTTAGTGCCTTCATGGGCTCAGTCTCCCACAACCTCGTCCTCATCACAAGCGTGTTCAATTATGGCAAATCAGTAGGCATTGGTTACTAACCAAAATAAAAGTAGACCAAAAATGGAAAGAAATATGTATGGTGAACCACAACTAGTTGCCTCAGAGCAAAGCTATCGGTCTACTAGAGTACCATCATTTCTTGATCCAAACTACAATGGTCAAACAAGAACTGCGTTTTATGCCAAAATTGTCAAGGATGTCAGCAATGATGAGTCCTCGGGAAATGATGACAGTTCTGAACATGGCGGTAGCTCAGTTGAAGATGTTACAAGTTCAGTTAAAGATGGTACTAGTTCAAGTTCAAGCGAATATGGATCTCAATATAAATCATCAAGGGAGGTTGTTGATTCTGAGGCAAATGAGTTAGTGTCAGAGGGTGAATACAGTCAGGTATGTGTCAATGAACCAAAATCTGACAGGTGTTATAGTTGTGTTAAATTAAGTGCTAAATTGTCTGACTTGCAAAGCAAATATGATGATTTGCAAAGCAAGTATGACGTGACATTTATCCACAATCAAAGTTTGATCATGGATCTTTCAAAGTGTACAGAGGCCAACATGTTTCATAAAACCTTGAAAAGGAGTTTAAAAAGGTAATTGACACATTAAATGGAGATAATTCCGAGCTAAAGAAAATGGTTTCAAGAAAACAAACTACAATAAACAATTGCATCAATAGACTCGAGGAAACACAAATAGAATCGGCCTGTGTTAAGTATGAAAGTGAGGCGATCTGGCTTAAGTTAGATAGTTATTCAAACTCGAGGTATGTGCTGGATCACATCATTGACATACAGAAAAAGAAAAATGATGTCACCTGCATTGGATATAAGAAGTGTCCTCCACCTGTTAGATACAATTATACCACAATGCCTGATGAGGAGGATAAACCTCAATTTGAGCTATCTGTTCCATTAGACGTTGAGGAATTCGTAGCTGGACTTAGTTACAAAAAGGAAGTATCATCAGATTTGGATGTATCAGCAGATACGAAAGTATTAACTGCTGAACAAAATCAGGATCCTCCAGTTATTGTTGAGGATGCTGATTCTTCAGATGATGAATCCGATGATACTAACTCAGCACAGTTTGATGTGGTTATCAAAGAAAAGGACATACCTCTCGAGAATCATATTCTATGTGATCCTCCCACAAAACCTGCTAAGACTGTTCTAGTTGAGTCCACGTCTGTGCAAGAGTCTGAGACTTATGAAAGCGTGAATTTGCTTTACACATTGATTGGATCTGATAAAATATATTCAGACAAGGATTTCCCAATCAAGAATGTCAATCAATCCTTGATTGATAAAGTTTTCGAAGATTCTACTAGTAAGTTTTTTGGAAAGTCGAGCCTAGGAGTTGTAGTAACTCAGTGTACTCCTATCCCAAAATCCAAAGTTAAAAAGCAATAAGGGAATCAAAAATTGCAATCTCAAAACAATCAACGAAAGCAAAGTTACGCTCACCAAGGAAAGGGAAAAGGCAAACAAAGCCAAAACAAGAAAAAAGGTTCAGAAGATAAACTTCGTGAAATCCCGAGGGACTGATAAAATTAAATCTTTTGAAAACAAATCAAACACAGATTTTGTTATGCAAAAGAAAATTTTGAAAAGAAACAGTCAAAACAACTACACACAACACAAAAACTGTTGTGATGTAGGACCAAGTAACTCAAGATCACGAAGTTCATCATCAAGCTCTTACAGTTATGATACTCCGAGGTTTGTTGAGAGGAGATCATGTTTTGAATGTGGAGAGTATGGGCACATTGTCAGAAACTGTCCATATCTCACGAAAGGAAAGGCAAAAGTTGATGCCCCCCATGGTAATAGTTACCATACAAGATCTGTTTCACCAAGACAGGACCCTCATCTTGTTAAACAATGAGAAAAGAAACAGAAAAAGAAACAAAAAAAAGAAGTTGAAAAGGCCTTGAAACCAGAGGTTATCCAAACACAATCTGTTAAATCAGATGTTAAAAATGAAATTCAGAAACAGATTTGTAAACCAAAATCGGTAACTGTGTCAGGGGGAGCTCCATCAATTCCGAATCATCGGGAAATGGAAGTCACAATACTCGATGATGACGGATGACCCAAGTCTATGAAGGCTTGGGTCCCCCTCTCCAACTAATCTCTGAGTGAGTGTGCAGGATGTTCTAGGAGGAACTATTCATAGTCTTAGGATTGTTGATAGTGGAGCATCCATGCACAAGATCGGCGACATAAGACTCTGAAACATATTGTTAAATCAAGGATAAGTTGTTGCCTTTGATGGAGAGAGAAATAGAAAAGAAGACAAAAATGTCCGATGAATGAAGAATGATGATGAATGAAGTTGAACACTTTGACAAGATGGAAAACATGTAAAAGTTTGATTGTTTAAGGTTTTGCTTGGGTCCACCGGATAGATTCAAATGAAGTGTACGCGCCTGCAACAAGTCTGAAGCTTTTAGAAGATTCATGCCTTTTCTTCCACAAGAAGTTCAAAGTCGGCAAGATGAACGTGCAGTGTACATTTCTTCACGGTGTGATTGAAGAAAATGTGTTTGTTGATCAAACCAACCAGTTGTGCGGATGCCTTGGCATGGATTGATCAACCGCACACTACTTCTAAAGGAGAAAGACGAAGACCTTTGCTGGTGCAAAAGCATGTGGATGACATCATATATGGACCGTCCAAAGATGTGTGTACAAGCTTTCCCACATGCTCCAATTTCCCACTTACCAGCCAGGCCCGGAGGTTTCTGATCTTGTTGCTATGAAGAGATTTCTAAGTTAACTGAAGTAGCTGCAAAATTGACCTTGAAATCTACACCGGGTGGATATCCAGTTTGGGAGAGCACTCAGAATCCTGGCAATGCATGAAATAGTAGCAGGATTACGGTTTTGAATTTCTAATCTCTCCTATCATTTTCGATATTTAAGCTGCTTTATGATTTTCTAACATCTCGTTCAGCACTCTTTGACCAAACACGTTGATCTCGTATATCACCTCACACGTGATTGTTTCATTACGAAACCCATCAATGTTGTTCTGGTCCACACCGATTACCGACGTGCCAACTCATTTTTCCAAAATTCGATAAATCATTTATGATTAAAATTAATTTTGGTAAACGGCATCGAGGTAAAACATGAGTTAATCCACATCGGGAAATCGTTTTTGTGAATATTTTTCTTGAGAATATCCAAAAGATGTTTTTAAAAGTTTAAATTTACTTTTTGACTTTTAGGGGGAGTAATTTCGAAAAATACAAAAACATTGAAAATTTTCAAAAATACAAAAACATCGAAAAATTTCAAAAACACAAAAATAATAGAAAAACAAAAATGAGTTTCCTGGTGAGCAAAAGAGAAAATGATAGTACGTCAGTGGTCCGTTGAAACCTCTTTGAACCTAAAATGAAAAATAATAAGCAGCTCTATATAAGATGTATCGGTAGGCTCACAATCATTTTAAAGTATGCAAGGTGATATAAACTAAATTGACTGAAAACCGTGTGGGAACCGCTCATTGGCATATGGTATTGGTACCGAAATTTCATTTGATAGATTGCCGAGGTTCTAAGATACGTGGTGTTTATGCTGTTTATTATCTGGGTATCATGGTTATTTCTTTGACCGGAAAACAACGGGAACGCAAGTCTAGAGCTTCCATGATACCATACATACGTGTACATATCATACATACATGTATATAATACATGATGCATACGACCTCAATAAGTGATAAACAATCACATCTCCCAATCAATAAGTGATAACATATCACAGTTGTCATCCGAGAGTCAAGTTCGTCTCTTTGTCGGTACAATGGAACTAACTTGTTCACGGACTTGCTCTTGTGCCCTGCATGCATCGAATATCAAGTTCCTCATTAATAAGTGATTTTATCACATAGGGATTGTATTCATCCAAAATAAGTGAGTATCTCACATCATATATGTTGAAAACAGATGATAAATGGTATACTCACCAGTAAGATGAACTCTCATGCATACCTTGATACGGGAATGTGTCGTGTGTGGATGAACACCGGTCGGTAAGTATAAACCATACCTTAATTGTATCCCCTAACCGCGAGTACATCTGATAAGTTGAGCTTATGTGGACAACAATACAGATAATTGTTATAGGATGCTTATCTTAATATTAACTAATTGAACAACAAGAGCGTTTTGGCATGACCGTACACTGATATGATTCTCTTACCCTCGAAACTCACAAAAAGGATGTCTGTAAATATTTATTTACATTTCTCCGTTTCTGCATCTCTGTGTATATTTCTTTACTGCTTTCCATCTTTTCATTTGAAATATTCAAAAATACCAAAAAGATTTTAGGTGTGTTTTAATATAAACTTTATAAAAACCAAAAAGATTTTATTTCTATTTTATTTTTTATTGCACGATGTTGGATCTCGAGTCTTTACCTACCTGAAACCTGATCGAATCCCAAAACAATTGCACCTTCATAAACGGTCGAAATTAGCAAGTTTTGAAAGTTAAAAACTAAATTTATCAAATTTTAACAACTTTCAAACTGTTTTCGGTTAGTAGTTGATTGAGAGTTGGTCATATGTGTGTCGTTTGCTTATGTTGGCTATATTCCAAGCGGTTATTCTCATTACGTGTTTAGCTTTCTTGTATGTGCAGATGCGACATCCAAACCAGCTAAGGCGAAGAGAACGTACTAGATGACAAGCTTCGGAATGAAGACACGTCATGGATGCAATCAAAGGATCAAGGTGATTGAGTTGCCGCTGACCACCCATCAACACCACAAGGATCTAAAATTTGAAGATCAACGTCTCACGAGCAACGTTCATGGGGGAGCTTGCTTATACACCTCCTGTTTGTGACACGTGAAGACATCTAAAAGATCCGATAACTATGTGAAGAACGAACCCTCACGAGCAGCATCCAAAGGGGAGTTTGTTGATACACGTTGTGGATGCAACTCGTATCGGTTCGGCTCGTCTACGAAATGAAGTCCGAAGCCCTCCATCGAGTTTCGGAATAAACGTGACTTAATATGTGATGGAAAACAGATTGCAATTGAGCACA
The DNA here is from genome assembly GCA_030545235.1 of Helianthus tuberosus. Lineage (NCBI taxonomy): Eukaryota > Viridiplantae > Streptophyta > Magnoliopsida > Asterales > Asteraceae > Helianthus > Helianthus tuberosus. The sequence goes on along the minus strand of CM060414.1, from coordinate 172,077,456 downwards.
CTTTTTGATGTTTGTGTTTCTGTTGCTGCTATCAATTAATGTTTTGTTTGTTACTGATGTATTAAGTCTGCATAATCTGCAAGTCTGAATGTAGCAGCCTCTCACGAAATATCATGCCCCTATCTGGAAGTCCACGAAAGATTCCATCTTTCATGGATATGTTGTTCGCTGTTATTAGTCTCCACGAAAGACCCTGTATGGCGAATAACCATCATAGGCCGAAGAACCTGCTGAAAGACAAACCTACGTAGAACATTCTTCGTAGTCCTAGATGTTTTGTTGGTTTGTGCATGGACGAAAGACCTTCATGCATGTATACAGACGGAGAACATGCATTACGAAGAACATACTTCATCCAGTTAATAAACTCCATGAAAGACTATGTCAATGAAGAACCTTCTTCGTGTGTTCTGGGTTCTTCGTGGGCTCATTGTTCAGGCCCAACTATCTTTCGTTGAGTTATGGATAACGTTGCTATATAAAGGCAGCTTGCAGATTATATAAGGAGAGATAACAGAGAGAGATCTGAGAGTATATCAGAGAGTATTGTATTTCTTATTGTATTATCTTGTATCGAAACTCTGTTGATATCAATACACTTGTGTTTAATCGTTGAATCTTTGTTGTGTTTTATCTCTCGCTTGGTTTGTGTCGTAACAGGGATTCCGCACCAGTTACGACATCCGAAACAAGATATCTTCGTAGTGCGACGATCCGTATCGGGACCTACAATAACACTATATAAAAATATATAATCCTATACAGTTCTGAATGGTGGTTGCAGTGTTATATATCATGATGTAGTGTTATACAGAGTTATAAAAGGGTTATATGGTGTTATATGCTATTCGTAGTTTTTATAGAGATTTGTAGTGTTATATAAAAACCTTCATTCTGCATCCATCACTATGTAACACTCTATAAATTTTCATTCTGCGATCTTCAAAATTAATAATTGATGAACGAGATGACACAAATTCGTAGATTAACTCTTAATTCGTATTCCTATAATAAACGGTGGCGGTTATGAAAGGTTATCAATTAATTGAATCAATAAGAAAATTACTTGCTTACCCATTTGAATTAATTTAGATTGAGGACACATGTCATCTCCACAATATTTCTCACACTTTTGAATTAATGTACATGATCTTCTATATATATATAGGGGAAGGTTCATTGGGGAACACTAAAAAAGTGGGGAACAACGGGGAACCGACTCAAACGAACTCCGATTGGGCTCATTCCAGCGGCATTAGAACCGGTTCGTCGAACCCTAACTAAGATCTCTTAACCCTAAACCCTAAATCCTAACTCCTAAACTCTAAACCCTAAAGATAAAAAAAATAAGGCTAAAACCTACGCTAAACCGTAAAATTTAAACTATAAACCCTAAAGCTAAACCCTAAAGGCTAAACCTAAAGCTAAACCCTAAAGCTAAACCCTAAATCTAAACCCTAAACCCTAAAGCTAAACCCTAAGGCTAAGGGGTTAAGATTTAGGGTTAAAAGATCCTAGTTATGGTTCGACGAGCCGGTTCCAAAGCCGCTGGAATTAGTCCAATCGGAGTTCGTTTGAGTCGGTTCCCCACTGTTCCCCACTTTTTTAGTGTTCCCCAATGAACCTCACACTATATATATATATATAACGACCTGAAAAGCATGTAGTAACGTATCAACAAAAATGTTGGCGAGTTCATAGTTGTTTAGTGTTGTTCCAAAAACATACGTTCGTTAAATTACTCTGTTCTTATAAAACATGTCATGGGGAGCTACCCCACCTTTTTAAGCTACTAAACCCGTTGCCATACCGAAACTAACTGTGGTTATGTTTAGTGCCCCGCGTCAATGTCTATCGTCATTGACTAGTGCCCAGGCATACTAGTTCACGCCCGTCCTCTGCGGCACGGTGTGAGGTTTGTTAAAACTAATAGAGCTATTTAACTAAAATCTCGTTCGCCATTGGCCCGGTGATTAATCGGTATAAAATGTGTAGGGACATTCAAATAGAGTTCCGTCTAGTACGCTTAAGACATGTAGTATAATAGTAAATTAACTGTTAGTGCACACATCTGTCGTCTTCGTCTTATATCGAGTCTTGGACTTGTTGCGGTTCTGTTCGTGCATAAAGTCAAATATGTAGGTTTCTCTTGAAAGTGGAACTTGGAGGTTTCTATTGAAAGTGGAACTTGGAGGTTTCTCTTGAAAGTGGAACTTGGAGGTTTCTATTGAAAGTGGAACTTGGAGGTTTCTATTGAAAGTGGAACTTGGAGGTTTCTATTGAAAGTGGAACTTGTAGGTTTCTATTGAAAGGTTTCTATTGAAGCTGACATGTGTGTTTTCAATAGAAACCAGGAACACTATAAATAGGCATGAGAGCTATTCATTTGTAAGAATTCCAAATTTGATACCGAAGTGCTGTCGGTATTCCTTGTGATTGTAATTGCTATTAAATCAATACACAAAATGTTTAAAGTGATATTCAAGTTGTTTTTACATCCGTTTCTTAGTTTCCGCCTCTGAAACGGACTAGAGCTCTTCCGAACGACTCATTCAGGTCGCAATTCGATCCTACATTAACATGTTGTCCCACACAAGGGGACGGGGTTTCCCGTATCCTACCCAAGGAGAATACATAGTTGTATCCCACACAAGGGGATAGTTGTTGTTTGTTCCTTTCCCAATCCACTGGGAATACATGCTTTTATGAAAAGTGTGAACTCACCTTAGTTTAGCTCGGCAGATAAAAGTCACTTGAGCTAATGTGGTCAACCACGTCCTATTATGGTTACCATACAAGTCAGGTTCATATTCATATAGTACACGTAATGTTTTACCTGTATTCTAGCCAGTTGCATACAAACATGGTCGTCACATAGAACATATAGCATGACAGTTACCACATACGCTCCCATCAAAGCCCAACGTTTACAGTTTAAGTGTGCGGCCCAATCATAAGGCCCATCACGAGTGTGCGACCCTTGTACGAGTGTACGGGCCCAACCGGTGTGCGGCCAAGTCTCTAGCCCATGACTGAGAGTGTGCGACCACATCTTAGGTGTGCGGCCTAAAGAGAGTGCAACCCACTATGGGCCTGTGGTCCAATGTCAGTGTGTGACCCATTTCGAGTTAATGTGCGACCCAATGTGTTACACAGTCCAACAGTCCAAAAAGTCCAATCTAGTGTGCGGCCCACTATAGTGTGCAACACTCATCCAAGTGTGCGGTCAGTTTGACATCACCGTAAATCATGGAAATCAGTTTACACGTTCATGTTTGTACGATTAAATCAAGCAGTTACCAATTAATTCACATGAACCCTAGATCATTACTTTGAATAACATTCAACCGAATCAATTAACAAAAATTAACGACATTCCTAACACTTTAAATCGGATCAAACCACCTAATGATATCATCGAACACTAATCCCTAAATCATCCGATTTATTCATTCATCATTATATGCAACCATCATTACTAGCCAATATCGAAACCGATCCTGTGGACATCAAAACATTCTTATCATGTATCATGCAGCCCTAGTTAATCATCATGAACACATTCATGTCCCACCATCCGATTCAATAAATATCATACATTTGAATCAAACTATACTCAATCATGTTGAGTTATCAAAACCCTAATCATCGACAGTTTGGATGTTATAAGGTAATTATCATGCCTTCAAATATCAAACACCAAGCAATATCAAACATCATCAAACAACAACATGATTAATCACAAACATTATCTATTGATCATTAGCACTTGAACTATGAAAGAATACTAACCGGATGCAAAGTGAAACGGTGAGAGCTTCGAGAGAGAAAGGGGGCTGTCGTCGAGTTGTGAGAGGGAGGAAGGAGAGTTTAGGGTTTGTTATGTTGTGTTAAGTACAAGATTATGGGAATCTGACACAAAACCTTGTGTGTATGGCAACGGGTTTAGTAGCTTAAAAAGGTGGGGTAGCTCCCCATGGCATGTTTTATAAGAACAGAGTAATTTAACGAACTTATGTTTTTGGAACAACACTAAACAACTGTGAACTCGCCAACATTTTTGTTGATATGCTACTACATGCTTTGCAGGTCGTTAGGTTATTTGCTGGAGCTTGCATGGAGGAATGGTCGTTGTGGAGATGAACCGTTGTGGGGTTCATGATAAACACTTTGAAACTTTAAAATTTACTTTGGTTTTAAACTTAATGCTTCCGCTGTTAACTTAGATTTGTTTTAAACTGTTGGACACTAATCATATTGATTGTGTTGGTTTTATTTACTTTATTAAGATTGTTCCATATGATTGGTAGCATGATCCTGGTCAGCCACACGCCTCGCGGTAATACTCCGCGTGTGGATTTTGAGGGTGTGACGGATTAATTTATCGATTAATTTGATACTTCTTTAATAATTTACGTTTATAACTTGTTTCTAACATTCCGTTATAAGTTTTGTTAAAAATGAAGTTGTACTCAAAATAAAGTATTTATTTGGTATCATAAAACGGTACGATGAAAAATAAACCGTTTTAATAGTTTGGTTTTCTAAACAATATGCTTTATTTTTAAATAACGTTTGTTTTACACTATCATTTGTTCGGTTTCGCCGCAACGCATGACTTAAAAAAAACTAGTTATATATTATTAATAGAAGATGATGAATAGTAGTTTTAATATTATAATAATATGTATAGTTTTTTTAATACTTTTATTATTTTAATATTATATATAGTTTTATAACACTTTTATTATTTTAATATTATAATAATAATTGTTCTCTTTATTTTTTTAACTTTAATGATTTTTTTAGTATCACGGGTTGGGATAAGCTTGGTGTCAACCGGTATCGAACCGGTACTGATATCGAAAATACCGATACGGTCCTGTTCGGTGTCGGTACATGAAGGAAAAAATCGGCACCAGCCTGTACAGAAAACGCCAAAAGTCGGTACCGAATTGATATTGAAAATCTTTTAGTTCAAGAAATTAGGTACTGCTATCCAGTACCATTTGCTCATCTCTGATCACGGGTATCGTACAACAACGGTATCGTACAACTTTTTTTGTTGACTTTCTTCAACATTTAATGATTTTTTTTAGTTTCAGAGATGAGGATGAGCTCGGTACCAACCGATACCGAAAATACCGGTTACGGTATCGGTATATAAATCTAAAAACCGGTAGCGAACCGGTACCAAGGACGCTAAAAGTCGGTACCGAATTGGTACTTAAGATCTTTCAGTTCGGGAAATACGGTACCGGCACCCAATACCATTTGCTCATCTTTGACGACGGGTTTCATACGAACAATATCATTACCATACAACTTTTTTGTTTGATTTTTTTCGGCCATCTTTTAGTGTTTTTTCTATATTTTTCTTTTATTCTTATCAACGGTTCCATACGCAACGCTTACGGAAGTATACCTAGTTGTAATTTATTCTTCAAATTCTCCTATATATTAAAAGACAAACGTTTTGAACAGTAGAAGGGTTTTTCAATAGATTACACGTATTTGTGCCCACCATATAAAACCCTCAACCCTGGCCCTATACACCCACCGTTGAAAGAGAGATGCCAGGAGGTGATCACCGCCGACCACACATGTCGCCGGAAGCCGACCATAGAAAAGGGAACTCCGTGGAAGTTCCGCCAATTGTGTTGTCGCGTCAACCCTATCAATCGAAAGCCTAGATCACCGTCAAGCTCATGATGCCGATCATTTATCTGATTACAAGGCGGTGGTGGTTCAATTGAGACCTCAGACAGTCGGCGACTAGGGTTCATGAATCAAAGGTCATGACGGAGACGATGTAGGTTAAGTTTAAGGCGATCAATCGTGTTAAACAATGGTCGTTCTGAATAAATGGACGGTCGGCGACGGTCAAAACAAGGGAACACATTCTGGTGGTGGTGGTTTCACGGCGGTGAAGATGAGTGGAATTGGTGATTTCGGTTGGCAGATCTGGTAGCAGAGGGGCTGCTTGACCAAAAGGGAACACCTTCTTTCAATCCTCACAGTCATCGATATCATTCTTCTTTTTATTTACACTTCTGTCGTTTTCATCAGGTTTGTAGTTTACAAAACTTATCTTCAAAGATGTTGAGTATATTCTGTTTAGGACTTGATTTTGCTCCAAATTTTTTTATTTATAAAAAGTGGGTTTGTTATTTTGGTAATATTAGAATGGAGATACCAAGCCTTAAAAAGGTTGTAATTATTGGTTTATAAAATTAGTACCAACTTGAGAAAGGGTGCAATTGCTCTGCACTTCTGCAGCTGATTATTGTATATTGCATGTTCTTATTGCTTCCCTAATTTGTTCATAAAAAGATGTATTATGATGGGATCATGTTAAAATTTGCGAGTAGAATCAACATGTATCACTAAGGTTCTTTGGAGTAAATTTGATAACTATTTTTAGAAATTAAAGTTGTTTGTCCATAATCTGAAATCAAAGTGTTGGTTTCTTGCATCAACAACAGCTATGATTTTTTTTTTTAATTTTGTAGAGTCTTTAAATAACTTGATATTTTATATATAATTCAAATATTCAACACTGCAAAAAAGAAAAGTGTTGTTTAAAGTTGTTTGTCCATAATCTGAAGGGTTAATGGATTTAAACACCCCCAACTATTGCCATTTGGCCGCTGGCACTCTCAGTTTTGACTTTGGCTCACACCACTCCCAACTTAACACATTGTTTGTCATGGCACTCCGTCGTTAACTAAACACTAACTACGTTAGTTTTTTATGCTGATGTGGCCAACATTTAATGACGTGGCTTTTTTATGAGATGGCAAGGTTGAGGTGGCCAATATCAATGTGGCATGTTGATGTGGAAATGTCTTATAAAAAACCCCAATATCTTACATATCAAACCCTAGAAATCTAGAATCCCTAAGCAAAATCAAAACAAGTCCAGTAGTATGAATATGAAGAAGGGTGGGTTAATCGCTCTGTCGAGTCTACCATTCTGTTTACCGGAGAAATTAAACACATGTGAGATTAAATGCAGGTCGATGTATGCATTTTTGATTTTTTTTTCATTCTCTCTCTCCTCTGTACATATGGCGGCGGCGTGCGTCGTTTCTGCATCGTCCAATCTAGTTCCGATGATAATTCCCGTACAACCGACGATGATGCCAGAAGCATACGCCAAAGACGCAATCATCTCGTGGTTCCGAGGAGAGTTTGTGGCAGCGAATGCGCTCATTGACAATCTATGCGGCCATCTTTCACAATTAGAGGCTGAAAAACGTGAGTACGAGACCGTTTTCTCCGTCGCACACTGTCGTAGGTTGAATCGCATCCCGATTCTTCAGATGCAGAAGTGTTTCTCCATTGCTGACGTCAGAGCTCCAGAAGGTGATTCAGGAAATGACGAGACCTGGAGACATGAGAAGAGTCAGATAAGTGAAGGTGATGTTGTGTTCTTCAATGGTGAATGAGAAAGAGATTGAATTGTAGGATTGAAGTGCGTTGCAAATCTTCTGGTTTTGAGCTAGGGCTAGGGTTTTGGTTTTGAACGTGAGCGGCGTGTAAGTTCCGATGTATGAACTGATGATTCGTGCTTGTAATGCTTCGGCGAAGTACGCCGCTACACACTCCGTCGAAGTACGCCGCTACACGCTCCGGCGAAGAACCGAACGGAGATGACAGTTCTAAAATCTCCGGTAACAGATAGTTCTATTGTTAGGATATTAGGGATTTTAAAGATGATGAATCAGGGAAAAATTACATGTCATACATGCCACATCAGATTAAATTGACACGTAGGCTAATTTTCATAACCGGGTTAGTGTTTATTTAACAAGGGGATGCCATGACAATCGATGTGTTAAGTTGGGAGTGGTCTGAGCCAAAGTGAAAGTTGAGAGTGCCATCGGCCAAATGGCCATAGTTGGGGGTGTTTAAAGCCATTAACCCTAATCTGAAATCAAAGTGTTGGTTTCTTGCATCAACAGCAGCTATGATTTTTTTTTATTTTGTAGAGTCTTTAAATAACTTGATATTTTATATATAATTCAAGTATTATGTTAGTCCCAAAAAACCCGAGATATCACTCACTGGTTCGATCGAATGCGGAAAGTAAGATCAAACCGAAAGAACAAAAAGAAATTTTTTATTATAAATAACTCAGTGCCGCTGCTTAGATCGCACACAGTCTCGAAGACTGTCTGGTACGATCTCCAAGAACCTTGCACACAATCCCTAAGATTGTCGGGTACAAGGCTCTCTATTTGGGGCTACATGATTTACAAATGGAGAGCTCTACTACAATAACCTAGATAAGACTATTTATAGGAGCCTCTACCCTATTGGCCCACATGGCCAAGCCCAAGCACAAGACCTAATTTAAAACCAATTAAACACAAAAAACCGTAATAAAGTAAAGCGTAAAACTTTGGGCCTAACAATCTCCCCCTAGTTTTATGCTCTCTTTATTACGGTGTAGATGGTCTCCAGTCTTGGGTCTTCTCCTTTTAGTGGTGGCCTAGCAATGAACATCAACGTATCTCTGATGAGGCTTGATCTCCGATGGACTTCGATTATCTCGGATGCAAATGTATTGATTCACTAACAAGAACACATGGATTCAAAGTGATCCGTCTGGTATTCAAGTGGCGCAAAAACACAAGTTTTGCAATGGAACCAATAAGAACTTCATAGGAACATAACCCATACATCTAGCTAGTGTGTCCTCATTTTGTCAATCCATCTTCCATAAATCTTCCGGTTCAAGTAGACACGGCCCAAACTTAATAAAAAAAAACCATTTATCCCCTTCTACGAAATATCAACAAACGTTACCTCCTTTGGGCCTTGGCTTGAACAGCCGACTTCATAACAGGCCCAAAGAGAGGCCCAGTAAATACCCATCATGCCTTAGGCCAGACAAAAATTGTTTCCAGCCGCTGTTGATTTCGTGAGTGGCCCATGATTTCTAAAATCAACTAATACCCAATAAAGTGAGTCACAACTATGTTTTAAGCTGATGAAGAAACATAAAAAAATCACTGAAGCAAAACAAAGTTGTCACCAATATGCATGTGGGCCAAGGGAATGTGACCAATCTAGCGACAACATCAGTAAACATAAATCCACATGTCATGCAAATAGCTCCTCCCATCTAAAAAAAATATTTACGCCATAAATAAAGTCACCAGGCATTTTTTTTTATCCATTACCTCAAGTGGGCTTAGGGAATAAATAGACAATGATCCAATGATGGTTAACCAATCATTAGGCTCATCCTTCAACCTAGCCCATGCAAAAGCTTAAACCAAACCTTAGCTGCATCCTTTTGCAGCCGACAACATGCCAACTGCTGCAATCTTGACCGTTGACATCATGTGCAGCTGCCGGTCCCACAGAATGTTGCACATATCTTACTGGCCATTGATCATTCCCATCTGACGGTGCAAAATTAAGACTGAGTGTAGTGGGGCAACCTTTTGAGTGGGCGTCTTGTGACACGTGGCGCCACGTCACATAAGAGGATTTTGACCAAAAAAGGGGGAGTGGGGCAACCTTGCTGGGTGGGTTGTTAATATTTGCAAATCAAGTGCTTTTTGACGACTTTTTTTCAGCTTTAGCTTTCGGTCCCCGTGTTCTTTTTTTAAGTTGATCCGTTGTTGGCTCGTTTGCAACAAGCCGTCTAACTTATTGGTCACTTTTTCGAACGTTTCGGTGTAGTCGATTCGTACACCGCTAGAAGACGGTTGGGCGGCTTTTTTGGCCCTATCTCGGCCAACCGGCCGTTGTTGTGGTTGAAACGCATCGGCCTCTTCATGTGGCTCTTCGAAATATTCCTCAATGTCGTTGAGATTTATTTGGCACCGAGCGTCCGAACCGGTACTTTGATGGTTGTTTGAGGATGAGGTTTTTGACCGCTTAGCCGACGGTTGGCCACGAGTTTTAAATGGATCGAAGGCGATGACTGTGTGAAATTTCGAACTCTTTCTTAAAAATTGCCAAATAGCAAACTTTGTAAATACGAGACCAATATGTTTTTTTTCCTTTTGATAGTTACCTATAAAAAACAAAACAATAGTTATCTATAGAAAACTTTGTACATACGAGACCAATAAGTTATAAGACTACTTACTACATAACGGGTCTTCGGATATTTCTAGCCAAGCCTTGGACAAGCTCATTTCCTCGTTGGAAGTCCATGGTATCGGTTTGGTTTTCAAGCGTTCTTCACCCGGTGTTTTCCTCTTGTGTGAACGTTTCTTTTTTTGAGGTTCAACATCATTTTGACCGCCATGGAACTGGGTCTCTGGAACTTCTTCGTCATCTAAATCAACCACTAGATGGAATACAAACAAAGTTAAAAAAAACATATTCTTTACAAAAAAAAATATCTAAAAAATTTATACCATTTTGTTGTCTCGATCCTCCAACGTTTTGAAAACCACCGGGTTGTTGTGTGTTCCAAGTGGTGAACCCCATATTTTGCGGTATCATCGTATTGTTGTAGTATACTTGCGGTGTAGGGCTAGCAACGTGTATATTATTGAAATAGGCGTAAAAAGCGGGGTTATTTAAAACGTTTGGGTCCGCCATATCGGGTTGTGGATTGGAAGATTGTGTATTTTGGTTGAAAGGAGGGATGTTGTGGGGATACATTTTGATGAGTTGATAGAAGATTGGTATAAATTTGGATGATTTGAGAGAAGATTGTGGTAAAATGTGTTTGATATGGGGTATTATTTATAAAGGTTGGATTTTTTTTTTTAAAAAAAAAAGCTTGGCCAAACTATCCGTTGGCAACGGATACATTGTGGGAAAGTGTGAAAGTTGGGCGACGTGGTTGAGTCGGGCAAGAGGGGGTCGCCACCCAAGTCGCCCCAGGGGGCGGTGTTCCAGGCGATACCAGGCGACCTGGGGGTGGGAGTCGCCCCACAACACTAAGCCCAAACTTAATAAAAAAAATCATTTATCCCCTTCTACGAAATATCAACAAACGTTACCTCCTTTGGGCCTTGGCTTGAACAGCCGGCTTCATAACAGGCCCAAAGAGAGGCCCAGTAAATACCCATCATGCCTTAGGCCAGACAAAAATTGTTTCCAGCCGCTGTTGATTTCGTGAGTGGCCCATGATTTCTAAAATCAACTAATACCCAATAAAGTGAGTCACAACTTTTTTTTTTTTTGAACGGTAAGATTCTATGATTAATAGAACAGGGCCAGCATATGCTGTAAAAACCCGAAAATTACAAAACAAAATAAAGATAAAGACTAACCACTAACACTCCCCAGTTACATCCATTTAATTCACTATATCGCGAATATTGAAATCCACCCACCTACCCCACTCAATGCTATGGAATTTCGATCTAGATTTCAACCAAATGAAGCTTTCTGCCATGATCTCTCCCAGTACGTTATTTCCAGTCCGATGATATCCTTCGAATTCTTTTTCATTGCGAGACTTCCAAATGTTCCAAATCGTCGCTTGGAAAACCAAGTTGATTACTTTCTTCCAGCCGTTAGATCCTGTTAAGCTGTTGGTAAACTCCAAGGCTTCTGAAGCAAAACAAAGTTGTCACCAATATGCATAGTGAGTCACAACTATGTTTTAAGCTGATGAAGAAACATTCAAAAATCACTGAAGCAAAACAAAGTTGTCACCAATATGCATGTGGGCCAAGGGAATGTGACCAATCTAGCGACAACATCAGCAAACATAAATCCACATGTCATGCAAATAGCTCCTCCCATCTAAAAAAAAATATTTACGCCATAAATAAAGTCACCAGGCATTTTTTTTTATCCATTACCTCAAGTGGGCTTAGGGAATAAATAGACAATGATCCAATGATGGTTAACCAATCATTAGGCCCATCCTTCAACCTAGCCCATGCAAAAGCTTAAACCAAACCTTAGCTGCATCCTTTTGCAGCCGACAACATGCCAACTGCTGCAATCTTGACCGTTGACATCATGTGCAGCTGCCGGTCCCACAGAATGCTGCACATATCTTACTGGCCATCGATCATTCCCATCTGACGGTGCAAAATTAATAGGGTTTTTTTTTGCAATACCTGATGTGACAACCTTTGCAGCCGTCAAGGAACATTCCATCTGACATCATCATTATCCATTTCGGATCTGCTTCAGCATCAGACATCATCGATATTTCATTCGAAACAGTCCGAAATTGACACCATATTCATATCTTCATTCTCTTTTCATCCGAGATCATCAAACAACATCACCTTCATCATCTTCTCCGGTTTCCGATGACCACCACCTGCAATTGTTTCATCACCGGCGGTCGTCACCTTTCCGTCTTCATCATCGTCACTTACTGTCGGATCTTCGACCTCCGACAACCTGATCATCTTCTTCATCTACCACCCTCATCGTTCCTTCACCATCGTCTACGTCACCTTCATAATCACCGCCGTCCTTCGTTCTTCTCCGGAGATCCAATCTTAAAGTTTTTCAGATGGCGGCTGAAAGATCTACAATCACACACTCAGCAGTGTGTAGTTGGATGAACAAAAAACATCATCAGATCTTAAAGTTTTTCAGATATGTTGATGAACACCAGATTCCACGAACCGGAGATCTTCGTCATTTACGAACACACCTCCCCGACACTGTGCAACGCGTCTTCTTGTTCTTCGAGTGATATCAAAACCGAGCCTTTGAAAGACTTCAATGGCTCTGATACCACTTGTTAGTCCCGAAAAACCCAAGATATCACTCAGCGGTTCGATCGAACGCGGAATATAAGATCAAACCGGCAAGAACAAAAAAAAATATTTTATTAAAGAACTCAGTGCCGCTGCTTAGATCGCACACAGTCTCGAAGACTGTTTGGTACGATCTTCGAGAACCTTGCACACAATCCCTAGGATTGTCGGGTACAAGGTTCTCCTTTGGGGATTACATGGTGACACTATGGGAGAGCTCTACTACAATAATCTAAACATGACTATAAATAGGAGCCTCTACCCCATTGGCCCACATGGCCTAGCCCAAGCCCAATACATAATTTAAAACCAAATAAACATAAAAGTCCGTAATAAAGATAAGCGTAAAACTCTGGACCTAGCAATCTCCCCCTAGTTTTATGCTCTTTTTATTACGGTTTAGACAATCTCCAAACTTGGGTTTTCTCCTTTAGTGGCCCAGCAGTGAACGAGCCCATCCTCTTTAAACCTTCGGGTCCAACAAAGAACTGATTCAAATATGCTCCAAAATTTTGCACCACTTTAATTGGCCAACTTCACCAACAATTTGCATCCCAATATTAATATATCCCAACGGACCAAACAGAATATGATCCTTGGCCCAGTCTTGTTTGCGGCCAAAAAATGTATAATAAATCCCGGCCCGATGTATTTAAATTCTTCTTGCAAAATAGTCACTTCTCTCATGGACCCATTCATATAAGAAGCCATCACTTATACCATCCTAATAAAAATTTAATGGGCATAATTAAATAAGGGCTTGGTTATTCACACATCCCCCTTGGTTATTTGCACATCCCTTGAACCCTATAGGAAGCGTATAGGGCAATACGGTTCCTCTGGGTCCAAGCGTATTGAACAATACACTTCCTATATGTGTACTTGAAGTACAAACTTTTCAGAAGTTGGTCAGCTAATGATTAGGGGACCAGAGGAAGCGTATAGGGCAATACGGTTCCTCTGGGTCCAAGCGTATTAAGCAATACACTTCCTATATGTGTACCAAACTTTTCAAATGATGGTCAGCTAAAAGGAAGTGTATAGGGCCATACGCTCCCTTAATGAATTTTTTTTTTTCAAAAGACAAGTGGAATCATATAGGGCCATACGTTCCCTCAAGGAATTTTTTTTTGCAAGAACATCATATTGTTATTAGTATCTTTTTTAACTTTATTTTTTTAAACATTAATTAAGTCGTTTTTTTGTTATAAAATGATGTTAGTTTTTTTGTTATAAATTTTATAAAAGACGTAGTGAAGTTAAGCAATCCAAACAAATTAAACATATCCTCTGTAAAAAAAAATTCAAACAAAATACTAATTACATAACATTAAAATTGTTCGTAGAAAATGAAATAAAACAAAATAACATACCAGCATGGAAAGGCCGGACAGAGGAAAGAGCGGCATGGTCTGGCCAGACTGAGGAAAATGTAGCAAGGAAAGGTCGGGCTGAGTATAGGACGGGTTGTAAGGCTATAAGAATTTAAACAAAATACCCATTACATATCATTAAATTGCTCATAGATAAATGAAATAAAAATAAGATAATATACCTGCATGGACGGGAGGGGCTGGGTAAAGGATGGCATGGACGGGTCGGGCTGCTTCGTAAAGAACGGGCCCTGGTCCGGATAAACTCGTGGTGATGGACGGGGTGGAACCGATATACCCATGTACTTATACATTTCATCCATGCCAGTCATCAGCCACCCTACGCATCATGCATCTGATCCATCTGGCGACCATGGGATGTTATCTCCTGACCATGCAGGCGGGACCTCAACATCATCATGCCCGCCATCCTGCTCAGCCATCTGAGGCATCTGAACCTCCTCGGTCTCCAAACGCTGGTGATGTACCAACGGCTGCCATGCCCTAACCTGACGGTTCGTCCCGACAAACCTATAACCAAGATTAGGAATGTTTGCCGCCACTTTCATCCCTGTCATCGACCTCATGTCCAAATATTTGTAGGTCATCCGGTCGAGGTCTATAGCGGAATGTGGAGAGAAACTCCACCATCAACGGCCGATAAGATGGTGCGGCTCCTATTCGAAATAAACGATCCCACAGGCTATCCTACCCGATAACCTGTCAAACAGTGTCCGCCACCCCCACATGTCTCTAACGAATCCCAATGTATCCCTCTCATGCACCCCACCGTCATCTCCCTAAGTTTATTGAACCGTTTCGCTTCATACATTTAGGAAGGGTATATCATATATGGATATCGTGTCACCGGCCCATGGATCGAAATCTCCCGCGCCATCCATCTCATCATCTGACGCCATATCTGCAAATTTAAAATGAAAAAGAATTTAAGTTATACAAATAATGTATAAACGTTTTTTTGACACATTTTTATAAAAATGATTTAGATTAGGGGACAAGGGGAACCATATTGCCCCATACGCTTCCTATACTTTGGGTCTAGGGGAACCATATTGCCCCATACGCTTCCTATTATACCAATAGGAATCGTATTGTCGAATACGCTTCCTATTAATTTAATGCGTTCACCAACCCAAGCCCTATGGGAAGTGTATTGCCCTATACGTTTCCTATTAAACTTATGGGAATCGTATTGGGCAATACGCTTCCTATTGGGTTACTTTTCAGACCTGTATAGTTTTGAACTGCGTGCGCGTCAGAGAATATTGTACCAATAGGAACCGTATTGCCCAATACGCTTCCTATTGGTGTCGCATTTAATGCTTCAAACCCTATGGGAAGCGTATTGGCCTATATGGTTTCTATTGAGGGATGTACAAAAATTTTAGGGGATGTGTAGATACCATCACCCTTAAATAATCCTTCATACACATACCTTAATTTCCACAATTAGAACATGTGCCAATTGTGTATGGAATGGAACACGTACAAACCATCTGTGCAAATTAAACAAGTGGTCCCCATGGAATAATTGAAAGATCAGCAGCCCAAGAGACACACTTATTTTCCAATCATGTGGCCCAAATACCAATGAAGCCCATGCACTTCAATCCTAACAAACCCTAGCTGCATCGTGATTTTCAACCGACAATATCATTCATTTGATTTAATCCAAACCGTTAATCAACAACCTGCGTAACTCCAGCCGTCATCAATCTTCAGCAACCACCCATGTGCCGCCGCAACCAACAACCACTGGAGATATGACTACCTACCGGAGAAAACATCGGACCAAAAATATACCACCGTGCCCCACCATCTTCCACATAAACCACCGAGCACGTATACGCCAATCGTCATTTGCCATGGATCCACCATTAACCATCATTGTGCACCACCCGAAAATTATTGTGGACCTGCCATCATCAACATGCACCCCTTGAAACTGCCTGAATCCACCACTCTCAGCCGCCATAGACCATCGCTAGCCGTAAAACCTGCTCCCGATTAACCTTCTACATTTAAACTCCATTCAGACACTTCTCGATGAACACCACATTGGATGAGGCAGCATGATACGGAACCGGCAAACAAAACTAAACGACGGCCAGAATCATCAGTTGTCGGAACAGACTAGTATCCAACGCCGACGAGTATCAAACAACAAACCCAAACTCAAACTAACCAAGCTCCTCTTATTTAAATCGACAGACCCTATGTTTCCAGAACAGAAAACCCTTGCCGCCACCTTCTTTAAACTCCGAGAACAAACCCACCATAATCATTCTACACCTTAAAATCCATGAATCCAAACCCTTTTTCTTCCAAAACTCGATCACAGTCTTGATCTGCATTCAAAACTACAACCATAACAGACACATATCTTGATTTTACGTCTTCTTATTCTTCGAGCGATATCAAAACCGAGTCTTTGAAAGACTTCAATGGCTCTGATACCACTTGTTAGTCCCAAAAAACCCGAGATATCACTCACTGGTTCGATCGAATGCGAAAAGTAAGATCAAACCGAAAGAACAAAAAGAAATTTTTTATTATAAATAACTCAGTGCCGCTGCTTAGATCGCACACAGTCTCAAAGACTGTCTGGTACAATCTCCGAGAACCTTGCACACAATCCCTAAGATTGTCGGGTACAAGGCTCTCTATTTGGGGCTACATGATTTACAAATGGAGAGCTCTACTACAATAACCTAGATAAGACTATTTATAGGAGCCTCTACCCTATTGGCCCACATGGCCAAGCCCAAGCACAAGACCTAATTTAAAACCAAATAAACATAAAAGTCCGTAATAAAGATAAGCGTAAAACTCTGGACCTAGCAATAAACCGAGATCACAATGATATCGCACAACTCGTAAGGTGGCGGAATCACACAAACAAGTTGTAAAAGAAATGAAGATGAAAAGTAGGATGATTGATATTCAAAAGGTTCAAATAATCTTGCATACAATGATTGTCTAATACAAGATTTGCCAAATCACCAACCATGCACCTATTACATCATTTACAATTTATAGAAAGGGATTAGGGAGTGTGCTCCCTAAACCCTAGGCCCATAACTACACTACTAGGCCCAAAACCCATAATTAACCCACAATACCCACTATTCCACTTATAAGCTTATCCATAAACCTTAAAGGGCCTAACAATCCCCCCCTAGGTTTATTGGATAAGTAGATGCATCAGACTGCTGGATCGCAAGGACCTGCTGGAGGATCAACAAAGAGAAAATTCTTCAAGATGTTGGCAGCAGCACTTGTCCATGATTTTGCACATTCTTCATATTTCTCATTGGTTCTGATTTGATGCTGCGTGAGAACCGTAATGTCTTCTTCATGAAAGCTCATCAGGTCGTAAGAGTTTGGAAGCCTGATCGACTGTTCTTCAGTGACAATAACTGCTTCTGCCATAACAGGATCATAAGCCCAAAACCTGAAATTCTTGAGTATCCCCTTTTCAAACTTTCTTGTGAGTGGAATGATCTTCGCTTTCTCAGTGGGAGGCCAGACGATTGCTTTTACAGTCCTCTTGGTAAAGGAGTCACGAACACCAGGATGTCTTCTTACTATCGGTTCAGCAGTCTTCATGGTCTTGAAGTTTGTTCTAACCTCCCTTTCAAGACGTGAGTGGAATGCCCAACCTGGACCTCTCTTGTTCAGATCTGGATCATAATAAGGAGCTCGCAACAGGGACTTCAGATCAATTTGAGTCCAGGATTGGAATTGGCTTTCATCGTCATAATACTCCCTGTGCCCACTCTTTCGGGTAATCAACCACATCTTTTTCTCTGGCTCATATCTCCAACATGCCACATCTGATTTGTTTCCCACTTCATCGTAAAAGGTAGAACCAAGTTCCATCACAAGTCTGTCAGGCCTTGTTGTGGGATCTTTTAGCTGAAAGTTTTCATCTAAAGGATTCATGTCTTGATTTTTCATAACCAGCAGCTGCTTCTTTCTTTGCTTCTCCTGCTCTTTCTCTAATTGTCTCTGTTTGGACTTTCTTCTCGATTTCCTTGGTTTTGCTGCCAGATAAGCTTCTAAGGCAGCTGCCCGTTCAACTTCAGCTGCTGCATGAGCCGCTGCTCTTTGTTCTTGTGTCTGTTCAGGTCTTCCAACATGGAACTGCTCATCCTCCTTATCAACAAATTCATTTCCGAACTTCTTTTCAAGCTTCGCTTTAAGATCATAAACAGTTGACATCAGCATCCCTACATCCCCTTGCAATTGATCGATAGTAAGATCTCTGCTTGTGAGCTGAGATTGTAGTGAGGAGATTTGGGCTTCTTTTAATGCGGCGTCTTGTTGTAGAGAAACAATCTGAGCACTTTTCAGTCCTCCGTCTTGCTCCAATATCACTACACGCCTTTTCAATCTTTTAACATACTCTTCTTCATCACTGTCGCTTTCATAGACTTGTCTCTTCTCGCTTGCATATCGGAATGCAGCTTCCTCATGCTCAGTTAAATGAGCCCCGCTTGAGCTTCCTGCTTCAAACCGAACACCACCACTTGAACTGCCTGGCTGAGAGGGGGTGGATTCGAAGTCGAAGTTGAAACTGTACAAGTCTACGTCCTCCAGGTCTGATTTCTTTGATGCATCAGTAGGTTGTGGATCAGGTTGAGGGTTAACTGTAGAAGTGGGCTCAGAGGTAGTCGCAGGCCCAGAAAGAGTGTTGTCAGGTGCATTGTCGATCTTCTGCTTCTTTTGAGTTGGTTCATCAGCCACATCAGCTGTTTCTTGAGTAACAGGAGTGGGGATGGATGGAGAGTCTCCATCACCACCCTGTAAACTACGAATCAAAGCTGCAAGATTATCAGCGGTCATTGGCACAGGCTTACGAACAGTATCCTCTTCTTTGTCAGATGTCACTATCTCTGCTTCGCCTTCAAAGTCTGTCTCTTCACTAGAGTCGGTGTCAGATTCAGTATCAACCATCAGAACCTCTTCTTCATCATCACCTGCATGTTGTGCTTGTTGCAACAGTTGCACGTCATGCTCTTCCGCTATTTGTGCATTTACTGGAGGCGGAACTGGAGCAGCAGGAATGACAGGAGGAGCTGGTGCAACGTGAGCTCCTTGAACATTATCAGTAAACCTCCCATGTTTCTCAAGAGCATAGAGTCCTTCAAAATTTTGATATTTGGTTCGTTTGTTTCTGGATGCATTCTTAAAGCATCATGGCCCCATCGGCTTCAAGTTGATGAAGTCTGGCCCCTTGACCAATGCTGGGTATTTCTCATCAAGAATCAACTGTATGAACCTTGGGTATAACATGAATATCTTCTTCTTTGGATCATCCAGCATCTTTTTCATGTTATCAAAGATGAATGCTGAGAAGTTGTAGTCCCATCCATTCACAAGAGCAACAACTGCTGAAGTTTGCGTTTTGTTCAATTGATCCCATCCACCCTTGTTTTCAGCAATACACTGGAGGAAAAAGTGAACTAACAGTCTCCAGTAGGATGGAAATAGCTTCTTTAGCACAGTAGGATATCTCCCTTCATAGCCCATTCTTCTTAAAGCAGTTTGAACTCGGGTTTGATCGTACGACGTAGGATGATCCGGCTGATCTCCTAGTCTTAATACTTCTCGAATTATGGCTTCAGATATAATAATCTTTGTCTTCTGAACATTGGCTTCGATGAAACCTACACCTTGCCTGTCGATCTTTGCGGTATTCCAGAAAGTGTTGATGCAGTTGCTGCAGATCACTGGGTTTGCTCTCAAAGCGTGTGTAAGAGGACAGCTGTTTAGTCCCTTGATTAGTGATCCAAACAACTGTGCTTGATCTGCTGGAGGATTAGATAGATACCCTACTTGATTGTGGAATTCGTTCACCTCCAATTGCCGTTGATTTCCTTCTTTCAACATCGCACCTGCCATTTTCTGCACTTCACAAATAGCCATTAGATAATATTAAAGGTATCACATATATTTGAGTTGACGACGAGTTGACAAAGTCAATTCGTTGAAAATTCAAACATATGGAACCCTTTTAAGAGAAACAGTCCAAAACAAACCAATAAGTTCAGACAAACAGGTCAAACAGTCAAAAGGTCACAAATTTGGGTTCATTTCGAATGAGCTTCTTCACCCGGAATGAAGTTCCGTCCGAAGTCGTCCGTAATGAACCTTTTCAGTCCGGAATGATCCGGAATCATCCGTAATGCCAAATGATGATCCGGAATGCAATACCTATCGTCCGTAATCAATCCGTAATCAATCTGTAATGAGTCCGTAATGAGTCCGTAATGAAGATCCTTGAGAGAGAATTTCAGATGAATCCGTAATGGTCCGCAATGAGAATGCGGATTTTTGTCCTTTTCATCCTTAAGTACTTCCGGAATGATTCTGGGCCAGGCCCATTCCGGATTGTCCGTAATGAAGGGCCCATTTCGACCCGTGGGCCATCCAGACAAAAACATTTAAATATTATCTAACCTTTTCAAGAATAGCAAAATACCCCCTTTTTAAAATCAACGCAACACCCCACTGAGCAATTAATTTACCAAAAATTAATAATAAAATAATAAAAATTAACTATAATAATATGCACAAGTTACCAACTTAAGGAGGATATTGGGAAGACTGTCACGGGATCAAATCGTTCTTGAACTGATTAAGGAACACTTTTCAGCTCTTCGTTTAATTAGGCTTATCCATGCAATTGTTGATATGTTTGTCCTCTTAAATCCACCGCTCAAACTTCAACTTTTTGCTTTGTGATACGCTTTTAGATAGATTTATACTGAGACATCTGTGTGTCCCATTCCAAGGTATACCCCCGCGATCAAGGTAAACGCAACTGCTCATCGTAGCAGGTGAGTATACTGAGATCATCCTTTTATTTTAATTTATTATTCAACGCCAGACTTCTTGGTGAACAGGTCAGTACTTCCGTACAGCAGAGAGACCAAAGAAGATCTGACGGTGCCCCCCCCCCCCTTTTTTTTTTAATGTCAGACTTCCTGGTGAACAGGTCAGTACTTCCGTACAGCAGAGAGACCAAGGAAGATCTGACAAGGGCTCTTTTTAGCAGGATATCCTGACTGTGTCCAGGTCAGTACTTTCGTACAGCAAAGGGACAGCCCTGATATCCCGGATGAATCATCAGCATAAAGACCCAAAACTTCAGATGTTGGCTATCTATCAACGCAGGATTTAAGACCATGAAATCATATAACGTTGGTCTGTTACCCACGAGATGTCCAGTCCATTATGTTTGTATCACTTTTGCTTTTTTTGCTTTTCGAGCGGCAGACCTATCAACACATCGCAGTGGAGCCGAACCTGTTTAACATCGAAACCTTACGTGTGTTAATCAAGTTCTTTAACACGAAAATTCATTTCATTTCCCAGCAACTTGTCTCCCCCTAAATTTGTGCAAAAGTAACATACTTTATGCCCAAATTTACCAGATGGAAACACATAAAAACCCTTATTATTATTATTTTTATTTTTTATTTTTTTTGCTCAGTCGGTGAAGCGAATCATTTTCAAGTGGTCTACAAGCACATTGAACCTAGAGATGCTGACAGGTTTGGTAAAAAGATCCGCTGTGTTAGCATCAGTATGGATCTGTTCAAGTTTAATAAGACCTCTGTCAAAACAATCTCTTATGAAATGAATTTTAATGTCAATGTGCTTGGTTTTGGAGTGAAAAACAGGGTTTTTAGTGATCTGGATGGCGGCATCGTTATCACAATAAATGGTTGTGTCAAGATAAGTCAAACCGTAGTCTTCCAATTGATGCTGCATCCAGAGAACTTGGGAGCAGCATGCAGATGCTGCAACATATTCTGCTTCCGCTATGGAAAGAGATACTGTCTGCTGCTTCTTGCATTGCCAAGAAATGAGCCTTTCTCCCAAGAACTGACATCCAGCTGATGTGGACTTCCTATCCCTGTCAGCTCCTTCAAAATTGCTATCTGAAAAGGCAAACATATCAAAGTTCGAATCTCTGGGATACCAGAGTCCGAGTTTGGGAGCTTCCTTCAAATATCTGAAAATTCTTTTAACAGCAGTTAAATGAGTTAGTTTAGGGTTAGCATGATAGCGAGCACACTGA
Source organism: Helianthus tuberosus (assembly GCA_030545235.1). Taxonomy (NCBI): domain Eukaryota; kingdom Viridiplantae; phylum Streptophyta; class Magnoliopsida; order Asterales; family Asteraceae; genus Helianthus; species Helianthus tuberosus. The sequence continues at coordinate 172,055,260 of CM060414.1, read as the reverse complement.
CACACGGCGTACAGAATGTCTGGCCGACTGGCAGTCAGATACATTAGTGACCCGATCATTGAGCGATACAGTGTCTGGTTGACAGGACTTCCTTCTGGATCCTCAGTTAGCAATGGCCTTTCTGCAATTGGGGACTCACTCGGCTTTGATTCTTTCATGCTGAACTTAGCAAGGACGTCAGTTACATATTTGCTTTGATGAATTAGTATTCCTTGATTGTTTTGACGGACTTGCAGAACCAAAAACATCGTCATTTCTCCTAAGGAACTCATTTCAAATTTTTTCTTCATGACTTCTTCAAATTCCTTGCAAAGATCATCATTGGTCGACCCGAAGATGATGTCGTCAACGTATATTTGCACAAGAATGATATCCTTGTCAACACGCTTGATGAATAATGTCTGATCGATCATTCCTCGGGTGTATCCATGAGCGAGCAAATGTTCTGTTAGAGTTGCATACCATGCATGAGGTGCTTGATGCAAACCATACAACGCCTTGTCCAACTTGTAAGCATACCCTTCCTTTTCTTTATCAATGAACCCCGGCGGTTGAGCGACATAGATTTCTTCCTTGATTTTTCCATACAGAAATGCCGTCTTAACATCCATTTGATAGACCATAAATCCCATAAAGGATGCGTATGCCAAGAAGATACGAATGGCTTCTAGACGAGCGACTGGGGCATACACTTCATCATAATCTAGACCTTCAACCTGACTGAAACCTTGGACAACTAATCTGGCCTTATTTCTCACGATCACACCCGAATCATCTTGATTGTTACGAAATACCCATCGTGTGCCAAGGGCCTTTTTTCCTTGGGGCAGCTTCTCTAGTTTCCATACTACAAGTCGTTCGAACTGATTGAGTTCTTCATGCATTGCATCGACCCATCCAGGTTCCTGCAAGGCAACATTAATACTTTTAGGCTCAATCTGTGATATGAAACAAGAATACAAGCACGTTGAAGGGGTAAGGTCCCAAAAACCTCATAAAAAGGATTTGAGACCATACCACAAACCAGCTTTTCAACCTTTTTCAACCATGCGCGGCCGCGCATTGGTCTTACAAAAGGAAGAAAGCAGTCAGTAATTTATAGTCGCGCGCCTAAAGGAAAACATAAATCCTTGCGCCTTCTCCCATTAAAAGGATCAAAATCCTTTGTTCAAATACCTCCGCCTAAATGTCCAGACTTAGATATTATTTTACCCAGACTTGGGATTTATTCGTCTGTGTCCACACAGCAATGTGTCACACCAGATTACAGCAGTAATCTTCTAGAAAGAAATACAATCGTGCACCACCCAGACGGTTATAACCGTCTGGACACGTGTCACCACCACAAGCAACCCTGGAATCACAACGAAGGCATGCAATTGGAGAGTAATCTCCACTTAATCACTTTCCACGTGGCAGCCCCCCAGCCATAGATCAAACCACGATCCGTGTGCATTCACATCGGATCGAGACAACTTAACAAAGGATCAAATAACTTAACGGAAGAAAATATAACCGCTACGGCGTTAGCATCTTCCGTCATCTTTTCAATAACAGGTTTTCCCTCCCAAAACTCCCGGTTATAAATATGAGAACTGTTCAGGTATAAACTCAGATCACTCTCACTTCTCAAATACTTATCTTCTCCGTTACTGATACTTATTCTCACGCCGGAGTCGGGTCAAGGAGAGAACCTTCTTCTCCCCTTGACGAGGCTGGCGGTGTTCTTTTTTGCAGAACTACCGGAGAAGAAATTCCATTGCAACTGAATCAACCGAGAGAGAGCTAACCCTTTTATGCGGATTCAAACCCCCTAACTATCTCGGTTCCGACCATTTAGTTAGTGTTTCTTCACACGTGTTGATGTCTCCAGATTTGCTGCGGGTCTGAAGACCAGCAGATACTGGGCCGATGATATTTGTGATTGGGTGACTTCTCTGAACACGTTGTGGAATTGCTGTTGCAGGAGCTTGTAGATTAGTTTGCAAATTTGAAAAACTTCTGGAAGCTATTCCAGATGGCTCCCCCTCACTTGGTGCTGTGGTGCTGATCACATGTGTTTCTACAGTGCAGTCAGACGGAATTGGATCTTGAAATAGAGGAGCTCCCTGAACATTTGACGGACCGGCAAAGCCTTCCGTGTTATTGGTTTCACTGTTTGAATTCTCCGTTGGGGGTTCAGGATGTGAAACCTGAGTGGATGATGAACTTGAGTTTTCTTTGTCAAATCCTGATGGATTCATAGTAAGATTTCTGATTAGATTTTGCAAAGGCACATTCTCATCTTCATCTTCAACAGGAGTAGGAATTTCTTCTATTAAATTCTCTGCAACAACAGTTTCGTTAGACAAAATAGGAAACGATTTAAACAAGGAGGAATAGTCATATAGCCAGTCAGGGCCAATGCGAGCGTCTTTTGGATTTTCTTCAAGCCAATCAACATGATACGCTTCCACAACTTGCTTTTTGATCTTGTTGTACACACGATAGGAGGTATTCTTAGCATAACCAATGAAGTAGCATGGATCTCCTCGAGCTTCAAATTTTCCTTTGGAGTCCATGAGAAGAAGAACACGTGGGCAGTCGAAAGTGCGAAAATGTTGCACCGAGGGTTTTTGACCTTCAACTATTTCATATGGAGTTTTCATGTGACGCTTGTTAATCAAAGCATGATTCTGAATGTAGCAAGCCGTATTTACTGCCTCAGCCCAGAATATAAGTGGAATACCTGAATCTATCAGCATTGTGCGAGCAGCTTCGATGAGAGTACGGTTGCGTCTTTCTGCAACTCCATTTTGTTGAGGCGATCTTGCTGTGCTGAATTGACGATCGATTCCTTTGAGGGCACAATATTCGTTTAGTTCAACATTCTTGAATTCTGTTCCATTGTCACAGCGAATAATCTTCACACGTTCATTTAATTGATTCTCCATGAGTATTACGAATTTCTTTATTAAACCAGTTGTCTCACTTTTCTGCTCTAAGAAGAATACCCAAGTAAAGCGTGAAAAATCATCTGTGATGACCAGACAGTAAGCCTTTCCTCCGATGCTGAGGACATTGACTGGGCCAAATAAGTCCATATGCAATAGTTCCAAGACTTTCGAAGTGGTGTGAACAGGTTTGGACTTATGAGGTCTGCGATGTTGCTTCCCTCGAGCACATGCTTCACATTTCTCTATTTGCATGAAATCCTTGATTGGCAAGTTCCTGACGAGACCTCCTTTTGCTAACCGATTCAAATTTTTCGTGTTTAGGTGACCCAACCGACGGTGCCACAGCATAGCATCATGTTCAGCAATCTCTGAAAACAAACAAGTAACTTGATCAGTAGGGGCTTTGTTCATATCGATAACGTAAGCATTTCCTCTTCGTTCAGCTTCAATTAGAAACCAGTCTTCAGGAATGAGGATTCCTGGTTTCAGGATGACACACCCACTCTTAGTGAACAGAACTTCCATTCCTTTGTCACACATCTGTGATACACTTAGCAGACTATGTTTAAGCTCAGGGACATAGTTAACATCTGAAAAAGTGAGGACCCCATTCTTGACAGTGCCTTTCATAGTGATTCTTCCAGATTCTCCTCCCGCGAAATTGACAAATCCACCATCGAATATCTTGATATCATTCAACTAGGATATGTCTCCCGTCATGTGTCTAGAACAACCACTATCGATAAACCAAAGTCTAAAGATAGCCCTCCATAGTCGTTCCTGCACATAAAACGGAATCAGTTAGAGACTGGAACCCAGGCCATAGAGGACCTGAGTTTACCATCGCTATCTGTGTAGGTGACTTCGCGAAAGATCATACAATTTTTATCATTGTTTGTGACTTTTGGTGGCGTGGTAGAAGTTGATGGTTGTGAACACGGAGACTGGGATCTAACAGGACCTTTTGGTGTCCAACATTTAGCATCTGATACATTTCTGTTTGAGGAAAATGATTTTCTCTTGTCTTGAAAACTGTTTGTTTTAAAAAACTTTTGCTTTTCCTGTTTGGTCAGATTCCAGTCTCTGTCAGAAGGCCTTGTCGTGGGATGTTTGATAAAACCAGAGTGCATGGCCTTCCGATGGTACGTGTTCCTAGATTAGTAGGGACGATGAACACAGTTTCTTGCGATGTGTCCTAGAATTCCACAGTTAAAACATGTCTACCTTTTTGAGAAAAAGACATCTAGTTCGGCTTGCGTTATTCTCGAGAACTGATCACGTCTTTTCAATTCATCTATCGCTGAGTGCCTTGGAGTATGCCTTTTCTTGGAGGAACCCGCTTTACAGCTTTCAGCACAAGAGTTAGTCTCCTCAACTTTACCCTTGAGCTTGGGTTCTGTTTGCTTGAGATTTAAGGTTTCCCTTTTCGCATTCTTCCTTTTTGGCCTTCTGTTTCTACGTGGTCGTTTTCTTTTAGGGGGAACAGATTCAGTCGACTCGGTTCTGCTGAGGTTACTGTTGGGATCAATAGGTGTGTTTTCTGGAAAGGTTACTTTCACATCTTCCTTTTCTGTAGAGATCATGTCTTCAGGAGAAGTTTGCGAGAAGGTTTCCATATTAATTTCTTTCACAGTTTCATCATTTGATTCAACTGTGGAATTGATTTCAATGAATTCCCTCTCCATAGTTTCCACATCTTCATGAGTGTCTACAGAACAGGACTCTATGGATGTCTCCTCTTCAGTCAAGTCACCTTCTGAGTTCTCGACTTTTGAAGATTCTGGCAACTCAGATGATGAGCAGTCTGTGTCGAAGACAACTTGACTTTCTTCTTTAGTTATGCTGCAAGAGTCTGATTGATTGTCACAATCAGAAACACTCGAAGATTTAGGCTCATTATCTGAGACCCCTGAATCCTCTGATTGATAGCCAAGATCGTCAGATGATCCCTGTTTAAAAGTAAATTCTTCATTATCACTTTTAGTTATTTCAAAATCATCATTGCTACAGGGAGCGTCTGATGTGTCATTTGATGTTTCAGACGTACAAGTGTGGTATTCCAAATTTTCTGAATGGTTTTCTGAGTTGATTGAAACAGATGTTTCGAATTCCTCAGACGACACATCAGGCTCTCCTGTCACATCATTCTCAATATTAACAACATTTTCAACATAATCATTCTTATCACAAGCATAATCTAAAATAATAGCACCAAATTCATCAGTCTTAGTGGGAACACCCCAAGTCTCAGCAAACCAAGAAAAAACAGTGTTCCAAGCATAAATGCCATTTTTATCAGAAACAACATTATTAGCAGCACTTTGACGTGATTCATCATCCTCCTTAGACTCTTCCTCAGTTCTTACTGACTCTGCACATGAACTAGAGAAGTTAGTATTTTTGACAGAATCAGAATTCGATGAACTTTCCTTCATCTCCTCTGCGAGGTTGTTAACCGGTTCCGTTTTTGTTTCAGTTTTGGTTTCAGCATTTACCATGGTTTCATTTTTCTAATCAGACTCATTACTTGCTGGTTTATTTCGAACAGTTTCATTTTTCACAAAACACATTGGTTTCTTGAAATCGGTATATTGACTTCTTTTAGACTTAGATGGATCATAATCAACATAATCACTAGGTTTGCCATACATCATAGTATCATAATTTTCCATTTCTTGCTCAGTGACTGGCAGTCTGGAATAATTATGATTGTATGGTGGCACAACCTTTTTATATCCCAGACCCTTTCCCTTGTTTTCTTGATACGCAAGTTGCACATTACACAGATTCTGGACTGTGGCACTGGAAGTATCAAACTTCTTGATGTTAAACTCGTTCTGTTTGTACTTTCCAGTGAGGAGCTCTAGCTCACCTTTCACAGAGTCACATTCAAGAGTTTTGACTGTGAGTCTATGTTTATAGTCATGAACCCAACATTGCTGTTGGTTCACGTCTCTGTGAAGTTGAGCTATGTCCTTTTTAAGTGCTTCAATCTTCTCATAGAGAATTTTGTTATTCTCTCGAAGACTGATGTACTTTCCCATCACAGTATTATAATAGGTAATTAATGCAGAATTTTGAGATCTCAGCAAAGCAACTTTCTTCCTACAGTGTTCAGTACATAAAAGGGAGTTTGCCGTCTCAGCGAGTGACTTTGGTTCCTCGGTCATGGCCATAAAGCATTGATGAACCTTGTCCACAGCAGCAGATTCAGACAGCTTCATAGATTCCACTTGAGCAACATCATCAGCCCAGCTAAAACTATTCTGCTCTTGAGAAATCAAAGCCTTTCCAGCTCCAGAGTTTCCTTGTCCACTTGAGGAGCCAGTTTCTGCAGGTGTGACTGGAACCATAGACCTCTTTTTGTTCCTTGCTGCAGCTGCCTGAGTAGCTTCATACCCTGTCACAACCTTCTTGCAATCCCTAGCAAAATGCCCTGGTTCATAGCACCTGTAGCACCTCAGCCTGTTTTTCAGAAAATTTGGACTAGCATGCATAGGACGACGCCCATATCTTTTTGCAAACTTATCAGCTTTGAAGGCTGACATAGCCATGTTCCAAGCCACATCCAGCTCATCCAAGTCCTCTTCTACGACTTGATTCACTTCTGGTGTCAGTTCAGTTGAAGGTATGAGTTCCCCTGCCAAGAAGGCGTTGAAACTGTTGATCATAGAGGCTGCAAGTGCAAGTTTTTCTTCATTCTGTTTGGTCAAGAAAGCCATGTGATTCACTGATGGGGTGTTCTGAGGGGCAGACTGAGTGTTTGAGCTGAAAGCAGCATTTGCATGTTGTGGCTGAGGCTGGGGTTGAGACTGTGGAGCAGGGATATTTGCGGTATTGACAGCAGGTGCCTGAGAGGAAGGAGCAGCCATTCCATACACATAATTTGGATTTGGGGCAGCAATGGGACTGAAAACAATGTTTGGATTGTGATTCACCACTCCATGAATAGGACTGAAAACCAGATTTGGATGAGCCTGAGACATCAGTGTAGCATTGGTTGGACTAGTTACTCCAGCAGCCATCAGAGAGTTCTTGTGATTGATTTCTCTTTGCTGGTTATCAATCTCGCACGACTTAATAGTGGCAATCAACTCAGTTAGTGTCATTTCATTCAGATCTTTGGTACGTTTGATCATAGAAACCTCAGCATCCCATCCTTTAGGTAGAGAGTTAAGCAATTGACGATTCATTGCACTGTTTGAGACATCGATTCCAGCACTCACCATTTGAGACACAAGCTTAACGAATCTTCTGATTAGATTTTCAACCGTTTCTCCGTAGATATGATTGAAGGAGCTGAATTGCTGGTTCATCATGTTAACACGACTGGCTTTCATATCGGCATTTCCTTCAAACAGATGTACTAGTGTGTCCCAGATTTCTTTGGCGCTTTTGCAGTTTCTGACTCCAATCGAGATGTCTGGTCCGAGAGCCATTGACAGAGTACCATAAGCAGCTTCATCTTCTGCAACAATCTTTCTGTCATCATCAGTGAAAACGTTTTCAGACTTCGGAATTTGAGTTTGAGGGTCATCCTCAGTGGCATACATTATCACACGTGGCCCGTTTTTTGATACTTCTCCAAACGTGAGGCTCTTTTGCCTTGCAGTATTGTTCAAATCGAAATTTCCATTCGCAGTAGTCATCCCCGTACAAGAAACGTGGAACTTTTGTGGATGTGCCAATAACTTGGTCAAGTTCTTGATGAAATGCCAAAGACTGAGTCTGGATTGCAGCCAGTGTGGCATTAGCGAGATCGGCTGCGGTAACAACACCGTTCATGACACCGGATTGGTTCAACATGATTTGAGATTGAATTCGAAATGGGGTCCGAAATCTGAGGTCCGAAATGAAATCTGAGGTCCGAAATGAGGTCTGAGGTCCGAAATGAGGTTTGAGGTCCGAAATGGTTCGAAATGGTAAACTTAATCCGAAATCTGATGAACTTAATCCGAAATCTGATGATTGTAATCCGTAATCTGATGATGGTGATCCGTAATCTGATGAAACAATCCAAAATCTGATGATTCTGATCCGTAATCTGATGATGGTGATCCGTAATCTGATGATACGATCCGAAATCTGATGAAGACGATCCGTAATCAGGCAAACTTCAAATCCGTGATGATCAACAACAGTCCGAAATGGTCCGAAATCCCTTGAAGACAGTCCGGAATCAGCAGGAACAGTCCGGAATGCAGCAGAACTCCAGAAAAACGGAACAGTAGCCAAACTGAACAGTAACAGCAAACAAAACAACGCGATATCAGATCTGAGCCTGGAAATCAGGTTCAACAGGCTCTGATACCAATTGTAAGTCCCGAAACCGAGATCACAATGATATCGCACAACTCGTAAGGTGGCGGAATCACACAAACAAGTTGTAAAAGAAATGAAGATGAAAAGTAGGATGATTGATATTCAAAAGGTTCAAATAATCTTGCATACAATGATTGTCTAATACAAGATTTGCCAAAATCACCAACCATACACCTATTGCATCATTTACTATTTATAGAAAGGGATTAGGGAGTGTGCTCCCTAAACCCTAGGCCCATAACTACACTACTAGGCCCAAAACCCATAATTAACCCACAATACCCACTATTCCACTTATAAGCTTATCCATAAACCTTAAAGGGCCTAACAGAGCCACAAGCTGAACCGGTTGTCTCCTCTAAGGGGTAGCTGTAGCACATTAGGGATGTATTATGTTGTGGTTTAATTGTTGTATAAATGTCTGTTTTCGACTATTTTTCATGTGATATCATTTTTTGTGTTTCATCATGATAACAAATAAAAGGATATTGTAAATTGCGCAACGCGCAGTGATGAATAACACTAGTTCTATTGAAACATGCTTCAAAATAATTGGACCTTCAAGAAAATGATTACTTACATCGACAAAAGGTTCGTTTCAGTTTTAACAAAGTGTGTATATGTAAAATACTAATATTAATTTGTTAGATATAGAGTAATAAATTGGCGGTGGCTTCAACTAGATTTCATCCTCGTAGTATGAGTTGTATTCCTGTTGTTGCATGCAAACAGTGTGTGAACTTATTAAAAAATGAAATAAAAGAGTGGCTATTAAGTTGCGAAGATTCTTGGCGTAAGAAACTTTCTAAGCAAGGGATAATATGGGTTGTGAATATATATATATATATAGGGGAAGGTTAAAATGAGAACCACCTCGAGTTGTAAGAACCAGTGAGAACCACCCCCGCGGGGGGCCGTTGACCACGAAATTTTTTTTACACCTAGATCCGTATATTTTAACACGGGGGGTAAATTTTGGGTTCAAACGGCGCGCCCGAGGGGGTAGTTTTTTACGCCCAAAGTTTGGGTTTTTTTAATTTTTTTAATTTTTCTTTTTTTTTACCAAACTTTGGGCGTAAAAAACTACCCCCTCGGGCGCGCCGTTTGAACCCAAAATTTACCCCCCGTGTTAAAATATACGGATCTAGGTGTAAAAAAAATTTCGTGGTCAACGGCCCCCCGCGGGGGTGGTTCTCACTGGTTCTTACAACTCGAGGTGGTTCTCATTTTAACCTTTCCCTATATATATATATATATATAGGTAAAGAGTAAAATACAAATGCGCTTATCGTACGATATGTACGCGATCATCCCAGCCGTTTGATCAGGTGCAGATCTGGTGCGAATTCAATACATATCGCATATGAAAAAATGGTTAGCATGGGGTAGTGTGAAAAATGGCATGGGGTGTGTAGATGGACAAAATCGCATGTGGAAGATTTGAATATCGCATGTGAAAAAATGGCATGGGGTAATGTGAAAAATGGCATGGGGTGTGTAGAATCGCATGTGGAAGATTGAAATATCGCATGTGAAAAAATGGCTAGCATGGGGTAATGTGAAAAATAGCATGGGGTGTGTAGAATCGCATGTGGAAAATTGAATATCGCATGTGAAAAAATGGCATGTGGTAATGTGAAAAATGGCATGGGGTGTGTAGAATCGCATGTGGAAAATTGAATATCGCATGTGAAAAAATGGCATGGGGTAATGTGAAAAATGGCATGGGGTGTGTAGAATCGCATGTGGAAAATTGAATATCGCATGTGAAAAAATGGCTAGCATGGGGTAATGTGAAAAATGGCATGAGGTGTGTAGAATCGCATGTGGAAAATTGAATATCGCATGTGAAAAATCTGTGTGTGTGTTACTGTTCATCTTCTTCCATTGTTGGTCGATCATTGTCTTTCTTCTTCCGTTTGACCCTTACAACTCCCAAATTAGTAGTTCTTATTATCGATATCGCACTAAAAGGAACGAAGGGAGGTTGGGGAAGAAGATTTTCAGGTTTTTGAATTTGATTTAGGGTTTGATTTTGAACTATCATCGGTCAATTATAGAGATTTATGACCTCGCAATGACGTTTTTAACCTTCCTGGTATGATTTAGATATATTAAAATGATTAATTTAATCATTTAAATTAGTTTCGCCCGCGTTTGATCGATTGAAGATCGTACGGCTGAGGGCATCGCGTACATAATGTATGATAAGAGGTATTGTACGTTAACCGGCCTCTATATATATATATATATATAGGACAAAGATCCGTTAGAAACCACCCCTTATTGCGAGAACCGCGAGAACCAATGTGAACACAACAAAAAATACCTAAAAATAGCTAAAAAACACACAAAATATTTTTTTTTAATTTTTTTATAAAAAAATCGCTACTTTTAGTAGAAAAAAAAAATTTTAATTTTTTTTTTAATTTTTTTTGTTTTTTTTTGCTTCTAAAAGTAGCGATTTTAACTTAAAAATAGTAAAAAAAAAAAATTTAGATTTTTTTAGATTTTTTTAAGTTTTTTGGGGGTTTAGTTTTTAGCTTTTTAGCGGGCGGGGGGGGGGGGGGTTAGGTTTTTTGGGGGGTTTAGTTTTTAGCATTTAGCTTGGGGGGGGGGGGGGGGGGTTAGGTTTTTTTAGCTATTTTAGGTTCTGCTCACATTGGTTCTCGCGGTTCTCGCAATAAAGGTGGTTCTCGCATGAACCTTACCCTGTATATATATATATATATATATGGCCTGGTCTATTCGCACACGGTCTTTGTCTTTTTGCACACCTAAAGCGCCCCGCTTTGGCAATAGCGGGGCGCTTTGGCCAAGGTCAATAGACAAGGGACAGATTTGTCTGTCCTTGTCTATTGACCTTGGCCAAAGCGCCCCGCTATTGCCAAAGCGGGGCGCTTTAGGTGTGCAAAAAGACAAAGACCGTGTGCAGTGGAGTTTGTGTTGTTTTTTTTTAAAATAGGTGGGATATGGGTTAGTTTGGTAGTGTTTTTTAGAGGAAAAAATTGTATTTGAGTTTTATTATTATTATAAAATATTAGTTACATATAATTCATAGTTGTTTTATAATTACGTTTTTTTTACGTCATTATTTTTATAATTCTTTTTGCACACCTAAAGCGCCCCGCTTTGGCCATAGCGGGGCGCTTTGGGCTTGGTCAACAGACAAGGACAGAAATCTGTCCTTGTCTGTTGACCAAGCCCAAAGCGCCCCGCTATGGCCAAAGCGGGGCGCTTTAGGTGTGCAAAAAGACAAAGACAAAGACCGTGTGCAGTGGAGTTTGTGTTGTTGTTTTTTTTAAAATAGGTGGGATATGGGTTAGTTTGGTAGTGTTTTTAGAGGAAAAAATTGTATTTGAGTTTTATTATTATTATAAAATATTAGTTACATATAATTCATAGTTGTTTTATAATTACGTTTTTTTACGTCATTATTTTTATAGAACGTATATAATATAAGTGCGTCTTTATAAACTGTTAACCTAGTTTATTTTGTTAAATTAAACGAACACGTTAAATAAAATGTACAGAAATCCATAAGAATTAAACGTAAACAATCCAAAACCAACGTGATGTAAACAGAAGATTAACGAGCGTCTCGACGATCCAGTCAATGCGTGCGCCCTGGCGTCTGAGGCGCCGGTCGAAGTCCCGAGCCAACTCACGCGCTACCGGAGGCAGGTCAGCGTAAACGTGTTGCGGGTACTGTGGCGGCTCAGGAGCTGGCTGAACTGGTGGTACCGGGATCTCCTCGATATGCTCCTCCTGAGCCGGATCCTCGAAAACAGGCTGAGCCTGACCCTGAGGCTGAGCCTGAGCCTGATCCTGAGGCTGGCCCGGGTACTGATCGAGGCCCAGAGCCTGTAGCTGAGCCTGCCGAGCGGCCTCCTGAACATGAGGAGGGGCTAACACTCCAGGCCTCAACTCAATAACAACCGGGATGACCTCCGGCACCACCTCCGGATGCCAAATCAGCCCGTCACTGCCCTTAAACCTCAGACTAACATCAAAGGTACGGGTGATCTGCATGCTAAATACTGACGCGCGGCCCAACCTGGTTGACGGGATCGGATCGGACAGCTCCGGATCATTCTCGGGCACGAGCCCGAGCGAGCGTGCAATGGCGGTGATGAATGAGCCAATGTGCAGCTGGCCGCGGAGCTGCCGGTGGTATGCAGTGGCAAAGTAATCTGCCAGGCAGGCTGCTAGATCGCAGGGCTGGCCGCAAAGTAGGCAGTATAGAAAGAAAAGGTCATTGAGGTTGACCTTCTCCCTGCTGGTACCCCGCGGCACGATAGATGACGCGATAACATGGTGCAGGTATCGGTACAAGGGGTCTCTAATGGTGGTGGCCTTTTGCCAGGATTTCCCAAAGGGAACCCTGGAAATGGCCCTCCAGAAACTGATAAGCGTCTGCTTGTCCATCGCCGTAACCGCCTGCGTATATAAATCAGTATCAAGCTCGAGCTCCGTGTACAAACCTGTATGGGCAGCAAACTCCCGCACACTCATCTGAAACTGCTGACCGGCGAGACGGAATGTAACCTCGTGGACTGGAAAATCCGGGTCCTCCACGTCATCCGCCGGATGCAGCCTGTATGTAAACGTAGAAAGAAACTCGACCGTAAGCTCAGGGTACGAGTCCTCCATCGCTATCTGAAATAGGCGCGACCAAGGAGTATCTAGTCCAACTATATCACGCGCCCGCGCGGCCTCTTCCACGGTCTCCAGCAGGTCCCAGTCTATCCCTACATGCCCCCCAATCTCTATGGTGCGCAACCTAGCGCATCTCCTCCTCTCCCGTGACCCCTGCGGAAACTGCAGGTACGGACATGCCGGCTCTCCCTCATCTCCCTCCTCTCCCACCTCTCCCTCAGCCTCCATATGCTCAATCTCGTCATCGGAGGAATCCATCCCTGCACGTTGAAAAGATAATAATTAAATAATATTATTTAAACAATTTAAATAATAAACAAATAATATTAAATATAAAACAATAAACAAATAATATTATTAAACAATTTAAATAATAAACAAATAATATTAAATATAAAATAATAAACAAATAATATTATCAAACAATTTAAATAAAAGATAATAAACAAATAATATTAAATATAAAATAATAAACAAATAATATTATTAAACAATTTAAATAATAAACAAATAATATTAACTATAAAATAATAAATAAATAATATTATTAAACAATTTAAATAAAAGATAATAAACAAATAATATTAAATATAAAATAATAAACAAATAATATTATTAAACAATTTAAATAATAAACAAATAATATTAAATATAAAATAATAAACAAATAATATTAAATAAACAAATAATAATAATAAACATATAATATAATAAAAAATAATATAAAAATAATATTAAAAAACAAATAATATTAAATAAACAAATAATATAAAACAAAAATAAACATGAACCAAAGCGCCCCGCCCTTTGGTTCTTCGTTATGAAGAACAGGCCCAACAACTCGATCAAATCCGCCCAAATCAAATCAAAATCAAACATATAACTTGAACCAAAACAATAAATGAAGTTCGATCGTACCTAATAGCGTTTGAAATCTGGAAAAAGAAGATATTCGCCCTAGTGTGTGTAATCGCACCTTTGTGTGTGTGTTTTGTTTGTTGATGAAATGGGGGAGAAGGCTGCCCCGCTTCAGGTTTAACGAGGGGCCAAAGCGCTGCGCTATGGCCTAAGCGGGGCGCTTCGGGGCCAAAGCGCTGCGTTATGGCCTAAACGGGGCGCTTCGGGGCCAAAGCGCTGCGTTATGGCCTAAGCGGGGCGCTTTGGGCCTTTTTTATTTTTTTTAAAATTGTTTTTAATTCACAAACGCGTCGATAATAGTCTAAATTTTACGTTTTTTCCATTATAGATCATTTTTTAATATATATGGACTATACTGCAAGTTCCGGATCAAATCGGTTACGTGTGATGTCTTATTCCGTTATATCGTATCATTTTGGTTTGAAAGCACAAGTACTCCTGTGAGAAGTGTTATGTGTATCAGCCGCCTACCGTACATGAACATGACGTATTTTTTCATTAATTGTAGTATTATGATGTATATTGTCATTTTGGGTCGTACAAGTGCGTATTGAATCTGATTGGGTAGTGTCGGTGACATTCGGTTTTTAGCGTGATGTAACGCATTTATTGAACAAACACAAACGTGATTATTATTAAACACATTTAACATACATCGTGAACATATGGGGTTACATTAAGGTCATGGGGACGATACGTAAGCATTTCCTACGCGTTGATCTGATCCCTGTATAATGTATGCCAGGCTGTTGCGCGCTCTGTTCTGTTCGTTGTCCAGAGTAGGTTTGGGGGAGGCATTGGATAACAACCTCCAAGCTCTACATGTATGAAATGCCCATCGTCGACGAACACAACCGCAACCACCAGGTGAGGTTCCTCAGCTTCGTTTGGCCCGCCCAGCAGAGGGAAAATTGTATCGCTCCCACGAATGTCGAAGGTGTGAACAATCACACCGTATCGTTGGGCAATAAGAAACCCCGTCTCAGGCATCGTCATGTAATTTTCGATACCTGCTCGTCCCACCCCCTTGAAATCGATCCGTCTAACCAGCGCATCATAATGTCCTATGTTTTCCGGATCGAAAACCTGCCTCCAAAGCGATTCGTTCATACGTAACTCCTTTATAAGTTGTTTCCGGATCATCAAATATGAATTTTGTTTCACTCCTAACCCAACAGCCACCGATCGAAACCCACAATGACCATCTGGTTTCACGTACTTTATTCTAACGATGTATGGATGGATCACTTTGGGAATCTGAGATGCGTAGTTGCGGATCGCTATATCCGTCTTAGGACCGAGCTTGATCATCGGGAAATCAGGGTGTAGGTTGAGCGGTTTGGTATTCTTTTGTCTTCTAGAATCTTCGGGTGATATGTACGAGCTGTGACGGGGAAGATCGTCTGAGGCCTCGACCCAAGTTTCTTCTGACGGAATGTACGAGCTTTTTCTAGCGGCTTCAACCTTTCTTTCTTCCTGCGTTTTCAATGTTGGGCGACCATGAGTTTTCTTCAGAACAGCAGGAGGTTTTTTGTTATTGTTCCCTGGATTGAGGATTTGCTGAAACTTTTCAAAGAAGCTCCTTTTCACTTGAGGGGGTGTTGGATCGATCTGTTGTTTCAATTTTTCAAATTCCGCGTCTACATCGATATCCTCTATGTTTTTCTTTGCAGGCTTGAAGTCAAGCTTCTTCCAGAACACGTCTATGTGTGTGATCCGGAGTTGCTGACCTGTGGATGAAAACAAATTAGGTGGCAAAATCATAACGAGAAAGGTCAAAGATATTAATTACCGTTATTTTCCAACTTTTCCAAACGACAGGCACATGGCAAACCACAGCTGGTAAAAAGTTGGCAACCACAACTTGCACCGTAGGCTCTCAACCCGTCTTCCTCACGTTTTAGTTCCCTACTCAAAAGCTCAATCGCATATATTGAAACGTTTCTGAGAATATATGCAAGCATGGGCTGATTCTTGTGGTGCGTCATCACTTTTCGGAGGCTTGTTTCAAAGCTACTACTAATCTCGGCGTATTGTCTATCAACAACATGATCAACATACAGTACAAGTTTATCCAGTGTGTTGCAATGACTTGGAAAGTGACTTTTTAGTGTTGCATGCATGCCCTCAACCCTGTTGGTCGTAGTTTGGTGAAAGTTGATAGTTAAGTTAATCCAGCAAGATACAAACTTTTCACGGTACGGATCCAACCAGGATTTCTTCAAATAATAAAAAACCTCTAAAATTAAAAAACGTAAATAGTCAGTTTTTGTTATTATATAAAATTTGAACATAATTATGTAAGAAACACCCACGTTCACGGTCATCTTCTTTCAGCTGTGCTTCAAGGTTTTCCAAGTTATACCTGTATATTTCCTCGGTCGTAGACTCGCACAATGTCCAAAATGTACGTACGAATTCTTTCCACTCCTTGTCAGAGAATTTCTTCTTGCTGTTCTTATTAATATTTTGTTGAATATGGAACTGACAAAGATACTTATGCGCTTTTGGAAAAACTTGTTCACACGCGTTCATTAGCGCAAAATCCCTGTCTGTTAAAATCACGCGTGGTTCCATACATCCTACCAGCATAGACTTGATCCTCTGCAACACCCATAGGTAGTTCTCTGACTTCTCAGCGGAAATTACCGCACAAGCAGCCGTAAACGATTTGTTTGTCGACGTCATGCCTACAACCTGAACAAATGGCAGGTTGTACATGTTCGTTTTGTAGGTGGCGTCAATCATTAGCACATGCGGGAAGGCACACCACATAGTGAAAGATTTTTTGTGAACAAAGAAGACATCTTCAACTTCGTTTGATCTCTCATTCGTGCACATGTAATAAGTGTAATCTTTTTCGAGAAGAATGTTTTCAAGTTTTTGCATCGGAGACTTACCGACATTTTTTCGGCGTTGATCTTCTGAACAGCGTTGTGTATATCTTTCGGAATAAGCTTTCTAGCCGGATTGTTTTTTGTCAGCGTTCGCCAGATACTTTGGTTGGGAATATCTTGCTCTGCCAGCTCCTTAACCAGTTTTTTATCCTCCGAAGAAAGCTTTCTCGCATACGCGTGACCCTCTAAGATTTCTATAGGAGTGTGGTTATGCTTCGCCTTCGTCACCTCGATCCTCCAAACACTTCCGAATGATTCCGAAAACCCGATCATCTCGAACGGGAAGCCTATTTTCTTGCTTCCCGTTTTCCTCGTGTAGCTATACTATTATGCTCCCCACCAAAAGTACATTGAAACCAAATCTTGTAATTCTCTCCTCTTTTATTCGACCTCTTAATCACAATGAGGTAACCATTGTCTTTTGCCATGTCTTGTACCCAACGCACCAACTCTTTACGTGACGAAAAGGTCTGCGTTGTATCAAACGAAAATGTAACCGGGTAACAGCCTTCCTCGTCAACAGACACATCCTCCGGCTCACCATCGTCACCGAGGTTCGAATAGACTTGATGTTCAAAGCTCTGTTCACAACCGTAATTGTGGTTTGGATAACACTCCTGCTGTACAAAGCTTTGCTCGCCACCATAACCGAAATTCGAATAACCTTGTTGTGCGTAAGGGTCCTCCACAGGGGTATTCAAATCCAGCTTCACCGTGTTATCACGATAACGAATGCCAGATACAACCTCTGCCTCCCTCAAGTTGGACGATACCGGTTTCTCATACGAGTCAGAAATAGCGGTCCCCTCGTAAGAATCAGGAACCACTGACTCGTTAGAATATTGACCGAAAAGATAGTTGCTTAACCACGACATCGTTTTTTCAAGACATGTAACTAATAGAGCAAAGAAAATCGACAAAAAACAAAATCACCGAATACCCTCGAATGCTAAATGTTCTGTCTATGCAGGTTTAAATAATGAAAATTTGGGGTCGAAGCGCCGCGCTTTGGCCATAGCGCGGCGCTTAGGGTTCACGGGACACTGCAACATCGTATCACCTTTATGTCTCTGCAACTTATGTTTCCAACGTCAGTCAAATCAACTTTTGTCAACCAAAGCGCCCCGCTATGGCCATAGCGCGGCGCTTTGGGGTGTGAAAATAATTTTCACCGTGTGAGAATAGCATGACCCATATATATATATATATATATTATTTAGAGATAGAGGGGGATGGGGTTATCATACAATAGCTCTTTAACGTGCGAAGCGTACACAATTATCTGAACCACGCATCTAATTCAATCTAGGGCTCAATTTAACGTGGTGCCATAATACGTAATTAACTTTGAATTCAATTACAAAATCGAGTGGAAAGGGCATAAGCGTCAATTACAACTCAATCGAATTGAATCTTATGATTGAAGAACATAATAGAAATTCAACCATTTCGATCTTCGATTGAAGAATAGATACAAATTCAACCAATTCAATCGATTAGATGCGTAATCTCTATTTGATTAACCGAATGATTCACAAGTACGATCTAAATAATATGTTTATGTGTTACGCCCATATTCGTATTTGACAAAAAGTCGCAGCGGAAACACTAACCATAAAATTTCTTGCATTAAAAATATCTCAACTTATTTAAACTTTTAACTTTAACTTGATTCTTAATCAAAAATCTGTCATCCTCTTATTTGTTAACTGAAAACATAGCTTTCATTAACTACATTTTACATTCAACGTCCCCGTACAATCTCTCTAGTGACTCGGTCATCGATCTCTAATCCTTGTGATAATCGCTCATCATCCGTACAACCTGCATTCACCACATACATTCATATCATTAGTACATATTTACGAAACAAAGTTCATTCGCGTACACTTCACACTTCGTCATCTTTTAAGCTTTAAGCATTTCATCTGCATATCCATTTCCTGGCGAGGCTTCAATAACGTACCTGCATTACTTTTCATTCTCGAGACATACCATTAATAACATTAACACTCAACGTGTCTATTCCGTACATACATACGTACTTACATACATACATACATACTCATCTATATACATACAAACCTTTCCTACATCATTACATGCGTACATACAATCGTACATATCTTTCCACATACATACATACACATCCACATACATACAAGTCTTTCCTACATCATTGCATACATACATACCCTCGTACATATCTTTACACATACATACATACATACACATCTACATGTATACAAACCTTTCCTACATCATTACATACGTACATACAATCGTACATATCTTTCCACATACATAGATACACATCTACATGTATACAAACCTTTCCTACATCATTACATACGTACATACAATCGTACATATCTTTCCACATACATACATACACATCCACATACATACAAGTCTTTCCTACATCATTGCATACATACATACCCTCGTACATATCTTTACACATACATACATACACATCTACATGTATACAAACCTTTCCTACATCATTACATACGTACATACAATCGTACATATCTTTCCACATACATAGATACACATCTACATGTATACAAACCTTTCCTACATCATTACATACGTACATACAATCGTACATATCTTTCCACATACCTACATACACATCCACATACATACAAGTCTTTCCTACATCATTGCATACATACATACCCTCGTACATATCTTTACACATACATACATACACATCTACATGTATACAAACCTTTCCTACATCATTACATACGTACATACAATCGTACATATCTTTCCACATACATATACTCATATATACCCTCATGCGCACTTACATACACAACTACATACGTACATACCATTCCTACATCCAAAACGGACGACGGATCAAGCAAAACGAGCCAAAACGGCGAAAATCAGAAGCGTATGATGGGAGGGGCGTCGGAGACGCCACTTTAGGCGTCGACGACGCCTAACGGCGTCGGCTTGGCGTCATCCAGGGGAAACTGGCGTCGGAGAAAACTGAAGTTTCTGGGCGGCGTCGGCGACGCCACCTACCCGCGTCGGCGACGCCTAGCAGAAACAACAGTTTTCTGCTGTGTTGTTTTGTCGTTCGTTCGCACTAAAACGCGCGTAACTTTTGAACCGTTTACCCGTTTAACCTCCCGTTTCTTCCTGCATGCTTGTAAATTCACCTTCTATCATATGACATTAAAATCCCACATCCGGATTAAGGAAATTCTTAACTTGCATACATTCGGCTTATTATTATATTCTAATTATTTGACCCGTTATGGGTATTTGCGCATTAATGGTCTATGACATACAAAACCATACCCTTCGCTTTCACACATGACCAAAACATTATTCTAATCGATTAATTCATTTCCAATAGGCATTTTAAGGTCGTTCGCCCGATATACCCATCAAGGGCGTTTTTGTCAACATTGCTCCATCCTTTTCAACCAAGGACTTCATTGCATAATTATCCCATCCTACCACTTAACTTCAATTCTAACGCATATATCTTACTCGGATCAAAGCTAAGATCCGTTCAATACTTCATCGTTTTCATTCAACTCATTCCTATTCGACCTCAATTAACACATTTAGTTAAAATACATATAACTTTACATAAACATCTAAGAAGTGATTACGGAATCACTTACCTCATGCATCCGTGTTCACATCCATTTTCACGCCTCTTCTTGACCCGTTAGCCTTTCGCGCTTGAGTCCATCTCCACATGATTCCTATGCTTTCATGTCATCGAAATCACGCTATCATTAGCATACTCATTTGTACATGATAACAATCGTATCAATCCCATATTTCACACTTAATTTTCATTAATCATTTCTAACAAACATAACTCATATAATCATGTCCGTATACGTATAACTCATGTAACTCATCATGTCATTACATTTAACACGAATTGCTAGTACATGTACCATACGACTTCTCATCAACTTACATTTATGACAACGAGTCAACTCATGTTGCTTATACTTAGTTGACTTTCAAAAGTCAACCATTAACCATACATGTCTATCGACTTATCAACATATTCCCGTAACATCATAATTGACCATACGGACGACATTATATACATTTTATCATTCACTTGATGTACGTACTACCTTTTAAGCATAACGTACAACTTATTCATACAAATCTTTTAAATTCATACATAGTTCATCAAATGCTTCTACAATCCAACATGGGGTATTTAAATTAAACATCAAACATGTTATCATTACATTTCATTCACTTCATCTACAACAATTCATCATTTCTTATCCCATTTCTTTAAACATTCACACACATGTATGATTTCAAACATTATTAACATAAGTGAATCATCAAATTACATTACATCATCAAAAACCCACTTCATAACTACTTGTTAATCACTTACAAGTGATCTAATCTTAAGTTCTTCATAACTCATCATACTTTTGATATATGTACTACCTTGTAAGCATAGTGTACAACTAGTTCATGCATATCATTCTAATCTCATACACAATTCATCAATTTCTTCCTCCTAATCAACATGATTCATACATGCATAACATCAAACATACTAGTATCACATTTCTTTCAATTCTTCTAACAAGAATACATCATACAACTCAAAATACATCAATATTAAGCAAGAACTTAGACATAGATGATTTACCCATGTCTTCATCTTCACCATAACAAACGGGTTTCACCCTTAAACATCAAATTAACCTAAACCATGCATAATCCATCTTTTATATGATGATTCTAACACATATAAATGATCAATTTCATACCAATTCGCGGATTGGAACATAACCCACTTCATAAAAGTTCATCAATCTAAGTTTCAAGACATACCTCATGATCCCCTTGTCTAGGTGATCACTAAATCATGTTCCTTAATAGATTTGAGCCTCGATTCGACCTTCAATTGGAGCTTCTTTAAGAACTAGGGTTTACACCCCTTTGTTCTTCTTCTCCAGAGCATTCCACGCACACACACATGAAGTGTGTGTGTGTGTGTTGATTTTGTTTATTAAAACATAACTTTCCCCCTTATTCATATTTGGTCCCTCAAGTTTGTTCCCTTGTTTGCTTTGCTAAACTTTTGACTAGGTATAATAACCTAGTTGCTACATTCTATTTTATTAAACATGGGGTCCCACTAGCAAATTTAGTAATTCGGGTTTTGGGGTGTTACAAGTCTACCCCCCTTAAATAAGGTTTCGTCCCCGAAACCTTTCTCGTTTCTTCTTACACACACACATTTATGTTTGGCTTAACGCTCCCATCATAATCATAAGTAATCATCCTATCTCATTTCATAATTATTCAATCAATTGGCTTCTTCTCCTTAACTAGTCTATACTTTCCATGGCATACTTTCACATAACATTCTCATTTCCTTTGACCCGTTAATAACAGGTCAATATACATGCTTATTTAAACTTATAATAATGCTTACCTTCATATGATCATTTTATAACAGATTAAATACCTTCATCTCATCCTTTAAGATTTCATTCTATAGACGCATTACATAACATTTAACCCTTGTTTTGTCATCACAATAAAACTACCTTTTTATAGTCACATCTACGTGCTTTCCTTCATAGTTAACATCGTCCCACATTTCTTTAGTTATTTGTACCATACATATCTCTTCGTTACTTACGCATTCGTATATTTTCATTCCAATCATTCTTTTGTTCATTTGCCTTACATTTACTTATGTGACTTATTTGACGCGCGCATGGTCAAGCTATCGACTTCTTCTTATATAGACTAGTTCCGTCTTTCTTATCTTAAATCTGTTTCGCGGATTCGAACACATCATTCATACCTTTCGTACCTCCTATGTTTGAATCCGTCTAACGGTTTCAGACATTTCATTTATACTTTAACTTCTTTCATGTTTCGAATCCTTCTCGCGGGTTCTATCATAGCATATCATATTTCGAATCCGTCTCGCGGATCCTAGCATAGCATATCATGTTCGAATCCGTCTCGCGGATTCTAGCATAGCATATCATGTTCGAATCCGTCTAGCGGATTCTAGCATAGCATATCATGTTCGAATCCGTCTCGCGGATTCTAGCATAGCATATCATGTTCGAATCCGTCTAGCGGATTCTAGCATAGCATATCATGTTCGAATCCGTCTCGCGGATTTCTAGCATAGCATATCATGTTCGAATCCGTCTAGCGGATTCTAGCATAGCATATCATGTTCGAATCCGTCTAGCGGATTCTAGCATAGCATATCATGTTCGAATCCGTCTCGCGGATTCTAGCATAGCATATCATGTTCGAATCCGTCTAGCGGATTCTAGCATAGCATATCATGTTCGAATCCGTCTCGCGGATTCTAGCATAGCATATCATGCTCGAATCCGTCTAGCGGATTCTAGCATAGCATATCATGTTCGAATCCGTCTCGCGGATTCTAGCATAGCATATCATATTTCGAATCCGTCTCGCGGATTCTAGCATAGCATATCATATTCTCATTATTGAGAGTCTTACATTTCTCTTCTCCCTCACGTCCACCTACTACTTAATTCTAACGGACATACCTGTATCAATTATCATGGTCCCACGAACGTTATATGCTTCACGTGTACTGGCCAGGTACACAATCCACATACTAGTTTCGTGTCTTCGTGTAATTGTCACCTTATGTCCGAAGAATTTGGTTTCGGCACGTGTATCATTTTTTTCAAAACATGTTTACTATACCATCATGGTCCTTCATTTAGCATTTTTCTTCCCTTAATGCATTTTACCATTTCATATACCGACATATTAAATTTACATACCTGGGCTCAACTTTATCTTATTTCATGCCTTGGTGTCGGTACTTGACCGCACTCGCGGATCATCCTCTTCAAACGCTTATACTTACCTTGCATATACAAAACCGTCAGTTTCTTTATGCGTATACATAAGTACATACTTACATTCTCTGTTACCTTTGGATCTTGACCGAATCTTGGATTGTACGGGTTTCTTAACACAAGAGCACACAGGTTTGAGTTCAAGCACTTACCTTCTTACACTTGATTCTCTCAAACCAGGGCTCTGATACCAACTTGTTACGCCCATATTCGTATTTGACAAAAAGTCGCAGCGGAAACACTAACCATAAAATTTCTTGCATTAAAAATATCTCAACTTATTTAAACTTTTAACTTTAACTTGATTCTTAATCAAAAATCTGTCATCCTCTTATTTGTTAACTGAAAACATAGCTTTCATTAACTACATTTTACATTCAACGTCCCCGTACAATCTCTCTAGTGACTCGGTCATCGATCTCTAATCCTTGTGATAATCGCTCATCATCCGTACAACCTGCATTCACCACATACATTCATATCATTAGTACATATTTACGAAACAAAGTTCATTCGCGTACACTTCACACTTCGTCATCTTTTAAGCTTTAAGCATTTCATCTGCATATCCATTTCCTGGCGAGGCTTCAATAACGTACCTGCATTACTTTTCATTCTCGAGACATACCATTAATAACATTAACACTCAACGTGTCTATTCCGTACATACATACGTACTTACATACATACATACATACTCATCTATATACATACAAACCTTTCCTACATCATTACATGCGTACATACAATCGTACATATCTTTCCACATACATACATACACATCCACATACATACAAGTCTTTCCTACATCATTGCATACATACATACCCTCGTACATATCTTTACACATACATACATACACATCTACATGTATACAAACCTTTCCTACATCATTACATACGTACATACAATCGTACATATCTTTCCACATACATAGATACACATCTACATGTATACAAACCTTTCCTACATCATTACATACGTACATACAATCGTACATATCTTTCCACATACCTACATACACATCCACATACATACAAGTCTTTCCTACATCATTGCATACATACATACCCTCGTACATATCTTTACACATACATACATACACATCTACATGTATACAAACCTTTCCTACATCATTACATACGTACATACAATCGTACATATCTTTCCACATACATATACTCATATATACCCTCATGCGCACTTACATACACAACTACATACGTACATACCATTCCTACATCCAAAACGGACGACGGATCAAGCAAAACGAGCCAAAACGGCGAAAATCAGAAGCGTATGATGGGAGGGGCGTCGGAGACGCCACTTTAGGCGTCGACGACGCCTAACGGCGTCGGCTTGGCGTCATCCAGGGGAAACTGGCGTCGGAGAAAACTGAAGTTTCTGGGCGGCGTCGGCGACGCCACCTACCCGCGTCGGCGACGCCTAGCAGAAACAACAGTTTTCTGCTGTGTTGTTTTGTCGTTCGTTCGCACTAAAACGCGCGTAACTTTTGAACCGTTTACCCGTTTAACCTCCCGTTTCTTCCTGCATGCTTGTAAATTCACCTTCTATCATATGACATTAAAATCCCACATCCGGATTAAGGAAATTCTTAACTTGCATACATTCGGCTTATTATTATATTCTAATTATTTGACCCGTTATGGGTATTTGCGCATTAATGGTCTATGACATACAAAACCATACCCTTCGCTTTCACACATGACCAAAACATTATTCTAATCGATTAATTCATTTCCAATAGGCATTTTAAGGTCGTTCGCCCGATATACCCATCAAGGGCGTTTTTGTCAACATTGCTCCATCCTTTTCAACCAAGGACTTCATTGCATAATTATCCCATCCTACCACTTAACTTCAATTCTAACGCATATATCTTACTCGGATCAAAGCTAAGATCCGTTCAATACTTCATCGTTTTCATTCAACTCATTCCTATTCGACCTCAATTAACACATTTAGTTAAAATACATATAACTTTACATAAACATCTAAGAAGTGATTACGGAATCACTTACCTCATGCATCCGTGTTCACATCCATTTCCACGCCTCTTCTTGACCCGTTAGCCTTTCGCGCTTGAGTCCATCTCCACATGATTCCTATGCTTTCATGTCATCGAAATCACGCTATCATTAGCATACTCATTTGTACATGATAACAATCGTATCAATCCCATATTTCACACTTAATTTTCATTAATCATTTCTAACAAACATAACTCATATAATCATGTCCGTATACGTATAACTCATGTAACTCATCATGTCATTACATTTAACACGAATTGCTAGTACATGTACCATACGACTTCTCATCAACTTACATTTATGACAACGAGTCAACTCATGTTGCTTATACTTAGTTGACTTTCAAAAGTCAACCATTAACCATACATGTCTATCGACTTATCAACATATTCCCGTAACATCATAATTGACCATACAGACGACATTATATACATTTTATCATTCACTTGATGTACGTACTACCTTTTAAGCATAACGTACAACTTATTCATACAAATCTTTTAAATTCATACATAGTTCATCAAATGCTTCTACAATCCAACATGGGGTATTTAAATTAAACATCAAACATGTTATCATTACATTTCATTCACTTCATCTACAACAATTCATCATTTCTTATCCCATTTCTTTAAACATTCACACACATGTATGATTTCAAACATTATTAACATAAGTGAATCATCAAATTACTTTACATCATCAAAAACCCACTTCATAACTACTTGTTAATCACTTACAAGTGATCTAATCTTAAGTTCTTCATAACTCATCATACTTTTGATATATGTACTACCTTGTAAGCATAGTGTACAACTAGTTCATGCATATCATTCTAATCTCATACACAATTCATCAATTTCTTCCTCCTAATCAACATGATTCATACATGCATAACATCAAACATACTAGTATCACATTTCTTTCAATTCTTCTAACAAGAATACATCATACAACTCAAAATACATCAATATTAAGCAAGAACTTAGACATAGATGATTTACCCATGTCTTCATCTTCACCATAACAAACGGGTTTCACCCTTAAACATCAAATTAACCTAAACCATGCATAATCCATCTTTTATATGATGATTCTAACACATATAAATGATCAATTTCATACCAATTCGCGGATTGGAACATAACCCACTTCATAAAAGTTCATCAATCTAAGTTTCAAGACATACCTCATGATCCCCTTGTCTAGGTGATCACTAAATCATGTTCCTTAATAGATTTGAGCCTCGATTCGACCTTCAATTGGAGCTTCTTTAAGAACTAGGGTTTACACCCCTTTGTTCTTCTTCTCCAGAGCATTCCACGCACACACACATGAAGTGTGTGTGTGTGTTGATTTTGTTTATTAAAACATAACTTTCCCCCTTATTCATATTTGGTCCCTCAAGTTTGTTCCCTTGTTTGCTTTGCTAAACTTTTGACTAGGTATAATAACCTAGTTGCTACATTCTATTTTATTAAACATGGGGTCCCACTAGCAAATTTAGTAATTCGGGTTTTGGGGTGTTACATTATGATTGCAATTGACAAGATCCAAAGAGTAATAATCTATGAGTTACGATGTAACAGATGTGGAAGACGATGGAGGTTGTTTTAAAAATCGCATGTTATGATTTCAGAAACGCATGTTCTGTATAACTATAGATAACTAAAGAAACACATGTTATGCTTTAAGAAACGCATGTTATATTTTCAGAAACGCATGTTATGTTTAATAACGTAGGTTATGTTCAATAACGCACATTATGTTTTCAGAAACACATGTTATTGTTAAAAAAACGCATGTTATTACACTTTATCTGATTTACCCAATTTGCGATTCCCTCTTAAATATGGAACACCACGTGGCGCAATTTGGTTGCTGCATACGTTCGCACAATAAAACTCATTTGTGTTTTAAATTTTATACATATATATAGGGCAACTATAGAAAGAAATCTCATTTTAGTTAACAAAACTAAGAAACCCAAATGAATGGATCTTCTTTTGCCACGTTTTACACCTTTTTACAGACTGTCTTATTCAGATGATTATCACATGTCAACACAACCTTTCTAACAATTCTACCGAAGATTTTTTAATGTATATATTATCAAGTAAACAGTTTATTGGATCATAGAGAAATTATACTCTTAGAAGATTTAGAGGGACACAAACCGGAATTTTTTTAATAAAATAGATCGGTTTCCAAATTGAATTGGATTTAGTCAACAAAGTCAAAACTAGATTTAACTCAAATCGGCATCCAACCAAAGGCGGACCCAGGAATTATTTGCTGGGGGTGCGGATGAGTGGTTCAAGCAAATTTTCAGGGGGTGCGGTCGGGTTTTTTGCCTAAAAAATGCACTAATTTTTTTTTTCAAGGGGTGCGTCTGCCCACCCTGGGCTTCACCTAGGTCCGACCATGCATCCAACCGGTTTTAAATGAAGTAATCTTAACCAAAAGGAAACAGACAAACCGTTAGGATCGGACAAGAACCAAATCATATGAAACCATATTGTAAACCGGATCGAAAAAACACTTTTTTTAACTGCCCAACCGTTAATTTGGTTGATGAACATTCAACACCAACGGAAGATTGCGATATGACCATTTCGATGCCATTACTAGATAGTGTTTTTGAGTTTTGTTACATTAGAGAGTGTTTTTGAGTTTTGTTACAAATGAGGAGTAAAAGGGTCAATTGGACAAAAAAAGGTGTTGTAAACTGCTATATTACCATTCAGAAAAAATAAAATAAAATACGGCTTGTTGTTTTAAACCGGATTCCCAAAACGTATTTAACGAATAGTATCTCAAACAAGTATAAATAAGTGGATCGGATCCCAAACCAGAACACATCACCAAATACGGTTTAGATATTGGATCTAGAGGTGCACAAAACCGGGTTTTATTTAATACCCGGGTACGGGCATCACCGGGTATTGGTTTTCCTTGGTATTTCCAATACCCGGGTCGGGTCGGGTCCGGGTCCGGGTATTAGTCAGGAAAACCATACATGGTATACCCGTGTTCGGGTAGGGTTTGCGTTCGGGTTTTCTATACCAGGGTTTTAAAAAACCCTATTTTTAGGTTCGGATATGAAAAAAAACCAAGCGGGTATTAAAAATAACCGGATGAATATAAACATGAACTTTGTGGTTTTTTGTTTCCAACTTCATTTTTGAGTTTATAAACATGAACTTTAATAATATAAAACTTTAATATAACAAGATTACATGTTACTAGGAACTAGAATAACATACATTCCTAAAACTCAGTATCGGGTATTTGTAAAACTCGGTGCGAGCATTCCTAAAACCTGGGTACGGGTATTCCTAAAACCCGGGTATGGGTATTATCGAACCCAAGTATACAAAAACCCGGGTATAAATGGGTATAAAAAACCCAGGTTCGGGTACTAAGTTGAAACACCATACCCGGTTTTTTTAATACCCGGGTCCGGGTTTTTTCCGTGTTCATGTTTTTTGTGCACCACTACTTGGATCGGTTATTAAACCAGAACGTGAGGGGTCCCTTTTTTACACCTAGAATGCTTTAACAATAAAGCCCATTTTAGAATAAATTAAATACGGGCTTAATAATCCAGCCAAGATCTAATGATGGAAATGAAACAACACATAATAGAAGGCCTTGTGCACTCGCTTCAACACTTTAAGACGTTTAACTTTCAAGAAAAAGCCCAAATAGGAACCACCCGTTCTTATATACACACACATGGTGTGAAAAGCCCAAACACCATACAGTCATTCGTCATACACGAGCACATAATCAGAAAATTATATAAAATGGAGAATGAAGGAGAAAAAACCGGTCCGGTTTTCAACCAAACTCAATTTGATATCTCTAACTTAAGTCGCGGTGTGAGTAAAGGTGTACATATCGTTTTTTTTTTTTTGAAAAAACCGGTCCGGTTTTCAACCAAACCGGTTTCTTTTTTTTTTTTGTGGGAAAAAACCGGTTTCTAAAAAAACCGACCGGTTCGGTTTTTAACCGGTTTTACATGGTGGGCACTCGAACTGGTACTAATCAATTTGGTTCAGTTAAAAACCGATTTGGGCCAAAAATTTTAAAACCGGTTTCGGTTCTTAAACCGGGTTTGAAGAACAATAATACTAACCGCTATACAAACCGCCAGTTTGGTTCTGATTGAAACCGGTTTAAAAAATGGTTAAAAAAACTGGTTTCATTTTTTTTTTTTTGGATTTCGGTCACAAAACCGGTTTTTTTTTGTACACCTCTAGGTGCGAGCCGGATTCAAATTCAACCACTAAAAATATTCACTCGAAAAATCATATAAATAAGAAATTTCTCTTCGAATTCAATTTGAGAACTCGAAGAAGTTTTAAGAAATTACCCCAACTCCTTTGAAATCCTAATTAAGGCTAAATGAGAATATAAGTCGAAAAGCTCGAGTGTGATTCGTGATATGTTTTAAGGAATCCTTTATGAATCTTAGTTTTAACCTTTCACAATAAGCGGGTTTAAGTCGAAAAGCTCAAGTTTGATCGATCAACCACTGTGATTAATCAAAGGCGTCTTTGAGAATTCACGTACCCTGTTCGAGCTTGAAGAAATGTGCCCTTCCGTAATGTTTTATTATTATTTTTTAGATCAAATTATTATCGGGCTTAATAAACCTAATGCCAAGTTGACTAAATTCTAAACCATGATAAATGATTTGTAAATGGACCTATATTGGAATTGTTATGTGTTTACTATTTTAAAAAAATCTTAACATATACATATATCGGATTTTTTTACAAATCATGTGCCCCTCGAAATCATGGGCCTTGGGCGGAGGTCCTTCCCGCACACCATCAAAGCCACCACTGTGATTAATCTTTAACCGATATCTTAACATTGACTTTTGGTCCAGTACTGAATATCTAATCAAGTTTTTGTGTAACGATCATAAGTCAAAGTCTTATTGTCAATTAAATGATATATTGTGTCCACACGAGATTGACAAAAGATTAATGAGGTTGCGTACGAGTTTGATCAATTAGATGATATGCATTAGATTGTAAGACCGTGGGGTATGGTGGGACGGGGCTTTAGGGCATGGGTTGACACGTGGATTATGGAGGCACTCAATACACAAATCCAAGTTCTAGGGGTATGGTGGGCGTGGCTGGGCTAGCGTGGCCAATGCACATCAATTTTTTTTACTATATATATATATAACCATTAAAAACTACATAAACGTACATAATAATTACAAAAAACATAATATCAAAATAAAAAACAAGCATTATTCGTCGTCTTCGTCGGTTTCGAACCAAGGAATCGTTGAAACATGATCCACCAAATCAGATCGAAGGTTGTGATGTATATCCCTTGACTTGATCAAAAATTCATTTGACGCTTTATCTTCGTCTGTTACTATTACGTTACCTGGTTGGGGGTCATCGTCATCGTAGTAGGTAACGACCGCTCTACCTTCATCCTCCAAAATCATGTTGTGAAGAATGATACATGCGTACATCACGTTTCCAATCTGATCCTTGTCCCATAGTCGACAAGGCATTGCCAATATTCGCCATCTTTTCTTCAAAACACCGAATGCTCGCTCGACGTCTTTACGTGCAGCCATTTGAACCCTGTTAAACATTAATCTCTTTGGATCTATGGTACCGTGTCTTGTGAACGATTTTACGAAAATCCCCCACTCTGGGAAAATCCCATCAACTATGTAGTACCCATACACGTACTCAACCCCGTTTACAAAGAAACTTCCTTTGGGTCCTATACCATTTACCCGATCATTGAAAAGGGGCGAGTGGTTTATGATGGTAATATCGTTATGTGAACCTGGCATACCGAAGAACGCATGCCATATCCAAAGATCTTGGGACGCAATCGCTTCAAGCATGATGGCTGGCATCCCGTGAAATCCACTCGTGTGAGCGTCTTGCCATGCGGTTGGACAAAGTTCCCAAGGCCATTTCATACAATCTAAACTACCTAGCATCCCGGGTAGCCCATGATAATCGGCGTGATGTTCCAATATTTGTTGCATGTCACTGAACGAGGGCTTTCTCAAATATCTTTTCCTATAAAGTTGTAAAATACACAAACAAAAGTTGTGAAGACTTTCTCTAGCTACACGTGCAAACATTTTTAAATAGTCATCCATAACTATTGTCGTACGCTAACTGTCTAAGTGCGGCCGTGACCTTTTGCCACGTACTAAATCCTAATTGCCCGGTTACATCCGGTTTTTGTTGGAAATAAACATACTTCTCCTCAAGATCACTAGATAACCTTAAAAATAAGTTTCTACTCATACGAAAAACGACGCCTAAAATTTTTTTCATCATACTTAGGTTCCGTTGAGAAGTAATCGCTTACCAACAAATTGTTAGCGGTGTGTCGTTCACGGGCGATGTACCTCCTCCGTTTAGGTTGCGAAGTCTCTTCCTCATCGTCTTCCACGATAGCTTTCACCACCGTCGCGATCGTTTGTAGAAATATTTCCGCACCATCGTCAGATGACGATGACGATTCACTTGAACTTGAAGAACTCATAGCAAGATTTTGTTTTATGTGTTTAATATTGTGTAAGAAAAATGTTAAATATGGTAAGGAATTTATAAAGGAAAAAAAGTTTTTTTTTTTAAATAATACCAAACGGCTAGGCCAACGGCTAGTTTGGTTTGGCCATTGAGAGCCTGCCATGTCATATTGATAGACCCCCCCCCCATGCCCGGCCTTAAACTCCCGCCCTTTGGGCCACACCCAAACTCAAACCCACCCGAGGTGATGGCTTAGACGTTTTCAGCCAACCCACGCCCCAACCTCAGTGGCGGACCCAGGATTTTTTTCTTGGGGGTGCGGAAATTTTTTAAAGATTTTAGACCACTAGCTATATAAAAAAATCGGTTCATAGCGGGTCGGATCGGGTTGGGTCATGTAAAACAAGTAAAAACAAACAAACAAAGTTTCATAGCGGGTCGAATCAGATCGGGTCGGGTCCATTTCAATTCTCAAACAATCAAACCCTAGTTCCTAACTTCCTATCACATTAACAAACAAAAAGTTTCATAGCGGGTCGAATCAGATCGGGTCGGGTCCATTTCAATTCTCAAACAATCAAACCCTAGTTCCTAACTTCCTATCACATTAACAAACAAAAAAACATCAAAGTTCAAACCATCCCTACTATTATTTCTCTTAATCTGTCACACCCCAACCGATGGCGGAATCATCGGGGCACGGCACTAGGCGAATCAGATTGCTCAAGAGAATCCATAACAACTATATTGCGATAATATTTAATACATTTGTTATCCCATACTAACAAAGAATACAATCACATAAGTTATCACAGATTTCTTGTCCTCTCGAACAATACAAATCCGACAACCTAGATTTTAGTTGAGT
Organism: Helianthus tuberosus; assembly: GCA_030545235.1. Lineage (NCBI taxonomy): Eukaryota > Viridiplantae > Streptophyta > Magnoliopsida > Asterales > Asteraceae > Helianthus > Helianthus tuberosus. The sequence continues at coordinate 172,022,171 of CM060414.1, read as the reverse complement.
TTCTAGACTTCCTAGCTTGATTTGATATAGTCTGCGATCTAACCTGCAACATACGTTAAAATATTTGTCAATACAAAAGTATTGGCGAGTATACAGGTTTGATAAGTATAGCATAATAGATAAAAGTGCTGCGAATTTCCACATGCATAAACGTAATACACGACATATATACTCACAAAACTGATACTACCAACTAAGTCCTCGATGCTCGAATGTACGATGGCATAACTAGGCCCCGTCGGGCACATTAGTACTATACTAGTCGTGGTGGGACGTCGCGAGTATAAGCCCTAGCACATATGCTACTAGCATCACGTATATCTATGAATAACAGTTATTCGCAAGTGATAATTCGATCGATTTAATATTTCGTTTGATAAGTTTGATTTGTTAGAAACGTATGTTACACCCAAAATGCGATTAAAAAGGGTTCAAGTATACTCACAGTGCTTATTTAGCGGGAATACAACTTGATTGGATCGGTTGCGAATACGTCTGCGTTAATCATTGAAGGATATAGTAAACGATGCATAGTTAAGCGAGAATAGCTTTGAAAAGTCAGTCATCTGGTCGGATGGTGCTCACCCATTCGGATGGGCTCATCTGATCTGATGGCATATGGATCTGAGTCGGATGGCTGTCATCCGGTCAGATTAGTGTTGACTCGTGCGGATTGTCGTCCGTTCGAACAAGTGTAACTCGTGCGGACAGTCATGTCACTCGTGCAGACAAGTAACTCGTGCGGACAGTCATGTCATTCGTGCGGACAAGTAACTCGTGCGGACAGTCATGTCATTCGTGCGGACAAGTAACTCGTGCGGACAGTCATGTCATTCGTGCGGACAAGTATAACTCGTACGGACAGTCATGTCACTCGTGCGGACAACTAACTCGTGCGGCCAGTCCTGTTATCCGTGCGGGTTGATATTTACTCCGTCCGAATGACATGTATCCGTCTGGATAACATGTTATCCGTGCGGATTCATGTTATCCGTGCGGATTCATGTTATCCATGCGGTTTACACGTAATCCGTGCGGACAACACGTCTGTTTCGCATTCTAAATTCTGTTTCTGAGTGTTTATCGGAAGGAATACGTATAGAGTTACCGGGACAGTGTAATCTCGCACTAACACTTGACGTTCCGTCAATTCCGACCCGCTCTAACGGCCAGGAATCACCCCGTTCCATCAGATCTAGCCGTTCGTGATGGTTCTTCATGGTTAACTCGAAATCGCACAGTTCCTTGGTTAAATACATAGATTTAGGCGAGATTTGTGACTAAAACATGTGGAAATCACCCAGATCTGAGTCGTTTATGGTAGGATGAGGTCACAACTGGAAGTTCATAAGAACTCTTGGTGACATCACCTCAAAACGCATCAAATCCGCAAATTTCACGGTTAGAAATTGAGTTTTGAAAGATAGAATGATGTAGAATTTAGTGTAGTTTGTAGAAGTACAAGTTTCTAAATTGAAATCTTACCGGAATCGCGAGGAATCGAGAGAAAAAGGTCTTGGAGCGTGTTTGGTCGAGCAGGAGCTGTCACATCACTGTTCAAGTGATGTGACATGGTATTTATAGGCAACAGAGAGGAGAAGGGAGTTCTGGTCCGGATTGCCCATTCGTGCGGATAGCCCATCCGCGCGGATAGCTGTCCGTCCGGATTGCTATCCGTCCGGATGGCTATCCGTCCAGATGGCTATCCTGACGCGATGAATTTCTTCGCTTTTTAATAGTTGCGATAGTTTTCGGTTTACGTATCCATATTCCAAATTATTATTATTATTATTATTATTATTATTATTATATATGTATACATCTAACTAAGGGTCGTATTTACGTATCCATATTCCAAAGTTTCGATACTTAACAATCGGTTTCCGTTTTGAGTGTGCGATTATAAGCGACGTTTCACGGCCATCAAGGAGGGTAGTATAGGTCCTCTCTCGACGTTATCGTGAACGTTATTGCGAGTTGTGCCACAAGGACTGACGGGGTACCATTCGCTCGTATTGTCATCATCGTCACGACGACTGGAGTTATAGCACTCACCCGAGAGTCTTTGTTAGCGTTAATCGTTTACGTTCGACACATCACGGCCACTGAGGAGGGTAGAATAGGTCCTCACTCAATGCCTCCGTGAGTGTTAGTGTGATAATAGTGTATAGTACAGCAATATTGTATTTCAAAAATATGCGATTATCCTTCGAATAGCGATATATACGATATCGTTACATTATGATCCGAATCTCTGGTGCTAGGCGTAACGAGTATATCGAGTAGTAACAACGCACGAAGGTGCGGGTTGTTACAGTCTCCCCTACTTTAGGAAATTTCCTCCCGAAATTAATCCAATAGGTAGACTTCTAAGAGTTGACCTTGTACGAGTAGCGATACAGCGAGTGATTTGATCGTAAGTTGACAGCGAGAACGTTTCGAATAAAGAGATCGATTACGATAGTGAGATGGCGATGTAAAGACAAAAGTAACATCCCACGAGTTGGCGTTCCAGAGTGCTTCGTGTTGCGAAGAAGTCGTTAGTTCAATGCGATTGAAATCTTAAAGAACTTGAAAGGTTTCTCATGGTGTAGGATTAACTGAGTCGATCGTTACCCAACGCTTCGAGAAACGTTCATTTTAGATATTTAAGAGGAATTTAGGATGGAATTTTGAAAATTTTCCTTTTAGCATAAGGTCAACTGAGTCGTTGTTAACCAATGTTGCAAGGAAGTTTTTAGGTTTTTAAACATCCTAAGGAATTCGAAGATGAAAACTGGGGTTATGAAAACTCTCCTATGGCACGGGTTCAAGTTAAACTCGATGTCGAACCAGCGTCTTAAGAGGGATTTTGTTTGGATGTTGTAAAAGTTTTAAGGAAAACTTGGATTTATGAAACTTTTCTTGGACATGGAGTTAAGCTGATTCGATGTTATCTCCACGTCGTGGGAAAATTTCACTTGTCCACTGGTTTTAAATCAAAATTTTTATAAAAAAAGACGTTTTAAATTAGTACAAAAGGTAGTTAATCACCGAGCCCCACTTGGCACTTTCCCACGAAAGTTTGTTAATATGCTTAAAACACTTATATATAGGAAGTACCAGCGGCGTATCCACCATGCTTTGCCCATATTACTTCTGTTTCGTGAGGCGATGTCAGGTGTGCCGATATGACACGGATAGAATTGCGCTTACTTGGTCCAATCGATAGAATGTCAGACCGAGTATAAGATAGAATCGAATAGGTTAAGTCGGCGAGTTGTATTGCGAACGTAGCTACAACAACGTGCGCGAGTAGCCTGATGACACAGAACACTTATGTGTCGTGTCTGGGTGGGCGTCGAGCGATAATCGATAAGCGAATAGCGTGTTTTCGATTAGATTCCACATTAAACCCACATGGCACGTTTCCACAAGAGGTTGCTAACATGGTGAAACACCACGTTTAACCAGGTTAGTTTTGCCTCGTGAAGCGGTGTCATGTGTGCTAATATCACACAGACTGTAACGAACACCAAACGAACGATAGGTGGTACGCGATACACTAGCAAGCGGTAGACTATACACGATAAGCGATGAGCGATTAGGTGATTAAACGACGGCGATGATAATCGAATTACGATAAACAGTAGTTGTTGCGTCGCAAGCGAGGGAGGTATACACGATTCATGCGGTTCGATTTGATTGATTAACACCACGGAGTTTAACTAACATTAGACCCCACATGGCCTTTTTCCACGAAAGGTCGCTGATATGACTAAAACACCCTGCTTTAACCATATGAGCTTCATCTCGTGAAGTGAGGTCATGCGTGCTAACTTAACACAAACACCACAGATACGGTAGGCGACAGCGATAGATTGATACACAGCAAGCGATATAGGTTCACATAATAAGCGATAGAGATTGCGAGATACACATGACAAGCGATTGCGATTAGTCGAGTTTTGTTTCGAATAAGCTTTACGTTACATTGCGACGCATCACAGTCATCGAGGAGGGTAGAATAGGTCCTTACCCAACAATGTCGTGAGCGTTAATGTGCTTGATGAGATTGATTGCTATGGTTGCGTTGATGCAATTGTCCTGCGAGGTAGACTCCCCAGAGTCCATCGATGAGGCGATTGCATTGCGTTTGCAGACTTACGACAAGTCTTGCGATGATGCAATTTTAGTTGTTACGCCTTGCGATTGAGTGTAGTGTGTTGAAAATAATCACAATAGTATATAGGTCTAATAACGTTCAACTCCACATGGCACTTTCTTTACGGAACTTCGGTAGTATGATAAAGCACACCTTGCTTGACCCCTACTACTTAGATCCCGTGATTTGGTGTCTCACTTCGTCGTAACGCTTTTGGCACCTTAGAACTCACTACGATCTCCGTGCACTGACCCAAATAATCCCGTGTGCACCCGTGATTAATCGTTCCTTGCACGTTTATCGTACCTCGTTCTAAGAGTGTAGTGAGGGTAAAACACATTATTTCGTGATATAGTATATAGTATGTGTGTGAATCTAGTCTAAGTGCGACGATTAGAGGGGGATAGAGAAGACGAAAACGAGAGTTAATGCTACGCATAGTGGCAATATAGAGTAGGTTCAAAACTTGGAGATTAACGTCGAAAATCGCATTATTACAACTTTATCCTACGCTTGCTAGATGTCTGATGCTGAAGACTTTTGCTGGAGCTGTTGTTGTACTCGAGTTCACGGTTCGATGCGGCAGTTGCGGGTGAAGTGACCGTAACGGTTGCAGTTATTGCAATAGCGACAGTCAGCCCCAACTGGGTGATGATAGGTACATGAGTAACATTGAGGATGAGTTCCAGTGTAGGCTCGTTTTGGAAACATCGGAACTGCTCGAAGAGGTTTCGGTTGCAGCAGTTCGGTTGTTGATGAGCTCGGGCTTGAAGTCTTTCGCTTACGGCTGGGTTTGTCGGTGTCTTGCGAAGAGATGTCGTCGTTGGAGGATTCGTATGAAGACTCACTTGCAGAGTCTTTGGCTGATTTGTCGGAAGATCCGTCGGCAGATTTGTCAGAAGAATTGGCAGCAGATCCGTCCGAAGAATCGTTAGCAGATTCGTCAGAAGAATCGTTAGCTGATTCATTAGAAGAATCGCCAGCAGATTTGTCAGAAGATTCGTCAGTAGATTCATCAGAAGATTCGTCAACATGTTCGCCTGAAGGATTACTGGTGATTGCTTGTTGAGCTTGCTTGACAGGATTCTTTGAGAAGAACCCTTCCATGAGTCGTTTGTTGTTGATTTCTGCGGCTAAGCGGTAGGCTTCTTCGATGGTAGCAGGTCTTGCAGCTTCGACAAAATCACCCACACACTCAGGCAAGCCACGAAGGTACTTCGCGATGGCCTTTTCTGAAGTGTTGACCTGACCTGGGCAGATTATGCTAAGCTGTTTGAACCTTGCGGTGTAGCCAGCATTGTCATCTTCGGTTTGTTTGATTTCCCAAAATTCGTTTTCTAGCTTCTGGATTTCGTGAGGGGGGCAGTACTCTTTCTTCATGAGCTCTTTCAGCTCATCCCAAGAGAGAGCGTAAGCTGCGGAGATCCCACGTTTGTTACGTTCGGCGGTCCACCAGTCGAGTGCTCGTGATTGAAAGACCCCGGTAGCGCAAGTAGTACGGAAACTATCGGGACACCCATTTTGACGAAGGGTAACTTCGATAGAGTCGAACCACTGGAGTAGTTGAGAAACACCTCCTTCACCTGTGAAAACCATCGGATCACAGGCCTTGAAGTGTTTGTAGAGAAATGTAGATTGCGGCTCCTCTGTCTTAACGTCTTCCGAAGTTCGAGAGTTGACAAGAGAGTGGACTCGTGTGGCAATCTGAGGAATGACTTTGACCACTTCCCTGGTCACAAGTGAAGCAATCCTCTTTTCGCTCCTTCGTTTGGCTCGTCTCTTTGCTAACATTCTCGAAGTAGAGTTGTTGGAAGGCATCTAGATAGAAGGAGACTTGGAGTGAGATTCGATCATAATGATTTTTGAGTTTGCGTTGCGATTTGAGCGCGTTCAAACTTGATGCGATAGTGTAATAGTAATGCGATTCACATAGGAGCCACATAGGAAACACGAAATTCCTAAGTTCTCACACAATGACTTGTTGTTTATACGTATATATAGGTATTTATATAACTGTAATTTGTATTTATACACATACAGGTCGGTTTAGAATATGCGAGGACGCGTTGAGATGAGGTAACGATAGCGAAAACGATAGATTATGCATTAGCTTTGTTGCAAACATTCGGGTTTCGTTTTAGATTGCGATGGCTGTGCGAATCGTGCGTTTATAAAGCAGGTAGTTAAATCGAGAAATCGGCAAAGCGTAAAGTTTCAAAACGTAAATAAGTTCCGATCATTTGTAAAATTGGCGGGTCGTATGATAGAGTGCCTTGGGTGTTTAGGCGTTGACTACCCAAGGTAACCCAACTATATCTAACAAGTTCGAGCATGCGCGTTGACCTAGAGAACTTCATGCTTCCACTGGGATGCAGCTCATGACATTCGTCTTCCTAGTCATCGCGTGGCTCGAGTTATCGTGATAGTCGAGTCCTTGGTGAGAGCTTTTGAAAACTAGTTTATAGAGAGTGGAACGACTTATTAAGGTACGGGTTTCACCCCTGTCTTAACAGTTTCGTTCCTAATTGTGGTTATGCTCTTCGAATAAATTCGTGGGTTCCACTAGATTTCGAAATGGAGGCTTTCGTCGAGATGTGGATGTCACTCCTAACTCGATGAAAGGTTCTCGTGCAAGAAAAATGCACTGAGTGAGCAATCCTATCGAGAGTTCTTGGTTTTCACGCCTGATCTCGACTGGATCGCTCGGTTTCGTTATGCGAGTATTTTCGAAAACATGTGTATTGTGTCGGCCTTAGGAAAGGCTAAGTAGTATTTCAGCCTTAGGAAAGGCTTCTTCGTGTGAAGTTGTAGTACGCGATGTTCACACGAAGTGTAGCTTTTAGCAACTTCGATTGAGAGTATCAAGTAGGCCCGATACAAACCCTACTGGTTCGTACGAGTCGGCCTGTTGGTACTTAGACTATAAACTAGGTCAATTTCTGAGACGCCGACCCGGACTAGGTCGAGTCTTGCCTAATTCCCTATAGTTATGGCTCTGATACCAATCTGTCACACCCCAACCGATGGCGGAATCATCGGGGCACGGCACTAGGCGAATCAAATTGCTCAAGAGAATCCAAAACAACTATATTGCGATAATATTTAATACATTTGTTATCCCATACTAACAAAGAATACAATCACATAAGTTATCACAGATTTCTTGTCCTCTCGAACAATACAAATCCGACAACCTAGATTTTAGTTGAGTTTCTAGACTTCCTAGCTTGATTTGATATAGTCTGCGATCTAACCTGCAACATACGTTAAAATATTTGTCAATACAAAAGTATTGGCGAGTATACAGGTTTGATAAGTATAGCATAATAGATAAAAGTGCTGCGAATTTCCACATGCATAAACGTAATACACGACATATATACTCACAAAACTGATACTACCAACTAAGTCCTCGATGCTCGAATGTACGATGGCATAACTAGACCCCGTCGGGCGCAATAGTACTATACTAGTCGTGGTGGGACGTCGCGAGTATAAGCCCTAGCACATATGCAACTAGCATCACGTATATCTATGCATAACAGTTATTCGCAAGTGATAATTCGATCGATTTAATATTTCGTTTGATAAGTTCGATTTGTTAGAAACGTGTGTTACACCCAAAATGCGATTAAAAAGGGTTCAAGTATACTCACAGTGCTTATTTAGCGGGAATACAACTTGATTGGATCGGTTGCGAATACGTCTGCGTTAATCATTGAAGGATATAGTAAACGATGCATAGTTAAGCGAGAATAGCTTTGAAAAGTCAGTCATCTGGTCGGATGGTGCTCACCCATTCGGATGGGCTCATCCGATCGGATGGCATATGGATCTGAGTCGGATGGCTGTCATCCGGTCGGATGACAGGCTATCCGGTCAGATTAGTGTTGACTCGTGCGGATTGTCGTCCGTTCGAACAAGTGTAACTCGTGCGGACAGTCATTTCACTCGTGCGGACAAGTAACTCGTGCGGACAGTCATGTCATTCGTGCGGACAAGTAACTCGTGCGGACAGTCATGTCATTCGTGCGGACAAGTAACTCGTGCGGACAGTCATGTCATTCGTGCGGACAAGTATAACTCGTACGGACAGTCATGTCACTCGTGCGGACAACTAACTCGTGCGGCCAGTCCTGTTATCCGTGCGGGTTGATATTTACTCCGTCCGGATGACATGTATCCGTCCGGATGACATCTTATCCGTGCGGATGTCATGTTATCCGTGCGGATTACACGTAATCCGTGCGGACAACACGTCTGTTTCGCATTCTAAATTCTATTTCTGAGTGTTTATCGGAAGGAATACGTGTAGAGTTACCGGGACAGTGTAATCTCGCACTAACACTTGAAGTTCCGTCAATTCCGACCCGCTCTAACGGCCAGGAATCACCCCGTTCCATCAGATCTTGTGACAACTCGAGTTTCCGACAGTTCACTTTTGCATTTATTGCACGATAACTGTCTAACTGTTTGCTTATACGACTAGTTTGCTTTGTAACCATACACGTTATGATTTGTTTAAACGTATTGTGAGTATTATATGATTTTGTTTGCTGATATAACATGAATCTTGCTTGGAAAACACTTAAACTATTTGAGCTTATATACGCCTCGACGAAACGGGACTGTGTTTCGCCATAAACCACATCGACGAAACATAGTTGATTCGTCATAAGCATGTCCGACGAAACAGACTGTTTTGCCGGCCCACTGATTCGCCAAAGCCCATTATGGGCCCAGTACGTAAAATTGTATATTAAAACGTGAACCGACTTCTGTTTTCACACTTTTGGCGAATAAGAAACCCTAGAGCCCTCCTGTAAACCGACGGCTGTTCCACTTCTTGAAGCCCTTTCGCCACACACACAATCCTTGGACTATCCTTTGAATCGGTTAGTTATAGTTCACTGTTATTTGTTCTGAGTTGATTATAAATGCATGATCTATGAGTAAATGTTGTTGTAGGATCATAGGAATGGTGGTAACTTGTGAAAACCCTAGACATAATGATTGTGAATAATTATTTTCCTCTGAAGTTGCACATGATGTTATAAACGCACATGAGTTCACAGATTGTACATATTCCACGATTTGCATAACATTAGTCAAAGCCCACCCAAAATAATTGGTCCAATAATATCTTGAGGTGGCTAAAGTTGTCGGCCATTTGCTTGTATTAATAATGATAACTACTTGGGACAATGAGTGCAATTGTATCTGATTCTATGTATTGATAACTGTGATGTTTGGGATGTGGGCCGAATAGCATGTGAATGGTATAGATATTCATATATAATTACTGATGATTCTTTATGTGCTGACTCACTAATAGGAGTATTATGATGATGTGTTGACTTCTGAATGACCATAACCGTTTATTGATATTGATGACATGATTGATCCTATGTGCTGGTAAATGAATGATCTACTGGTGGATCATAATCCTGGTCTCGCATGATTTAGCAATGATTTATCGATTGTTCTTGTAACTGTTAATGATGATGAGCATGTGATGTCGGTTTGTCTTGTATGATCATTGGGTGATGATGACGGCTGTTAGGATGTTTAGGGTTTCTCATGACGTAACTGATTTCACGTAACTGTTACTTGGCGAATCAAACTTATGTAGACGAAACAGAGGTAACGACGAAACAGGAATCTGTTTCGTCGAGATCTCTGCGACGAATCAAGGTGGCGACGAAACAGGTGTTTCGTCAAGAGAACCAAACGACGAAACAAGGGAGGGTGTTTCGTCGACGGGGTATTCTGCAGTGACATGTTTACTTTTCTGTTAAGTGCTAACCTGGTTAGTTAACTGCTGTTAAGTGTAACCATCTTGTGTATGATCTCAAATACGTGCTACGTGCTACTTGCTTATCAACTGTGTGTCTATGCGTGAACGCAAACTGATTTCATATACGTGCATACTTTAGGACGTGATTGATTACTTGCGAGCACATACTTAGCATACCGAGCAAACCAAGGTGAGTTCACACTCTTACCAAGGCATGGGATTCCCCAGGTGGGTTGGGAATGGGATTGATTGATTGCTTGTACACATTACTACTAGACTACATACCACGGTCCTCGGATTGGGAAGGATGCCTGTGCCAAAAAAAAATCTACGTACTATCCTCGGATGGGAAGGATACTAGTGTTAACACATACAAAAATCCTAGGTACCAAATGTTCTCGGATGGGAAGAACACCAGCGCTAAACCTACGTACTTGATACGTACTATCCTCGGTTGGGCAGGATACTTATTATTATCCTCGGATTGGGAAGGATACTTATGAATACAACTAGTCTAGTAAATATACATTATGGGAAGCCCCCACCATTAGAACGTACTAACGGCCCAGTAGAGCCACATGTTACATATGAACTTACTATTACGCACTTACTCTCTGTGAACTCGCTCAACTAGTTGTTGATCCTCTGTTACATGCCTTGCAGGACCTTAGGTACTTATGGAGCTTGCACGGGAGGCGTAGTCGTTGTGGGCATGGATTTTGGATATTTGTTTAGACTTTATGACATTTCATACTTTATTACGATGGGTTTAATCATACGCTTCCGCTATACTGTGATAACATACTTATGTTTTGGAACACCTTTCATATGGATTGTTGGAATTAAATTGCAATTACTTTTACTTTATACATTGTTCTATATGATTGGTGGCTTGATCCTGGTCAGTCACGCCTCCAAGCGGTGATACTCCGCGTGTGGATTTTGGGGGTGTGACAGATTGGTATCAGAGCCATTGGTTATAGAGAACTCGGTTTTAATATGGGGAAAACGATTTTATTAAAACCAGACTATAACCAGAACAGTGCTCTCAACGATCCACAACGACGCTTCGCTCCACGTGCAAGACTCGACATTCTAGGTAATAAGGTTTATGTTTATTGCCTACACACTAGAATTACATAGAACTTTGCTCGTGGTATGCTTAGATTACAATGCTCACTAATTGTTGTTGCATGAGAACACTTGCGTGCTCACTCTCTTCGCACTATTCGCGAACCTCTCACCCACATGTTCTCCTTGATGTCAAGATCATGGGTGTACGCGTTAACCTAACACAAGCCCAGTTGGCGGCTTCGATCACTGAACAAGTTACTGCAGCACTCGCAGCTACCCAGACAGGAGGTGTAACCTGACATCACCACTTACTCTAGGATTTTTAGATCCTACTCTTGTAACTCAACACTTGTGCTTAATTTTGATTACTGTTACGCACACGACAAGTCAACACGCTCAGCCACCTGTGTGCACATACACGACTTTTATGGACTGTCGTCCTACTACTTTCAGCGACTCTCGAATCGGCCTTCAAATGTGCGAATGACCTGAGGTTCGTAAGGTGAAATATGCCACTGGTATTCTCGAATGCACTGCGTAAACTTGGTGGAACGCGCAAGTTACGATACCGGGGCTGGCGGCTGCTAATGCCACCCCATGGAATGATTTTAAGGAACCTATCAAACGTGAATACAGTAGTTATGATGCCATCCACAAGTTGGAAGTGGAGTCCTTTAACATGAAGATGACGGGGTCAGAGATAGAAGCGTGCACGATAACGATCCAACAAACTGGCAATTTTGTGTCCAACTATGGTGGATCCTCCCAAAATGAGCTTTGAGCTGTACCTCAAAGGCTTAGTACCAGGAATTCAAACCATGTGATGACGGCTAAACTTGCTACTATTCAAGATGTTACTCATCTTGCTCATCGTCTCATAGACCAGGCAGTGGAACAGAACAAGCTGCCTCAACGTATCAGCGCTACTACTTCAACTACTTTTGCTACCCTCAGTGACAACCAATGAAAGTGGGATGGAACTTCTAGCAAGGGTTCGACTACGAATCCGTCCCAGGCACAGCAGCGAAAGATCAATGACAACCAAAGTCCTGGACAGCAACCATTTAGTATTCAAGGGCAGGGTGGATACAAGGGAAACCACCCTAAGCGCAAACGATGTAACCTGCACCACAGCGGGCAGGGCAAACGCAATCATCGTCAATAATGCAACAAGCTTGGTCATGGAACCAAAGATGGTAGAAACTCACGTCCTGCAAACCAGAACCGACAACAACAGCCACAAGATCTATAGAATCGGCGGCAACAGCAGGGAAACGAGAGATGTTATCAGATGATGTTGAAGGTCACATCGAAGTACACTGCCCACGGTTGAACCAGAACCAGAGCTAGAACCACAACCAAGGAAACGAGAACTAGTGAAGAACCTCTCGAAGTTCAAGGCGACAAGAGTGGTGTCGTGAGTGGCATCATTTCTTTCTTGAGGGCTCATAAGTGTTTACGTAAGGGTCACACTGCTATATTAGCACTCGTTACAGATACCTCGAAGAAAGAGAAAAAGATTGAAGATATTCCGGTAGTACGTGACTTTCCTCAAGTGTTTCCTGAGGAATTACCTGGGTTACCGCCTCATCGTCAGGTTGAATTTCAGATCGAGCTCGCTCCAGGAGCAGCACCCATAGCTCGAACGCCTTATCGTTTGGCTCCAACTGAATTGGAAGAACTGTCAAAGCAGCTACAAGAACTCTTGGAAAAGGGTTTTATACGTCCTAGCTCTTCGCCTTGGGGAGCTCCAGTGTTATTCGTAAAGAAGAAAGACGGTACGTTCAGGATGTGTATAGACTACCGTGAACTCAACAAGGTGACGATCAAGAATCGTTATCCTCTTCCGCGCATAGATGATTTATTCGAGTAGCTGCAAGGGTCGAGCTACTACTCCAAGATAGACTTAAGGTCAGGGTACCATCAGTTGAGAGTCCGGGATGAGGACGTCTCCAAAACAGCGTTCAGAACACGCTACGGCCACTACGAGTTTATGGTCATGCCATTCGGGTTAACGAACGCGCCTGCCGTATTTATGGATCTTATGAACAGGGTGTGCAAACCCTACCTCGACAAGTTCGTCATTGTTTTCATCGACGACATCCTGATTTATTCGAAGAGTCAGGAGGAGCACGAGCATCATTTACGACTTATACTGGAACTTCTGCGAACGGAACAGTTATACGCTAAGTTTTCCAAATGTGACTTCTGGCTTCGTGAAGTCCACTTCTTAGGCCACGTGGTAAACAAGGATGGGATTCATGTAGATCCATCCAAGGTGGATTTGATCAAGAACTGGCCTGCACCTCGCACACCAACAGAAATACGCCAATTCTTGGGTTTGGCGGGTTATTACAGGAGGTTCATCAAAGACTTCTCAAAGATTGCTCAGCCACTTACACTACTGACGCAGAAGGGTGTTGTCTACCGTTGGGGTAATGCACAGGATACAGCGTTCCAACACTTAAAGGATAGACTCTGTAGCGCACCTATTCTCTCATTGCCTGAAGGCACGGACGATTTTGTAGTCTACTGCTACGCATCTATCCAGGGTCTTGGATGTGTATTGATGCAAAGGGATAAAGTTATTGCTTATGCTTCGCGCCAGCTTAAGATTCACGAACGAAACTACACTACGCATGATTTAGAGCTGGGAGCGGTTGTTTTTGCACTTAAGATATGGCGACACTACTTGTACGGCACCAAATGTGCTATCTACACTGACCACAGGAGCCTTGAACATATATTCAAGCAGAAGGAACTGAATATGCGACAGCGACGATGGGTCGAACTGCTAAACGACTATGAATGCTCAATCCGGTACCACCCTGGCAAAGCCAATGTTGTGGCTGACGCCCTCAGCCGAAAGGACACCGCACCTAAGCGCGTGCGAGCTTTACAACTCACTATACAGTCTAGTCTTCCTTCCCAAATACGAAATGCTCAGGTAGAAGCATTGAAACCAGACAACGTCAGGGCTGAAGCCCTACGCGGCTCAAGGCAACGCTTAGAACAAAAGGAAGATGGTGCTTATTACGTAACAGGACACATTTGGGTTCCACTCTATGGTAACTTACGCGAGCTTGTAATGGATGAAGCTCATAAATCTCGTTACTCGGTACATCCAGGTGCGGATAAAATGTACCACGATATCAGAACTACATACTGGTGGCCCAGCATGAAGGCCCACATAGCCACATACGTTAGCAAATGCTTGACTTGTGCGAGAGTCAAGGCAGAATACCAGAAACCGTCAGGTCCGCTCCAACAACCTGAGATACCACAATGGAAATGGGAACAAATTTCCATGGATTTTGTTACCGGTTTACCTAGATCCCAGCGCGGAAATGACACTATTTGGGTGATCGTGGATCGACTCACTAAGTCTGCTCACTTCCTGGCAATCAAAGAAACGGATAAGTTCTCCACACTAGCAGACGTATATCTTAGGGAAGTTGTTTCGAGGCACGGTGTGCCCACCTCTATTATCTCTGATCGCGACGCTCGTTTTACTTCTGAACTATGGCAAGCAATGCACAAATCTTTTGGCTCTCGATTAGACATGAGCACAGCTTATCATCCTCAGACCGATGGGCAGTCTGAGCGCACTATTCAAACTCTAGAAGACATGCTTCGGGCGTGCGTAATTGACTTTGGCAATGGTTGGGAAAAACATCTGCCACTCGTGGAATTTTCATACAATAACAGCTACCACACCAGCATTAAGGCTGCTCCATTCGAGGCATTGCACGGACGTAAATGCCGGTCACCTCTTTGTTGGGCAGAGGTGGGTGATAGTCAAATCACAGGTCCAGTAATGGTAGTTAATACTACTGAAAAGATTGCTCAAATACGACAACGCATGGCGGCAGCTCGTGACCGTCAGAAAGCATACGCCGATAAAGACAGAAAACTACTCGAATTCCAGGTTGGGGATCGAGCGCTACTCAAGGTTTCACCCTGGAAGGGTGTGGTTCATTTTGGCAAACGCGGCAAACTAAATCCACGATATGTTGGACCATTCGAAGTTATTGAAAAGATAGGCAGGGTACCTACCAGCTGAACTCAGTGCAGTTCACAACGTCTTCCACGTGTCGAATCTGAAGAAGTGTCTGTCAGATGAGACCCACATCGTTCCTTTGAAGGAGCTCACTATCGACGAACAGTTACGATTCGTCGAGGAACCAATTGAGATCACGGACCGGGATGTTAAGGTCCTCAAGAACACCAGAATACCTCTTGTACGAGTTCGTTGGAACTCCCGTCGCGGCCCAGAGTTCACCTGGGAGCGTGAGGATCAAATGGAACTCAAATATCCCCAGTTATTCGGAACCAATGCAACTACTACTGAGGCTGAAGCTACCAATACAGAATTTCGGGACGAAATTCCAAATCAACGGGGGGATAATGTGACACCCCAAGAAAACCAGTAATCTTCGCAAACCTGCTCGGGGAGCCGCGATACAATACAGGTAAACAACGTCACACCACTAGCTTCCTCAGTAACCGCATGCTAAATTTCGGGACGAAATTTCTTTCAAGTTGGGGATAATGTGACAACTCGAGTTTCCGACAGTTCACTTTTGCATTTATTGCACGATAACTGTCTAACTGTTTGCTTATACGACTAGTTTGCTTTGTAACCATACACGTTATGATTTGTTTAAACGTATTGTGAGTATTATATGATTTTGTTTGCTGATATAACATGAATCTTGATTGGAAAACACTTAAACTATTTGAGCTTATATACGCCTCGACGAAACGGGACTGTGTTTCGCCATAAACCACATCGACGAAACATAGTTGATTCGTCATAAGCATGTCCGACGAAACAGACTGTTTTGCCGGCCCACTGATTCGCCAAAGCCCATTATGGGCCCAGTACGTAAAATTGTATATTAAAACGTGAACCGACTTCTGTTTTCACACTTTTGGCGAATAAGAAACCCTAGAGCCCTCCTGTAAACCGACGGCTGTTCCACTTCTTGAAGCCCTTTCGCCACACACACAATCCTTGGACTATCCTTTGAATCGGTTAGTTATAGTTCACTGTTATTTGTTCTGAGTTGATTATAAATGCATGATCTATGAGTAAATGTTGTTGTAGGATCATAGGAATGGTGGTAACTTGTGAAAACCCTAGACATAATGATTGTGAATAATTATTTTCCTCTGAAGTTGCACATGATGTTATAAACGCACATGAGTTCACAGATTGTACATATTCCACGATTTGCATAACATTAGTCAAAGCCCACCCAAAATAATTGGTCCAATAATATCTTGAGGTGGCTAAAGTTGTCGGCCATTTGCTTGTATTAATAATGATAACTACTTGGGACAATGAGTGCAATTGTATCTGATTCTATGTATTGATAACTGTGATGTTTGGGATGTGGGCCGAATAGCATGTGAATGGTATAGATATTCATATATAATTACTGATGATTCTTTATGTGCTGACTCACTAATAGGAGTATTATGATGATGTGTTGACTTCTGAATGACCATAACCGTTTATTGATATTGATGACATGATTGATCCTATGTGCTAGTAAATGAATGATCTACTGGTGGATCATAATCCTGGTCTCGCATGATTTAGCAATGATTTATCGATTGTTCTTGTAACTGTTAATGATGATGAGCATGTGATGTCGGTTTGTCTTGTATGATCATTGGGTGATGATGACGGCTGTTAGGATGTTTAGGGTTTCTCATGACGTAACTGATTTCACGTAACTGTTACTTGGCGAATCAAACTTATGTAGACGAAACAGAGGTAACGACGAAACAGGAATCTGTTTCGTCGAGATCTCTGCGACGAATCAAGGTGGCGACGAAACAGGTGTTTCGTCAAGAGAACCAAACGACGAAACAAGGGAGGGTGTTTCGTCGACGGGGTATTCTGCAGTGACATGTTTACTTTTCTGTTAAGTGCTAACCTGGTTAGTTAACTGCTGTTAAGTGTAACCATCTTGTGTATGATCTCAAATACGTGCTACGTGCTACTTGCTTATCAACTGTGTGTCTATGCGTGAACGCAAACTGATTTCATATACGTGCATACTTTAGGACGTGATTGATTACTTGCGAGCACATACTTAGCATACCGAGCAAACCAAGGTGAGTTCACACTCTTACCAAGGCATGGGATTCCCTAGGTGGGTTGGGAATGGGATTGATTGATTGCTTGTACACATTACTACTAGACTACATACCACGGTCCTCGGATTGGGAAGGATGCCTGTGCCAAAAAAAAATCTACGTACTATCCTCGGATGGGAAGGATACTAGTGTTAACACATACAAAAATCCTAGGTACCAAATGTTCTCGGATGGGAAGAACACCAGCGCTAAACCTACGTACTTGATACGTACTATCCTCGGTTGGGCAGGATACTTATTATTATCCTCGGATTGGGAAGGATACTTATGAATACAACTAGTCTAGTAAATATACATTATGGGAAGCCCCCACCATTAGAACGTACTAACGGCCCAGTAGAGCCACATGTTACATATGAACTTACTATTACGCACTTACTCTCTGTGAACTCGCTCAACTAGTTGTTGATCCTCTGTTACATGCCTTGCAGGACCTTAGGTACTTATGGAGCTTGCACGGGAGGCGTAGTCGTTGTGGGCATGGATTTTGGATATTTGTTTAGACTTTATGACATTTCATACTTTATTACGATGGGTTTAATCATACGCTTCCGCTATACTGTGATAACATACTTATGTTTTGGAACACCTTTCATATGGATTGTTGGAATTAAATTGCAATTACTTTTACTTTATACATTGTTCTATATGATTGGTGGCTTGATCCTGGTCAGTCACGCCTCCAAGCGGTGATACTCCGCGTGTGGATTTTGGGGGTGTGACAGATCTGGCCGTTCGTGATGGTTCTTCATGGTTAACTCGAAATCGCACAGTTCCTTGGTTAAATACATAGATTTAGACGAGATTTGTGACTAAAACATGTGGAAATCACCCAGATCTGAGTCGTTTATGGTGGTATGAGGTCACAACTGGAAGTTCATAAGAACTCTTGGTGACATCACCTCAAAACGCATCAAATCCGCAGATTTCACGGTTAGAAATTGAGTTTTGAAAGATAAAATGATGTAGAATTTAGTGTAGTTTGTAGAAGTACAAGTTTCTAGGTTGAAATCTTACCGGAATCGCGAGGAATCGAGAGAAAAAGGTCTTGGAGCGTGTTTGGTCGAGCAGGAGCTGTCACATCACTGTTCAAGTGATGTGACATGGTATTTATAGGCAACAGAGAGGAGAAGGGAGTTCTGGTCCGGATTGCCCATTCGTGCGGATAGCCCATCCGCGCGGATAGATGTCCGTCCGGATGGCTATCCGTCCGGATGGCTATCCGTCCGGATGGCTATCCTGACGCGATGAATTTCTTCGCTTTTTAATAGTTGCGATAGTTTTCGAAGTACGTGCCTTTCATAGTAAATTATTATTATTATTATATATGTATACATCTAACTAAGGGTCGTATTTACGTATCCATATTCCAAAGTTTCGATACTTAATAATCGGTTTCCGTTTTGAGTGTGCGATTATAAGCGACGTTTCACGGCCATTAAGGAGGGTAGTATAGGTCCTCTCTCGACGTTATCGTGAACGTTATTGCGAGTTGTGCCATAAGGACTGACGGGGTACCATTCGCTCGTATTGTCATCATCGTCACGACGACTGGAGTTATAGCACTCACCCGAGAGTCTTTGTTAGCGTTAATCGTTTACGTTCGACACATCACGGCCACTGAGGAGGGTAGAATAGGTCCTCACTCAATGCCTCCGTGAGTGTTAGTGTGATAATAGTGTATAGTACAGCAATATTGTATTTCGAAAATATGCGATTATCCTTCGAATAGCGATATATATGATATAGTTACATTATGATCCGAATCTCTGGTGCTAGGCGTAACGAGTATATCGAGTAGTAACAACGCACGAAGGTGCGGGTTGTTACATAATCATTCAATAAAAGAACAAAAAAACTTATATATAACATACCTTGGTCTTTAATTAGAATAATCCGGCGAAAAAAAGTGGTTCAACCCATTTCCTCTTGAGAAATCGCGACATAACTTCCCTACTCATTGTTCATTCCTAATCCTATCACATACAAAATATACAAGGATCTTCAAGTGTTCAACCAAAGCCGCCCATGTTCCTTAACAAAACTAGTAGTTGGGTTGGGCTTGAATGTGTATTAAGTTATTGAGCTTGATGGATTGAATTTAAGTTTTATTAAAGGGGTTAGTAGGCTAACTTGTTTACATAATTTGATCGGGTTTCAATCCGTGTTCACAATTTTTTTTTATATAAATTCCAAACATTTTTTTCTAAGGGGTGCGGACGAAAATTTTCAAAGGGTGCGATCTGGATTTTTCATAAAAAACACCACTAAATTTTTTTTTTCAAGGGGTGCGGCCGCCCACCCACCCCGTAACTTGGGTCCGCCCCTGCCCAACCTCTCCCCAACCCCGCCCCATACCCCACAATCTAACATGTAAAATGAATCATCTTTACATGTCATCATCATCATTCACGTGACAAAGCAGGATATGCTTTGAATAATTCCCTCATACCCAATATTATTCCAAATTGAGTAAATTACTATTTTGGCCACAGTGGTTTTTAACTCTTTTCACTATAAAAAAGAATCTTTTAACATATTAGACCTGAGATTTTATTTTATAACGATTTTGGTCCATAACACTAACTATATTTCATTTTTATAGTTAAGCCTAAGGGTATTATGATTCTTTTATAACTTAGGACTGTTTATGTAAGTTATAAAGTTCTTTTAATATTTATATTTGTGTAATTACTTAATATTTTTATTTCTTTATTTAACAATTCTTATTAAAAATACGTTTTAAATATACAAATAAATACATATTTCTTTAACAATTTGTTTTTTTTATAAATGTCGTTTTAAAAAAAATGTTTTTAACCTTTTTAAAACTGTTTATCGTTTTTAAAATCGTTCTTTTTTTAAATTGTTTGTTTTTAAAATCGTTCTTTTTTAAGTCCCCATTTTTTATATAAATTGAACAGTTCATTTTTACCATTCCTTTTAAAATCATATGTTTTTTAAAGTCGTTCATTTTTAAAACTGTTTATTTCTAAAGCATTTCTTTTAGAAGCGTTTTTGTAAAACGTTACTTTTATTTTTTAAAGCGTTATTTGAAACGTTTATCCCTTTTAAAATACTCCATTTTTGGGTTGTTTGTTTGTTGGAAATTCATTTATTTTTTAAACCTTTTGTATACTAAAATCATTCGTTTTTTTAAAACTTATGTTTTAACATAATTTTAATACCACATGTAAGGTTTTAAAAAGCGAATACTTTTATTATGTTAAAACTTAAAAATATAAGGTTTTAAAAAGTGAATGATTTTAGTACAAAAAAGGTGTAAAAAATGAATTAATTTCAAACACACAAACAGTCCAATAATGGAGGATTTTAAAAAGGATAAACGATTAAAGTAACGATTTAAAAATAAAAGTAACGCTTTACAAAAATGGTTCTAAAAGAAATGCTTTAAAAATATACGGTTTTAAAAATGAATGACTTTAAAAATGAATTGTTTAAAAACATATGGTTTTAAAAAGAATGGTAAAAAATGAACTCTTCAATTTATAAAAAAAACAGGGACTTAAAAAGAATGATTTTAAAAACTTACATTTTAAAAACGATAAACGGTTTTAAAAAAGGTTAAAAACATTTTAGTTTTAAAACGACATTTATAAAAAAACAAATTGTTAAAGAAATATGTATTTATTTGTATATTTAAAACGTATGTTATTAAATAATAATCGTGAAATAAAGAAATTAAGTCATTGCACAAATAAAAATATTAAAAGAACTTTATAACTTACATAAACAACCCCTAAGCTATAAAAGGACCATAATACATTTAGGTTTAACTAGAAAAAAGTAACTTGTTTAGTGTTAGGGGCACAACCGTTATAAAATGCAATCTTATGGTCTAATATGTTAAAAAATTCTTTTTTGGATTGAAAGGGTTAAACTGGTTAAACCACAGGGGCCAAAATAGTAATTTACTCTTCCAAATTACTAGGTTTTTCTTTCACAGTGTAGTTTGATCACTTTTCTCCTATTCTATGCGACGTGACTTTGATCGTTATCGGACATAAACCCATGTTTTACGGCTTTATATAATCAAAACGAAACTGAAAAACAATCGTTTAGAAATCTTGACAAAAATAAACATCAACGAAAAATTCATTAGAAAACGAAAACACCATTCCAGAGATTATCACAATTAACAACTAAATTTAATTTAAATATTGCAGCTCGTTAATTATTTTTACAATGTAAATAAGATAAACAAAGATTGTGGGTTGAGAGTGTGTGGCGTTTTAATATACCTATTAATCATGTACGATACAAATTAATAGACATACTTAACCCACAATGTTTCCAATTATGTACGTTAATCAATGACATTAATACAAAAACGAACAGATGACAACAATTATTTTATTTTTTTTGAACGGCTTTTTTTCTTAAACGGGACAACGATTATTTAAATGGGATTGAGCAATCACATTGCAAGCACTAACCGGAAATATTTGATAGACTAATCATGATTGATTTGTGAATATTAATTCAACCTGGATAATGTATTTTAGTTGCAAACAAAATGCGAATATTCCATTTCTCCAGGGTATTATAACAATATAATACAAGAAAGAATGAAAGGAGGATAACATAATTTAAGACAAGTAAATAAAGCATAGTATATATATCGTATTTTAAATACATATTTGAATAAAAAACTGTGTAAAATATATAACGTTTTTATTTATTATGTACTAGGTTAGAACCCCCGTGTAATACACGGGTTGAATAAACATAATTTTATATATCAAATAATAAAAAAATATATATTTAAAAACCTCGTTTATTACACGGGTTGAATAAATGTAATTTTATATACCAGATAATAAAACAATATATCTTTAAAAATCTCGTTTATTACATGGGTTGAATAAATATAATTTTAGATATTAAATAATAACAATATTATATCTTTAAAAACCCCGTATATTGTATGAGTTGAGTAAATTTAATTTTATATATTAAATAATACAAAAAAAATTACATTTTTAAGAACCTCATGTATTGTATGGGTTGAGCACCTGTACTTTTATATACCAATCAATAAAAAGTTATATCTTTATAAACCATGTGTATTATAAAACCTTTGTACTAAACTAACAAAATTACCTAAACCACATGGACTAAAATGACATTTAACTCTTTACATTATATTAATTTATAGAGTAAATTACAATTTTAGCCTCTATGGTTATATCACTTTTAATCTTTTAGCTAAAAAAAGAAATCTTTTAACATTTGAGCCCTCAACGTCTTTTTTTTCTAACCCTTTTGGCCTCTAACACTAATCTCATCCATTTACTTTTAGGGGTTAAAATGGTTAGAAAAAAAGATGTTGGGGGCCAAAAATGTTATAAAACATTTGTACTAAACTCACAAAATGACCCAAACTACAGGGACTAAAATGACATTTAACTCTTTACATTATATTAATTTATATATGGCTGTAAACGAACCGAACGAACACGAACATGACCTTGTTCGTGTTTGTTTGTTAAAAAATATATGTGTTCGCGAACCGTTCACGAACACTTATCGAACGGGATTTTATGTTTGTGTTCGTTTGTTAAGGAAATGAACTTGTTCGTGTTCGTTTGTGTTTGTTTGTTAATTTTAGGCAACGAACGTTGACGAACACAAATGAGCACAAACTAATGCTCATGAACACACATGGATACAAACGAACATAAACAATTGTTCATGAACAGAATATATAATACACTGACACTTAATAATATTTAATTTGTCAGAATTTTTATATATTTAAATAAATATAAAACTAAAAACACTAATGAACTATCAAACACAAGCTAACACGTTATCGAACGTTCACGAACATAAACGAACGAACGCGACCTCTGTTCATGTTTGTTCATTTAACTAAACGAACGGAATTTCTTGTTCGTGTTCGTTTGTTTAATAAACGAACGAACACAAACGAACTTCCCGCCGAACGGTTTACGAACTGTTCGCCTAACGTTTGGTTCATTTACAGCCCTAAATTTATAGAGTGAATTACAACTTTGGCCCCTGTGGTTATATCACTTCTACTATTTTAGTCAAAAAAAGAATCTTTTAACATATGAGCCCTCAACGTCTGTTTTTCTAACCTTTTTGGCCTCTAACACTAATCTCATCCATTTACTTTTAGGGGCCAAAAGGGTTAGAAAAAAAGACGTTGGGGGCAAAAAATGTTAGAAAAAAAAAACGTTGGGGACTCAGATATTAAAAAATTTCTTTTTGGGCTAAAAGGGTAAAAGTGATATAACCACAGAGACCAAAATCGTAATTTACTCTAATTTATATTTAGTGTACCTTTTTTGTTAATTTCAAGATAAATAATTTTGAAATCTAATAAATATTTCAAAAGACTATATTATCTCATATACGAATTGTTTAAATTTATATTAAATTTCTTTTTATAATTATCTTTTAGTTAATATTAATTATAATTAAGTAGGAGATAAAGATGGGAAAACTAAAAAATAGATGGCTCCAATGAATGACATGTGTCCCCTCATTGGTTTCTTTTATTATATAGTACTAGCGGTAAGACCCGTGTGCAAACACGGGTCGTTTCTTAGAAAACCATGCATAACACATACTGACAGAGAGTAAAAAAATAATTAGTGCAGACTTACAAAATTGATATAAACTAATGGTCAATAGGTTTATTCAACAGCAATTCTATTATGTTGATAGCAAACCACTATTATCTATTAACTGTTAAAAACCTCTGTTGCTTTCCAACAGACTTTACTAAAAACTGTTATACATTATCTCCAACAAAGCTTGCCAGATGGATAGATAGTAAGTATCATATGTTAATTAACCCATGTTAAAAAGGCCAGTTAACAGAAATTACAAAGGTTAGTAAACAGATGTTAAGAGAATAATGTTATTAACAAAGAATTTAGTACTCTCATTAAAAATGAGAGCTGCTAACACGGGTCGTTTCTTAGACAACTATGCATAACACATATTAATAGAACATATAGATTCGTGTATAGATATTATACCAAAACGTGCTATCTATTATAGCTAAAAGACAACTATAAACATAGATTATCGGTTAATATATCAGTTACATACAATTTAACTGTTTACCCAAAAAGACAATATAAACTGTTTATAGACATAGGTACTTAATAGAATTTGAATACAACTTAAAGTTCAACAAACGTTAACTAAAAACACACAATCACCTGCCTCAACAACTTTCAGCAAAACTAAATCAAGGAATCAGCAGACTTTAGAAATCAGCATATCTTTATTCTCTCATCAACATTTCCCGGATTTTCCCTTTGAATTGGAGCTCAAAATCCAAGGAATCAGTATCATCTTCATCCCTATCAAGCTGAAGGTTAAAAGGATCTTGGAGGTCAACTGGATTCAGACGAAGTACATTCTCCCTTGATATCTTTTCAACACTACCATCAGAGTTGATCAAAGTCAATTCATGGGTCTTTTTGTAAGACTTCCACTTTACTATTTTTGGATCTGATGGGTTTCTTGGGAGAAGTTTTATTTGAGAGGAGTTTAGCGATTGAGGCCTGCTTGGCAACTTCTGAAGTGTAGGATCGAATTCGGGCCTAAACGAGTCGCGTAGAAGAGTTTATCTCAGTTTGAACGGCGGAAACAGACAAACCGAGTACAATTCAGCAAGTATACACACTAAACTGTCGATATTATTGATCTGGACAATGTTTACAACCTGTCGACACTTCGGCAGCACTTCGTGGCTCACCGGAAGACAACACCTAGAACTATTAGTGTGATTCCGCTTATGTGACCTTTATATAGGCAACATGATTTCGCTTTTACATACCTGACACATAAGCGAAATCACTCGATTGACATAAAAGCGAAATAACATGTTGACTAATAAGCGAAATCAACATATTGACTAATAAGCGAAATCAACAACTGACAAAAGAACGAAATCAGAATTATCATTTGAAAGCTTTTGTCTTCTTGTGAGATGATGTCATGAATGATGTCACTTTGATGATATCTTCATTGTATATGATGACATCATGTTGAATCATATCCGCAACGAACTGAGACTCGATATAAGACGAAGTTGACAGATGAATGCACTAACAGACTCCCCCTCAGATGTTGACGAGTCTTAAGTGTCGAGTCTTCTCAGTCTTCAGTCTTTATCAGCTTCAGGCTCCCCCTTTTATCAAGCTTCCGTGCTTTGGGATCGACACCTAGCTTTCCATCTACAAACTTTTCTTTGCTTCAAGCTTGTCTTCAGACTCCCCCTTAGACTCTGCTCTCGGGATCGTAGTCTGGAATATCTGCAATCACTCAAACATTCATAAATACAATGTTTTCGTATTATCAATCAAATTCTCTAATTCACTCCCCCTATCAACAAACTTTACAGATTTGGCAGTGTTAAAGAATCCAACTCCCTCACAATTCATCATCCAAGTTCAAGTTAATGACCTTGGAGATATCACAAACTGTTTTTGAAATTTTTGATTTTAAATCAAGTTTCAAATTAATGAACTTGTTTTATTTTCAGAAACACAATCAGCTTACTTAGATTTTGAAACTCAGCATTTCAGATATCAGTTGACAAAAATAAAGCAGAAATCAAAATCTTTTTGTATTTTCTGAAAATATAAAACAGTAAAGAAATATGTACAAACATATTTACAGACAATATTTTTGTTTGAGTATGCGTCAGAGGATCATATCAGTTTCCGACAAGTCACAAGTACCATTGAGCTTAGTAACACAGTAGGTATTAAACAATTCACTTAGATTGTCGATATACTGATCCACTTAAATTTTCATACAAACTTCAACTGATTCAGGATACGAATTAGATGTCTTATGAACTTAAACTCATTCATGTGTCCCACCTCTTGAATATACTCCCGTATCCAGAATCCCAATAATCAGTCTTACAGGTGAGTATACTACAATGATATCTGTATATAAATTAGGTATGCGAGGGCCGAGGGATCTCAGGTCGATACTTCCGTATACGCAGAGAGATATCAGCTTCGACTTTACGGTATGTCCCCTTTAGAGGATCTTTTTGCTTACAACAGCAGCGACTATCAATTTTATTGTTTCATCAGCATGCTGAGGGTTTAATGCTATGTTTCAAGCATTGCAGAAAGTATTATCCAAGGACTAGGTCAGAACTACCGTTCAGCAGAAGTCCCGGAATAATACCCCAGACATCATTGAGTATAAAGACCTAGTATATCAGATTATGAGACCTTTCAAACGAGATTTCAGGGGTTACCTATATATCCAAGTAGTGTTCCCCACAAAATAAGCAAGTTTGAATTTAGGTTTATATCCCAAAAAAGTTTACTAAGTGTATAAAAATCTACCGACACGTCCACGGTGAGATCGTTTAACACATTTAAACTTTCCATTTCTTTAGCGTACTGTAACTGTCTACTGATGTACTATCATTTCCTCTTTTTTACACAAAAACTCAATTTTTGAATTTTATCATGTTTTTGGCTTTTTCAAATTTTCAAATGTTTTTGTATTTTCTAACAACATTACTCCCCCTAAAATACAAAACCATTTAAAGAAAATTTGACAACCAACACTGATAGCTTTATCTCGCCATCCATTTTCTGCTTATCATGTTCTGATTTGCAGAAAATATACATACCCCCATGATTTACAACCCACTGATCTTAACAGTTTGAAAACCGTTTTTCAATCTGATGAAAGTAATCATGTTTGTTCAGCCGTGAGGGTTTCGGCATATTCAATCAGAACTTCCCCTTACAACAAACTATTTTCCCATAATGATTTCAAAACACTTAAGTTTGTTTTAATAGTATATTGATTTTTGTTTAGAATTCGGACCTAAACGAGTCGCGTAGAAGAGTTTATCTCAGTTTGAACGGCGGAAACAGACAAACCGAGTACAATTCAGCAAGTATACACACTAAACTGTCGATATTATTGATCTGGACAATGTTTACAACCTGTCGACACTTCGGCAGCACTTCGTGGCTCACCGGAAGACAACACCTAGAACTATTATGTGATTCCGCTTATATGACACTATATATAGTAGACATGATCTCGCTTATGTGTACATGACTAAAAAGCGAAATCACTTAATACCAAATAAGCGAAATCAACTAAGGACAAATGAGCGGAATCACGTTTTGACATATAAGCGGAATTACGTTTTGACCGAAATCCAATCTTTAACATCCTAAACCTTTTTGTCTCATGTGGGATGATGTCATGATTACTTCACCAATATGATGTCATTATCCAATATGATGACATCATCTTCTTTCGGATCCGCACCGAGACTGAGACTCGATATAAGATGAAGTTGACAGATGAATGCACTAACAGACTCCCCCTCAGATGTTGACGAGTCTTAAGTGTCGAGTCTTCTCAGTTTTCAGACTTAATCAGCTTCAGGCTCCCCCTTTCATCAAGCTTCCGTGCTTTGGGATCGACACCTAGCTTTCCATCTACAAGCTTCTCTTTGTTTCAAACTTGTCTTCAGACTCCCCCTTAGACTCTGCTCTTGGGATCGTAGTCTGGACTATCTGCAACACTCAAACATCTATAAATACAATGTTTTCGTATTATCAATCAAATTCTCTAATTCACTCCCCCTATCAACAAACTTTACAGATTTGGCAGTGTTAAAGAATCCAACTCCCTCACAGTTCATCATCCAAGTTCAAGTTAATGACCTTGGAGATATCACAAACTGTTTTTGAAATTTTTTTCAATCTGATGAAAGTAATCATGTTTGTTCAGCCGTGAGGGTTTCGGCATATTCAATCAGAACTTCCCCTTACAACAAACTATTTTCCCATAATGATTTCAAAACACTTAAGTTTGTTTTAATCAAAATGGTTTTTCCGGAAAAATTAGTTTGTTTATCCATCACTTGTGGATTCGGGGTTATCACATCACCTTGTTCTCTTTAAAAATGTTTTTGTAAAAAATTTTAACAATATAAGATCAAACACCACTATCACTTGTAGAAAATCAAGTACAACTTAATGTCCTTGATTGACCACTAGTAACACGAAATATCACAGTTACCATCCTGTGAATTTCTCAAGAATGATGCCGATATGTAACGCCCGCCAATTTTAGAGCTATAGGATTAACGACCCGCCGCCCGTAACTTGTGGTTATGTCATGAGCATATTGCGTTTTCTTGGTTTGATATGTCAGACACATACCATGTTTTTATGTTTATCTTGAATCACATGCTTGCTATGAGGAATTGTTCAAAACTTATCTTTTGTTATGTACGTACCAAACTTGTATACTCGCCTTTGCTTTTGCATTGAACTTTATTTTAAACATGTTACAGGTTGAGGACGATGATGCCATGAAATGAAGTAGCGTTGATACCTAGATACACATATAGACGTTTAGATTAAATACGTTGTATAAATGTCATAATTGTTGTCGTATTGCTCTTTTTGTATTTAACTTGTTGTATTTCAAATTTCTTGTATTGTAACATTTATTTATGAAGGAAATCAATTTATCTTTAATTCTATTGTCACAATTTAGCGTTATGATGTCTCGAGCAATCTTCACACTTCGTCTCATCCCGATGTTTCCGCCATTGGTTGGGGTGTGACAGATTGGTATCAGAGCCATAACTATAGGGAATTAGGAAAAGTAGGAATGCTTTTACCTAGTCTATAGTTTTAGAGTCTTATTCGTATATTTTGCTCGAACTACTACATGATACTTTATTTGTTTCTCATTTATGCTAATTTTAGACATATGTATCACTCGTGAGAAATATTCAACATGTTATTCTTATGCATTAATGCTTGTCTTATTATGTGTTAATACTTGCTTCATTGTTCGATTCTTTACGTGTTACTCTAAACATATTTCTCTATGTGTTAATACATGTTTTATCATTTCGTTATCCAAGCACCATTCTTGATATGCTTTCTTATGTGTTTATACTTGTTTATGTATTTCCTTTGACATCCACTTCCCTTATGCATTTTACTTTTATTCTAAATACCGACAACACTCATATTACAAAAAAAAAAACGAGACGACCACACCAAAATAGGCGTGAAACCCACAATTTGGTAAATGACTCTCGATCCTTCTACCTTTCCTTCTTACACGAAATTCACCACCAAGTTAGGAGTGAAATCCACACCTTGATGGAGAAATTCAAATTTCAGATTCTAGTGGACCCTCGCCAAAGTGTCAAAATTAACTTTTGACCCGACGAGTACCAACCACACTTAGGATACTAAATCGCCAAGTTAGGGGTGAAACCCGCACCTTATCGACTAATTCCACTTCTTGATTTTCATTAATCCCGCCAAGTCTCGAAATTTCGATTGAATTGGGGACATGTAGTAACTGGAAGGGTAAATACCGTCAACCGACTTGTCGGCGAGAGTATTTCACCTATTAGGCCAAAGCATGCTCCTCAAGTTCGAAAGACTTTTCGACTACTTTGGTTAGTCAAAGGTTCCGATTTGGAACCATCCGAATTTTAATCAAACGTGTTTTACTATTTATCTTACGCGATGCAATCTTTCAAATTCAAATTTACTTTCGATATTTTCTTCTCACACACAACATATTGAATCTTTTCCATACATTTATACATATGCAAGATTTCATGTAATTTAAATTCATATTCCTTGTAACGACAAGTGGAGACATATCCTCGAGATAGGAGTGATTTCCTTACCTTGATGATTAACTCCACTCCCCTTTTCTTAAAACGACCTCACCAACGAGTTCGGGGTGATTCCCTTACCTAGGTGATCGTTACCAAAACGTCTCTTCAAAATACCTCATTATGCAACTAGATCGTATGTTATACCTAAATTGTTTATCATTATTCAAAATACCTACTTATACCGATTTCAAAATACATTGTTTTATCAAGCGTACTTCCTATACTACAATCTATTTTCACTCAACTCATATACACGGATTCTTAACATATCTTAAACGTTTTACTACACAAATTTCCAAACCTTACGAATTGCTACCTATCAATTTAATCGGTCCAATGAAACTCTTGCCCATGAACTTCATCTTCGACTTAATTACTAAAGTATGCTCACATTATATCTCAAATTACTTATAAGATCTTATGGATGTTATATGATCGTTTTACCAAAGATTCTTTTCACATCAACAAATCATTTGTTAGAACTTTTAACAATCTCAAAGTCCTTTTACTAAAATTCCTTTCTAAGAATCCTCGTTTTCATAAGAACCTCCTAAATTCATAACTTCTTGTTTGATGAAATGAAATTACTTTTGATTGAAAACCTTTTTACACCGATTTACAAAACACGTGGGCAAGAAGACTTCTTGGAGACCGACCACCCTTGGATTTCGTAAACCTTTTTTTTAAAACAAAAGTAGCATTTCCATTTATTACAAAATGCATTGGGCTTAACCAATGAGTACCTTATGTCCTTTTTCATATGCAACGACATTCTACCTTCCAAACCAAGCCCAATCTAATTTTGATACGATAAACTCAACGTTTCATTTAAACAACTATACCCACGTATCGTCCTACACGTTTTAGTCGTTTTAACGCGACAATTCACTTATAATCATTCGTATTTACATACTTAACCTTTTGGACGATTTTATACACCTAAGTCCGTGACGTTCCAACGTACCCTATACACGTAAATTTAAATATTCATACCTACACTTACATTCATACGTTTTATGCCTATACTATTAATCGTATTCATACTTATACTCATACGTTTCATGTTTTATTTATACTCATACGTTTCATGATTTTACCTATACTCATATATTTCATGTTTTCACTTATACTCATACGTTGCGTGCTTATGCATATACCCATACTACTCGTACGTGTTATGTCGATACACATACTTGCGTGCTTATCCATACCTAAACTTATACTTATGCTCACACTTTCATTCATACTCATGATCCATACATTCGTACCCATACGCGAGCGTAATCCGAGTGATTCGTTTGCGTGGGTCCCATACATACTTAAGCATGGACTTGCTTACATACTACATTCTTACACGTGCACATTCTTAATTTTCAAATTATGGATACCCTAATTCATACACAACTAGTACAAGCTATGCGGATCAGGCGACGATCAATATAATCACGGGTGCACACGAGATTATAGTGATAGGCGTATGAGAACCATAGAGTGTACTACTGTGTATGGTAAGACACGGAACGTAACATGGCACCGAATACGGAACGGACATAATGTGGTTAAAACATGGTGGATACGCCGTTGGTACTTCCTATATATAAGTGTTTTCACCATATTACCAAATTTCGTAAAACGTGCCATGAGAAATTCAGTGTTTTGCAGACCTTTTAGACCTAATACAACTTCACACAACTCACAAACGCATTATGTCCGATTATCCATGACGAGACTTCATCCTTAACACACTACGTTCGTCTATCCAACACTTATGCTATTCTCATACTTGTACTCTTTAAGAGTCATTCGTTCATTCTATACTCGTATTATTCTCCTTATCCTTTTAGTTCATATAAACCTCGTTCGCAATTAAGCTTATTTAAACATTCGAGTCCTAACTTACCTATAAAATAGTCTTCCTATTCTGGATTCTTGTGTAACTGTACTTAGTATACCTTTGAAGCTTTATCTAAAGTGCCAAGCCTTCTCGTTTCACTCAATAAACAATCTTCTACAAATGCGATTTCGTTACCACGTCCCATCAAAATACAAACCGTTTGTCAACATCTTCTTTCTTAATACGTCACCTTTTTAAATACGTCACCAATTTAAGTTACCCAAAGTTGTTAGACTCACTTCACCTATATGCGCACCTACATGTTTTCAACTATGTCAGATACCTCAAATTATTTTAGACAACGAACTCACTCCCAACTTTACCTTGTCACTCTCCAAATTTTTGTGCCTTTCAAAATGTTTCAAAATTTTCAAGTCTCAAATTTTTACTAAAACTCTTGAAGTCTACCTCTCGAATAAATTTCGGGACGAAATTTCCTAAAGGAGGGGAGACTGTAACGCCCCGCGTTTTCATACTTTCTATATTTAGAAACCATCGTTTGTAAAACTATTTTTGGAAACTTCGTAGTCTTGTAATCGTTCTTTCATTTAAAAGTGACGTAAAATCCGAGACTTGGATCATGAACAAAACTCGCATTTTGTTAATTACATAATATACATACTTTATATATGCTCGTATGTTCGAAACGGTGAATCGATTGATACTTATTCGTTATTTTTGGAAACAACGTGCTAAACTTGTAAATGCATGAAACTTATGCATAAAACGTGTTTTGAACATAAACGACACTTGATTATGATACTTTACACTCAATTATACTTGGTTTATACTTCTCGTACTCGAATTTATCTTAAAGTATGCTTTTGTGGCAAGAATAGTCCCTAAAAGTCCTGAAATCATCCAAATAGAAAGTCCGGGGGCTAAATTGTAAACTTTTGAAACTTTGTGTCTGATAAGCCACCCCCGGGCGGCCCACTTTGACTTACTGGATAACTAATGCGGGCCGCATGGCCCTCATAATCGTAGAAAACACAGCAGCTCGCGATTTATGCACGAAATCCCAACTTCCAAACCTCCCCAATCACCATTTATCCACCTCTAAACACCTCCAATCACCTCCATACTCTTCCATTATAAATACAACTCTTCTCCAACCCTTTTTACACTTTCACAACTCATTACACTTCACAAATCCTCTCTAACTCAGCTGCAAATCTGCATTTTGGACAGATTTATACTCTCCTACAAAAGTGAGTGTAACTTGCTTGTTTTGAGTCCAAATCACTTGATTCTTTCTTCTACTTCTCTAGTACATCCTTGGGTTTGATTCCTTGGTTTTCCTTGGAGAAATCATGCTTGGAATTGCCCTAAAAAGGACCTAAACTTTCTGTTTTGTTAAATGTTATTCAAAAACTTGTTTAAACTTATCAAACTTGTGTCTAACACATCTCATACCTATGTCCCAATGCTTACAACCTCTCTTATGGTTGGTTAAGCTTAAAAACAAGGTTGAGACACTATAAATCAGAGGTTAAAACCTCAAATACTTTCTGTTTTGTTAGGGTATTTGACCGCAAATCATGTCGAGCTTAGATCTTGATGAATGAGTGATTATGGAACAACTTGGGTTGTTCCAACATAAAATCCTCACATGATTTGATGATTTCTCTTAGTATAGCTTGTTATATTATTGTACCTACCTTAGTTCTTGACCCTCCTTGGTTGTTTTTACACCAAGTGTAGTGGTGAACATACAAGGGGTTCCTAAATGGAAGCTTGTTCTTCTTACCCCATACATGACTTCCATGATAACTAGAGGTGCCTAAATGGAGATTTAATCTCCTACCTCCTACTTGAATTATTGGACTAAAGAATATGTAATACTTAACCTAAATATATATATATACTCATTCGAACCTTTGATGTTGAACTTGTGTTTATATGTTAAAGTAGTAGAACATCATCTAAAACCAAAACCTTGTTGTGATTCTTATGGGTGTTCAACTCATGAAAACATTATCATAACCCTTGTGGTTACCAAGTGTCATACAAGTGTTAAGTGTTGAAGATAATTATTTTCACATGATTATTCTCATATCTTATTTTTATGTTGTTTTAAATACCGAATCTCGACTCTAAACATACTTGAACCCTAACCCTTACACATTCAATCTTTTAACCTCATCAACTCGTCAATTATTGGATAATTGGAAAGCATATGCAAACTTTGTGAGTATACTCGTATTCCCCTCTTTTACTTTTACCACTTTTGGGGTGTAACATGTTTACTTATCAAAAACTTACACATGAACATTTTTCTTATGCAATGCACAAAATAATACATTATATAAGAATACTTTGATACATCTTGATGCTTGTTAATACTCATATTCCAAAAAAATGGAAACTTGTCATCAAGACAGGGGTGATTCCCTAACCTTGATGATTAGCTCCGCTCACTTTACAACTTCACCAATGAGCTTGGGGTGACACCCTTACCTCAGAGGTAGTTACCAACTTTTCTTCGTTCTCAATGAAATTTTATGATTAAACGTCCCTTTTCAAAAAATTTGGAATTTATTTCACGTGCATGCTAATATGTTATACTGGATTCGTGTTACTTGGGTGAAACTTTATGTGATAAACTTGTCATTAACTTCGTAAGAAGCCACACCTTAACATACACGATGGGTTGACCTGTGTATTCACATGCCAGGGATACGTTAATCTTGTTAACTAAGTATGTCATGTGGATTGTTCTAAATTTTTATGCAAATACGTTAATCTTAGATTTCGAGGACGAAATCTCCTAAAGTAGGGGAGACTGTAACGCCCGCCAATTTTAGAGCTATAGGATTAACGACCCGCCGCCCGTAACTTGTGGTTATGTCATGAGCATATTGCGTTTTCTTGGTTTGATATGTTAGACACATACCATGTTTTTATGTTTATCTTGAATCACATGCTTGCTATGAGAAATTGTTCAAAACTTATCTTTTGTTATGTACGTACCAAACTTGTATACTCGCCTTTGCTTTTGCATTGAACTTTATTTTAAACATGTTACAGGTTGAGGACGATGATGACATGAAATGAAGTAGCGTTGATACCTAGATACACATATAGACGTTTAGATTAAATACGTTGTATAAATGTCATAATTGTTTTCGTATTGCTCTTTTTGTATTTAACTTGTTGTATTTCAAATTTCTTGTATTGTAACATTTATTTATGAAGGAAATCAATTTATCTTTAATTCTATTGTCACAATTTAGCGTTATGATGTCTCGAGCAATCTTCACACTTCGTCACATCCCGATGTTTCCGCCATTGGTTGGGGTGTGACACGATACCTGCTTCACACTTACCAACCTGGAAGCTCCGGCAAGTCAGGAATTCAACCAACAGATTTATGTACCCAAACCTGACCAGCCTTAGGCGCGTTTTGAATATTTCTCTTTTCTTCATAAAATTCTTTTGCCCCTTTTTCCTTACCATCAACCATCTTGCTAAAAATATATTTAACATTGCTATTAAACATTTTTCCAGCATCAACACCTTTTGATTTTAGGTTTGCGGCTTGTAATGGTGGAAAGTTCTCATCATTCATTAATGGAACTGTCTCTTCCTTTTTTACCTCAACTTGTGGCTCATCTGATTTTGTGGAATCAGATTCATTGCCCGAACTTGGCTTGTCTGACTTTGATGAGCCAGATTCATCGCCAATAACTTTCTTTTTCTTCTTGTTTGTCCTCAGATTTGTATCTGAAGAATTTGATTTGCTTGACTTTGCCGTCGAGTGAATCGATGCATCAGAACTTTTATTCGAACCAACCGGTGAACCCGAAGACAAAATCTTCTCCAAATACTCTCTCGCCTTCTTCCTCTTTTTCCTCAGTCTGTCTTTCTGCCCTTGTGAAAGCTTTACTTTCTTATCTTCCACTTTCTGTTCTTTGGGCTTGACAGAGACTGGTTTCTTTACCGTTCTCTGAGATTCAACCCTTGATCTTCCCATCGATCTCCTTGGGCAATCTCTGGTAATGTGTCCTCTGATATGGCAATTATAGCATCTTCGTGTTTCAAAATTCCAATTCTGGCAGTTAACAGCAATATGTCCTTTAACACCACAGGTGTAGCACACTCTGTTATCGTACCATCCACTTCTGTCAGTCCAAACCTTCAGATCATGACATTGTTTGGCTTGGTGATAATCATTTCTCCTCTTCAATGTTGGATTTGTCTTTTGAGCACTGTGGTCAAACCTGCACCACTTATTACCAACATTTTGTGAGTTTTCATTTTTAGATTTTTGTGATTTTTGATAATGATTGGATGACTTATCTGATGAGCTTTTATTTTCATTTTTAAAATTTTTTAAATTTTTAACTTTTTGTTTCTGTTCTACACTCTTCTTAACAGGTTTTTGTTTAGAACATTCACCTGTTTCAGTAGATTGCAACACAGTATTTTTAAATTTTTCTTGTAAATCTAACAATATTTTTCTTTTCTTTTTCATCATCAGATATTTCATCACAATCTTCAATTTTGACTTTGTCAAAATTTGTGACATTGTCACTTATTGAAACAGAATTGATTGGTTTTGGATAAACATGTGATGTAGAATTCACAAAACCTTTCAATTTCTTTTCAAGTTCATCAATCTTGTTTTTTGAATTTTCAGCTTCGTTTTCAAGCTGAGATATTCTTTCAAGATGAAACTTGATTGATTTTTCATTCACAATTTTGTTCTCTTCAAGAACAGATTTTTCATTTTCCAAAACTCTTATTTGGTCTTGAAATTCTGTTTCTTTTTCTTTTAAAACTTTATTTTCTAATTTGATCCAAGAAACATTTTCTTTTTCACTTTTAATTTTTTCAAAATCTTTGTTTTCTAATGTCAAACTCTCAATATTTTTCAAAAGTTTGTCATTTTCAGATTTTAGTTTTTCACAGTTCAAGCGCAACTCCAAAATATGTTCATCATCAGCTTTCTTTTCAGCTTTCAAAGTCTGAATATCTTCAATCTGTTTCTTCTCTTTCTGAACAACCTCAAAGACTAGTGTGTCTTCTGCAATCTCTTTCTTAATCACTGGTTCAGATTTCTTAGATACAGATTTTTCAGATTCTTCCTTCTTTGAAATTACTTCTTCAAAACTTTGCTGTTTTTCAGTAACATTTTCTTGTACAACTTCTTCAGTCATCACAACTTCACATTTTGTTTGACTTGAAATTTTCTCCTCCTCGGAATCTGAATCACCATGATCAAATATTGGCATGTTCTTAGCTTCTTGATCATCATTCACTGCCAACTGATTACCAGTAGCAATTTCAGACATCTGATCCCCATCATCTTCAGTGATTTTCCTAGGCTTTAGGCACTGGCAACTGCTGTTCTGTACACTCCCTGCTCCACAATCGCAAAAAAATCTGCTTGATGTAGAGTAGACAACACGATGTCCTCGATGACATACATCTGCACAAACAGAACAACAACCTTTTGAAATGGTCAGATCACATGTATAACAGAAATACCAATGCTGTTCCATAAAATTTCTCCCACTGATCGTAAATGTACAAACTTTAGAAGCGATGGCTTTTTCACTGTTACTATCATGATCAACCTTACTGTTTGACATCTTCAAACAATCAAACTGATGATTTTCTGTGCGGACTGAACGTTGACCAACTGTGCGAACTGCTAGAACCCGAATCGAATTCAAATGACTTGACCCTTTGAAACCTTTGAACTCCAAATTGTACGAACTTGACTTTATCACGTGATTTATCCACACAAAACGATTTGACTGATCAAACGTACTGATCGAACCGTGCAAACCGACTAAACTCCAAACCTGAACCTAACAACACTTCAAAAGAACTGAGTCTTTGAAAGATCAAACTGAGAATTAGTTTTTCAATTTAGTCGCAATGCAATCAATGACTTGAGCTGGGCTTAGAAAGATTTTCTTGATTGGGCCGATGACTTTCTTGGACTTTACTTAGCTCAACAAAACACTAAACTAACAATAGTCTGATGAAGTATATTGATTGTGTTGACCAACTAATATCACATGTACACCTTGAACAAATTACTCATGTGACCAAACTGACACACTAATTTTTTTAAACAAATCCAATTGAACCGTCCATTCCACTAAACCGACCAATTTGAATTGACCAAGACACTTTAAGATACCAAAACTGTGATTAGGCCTCAATATCCACTAAGTCGACAAAAACAATTAACTGTAACCGATGTATTCACATGATCACATATTCCAACCAACTGACAACCTTGTTTAAAGTATCATACAAGTCAATTAACTTTTCAAACGGTTCACGCGATTCAATGTACACAAAAATTCTAAGTGTCACAATAAGCGATACCCTTGTTGTCACAAAAGCAGAACCAATCTTGTTCAAATAAGCGGACCCTTAATTGTTCAAATGAGCGAAATCACACTAAAAGATGACCGTAAGAGCGAAATCACAAGTGTACAAATGAGCGGAACCTGCTGATGTCATTTTTTTCACGAGTTCATAAAAGAGAAACCTCAAAAATCCTAAGATCTAAGTCGATTTTAGCTTTGAAATTTTCAAGGATTTACTAATACATGATTACGAGTGCTGTGTGTGAAATTGAACCGATTCTGACCGAAAAAAAATTTTATTTTCGAAAAAGAAAGATGTAGAAACAGAATAATCGGCTGAATTGTGTAAAACTCTTCTTCACTGGCTCTGATACCACTTGTAGGATCGAATTCGGACCTAAACGAGTCGCGTAGAAGAGTTTATCTCGGTTTGAACGACGGAAACAGACAAACCGAGTACAATTCAGCAAGTATACACACTAAACTGTCGATATTATTGATCTGGACAGTGTTTACAACCTGTCGACACTTCGGCAGCACTTCGTGGCTCACCGGAAGACAACACCTAGAACTATTAGTGTGATTCCGCTTATGTGACCTTTATATAGGCAACATGATTTCGCTTTTACATACCTGACACATAAGCGAAATCACTCGATTGACATAAAAGCGAAATAACATGTTGACTAATAAGCGAAATCAACATATTGACTAATAAGCGAAATCAACAACTGACAAAAGAACGAAATCAGAATTATCATTTGAAAGCTTTTGTCTTCTTGTGAGATGATGTCATGAATGATGTCACTTTGATGATATCTTCATTGTATATGATGACATCATGTTGAATCATATCCGCAACGAACTGAGACTCGATATAAGACGAAGTTGACAGATGAATGCACTAACATGAAGTGCTTGAGTAACTTGAGCTTGTAATTGCAACGAAGCATCATCCAATCCATATCGTAACTGATTTCTGATAGACTCTTTTCTGTACTTAGCATACCTATTTTCATCTTCCTCATCCATCAGTTGTTGTATTTTTCTTTGGTTCAAGGCAACGATGAATACATCTGCTGATGAGAACAGCTTTTTAGATGTAACGGTCTGCCGACGTATAATAGTCGTTTCATCTTTGTATACTGGCTTTTTAGGAAGGGATGGATCTGTCTTTCTTCGCTCTTCTAACTTACTGTAAGCTCGATCAATATACTGCCTAGTCCATTTTCCAATTTGTCTAGCAGTCCCAACCTTAGCTACTACAAGTTCTGCCTTCATTCTCTTATACTTCAACACTTCATCCACTTCAACCTTTTTGTATTGTTTCCAGTTGGGATCAGATTTTGGCATTTGAGGATCTTTATTCATCTTTTCAATTCTACTAACTTCCTCATTAAGAGCCTCAAGGGGCCAGTCTTTGAAATCAGACCTGTAGGCTTCGTAAGGCTTGGTTTCCATGATAGTGTTCAAGAAATCATTCCTTAATGTCTTTTCTAGCTCAGCATTTGGTGACATATTTGACATATTCTTACTCAGGTCTCTAGAAAAATCTTCCAACTTCTTGACTTCACCAAGCCAATATTGCATGCGAGCTGAAAACTTAATGTCTCCTAGCCCTTTACACTCTTCATTTTCCTTATCTTATGCTTGTTTGCCCTTTAGCTTCAGATATTGATAAATATTCTTTGGAGTTTCGAATCCCTGAAGAGATGGGAAGGTTCTTTTGGATGGATCATCCTTTGTGTAAAATTGAGTGATTTCATCTTGAACTGCAAGCAGTTCCAAAGGGAAAGTTACTGCCAATGGGTTGATCTTTGTTGATAGAGGTGGGACGAATGGTTTGGGTGAAGTTTGAATGAATACAGTAGCTGATAACGGAATTGGTGCGGGTATATCTTTTTCTTCCTTATCTTCTTCATGCACCATGAATTTTCTCTTTCTTGTGTAAACAGATTTTGTAGAAGGAGGAGTTAGGGAAGAAAAAGGTGCTATGAGTGTAAGGGATGATTCTGATGGGAATTGAAATTGGGTAGAATCAGTGGATTGACTAAGAACTATTGAAACAACTGGTGTCTCAACCGCTGTTGTCTTAACATATGCTGAATCATTTATTGCATCAACAATTGTTTCAGTGGAGGTTGGCAGTGGTGATGAGGATTTTGTATTCTGATTTTTGACAGGTGGTTTTTCTGGTGAGAGTTTTGTTTTAGGTGTATCAGAATCTGACTTCTTAGGTTCAGCAGTGGTTTTAAGTTTCGCAGCAGTGGTTGGTTTTTCTGGTGGTGATATTGGTTTAGGAAATATGACAATAGGAGATTCGTTGTGTTTTTGTGATTTTCTTCTATTTGAAGTTCCAATGTTGAGCACTACATCTTCCTCTTTTGTATGCTTCCTTTTCTGCTTTCGTTCAATCTCCTTATCTGTCTGTTTGTTAACGGTATCATCAATTCCCCTTTTCTTACAAGTATCAGATTTTCCAGGAGATTTTGCAGAAGTTTGCTTGGCAGGCTTTGGATTTTGTTTTGGCTGATTCCTTGGTGTTGGTTTGCCAAAGTTTTTCATGGAATCCTTTTCTCTCTTTTCAGCATCATCTTCATCGTCTTTTTCAAACACAGGTGAAGGGGTAGTACCAGTTAACTTTGCAATGCATTCTTTTATGCCCTTGATGTCAGCCTGTGTGTCTTTGTATCTTGTTTCAACCATAACTCTAATTAGCTTCATGTGGGAATTAAGTTGAATCTCAGCAAGTTCCCTTTGAGCTGCAAGAATGGGTTGTACCGAATTCCAAAGCTCTTGGCATAACTGCTGATGAGAAGCTCGACTTTTGAAAACATCCACCAACTGCTTCATTTGATCTTTCATATCAGCAACAGTTGTTTCCAAGTTAGATATCCTCTCCGTCAAATCCTGGTATTTTAATCCATCACCTAACTTAATAGGATCATCTGAATTCCCACCAGAGGTGGTTGTATATGCTTTTGAAAGAGGAGGTATCTCCAAATTTTCATTAGCAGATGCCCCTTGTTCTTGGTTCTAGGGACTTCCCTCTGCATCAGTGGTTACCTTAGTGATCTCACCCGTGGTTAACTTGAACTCACCAGTGGATACTTTGATAGACACATTAGTGGTTGCCTTCAAGGGAGTCTGACTGATTAAACTATTGTCCAAATGTAAATCAGTGGATTTGACATTTGTAGTAGCTGCTCCACTTGAAATACCATCAAGAATTTGCTGAAATTCAAGAGGTGTAGCCTCCTCAACTATTTCTGGGTTACGTAATTGAAAAGGTTCAGACATAGCTATTGTTGAAGTTAAACTCTCAGTAAAGTGTTCGTGGGAGGGATTGCTATCAGTCTGAATGTCAATAGCTTGAAACAGTGTTACAAACTTTGGTGAAATAGAAGATGAAGGGATTGCTGCGAAAGAGATATTGCCCCGGGAGAAGGACTTTTAAGTATACACTCATATGAGGGTATGCCATTATATTGTGGTGTCCCTGTGAATACAACATGTTCCTTTTGTGAGGAATCATGAGGAGTTTGGTTTATGGGTTGAGATCATTCCACATGTTGTGAGGAAGTAACAAAAGTGATTTGTAGTGACATCTGTGTTGTCACAGGGTTAACCTCTGGGATCTCATCTTCCAGAGGACCCGTTTTGTTGGTTTCAGTGGGCTTTTTGGATTTTGTTTTGGTCTTTTTGAGTTTTGTTGGTGGGGGTTTCACAGAAGTGGTTGTAGTGTTGTGATCACCAAGAGAGCAGTGGGCTCAGAAACAGAGGTTTCAGGAGCAGTTGTGGACTCATCTAAAATTTGCTCATTCCCCCCTGCTTCACTTCTGGAAACATCTGACTCTTTAGCCATAAGGAGAGTAAAAGTTTCAGATGTTAGACTATTCATTTTAATAGCTTTACCTTTTTCAAAAGCTTTTTGAGAAACATGTTTTTGCAGGTAATAGCTTAATAGTCTAGGAAACATAAGAAAACCAGCAGTTTTCCCCTTTTTAATAGCAGCAATTTTGCCCTTTTTAATGTTTTTTAAATTTGCAACCAAATCAACAAACAGTGCTTGGAAGTAGTTAAAATCAGTATTTGTCAAAATTGCATACCCCAATGACTGAATTTTCAAAGGTATTTCATTAAAAGAATTAGTTTTATTTGAGAGACAGATTAAGAGAGTATGGAACAGGAATTTCATTGGTGTTGGAAAATTACGTTTAAACATAGTTGCCTGATTCAACTGTCCATCATATCCCCTCCCAATCAAATATGTTTGAATCTCATTTTTCGGGAAAGATCTCTTACCTGCCAAGTCGTTTACCTCAAATGTTGTTTATATGGTACTGGGGGTAATAGCAACCGATTCACCTCCGACTTTTGAAGTTATACTTACGGCCACATTGTTTTGTTCTTCAATATTCGCATTAGCCCCAAAATCGCGAAGCGTCTCTTGGAAAATGGGTGCGTCGGCGGTAAGAATGACTTTATATTTTGATGATGTAAAAACATCAATCATTGAATGATAGAGAGTAATGTTCTCGGTTTTCTCAAAAATACCCAGGTAGTTATGCGAATTTTTCATCATCAATGACATGATCGAAATTGAAAGTTGCGAGAGGTTGATGAAGAAGTGTTGAAGAAGAAGGTGGAAACCGCTCTGCTGAATTTTAAACTCAAGACGAAAGTAAAACCTCTGTTTGGGGATGAAACAGGGGTTTATAAAGTGAAAAGGTGAATGCTGACGTGTCAGAAGTTACAAAGATCTGATGGCTAACATCTGTGCACGTCACAACCTCTGCTCTGATAATGGATGACGGTTGTTTGAAAACCACTGTTGGCCAACAACAGATGTTAGGCAACATTAGTAACTCAGCAGTCCTCAGATTAAACAGAACCTATGAGAACAGACAAGTCCTTTCAGCAGTGTTTGGAAACCACTGTTGGGCAACAACAGATCTTATACAACAATAGTAAGTCAGCAGTCCTTAGTCAAACACAGGTTTGGAAAAAAGTTGTTTTCAACAGACTTTTAATATAAACGAATAAATTGATATTAAATATTAGCAGCCATTTAATGCAAAACATTTAAAAACTTAATTTTCATAGGAAAATTATAAAATTAAATATCAAGAAACTGAAAGGACAAATTTTAAACCTTTGCCATAAAATTTAAAAATAAAAACCTCTTCATTTAAAGACCAACAATAATCTACATGGCAAACAAAGACTACTACCACTTCATCGGACACAAATGTTGTAAATAGTGGTAAATCAACAGTTGAGCAGTAACAGATGTTCAGAACTGTTGAGCAGTGGTAAATCAACAGTGGTAAAAAACCTCTTCATTTAAAGATGTTTTACAAATATCTCTTGAGCAATAACAGATGTTCAGAACTTCTATTGTGTTAATCCTTGACAATTCTTTGGAAACTGCTGTTGGGAATAACAGATGTTCA
The DNA here is from genome assembly GCA_030545235.1 of Helianthus tuberosus. Taxonomy (NCBI): domain Eukaryota; kingdom Viridiplantae; phylum Streptophyta; class Magnoliopsida; order Asterales; family Asteraceae; genus Helianthus; species Helianthus tuberosus. Next base: position 171,978,582 of record CM060414.1, on the reverse strand, counting down.
CAACAATAGCAACTCAACAGTCTTTACAACAAACAGAAATTATGAGAACAGACAATACCTTTAAACAGTGGATGAATCTTTTGCCAAACAGATGTTTTTAAAAACAGCTATTTTCAACAGACTTTTAAAGATTTTTGTCAATTTTTTTCAAAATACCTATTTTTTAACAATGTTAAGAACTTCTATTGTGTTAATGGTTGACAATTCTTTGGAACTGCTGTTGAGAATAACAGATGTCGGCAACAGTAGCAACTCAACAGTCGTTACAAAAAACAGGAATTATGAGAACAGACAATACCTTTAAACAGTGGATGAATCTTTTGCCAAACAGATGTTTTAAAAACAACTGTTTTCAACAGACTTTTAAAGATTTTTGTCAATTTTTTAATAATGTTCAGAACTTCTATTGTGTTAGTGGTTGAATCTTCTTTGGAAACTGCTGTTGGGAATAACAGATGTTGGCAACAGTTGCAACTCAACATTTACAATAGCAGGTATCGACACTAACATCTATTGATGCTCAAATTAGTAAAAATAAAATGCTCTACAAAGATTAATAGAATTAAAATTTACATATCACATATGACAATAGATCAACAATTACATTGAGAACTGAACAACGAAATTTAATAATCTTCAGCTCTTGAACAGTAGCCCTATCCTCATATACTTGATCCTCAACTTGCTTGATAAAGCGATACTTTAAATCATAAGAACCTACAGTGGGATATGATGACATTTTTAACTTGTATATTTCTTCAACTCTGATGTAAAAGAAGGATATAATGGTAGTAAAACGTGATGAAAAGCTTCTGCACTGTTTTTGAAGTCTGAAGTGCAGAAAGACATCACCATCAGGTTTCTGGACACTTGGTCTCTCGTAAACAGACCAAGATGCAGTCCATCAAAACACCTCTTCAGTTCTTCAACAGTAGCCCTATCCTCATATACTTGATCCTCAACTTGCTTGATAAAGCGATACTTTAAATCATAAGAACCTACAGAAGGGTATGATGACATTTTTAACTCTTGAATGTGGAGCCAAATTCATATATGTTATTTAACTTGTATATTTCTTCAAGTGTCATGTAAAAGAAGGATATAATAATCGTAGTAAAAAGTTAAATATCAAGAAACCGAAAGAAAAAAAAATAAAAATAAAAAAACAGGTTCTCATAATTACCATTAACTTCTTCATTTATCATAAAGAAGTACTCCACTTTCTGCACTTCAAACTTTAAAAACAGTGCAGAAGAACTCCCCACTGCTCACTCGAAAAAAAAACTGAAATATATCAACACCTAAAAATAAATATTATCAACATATATCAACAGTTTAAAAGAATCCACAAACCTAAAATAACCCGCAACTGATTGTTTGAATTTTAAACAACTCTGATTAGGCTGAAATATAAACAGAGAATTATAACAGATCAGTTCAAATTTTAAGAGTCAAAATCAGAGAAAAAAACATACCCTCAACGATGTTGCAACAATGATGTTGGAAAAATTTCGTGAAGTACAAAAAACTGTAATCGCAGATGAACAGACGGAATATGCAAAGCCGAGGTCAAAGGTGAGTGTGTGAAACAGAGCTTCAATGAAACAACGATGTTGGAACAATGATTTTGTTACAAAGAACTGTAATCGAAGATTAACCAGCTCAATCATGAGAGCTATGCATTTGAGTAAGAGAGATATGATCGCAAATACAAAGGAGAGAGATAAATTAAAATTTGAATGTGGAGCCAAATTCATATTCATATATGTTATTTATAGGGAGGCAGATTCCTATGTAGTTTGAATTTTGAATTTAGAGCCAGGATTTTTATTTTAAATTTTGAATATGGGCAGAGGTTTGAAGTGGTTTTATAAACAGCTGCCCATTTGTAGATGTGGACAGATATTTAAATTGATTTTAAAGTGATTTTCTAGATGTGGGTCAGACCTTCGAAAATTAAAGTGATTTTATATATTAAGGATTATGATGCGATAATGACATAAGAAAAGCATTGTTGGACAGCCTCTCCTGCTGACAGATCAGCTTTTCTTATGTCATTGGGATTTCTCCTTTTATAGAAAGTATAGATAGATTATTCCAATAATATTATTTTTCTAACAAAATATGAAAAGTTTTTCATTTAACTTATGTTGTTAATTGACCTAAGTGAATTAAAGTGTCCTACAATAAAGATATCAGAAGAAGTAAAAGGTGCTTAATTAAGTTGCTAATTGACCTAAGTGAACTAAACTTTTATACCTTAATTATTTAAACTCTCCTGCATAAAAAGAAAATCAAGCTTCAGCCTTATACCCACCCAATAAGCTATCCAGTATGGGATTGATCATGGAAGGGTTATCAGTCATGGAGGTACCACCTAGAACTATTAAGCTCCCCGACACCCACCTCTCTTGAGCCTAGACTCATGGTCTTTGTGGGCTATCCCACGATCTCCATGAACCACATGCATTTATATATAGAGTGATAAAGTAAAAAGGATGTAAAAATAAGATTTAAAGGTGTAAGAATAGTGAAAGCCATAATCAATAATAACATAAAATCGACAACGTTAAAGGGGCAATAAGTGAGTCTCCCATATTGCCACATCCCATCCCAATTGTCCCCACATGCATTATGTCCTAGTGGCAATAAGTTGTTACCCAATAACCTTACCTTTTGCTTGCGAGTTGCAAAATAATATTTTCGTTCCTAAGAATTTTAAACTTTTAAATTTCTAACCTGGTTGTCTTGTGAAAATGAAAAAAAGAAAAACAACATGATATGTAAATATACACATTTAGAATAACTTCAATTCATACCCAACAATGAATAGTGTAAAAAAAATAACAAAACGAATTGAAACTTGAGATTAATGGGTAGTAAATCAGCGTAATTCAAAGAAATTTTATATCTTATAACGTGAATCATTATTAACCACTTAAGAAAAAATAACTTTAAAATTATGGATTCATTACATCACATTCATATAACCTGCCAAAATATTAATCGTGAATTTTGCTGATAATAAAATTAATAGATTATATAATATAAGTTAAACACCATTCAAAGTTAATTATAGAATCATTTGCTTTGATATTAAACTCTTGTTTCAATCAAACAAGCCATAAAAATAATTACCCCCAAAATCTTCCAAGAATTCCCACAATCACTGACCATGGCCAGAGTGATTGTTGTTGGGGAATTTTGTAAACACGGATTATCAGAGAGGTGTGTAATCACTCACGGATCAAATTATTTTGGTGGTTCTCCTGAATAATTCAATCGGATACATCTCTGAATTTGAGAAATTGAACAATAGTATGTGTATTAGTAATTCGTAATTGAACCAAGGTGTAACCAAGAATGATAAATTTGACACTACCAAACCATACTATGGTGAGGAGAATCTGCATGTTGGAAATGGTACAAGTTTACCTATCTTACATATTGGTTCCTCTCATCTTTACTCACCTAACAAAACTTTTTCCTTAAATGATGTTATTCATGTTCCTCAAATCAAACGAACCTACTTTCTATTCAAAATTTTTATCATGATAACAATGTTTATTATGAATTTCATTCCAATTTTTTTTTATTGTGAAGGACAAGTGTACACACATTACCATCGTCACTTGACACACATTACCATCCTCACTGGTCCAAGTGACGATAGACTCTACATAGTCAATATTCCTACAGCTCAACCAGTTCCAAAAGTTGCATTTTCAACCTCTCGTGCATCTACTACCACATGCTATCAATGGTCGGGGCACCCACATCATCAACTTTTTCAAACTATGCTATCCAAGTATTGTTTACTATTTTCTAGTAAAACTTTTGATTTGCATTGTAATTCCTGTTCTGTCGAGAAATATTCAAAACTACATTTATTATCATCTAATTTTAAAAGTACTCGCATTCTAAACTTAAAATTTTGTGATGTTTGGGGACCCACACCAGCCGCTTCTTTTGATGGTCACGATTATTTCTTATTATGTGTAGACGATTTCTCAAAATTTATGTGGTTTTTTCCTTTAAAGCGTAAATATGATGTGTTTGATATTTTAAAATGGTTTATTATCATGGTGGAAAGGCAATTTGCACAAAATGTAAAACGTATACAAACTGATTGCGGAGGTGAGTTAAGAAACCTATCTAACTTTTTTGCTACTATTGGTATCATCAATCGCCTTTCTTGTCTCCACTTCAGTGAACAAAACGGAGTAGTCGAAAGATGTCATCAACATGTTGTCGAGATTGGTCTTACCCTTATGGCACAATCCAACATCCCACAACCTTTCAGGAACTTTGCCTTTGAAACAACAGTTAGTTAATTAAGAGATGTCGTCACATGCAAACTGTGCTTTGATCTCTCCTTTTGAACTTGTTTTTAAACGCAAACCTAATTTCTCTTTCTTGGGAGTTTTTGGATGCTGGTGTTATCCTCACATACTCCATACAACCCTCACAAGATGGACTTTAGATCCACACCATGCATCTTTCTTGGGCATAGTACGTCTCACCACAGATATCGATGCTTTGATCTGGATACAAAACAAATGTATATTGCTCGACATGTACGGTTCCGTGAAACCCCTTCCCTTTCCACATCCAACCCACTAATCCCTCTCCATCTTCTCTACCTACTATTTAATCTACCCTACGGATGTCCCATCTGTCGACCCTACTGCTCTTACCGCCCCTACCCCACTATCCTCTCCTTTTGTTTCCGCTCTTACATCTCCCACCCAACAAATATTGCCCCTGAATCCCAACACACCACTGAATCCTCTAACCAACCCACTACACCTACCACCCAACTTATAACATGCGCTCTAACCAACCCACGGCTGCTCCTACCTTCGCCTTTGACCGCTATAACCAATTCTCCAATCCTACCCAACCTGCGGCTGTCCAACAAGCACATCAACGTACCCGACCCCAAACCTGAGACAAATTCCTAAGAAAACTAAACCATTCCGACCCACGTCACATCACACTTCCCATACTCCTTCTGTCACCCAACCTGCCCCTTTACTATTGCCAACACAGGTCTCCATAAGAGACAGGCTATGGCAGAGGAATATTCGGCTCTTATACGAAACAGTATGTGGACACTTGTTCCTCGTACTCCCAAAATTAATGTTGTTTATTACAAATGGGTTTACAAGCTCAAACAGGATCAAACAGGTGCTATTAAACGTTACAAGGCGTAACTTGTTGCCAAAGGTCTTCACCAATAAACAGGTATTATTTATACAAAGACATTTAGTCTGGTGGTGAAATCCACCATCATTAGAGTTGTTCTCTCCCTTGCTGATACAAACGAATGGACTCTTAGACAACTTGATGTCCAAAGTTCCTTTTTGCATGGTGAATTGAAGGAAACAATATACTTACAATAACCACCTAGCTTTGTTGATCCCACTAAGCCTCATCATGTTTGTTTACTTTAAAAGTCCATGTACGGTCTTAAACAGGCTCCACAGGCATGGTTCCAACGATTATCTCAAGCTTTATTAGGACTTGATTTTAGAGGAGCTAAAACAGATCACTATTTATTTATTTACTCACCTATGGCACCTTGTTATACATGCTTGTCTATGTTAATGACATCATTCTTACAGGTAACAAAAGCATAGTTATTGAAAAAGTAGTGTACAACTTAAAGTCATTCTTTCGCAGTCCAGAACATGGGCCCCTAGTCCTATTTTATGGGTATAGAGGTTTCACATAAAGGGTTTGATGTTGATTTATCACAACGGAAGTACTTTAATGAGTTACTAGATCAGCCGCACTTGTCTCATTCCAAACTGGTTCCTTTTCCATGTACCACCAACACTCATTTATCACTTGGTTTTCGTGCCCCATTTGAGGATCCGGTCAATATCGGCAGGTCGTTGGCGCTTTACAGCATGTCAGGTTATCTTGGCTCGACATTACCTTTGTCGTTAATAAAGTTGTCAATTCATGCACTTACCAACTTCAATTATTGGTCCGCTGTTAAACAGATTCTTTGATACCTTCACAGGACAGGAGATCATAGACTCCTGATTTCAGCAACCTCATCCTCCACATTACATGCCTATACAGATGCAACTTTTATTTCTAAACTACCTTTTTCTGATGGAGACTGGGCTGGTTGCCCAGATGACCGTCGATCCACAAGGGGATATGCAATATATTTTGGATCTAACTTAGTCTCTTGGTCTGCACGAAAAAAGATGATTGTGTCCCGGTCCTCTACAGAATCTGAGTATAACGCCTTAGTTGATACAGTTGTTGAATTGACTTGGCTAGAGACATTATTACGCGAGCTTCAAAGATCAGTCCCAACCATATGGTGTGAAAAATTGGGGGCTACGTATTTATCCGCCAAACTGGTGTTTCACGGGCATACAAAGCATGTAGAAGTTGTTTTCCATTTTGTTAGAGAAAAGGTTGCACAAAGGAAGTTATCAATTCGGTTAATTTAATTTTGATAGATCAGATTGCTGATGTGTTCACAAAGCCGTTATCCTCTTAACGATTTCTCATCTTGAAGTCCAAGCTAAGGGTCGACACTCGGCCTTAGCTTGAGGGGGACTATTAGACAATGTTATATATATATATATATATTATAGTAGAGGGATCTTGATGTAGATGTTTTATCTATTTAATATCATTGTAATCTCTATATTGTAATACAATACACAATACAATCTTTTACCAAAGTTAATTTCCACCTACTACCACTGGAGCACTAAAAACGAGGCACATAGGCATTTTTTGAAGTAAGACGCCCAAAGATGAAAAGCCACTGGCGAATTACGCCTATGCCCAAAAATGAAAAGTTCGACAACATAATGTGTACTATGATGCCATCGGTGAATTTCGACCAAAGATTAGAAGTCGGCAATGTAATTTGCACAAAGATGCATCGACGAATTTTGCGCATAATCTCAACCCTGAGAAGACTTGCGGATCATAAGCTTTTATCATGTCTCCAGCAGAGAATGATAGGTAATCAACTATTAGCATGTCTACAAAAGCTTTTTAAACACTCTCTTGGATACATGCATATTTCTAGGGCTGGCATATCGTGTATACCCGTACACGATAAGACACGACACGATAAGACACGATACACGAAATCCCATACACGAACACGACACGATAACTTATCGTGTCCTTTTTTTCAAACACGAACACGACACGATATACACGAAAATTACCTGTTAATACCTGTTAACACAACTGTTCAACTGTTATACACGAAAATTACCTGTTAATACCTGTTAACACGAACAAAAACACGAATACGACATGCTATCTGAGAGTTATAGAGGGAGTTTAGGGTTTTATTTTTTTTAATTGAATGAGGAATGAAAATAGAAAGGAATTAAGGAACCCACACGCACATGGCTGATGAGTTTTATTTAATTTAATTTCTTATCGTGTACTAACGGGTATTAACAGGTAAACATGTATTTAACCTGTTTATACACGAAAATTAACAGGTAATCCCGTGTCTACCTGTTTGGTACACGATACATGTTAAGGCCATACACGATACCTGTTAACTTCGTGTAGGTTCATGTCATGTATTCGTGTAAAATTGCCGGCCCTACATATTTCTCACAAGATATGTGCTAAAACCTACCTTAGACAAGATCATTACAAGAGATGTGTTAAAATCGAGTCCAAATCAAGATAATGTCACGATAATTTATTTTTAATTATTCATTGAAATTTTTAATTTTACCTTTTTTATTAATTTAGACAGTTTGTTTTAGTTTCCCAATTTTGTATTATATTTCATAATTTGTATTGAATTAGTTGATGCCCCGCCCGCATTGCGAGGCGATAGCCGAATAATTATCAATCAATTAAAAAAACACTATTATAATTTTGCTAGGAAAAAAACAAAAATGATGATAAGACCGTAATTTTGGGCTCAGGGCAAAACTGTAATTTTTCAGGACTAATGAGCTAGTGTTAGGCAGCTCATTGACACACAAAAAAATTAAATCATGTAAACAAATTAAAACAAAAGACCTTTATATTTTTGCTAAAAAAAACTAAAACGATGGGAAAAACGTAATTTTTAACCGAGGGCGAAATCATAATTTTAATTCAGGGATAAAATCGTAAATTAAATGGACCAATGGGAGAGTGCCAGGAAGCTGTCGGCATGACTGTAATTTTACACTGGGGGCAAAATTGTAATTTCACCAGGAAAACAAACAAAAACGGTGGACAAAATGTAAATTTAAGTTGAGGGCAAAATCGTAACTTGGCTGTGAGAAAAAAAAACTAATGGCAAAACTATAAATTTATACGGGGCAAAATCGTAATTTTGAACTGAGGGCGAAATTGGAATTTTTAGCTGGGAGTAAAAGCGTAAATTTATTTTTGAGTTGGGGTAAAAACAAAATTTTGAACTGATGACAAAATCGTATTTTTAAGGGAAAAACTAATGGCAAATCTGTAAATTGAAACGGGGCAAAATCGTAATTTTGAACAGTGGGCAAAATTGAAATATTTAGCTGGGAGCAAAAGCGTAAATTTATTTTTACTTGGGGGCAAATACGTAATTTTAAACTGATGGCAAAATCGTAAATTTAAAGCGAGATAAAATCGTAAATTTATTGGGCCAATAAGGGGAGTGCCAGTTAGAATAGAATTTCCTAGAAATACATATAAATTTCAATTTTTCTTTAATATGTATTGAAATACCGAGGACATGCCCGTAGATAGTATCTTAAAAGATCTCTGGTAAACTGTCGAATTTGGGGTACGCTCCACCCGAAAAAACTTGCCGGCCATCGAGAAGATCTATCGGTAGTCCCTCGCTAAAAGATCCTACAGTGATTTCTCTGGGTATTCCGTCCGCAATCAAAATTCTCAAGCCCATATTGCCGACAAACTTTCACCGAAGGATCTCATCCGTAAGGACTTTCGTCGATGGAAATGTCGGTCGGTGATTACTGTTATGTTGCTCTTCATGTGAGGAGATTATAGTTATTTGTTATAAATAAATATTGTATCTAATTTAGCGTTAAGTGAATCACGGTTAACATTAGGGTTAACCGTTTTTCATATATGTACACATGTAAATTAGTTGTTTGAGATACTCATAAATATCAAACATATAGATAAAGATCTACTTTATCCCAAGGCCAGTATACTTCTTTTTTATAAATTCTCTGCTCTCCTCCTAACTTTCACGTGTGTACTTTTTCATTGTCAATTTATATGCATTGTATTTGGATAGGTCTTCTTGAATCATCCATGATTTTTTTTTTTTTAACGGTCAACAAACTCAATCACGAGCACTCTTGGGGTACCCACTAGACAAACGGAGTACTCCGAGAGTAACCCGAGTCCACCACCAATTCTGGGGAAAACCCTGTAACCCACCCGCCCGTAGGCACGACAGTGAAATTACCGGTAAAACCCGTTTGCCTCAAGGATCCATCCCGTTTGGCTCAAGGATCCATGATTTCTTATTTGATAAATTTTGAACCTCAAAATAAGTAAAGACTAGGTTATAATTTGAGAATCATTGAAACGTCATTATACAGAATTGAGACTTCATAATATGATCTATCATACTTTTTTCCATATCTTTAGAATTAAAGGGTTGTCATTTTTGGATATGGAGCTTTAATATAAGTTTTCAGTTTGTTCCTTTCTAGATCTTTCTAATAATTCTCAAATTTATTTAATTTCTAAACTAAAGCTGTCAAAAAGTTATTTATATTTTTTATTAAAGTAACTTACATTTTGAGAGTTTGCTTCATAGAGATGTAAACACAGACTATGTTTATGGGTTGACGAATTGAAGTAGCCAACACTAACTTGAAAATTTTATAGTGGCTTTTAAAGAACATTGTGTTTTACCTGAAATTTTATTTTGTATATTAACAATGTTACTTTTAATTTAAATTTTGAGAGTTTGTTTAGTAGGGATGTAAACATAGAATATGTTGGTGGGTTGACGAGTTGAAGTACTCGACACTAACTTGAAAAACTTATACTAACCCGAACACGACATAAACATAAAAATAATGTCAGATATATGAACCTAAATACGACATGAGTGTTGGTGGCTTTCTAAGACACAACCCATTTAACCTGAAATTTTATTTTGTATATTAATAATCCAACTTTTCAAATTCACAAATAAAATTATATACAGATGCATATAAAGTAATCTGCTTAAACTATAAAACCTTATTCCCATCTTTCTTTGATCTTTTAAATTTAAGCAAAAAACATCATTACGAGGTAATTATAAAAAAGTATATAGTTATTAAAAAAACTTATAAAAATACTTGGGTAGAAGGGTTAACCCACGAACCTACCACGAAGTATGATTCGTTGCTTCGTTAGCTAAACGTGCCAGTTAAATTTGATCCAAAATTGACTCGAATATTTAGACTAAACTCAACCAATAATCATGTTAAGTTTATGTCACGTTAAAAGTTTACACCCATAATTTCAGATCATCTATGATAGACTCGTAATATAGAAAGATTTTATCTAGATATAAAATTTATTTGTAAAATATATATTTAACAGTTTATTTAAAGAAAGGTAGCCTTTTCGTGGGTGTAAGGGTGATTGAATATATCCACAACGTGGATGTGTCTCTTTTAGTTTATCCATTGATTTGCTGGACTGACAGAGTGGACTTGCTAAATAATTCAAAAGGCAAAGTTAATCCAAAACAAAAATATATTAAACTCTTGACTCATTCTTGAATATTATAATATTTCTTAATTCTAGTAAAGCAAGTTGTAGACAAAATCAAAGGTTATACAGTTTTTATAATAACAAATTTTAAAACTTATTTAAGATCATGACCCATATTTATTATTTTTTCTACTATTTGTTGGAAATTTTGTGAAAATAACATTTTTCACAAATATAGGAAAATGATTTTTTTTCTATTTTGGACTAGAAATAAATATAATAAAATAAGCGGGTTTTATATATTTATTTGTGGGTTTGTGCTCTATGTCGGAAGGGCTTCGCAACGATCTAAACCACGTCCAAAACGGAGCTAAGATGAATGAGATATCGATGCTCAAAGTTTGGTGTTTGAAACTTGAATGCTGAAAAAGTGGGAAAGTGGCACCTTGTCTCACATCGGATGAGAGATGGAACTTAAAGGGGTATTTTAGTGGGAACCCTCCATCCTTATTGTTTCATGGAAGCACTCACTAGTGTACTCGCGAAGGGTGCGCGCAGAAGCTTCCAGCAGCAGTTACATTTCAGCATTCGAAACTGACAAAGTTAATGCGTTTGACTGAGAATTAAGTGACGAATTAAAGTGCATTAAAGACGTCTAATGCAGTTGAATTCTCCCATTTAATTTATTTTTCAGTTTCGAGTTCAACCTGGTGTATAAATAGGAGGCTCCTTTCACCAGATGAGACACACCGAAAATTACAAGCTATCTCTTTTCTCCACTGCAGACTTCTTCATTTTCTTTCAAGCTTCAAGGTATACCTTCGGGTTGGAGTCAAGACCGGCAGTGCAACTGCTTGCGGCTGTTGTATCCTGGAAACAAACGTGTTTTCCTGGGAGACACGAAATTTGTTTTAAGGGACCCGTGTTTAACACGATCCTCAGCCAAGAACAGTTTCATCTGTTCGTGTTTTTTCTGTTCTTGTATTTCTTTTCAGTTGTATTAGTATTGTATTTACTTTGTTTCTGTTTTATTCTTGTAATTCAAGTTAATAAAGGAATTTTTATTTATTTTACACGAACGGATTCCTACAATCTTAAAACAAATTTTAAAACACCGTTCGTGTAGAATCACAAACTTCTCTGCTGTGAATTTAAATTTTTTTTTCTCACAGCAGGTTGTGTTTTAAAAGGTTTTCTCTGTTTTGATTCAAAGTAGCGACTTTGTCAAAACAGAACTCTGTTCTTCTACTCCTTCTTTGTCTTTGGGTTCTAAGATCTTCTCTTGTAGTCTTCAAAGTTGGACTTAGAAGCTACGAGGCTGATTTTGTTACTCATCGATTTTGTTAGTAAAATAATAAATCAGCACATTTATTATTCTAACAGTTTTATTAACTTGGTTTTGTGGAATTTTTCAGAATGTCGACTGAAAATACCAACGTCAACGTTGTTGTCGGTACCCCTGCCAACACTGTGGGAGCGTCCACAGTGGCGAATCATGCTGAACGACCCGAGAAGTTCTCGGGTCTCCACTTCAAAAGGTGGCAACAGAAGATGTTCTTCTACTTGACCACCATGAACCTTGCGAGGTTCTTAACGGAGACCGCTTCCCAACCGGCGGAAGGGGAGACCGATGCTCAGTCTCTAAGCGCGGTAGAGGCGTGGAAGCACTCGGACTTTATATGTCGAGGCTACGTACTCAACGGTCTCTCAGATGCGCTGTATAATGTGTACTATAATATCAAGACCTCCAAAGAATTATGGGAGTCTTTAGAGAAAAAGTACAAAACGGAGGATGCGGGAACAAAGAAATTTGTTGTCGCCCGTTTCTTGGACTTTAAAATGGTTGATAACAAGTCTGTTATGAACCAAGTCCAAGAGTTGCAAATTATACTAAATGACATCCATGCTGAGGGAATGGTACTTAGCGAAACTTTTCAAGTGGCAGCCATGATCGAAAAATTACCTCCTGCTTGGTTGGATTTTAAGAATTATATTAAACACAAGCGAAAGGAAATGTCGGTCGAGGACCTTGTTCTTCGTCTTCGTATAGAAGAAGAAAACAGGGTGGCCCAAAAAGGCACCATTTTGCAAGCTTCGGCTAAGGCAAACATGGTGGAAGTTGGGGAGTCCTCAAAGGGCAAGAAAGGCAAGGGTAAAAAGGACAACAAAGGGAAAGCAAAGGTTAACAACCTTGGACCTAAAAAGGGGGTTGTGAAAAAGAAGTCTGCGCCTTTCCAAGGTACTTGTTACAATTGTAACGAGACGGGGCACCGTGCTAACCAATGCAATAAACCTAAGCGTGAGCGTGCGCATATGGTTGATGAGGATGGTATGCCTCAGATTGCAATAAACCCGTCATCCAACAGTGATCGAAGGATACACTGACGCGAACTGGATATCGGATATAAAGGATCACAGATCCACAAGTGGTTACGTGTTTATACTTGCTGGCGCAGCTATAGCTTGGAAGTCTTCCAAGCAAACGGTTATAGCGAGATCCACGATGGAATCCGAATTCGTCGCTTTAGATAAGAGCGGGGAAGAGGCGGAGTGGCTACGTCAATTTGTGGAAGATATTCCGAGATCGCCAAAGCCATTGACGGCGATCTGCATACATTGTGACAATCAGTATGCTCTTGCTAGAGCACAAAACATGATGTACAATGGCAGATCAAGGTACATTCGACGTAGACACAACACGGTATGACAACTTATCTCAACGGGTGTTATCTCAGTTGACTATGTGAGGTCGAATGAGAACATTGCGGACCCGTTAACGAAAGGCTTAAGCACAAATAAGGTGTATAGGTTGTCAAGAGGAATGGGACTAAAGCCCATAGATGAAGGGAATATGAGGGAAACCTAACCTAGTTGACTGGAGATCCCAAGATCTAGGTTCAATAGACAAACTTAATCATAAACCCAAATGGAGTCACTGTGGGGGGTGCCCAAAAAAAAAATCAATAAAGGGAGTTGTATACTTCCTAGTCCATTCGAATCAGTGACATGAAGGAAAGGTTAAGCATGTTGAGGTTAAGGATTTTGAGGAAATCCAAATTAACCATGATGCTTTTAATGATTCAGAGGAATCACCTATGTTAGAGAGAAGTGGGGTCGCTTCGAATGGATTTGTGGGGATGCGCAAATCCTAGAGCTCTCGCAGAACCAGGAACGTGTTCCATGACCATGAACGGACACAACCATGAGGTCTTAACTCGACTAGGGAGAGTATTGTGTGAATGTATATTGTCGCCTACATAAATGGGGGATTGTTCAAAGACCCCGCGTCTACAAGACCCTAGGAGGCTAAGTATGCTTCACAAAAGAAGGTTCAAAGGTTACACCTACCTATCTTGCAATGCTCAACTGTTGAATGTGTATCGTTGAAACTTGATAGATCGATTTCTATTCATGTGGGGGATTGTTGGAAATTTTGTGAAAATAACATTTTTCACAAATATAGGAAAATGATTTTTTCCTATTTTGTACTAGGAATAAATATAATAAAATGAGCGGGTTTTATATATTTATTTGTGGGTTTGTGTTCTATGTCGGAAGGGCTTCGCAACGAACTAAACCACGTCCAAAACGGAGCTAAGATGAATGAGATATCGATGCTCAAAGTTTGGTGTTTGAAACTTGAATGCTGAAAAAGTGGGAAAGTGGCACCTTGTCCCCACATCGGATGAGAGATGGAACTTAAAGGGGTATTTAAGTGGGAACTCTCCATCCTTATTGTTTCATGGAAGCACTCACTAGTGTACTTGCGAAGGGTGCGGAGCACCCTAACTCGCACTCGCACTTACACGTGCGCGCGTGGCGTGGGCGATGAGGCGCAATGTGGCGCTTTGATGGCGCACTTTGCACTTCGCCCGCTTGAGAGCCGCCTTTGTATTTTTGACCACGTGCGCGTGGTGGATCACAGAGGCTGCAAGGACCAGGTGGTGTGAAGGTTCGAGGCGCGTGACGTGGCAGTCCGCGCGCGAGTACACATGGCATGGAGGCGCATGGTGCATGGGCCTGATGTGACGTGCGCGGAGCATAAAAGTGAGCCAAAACGGCGCGACTGTGTGGCGTGCTCGTAGAGGCTCACAGGTGACGTGGCACACGCGCGCGGGCGCGCATGGACCTGAGTGAGTATGGCGCACGCGCGCACCAGTGTGACTTGCGCGCACGCGCGCGCAGAAGCTTTCAGCAGCAGTTACATTTCAGCATTCGAAACTGACAAAGTTAATGCGTTTGACTGAGAATTAAGTGACGAATTAAAGTGCATTAAAGACGTCTAATGCAGTTTAATTCTCCCATTTAATTTATTTTTCAGTTTTGAGTTCAACCTGGTGTATAAATAGGAGGCTCCTTTCACCAGATGAGACACACCGAAAATTACAAGCTATCTCTTTTCTCCACTGCAGACTTCTTCATTTTCTTTCAAGCTTCAAGGTATACCTTCGGGTTGGAGTCAAGACCGGCAGTCCAACTGCTTGCGGCTGTTAAATCCTGAAAACAAACGTGTTCTCCTGAGAGACACGAAATTTGTTTTAAGGGACCCGTGTTTAACACGATCCTCAGCCAAGAACAGTTTCATCTGTTCGTGTTTTTTCTGTTCTTGTATTTCTTTTCAGTTGTATTAGTATTGTATTTACTTTGTTTCTGTTTAATTCTTGTAATTCAAGTTAATAAAGGAATTTTTATTTATTTTACACGAACGAATTCCTACACTATTAAATATTGTTACACATTAGTTTTGTTCATTGAACTTTTTTTTTAATATATATATAACCATTTTACTTATAATCGGGTTTTTGAACAGCAAATCTTATTTTACCCCTAAACTACATCAATGTCTCTCTAATTTTAACACATGCCAAAATTGATCGTTTAATTCCATCTTAAAAGACAAAAGATAAAAGTCTCAAGCAAAGTCCAAACCGTGCACGCCCCACACCCTATTTATTTCAAACCTTGTTTGGTTAAATAACCGAAATTAACCAAAACAAAACGATAACCACCATAACCAACTTCATAACTAAAGCTAACGGTTATGATTGATAAAACCCAAACCAAACCAAACCATACACATTCCTATACTTTGCTCCACGAGAGGGTTTAATAATAGAACGTGTAATTTCTGTTTATTGTTAACTACTTTTTGTTGACTTTTCATCTCTATTTTCACCTGAAAATTTTAATTAAACTTTAATATTATTTAGTTTTAAACAGTGGTATAATTGAGTGACTTAAATAAAATAGCTTTAAAACATGATTACTGCTTATAAGTAATTTATTTTTAAACTTTAAGATTTTACCAAAGAAAAGTTCAATACATGTGAACTAAATTTTATATTTATTCCATTTAACATCTGTGTAAAAATTTTAAACAATTTGAAAACTTAAGTGATGTGTAAAAACTATTTTTCGGATTACTTTAGTGAAACAATATTGAAACTTAGTAACTATCTAATGTATATTTACAATAAACAACAAAAATATAATATAATATGCAAAGCTTTCGATCCAGCGTTAATATCAGTTTTGGTTATGGGATCTATAAATCGACGACCGAAATCAACTTCTGCTAACACAGGAGAATTCCAATGAACCGGGTCAAACAAGAAAGGTTATAATTAGGTGTTCGGACCAGACTTTTGAATAACTTCATGGTTCTTTTACAGAGGGACATAAAGTTAAGTTTCTTACGAAAGGTTTTGTATTGTAAAAGTATTCATAGTTTGAATCGGTTCTTCGGTTACGTTTTGGATTAATTCGTTTTATCCTCACTACATGGTTGGAAGTTTAGTTTAATAAAAAAAATTTATGAGTTGAAAAAGAAAATTTTCTAAGAGCAAATTACACAGATTGTCCTTTAATTACACCCTAAATTGCAGTCCTTGCCCTTTCCTATTAATTTGTGCATTCCATGTCCTTTAAATAACAAATTTGCACACTCCTTGTCCTTTGCTCCAAACCCCATCCAATAACCCAGTTAAATGCACCCATGTGCCTCTCACATGATGGGTAAAATTGTAATTAACCTTCCACCTACCCTTAAAAACCCCATTAAAAACCCCAGGAGTCTTCTTCCTCCCAGAACACACTCTCCAAACCCTTAACTCCACACGATCAACCCAATACCATAGAAACTAGGGGTGTTCAAAACCGGATATCCGAAAATTCGGATATCCGAATTTCGGATATCCGAAAATTTCGGATACTTGATTTCACTATCCGAATCCGTATCCGAAAATTCGGATATCCGAAATTCGGATATCCGAATTTTCGGATATCCGTTCGGATAATGAAACGGATATCCGAATTTTAAAACAAAAAAAAAACAATTTCAAATTAAAGTCTTAATACTACATAACCACTAGCCCAACATACAATCCAAATACTAAGATGTTAAAAAAAAGGCAAACAAAGACAACCCGTAGACCGTAGTTCATTCTTCAAAACTAAAGACATAATAATAACATAATTCATTCTTCAAAACTAAAGACATATTCTTCCAAATAAGATAGCCCAAACTTCAATCCATCTCCCAACTTCCAAGCTAACCAAAAACCTGGATGCAAATAAGAATGGAAAATTAAAGCAAGAACTTGATAACAAATGAAACTTAAAGAGAAATTAGTTGTTGCAATGGGAACCGCCCACATTAACATGGATGTCCAGTGGAAACAATCTGTAATAGACTAAAAACAATCTTATAAGCGATTCTTTATAAATACCAAAGCTGATGTAAATGTGTAATTATAATTATAAAGCTGGTGTAAATGTGTAATAACAAAGCTGGTGTAATAAACTACCTGTTTGTAACTTGTAACTCGGTAACTGTATGGCTGCAGACGAACAATTAAATGGCTTGTGACCTGATGTATGGCTGTAATTGAACAAAAAACAAGATTGTAATTCTGTAACAAATACTCAACCAGGTAAAACTCAACCAGGCTGTAATTAAGAAAAACCGACATAGCTAAACAATATGTTACGGTTTGAAATTCATTAGGTACACAATCTGTTATGCTTTCGAATTCATTAGGTAAACATCAAAATCCTGCATCTAATCGTCTTCTAGAAAGCAACTAATTAGCGAATCTTATTAACATATAATCTGAAATTAACTAAACTTATGTATCACAATCCTAATATAACTAAATAAATGAACCAGCAATAACACCACCGATAAGTTTGTTTCTGTTTCTGAAGTGATTCAGGAAATACGCGATTCTATAGACCATATCTTGTTTGTACACCACTAGATTCGAATCGAAACATACCATGTAAACAAGAGTAAAAAGAGCAGACGTACCTGATTCTATTGACCAAATTCGCGAAGTTTGAACGATTGAAGACTAGATCGACAAAGTAGCAGTGTCTTGGAGACTAGATCAATGAGATTTGAACAAGTGAAGTGAGGATTCAGATCGTTGGAGTGAGATTCAGATCGAAGGAGCCATGGCGAGTTGGAGGAGAGGTGGCGTAATGTGAAGAATCAGATCTAGGGTTTACAAGGAAATAAGGAAACATGGGTATTTATATTTTATATATAAAATAATAAAAATTAGCATTATTTAGTATTTCGGATATCGGATATCCGAAATATCCGAAAATTCTAAAAATCGATATCCGAATCCGAATCCGAATTTTCGGATATCCGAGTTTCGGATATCCGAAAAAACGGATATCCGAAATTTCGGATATTTCGGATTCGGAATTTCGGATATTTCGGATTCGGTTTCGGGTTCGGATTTGTTTGAACACCCCTAATAGAAACCCTAATCAAATTGATTCAAATGTGATGGCGGACACTTACGAACTGCGACCAAGGTGGTCTATTCGTGCAAACGTTGATCAAGAAACGGTTGGCAATTACTACAGTGAGTTGCATTTGCTCAATTTCCGTTAAAAAATATATGTTTGGCTGTTGAATTTCTGAAAAATTTATACTTCTATATAATTTCAGAGCGTTTTCCCCATTTGTTCGCTATAAAGCTACATCATGGTGGTTGTTTCACTAAGTTTCCAAACTTTGAGTATGTTGAGGGTAAGCACAACTATGTTGATCAGTTGGATCCTGACTTTTTCTCTGTTCATGAGTTGGATTTTGTATTGAAAAAGTTAGGGTATGCAACAGATGTTATTAAGTATTATCATTATAAGATACCTAATCAGGAAATAGGATTTGGCCTTCGTGCTCTAGGTAGTGACTTAGATGTTATTGGATTTTGCAAGTACACAACTGATTATAAAACCATGCATGTTTACACTGAGTTTGAAGTAACAAATGTGCATACATATTTCTATTCCCCTGCAAAAATTAGGATTGCTGAAGTTGGTGATGGACTGGATGGTGTTGAGATCATTAGCAAAAATCCAAGGATGATGTTAGGCTGGCATCCCTTAACAAATGATTTAGGTGAGAATAATGCTAACAATGCAGGTGATAATGTAGATGAAGGTGTTATTGGTAACAATGTGGATGAGAACCTTAGTACTTGTGATGGTGCATATAAACCTGTACTTGATAACAATGTGGATGAGAACCTTAGTACTTGTGATGGTGCATATAAACCTGTACTTGGAGAAGGTGATAATATTACTGTTGAAGAGAGACAAGCACAAGAAAGTTCAACTTTTTTTTGCAGATTTCATGAGTGAGTTTGATCCCTTCTTGGGTCTAAATGACAACATGGTTAATAATGAACACCAAAACAATGCCAAGGCTAGTGTTAGGCATGTTGTAGATGATAGTTTAGATGAAGAAACTGGTGCAGAAGATGAAGATGATGACAGTGACTTTCTAGGCGATGACACAACTAGGGAGGATGTAGAGGTAGATATGAGGGATTTTAGACTAAACATTGATGAGGGGATTGATGACAATAATGATGCAGTTGGTGATTTAATTGATGAAGATGTTTTAAATGATGATATATTAGAAAGTGGAAGTGAGTCTGATTTGGATGAGTCTAGTGCTAGGAAGAAAATTCTTAAGGGTTTAAGGAATGCCAATGAGAAAAAGAGCAATTTCTACCTAGGACAGATTTTTGGAAACAAGGTAGAAGCCAAAGAATTAATCAAGCAGCATGCTGTGGAAACTAAGAGGGAACTTAGGATTGTTAAGGATGATAGTAAAAGACTAAGGGCTGTTTGCAGGGGTCAGTTACCAAATTTCTAAGTTGATGCACATGGTATCTATAGTCATCCTGATAAAGGTGGTGTAAAGACGAAGGGTAAAACTGTCCAAAAAAAGAGGCAATGATAAAGGACATAACATGAAATCTGCATATAATGAAGTAGGACATAAAATTGTAACAAGGTCAAAAGAAAAACAAGTGGAAGATTCTCTTGGTAGTAAAGACAAGTCCAGTGGGGACAAAAATGTAGGTAGGAGAGGTAAAAAATCAGACCCTCAAAAAAAGGAGTGTCCTTGGATTATTTTAATATCTAAAGAGAGAAATGCTGAGACTTGAGGTAGAACCATGTGCAGATCACAGGTCTCTGACCAGAAAGTTCAAATGAATTTATGTGTGTCTAGGGTCACTGAAGCAGGGGTTTAAAGCAATTGGTAGAGACTTGTTGGGTCTGGATGGAACTTTTATAAAGGGTCCATACCCTGGTCAGGTTCTTAGTGCTGTTGGTGTTGACCCTAACAATGGGATATACCCCTTAGCCTATGCAGTAGTTGAGGCAGAAACCTTGAATTCTTGGACATGGTTCCTTCAGTGCCTTGGTAAAGATCTGGAATTGGAGTCTAATTCAAACTTTACCTTCATTAGTGACAGGCAAAAGGTCAGTCCAATATTACTTATTGTTTTGATTTAAATGTTACTTGTGTGTATGGTGCACTTAAATGTGTTATTACAGGGCATAATCCCAGCATTGCAGAAGGTGTTCCCATGTGCTGAACACAGGTTTTGCCTAAGACATATTCACGAGAATATGAAGTTGAGATTCAAAGGAAAAGAATACAAAGATAACTTATGGAAGTTAGCAACATCAAGCACTGTTGAGTACTTTGAACAAAACATGCAATCCTTGAAGGCATTCAATGCTGAAGCACAACTATGGTTGTCTGATATCCTATCAGAACATTGGTCAAGATCACACTTCTCAGGTAAATATTATCTACACTATAATAATTAACATTGTCAATGTTGACTGATCTGTTACCATGCAACAGGTAGTGCACTATCAGATGTGTTGTTAAACAACATGTGTGAAGTTTTTAACTCAAGGATAATGGATGCAAGAGACAAACCTATTATCACACTTTTGGAGTACATCAGGGAGTATCTCATGAGAAGGATTGTGAATGTGCTTAGAGTTATGGACAACTGTGATGGACTGTTGACACCATATGCTCACAACAAGTTTGAGGAGATTAAGTTACAAGCTAGTGGTGTTCAGTCAAGTGGAATGGGGAAGACCATTATCAAGTTAGAGGCCCTGCTGGATTTGGTGTTGTGGTGGATTTAAAAAGTAGAACATGTACATGTAGGAAATGGGAGATCACAGGGATGTCGTGCAAACATGTTGTGGCTTCAATATGGAACAAGAATATGTATGGTGGGAAAGGAACAGAACTACCTGAGACATTTGTCCATCCAGTGTACACAATGGATAGGTGGAAACAGGTATACAAGTATAAGGTGTATCCAATCAATGGGTGGACTTTGTGGCCTAAGTCTAATGTCCCTACCACTTTAACACCACCAAACCATCACAAGCCTATTGGTAGGCCAAAAAAGGCCAGAAAGAAGTCATCCCTGGAGTTGGAGGAGTCAACAAAAGATGGAAGACTGACAAAGAAGGGAACCATGAAGAACTATTTGACGTGTGGCAAAACAGGGCACAATCGCAGAACATGCAAGGGACAGGAGGCATCCTAGGAAGTTTGATAGTTAGTTGGACTTAAAACTATGGTTTTTATGTTTTGTTTACATGTTTGAAATGTTTGGATGGTAAACCTTTGTCTTTTGTTAAGTTGGAATTTTATGATATTAGTTATGTTATCAGTTGTGTATGTTTGGAATGATATGTTATGGTGCAGCAAGCGACGCATTTTATTGCAGGTTTATGGTGTGTATGGTTTGGCTTTTGGTTTGTGCAGTGCTGGGTTTGATAGTTTAGGTTGGTTTGGGTTATAGTTTGGGCAGTCGGAGCAGGTGTGACAGGGGTGTGTTTGGTTTGGCTTTTTGCTTTTTGGTCAATTTACTCATATGTTTAGTTTAGATAGTGTAGCGCATCATATTGTACAAAAGATTACATAACCAACTTGCATTAATCGACTTGCAACTTACAAATTACATAACACTTCCAACTAAACATAGACGAAACCAACTAAACATAGACCTGCACATTACAAAGCAGAGTAGCATACCAACTTTAAATCACATTACATTAAGAAAAAAACAAGCAAACACAATGAAAACAACCCAACTCATGATCAGAAACACCCAACTCAAGATCAACATCCTGTACAGGTTCATATTTGCAACTTGTGATGTTTCGAGTTTAGATGCTAAGTGTTGGTTAAGAGTCGCTGCTTTTCCACCTTGTGATCTTTCACAAACCGCGGTATCAAACCAACAGATGAATCCACATCTAGGGCATCCATAAAACCTTCTCCCTGGGTTCTTTGAAGTACAAGATGTCTTAAGAGTCGCTGCTGTTCCACATCTGCAATATACCATGATTTCCTGTTTATAGTTTGATGAGGAAACTGAATTTATGTGAGGAAGTGTTTATAGTTGATGAAGAAAGCGAAACCCTAATTTATGTGGGGAGGAAGAAGACTCCTGGGGTTTTTAATGGGGTTTTTAAGGGTATGTGGAAGGTTAAATACAATTTTACCTATCATGTGAGAGGCACATGAGTGCATTTAACTGGGTTGTTGGATGGGGTTTGGAGCAAAGGACAAGGAGTGTGCAAATTTGTTATTTAAAGAACATGGAATACACAAATTAAAGGGAAAGGACAGGAACTGTAATTTAGTGTGTAATTAAAGAACAATATGTGTAATTTACTCATTTTCTAATGATTAGGTATGTAGCAACCCCAACCCGCCTCGTCTTATTTCTAGCTGCTTCAACTCTCAACCACTCCACCCCTATTAGAATCATAAACAATATTTTGAATATTAATAGCATTTTATAATAATAAAAATAATAACAATTATTATTTTAATATATATAAAAACAAAAAATAACGGTAAAACGGTTTATAAAAAATACGCATATAATTTTGTTACAAAAATGGATATTTTTGTTGAAAGATTAGTGACTTTTTATGCAAGTTTCGTTTTTAGGATAGTAAAAAATAATCTGAATTTTACCAATAATTTTGAAAGAAAACAGGCAGTGATGACAATGAACATTTTATAAAAAACCTGAAGTTGTTGACATTAAATGGATTTTTTTTAGTTTCCTATATTAGTTAAAGTTACACTATTAAAACAATTTAGATGAGATATAATGTTAAGTTTTCCATAAAGATGAGATATAATGTTTAGTTTTCCATAATAGTTTTCTTATATTATATATCAACTTTTTTATACAGTTTGTATTACAAATTTAATCTAAAAACACCATTAGTAACTTTGTTGACCGCAAACTTACATACTTTTTAAACCAGCTTCTAAATTTACATCAACGTCCACCATAAAACCGTAACCCTCAACCATTTAAAAAAAAACATTTTTTGTAGACATTTTAAAACTGCTAAACTATACACAACCCTCTAACTAATTTTGTTTTATTCTATTTTTATTTTTATGTAAACAAGGGTTTTAAAATTTCAAAAACTAAAGAGGGAGAGCGTTTGTGACCGGTAAACCGGCTGTAGCAGGTAAAATACAAACCCTAAACCACTATATAACGACCTCACTACATGCAAAGTGGAACCACAACCACTCTCCTCCCTATCTCCACCGTCCGATCAACCTCCACCATGCCGATCCGTTCAATCGCCATCGGACAACACCATGAGTGCAGTCACCCGGATACTATTAAGGCCGGGTTAGCTGAGTTCATCTCCACCCTCATTTTCGTGTTTGCCGGCTCAGGTTCTGGCATGGCATTCGCCAAGCTTACTAACGATGGCGCGACAACCCCGACCGGCCTATTGGCGGCTGCGATCGCTCACGCTCTTGCCCTGTTCGTTGCGGTTTCGGTTGGTTCCAATATCTCTGGTGGACATGTTAACCCTGCTGTCACCTTTGGCGCCTTTGTTGGTGGGAACATCAGTTTTATTCGTGGTGTTGTTTATGTTATTGCTCAGTTGCTTGGATCTACTGTCGCTTGCTTGCTACTCAAGTTTGTCACTAATGACATGGTGAGAATTCGAAATTATTGTTTGATTTTTTTTTTTTGAAAAATAGGTTAAGATTATACATACACCACTAACATACTAACCACACACCACAGAAATATCATACGGGTTGTACGAGTTATACATGTGGTATGACGGGTTATACCAGTCGTATGATCACTGGCGGATCAAGCCAAAAATTCAAGGGTTCTTAGTTTTTTTTTTTTTTTTTTTTTTTTTTAAATCAGGGGTATCCTTTGTATAAACTGAAAAAAAAAGTTACACTACGTGACAAAGTTGAGGGTTATTTTTACACTACTGAGACGGAGTGAAGGATAGCCCGTGCTATCCTTGCTTCTACAATATCTCCGCCCCTACGTATGAGTGTTATAGCGGCTAACTATATAGGGGGAGAGCTGGGGGTGTTATTACAAATCATATGCGTCATATGATGTATTAGAATTACACGGGAACAAGTGATCGATATGAAATAATGTATCTATACAGCTCGTATAACCCTTTTTTCACTGTTTATACAGTACGTATGTAGATTGGGGTGGTGTAGTTATAGTGGCACGGGCACCCTATTGAAATTTATTATTGAACATGATTGTAAGATAAAGTCATCACATCATTTATTTATTTATGTACTCTTGACAGGTGTAAAAGTTTTAACTTTTTGTTAAAAGGAATTAAAGGGGTCCATTAAAGTATGCTAAAGTTTAGTAATAGTTTTTTCAATCATATCCATATACGAATACTTTATGATATGATATTGAAAACAAATGTTAAACAAGATAGTGACGGGTCAACTAGCTAGACACATCTTGTAATATTTTTATATGTTCATTTTTCTATAATATTTTTTAATTACTAATAGTTTTCATATAAGCATATTTTGTATATTATTACTTATTTATAAAACTGGAAAGGAAGTTAAACAAGATATTGATATTTTGATACCTTAGATCTTAGTTACATGTAGGCCAACAAATGCAGGCTAAAATGTTGTATCAAATGTATGTTTTAAAAGCTTCTAAAATATAACTTGAAGGTTAAAAGTATTTTTTACTCATGGTATGGTTAATGTGTGGACAGGCTGTTGGCGCTTTCTCCTTATCCGCGGGTGTTGGGGTTTCAAACGCTTTGGTCTTTGAGATCGTGATGACATTCGGGCTTGTCTACACAGTTTATGCAACCGCAGTTGACCCCAAGAAGGGTACTTTGGGAACAATTGCACCAATTGCAATTGGTTTCATTGTTGGAGCAAACATTTTGGCTGGTGGAGCATTCACCGGTGCATCAATGAACCCAGCTGTGTCTTTTGGACCCGCTTTGGTGAGCTGGACCTGGGCCAATCACTGGATTTACTGGGTTGGGCCTTTGGTTGGTGGTGGTCTTGCTGGGCTTATCTATGAGCTCCTCTTCATTAACCAAACTCATGACCATTTGCCCACATCTGCCTAAATTTGTTAAAATATTTGGTTTTCTAGTTTTTTGAATTTCGTCAGCTTGGTCTTGATTGATTGTCATTTGTCGATATTGGTTTGTGAATTCTCCATATCATTTGATGTATTGTAAAATTTCCTGGTTTGGTTGAATATTTGATGTGCCTTTCTGGTTTCTTTTGTTTATGCATTGAATATTTTTCAAGAGAAAATGAGTGAAAATAATGTTTGGCAAGTGTTATTCTTTTTTGTTTACCAAGCACATATAAAGTTAGTTCAAATTTGTTTTTAATAATTTTTAAATTGTGAGTTCTCGGTATGTTGTGAGTTCAAATTTATTGTTACAAAGGTTTTCATGAATTTACTAAGTTAAGAGAGTTTTAATCCTATACGTTTCATATCGTCTGTCTAAACACGATTTTTTTAATCCCTATCGTCTGTGAGAATTAAACCCAAAACCTCTCACTCTCAAATCGAGGTATTTAAAGACTTTGTCTTTGCCAATAACCACCACCCCATTGGTTCACCATCATATTTTCTAAAAAAAAAAAATACTAATGAACAAGAGTGCATAAAAATAGACAATAAATTTATTATGTTAACACGTTTTTGCTAGCTAATTACAAAGATTATTAATTTCTTCATATTCTTGTTGATTAAAAATTAAAAGTATTTATTACTTTCCATATGTAGGCATCATGATTGAATGACACTTAAAAGGTAAAATACAAAATTACAAAGATTATTGGTGCACATTCATGGTGTAGTCCATATAGTTGCTGCAAATAAAGAATCATTTGAGTTGTGTTGCTATGGACCAATAAGCTGGATGCCCCTCTTATGGTCAGGTTGCAGTGGTCTTGCATTTTTCGCTGCATGCTGCAATTATTTCACCCGTTTCGTCATGTAAAACTCAACAAATCACTAGAGAAAAAAATTCCTTTTCAATTAGGAATATATGTATATATATTTTGGTATAACAAAATATCTCTACTATTAATCCTAAAATTTCATTTATTTCGACATATGTGTACTCGTTTAAAAATTGAGTTTTTTGAGTTATATCTTCTCAGCCATGTTAAGCAGGTAAAATTTAAAAACATTGAAGGGAAATGAAACCCATCAAAACTCGGCCAAATTGTATTACACTGCTAAATTGCGAATTTTGTAATTCATCTAAAACATCAATTATTGTTAAATCTAAGACACCAAAGGTCATGTAGTCCAATGGTATCAAAATGCTGAAATGATGCCTCTCTCCCAAATTGGTGTGGCTACAAGTCTCATTATAGCAAATGCTGAAATTAAGTAGTTTTAGGAGTGTGTGATCGAGTTTGTCTTACAAAAGTTCCAACATGACCCAACCCATATTTGTCTGTTTTGACTTTTTACTGACACGTCTAATTTGTCACCTCTAGTCTGAAATATATGCCCTGAGAAAAAAAAATCTATTTACTTACATCATGAACTGCCTCTCGAAGTAATTTAACTTGATCAAGCGAGACCGTCCTCACCTGCACAGCACATTCCATAACTTCAATAAAAAATTTAAACACTTCACATAATTAATTAAGTATATTTAGTATGTACCTTCTTGCTAATGGTCCAAATGACCCCTTCCGTACATGGAGGCACAGTGAGTGAGCCAATATAGTTATAGTACCTTCGGCAACTCATATGAATCTCTCTCGGGTCAATCACACCCGGGTGTCTATGTTCATTTTCTTGTTTTACCAATGATGTTATGTTTCGAGCCAACTGAAATTTGGATCAGTTGATAAATGCCCATCTGATCAAATGTGGATGTAAAACTAACTTTTAGGATTTTACCTTAGAGAGGAAATGGTTTGGTTTTCCAATTTTGTAAAGAACAGCAATGACTGCAATTTGCTGTTTGGAGGTTGGGTCGACGCTCTTATGAACCATGTGTAGTTCCAATGAGTACCTGCAAATTAAGTCAAGTTTTCAATGAACTTGCTCTACAATTTCCAAAGTCAACAACATCGAGATAAAGATGGTGATTTATATATGATATATCATTTTTATTTTGTTCTGGCACAAGAGTTCTAAAGTTCTGCATTAGTGTGGCGCAAGACGGACACATGTTGGTTTTCTAGCGGAGGAAGTTTAAAAAACGACAGAAGTGAACGACCATTATGTTAAAAACACCTCCAATGCTGAAAACTTACATTTTTTCCTCCAACGCTAAACCAATGCAGACCTCCATCTCACACTCCACTTTTATATAAAAAAATAATCTGTGTGTATGTGGTCCCTACACACAAAGTCTGGATGAGTCCACTGGAAGGGACCAGACCTCCCTTAGCCTACTCCTCCAACGCCACAGCGGTCTGGTTTGCTTTCGGACTTGGTCCGGATCTCGGCGTTTGAGATGATGCTCTAATGTGATTTGATCAAATGACTATTCTTGTGATCTTTTCTAAAAGCTATATATTTAAGTGAATAGTAGAAACATAACAAGGAAAATTTTTACCTTTTTTTATTGATTGTATGCTCGGAAGGCGAGTGCCAATGGGCTTGTTTAAGAGCGTAAATCGTTCCATTTATTTTGATCGAACCTGCATGGCCCTCCCAATGAACCTGCGATCCCCAACCAGTGAATTTAAATAAAATGTCAAGTAGATAAAGTTTTCTCTTTGTATTGAGCTCGAGGTCTCCCTAGAAGCAACAACTCTATCATCTAGTGTAGAGGTATCATCTCACCTTTCCCAGACCCTACTAATATCTTTGCTATTGCTGAGATTTTACTAGGTACGATTATTGTTGTAGTTTTCTTTTTGTAATTACAATAGTGATTGATACCGATAAGCTCTTATATTCCACCAGAACTCACTTACTATGAGCTATAAGTAGATACATAATTACGTATCATGCATACGGGTGATTATATTGTTATAACTGACATTTTAGTACAACTGGATGTACTTAAGACAATATCATCATAAAAATTAATACAATTGTTGTCTAAGACACTTACAATTTCAAACACTAAGGAACCTCAAAGGTTCTAAAGGGGCATCGACACTAGTAGGGTCCAAGAGGCAACTCCCTAGAGGAGATCGAGATATATAGAAGTTGTTTTGGAGTTGCATGATCGTTGAAAAGTTGCATGGAAAATGGTAAGTTGGATGATTAGTGGCAAGTGAGCTTAGTACTAAGATTAATATTAAACAAAGGCGCCTTAATTCTTAGTGATACGTTACTACTAAGCAATATTAACTTACTTCAGCGGTCGATACTTAGTACTAACAATCAGGGGCGGCTCTTATAAGAGCCGTGGCAGGGCCACGGCCCGGGCAAGTTTTTTGGGCGTAGTGCTAATTTTCCGCATTTTGATCGAAGTTTTTTATGTATACTATGTTTGGCCCGGGCTTGTCCGAGCTTTTTTTAGTGCCCGTGTCTTTCGGCACTGACATGTTCAACGGGCAAGATCCGCCACTGCTAACAATGCTGAATACTATCTATGAGTAGTTATATTACTGGGTTGTTATAATCATCATACTCTTTCATGTAGAGTTATAACGTTTCAACATAATCTTTGTGATGGTTCAACCCCTATATTAATAAATTTATTTGGTATGTTTAAGACACAAATTCACCACTTTAATTTCACAGAGAATCCGTGTTATGTGTTCTTTGTAGATACTGTGTGTCTTATCTGATTATTGATTTCTTACTCTGTAGATACTTTATGTCTTATATAATTATTAATTTTTTTAAACATAGGAAATACTTTAATCACAGTAATATTCAGAAATCAATCAGGGCATGTTAGAAATACGTACATAATGGTAAATCTGTAACGTATAAATATAAGGAAATGTATTAGTATCAAACTATAACTATAGAAGATTATGAATGCTAAATGCATCAAAACATGTGTCTTTAGGACACAGACAAATACATAGTATACTATTAAAAAAAACTATCTTCGTGGAGTCTCTTGTCAAACAGCTGGTTTAAAAATAAATTTGCGCACGTTCTCATGTGCAACGGCTAGTTTTTATATATGTTCAGGTGTATGATAATGATTAATTATTAACTAATAATCATGATGGGTTGCCCCCCTTTTTATACACACAGACCACTATAATGTCAATAACTAATAATTAAGTACCTACAATTAAAAGGGTAACCTTTTGTATATACTTATTTGAGTTAAATGTAATTTTAATCCACCTGGTTTAGGTCATTTTTCCAATTTAATCTAAATGTTTCATTTTTCGTCTATGGGTCCAAAAACGTTTGACTGTCGCCATTTTGGTCAACTGGGTTAACTTCATTCATTATTTCTGTTAACGAGAAGGGCAATTCGGTTCTGTTAACTAGAAGAGCAATTCGGCCATATAAAATAACCGAATTGCCCTTCTCGTTAACAGAAATAATGGATGAAATTAACCCAGTAGACTAAAATGGCAATGGTGAAACCTTTTTGGACCCACAGACAAAAAATAAAACCTTTGGACTAAACTGCCAAAATGACCCAAATCACAAAGGCTAAAATGACATTTAACTCTACTTCTTAATTTGTATATATCGAATAATAATAATCCTAAAACGGTAACATTAATTTCATATGATATATTGAATTGCATGTGTGTGTATTGTGCGAAGGTCGTATGTGATGGAATATATGTCTCACCTCTATATCATGGCCACGGTTAATTATTACTGCAGTGCTTGGTTTGTAGTTCCTCAACAGCTTCTTTGATTTATGAACAACATCAACTCTCTTATTCGACAAGTCAATTGGAGATTGCATTTTGCCATTGTTACAAGCAGACCATTCTTTGTGTATTTTCCCCCATTTCTCGGGTCCTTTTCCGCTCGCTTTATCGTAATCAAACTCCCTCTCATCCTCTAAAAACAAACAAAATGTATTGATCATAAATCATAGCGACTCAAATAATGCATGTCATGATAAAATAGAAGTGGGAAAAAATGAACTTACGAACTTCTTGAGCATAGATCGAAATGGGAAACAAAACAATAAGTAGAACTAGTAGAGATCTCATTCTTGAACTAATGCACATTGTGTATGGTTATGGAGGAGGAGAAACAATGGTCGGTGTGGTGGAGCCGCCGGTGATGATTTAATCAAGAGTTGAGTAGTATATTTATATATATAAAGGTTAAAAGGTATGGTGGTTTAGTAGTTGATACAAACAAGGAAAGAATCACTAGTAGTCAAGTAGTGTTTCTTTTTCCTACAAATTGTGATATTTTTTTATAATAATTCATATTTTTTTGTCTATTTCTTACAATCTCAACTATTGGATATTGACAGCTGTCACTTTCAACTATCACTTTGACTTCAATCACTCCCAACTTAACACTTTATGTGTTTTATCACTCATCAGGTGAACATTTCTTAGTGTTTGGCTTGTGTTATTAGTGATATTAGGCTAAGGGGCTGTTTATTTATCTCTTAATAAGGCTCTTAATGGTTCAGACATCTTAATGGTTCAGCAGTTAATGGTTCACACTGTTTGTTTCGCCAGCAGATGTCTGAATGGTTCAGACATTTGTCTCTGAATGGTTAAAACATATTATCTGAATTGGTCAGACATTTTCATCTGAACGGTTAACCATTATATTGGCTCTTAATAGTTCTGACCTCTTAATGGTTCAGCATTTAATGGTTCAGGCCTCTTATTGGTTTAGCACTTAACCATTCAAAAGTTGTCAAATAGCCCCTAACACTTTGTGAATTACTAATAACTGTAGGTGAATCTGCTCCTAAAAGACAAAAGGGAAGCCAAAATCCATTAAGCCGGAGTGACGCAACACACAAAGTGTTAAGTTGGGAGTGGTGGGAGTCAAAGTGATAGTTGGGAGGCAGTGCCCAATACCCCATAGTTAGGAGTGACAAAATCCAATAACCCCATATTAATTAGTTAGTCTTTGTTTTTAATATATATGTTTATAATAAGAAAGATATAATAATTGGCTTCCTTAATTTATAGGTCAAGCTCAAGTTAAATGTTTCAGAATATTTCAAAAATATATAATCGTTCTATGAAATCTTTCAAAAATATATAATCGGTCTATGAAATATTAGCTATCCTTCAAATTTAGTTTTTTTTAAAGCAATTCATGAGAATAACTGGCATGTGACGCCTCAGTACAGCAGTACTTAAAGATTATGTACCTTTCGTCTAATCAAAACAATCAATTACAAGATGCCTGGATGTTCTCTTATTTATTTTTATTTTTTTAATCTTGGTTTATGAACCAAGGTATCTAGATGCATAAGATCTAAGAGTTTGTTTCTTTGGCTGTTTCAACACTTAATGGTTCATACTGTTTATTTCGTAAACAGATGTCTGATTGGTTTAGACATTTGTCTCTGAATGATTAAGTATTATACTGAGTCTGAATGATTAAGACCTATAATCTTAATTGGTCAGACATTTGCCTCTAAACAGTTAAGCATTATACTGCATCTTAATAGTTCAGATTTCTTACTGGTTCAGCACTTAATCTTTCAGAAGTTGTCAAACAGCCCCTAAGTTTAATTTTATTATATATGTATTGAACTTGTCTGTAAATCATGATGAGAAGGTATATGCATAAATCACAAGCAATTACATCACTTTTTATTACGTATTTGAATCTGAATATATTATGTTAAAAGGGAGTTAACCATATGTTGTTATAGGGGAAGGCTTTGAAACACAATACTCTTAACCTAAAAACAATGAAAAGTAAAGTGCTAATATGTATACAATGTGTCAGGCCGTCTCCAAAAATCCTCAAAACAAATTTAGACCCTTGGCTAGCAAACAAAAACAAAACCTTATAATACAAAGTCGATAACTCAATTTTAAAAAGAAAAGATAAATACATTTGAATTAGAACATATTTATGTAGTACAAAACATACGTATAAATGAAAAAATGAGCCGTAGGGCGGGGGGGGGGGGGGGGGGGGGGGGGGTTATTCCACGGTCCTCCCAGTGATCACACTCCACAGGCTAGCTTAGCCCCATAGCTCCATGGGGGTGAATACCCAACCGAGAGCGAAGAGCTTGGCCGTGGGATGCGGACACCAAGATTCGAACCCGAGACCTCTAGGGAGAGGGTGGGTGAGGCTGGCCAACTGGGCTACCCCAGAAGGTTAAAAAAAATGAGCCGTAAATATAAATTTTAATAAAAAAACATATATATTTTTAAACATATAGCGGGATCAAACCCACACGTTGCGCCGGGTGAAAACTTTGTCTGTTTTGATACACTCGTTATGGAAAACGAAAGAGAAAATCCAAAATAATATTGTCGTAATATGTCCAAAACATGTTCTTCAATTGTTCACTTTACTAGTTTTATAAAGAGAAAAATGCACGTATAGTCCCTTTGGTTTCGCCTTTTTTCACCTATAGTCCCCAACTTTCTAAAACTACCTGAATAGTCCCCAAGTTTCCATTTTTTGTTCCCGGATAGTCCCTGGGTCTAACTTCAGTTACTTTTCTCTGTTAAAATGATGTGAAATGACAAAAATACCCTTTCCTTAAAAGGCCAAACCATAGGGACTATCCGGGCATCTTCTTCATTTTTATTTATAAAACCCCACCACCACACTTCATATTCAACCTCCACCCACCATCACGCTCCTCCACCCTCCTCCACCATCACCGCCACAGTCACTTTCTTTGTCTCTGCAACTTGCCCGGCGAAGCTTTTCCGGTGAGACACCCACACCGCCAAATCTCCACCCTCCTCCCATTTTTAGAGAGAGAGGGAGCTACTGAGAGAGAGAGAGAGAGTTGCGGACAGAGGAGGGCTGACCTTCCCCTGCAATGGCGGCGGCAGCGGCGGTCTAAGAGAGGCTCGGGACGGCGACGGTAGTAGTGCTTCAAAACTCCGGCAGTCACAATCACTCCGGTAACATCTTTAACCCACCTTCTTCTTTCACTCTTTAATATGACTGAAGGGATGAGGATAACCACGACTCGAGTTCCTTTTGTCCATCATCATCATCACTGATGAAAACAACATCAATAGTTCGAAATGATGGTGGTTGTGGCGGGGGTGGTGATGATGGCGGCGGCGGAATCAGGGTTTAAAATTGATGAGCAATGACTAGGGTGAAGTGGGTGTAATGTGTGAATTTTTTGAGGGTTTTGTTTGGTTATGAATCGGAGCTTTGTTATTATGGAAGCCATTGATGTTGAAGAATTGAAGTTTCAGGAAGAAGATTTTAGGGATTTAGAGATTAGGGTTTGAATTTGGGGATGGGTGGTTGATGGTGGAGGCGGGTATGGGTTTAGGAGGCGGAGGTGTGGTGGTGGAAGGGGATGGCGGTGGTGGGGAGTGGTGATGGCGGCAGTGAAGGTGACGGTGGTGGTGGTGGTATAAAAAAAATGAAGAAGATGCCTGGATAGTCCCTTTGGTTTGGCCTTTTAAGGAAAGGGTATTTTTGTCATTTCACATCATTTTAACAGAGAAAAGTAACTGAAGTTAGACCCAGGGACTGTCCGGGAACAAAAAATGAAAACTTGGGGACTATTCAGGTAGTTTTAGAAAGTTGGGGACTATAGGTGAAAAAAAGGCGAAACCACAGGAACTATCCAGGCATTTTTCTCTTTTATAAATAATAAAAAGATAAAACAATTTCAAAACTGTTTAGTTATATATTTAATTGAAAAAACTAAAAAAAAGTAAATAATAAAAGATTTCAGTTTTATATTAGAAAAAAATTCAAACTAAAATAGGAAGAAAACAAAAAAAAAAGGATAAGAAAATTAAAAAAAATAGAGTTAAATGTCATTTTAGTCCCTGTGGTTTGAGTCATTTTACCAGTTTAGTCCAAAGGTTTCATTTTTCACATGCGGGTCCAAAAAAGTTTCACCGTTGCCATTTTAGTCCACTGGTTAACTTCATCCATTTCACGGACAAAGAAAGATCATGAGCAACACCTTAGAGCCATCTTAGAGCTGCTAAAGAAGGAGAAGCTCTATGCTAAGTTCTCGAAGTGCGAATTTTGGTTACGTGAAG
The DNA here is from genome assembly GCA_030545235.1 of Helianthus tuberosus. Taxonomy (NCBI): domain Eukaryota; kingdom Viridiplantae; phylum Streptophyta; class Magnoliopsida; order Asterales; family Asteraceae; genus Helianthus; species Helianthus tuberosus. The sequence goes on along the minus strand of CM060414.1, from coordinate 171,944,126 downwards.
TGCAATTCCTTGGTCACGTGGTAAACGAGGATGGAATCCATGTGGATCTCACCAAGATCGAGGCGATTAAGAATTGGAAAACTCCGAAGACGCCAACCGAGATCCGTCAGTTTCTGGGTTTAGCAGGGTACTATTGCAGATTCATTGAGGATTTTTCCAAAACCGCTCAACCGCTGACCTCCCTTACCCAAAAGAACAAGAAGTACGAATGGGGAGATAAACAAGAAGAAGCCTTTTAGCTGCTTAAGAATTAGCTTTGCGATGCACCTATTTTATCCCTACCCGAAGGCACCGACAACTTCGTGGTATACTGTGACGCCTCGCGTCAGGGATTGTGCTGTGTGCTAATGCAGCGACAAAAGGTTATTGCTTATGCTTCGCGCCAATTGAAGATTCATGAGAAGAATTACACCACGCACGATTTGGAGTTAGGCGCAGTGGTCTTTACTTTGAAGATATGGCGACATTATCTGTATGGTACTCGGTGTACCATCTTTACAGATCACAAGAGCCTACAACACATATTCGATCAGAAAGAGCTTAATATGAGACAACGACGTTGGGTTGAGTTGTTAAATGATTATGATTTCGAAATCAAATATCATCCAGGGAAGGCGAACGTGCTAGCAGACGCCTTGAGTCGAAAAGAAAGGATTAAGCCCATAAGGGTTAGGGCTTTGGAGATGATTGTTCAGACAGACCTCTCGTTGCGTACTCGTGCTGCGCAGAGAGAAACTCTTAAGAAAGAAAACTTAAAGGCTGAATATCTCCGTGGGATGGAGAAAAAGTTGGTACCCAACGAGGAAGGAACCTTGTATTTTATGGGACGGATTTGGGTTCCGCTTTTTGGTGGTCTTAGAGATGTTATTTTTTATGAAGCTCATAAATCGAGGTACTCGATCCACCCAGGATCAGACATGATGTACCAAGATTTGAAGGATTATTATTGGTGGCCAAGACTTAAGGGCGATGTGGCTACTTATGTTGGGAAGTGTTTGACCTGCGCCAAAGTGAAGGCAGAGTATCAGAAGCCTTCAGGTCTTCTACAGCAACCTGAGATACCCATGTGGAAATGGGAACAGATCTCAATGGATTTCATAATGAAGTTGCCCAAGACACCCAGAGGTCATGACACGATTTGGGTAATCGTAGACCATTTGACAAAGTCTGCGCACTTTTTGCCGATCAGAGAGAAGGATAACACAGGTAAGCTAGCTGAGCTATACCTAAGGGAGATAGTTGCACGTCATGGAGTGCCTGTCTCGATTATATCAAACAGAGATGGAAGATTTGTGTCAATCCTTTCAAGAAGGATTTGGTTCTCAGTTGAATCTGAGTACAACTTTTCATCCACAGACGGACGGTCAAAGTAAGAGAACGATTCAAACGCTAGAAGACATGCTACGTGCTTGCGTAATGGACTTGGGTGGCAGTTGGGACACTCACCTACCATTGGTTGAGTTCTCCTATAACAACAGTTACCACACAAGCATCCAAGCTGCACCATTTGAGGCTCTCTATGGACGCAAGTGTCGATCACCATTGTGCTGGGCAGATGTAGGTGATAGACAGCTAGTTGGTCCCAAACTGGTCCAAGAGATGACATATAAGATCATGCAGATCCGAGAGCGCATCAAGGCGACTCGTGATCGCCAAAAGAGCTATGCGGACCAAAGACGAAAACCCTTGGAATTTGAAGTGGGTGATATGGTTTTGTTGAAAGTTTCACCTTGGAAAGGTGTGGCACGCTTTGGGAAGCGTTGTAAGTTAAACCCACGTTACATCGGACCGTTCAGGATTATAGAAAAGGTCGGTTCTGTAGCATACAAGTTGGAGCTACCAGCAGGACTCAATAGTGTTCATGGTACATTTCACGTATCAAATTTGGAGAAAAGTCCAACTCAAGAGACAGTGGTCATCCCTGCTGATGAAGTTCACATTGACGACACACTCCACTTTACCGAAGAACCCGTTGAGGTTACAGATTGGAAAGTTAACAAGACTCGGAGGAGTAGTGTTAAACTCGTCAAAGTTAGATGGAATGCGCGTCACGGCCCAGAGTTTACTTGGGAGCGTGAAGACCGCATGAAAGCTAAATACCCGCATTTGTTCCCCAACTCCCCTGCAGCTAGTAGGAAAGCTTAAAATTTCGGGACGAAATTTTCTTAACATGGGGAGAATGTGACAACTGTCAAAATTTCAGGTATCCGTACAACTATTAAACCATGATTAGTGCTTAATGACTGTGCTGAATTACAATTAATGACTTGAATTGCTTTCTGATTATTGCTATGATACATACATGTGTATCACATATTGCTTAATGTCATGTCATTATTGCATGAGAACTTTATTGACTCAAATGATGCACGAAACACAGTTATCAGACCAATCAGAAAATTGTTGACGGAGTTCAGTACATAGACAGACAAGGGGTTGAGACACAGAATGGGCCAGAAACCAAGTATTACACTAGTATAGTGTGTAGGAAAGTAAGGATCACAAAACTGCCTTCCTAGTGATAGTTTAAGTGCCGGAAAGTGCCTAAAACTCACATAAACTGCAGAATTCTGCAGAAAATCAGCAAAATCGGCAATTTAACACACTAATGTCATGCAAAAATATGGTTAAGTGGTCCTGAATGCTTTCCTAAGTGTCGGGAATCAAAAGTGTCACAAAAGGTAACATAAAGCACACTAAACTGCATAGTTTAGCACTTTAATGAACCAGTAACCAACCGAACAACCAGACACTACCCGAAACACCAAATTTTCACTAGAAGCACTGTTTTAACATTACCAAGCTAGTTATGGTCCCCGAACAACATAACACATCACATAACATCTAGTAACTAATACACCTAACCAAATACTTGAAATCTAACTATTAACTAACTAATTGGTTTAAACCTAGACCTATACCCCCCCCCCCCCCCCCACCTAGTTTAAAGACACTTAAACCATTGGAAAATCATGAGTTATGGGATTATAAGTATAACCATAAGGAACATCACCTTCATTCTCAACATCACACAACACACACACACTTCTCTCTTCCTCTCTTCTTTGGGTTCGGCCAAGAACAACAACAAGCGCAACCACCATCATCAATCATTTTCATCTAATTCTACATACATACAAGGGTGTTAGAAGGTACACAAAGAAGCTTGGAGCTTTCAGAAGTTGAAGGACCTTCACCACTTGCTTTTATCCACTTCTTTTCTTCTCTTGATCATCCCTAGCCTTGAGCTAGTAGTAAGAACACTAAACTCTTCATTTTACATCATATTTTGTTGGTTAAAAGAAGATACATGATGTTAATCTTGAAGAACACCAAGAATCAAGAAGATGAAACATGAACATAAGCTTATAATCATAAGAAATCATGTTGTTTAGTGTTGAATATGATACTTGATGATTGATTGTTTATGTTAATGATGTAGATCATCATAAGATCTTGCTAGATGATGATTAAAACATAATCTTGCAAGATGAGAGGATGAAAGTGTCAATGATCTATAGACCATCCTTACATAAATCATGAACTTGAAAGAATAAATTGTTTTCTTGTAAAATGATGATCAAAGTAAGATGTAAGTCTTGTAAATCTAAGATTTTAAGAATGATTTTTCAAGAAAACAAGTTAAAAATACAAAGTTTACTTAATCTTGGTTCTTAACTAAATAAACCGCATTTTTAAAGGTTATGTAGAAACACTTATATAACAAGAAAAATCCAAGAAGAAGCATTTTTAGAAAATGTGATGACAAGTTGTAAAGAACTATTTTCATTAAAAATGAAGTTTTTAAATAAACAACCACACTTTAAAGGATAACTAAACTTACTAAACACACTAGTAAGTTACTATAATTTTTTATAAATTTTCAAGTTAATGAAATAGTAGTTTATGCTTGTTTTTGGCAAATTGGTAAGTGTAGATTGTTTATTGTTGATTGTGTTGATTTACAAAAGAAAATGATATGCATTGAAGGCATGAAAACCTCCATTTTTAGGGGAAACTATGGCAAATTTTTTCTAAAAATTTAAACACTTAGAAAAATATTTTTAAACAAATATTTACAAGAATATTTTTAACCATGAATTTTCACATAAAGTTTGCCATATATTTTGTTACAAAATTATAAATATTGGAGGTTGATTTTTATAAATAAAACTGACTAAATATGTATTTAGGAAAATATATATTTGGATGTCACCATGTGTGTGATTATTTGTATATTATGTGTATTAGTTATATTATTTTAGGACTTGAAATAATATAACTCATCAAAATACCAAAAATTATAATCCAAAATATTGCCAAAATTCCAAGGAATAAATATACAAAGAATACCCAAATTATTGGTGAAACCGACCAAAGGAATATAACTTACAAAATATTCCAGAAATTTTATTTATAAGTATATTTTGGTAAATAATATTTTGGACACCAAGTGAACAAAAATATGATTTTTACAATTATTACAAAATGTATCATATTTTTGACAAGGAGAAAATATATTATTTTTGGCAAATAAAAATATATATATTTTTCTTGGAATTATTAGGAGATGTATTATTTTTGGGAAAAAATATATATTTCTCAAACAAACATGAAATACATTATTTTTGAGAGAAAATGTATTTTCTTAAATAAACTTGAAATATATTATTTTTGGATGAAAAATGGAATTATATATATTTTCTAAGTTAGACCTTAAAATATATTATTTTTTAGACTTATGTGAAATTTATAAATATTTTTGCCAAGGAAAAAATTATAAATAATTTTTTTTAAGTAATATTTCTTAAAATATATATTTTGGAAATATATATTAATGTATTTTTACTAGAGATATTATTCCAGAAAAATTAATACAAACTTAAGTATAAGAATACTTAACAATTACAAGAAAATACGTATTCTCGTACATATAAATACACTCTGGAATACGACACCAATACATGGCAAAAATATACAAGTATAGGAATACGAATACAAATACACCCATCCTTGGGAAGGATATACATGTATAAATACGTGAAGAGAACAAGTTAAAATATATTATTTTAACTAATATTCCAAAATTTTAATAAATATAACTTAAGTTAAAATATTTATTATTTTAACAAATACGTATATAACTTGGAATAATACTTAAGACACAAAGAAACGTAACTCAAAGACACTAATTAATACTAAGTCAAGGCACGACCCGCACGTTTGATAGACCTTAGTACGTTGTAGGTAGTCGTGTACACCCGAAGGAGCTTTGAGTTACAGTTGATTACGAAGAACGCAAAACTGTGAGTTCATGTCCCCCCCCCCCCCCCCCTTTTCTTTTAATTGTTTTCATTTTATAACTTCGGGGGTGAAATACATGTTACAAATGATACAATGATTACAAATGGTATGGTCAGCTAAGGAAAATACTGTTAGATTATGTGAATGGGTAGGCGTTATCTTGAGACCATTAATCCTTGTTAAGGACCGAGGGGCATGAGTGATAGATCTATTTGGGTGTTGCGAGCCCCACCCATGGGTCCGCGAGTTGGCCGCATGTGGTGACTATGTCGTTCCATCCGGGAGGCCCGGTACGAAATACGCAAAGGATTGAGCCTTCCTACGCCGTTGCACATATATTAATGACCTTGCAAATCATTAATCGATCTGTTCCTTGTTGCTTTCATACCGGGATTTTACAAATACATACTTACTTATGATGATTACAAAGTTTATTCGAGCTCACACTCAAAACACATGAACTCGCTCAACTTTTGTTGATGTTTTCAAACTACATGTATTTCAGGAAATTAAATGTGGATCTGGCGGGCGTTTGGCTGTTTCAAGTAATGTTGAGAATAAAAGATGTCATCCGGAGTCTAAGGGTTTGGATAGCGTGTCTTATCCTAGATAAGATACATCTTCCAAAGCCTGGTTTTTTTTAATGCTTTTTGTCGAGTCCTTGTGGAACTCTAAAACAAGTTGCATGGTTTGTATTTGCATTTGAAGTCTATGTTGTTTGTGATGTTTTAAACTATTTTAATGGATGAACATCTTTAGTTTTATCATATAGTTGTTTGTTATTGTTGAATGCAATGATATTAAGCAAGTCACACATAATCATGCTTCCGCAAAAGACAGGGTGTGACAGTTTGGTATCAGAGCTTCGATTGTAGCGAACCAGGATTCCTTCTCGAGTCTAGACTACAATCATTAGGGCTCTCACGAAAATATTTTTACAACATGTTTTCATTGCATACATGAAACGCCCAGATCCAGGGAAACAAACATTTTTACTAAAGAAAAGACAAGAAACACGATTGCAAGGTTTACCTTTGTGGTTTAGTCTGGGAAACTGGGTGGTTTAGTCTGGGAGACTGGCTGGTTTAGTCTGGGAGACTAGGAAGGATATAAAGGATTTGTGAGAAATGACGAGGATACATGGTTTCCTGATACATTGTCTTTGATTGCATGCTAAATGACAATGGTTAATATATGTGCATATGTTATGATTGTTCTGCTACAGACACTATGTGGAGCAGCCCAGTGATGACACGTGTCATCATCGTGGCAAGGCTAGATCATGAACGGGACAAGCTACGCGTTGATCCAGGGTTGACGCGGGCCGCGTAAGCCCTGGGCTTGTGTTACGCGGGCCGCGGGAGAATCGAGATCAGACACTATATAAGAAAGCAATGGGTTTTCGTTTTCCGTCGTTCATTTCTTTCATTCTCAATCACAATTTCTGAATAGTAGGCATAATACGCGGGTATTATATCCCCCTAATTAGCGAAGTTCTGCTCCGTTGTAAGTATTATAACCCCTGGATATGTATTAGATACGCTGCCCGATTGATCTAGTGTTCCGTAATGGCAGTCGTGGTTCTGCCCGACGTAGTCATTGGAATGCCGTCTCGGGGAGGGTATTGCTAATGTTAAAATGGGTTATTAATACTAACGCTTGTACATTTGTGTAAATTATAGATTATCACCAGGAAACCCTTACGGAAAATCTAAGACAACAATGTGAGTTGATCCACTTTTTGTAAATCTTTTGTTAAATGTTTTACAAAACCTTAATTACTTTTCCATGCGAATAACAGTTATTGAGTATTTGTAAGCATACAATTATGATGAGTATGTTGGGGTTTTGTATACAAAATTTGTTACCACCTGGTCAAGGAGTAACATGTCCAAAAGTCGGGTTCGACAGTACCATGGATGTTAATTGTGATGTCTTGTAAACAAATATAATTGCGGGATCGCCCTCAATACTGTACACTGTGACTTTTTTATTTAAACTTGATTAAACTGGGATTCACTCACCAGTATTTCCCACTGACAAATGTTTTTAAAACGCGTTTCAGGTAACAAAATGTGAAATCCAAAATAGAAGCCAGCTGGACAGCACTGAAGGCTTGAAAAAGTGGCAATAAAGTTACCTAAAAATAAAATAGATGTTTTTATTAAATAAATAGGATTTATTACTATGAAAAAGAATGTACTATGAACTTGGGTTTTATCCCATTTGTTTAATGTTATGAAAATGTGGTATTTTACTCTGATAAACATTTCCTAACTACGGTCCTGATGAAAAATTCTGCTGCCAAATTAGACAATACTCGATACCACCGAAACTGGCTCGCGACAGCCCGTTTCCCGGGGAACCTGGGATTGGGGGTTGCGACAGGAGGTGGTATCAGAGCTAAGCCACTGATTCAGCCACAGAGGTGTTATTCTGACATCAAAATGTAAAGTGTTAGGAAATAAATTACGAAAATACGTGCATAACTGTATTTATTTGTTATGTGTTATTTGACTATCTGTTAGTTTACAGTAAGAGCGACCAAGGACCATCTGACGCGTACCGTCAATTGTCTGGTTCGCCTAGAAGCGAAGGCACCTCCTCTTCTCAGCCTGCCATCTCAGGGTACTCTGCTGATACGGAAGATGGAATCTTTGTGTTTAAGGCTCAGTCAGAGGAGCCATTTCCTCAGAAAAAGAGGGGATGGTTCAGTCGAGGGGCACACGAGCGTAGGAAGCCTATGAAAAAGTTGCAAGACCAGAGAGCACTAGCAACAGCCTAGAGAAAGACAGATGCCTATGCCCAGGATATGATAAATAGGGGTATAGCCAAAATCCATATCTTAGCAACCACTACAGCTGACCCTAATCTGGAGCAAATAATAGCACCCCAACCACAACCGCAAATCCCTGACCAACCCATGGAGATAGAAAACCCTGAAAACCAAGTAGAGATGCATGACTTCAATCCAGAAGAAATCCCTAGGGTACCAGCACCAAACCCCCTTGACGTTAGGGACTATGTGCAACGTTACCCAATCCATGAAGACACACCCATCCAAAACATAGGAGCCTACCCAGGTATGGACCCTTTAGATCCCTATTACCATGATGAATACATTAGGGAAATTTTAGAAGATCCTTACCGATTTCAGGCACTTTCACCCCCATATCAGGAACCACACCCTAGATTCCAAACCCAGTCCTAGAACCTGCACCCCCAATGAGTGCAGAAAACGTGCAAGAACTTAGGACTTTTGGTGAGGAAATTTTAGAAAGCAGCGAGAGAATGAGACAGGTAGGAGAGCGACTCGTATGGAAATACGATGAGCGCAATATGGATTTTTGGATGAATCCATATCCGTGATGGGATAAAGGAGATGGTAATAGTAATAATAATAATAATAATAATAATAATAATGAAATAAATTAATAATAATAAAATAAAATATGTGTGTATGGATGCCTATTACTATTAGTGTAATTCTATTTCAGTTGGTATTGTAATTTTTATTTTAGTACTGGTGTGTAATAGATACATAATAGTATATGAATAGAGTAAAGTCGCAATGATCGACGCTTTTGGAAAAAATGCGTGTCATGTGATTGACTATAGAAAATATTATTTTGTGATATTAATATGAGATAAATGTTTAAAATTCAGATGGCTGACGAAGGAAATCAAGGAAATCTGAAAAATGTTAACCAGAGTAACATTAACGTGGTTAATGAGAATCCGAGCATCAATAACAATGGAAACCAAATGGATAATAGTGTCGTTCAACACATAGTGGCACAAGGGATTATAGATGCAATGCCATTTATTATTCAAACGGTTCAAGAAGCGAATAATAAAAGTAAACATAGCAGTAAGCGAACAGTTGAACCAGAACACAGTGTGAACAATGGACCCGTACTTCAAGTGCCCATTCCCAAAAGAAGAAGAACCATGCCTTATGGTTGTTCTTACAAGGAATTCTGGTCTTGTAAACCAATAGTATTCTCGGGCAATGAAGGACCCATTGCAGCTCTACGCTGGATAGAGAAAACTTAGGCTGTTTTAAAAATAAGCAAGTGTGCTGAAGAAGACAAAATAATGTTTGCTTCTAATATGTTTAAGAACTCAGCCTTAGAATGGTGGAACACTATCCTCCAATCAAGAGGAAGTGATAGGGTTTACAACATAGAATGGGAGGAATTTAAGAATATGGTAGAAAGGAAATTATGCCCTCCCAATGAAAAGGAACAGATAGCCAATAAATTTCTGAACCTTAGGATGACCGGGGTAGATAGTAAGAGCTATACTACCACATTCTTTGAATATGCTAGAATAGTACCAACCCTTACATCACCTGAACCGGTGTTAATCTCCCGTGACATCTGGGGATTAATCGGAGAGATTAGACATGTAGTCAAGGCAGCTAGACCTCAAACTATAGAAGAAGCTGTAGAACTAGCAAATACCTTGACAGATGAATTAATTCGTACTAGAGAAGAAGAACAGAGGAAAAACCTAACCCAAAGGCTTACTCAAGAATTCCGTTCTGGGAATTACAACCGTAGGAATATGGGTTCTACCTCTGCACCTTTCTGCAAGGTTTGCAAGAAAAAGCATTCGGGAAAAAGCTCCACTCTTTGCAATTTCTGCAAGATGCCAGGACACAAGGAAGAAAATTGCAGGAGAAAATCCAGTAATGGATTATGTTACAACTGTGGAGAAAAAGGTCAAATTAAGCCAAACTGTCCAAAATTGGCTCCAGCTATGAACAACAGGAACACTAAAAATGCTAGAGCATTTGTTTTAACTGCAGATGAAGCCAAGATGATTCCAGACGTGATAGCTTGTACGTTTTTAGTTAATGATGTTTTTGCTAAAGTATTATTTGACTCTGGTGCAAACCAAAGTTTTATTAATACTTCGTTTTGCAAACTGCTAAACTAGTCATTAACTAAACTACCACAAGAATGTCTAGTAGAGACAACTAATGGGGAAACTGTTAGGATTTTTGAAATCTTGCAGGAAGCAAGAATAGAAATTGTAAACCAAAAGTTTAGGGCAAACCTTTATCCTATGAATTTGACAGGATTTGATGTTGTATTAGGAATGGATTGGTTAATAGCCAATAAAGCCAGTATTTTATGTGATCAAAAGTCAATCCAAGAAAATTCACCAAAAGGTAAAATGATCATAATTAAAGGAGATAAACCATCTAGATCCATAAAATTCATCTCTGTGATGAAAACTGCAAGTTATATAAGAAAATGTTCTATAGTGTATTTGATTTCTATAATCACTAACACTAAAGAAAAAGAACTAAAAGACATTCCAGTAGTGTCCCAGTTTTTAGATGTCTTCCCAGAAGAATTACCAGGACTACCACCGGATAGAGAAGTTGAATTCAGAATTCACTTACTACCTGGAACAGCACCAATTGCCAAAGCACCTTACCGTTTGGCATCAGCCGAAATGCAAGAACTAAAGAAACAATTAGATGAATTGCTGGAAAAAGGATTCATACAACCAAGTTCGTCGCCATGGGGAGCACCGATTTTATTCGTAAAAAAGAAGGACGGATCAATGCGTGTGTGCATTGACTACCGTGAATTGAACAAAGTCACGATTAAGAATCGGTACCCATTACCGATAATTGATGATTTGTTCGATCAACTGCAAGGAGCTCGATTTTTCTCTAAAATCGATTTAAGGTCAGGATATCATCAATTAAAGGTACAGGAAGAGGACATTCCTAAGACTGCCTTCAGAACAAGGTATGGTCATTATGAATTTACTGTCATGCCATTTGGTTTAACCAATGCCCCAGCCGCATTTATGGACATGATGAACCGAATATGTAACCCATATTTGGATAAATTCATAATTGTCTTCATAGATGATATTCTAATTTACTCTAAGAATAAAGAGGATCATGCAAAACATTTGCACGCACTTTTAAGTTTATTAAGGAAGGAAAAGCTTTATGCTAAATTTTCGAAGTGTGAATTTTGGTTAGAGCAAGTACAATTTCTTGGACATTTACTGAATCATGAAGGAATTCATGTGGATCTAACAAAGATCGATGCGATTACTAAATGGAAAACCCCTGAATCACCAACCGAGGTTAGAAGTTTCTTAGGATTAGCCGGTTATTATAGAATATTTATTCGAGATTTCTCTAGAATAGCCATTCTTCTAACTAAGTTAACCTGTAAATCCATTAAGTTTGAATGTGGACCAAAACAAGAAGAAGCTTTTAGAATTCTTAAGCAAAGATTAACGAATACACCCATACTAGCGTTAGCAGAAGGAACTGAAGATTTTGTAGTTTATTGTGACGCTTCTAAGTTAGGTTATGGATATGTATTAATGCAACGCCAAAAGGTTATAGCTTACGCATCTAGACAACTTAAGAACCATGAAGAGAATTATTCAACCCATGATCTAGAACTAGGAGCTATAATTTTTGCCCTTAAGATTTGGAGACATTACCTTTATGGTAGTAAGTTTAACGTATTCACTGATCATAAGAGTTTAAGGTATGTTTTCGGGCAAAGGGAGTTGAATATGAGACAAAGACGCGGGATGGAGATACTTAGTGATTATGATTGTGATATCTAGTATCATGAAGGAAAAGCAAATGTAGTGGCAGATGCTTTAAGTCGAAAGTATCATGAAAAGCCAAAAAGGGTACATTCTCTTAAATTAAATCTGCAAGTAGATTTAAATGATCAGATAAGAGAAGCACAAGAATCAGTAATCAAGGATGATGCTGAAAAACTAAAAGGTATGATTAAGGAATTAGAACAAGGAACATATGGAATTTGGAGATTCCATAAAAAGAGAATGTGGATACCTAAATTAGGAAATCTACGTTATCGTATATTAGAAGAAGCCCATAAGTCTAAGTATACGATGCATCCAGGAAATGATAAAATGTATGAGGATTTAAGGAAAAATTTCTGGTGGATAGGAATGAAGAAAGACATAGCAGCCTATGTTTCTAAATGTTTAACTTGCTCACAAGTTAAAGCTGAACACCAGAAACCCTCAGGATTGTTACAACAGCTAGAAATGCCAGTTTGGAAATGGGAATTGATAACTATGGATTTTATTACCAAACTACCCAAAACAAAGAAAGGCAATGATACAATCTGGGTGATTATAGACAGACTAACCAAATCAGCTCATTTCCTACCAATGAAGGAAACTTTCAGTATGGAACATCTAGCTAAATTATATGTAAATGAAATTGTTTCATTATATGGAATTCCTTTATCAATTGTTTCTGATAGGGATAGTCGATTTACCTCTCATTTTTGGTCAAGTTTCCAAAAAGCCATGGGAACCAAGTTAAATCTAAGCACAGCTTATCATCCTCAAACGGATGGACAAAGCGAAAGGACAATCCAGACAATGGAGGACATGCTTAGAGCTTGTGTAATTGATTTCAGAGGTAATTAGGATGATCACTTACCTTTAATAGAATTTTCTTACAATAATAGTTATCATACAAGTATCAATGCTGCACCATTCGAGGCACTTTATGGACGAAAGTGCCGAACCCCAGTCTGTTGGGCAGAAATTGCGGAAAAACAACTATCTGGACCTGAGATAGTGCAAGAAACAACTGACAAGATCATTCAAATCAAGGAACGACTGAAAGCAACCGTGATCGACAGAAGAGCTATGCCGATAACCGACGCAAGCCATTAGAATTTCAAGTGGGAGACAAAGTATTATTGAAGGTCTCTCCTTGGAAAGGAGTGGTAAGATTCATCAAACGAGGGAAGCTAAGTTCTAGGTATATTGGACCTTTTAAGATTATTAGGAAAATAGGACTTGTATCCTATCAGCTACAACTACCAGAAGAAATGGCAGGAATACATGATGTATTTCATGTATCTAATCTCAAGAAATGCCTAGCTGATGAATCGCTAATAGTACCTCTTAAGGATATAGAGGTAAATGAACAACTCAAGTTTGTAGAGAGACCTCTACAGATTGTAGACAGGAAAGTCAAGAATCTCAAGCATAAGAGATTAGTTCTAGTCAAAGTGAAGTGGGACTCCAAAAGAGGACCTGAGTATACATGGGAGCTTGAATCTGAAATGCAAAGGAAATATCCGCACTTGTTCCAGTAGATCTCGAGGACGACCTCTAAAACAAGGTTATAAGACATTTCCATGCGGGCCGCATTAACTTAAAGAATCGATCCGGACATTTGATACGCGGGCGGCCCGCATAAACTTAACACAATTCTAAAACGGGCCGCGAGGAAGGTTATTACGTGAAACAAGTCGTGATCAGCAAGAATTGTAGGGTTTTGGGATTATATATTGATCATCATCATTAGCAGCCGAAAAAACACCAAAATTACGAACTTTGGACATCTTGGGCGATCATTGGAGGCTGATTAGAGGCTGTTGAAGTGCTCGGGACGTGTGGAATCATCAGGTGACACTTTGGAGCGTTCGGAAGTGAAGATTCGGGTTTAATCATCCTTATTCTCTCGTTTTCGTTTGTTTTACTTTGTTGCATGATGAATTCTATTTTGACATTGATTGCTATGTTTTTAGACATGATTATTGGCTAAATTTTTATTACTACCTAGACATGGATGAATGATTGTTTAAGTTTGATTATTTTTGGATTTTTGAACGCTGTGGATTGTTTATAAATTGTAACCGGTTTGTTCTATCAGTTAGATGTGTTTGCGTGCTTGATGTTATTTTATTATTGATTATTGCTTCGCTTGAATCTTGGTGACGGTCTTTATCACGGAATAGAGTCGGGCTAGGGTTTTAGGTTTTGGTGAGTGTCTATATCACATAATAATCCTTTGATCCTTTAGGGTGAAAAGTGCACAAGTAACCTTAGAAGTAATTATTGGTAATTTTATAAAATCAAGTGTTCTACTAATCGTCAATAGCTGTAAGGTGCGAGATTATTGCTAGGTCTAAGTGATTAAACCGCAAGGTGGGTCCTTCTTAGGAAGTTAACCTTTTGGCTGCTGTCTAGCAAGTCTAACTGAGAAAACAAACCTATCCTAGGTTAAGGTCTCGTAAGGGAGTGAGCCTTGTAGGATACTTTTATAAACCCAATTAGATGTCTTGTAAAGGAGTCTAATAACCGGTAGTTTAACAACCTTTAGGGGATCTTAGCGTGCTCTTGAGAGGGTTTAGGGGTCCTTAGATTTCCCGATAGGTGAGAATTTTAAGATCCCGGTTCCATAGCAGACAACTTCCAATTATAATCATAACTAAAAGTAATCAGGATTCCTGTCTTGGTAGTTCCTTCATCATCCTTGAGTTCAGCTTTCGTGTGAGTTCGTGTCTAGTTCGTCTAGCTAGTTTAGTCGTTATTTGCATTATTTAGGATTTTTAGAAACCCCCCCCCCCAATCAACAAACATTTAGTTAAGTCGTGTCAGTCTAGATAGAGTCGTTAGCGTAATCAGTAGAGTCTCTTGGGTTCGATACTCGGACTTCCTTAGGCTATACTACATTCGATCGGTACACTTGCCGGTTGTGTGTTTTAGGGTTTAGAGAGTCTTAGTCTTATAAATTTAAAACTTAGAGAGTCTAGAATTAGGGTAAATTTAGTTAACCCGTTTCGAGCACATCAAGTTTTTGGCGCCGTTGCCGGGGACTCTTAGGTAATTGCGTTGATTGCTTTATTTGGACTTGTTTGACATATTACGTGCTATTTGTGTTCGTTGAGTCGTAGGAGTCTAAAAATCATAAAAAATCCAAAAATATTTGCTTTAGTGTCTTTTCTAGGTTACCGAGTCGTAGTTAGAGTCTTTTCGTTGTTCGTAGTTGGTGGATGCCCCATACGCGCTCGCAGGGACCGCCGCCACTTCTGTTTCCAGTAGAGTCGTCTGTTTCGTCTTCTTCGATTCCACAGTCCACCCCCGCCTTTGATTTCACACCGAAGCCATCACCACACGTTTCACCACACGTTTCCCCACCACCCTCCCGTTCTCGTTCACCTAGTCCTCCACCCGTCATGGCGAACCGCATAGTTTACCAGCAGGCGACCACCGGTTTCACCGGTGCGACTTCACCCATCACCCTTCCGAATATTGCGAATGATAGGTCCTGGCAGATTCCTTCCTACATCATGACCGCCATCACAAATTCTTGCCAGTTCCATGGTCGTGATGACGAGGATGCACCCACCCACATAAATCGCATCACTCGTCTCTGTGGCACCTATTCCATCGAGGGTGTCAATCTAGATGCTAGGTACCTTCAGGTCTTCCCATTCTCACTCGCTGGACGGGCAGCCGTCTGGTTCGATTCTCAGCCCGCAGGCACTTTCACTACTTGGGCTGGTCTTCGCGATGCTTTCATAGCAAAATACTTCCCGCCAGCCAAGGCATCTCGCCTTCGTGATCAGATACACTCCTTCCGTATGGAGCCTGATGAGCCATACCACTTAGCTTGTGAGCGTTTTCAGACGCTTCTCTCTCGTTGTTCGCAGCATGGTTTATCCGACTGGGCGTTAGTTGAGAAATTCTACAATGGTTTTACTCCTGAGATTAGAGCTCGTTTCGATACTTCAGCAGGAGGTCAGCTTATGGGAAAGAAGACGGTTACTGAGTGTAATGATCTATTTGAGAGCTTTGCACATTCTGATATGGACTACAGCTCTACCAGCAGGACTTCCATTCCTGTTACTACCACCTCGGCCGGTCGAGGGGTAAACCAAGTTAGCTTGGGTACATCAGTAGCTGCTATAGTCGAGAGTGTGAAGCAAGATTTGAGGCAAGAGATGAGGAGAGAGTTAGATGAGATTAAGAAGAAAGTTGATAGGTGTGAGGTTTGTAGGGGAGGTCACGACACATAGCAGGCCAGTCTAGGGGTCAGTTCAGTAGTAATAATAGTTTTAACCCCGGCTGGCAGGGTAGTAGTAGTGGATATCGGTCTTCAGGAAATCCCCCTGGTTTCTCATCTGGTCAGTATCAAAATAGGGGGTCGGGTCTTTACACGAGTAGTGGTTCGGGTCAGAGTGGACAGTATGGTGGTTCAGGAGGTCGGTTTGCGAGTGGAGGGTTGAATCAGGAGAGTCAGGGTAGTGGTAAGGCTCCAGAGGGTAGTATGAGTAGGATAGAGGAGATGTTAGCTCAGATGATGACACAAAATCAGGCGACGCAGAAATCCCTCAATGATTTCACTAGGACTCAAGAGTAGATCAATAAGAGTCACGATCTTCAGCTTAAAAATCAAGAGTCTACTCTTTTAGATCTTAAGAGAATAGTAGGGGATATAGCTAAGCAGTTGAAAGAATCCCCATCTGGTCAGTATTCAGGTACCACTCACCCAGTCAATCATTCTGTCAAAGCTATTACGACTCGTAGTGGGAGGAGTCTAGGAGAGGATGTGAGAGAGAGTTGAGGAAGAGGAAGATGGTGAGGTAGATGAGGTGATTGAGATGGAGGCTCCAGGCAAAGTGCACACGAGGCTAGACCCAGCAAGTACCGCACACGCCGAGAAGTCGCCAGTAGAGGAGAGAGTAGAGAAGCAGCCGAAGAAGGTTCGGCCACCGCCAGTGATTGATATTTCTTGTCTTCCGTTTCCCGCTCGTGCTAGGCAACAGATATATGCTAGGGAGTATGACAAATTCCTTGACATGTTCACCCAGCTGAAGGTGAATCTTCCGTTTATAGAGGCCTTGAGATCGATGCCCAAATACGTCAAATTCCTTAAGGATTTTCTCAAGCGTAAGGATGGGGTAGGATAGTGTTCAAGTAAGTCAGTGAGTGGAGAGTGCTCGGCAGTGATCCTAAATAAACTTCCCGAGAAACTTACTGATCCGGGCATTTTCACGATCCCTTGTTTGTTTGGTGGTGATGTTAAAAACCACGCGTTAGCTGACCTTGGTGCTAGTATTAATTTGATGCCATATTCATTTTACGAAAAACTAGGCCTTGGTGATTTGAAGTCAACACGTATGACCCTCTCGTTAGCCTATAAGTCAGTTAAGTATCCTAGGGGGATAGTAGAGAATTTGTTGGTCAAAGTGGATAAGTTTGTGTTTCCGGCTGATTTTGTAGTGTTAGATATGGAGGCCGATGATAGAGTTCCGTTGATTTTAGGGCGCCCGTTCTTGAACACGGCTAAAGCGTTGATAGATGTCTTTTTAGGCACAATTACACTTAGAGCGGGTGACGAGTCAGTAGTTTTTGAGGTAAATAATGCGAGAGGGTCGAGTGCGAGAGTTGAGGCGATAGCATCGGTAGAGGAGAGTGAGAAGAATGAGAAAGAGGTGAAAGAGGTGTTGAGTGAGCCGAGTTTAGAGGAGACGTTAAAACCCAAGTGTGGGGATCCACCTGATACGAGAGTTGAGGAGTTGGAGGAGAGATTGCTAAGGTTGGAGTCTAGGATAGAGATACTGAGTAAGGCTCAGTGTGGGGATAGGTTTCGATATGAAACGTCTAGATTCAAACCGCCCGATGACGATTTGAGAGAGTATGAGAGAGTTTGGAGAGGTGCGGGCGATGTTGGGAATGATAGTGCTACAGCCCGTAAGGTGCGGGCGATGTTAGAAGGTGAGCCCCGCGTATATGACCCTCCGTGAGTGCGTGAATAGTTGTGACCCACTTGTAGAGTTTGTACATTGAGTCTTTGTCTGCGTCGTGTCTTTAGCTTAGTGTTTGTGTGTTTTAGTGTCTTTTGCGTCATTTTCGTGTGTTTGCGTATTTGTGTCCGTTTCGTGTTTTTGTCGAGTATGTTTTGCAGGTTGCATCATCTTCACGTGGCCGAGATCGACGTTCGAGTAAATTGCCAGGTCTGTTGAATGTTAAAAACGAAGAAAATACGTGCAGGGGCAGTTTGGGAATAAAGAAAATTACATTCTGCGTAATTCTGCTGTTTCTGCACATGATTCTGCTGTTACCTGCTGTTCAGGCAGCCCGCATAAACTATTTGGTCTATCTCACGCGGGCCGCGCGGACTTAAAAAAGGGCTGCCGGTTAGTTAAGTTGAAGCGGCCCGCCTCAACGAAAATCACACTTTACGCGGGCCGCGAGCCCACTACTGTAGACAACGGACTGTTCAGGCCCAATGGGTTCAGCCATTTTGATCCATCATCCATATTCGACTTTCATCCATTTATCACCATCATCATTCGGGTTGGTTCGAGTCGTCGTTCAGGTATGTTTTCCTGCATTTGTTGTTATTGTATTTGAGTCGTTTGTTATCAGGTTTATTTCCATCTTAAGTGTGGGGAAACGGGTTGTATATTTTTAAGGAGTTAAAATATGATTTTTCACTAAACTTTCAACCCGTTATCCGTTGCATCCACACTTTGGTCAGGTTTGGCACTTGGGTTGTTCGAGGGCGAGCAAAGTGCCGGTAGGGGGTAAGATGGTAATTCGGTGGTGTACTTTGAGTCTTTTATTTTGTACCATGCGTCTAATTTAGTAGTTTTTGAGTCTTTTTGTGTTTCGAGTCGGTATTGCTTTGGTATTTTGCTTGTTTTTGTTGATGCAGGTTTGAATATGTACCACCCGTACTTAATCTCCATCCGGGTGAATTTGGAGCTGTTGATCAGATTCAAAGCATTTATCAAACGTACCATAGTTAGTGTCAAAGCCGATCGCGAACGAAATCCTATACGATCGAGCTGGATTGGACGAGAGTTATGGAGCATACGCGTTATAAAACCAGCTAAGTCCTTTCTGATTTGCCCTTTGTCTTTTATTTCTTATTTATTTTTAGTCTTTTGAGTCGGTTTCCATCCTACATTGAGGGCAATGTAGAGTTTAAGTGTGGGGATGGGAAACTATCGTTTAGTGTCGTTAGTAGAGTCTTGAGTCATAAAAAATCGAAAAATAATAAAAAATTGAAAAATCCAAAAAAAATAAAAAAAAATAGAAAATGTCTTTTGAAATAAGAAGTTTGCAAAATAAAAACGGAAAATGATAGAAAAGTCGGGTTTTTGTTCGGGTTCAAATAATGATAATATTAGATAAAATAATCGTGCTTGTGTCTAGTTTGGGATGCGCGGGTAGGCTCGGTTCGGTTCTGGGTTCCTTTGATTTTAAATATACCTAATTGTCGGTCTACTAGTGGGTTCTCATCTAGGGAAAGTGGGGAAACTGAAACCGCCAAAAATAGTATAAGGGATGCCGTTATAAGCTAAGATAGTTAGAGTTTTTTATCATTATCTCGCTGAAAAAAAAATATAGAATAAAAGTGAGCTAGAAACTAAATGAAAGTAACACAGGCCTATGTAATCCGAGTTGGGGATAGCGACTCTACAGCCGGAATGCCTCTGGGATGTGTGAAATCGACTTGCCGAATAAAAGTACCGAAACCTAAGTAATCTGTGGTCGGGGATCGCGACTCTACAGCCGGAATACCTCTTGGTTAGGGAAAGCATCGTCTAGACTCACGAATGAAAAAAAAAGCAAAAAGCAAAGCGAAAAATAGAAAAAAAAATGGAAAAATAGATTTGATTTTAAACTCTCTTGATCTTGGTATAAAACGGTTAGGAAATAACCCAATGGTTGTTCCTTTTGTCCTATAAGCTTGAGGGGGGATTAGGTGGACTTGCAATTCTTAGTGTGAGACCCTAGGTAGATTGACCGTACTTGAACTAAATTGCATGATAAGGGCTTGGAACCGGGTTGGGTTTAAGAGGATCAAAATACTTGCAATCGCGGCTAACACGAGTTTCGGTTTTAATAAAATAAATTAAGCTTTTGTCCCGGTCGATTATTCCGACTATGATTCCGTTTGCATAATTCTTTTTCGAGGACGAAAAAAGAGTAAGTGTGGGGATATTTGATGTATTGGAAAATACATCGGTATTTGTGTCTAGGTTTGTTCGGTTTTAGTTAGATTTAGTGTCGTTTTAGATTAGAATGTATTTGCTTTTGATTTATTTGTGTTTCCAGGTCTTTGCAGCCAAACGGAGCAGATATAAGTTAAAATCTGGATGGGCGAAAGTCTGGAACGGAAGTCGAGAAGTTCGGAAGCAAAACGGAGCGAAAATGCAGTTCTGAAGGTCTGAGGCGGCCCGCTTCAGCTTATAAGACATTTCCATGCGGTCCACATTAACTTAAAGAATCGATCCGGACATTTGATACGCGGGCGGCCCGCATAAACTTAACACAATTCTGAAGCGGGCCGCGAGGAAGGTTATTACGTGAAACAAGTCGTGATCAGCAAGAATTGTAGGGTTTTGGGATTATATATTGATCATCATCATTAGCAGCCGAAAAAACACCAAAATTACGAACTTTGGACATCTTGGTCAATCATTGGAGGCTGATTAGAGGCTGTTGAAGTGCTCGGGACGTGTGGAATCATCAGGTGACACTTTGGAGCATTCGGAAGTGAAGATTCGGGTTTAATCATCCTTATTCTCTCGTTTTCGTTTGTTTTACTTTGTTGCATGATGAATTCTGTTTTGACATTGATTACTATGTTTTTAGACATGATTATTGGCTAAATTTTTATTACTACCTAGACATGGATGAATGATTGTTTAAGTTTGATTATTTTAGGATTTTTGAACGCTATGGATTGTTTATAAATTGTAACCGGTTTGTTCTATCAGTTAGATGTGTTTGCGTGCTTGATGTTATTTTATTATTGATTATTGCTTCGCTTGAATCTTGGTGACGGTCTTTATCACGGAATAGAGTCGGGCTAGGGTTTTAGGTTTTGGTGAGTGTCTATATCACATAATAAACCTTTGATCCTTTAGGGTGAAAAGTGCACAAGTAACCTTAGAAGTAATTATTGGTAATTTTATAAAATCAAGTGTTCTACTAATCGTCAATAGATGTAAGGTGCGAGATTATTGCTAGGTCTAAGTGATTAAACCGCAAGGTGGGTCCTTCTTAGGAAGTTAACCTTTTGGCTGCTGTCTAGCAAGTCTAACTGAGAAAACAAACCTATCCTAGGTTTAGGTCTCGTAAGGGAGTGAGCCTTGTAGGATACTT
Source organism: Helianthus tuberosus (assembly GCA_030545235.1). Lineage (NCBI taxonomy): Eukaryota > Viridiplantae > Streptophyta > Magnoliopsida > Asterales > Asteraceae > Helianthus > Helianthus tuberosus. The sequence continues at coordinate 171,922,865 of CM060414.1, read as the reverse complement.
TTATAAACCCAATTAGATGTCTTGTAAAGGAGTCTAATAACCGGTAGTTTAACAACCTTTAGGGGATCTTAGCGTGCTTTTGAGAGGCTTTAGGGGTCCTTAGATTTCCCGATAGGTGAGAATTTTAAGATCCCGGTTCCATAGCAGACAACTTCCAATTATAATCATAACTAAAAGCAATCAGGATTCCTGTCTAGGTAGTTCCTTCATCATCCTTGAGTTCAGCTTTCGTGTGAGTTCGTGTCTAGTTCGTCTAGCTAGTTTAGTCGTTATTTGCATTATTTAGGATTTTTAGAAACCCCCCCCCCCCCATCAACAAACATTTAGTTAAGTCGTGTCAGTCTAGATAGAGTCGTTAGCGTAATCAGTAGAGTTTCTTGGGTTCGATACTCGGACTTCCTTAGGCTATACTACATTCGATCGGTACACTTGCCGGTTGTGTGTTTTAGGGTTTAGAGAGTCTTAGTCTTATAAATTTAAAACTTAGAGAGTCTAGAATTAGGGTAAATTTAGTTAATTTAGTTAACCCGTTTCGAGCACATCACCGACACCCTAGTATATTTTCAAATATCCCAAAATGTTCCAAAATACACCCCATACGCGAATAGGGGCATCAAATATATTAAATAGTTTAAAAAAATTGAAATCGTAAGCTGAGGCGGGCCGCGTAGACCCACCCCAAATCTTACGCGGGCGGTATGAATGTTAGAACCTAGTTTCGCTGATTTCTTTAACTTGAGGCGGGCCACGTGAACCCCACCTCAATCTTACGCGGGCCGCGTGAGAGCCAAAATGTGGCGCAGCCCGGTGATGACACGTGTCATCATCGTGGCAAGGCTAGATCATGACCGGGATAAGCTACGCGTTGACCCAAGGTTGACGCGGGCAGCGTAAGCCATGGGCTGTGTTACGCGGGCCGCGAGAGAATCGAGATCAGGCACTATATAAGAAAGCAACGGGGTTTTCGTTTTCCGTCGTTCATTTCTTTCATTCTCAATCACAATTTCTGAATAGTAGGCATAATACGCGGGTATTATATCCCCCTAATTAGCGAAGTTCTACTCCGTTGTAAGTATTATAACCCCTGGATACGTATTAGATACGCTGCCCGATTGATCTAGGGTTCCGTAATGGCTGTCGTGTTTCTGCCCGACGTAGTCATTGGAATGCCGTCTCGGGGAGGGTATTGCTAATGTTAAAATGGGTTATTAATACTAATGCATGTACATTTGTGTAAATTATAGATTATCACCGGGAAACCCTTACGGAAAATCTAAGACAGCAATGTGAGTTGATCCACTTTTTGTAAATCTTTTGTTAAATGTTTTACAAAACCTTAATTACTTTTCCATGCGAATAACAGTTTTTGAGTATTTGTAAGCATACAATTATGATGAGTATGTTGGGGTTTTGTATACAAAATTTGTTACCACCTGGTCAAAGAGTAACATGTCCACAAGTCGGGTTCGACAGTACCATGGATGTTAATTGTGATGTCTTGTAAACAAATATAATTGCGGGATCGCCCTCAATACTGTACACTGTGACTTTTTATTTAAACTTGATTAAACTGGGATTCACTCACCAGTATTTCCCACTGACAAATGTTTTTAAAACGTGTTTCAGGTAACAAAATGTGAAAGCCAAAATAGAAGCCAGCTGGACAGCACTGAAGGCTTGGAAAAGTGGCAATAAAGTTACCTAAAAATAAAATAGATGTTTTTATTAAATAAATAGGATTTATTACTATGAAAAAGAATGTACTATGAACTTGGGTTTTATCCCATTTGTTTAATGTTATGAAAATGTGGTATTTTACTCTTATAAACATTTCCTAACTACGGTCCTAATGAAAAATTCCGCTGCCAAATTGGACAATACTCGATACCACCGAAACTGGCTCGCGACCGGCCATTTCCCGGGGAACCTGGGATTGGGGGTTGTGACATATTGCACCCTTCATACCTGACCCAGTTCCTGCACCCGTTGACCCTCCTGTTATTGAGCCACTTATTCCTCCACCTGCACCCGCGGGTGCAGATGTTGCTCCTTTTCATCCTGTGGAGTCTAATGTTCATCGTGTTAATTTACCTATCGTTTTCTTGTAGGACATACCCGCACCCCGTCCAGGGGAAGGTACTTCAGGCCAGCAGCCTAGTCATGATCCTTATGTTTCAGCAGCTTTTCCACATATCCTTCAGTCTACACCTTTTGCTCCTTTTACCTCTTCGCCACTCGATGAGCCATTCCGATGGTTCCCACCATACACCATGCCGATTTCATATCCCTACCATCCCTCTCATTTTATTGGTTATACACGGGATGAGTTACTTCTATCACTTCAGCTCCGGTTTGAGATTATGAGTCGCAGAATTTTGGAGCTTGAGATGACCCCACGTCCTTTACCGTGTCCTTGTCAGCCTGCTTTTGTTCCCCCTCGTTCATCACCATCTCCATTTTCACATTCACCTACACCTCTTACTCCATTTCCAGAGTTTGATGCTCGATTTCTTACGGTCGAGCAGCAGATCAGTTATCTGTTGCGTCATGTATATGTGCTTGAGGAGGAGCTTGTGCAGGTGCGCAACTTGCTTTTCTTTCCTCCACCTCCTCCTCCACCACCATCAGCATAGTTGTGTTTTGGTTTTATGTAGGTAGCATTGCTTTTGATGAGAGCACCACTATTGAGCTGAGCTTGTGAAGCCTTTTGGAGACCACCTTTTGATTGTATGACTTTTGTAGACTGATAGACTTGTTGGACAAGGGTAGTGTGACCCTGTGTTCCTTTTGATATGATACACTTGTAAAACATATAACAATACTTTGTGGTCGATGATTAATGATAGCTCAATCATCATGTTCTCATTAAATATGTTGCTAATTTACATGTTTGTGCCATGATTGTGATAATATATGCTTGCTCGCTATGATAAATGCTATTATACATACGTACTATATATTTATTATAAGAATAAGACCTGACCTATACAATCTTCTTTTTAGAAGATGCCTCCTCGAAGGAACACTCAGTTGCCCACAACCGAGGCAGAATTGCAAGAACGAATTTCACAGGAAATCGCACTACATGAGGCCCTACGCTCCGAATACAGCAGAGGTACCTCAGGGAATAACCCACCTCACGGTAATGTTTAAGTCACCTAAGACACATTACAATACGTTTGGACATTTCCATGTGCGTTTGCTAATGCTTTCTGTGAATGATGTTGCCTGTACACAGGTTGTACTTACAAGCAGTTCCTGGACTGCAAGCCTCTGAACTTTGACGGTACTGGAGGAGCCGTAGCGTTTGTAAGATGGGCTGAGAAGACGGATTCTATGCTACGAATGAGTAAATGTGCGCCGGAACATCAAGTCACTTACATTTCTGGACTATTCCTAGATGGAGCTCTATCGTGATAGAACCTTCAGGTTCAGACTCTAGGTGAGGCTGCAACGTATGCTATGACTTGGGATGAGATGAAAGAGCTGATGCGAAAGAAATATTGTTCAAGGGCAGAAATTCAAAAATTGGAAACCGAGTTTTGGAATCTGAAGATGGATGGTCCTAAGATAGCTGAGTATGTGTAGAGATTCCATGATTTGTCTCGTGTTGTCCCCTACATGGTAGAACCAGAGTTCAAGCGAGTCGAATGTTTCATTTGGGGATTGGCACCCCAAATACTGAGCATGGTGACTACTTCTAAGCCTCCAACAATTACAGAAGCCATTGACTTGAGTGTGGCTTTGACTAAGGAAGCCATCAGATTAGGCAAGTTTTCAACCTCCGAGCAGAAGAAGAAAGAGACCCATGTGGAGTCGTCTGGAGAGAATAAAAGGAAGTTCTCAAATTTCAAGAAAGGTACCTAGGGAAACAACATCGGTACTAACAAGCGTAGGGATGGTAATCCACCAGCCGAGGCCAGGACTGGTGCTGCAAGTTCTGAAAACAAAGGAAAAAGATACATGGGTACTCTGCCCAAGTGTGACATTTGTTAGCATCATCACACAGGATGATGTAGGTATGGAAAATGTGAGAACTGTGGCAAGGTAGGGCATGCTAGGGAGGCGTGCTGGTATGGTACTGGACGAAGGAATAGAGGATCTGGTGGAAATGGTAATGTAAACCGCAACGGTAATGGGAATCAGACAGGAAATCGCAATCAAGGAGGAAATGGAAATTCCGGAGGAAATGGAAATCGTGGTGGTTCTGGAAATCAAACTGGTAACGGAAACCGCGGAGGAAGCAACAATCAAGAAAGACGCAGCCAAAACAACCGTTAGGGTGGTACTGGGAACGATCAAGGATGCTTTAGCTGTGGTGATGTAGGGCACTTCAAGCGGGATTGCCCAAAGAACAACCAAGCTCAGGGAAGAGTCTTCAACATTGGAGCTAGGGAAGCTCGTCAGGATCCGAACGTAGTCACTGGTATGTTCCCTATCAATCAACATTATGCATCTATGCTATTTGATACTGGTGCCGACTATAGCTTCGTATCTCTAGAGTTTAAGAATATACTTGGGTTAGTTGCCAGTAATTTAGATATCCCTTACACGATAGAACTAGCTAATGGGAAGCTAGTAGAAGCTAATGAGGTGATTAGAGGCTGTGTGAAAGAGCTTGGAGAGCGGGAGCTTGCGATAGATCTTCTACTAGTTGAGTTGGGAAGCTTCGACGTAGTAGTAGGGATGGATTGGTTGTCAAGTAACCGAGCTGAGATCGTATGTCATGAGAAGATTATCTGCATCCCATTGGCGAATGGAGAGACGATCGTGATTCATGGGGAGAAGCAGGATACACCTCTACGGATTATCAGTTGTTTGAAGGCCCGAAAGTTTTTGCGTAAAGGATGTGTTGCCTTCTTGGCTCATGTCGTAGATAAGGAAGCCGAGGAAGCAAACCACGAAGATATCCCGGTGGTAAGAAAATATCCTGAAGTCTTCCCCGAAGACTTGCCAAGATTACCGCCCCAATGACAAGTCGAATTCCATATTGACTTGGTTCCAGGCGTCGCGCCTGTAGCCAAAGCAAGTTATCGACTTGCGCCTTTAGAGATGCAAGAGTTGTCGACGCAGCTTCAGGGGTTATTGGACAAGGGATTCATTAGACCAAGCTTCTCACCTTGGGGAGCTCCAGTTCTGTTTATCAAGAAGAAGGACGGTAGTTTTCTCATGTGCATTGACTACCGAGAGCTGAACAAGTTGACAATCACGAATCGGTATCATTTGCCAAGGATTGACGATTTATTCGATCAACTTCAGGGTTCGAGTTACTACTCCAAGATCGATCTTCGATCAGGTTATCACCAGCTGCGGATTCAACAAGAGAGTATATCGAAGACTGCATTCAGAACTCGTTATGGACATTATGAGTTTCTAGTGATGCTGTTTGGTCTGACAAACGCGCCGGCAGTATTTATGGATTTGATGAACCGAGTTTGCAAGCCATATCTCGATAAATTCGTGATTGTATTTATCGACGATATTTTGATCTATTCACGGACAAAGGAAGATCATGAGCAACACCTTAGAGCCATCTTAGAGCTGCTAAAGAAGGAGAAACTCTATGCTAAGTTCTCGAAGTGCGAATTTTGGTTATGCGAAGTGCAATTCCTTGGTTACGTGGTAAACGAGGATGGAATCCATGTGGATCCCACCAAGATCGAGACGATTAAGAATTGGGAAACTCCGAAGACGCCAACCGAGATCCGTCAGTTTCTGGGTTTAGCGGGGTACTATCGCAGATTCATTGAGGATTTTTCCAAAACCGCTCAACCGCTGACCTCCCTTACCCAAAAGGACAAGAAGTACGAATGGGGAGATAAACAAGAAGAAGCCTTTCAGCTTCTTAAGAATAAGCTTTGCGATGCACCTATTTTATCCCTACCCGAAGAGACCGACGACTTCGTGGTATACTGTGACGCCTCGCGTCAGGGATTGGGCTGTGTGCTAATGCAGCAACCAAAGGTTATCGCTTACGCTTCGTGCCAGTTGAAGATTCATGAGAAGAATTACACAACGCATGATTTGGAGTTACGCACAGTGGTGTTTGCTTTAAAGATATGGCGACATTATCTATATGGTACTCGGTGTACTATCTTTACAGATCACAAGAGCCTACAGCACATATTCGATCAGAAAGAGCTTAGTATGAGACATCGACATTGGGTTGAGTTGTTAAATGATTATGATTGCGAAATAAAATATCATCCAGGGAAGGCGAACATGGTGGCAGACGCCTTGAGTTTAAAAGAAAGGATTAAGCCCATAAGGGTTAGGGCTGTGGAGATGATTGTTCAGACAGACCTCTCGTTGCGTATTCGTGTTGCGCAGAGAGAAGCTCTTATGAAAGAAAACTTAAAGGCTGAATATCTCTGTGGGATGGAGAAAAAGTTGGTACTCAACGAGGAAGGAACCTTGTATTTTATGGGATGAATTTGGGTTCCGCTTTTTGGTGGTCTTAGAGATGTTATTTTTTATAAAGCTCATAAATCGAGGTACTCGATCCACCCAGGATCGAACAAGATGTACCAAGATTTGAAGGATTATTATTGGTGGCCAAGACTTAAGGGCGATGTGGCTACTTATGTTGGGAAGTGTTTGACCTGCGCCAAAGTGAAGGCAGAGTATCAGAAGCCTTCAGGTCTTCTGCAGCAACCTGAGATACCCATGTGGAAATGGGAGCAGATCTCAATGGATTTCATAACGAAGTTGCCCAAGACACCCAGAGGTCATGACACGATTTGGGTAATCGTGGACCGTTTGACAAAGTCTGCGCACCTTTTGCCGATCAGAGAGAAGGATAACACATGTAAGCAAGCTGAGCTGTACCTAAGGGAGATAGTTGCACGTCACGGAGTGCCTATCTCGATTATATCAGACAGGGATGGAAGATTTGTGTCAAGGATTTGGCAATCCTTTCAAGAAGCATTTGGTTCTCAGTTGAATCTGAGTAGAGCTTTTCATCCACAGACGGACGGTCAAAGTGAGAGAACGATTCAAACGCTAGAAGACATGCAACGTGCTTGCGAAATGGACTTGGGTGGTAGTTGGGACACTCACCTACCATTGGTTGAGTTCTCCTATAACAACAGCTACCACACAAGAATCCAAGCTGCACCATTTGAGGCTCTCTACGGACGTAAGTGTCGATCACCATTGTGTTGGGCAGATGTAGGTGATAGACAACTAGTTGGTCCCGAACTGGTCCAAGAGACGACATATATGATCATGCAGATCCAAGAGCGCATCAAGGCGGCTCGTGATCACCAAAAGAGCTATGCGGACCAAAGACGAAAACCCTTGGAATTTGAAGTGGGTGAAATGGTTTTGTTGAAAGTTTCACCTTGGAAAGGTGTGGCTCACTTTGGGAAGCGTGGTATGTTAAACCCATGTTACATCGGACCGTTCAGGATTAAAGAAAGGGTCGGTTCTGTAGCATACAAGTTGGAGCTACCAGCAGGACTCAATGGTGTTCATGATACATTTCACGTATCAAAATTTGAAAAAAAGTCCAACTCAAGAGATAGTGGACATCCCTGCTGATGAAGTTCACATTGACGACACACTCCACTTTACCGAAGAAACCGTTGAGGTTACAGATTGGAAAGTTAACAAGACTCGGAGGAGTAGTGTTAAACTCGTCAAAGTTCGATGGAATGCGCGTCACGGCCCAGAGTTTACTTGGGAGCGTGAAGACCGCATGAAAGCTAAATACCCGCATTTGTTCCCCAACTCCCCTGCAGCTAGTAGGAAAGCTTAAAATTTCGGGACGAAATTTTCTTAACAGGGGGAGAATGTGACAACTGTCAAAATTTCAGGTATCCGTAAAACTATTAAACCATGATTAGTGCTTAATTACTGTGCTGAATTACAATTAATGACTTGAATTGCTTTCTGATTATTGCTATGATACATACATGTGCATCACATATTGCTTAATGGTATATCATTATTGCATGAGAACTTTATTGACTCAAATAATGCACGAAACACAGTTAGCACAGTTATCAGACAAATCAGAAAAATGCTGACGGGGTTCAGTACATAGACAGACAAGGGGTTGAGACACAGAATGGGCCAGAAACCAAGTATTACACTAGTATAGTGTGTAGGAAAGTAAGGATCACAAAACTGCTTTCCTAGTGATAGTTTAAGTGCCGGAAAGTGCCTAAAACTCACATAAACTGCAGAATTCTGCAGAAACTCAGCAATTTAACACACCAATGTCATGCAGAAATATGGTTAAGTGGTCCTGAATGCTTTCCTAAGTGTCGGGAATCAAAAGTGTCACAAAAGGTAACATAAAGCACACTAAACTGCATAGTTTAGCACTTTAACGAACCAGTAACCAACCAAACAACCAGACACTACCCGAAACACCAAATTTTCACTAGAAGCATTGTTTTAACATTACCAAGCTAGTTATGGTCCCCGAACATCATAACACATCACATAACATCTAGTAACTAATACACCTAACCAAATACTTGAAATCTAACTATTAACTAACTAATTGGTTTAAACCTAGACCTATACCCCCCACCTAGTTTACGGCCCCAACAAGGACCCACATTGGATTTTATGTTGTTAAAATATTAGATTAAGTTGGCTCTTTAAAGACACTTAAACCGTTGGAAAATCATGAGTTGTGGGATTATAAGTATAACCATAAGGAACATCACCTTCATTCTCAACATCACACAACACACACACTTCTCTTTTCCTCTCTTCTTTGGGTTCGGCCGAGAAGAACAACAAGCACAACCACCATCATCAATCATCTTCATCCAATTCTACATACATACAAGGGTGCTAGAAGGTACACAAAGAAGCTTGGAGCTTTCGGAAGTTGAAGGACCTTCACCACTTGATTTTATCCACTTCTTTTCTTCTCTTGATCATCCCTAGCCTTGAGCTAGTAGTAAGAACACTAAACTCTTCATTTTACATCATATTTTGTTGGTGAAACCGAACAAAGGAATATAAGTTACAAAATATTCCGGAAATTTTATTCATAAGCATATTTTGGACACCAAGAGAACAAAAATATGGTTTTTACAATTATTACAAAATATATCATATTTTTGACAAGCATAAAATATTTTATTTTTGGCAAATAAAAATATATATATTCTTCTTGGAATTATTAGGAAATTTATTATTTTTGGAAGAAAATATATATTTCTCAAACAAACATGAAATACATTATTTTTGGGAGAAAATGTATTTTTTTAAATAAACTTGAAATATATTATTTTTGGATGAAAAATGGAATTATATATATTTTCTAAGTTAGACCTGAAAATATATTATTTTTGAGACTTGTGTGAAATTTATAAATATTTTTGCCAAGGGAAAAATTATAAATAATTTTTTTAAGTAATATTTCTTAAAATATATATTTTGGAAATATATATTAATGTATTTTTACTAGAGATATTATTCCGGAAAAATTAATACAAAATTAAGTATAAGAATACTTAACAATTACAAGAAAATACGTATTCTCGTACGTATAAATACACTCCGGAATACGACACCAACACATGGCAAAAATATACAAGTATAAGAATACGAATACAAATACACCCATCCTTGGGAAGGATATATATGTATAAATACGTGAAGAGAACAAGTTAAAATATATTAGTTAAAATATATTATTTTAACTAATATTCTAAAATTTTAATAAATATAACTTAAGTTAAAATATTTATTATTTTAACAAATAAGTATATAACTTGGAATAATACTGAAGACACAAAGAAACGTAACTCAAAGACACTAATTAATACTAAGTCAAGGCAGTACCCGCTCGTTTGATAGACCTTAGTACGTTGTAGGTAGTCGTGTACACCCGAATGAGCTTTGAGTTACAGTTGATTACGAAGAACGCAAAACTGTCAGTTCATGTCCCCCCTTTTCTTTTAACTATTTTCGTTTTATAACTTCGGTGGTGAAATACATGTTACAAATGATACAATGATTACAAATGGTATGGTTAGCTAAGGAAATATTGTTAGATCATGTGAATTCTGTTGGTGCATACGTCTGTCGACTTCGTCTTGTATCGAGTCTTGTATGGTACTAGATAGATCAGGGCACGTAATTCAAGAAAACTATCAAAAATAGGTCAACATGCAGTTTCAAACGAAATTACAAAGTGTAATTTCGCTTGAAATGAACATGTCATTTCAAGCGAAATCACCTTGTTAATCTCGCTTGAAATCGTAATTCCGCATGATAGTAATTCCGCTTAAGTCATGTTCAAGCGGAATTAGCTGCCTATATATATGTGTCACCTGATTTCGTTTGAAGTAGTCTTGTATGTGTGATTCCAGAGCCGAAGTGCTGCCGAAGTGTCGTCTCGCTTTAAAACTTTGTCAAATCAATCAGAAAGACAATTAAAGTGTATATCTAGTTGAATGGAACTTGATATGTCTGTTTCCGCCTTTCATATTGAGTAGAACACCTCTGAACGACTCGTTTCGGTCGGTAAAACGATCCTAAAAGTGGTATCAGAGCGCAGGAGGAGGAGTTCTTACCGATTCAGCTCAAAATTTCTGTTTTCTACACCCTCTTTTCAAAATTTACAAGTTTTTACAGACAAAATGACTTGAATTTTACACATAATGTGCGAAACAGTATTTTAACAAACCCTTGAAAGTTTCAGACTTAAAATCGGACAAAAACCTGATCAATTGGACAAAAGTTTGATCAAAATGATGATATCAGCCTAATTTCGCTTGAACGTTGTTGTTAATTCCGCTTGAAAACGTTATTTCGCTTGGTTGATTCCGCTTCAGATTGGTATTCCACTTGAAGTATTTCAAATGAAATCAGATATTTCGTTTGAAGAGGTGATTCCGTTTGAAAACCTTATTTCGCACCAAAGTGATTCCGTGTGAATTGGGATTTCGTTTGAAAGTGTTGTGCAAGTAATTTCGCTTCAACAGGTGATTCCGCTTGAAAGAGGACTTAATTTCATTAGAAAGTTCCTGTCTTGATAAACGTGTTTCTGAATCATGGAAGAGGAATTCTATAACGCGTTTGCTACATCTTCGACTAGTCCAGCTGCCATTGTTCAAAGCATAGCTGGAAAGAAAGATTTGAGAATTGGGTTCAAGCAAATCATCTGAGATCTTGGGAAAGCATTGAAGCCAAATACGTTAGACCACAGACCGCTTTGAATGTTGATAAAATTATCTCAGAATTTTCAGACAAAGAGAGAGATAGTTATAAAGGAGAAAAAAATGATGATTAGTCTACTACAACAAGCTATCAAAGAGGATATTTTTGTTCTGCTTCAGCATGATGGTAGTGCTTATTCGATTTGGGATGCACTTAAAAAGAAGTTTGAAGGAAGTGCAGAGATGCTCAAGAGTAAAAAATCTTTGTTGAAGAAGGAGTTTGAGTTGTTTACGAGTGTACCAGGGGAGACTACAAAGACTCTCATTGAGAGATATTGGCATCTTGTGCGTTCGATGTCTCAGTTGAAAATTACTAAAAATCCAGATGAATGGGTTGAGAAGTTAGCTGACGCATTACCGCAGAAAGAATGGGGTACTTATCTCATGATTTTAAAGAACTCTGGAGAGTTTAGTAGATTGTCTATTGGACAATTTATTGAAAAACTTGAGGGACAAGATCTTGAACAACAAAAGATTGCCAGAATGAATAGCTAAAGCAATCAACAAGACATTAAACTGTACTATAAAGGAAATATTCAAACTATTGAAGCAAGTCCAAAGATCCAAACTGCTTTCAGTGCAGAAAATTCATCGGGATCAGTCAACCAGAGTTCAGTCAAGTCTAGTGGATTTTCTTCATATCAGAATGTCAATCCAAGTGTTCAAAGTTCAAGAAATGATAATGATCATGTGCTACACTGCAACATAGCATTGCATCTTCAGAAATGTCAAAATTTCTCTGAAGAAGTTGCAAAGGGTCACATGGGATTGCTTGTTACAGTGTTGGAATCTTATGAGAGTTTGGTTGCAGGGAGGATCGGAAATCCTATGTTAACTAAAAAGGATTACGATCAGATCGATGGTGAAGAAATGGAATTGATGGATATTAAATGGTGTTTAGCTAGTGTGCTGAGGAGAGCTGAGAAATTTAAGCAGATCACTGGAAGAGATGACTTCCGTGATGCTAATGTGTCTACTTTGGGTTTTGATAAATCTAAAGTTACTTGTTTTCGATGCAGGGAAAAAGGACATTTCAAGAGGGAGTGTACCAATCGAGAAGCAAGTGGAGCTCAAAATCCTTTTGGCAACAATGATTACTATCGGAAGTCAATTTATCATCATGTTGCTCAACAGCCGCATCAACAACAAACGCAAACTGCTCATGCTAGAAAAATTGAAAATGGAAAGAAGAAAGCCTATCTTGTGAATCAAGAGGATGAAAAAATGGCAGAAGGCTTTAGCTGGGATAAGTATGTGACAGGGAATATGGAGTTTAAAGCTTTCATTGCACAGATTGTTCAAAAACCAGAATTGATGAAAGAATGGATAGCAAGGTTAGCTGATGAAGAGAAAAGTCAAGATGAAGAATCTGTGTCTTCAGAAAACAGTTCAACAGACAGTAGTGATGATGATGAAGAAATTGAACAGACAAACATTGGAAAAACTCATTTATCTACTGACAGTTTCGAATTTTATTTTGCAGATAAATTGAAGAAACTAAAAGAGAGAAGAGGTGCAGGAGAAAAGAAAGAAGTTAAAGTGTTAGGCCCAAAAGTGTGAGACTGACGCATCAAATTAACAGAACGAGCTATGGTTACGAGCTGGGCCTTACCGGGTTAGTTTATATTAGGTTGTGGATCTTTATAGGTCACTTGGGCCAAGCTTTAGGCCATGTGGGCCAAGTAGGCCCAAGGGGAGCCCATGTAGGGAATTGGGCTTGAGTTAGTATATAAACAAGTTTCTAACTTGTTTTAGGGTTTGAACTTCTTAGAACCTCCATTGTTACAGAAATTCTAGAGCTAGAGAGTGGGAGGCGATTTGGTTGTGAGCACTTGTACTAGACGATTTTGCTTTGATAGTAATAGAATCGTGTGCAAGTGTTGAAAGTGATTTGGTGTGTTCTTCGTTTTCGATTCGTATTTTCATATTTCTTCGGTTTATTCTTGAATCACATCAAGTTTGGATTCCGCACAAACTTGGTGTTGTTTGATATCATTGAAAGATCCGGTTACACGGGACTTACAAGTGGTATCAGAGCCTTTAGAACCTATTTCTAGGCTCGGTGTGATATCAAAGATTCAAGAATTTCGTTATTTTTGGTTTGGTGTTCTTCGTGTTCTTCGCGGTATTCAAAGTGTTCTTCGTTTTGTTTAAAAAAATTCATTATATTTTGCTTCAGTGAGTTGTTTGAAAGGTGTTTAAAAGATTTTTAAAATCTTTTAAAATATTCGATCGATAATCTGTTGCATTTCTTTTGGAAAGTTGTTTTTGGAAAGATTTTAAAAGAATTTAAAATATCCTTGTTTTTAGGAAAGTTGAAACAGGAGACCATTTCAGAAATAATTTTTTTTATTATTGCAATTCATTCAAAATACTGTTTCACTTTTCAAAATATCCACTCGAAACCTTCGCCATAAACCCAGTTGCAATCATCACTAGTTTGCATAATTCAAAAATTCCAAATTTATCTTTCGCGGTCTCGAGTCCTACATCATAGCTACAACAGTCTCGAGTCCCATCTTCTTCATAGGTCTCGAGTCACCTTTCCACGGTCTCGACTCCCATTTTCAAGGTCTCGAGTCATCATCATCACAGTCTCGAGTCATCATCTTCCACGGTCTCGACTCAACAACTTCCAACCATCAGTCTTCGTCTCGAACCATCACCGTCGTTAGCACCATCACTTCATCATCGCAATCCACCTCCAACCATCAGTCTTCGTTTCCGATCGACCTCCACTGTTCATCTTCTTCTCCGACGAGCACCTACGTCAATCTCTGGTTTCCGTCAACCACCTTTCACAGTAACACCACCATCATCAGTTTCGGCTCATCCTGTTTGATTTCGACTCGCAACCATCATCAGTTTTGGCTCATCCTGTTTGATTTCGACTCGCAACCATCATCAGTTTCGGTTCATCCTGTTTGGTTTCGACTCGCAACCATCTTCATTACCGGTTTCGACTCATCTCGTTTCGACTTCATATCTTCGCAACAGTTTCGACTCATCACGGTTCCGAGTCGCAACCTCCATTCATTGTGAGCTCTCGAGTCCGACTCTGTCCATAACGATCATCTTCGTCGCTAACTCCGACCAACAACCATCAACATAAACACCATCTTCTCCGATCTCTGTCATCGTCGTCACCATCACACAACCTCCGGCATCTCCTGTATATCACCTTCGACATAACCCAAGCTCTTCAAATCACAGTATTTCGAGTCGAAATCTCCGACGTCCTGCATCATTAATCATAATATCATCTCCGACGAACCATCACCGTCAGTCACCCAACCACCTCATCTTTCCGATCATCATCTTCCGACTGCTGATTGAATTGAAATTAGGGTTTCGGTTTTGGTTGTGATCGAAGAAGACGTACAGACATTTAAACGTGGTTTAGGTTTTAATAATATTAATAATCATTATTAGGTAATCATTACTTAATCATTGGGTTTTTATAATAATAATAATAATAATAATAATAATTAGTGTGTCATAAAAAAAAGTTTTTTAAAAAAAAAATAAAATAAAAATAAAATAAAATAAAAGGTTTGTTTGTTTGTGATAACAGTTTTGACAGGTTTTGTGGTGCGATTTAGAAAGAGGGTTCGTTCATTCAACTGCAAAGGGTTTGAATTAGCGAGTATATAGGTTCTCGCTTTGGGCTTGTGTTGAGGATATAGTTAAAAGCGCACATTTTTGGGAATCATATCTTAAAATGTCTTCTAAAAGAGAGATGCTGGAGCAGGAATTCGAAGGATTCAGTTACTCATACGGTGAATCTATAGAAGCACTTACAGGTCGGTTTGCTGAACTGCTCTCTGAAATGGAAAAGGCAGAAATAGTGGTGTCTACTCGCATGAGCAACAGAAAGCTTCTGGATGCTATAAAAGGGATTCCAGATCAGGCGAACTGTAGTTGGTTTAGAAATATTAATCAGATAATATTGACAACCAACTCCAACTGTTACAAAATGAAGTCAAATGAGCTGATCTCACTAATTAAATCATATGACAATGCTAACTCATCACAAAATTCAGCATTTATGTTTAACAAACCCCTGGCTCGAGAAATTACTAAAGAACGTGAAGAGATACTTTCTGTTTTTTGCACTCCTGAGTGTAGAAAAAGAAATGAGGTATATCGATTACACAACGCTGAGCTAATCGAAGATTATAATGACATTAAAAAGAAAAATTTCACTTTGGCTAAAAATGAAAAACTTTATAAAGAAAAGATTGAAGCTCAGCGAAAAGACATCATCAAACTCAAGGATGATGTAAGTGTGAAATCAAGTCAACTCTTATATGTTCAGGAGAAACTTTGCACTGTAACTAAGGAACTGGAAGATATCAGAGATAGATATCAAATAAATGAGCTTAATATTAAGAAATTTGATTCTTCCAGCAAATTAGTCAAAAACTTGTGTGATCAACAGCTCGCGTACAAGGAAAACAAAGGGCGTGGTTTGGGATTCAATCAAGTTCCTCCTCCTTATAATGACAACTACACATATTTACCCATGACTGAGGAGGAATTGATGAATGAGGACAAGATGACTTATGGCCCAAAAACTGATAAGTCATCGATCAACACTGAACATGTTGAGAGTCGAGCAACTCAGTCGATCACGTTTGTTGCTAATTGTGCAAATGATACTAATGCTTCGTCTTCTTTTGCAGATGAAGTAACAGTTGAAAATGTAGTTAGGGATGAACAAGCATCAGAGTCTGGTTCTTATGAAAATTTAATAAATGAACTTAATCAAGACTCTATTTCGACGTGTGATATTTTTAACTCGGTTTTTCGCTCTGTGATTAATTTCAGGCCTGACGGTTTGGGCGAAAACGTTGATGCTTGTGAAACAAAGACTGAAACGACAAATGAAACGAATGAGCCAGTTGAACCATCTGATTCCAAATGTGAATCATCTGAAGCAACTGATTCTGAGAAATTGGAATCAGTTGATTCTAGTGGATTCAGCTCAAAGGCGTCATGTGCAGAACCGTCTTGTGCTGAAAATTTGTCAAATAGTTCAGCTGAAGTTCCTGCTAAAGTTTCTGGTATTTCATCTAACAAACCAGAACTCTTCGATTCTGTCAAAGTTGATGACATGAAGGATGAAGAGAAGATTGACGTGAACAAGGCTCCAAGTGCACAAGCTAAACAATCTGAACCTTCTGTTAGTGATAAAAAGGTTCAGATCAAGCAACAAGAGCCGAAGCGAGCAGGTAAAGGACGCGGAAATAAGACGCCTAAACATCAAAGACGATCAGGCTTTCCACAGTCCTCAACGGGCAGTAATAGTCCTCAAAAGGCCCGTGATGTGAAAAATGTCTTTGTTAAGCCAGTCTGTAATGGCAAATGTGAGAAATATGCATTTGACTGTGCTAACAAAGGTTTTAGAAAGGCTGGTGAGATTTCTGAACAAGACTTGCAGTCTAAGGAAAACAAGGACAATCAAAGGAAATCTCCACCACAGAAGGCCCCTGCAAACGACAAGTACAGACATCCAAATTCATCTTCGTCTGCGGGAAATGTGCAACACAAACAAGCACAGAAAGGACCGGTTCGTCCTTCAGGGCCTGCAAGAGCAAATCCAGCTGATCAGAATACCTTCTACGTGAAGAGACAAACATGCTTCAATTGCGGCATTGCTGGTCACATAGCTCGAAACTGCACAAATCGTCCCTATGTACCTTACTATATGCAAAATCAGAGGGTTACACCTAGGGATGACTACCATTCTAAGCCAATGAAGGTATCTTCACCTAAGGCAATGAAGAATGTGAATCCCAAGGTTAAACCTTCTGATGGGGATTGGAACGCTGCTAAAAACAAACGCAAGGCTGTTCAAGAACAAAAACATCTTTCTAAAACTGAATCAGCTAAAGTTGCTCAACTAAAGGCAACGAACACGTTTGTTAAACCGAAACAGATTTGGAAACCCAAATCCAAAGCAGCAATGTCTCCAATCCTTGAAACTAAAGGGGACTTGTGTTTAAAGGAAGTGTCTTATTTTGATGCTTCAGGAAATCCCAGGACCACGATGGCCTGGGTACCCATGTCTTACTAATCTCCTTACCTTTCAGGAATAACCAAGGAGGAGCTGTTGACAATCTCTGGAATGTTGATAGCGGTTGTTCCAGAGATCAAAACGGGTAACATTTCACTGTTGCAAAAAGTTCAAATTTTTTTTTACAGATGATATGTTTCCTTTGGAGGAGATTAGAGAAGTAAGATAAGATCAGCAAAAGGTACCGTTTAAATTCAGTATTTTGATTTGCATTTGATTAGTCTTCAATCTAATGACGGAACGGTTAAGCAAAAATATTTTTTTTCTTTTTTCTTAGTTTATACTTTGTATATAAATTGTCCTTTCTCTAGTAAATGGTAAATTTGCGCAAAAATACAAGATTTATGCACAAATTTAGGGGGGGAGAGGAACATATAGATAGATATAGAGTTTAGGAGGAGAAAACTCGGAAAAATACAAAAAGAGTTTGCTGTATATATGCATTGTTTTAGGGGGAGAAAATGAGAAAAATACAAAAACATTTGAAAAATGAAAAAGCCAAAAAGAAAGATTGCATGATATGGGAAGTGAAACAAATGTTTGTGTTTAAGGGTTTGACTAACACATGTAAGGTGCCATAGCTGAAAAGACTAGGATCTACTGCGATATGTTGATAGGCTTGACGCTCAAAATGATAAAAGATACTAAGTGATATAAACATAATGAACTATGTACCATGTGGGTAACATACCAACGGCGTATGATTTTATGGTCTTAAATCTTGCGTTGATAGATAGCCAACATCTGAGGTTTCGGGTCTTTATATTGTTGAATCATCCGGGGATATCTTGGATGTCTTTCTGTTCAGAACTAAAATTGTACATGACCCCAGGAAAGAAAGTCACTTGGAATTAGCTCATTTCTATTTGAATGTCTGTATGTTGTCCCGATACACACAATGTTGATCTGATTCTGAAATCTTCTCTGAAAAAGTCGTGTACCTCCTCTGCTGCATCCAGATACATGCTGACCTGGAGGTGCTAGGCAACGACAGCTTCTGCTGCATCCAGATACATGCTGACCTAGCTGTACGTTGTCGCGCTATAGATCTAATACACCCGAAAGAGGCCCTCTAGTGCCCAAAAGAAACCCCAAGAAACCTATATCAAATTGAGAAAAACTCATTTGATTTGTATATTATATCATCTCTGCAAAAGATCTATTCTGTTCTCTTCTCAACCTACTCCCAGTTAAGATTTCAGAAATCTGGATTGGACTTGTGAAATATGTGGTAGGGAAGATACTTGCATGATAGAGTGTGCTGTTTATATTTCCAGGATTTGATTAGTATTTATTTGGGTGTTCATTGTTAAGAAATCAAAACATGATAAAACAGATTATATGCAGACCTAGACACGGTCAGGATATCTTAAAGGATGACATCAGTATAATCACCTGCTACGATGAATCGTTGTGCTTACCTTGATCGCGGGGGTATGCCTTGGAATGGGACACACGGGTATAATAGTATAATATTGCCTAAAGCATATCACGAAGTTGAAAAATTGAAAGTTGAGCGTTAAAGTTTAAGTGGACAAACATATTGGCAATCGCATAGACCAGTTTGATTAGGCTCGTACTGAAAAGTGTTCCTTAGTCTGCCTGAGAACGAATTTTGATCCCATTGCAATTGTAATTGTATATTATGGTAGTTGTTTATATTTTGAGTTCTTATTTGTTTCTTGCTCTTAAAATTTTAAAAATTAAAAAATAGAAAAATTCAAAAATACAAAAATAGTGTCTTGTTTTTCTATAAAACCAAAAATCCAAAAATAGTGTGTTTATTTGTTTTTCTTAAAATTAAAAATGTAACCGTTCTTGAAGATTTGACTGATCATCAATAGTTAAAAGAATTTAAATTGTGAAATTTCATGTACCTAGTGTTCATGTGGTACTCTCCCTGTTGCATAAGAAATGTTTTCTTATGAGTTTGTGAGCATGCGCAGAACTTGATTTTAATCAAGAATAGGGGTTGTTGAAGACTGAGATGCTGTTAGCTGCTGACGAAGCATGGAGCAGCACGACTACAAGATGTACCTGAGTCAGAAGAACCGGATACGCAACGCCGTCTGACAGTGAAAGTACATTTAAAGAAGTACCATGAACCTGTTTGAAAGACAAAGATTGAAGAAGAAAAGAGCTGTTGAGAATCCTCCTCTCACATTATTTTTGACAAGACTTCAAGCAAAGCTGATCAAGATCCTTATATGAAGCTAACCACAAGAGCTGAAGAAAGAGACCCAGTGCTGAGAGTTCAGAAGTCAAGAACTTCCACAAACATCTGCAGCATAGCGACAACCATAGACTTAGTTGAAGACGTTGCTGAATTCATGCTATGAAGACAATTTGATGGCATCAGTCTAGGGGGAGATTGTTAGGCCTAAAAGTGTGAGACTGACGCATCAAATTAACAGAACGAGCTATGGTTACGAGCTGGGCCTTACCGGGTTAGTTTATATTTGGTTGTGGATCTTTATAGGTCACTTGGGCCAAGCTTTAGGCCATGTGGGCCAAGTAGGCCCAAGGGGAGCCCATGTAGGGAATTGGGCTTGAGTTAGTATATAAACAAGTTTCTAACTTGTTTTAGGGTTTGAACTTCTTAGAACCTCCATTGTTACAGAAATTCTAGAGCTAGAGAGTGGGAGGCGATTTGGTTGTGAGCACTTGTACTAGACGATTTTGCTTTGATAGTAATAGAATTGTGTGCAAGTGTTGAAAGTGATTTGGTGTGTTCTTCGTTTTCGATTCGTATTTTCATATTTCTTCGGTTTATTCTTGAATCACATCAAGTTTGGATTCCGCACAAACTTGGTGTTGTTTGATATCTTTGAAAGATCCGGTTACACGGGACTTACATAAAGTTGTTGAAAAAATTGTTGAAGTAGAAAAGGTGGTTGAAGTCGAGAAGATTGTGGAAGTTGAAAAGATTGTAGAGATTGAAAAGATTGTTGAAGTCACAAAACCTTGTCTTACATGTTTGGAATCTTGCAAACAATGTGTAGAAAAAGACGAGAGGTTTAGTGAACTAGATAAGTTGAAAGAGAAGTTATTGTTTGGTGTTAAAAATGTGAAAGAATCGTACGATGTTTTAAACAGAACAGTGAATAGTTTGCAGAAGACAAACTCTGAAAGAGAAGATGCTTTGACCATGATAAATGCAACAATGATGTCTAAGCAGAAGGAAATAAATTACTACATTGAAGAATGTGCTAAGTTGAAGCAAGAGTTGGAAACTGAAAAAGTTGAAAATGAAAGAATCAGACGATTACTAAAAAGTTATTCAAGTTCTGATTACTTAATTGACAGAATTTATTCAACTGTTGCAGGTTTTGAAGTGTTTCAGGACAAGAAGCCCGAGAAGAAGGATACTAATAAGAAACAGAGTGTCAGTTATAATAAGTGTCCGCCTCCGATTTGGGAAGGGTATTCGCCTAGAAAACCAAATGAGGAACAAGTAAAAAAGGCAGTCAATATAAAGTTAGAATCCGAGATAACCGACATTTTACCAGACAATATTGACATCACATTCACAGCGTCCGACACAGATCATGAGTCTGAATTAATAAAGAAAATGGTCGATCAGGTGTTGGATAAGGATGAGGAGTCAGAGTCACAGTCCGAGTCCGGAAGTTCGAGTTCGTCTGTCAAGAGTTCAAAGTCGTCGGGAAAATGGGTTTATAGTCAAGAATTTTTGTTGTCAAAATCCAATTTGAATGACGAAACATTTGAAGTTGCATATACTTTGAATGATTCTGACAAATTATATTTTGATAAAGAATTTCCAATAAGAGGTGTGAAAACTGAAATGATAAACAAGGTTTTCAAACTAACAGAAATTAATATTTCTGAAATAAAAGATGTAAATCTTTCCGAAAAAACAAATTCTTACACCTCAAGAGTTCAACAAAGGTTAAACAAGAAAAAGGGTTACACTTCTGGTTCTGGTTATCGAAAGAAACCAAACCATAACGGTAATTACAAAAAGAAAGGTTTAGGTTTTATACCACCAGAAAATCATAAAAATGAGAAAATTTCTAAAACATATACAAAATTTGTTTCAGGCACTTCTGCTGAGGATGAAAAGAAGAGCTCTTTCTGGAGACAATCAAGCGAAGAGTTCTTGGCTGAAAAACAGAGATTATAATGAACGAAGTTCATCATAGAAAAGAGACTAAAACTTGTTACAGATGTCAAGAAGTTGGTCACATCGCCTGGAATTGTCCAAAGGCAACCAACACAAAACAGGGAGTCTCGGAAAAACTCAAAGAAAAAGTTGTTGATAAAACTAAACCACCAATTGAAAAATTTTAAGTGTTTAAAAACTCTACATATGAAGTTGGTGAGTGTTCTAAAAGATTTTACAAGAGGAGGGGAAATCTTGACAACCAAGCTTGGGTTGTTAAGAAATCAGATGTAAAATATGGCGATGAATCTGATTCCACAAAGTCAGAAGAGCCACAAGTTAATGTTAAAAATGAGAAATTTGTTCTTAAAATGGATGATGTTAACTTTCCACCTTTAAGGACTGAAAATTTTAAATAAAAGGTTGGTAAAATTGAGATTTCGAATCAATTCTATTCTGAGAAGAAAGAATTTGATGTCGAAAAAGTTTTTAATGGAAATGTGAAAAAGATTTTTAGGAAAATGGTCGATGGTAAGGCCAAAGGGGTTAAATATTTTTATAAATCTAAGAAGGCAACTTACACCCCAACTGAAGATGAGTTGGTTACATCCAAGGCTGGTCAGGCTTGGGTGTCTGTTATTTTTACTTGAAAAACCTGACTTGCCGGAGCTCCCAAGTTGGTAATCATGGAGCATGAATCGGCATTTTTCTTGAGAAATTCACTTCGGTGATATTTCGTCTTACAAGTAGTAAATTAGGGACATTAAGTTGTACTTGATTTTCTACAAGTGGTATTTGTTGATTGAAATCAAAATTGTTATATTTTTCAAAAGGATGAAAATGATTGGAAAACAAAGTGATGATCACATCCTCATGTCTACAAGTGTTTAAAATCAACAAACCTTATTTTTCGGAAAAATCATTTTGATTAAAACAAACTTAAGTATTTTGAAATCATAATGAGAAAATAGTTTGTTGTAAGGGGGAGTTCTGATTGTTTATGCAAAGAGGATGGCAAATTGAAGTGATTCGATATCAGTTGTCACTTTACTTGTATAGTTTGTTTTCAAATTTACTTAAATGATTTTGAATTTTAGGGGGAGTAAGAATTTTTCAGAAAATCCAAAAACATTAGAAAATTTGAAAATGTCAAAAACATGATAAAATTCAAAAATGAGTTTTGGTGTCAGAAAAGAGGAAATGATAGTACATCAGTGGACGATCACAGTATGCTAAAGAAATGTAATGATTAAATAGCGTTAAACGGTCTCACTGATGATATGCCGATAGGTTTTTACACATTTAGTAAACTTTTTCGGGATATAAACTTAAATTCAAACTTGCTTATCTCGTGGGGAACACTACTTGGATATATAGGTAACCCCTGAAATTTCGTTTGAAGGATCCTTCTTTCTGAGATACTAGGTCTTTATGCTCAGTGATATCTGGGGTATTATCCCGGGACTTCTAATTTTGCGGAAGCAATGGCCTAGTCCCCGGAGAATACTTTACGCTTGCTTGAAATAAAAGCCTGCCCTTAGTACAAAAATTGATGAAACATTAAAAAATGCTAATCATGTGCTGTTGTAAAAAAAAGATCCTCTAAAGGGGACCCACCAAAAGTCGAAGCCATCATCTCTCTGCTGAACGAAAGTTCTGACCTGAGCTCTCACGGTCTTCGCATTTAACTCCCTACTGATATCATCTGTGGTATACTCAACTGTAAGACTGAATATTGGGATCTGTATACGGGAGTATATTCAAGAGGTGGGACACATGAATGAGTTTAAATTCTTAATACACCTAATTCATATCTTGAATCAGTTGAAATTTGTGTGAGAATTTAAGTGGGTCAGTATATCGGCAATCTAAGTGAACTGTTTTATTCTTAATGTGTATCTAAGCTCAACGGTACTTGTGACTTGTCAAAAACTGATATGATCCTCTTACACAAACTCACAAAAATAGTGTTTGTAAATATTTCTTTTCTGCATTATTATTCTATTCAAAAATAAAAAAAAATTAGCGTGTTTTAGCATAAATTTTGAAAAATTCAAAAAGATTTTCGACAACTGATGATTGGAGAGGTGATTTTCAAAATTCCAAGTGCTAAACATGATGAACATTTTGTGAGGGTGAGTTTGTGTTTAAATGTGAAAAAATTTTGAATATTTTGCATACATGTGGTCATCAGATGCTTTTATATTGTTAAATTTTTTTTCTGAAAAGATACCTGCAAGTAGTATCTAAATTTGTCAAAATTTTAAAAGGTTGTAAAATTTACTTTGAGGTAGAGAATGTGCAGGTTATGGCTATGAGAGAGCCAGGTTGCAATTCTAGAACATGTGAAAGCCAGACTACGATCCCAAGCATACTTAAAGGGGGAGTCTGTTGATGTAAAGCTTAAGGAATCAAGAGTCCTGATCAAGAGGAAGCATAGAGCCAGGTTGAGATTCTGGGAGAAAGAGATAAAGTTTGAGGATGCTTACACTGTCAGATACTTTGAAGAGAAGCCCGAAGACTGATCAAGGCAGAAGACTATGAAGACTCGTCAACATTCGAGGGGGAGTCTGTTGGTGCATACGTCTGTCGACTTCGTCTTGTATCGAGTCTTGTATGGTACTAGATAGATCAGGGCATGTAATTCGAGAAAACTATCAAAAATAGGTCAACATGCAGTTTCAAACGAAATTACAAAGTGTAATTTCGCTTGAAATGAACATGTCATTTCAAGCGAAATCACCTTGTTAATCTCGCTTGAAATCGTAATTCCGCATGATAGTAATTCCACTTGAGTCATGTTCAAGCGGAATTAGCTGCCTATATATATGTGTCACCTGATTTCGTTTGAAGTAGTCTTGTATGTGTGATTCCGGAGCCGAAGTGCTGCCGAAGTATCGTCTCGCTGTAAAACTTTGTCAAATCAATCAGAAAGACAATTAAAGTGTATATCTAGCTGAATGGAACTTGATATGTCTGTTTCCGCCTTTCATATTGAGTAGCACACCTCTGAACGACTCGTTTCGGTCGGTAAAACGATCCTAGAAGGTAGGCGTTATCTTGAGACCATTAATCCTTGTTAAGGACCGCGGAGCATGAGTGATAGATCTATTTGGGTGTTGCGAGCCCCACCCATGGGTCCGCGAGTTGGCCGCATGTGGTGACTATGTCGTTCCAGCCGGGAGGCCCGGTACGAAATACACAAAGGATTGAGCCTTCCTACGCCTTTGCACACATATTAATGACCTTGCAAATCATTAGTCGATCCGTTCCTTGTTGCTTTCATACCAGGATTTTACAAATACATACTTACTTATGATGATTACAAAGTTATTCGAGCTCACAGACAAAACACATGAACTCGCTCAACTTTTGTTGATGTTTTCAAACTACATGTATTTCAGGAAATTAAATGTGGATCTGGCGGGCGTTTGGCTGTTTCAAGTAATGTTGAGAATAAAAGATGTCATTGACGTGTGCGTATATATACATAATTTTGCAATGAAATTACACACGATTCGGTTTTAAATTTATAAAAGTGATTATTACTTTAACATCAAAACACACACGAAAGAGGCAAGTGTACCCCGTCATATATGTAGTAAAGTATCGGTAAGAACCAAGTATCGATCCAAGGAAATGGGCGGAGAAATAATACTAGACCTTTGTCACTAAACTACCGGTAAAAACATAAGTTGTTTGATTTTAATTAAACTAAAGTAAGCGTAAACAAATACTTATAAAACATAGTAGAAAAATAGATAAATAGCCTTGCTTAATACACAACCAAAGTATGTAACCTAAGTCGGTTTTGGCACTAGAAGCGTTCAGTCAATTTTCCATTTTAAAACAATTAGTATCCCTTTCGGGAATCCTAACATGACAATCATTCGGAAAGCTAAAACGATAAACACACTTTAACCACCTAAAATTGTTCTTTAACGTGCAATTGATAAATGTCTATGAAAATCTCTTAAAAATAAGTTAGTCATCCGTTAGGAGTTTTCTAACCGCACTTAATCAAGGAAAGCGACACCGATAAACACAATGCAACCACCGAGACAAGCATAAACTAGATTAAATCACAACCGAGTTCATTTTACAAATCTTACACATAAATTCACCAAGATAGCAATTTTGGCCTAAACTACTAACTAAGCTAACAAATCATGGCAAGAATTTATAACGACACAATTTAACCCATTTAGGTCCTTACGTGACGGCAAGCTTTCTTGATTAACAATAATTACATTTTATTAAATCACTAACCATTTCTAGTATCATGATGCACACATTTAAACCAAGCTAAACTAGTTAACCAAGTTCAAAGTTTACTAATACAAGATTAATTAAGCTTCATTTTTCAACTATCTTAACTAACCAAATACTAATCATCCAACACAATTACTTATAATCAAGAAATTCATATCAATAACAAGGTTGCAAACTAATCATCAAAGATTAACATAGAAAATACTTCCAAATGTCATTACAAACAAAGATTAACATACTAATGATTGTAATCAAACAAGGGATTGTTGTGTTTTTGCCCAAAGGCTACAATAATACATAAACATTAATCTAAATGCTTGAAAGATTAACAAAATCATGGAAAGATTAGAAAACCAAACCATAAACCAGCATAAGATTAAGAATCCGGATAGTAATTGAGCTAAACGAGACAATGTGGCTTGAATCCGGGTGAAAGCAGAAGCCTCCGGAGCCTGAAAATCGCCTGAATTGCTCTCCAAAATTCCAGAGTTTCGAACATAATGTTTCTGTTCTGTTTTTATATTTTTTTCGATGTTGCATGGTCGTTCTTCCTGTGGCACGACCGTGCACTTTAAGCAATTATTGGGTATGGCACACCATACTGCATGACGTCATCAGATCGTTGACCAGATTTGATATCACACGACCGTTCTTCATATGGAAAGGTCGTTCAATGTCGGGTTCTGCTGGTTCATTGGATCCGCACGGTCGTTCGTCAGATGGCACGTCCGTTCGTCACCGGGCTGGCCCTTGTGTACCTTGCAAGCCTAGTCGCACCCTCATTCTTTTCCGAGCTGATCAACATTTGTCGGAGATGCACGGTCGTGCATTGGGTCGCACGACCGTTCCACACGCCCATGTCAGTTTTTTTTCTAACAGAAGGTTCGTAGCTTCGTCGTTTTGTCCGGAAAGTCATCGTTTTCGCTATCATCTTGTCTGGTATGCAGTTTTAGGCCTGTAAACAAAAGTGTAGATGATTAAGCATCCGATTGAAGGTTTTACGGCCGAAAACGCATAAAATAGGGGTAAAACGGGGGACTAAAATATGTGTAAATTAGCGAATATCAATTCTCCCCACACTTGAACCTTGCTTGTCCTCAAGCAAGCTAAACTAAAAAGCAATAAAAGACAGAAACAAACAAGAACGATAATTTACACACTATTTTATTTAAAACTACTATAAACGGTTAGCCGGTTTGTCGAAAGACAACATCAAAAGACTCAAACCCAACAAGCAATTGCGATAATAAAGCGACAACCAAAAAGCCGTGACTTCACATTTAATTGACTCAACATGTTAATCTTCACACGACTCACAATGTTCACACACACTCGGTTTTATTTATGAAACATACATAAAATGTGTATGTGCAAACACTCAATGCCTCGTCAATGAAATGTGCAATATCATAAGCTTGTCATAAGATCTCGTCTCCACCAACTAATCATGCGAACAAGTGTAAATCAAGAGGTCTTTACGGGTTGTAACGTTAGGCTAGGGCGAAGGGTATGGAAGTGGACATATAAAGTGCGAAAATGGTTAAAACTCGGTAGTAGCGTTTAACTATCAATAAAATATACAACTATACATACAAATGCCTTAAAAAGGCGACTATTTCGCAATCGAGCTAATCAACGATATTTCAACGTTTAAGCATTCAAAATGGCTCGATTTTTATCAACTTCACCCTATTTTAGTGTGTTTTATTTTCTGTTTTTTTTAGATATAGAATAAACAATAACAAGCGCTAGTTAAACGATTATTTTTGACCGAGTTTCAACATTAAAAAGGTTTAAAAACATAAAAAGGCTAAATTTGGCTAAGTGGGCGATAATGTGGGTAAACAAAGGTAAACGGGAAGGCTCGACATGGTTAATCCTAAAGGGTAATATAAGGTGAACGGGAAGCACAACACAAAGAACAAGTACACAACAAAGGGGTAATCTAAGTGCCTCTATCACTTTTACACAAATCCGCACGTTCATGGTCTTAACAAGCATACTAGTGACAAGTTCTAAATTACACATAACATCCGGCTCACTCCTATATCCGAAATGAACAAATATATAACAATCAAGGCTCAAATATGCTCACGTAACGGAAGGAATGGGTAAAAGTGTGAAAACTATCATGTAAGTCTTTCTTTGTTTGTCATGCTTTTCGGTTTCCTTTTTCAAAAATATTTTGCTTGTCGAGTTTTTATCAAGTCCGAAGCTTTCTAAAACACAACCAACCAGTTTATTTACTAAAATATATACATAAAACAGGTATTTTTGAATGATTTTTCTGATTTTCTGATTTTTTTTTCAAATGAGGACAAACAAAGTTAACCCCCTCCACACACTTGAACTTCGCATTGTCCCCAATGCGAGACCCGAAATATAGAGAAAGGGATAATAATACTCCCCTCAAGATGATGATGATGCCACGAGACTTCCGAAGCTGTATCTGGTACGTGCTCCGGTCCAAGATCCGATAGCCAAAACCTGCAAGTATGTCGCATGTGCACCAAAATAAAACAGAAACAGAAAAATCACAAATAAACCATAATTTACAGAAATAGAAATACTAGCAATCCCAACAAAGACATAACATAAAAACTAAAGTAAAGAGTCTGAAAAATAAAGCATACATAACCGGGGTGTTCGAAATAACAGTCAAAATAAACACCCAAAACAAAGTACTGAAATACTAAAAACAACCACCAACTATCACTCCACCACTCCTAAGCGTCATCACAATCATCGTCTCTAGTAAAGGACGGACCCGCATCTCCGTAACCAGGTGGGTTCCACGGTGGGAACTGTGGAGGGTGCTGAAAATAGTCGGGATATGCATGATGCATCTCCCCAAACAGATATGAAAACCCAGCACTAACTCCCTGATATAAACTATCCTGGCTCTACCGAAGCTGGTCCTGTGTGGCCCGAAGCTGATCCTGACTGGCCCGAATCTCGTGCTGTCTAGACCGGAGCTGGTCAATGTAAACCCCATAATGTTCCTGGTTAACCCTGATCTGATCCTGGTTAACTTGCATCTGCTGAAACTGCTGATAGAACTCGAGCCAGTCCTGATGCTGGTGGAATGCATGGTGCTGCGGTGAATGTGGTGGCGTATGTGGTGGTTGGTGCTGCTCGTGCTGCTCCCCCATTTCTTCATCCTCATCTTCCCCTACACCTGGAGGAAACGGGTCCCAGACCTCGTTGTTCAATCCCTTCAACCTATCCCCCCTATCAAGCTCTACAATCAACCCCATGGCCTTTAGTGACCTAATGTCGACATGAACCCCCTCGGTTATCAGAGTGAGACCCTGAAGCACCTCCTCAGTCATATAGCGCTCGTTGTACGCTATTTCGGTCACATACTGACCGCCATGTATCTCACTGTTCGGAGTCCGCCCCGAGCACTTGACAAAGTATTCAGCCATTCGTGCGGCTAGGTTGATAGGTGCTTTCTCAACCAACGCATATAAAAAGATCAAATCTGGTGTTGGACATTTACCAAGACTATCCATGCGACCGCATATCGTATGGCTAAATACATGGTGCATCACTCGCACCAAAGGGTCTCTGAGTCGCGAGGCCTTCGACATCCTCGGGTTGTAGGGGCCCCCAACGGCATTTTCAGCCCAAAATGCATCCCGTGCTGCATCAGAAGGGAAGGTGAACTGATCGTTGAAGACATCGGTATCATCCATGTCATTCCTAGTATAAATCCCAAGCCTTCTACCCAAACGACCAACCGACCACGTATGCCATCGTCCACATAACCTGAAGGCTACCCGCTCCTTGTGGCGGAATTTGGGTTTCCGATGAGCAACCGGCTTTTCATAGGCATAAGATGCGAAGAACTCAATTGTCAGCTCCCGGTAAACGGGTCGGTTGCAACCGACCAGATTTGCAAGCGGGCGACTCTTCATGTCGTCTAGTTTGTCATACTGATTGAGTTCCCGCATCACTTCCCAATCCAACCATCGGGGGACTCCGAACTGCCCCCGCCTTGCCCATAATGCGTCTCGTTTCGGGATGCATAAAGCCTCTCGCTCATCGTTGGGGTCGAATTGAAGGAAGGGATGGTCCATCTGTATGGGAAATAACGTTAGAAAGACGGAAACAGGAGAAATTTGAATAAAAAACAGGCGAGCAGCCAATTATGAAGAAGCTGTGAATTCTGATCTGGGCATATGGCACGGTCGTGCGACGAGACGCACGGTCGTGCGTCGCCGATGACAAGCACCATCTGCCCAAATCTGTCGGAACTGCACGGCGTGCGACCAACGGCACCACCGTGCAACACCGACCAACAAACAAACCATCGTGAAACAATCGGCGAGGCATGACCGTTCCATACGAGGAACGTCCGTGCGACTGCGTTTTCTGCAGAATCTGACCCAGGCTCTTAGTAGCCCGATTTTTTCATAAATCAACAAGTTTTTACACAAACTGGGGTCAGAAAATGCACCAGATGTTCATGATATGCAAGATTCAAACAAGGGTTAGGGTTTCGATTTGTTTATGAAGAGAACCCTAAAAGGCCTTGAAGAATCGGAGGAAATCTAACCTAGAAAGCAAAGAAACAGATAATCTACAACTAGGAATGTACCGTGCGAAGTAGGGTGTGAGATCGTGCGAAAAAAGCGTGCGATTTAAAGAAGTATCGCTCTGGAACGGCCTGGTGCGACTAGGGTTTCGCGAATTGTGAATGGGGGCTGCAGATGAGGGTATTTATAGTTCCAAATGACAAAAATGACCTCAGCCTGACGCACGGTCGTTCTCCGTATTGCACGGTCATGCGTCACCGACATCGCTCAAACCTAGCCAACTTTTCTCGGAAATGCACCGGGGGTGCGATCCACCGTGTCGGCCCTCGGAAACGCACGGTCGTGCGAATCCTGGCATGGGCGTGCAACAGCTGTAGATCAGAATTTTCCGCAGAATCCATTTCCAGCAATTGTTTCGGCCGTTTTTCGCCATTTTTTCGACACACAAACTGTTTAAACAATATTTCGACACAAAACCTTCGCCCGGCACATAAGAAACTTAAACAAACTAACGGAAACTACCTAACTAACCTAAATTACGCTAAAACTACAATAACACAAAAATGGGCTATTTTACCCTTATAGCGCCAAAGACGCTCCTGCTACATTTTTGTCGGCGAGTCAGTAGCGTAGATTCATGCTAAATTTTTGTCGGCGAGTCGATAGCAAGACTCCATGCTAAATTTTTGTCGGCGAGTCGATAGCAAGACTCCATGCTTAATTTTTGTCGGCAAGTCGATAGCAAGACTCATGTCCCCACACTTGTTACATGTGCGGGCCATTACCACGCCCCTTCGGATTCTGCTCGGTATTGCCCGGAAGACCACCCGGGGGTCTCTCCGACATCATTTTTGCCAACTGGCCCACTTGATTCTCGATGGTCTGAATGGAAGCCTTTTGACTCCGCATTTCTCCTTCGTTGACCATGAACCGCTCCTCATGCTGCTGATATCGCTTCTCAGCCATTTGATTAGCACTGTTGGAGTTGTTCAGCAGTTGTGCCATCATTTCTTCTAGCTTTGCATTGCTTTGAGAGGCGTGTGGCTGGGAACTGCTTCCTGAGCCTTGATTATTATACCGTGGCTGGAAGGACTGACCTTGAGATTGTTGTGGCGCGGGAGCATGTTGAGCATATCCGTGTGCGTTCTGGTTACCAGAACCAGATTTCCACCCAAAGTTTGGGTGATTTCTCCACCCTGGATTGTACGTGTTGCTATAGGGGTTATTTTGGGGCCTGATTTGATTACCCATGTAGTTCACCTCCTCGTGTCCTGTAAACATAACACCCAGCTCACATGTACCCGACACGTGTGCAACCCCGCACTGATCACAAGATGGCGATTGAATTCGTGAGATATTCTGAGACTGATCGAATCTTGTTGCCAAGGCTCCAATTTGCGTAGTAAGAGCCGTATATGTATCCACAGCATGAACTCCGGAAGTGGATGATGTCTTATTCCGCGCTCCACCGTGGCGAGAACTTGACTTCAACGCAGCTTTCTCTATTATCACGTACGCTTCAGTTGGAGTCTTCGTTCCAAGATCGCCTCCTGCATACACGTCTAAACGCTCCTGCGAGTCATATTTGAGTCCCTGATAGAAGGTTAGTACTAGTTGCCATTTGGACAACCCGTGATGTGGGACATCAATTAAAAGATCTCTAAACCTCTCCCAAGCTACGTGTAGAGATTCTCCGTCGTCTTGCTTGAACGATATGATACGGTTCCTCAATTTAGTCGTCTTTTCCGGAAGAAAATATTTCTGCACAAATAATTCTGCCATCCCGGCCCAAGTGGTAATAGATCCTGCCGGAAGTGACAAAAGCCAAGATTGGGCTTTGTCACGCAATGAAAACGGAAAGAGCCGCAAACGGATCGCGTCCTCAGAAACATCTCTAATCTTGAAAGTCGAGCACACTTCGAGAAACTTTGCAATGTGCCGACCAGGATCCTCGTGATCCTTCCCATCAAACTGCACCGAGTTTTGTATCATATTGATGATGCTGGACTTTATCTCGAAAGTCGGTGCAGCTACCGTTGGTCGGGTGATGCTCGGTAGAAAACCTTCTCCTCCGGGTTGGTTTGTTTCATTCAAAGGTCTGTCGTCGTCCGCCATGGTGCCCCTTTCTTCGTCCCCAGAGTTTTCGCTTTCAGAAAGTATCACCGGGTCGTCAATCGCGTTTGCAATTCGTTGTGCAATGACACGTGACCTTTCTCGCAGCCTCCTACTTTTCCTAAGATTATGCGCTGGTTCGTCAACCGGCTCAGCAATAATGGGTGTGGGAGTTGAGGACATCAACCTGTAATAAAAGGATAAGCACAATGCGAACAAAATAATATAATAATACAATAATAAAAAAAATGAATGAATGAATAAAAAGAATAAATAATCGGTTTAAAATGAAAAAAAATAAATAAATCCGGAACGAATAAATAAACGAAAATTAAAGTGTATATCTAGCTGAATGGAACTTGATATGTCTGTTTCCGCCTTTCATATTGAGTAGAACACCTTTGAACGACTCGTTTCGGTCGGTAAAACGATCCTAGAAATGGGTAGGCGTTATCTTGAGACCATTAATCCTTGTTAAGGACCACGGGGCATGAGTGATAGATCTATTTGGGTGTTGCGAGCCCCACCCATGGGTCCGCGAGTTGGCCGCATGTGGTGACTATGTCGTTCCAGCCGGGAGGCCCGGTACGAAATACGCAAAGGATTGAGCCTTCCTACGCCTTTACACACATATTAATGACCTTGCAAATCATTAGTCGATATGTTCCTTGTTGCTTTCATACCAGGATTTTACAAATACATACTTACTTATGATGATTACAAAGTTATTCGAGCTCACAGACAAAACACATGAACTCGCTCAACTTTTGTTGATGTTTTCAAACTACATGTATTTCAGGAAATTAAATGTGGATCTGGCGGGCGTTTGGCTGTTTCAAGTAATGTTGAGAATAAAAGATGTCATTGACGTGTGCGTATATATACATAATTTTGCAATGAAATTACACACGATTCGGTTTTAAATTTATAAAAGTGATTATTACTTTAACATCAAAACACACACGAAAGAGGTAAGTGTACCCCGTTATATATGTAGTAAAGTATCGGTAAGAACCAAGTATCGATCCAAGGAAATGGGCGGAGAAATAATACTAGACCTTTGTCACTAAACTACCGGTAAAAACATAAGTTGTTTGATTTTAATTAAACTAAAGTAAGCGTAAACAAATACTTATAAAACATTGTAGAAAAATAGATAAATAGCCTTGCTTAATACACAACCAAAGTGTAGGTCCGGCTAGGGGAGGATCTAGTCGCCTAATCCTTGTGTACAAACCAACCCGGTTGTGCGGAATCCAACCGAGATAGCAAACCGAGATAGAACACGCAAAAGATAAACACACAAGACTCAACGATTAACACCACTTGTATTAAACGTATGAAAGGTCCAGTTACAAAGCAATGTTTACAAATCAGTTCTGTAAACTCTCTCTAAGTGTGTGTGTGTTCTCCTGTCTCACTCTTGTCTGTCATCTGCTGAAGTGAACACAACACACGGGTATTTATACCCAACACAGCAGGTCTGGTCGAAGGATCAGGCAGACTGATCGAACGATCATCTGTCGACCAGAAACAGCTCGAAGGATCCACATGTACCACGAAAGATGGGATCCTTCGTGGTCCATCTATCGAATGCTATCTATCGAGCTCATCATCGAAGGATATAAGTGATCCTTCGATGACACATCCTTCGACCCAGCATCTTACAAACATTGTGTTGACTGTTTGTCCAAGTCAAACCAGGAGGATGGTTGACTTGGTCAAACTTACAAGACTAACAAGACATCGTTTGGAATACAGACAAAGTACAGACACAAGTGCACCAACAAACTCCCCCTTGGCTCTAGCTTTGTCTTGATCTTCATTCTTGTAAGTCTCTCGTGTCTTTAAGTCTTTGACTTCTTTTCAAGTCTTCAATGTCGGAGGATCTTCAAAGTCTTCACGTCTTGAAAGCAGAAAGTGTACCAACAAACTCCCCGTTTTATGTAGGAAGTGTGTTGACAAACTCCCCCTTAACATAAGCTCCCCCTTGAGTTATGCTCGTGAATGTCTTGATCTTTATGAAGTGAGATCCTTGTGGTGTTGATGATGGTCAGCGGCAACTCGATCATCTTCATCATTTGAGTGCCTTCACGTCGTGTCTTCATTCCGAAGCTTGCCATCGACCATGTTCTCCTAGCCTTTAGAATCTGCACATGCAAGAAATCTAAACGCGTAATGAGAACAACTGCTTGGAATATAGTAAACATAACAAACGACACACGTATGACCATTGTTTTAAACAAACACCGTCCGACAGTTTGAAAGTTTAGAATATTTTATCAATTTCAATTTCAACTTTCAACACTTGCAAATTTCGACCGTTTATGAAGATTCAGTCGTTTTCGGTTTTCAATCAGGTTTCAGGTAACGAAAACTCGAGATCCAACATCGTACGATCGAAAATAAAAAAGAAATAAAATCTTTTTGGTATTTTTGAATATTTCAAATGTAAAGACTGAAAGCAGTAAATAAATATATACAAAGATGCGAAAAGAAAAAAAAAAAAAAAAAAACGAAAGCATTAAATAAATATTTACAGACATTCTTTTTGCGAGTTTCGAGGGTAAGAGAATCATATCAGTGTACGGTCATGCCAAAACGCTCTTGTTGTTCAGTTAGTTAACATTAAGATAAGCATCCTATAACAATTATCGGTATTGTTGTCCACTTAAGTTCAACTTATCAGATGTAATCATGGCGAGGGGATACGTTAAGGTATGATTTATACTTACCGACCGGTGTTCATCCACATCACGACACATTCCCGTATCAAGGTATGCACGAGGGTTCATCTTACCGGTGAGTATACCGATTATCATCTGTTTGACCGTATATGATGTGAGATTCTCACTTATTTTGAATTTGAAAACAAGCCCTATGTGATATAATCACTTATTGATGAGGAACTTGGTTTTCATATGCATGAGGGCACAGGAGCAAGTCCGTGAACAGGTCAGTACTTTCGTACAGCAGAGAGACGAACTTGACACCCGGAAAGAATTTGTGATATTTTATCACTTATTTGTTTGGACATGTGATTGTTGATCACTTATTGAGGTCGTATGCAGTATGTACACGTATGTATGGTATCATGGAAGATCTAGACTTGCGTCCCCGTTATTTTTCGGTAAAAGATACAACCATGATACCCAGATGATAAGCAGCATAAAGACCGAATATTTCAGAACCTCGGCAATCTCTCAAACGAAATTTCGGTACTAAGACCATATGCCAATGAATGGTTCCCACCCAGTCTTCAGTCGATTTAAGTTTATATCACCCTGCACACTTTAAAATGATTGTGAGCCTACCGATACATCTTATATAGAGCTGCTTATCGTTTTTCATTTAAAGTTTAAAGAGGTTTGGACAGACCACTGATGTGCTATCATTTTCTCGTTTGCTCGCCAGGAAACTCATTTTTGTTTTTCTATTGTTTTTGTGTTTTTGAAATTTTCAATGTTTTTGGATTTTCAAATTTTTGGATTTACTCCCCCTAAAATCAATAAACTAAGACAAATTTAAAACACAAAGGTATTTACAAAAATGATTTTCCGATGTTGGTTTTACTCTTGCTTGACCTTAATGCCGTTTACCAATAATAAATAGTCAAATCTGGATTTGTCAAAAGCTTTGGTAAAAAGGTCGGCACGTTGGTCATCGGTGTGGACGTAAGCAACATCGATTAGCCTTTTCTCAAAGCAATCACGTATGAAGTGATACTTAATGTCGATGTGCTTAGTCTTTGAATGCTGCACAGGATTTTTAGTGATCTGTAAGGCGGCAGAATTATCAACGTAAATAGGAGTAGTTAGGAATTCAAAACCGTAATCACGCATTTGTTGTTGTATCCACAGGACTTGGGAGCAACAACTTGAGGCAGCAATGTATTCAGCTTCGCATGTTGATGTAGCGACGCACGTCTGCTTCTTGCACTGCCATGTGACTAGACGATTTCCCAAAAACTGACATCCAGCCGTTGTGGATTTGCCGTCGATTTTGCATCCGCCAAAATCAGAATCATTGAATGCGATCAAGTCAAAGTTATTATCCCTAGGGTACCACAGACCGGTGTCAGGGTAACCCTTCAAATAACGAAAAATCCTTTTTACAGCTGCAAGATGTGAGGCCTTCGGGTTGACTTGATATCTGGCTAGCAGGCACGTTGGGTACATTATATCTGGTCTTGATTCTGTGAGGTACATAAGGGATCCGATCATCGCGCGGTAGTATGAGGGGCTAGTAGCTTCACCTTTCAAGTCTGGAGTAATTCCGTGATTTTGTGGCAATGGGGTACCGATGGGCGTTGCATCAGACATCTGGAACCGGCTCAAAATGTCACCAACATATTTAGTCTGATGGATGAAAATCCCAGACTCAGTTTGTTGTACTTGTAGGCCCAAAAAGAAAGTCATTTCCCCCATAGCACTCATCTCGAATTTATCCTGCATAACACGCTCGAAATCCCTACACAAAACATCATTAGTAGAACCAAAAATAATATCATCAACGTATACCTGTACCAGTAGAAGATCTCCATCTTGTTCTTTGATGAAAAGAGTACAATCGATAAGACCTCTGCGAAATCCATTCTCCAGCAGATAATTAGATAAGGTTGCGTACCAAGCTCGCGGTGCTTGATGTAGACCATAGAGAGCTTTGTTGAGCAACCAAACCCGATCGGGATGGATAGGATCTTCAAAACCTGGAGGCTGTTCGACGTACACCTCTTCTTCTACCACACCATGTAAGAATGCACTTTTCACGTCCATCTGGTATACCTTGAAACCTTTGAATGAGGCATAAGCCAGAAAAATCCGAATTGCTTCTAGACGTGCAACAGGTGCATATACTTCGTTGTAGTCGATCCCTTCAATCTGACGAAAACCTTGAACGACTAGCCTTGCTTTGTTTCGAATAACGATTCCACGGTCATCCTTTTTGCATTTAAACACCCAACGGGTACCAATCTTCTTGTAACCAGCAGGTTTCTCGACAAGTTTCCAGACACCAAGTTTCTGGAATTGCTGCAGTTCTTCCTGCATCGCTTCAACCCAAGAGTTATCTTTCAAGGCATCTTTCCAAGTTCTTGGCTCTTCTTGTGAAACATAACACGCGAAGGACCAATCATTTTGTTGACCAGATTCTCTGATATCTGCATACAAGCCTGCATTGTTGTTGTTTCGCAACATGTTTCTTGTTTGAACGCCACTTTGTACATTCCCGATGATGTTTTGTTGAGGATGGGTATTATGAATCCTTGTTTCTGGATTATCTTGAACTGGAATATTTGTACCCAGATTGTTGAGATTGAGATCAACAATCAATTCAAGGCCCGGAATTGACGAAGAGGATGATGCAGTAGCTTCAGCTGTTCTAGGGACATCCACTGGAGGAGTACCCTCTGAAATACCATGAACTGCTGTTGCTGGAGCTTCTTGATCTGCATCGAGAAATTCATCATCCTCTGAAGATTCGTTCAATTCGGTAGCATCGTGAAAATCCTCATTGTCGAGAGCATTATTGTTCACCGAAGATGGTTCTTGATTGACAAGAATTGGACGAACCAACGGTGAATCTGTTGCATTATCACTCTCGAAAAACATCCTTGCCGCAGCATTTTCTTCAACTGCTTCTACATTGATCGAATTGAAAAACTCATCGTATTCAAACATCCAAGGCTGACCAGGACATTTGACTGGTAAAGTGTGCCTTTGTACTCTGACTTCAGACCATTCCTCGACCCTTTTAGTCTCTAGATTCCAGACTCTTAAGTTCGGGGTGGAATACCCAAGAAAGTATCCATCAATTGCTCTTGCCCCAAACTTTCCATTAGGATCGATTATTGTGCACGGAGCTCCAAACGGTTCAAGATATGACAAATCTGGTTTCCGTTTGTTAATAAGCTCAAAGCAGGTCTTGTTGTGCCTTTTGACTGTAAGGACTCGGTTCAACGTATAACATGCAGAGGACACAGCTTCAGTCCAGAATGGAATGGGCAACTGCGATTCTACCAACATTGTCCTAGCAGTCTCGATCAATGTGCGGTTTTTACGTTCAGCGACGCCATTTTGTTGAGGAGTATAAGCTGCACTAAATTCGTGAAGAATACCTTTTGAAGTGCAAAACTCCGCCATGGCATGATTTTTAAATTCAGTACCATTGTCGCTACGTATCCGCCTAACCTTCAAATTATAGAGATTCTCAATCTGAATGATCAAGTTTTTGATAATACCGAAGGTTTCACTCTTATGTGCCATGAACGCCACCCAAGAAAATCTTGAATAATCATCAGTTATCACGAGGCAATATTGATCATTCCTAATGCTTTTGTGCTTG
Source organism: Helianthus tuberosus (assembly GCA_030545235.1). Taxonomy (NCBI): domain Eukaryota; kingdom Viridiplantae; phylum Streptophyta; class Magnoliopsida; order Asterales; family Asteraceae; genus Helianthus; species Helianthus tuberosus. Next base: position 171,884,207 of record CM060414.1, on the reverse strand, counting down.
ACAGGACCGAACAAATCCATGTGCAAACGTTCAAGAGGAACAGCCACCGTGTTGACTTTCTTTGTAGGGTGTCGTTTCTTCGTTTGTTTTCCTTTTTGGCACGAGACACAGACGTCTTGAAAATGGAAGTTTTTAAGAGGAACACCATTCACCAATTCATTTGACACCAAATGATTCATTTTGCGTAAGTGAATGTGACCCATTCGTCTGTGCCAAGAGATTGTGTCTTTTTCTGTGGCTTTGGAAACGAAACAAGTTGCTTGTGCAGACGTTGTGATAGCTTGGCTCATATCAAGGACATACAAATCATTTATCCTTGGAGCCGACAAGAGAATCCATTCTTTTGGAATTTTGAAGCCGGGTTTCAGCACATAACATCCATTTGCATCAAAGTGTACTGAGAACTGCTTATCACAAATTTGAGAAACACTAAGAAGATTGTGATCAAGTTGTTGTACGAAATTGATCTTATCAAAGCTAACAACCCCGTTGGAAATCATTCCTTCACCCGTAATATATCCGCCCTTATCTCCAGCAAAAGCAACATAACCTCCTCTAATAGATTTGACGTCGTAGAGAAGCTTCATGTCGCCTGTCATGTGCCTGGATGCCCCACTATCAACAATCCAATGACTACTGATAGTTCCTCCTGGAACACCCTGCACATGAACTCACATAATTAGTTGGAGATGGGGACCCAAGCCATTGTGGTCTTGGGTCTTCCATTTTCATCAACAACAATAACTTCTATTCTTTGATGATTTGAAAATTGTGATGGTCCCCCTGATTCTTTAACCGTTTTTGGTTTCCAGGTCTGTTTTGTTATACCAGTGTTATTCTTTAAAATTTTAACTTCATGGTTGTCAGAAGTTTTTGAATTTTCTGGTTTGACAGAAACAGATGGTTTGTTAACCACATCAGTTTTAATTGCTTTTTCAATTTTCTTGACCTGTTGGCGTTTCTGTTTCTTTTCCCTTTCTTTTACAAGGCGGGGATCTTGTTTTGATGAAACAGATCGCTTGCGGTCAATGTGGTCACGGGGAACATCAACTATGCCTTTTTGTTTATGAAGATACGGGCAATTTCGAACAATATGCCCGATTGTTCCACATTCAAAACATGATCTTCGTTCAACAAACCCCGAAGTATCATGTGGTCGTCTTGCCGATGATGAACTTTGTGATCCCGAGGTACTAGGTTTTGAACAACTTGGTTCATTCCCTTTCATCACAGTTGCTTTCTTGACAAAATCTAAATTAGATTGATTTTCAAACTTTGCAATTTTGTCCGTTCCCTTAGATTTCACAAAGTTCACATTCTTTTTCTTCTTCTGATTCGGCTTCCTTTGACCTTGAGCCGGTGCTTTACCTTTTGGTTTGGCATGATTTTGCTGTTTCTGCACTGTTGGTAATTTCTGATTGCCGAATTGTTTTCTAACTTCAGCCTTTGGGATAGGAGGGCACTGTGTTACCACAACGTGTGATCCTGTCTTTCCCAAAAACTTACTTGTTGAATTTTCAAAGACTTTACTGATTAATGATTGATTAACATTCTTAATAGGAAAATCTTTGTCTGAATAAATTTTATTATCACCAACAAGAGTGTACAGCAAGTCCACACTCTCCGACTCTTGTGCAGACGTGGACTCGATTGCAACAGTCTTAGCGGGTTTTGCAGGAGGATCACACAGAATATGATTCTCAAGAGGTATGTCCTCTTCGTTTATCACCGCATCAGACTTTGCTGAATCAGTATCATCAGACTCATCATCAGAAGAATCAGCATCCTCAATCACAACTGGAGGATCCTGATTCTGTTCAGCAGTTACAAATGTATCTGCTGACACATCCGAATCTGATGATACTTCTTTCTTGTATCCGAGTCCTGCTGCAAATTCCTCAACGTCCAAAGGAACAGATGGTTCAAAATGAGTTCTATACTCCTCATCAGGCAGTGCATCAAAGTTGTTTCTCACGGGTGGTGGACATTTCTTATAACCTATGCATGTGACATCCTTTTTCTCTTTCTGTACATCAATGATGTGATCCAACACATAGCTAGAACTCAAATAACTGTCTAACTTGAGTCGGATCGCCTCACTTTCTGTTTTAACACACGCCATTTCCTTTTGCATTACCTCAAGACGAGTTATATAAAGGTTAATGTCAGTTTGTTTTCTGGAAACCATTTTTGTCAACTCTGTTTTATCTTTCTTTAACGTTTCAATCATTGACTTAAATTCCTTTTCATGGTTTTCATAAAACATGTTGGCTTCTGTGCACTTGGAAAGATCAACGGTCAACTTTTGGTTGTGAATGAATGTCACATCATATTTCTCTTGCAAAGCCTCGTGTTTGCTTTGCAATTCACACCACTTATCATTCAAGGAAACATGTTTGTCTTGCAAGTCAAACAAACTAGCTTGTAAAGCATCATGTTTGCCTTGCAACTCAGACATGTTTGCATCCAAATCAGCACATTTAACATGCAATCTATCACAATTATCACAGATATCAGCAGTGGGTTTATCGACACATACCTGACTTGATGAACTGTCGACATTAGCCATAAAGGCTGAATGGAGAGAAGACGAAGAATAAGCAGCTTGATCCACCAAGATAGATCTTCTTTGAATTCCTGCTGTAGCTTCTTCCAATAGTTCATCAATATTTGCATTAACTGATGCAGTCGATGTCTCATCCACCTGATCATTGCCTGAAGTGGAGGATTCTTCATCTGAACTTCCACAGTAACCGGAGCTGTCTTCATCCTCAGAAGATTCACTACCATTGGTGGAAGATTCTCCACCACTGGCGTGTTTAAGATCCTTGACAACTTCAGCAAAACAAGCTGTTCCATCTGGAGCATCGTTTCCCAACTGAATAGACCAATCACAACCTTCATCTACTTGAACCACAAGTGCCTGGTTGGCATTTGATGGTCCTGCTTGAGTCTGGTTGTTGACAGGCACCAATGTGCGAACATTGTTCCTATTCTGGTTCTGCTGGTTGCCTTGATTTCTGAAGGGATTCTGGTTTCCATGCTGAGATGGCCTTGTACATTCCCTTTTAAAATGACCACGTTCACCACAATTGAAACACTTAACAGCCTGCTTATCAAACCTATACTTGGTGTCTTTCTTGCTCTCCAAGCTGGTTCTGCCAGTTCTTTCCATGAAATCCTTTGCTCGCCTAACAGCACTGGCAAAGGCCCACTTGATGTCCATCATCTCCATCTCCTCTTTATCAATCTGCTGATAGTCTTCTTGTGTCAGATTAATATTCCCAATCTGACCCTCCACTAATCCACAGTATGCGCTCACCACGGTGTTCAGCAGCTCCATGTGTTCCTTTGCTACTTCCACACTGACTTTAGAAAAGCTTGAGGTGTCGAGCCGTACTGTATTTGGCTTTGATTGTTGACCAGCAGATGATGTGCTTCCATAACACGCTTGCTGTTGAGGAGGAAGTGGATTCCCGAACATATCAGTTGCTCTGATTTGCTGTTGCTGTTGTGGTGCTGGTTGAGGAGTTGGATTAAGCGGATTTCCAAACATGTCTGTTGTTGGAGGAGGAGTGCCATACAAGCTCGTGCTAGACACAAATGCTGTTTGAATTGGAGCGTGTGAAGATGGTTTTGTAGAAGTGCTAGAAGTTCCATAATAAATCTCAGGATTTTGTGTTACTGGAACTCTTTTTGCCTTGAGAGTTTCTTCCTGATTCTTGTTTTCCAGGAGTTGAGCAAAATCACTGAAGCTTGTTGTATCCAAAGTGCCATTGTACCTCATGATTTCTAAGAAATTATTCCATTGAGGTGGCAGTGCATCTGCAAACTTCTTCACTATCTCTGCTGAAGTCGTCACCACCCCAGTATTTGCCAATTCAGTTAGCAAATGAGTAAATCGACTTGTCAAATCTCCTAGAGATTCATTCTGCATACAAATAAAACCATCAAACTCTTTCTTCAGCAGTTCTTTTCTCAATTGACGTGTCGCTTCATTTCCTACGCCTCTTGTCTTCAATGCGTCCCACAACCTCTTTGTCGTCTTGTAACTGACAAATTGATGATATATATCTTTACTTAAAGCCTGAGTGAGAATGGCGTATGCCTTCTTTTCCAGATCATAGACCTTCTTCTGATCTTCCGTAAGATCTGCAAACGTGGCAGCAGATGATGCGGCAACCTCTATTGTTTGATCGAAATCTGTAATGAACCGCAACCACAATTCTGTATTTTGACCAAGAACGTATGTATGAAATCTACCAAACCATCCCAGATATTCACTTAAGTGCATCAACTTTGGAGGCCTATTCAAACTTCTTGTTTCACTTTCGCTTAGCAAAATGCTTTGAACACTTGGAGCTTGATTTGATACAAATGCCCATTGACCGGTAGATGTAGCATTAGCTTGCGAACCCGAATCCGGAGCTGGAGTACCAAAATACATCTCTGCATTTACCGGAACACCCCACATCGAATTCATTTTTGATCAGCCGAAGGATACCTGTCGAAAGACTTGAACAACACAAACTGTTAAACACAAACAGACTAAGGATCGAAAGATCAACACCTGTTCGAAAGATCAACAGGGTTCGAAAGATCACTGTTGAGTTTCGAACAATGTTTTCGAAAGATTCTCCAACGAAGGATCCTTATCCTTCGAAAACGTACTGTAGACCGAAAGATGAACACTGTTGAGTGTCGAACAATGACTTCGAAAGACTCCCCAGTCGAAGGATCCTTGTCTTTCGAAAATGAGCAGTAGACCGAAAGATGTATGTTTCGAAAATATTCCTTGGAACGAAAGATAAGTCTCACACTTCGAAGGATATCCTTCGATCTTACTGACACGGTTGACAAATGTGACAGGTTGGTGAAAAGTTGACGGGTTGGTGAAAACTTTCGGCAGAAAGTATGTTCAGACCATATCTTCTGAACATGCAGGTTTCACCAAACAGGTAATGTCCAATATTTTAATCAGTTTACTCTTTTCAATGCACAAACAAGTTTAATATTCAAATTTTCAAGATCAAAGAGTGTAATCTTATGAAGAACACTATGAAGACTTCAAGAACACCACCCAGAAAAATAAGAATTTTGGTGAACCGAAACTCTCCGAACACACGATTTTGCTAAAATGTTTAACAAAAACCAACAACTAACATGAGAACATGAAAAATACCAAGGTTTTTAACAAAACACCAAGCAAAAACAGCAAGATTTTCCAGAAAATATGAACTTTTTAAACCCGAAAAACAGCAAGAACACCTCGGTTTTAACAAGGAGAAGAGCCAAGGCTCTGATACCACTTGTAGGTCCGGCTAGGGGAGGATCTAGTCGCCTAATCCTTGTGTACAAACCAACCCGGTTGTGCGGAATCCAACCGAGATAGCAAACCGAGATAGAACACGCAAAAGATAAACACACAAGACTCAACGATTAACACCACTTGTATTAAACGTATGAAAGGTCCAGTTACAAAGCAATGTTTACAAATCAGTTCTGTAAACTCTCTCTAAGTGTGTGTGTGTTCTCCTGTCTCACTCTTGTCTGTCATCTGCTGAAGTGAACACAACACACGGGTATTTATACCCAACACAGCAGGTCTGGTCGAAGGATCAGGCAGACTGATCGAACGATCATCTGTCGACCAGAAACAGCTCGAAGGATCCACATGTACCACGAAAGATGGGATCTTTCGTGGTCCATCTATCGAATGCTATCTATCGAGCTCATCATCGAAGGATATAAGTGATCCTTCGATGACACATCCTTCGACCCAGCATCTTACAAACATTGTGTTGACTGTTTGTCCAAGTCAAACCAGGAGGATGGTTGACTTGGTCAAACTTACAAGACTAACAAGACATCGTTTGGAATACAGACAAAGTACAGACACAAGTGCACCAACACAAAGTATGTAACCTAAGTCGGTTTTTGCACTAGAAGCATTCAGTCAATTTTCCATTTTAAGACAATTAGTATCCCTTTCGGGAATCCTAACATGACAATCATTCGGAAAGCTAAAACGATAAACACACTTTAACCACCTAAAATTGTTCTTTAACGTGCAGTTGATAAATGTCTATGAAAATCTCTTAAAAATAAGTTAGTCATCCGTTAGGAGTTTTCTAACCGCACTTAATCATGGAAAGCGACACCGATAAACACAATGCAACCACCGAGACAAGCATAAACTAGATTAAATCACAACCGAGGTCATTTTACAAATCTTACACATAAATTCACCAAGATAGCAATTTTGGCCTAAACTACTAACTAAGCTAACAAATCATGGCAAGAATTTATAACGACACCATTTAACCCGTTTAGGTCCTTATGTGACGGCAAGCTTTCTTGATTAACAATAATTACATTTTATTAAATGACTAACCATTTCTAGTATCATGATGCACACATTTAAACCAAGCTAAACTAGTTAACCAAGTTCAAAGTTTACTAATACAAGATTAATTAAGCTTCATTTTTCAACTATCTTAACTAACCAAATACTAATCATCCAACACAATTACTTATAATCAAGAAATCCATATCAATAACAAGGTTGCAAACTAATCATCAAAGATTAACATAGAAAATACTTCCAAATGTCATTACAAACAAAGATTTACATACTAATGATTGTAATCAAACAAGGGATTGTTGTGTTTTTGCCCAAAGGCTACAATAATACATAAACATTAATCTAAATGCTTGAAAGATTAACAAAATCATGGAAAGATTAGAAAACCAAACCATAAACAAGCATAAGATTAAGAATCCGGATAGTAATTGAGCTAAACGAGACAATGAGGCTTGAATCCGGGTGAAAGCAGAAGCCTCCGGAGCCTGAAAATCGCCTGAATTGCTCTCCAAAATTCCAGAGTTTCGAACAGAATGTTTCTGTTCTGTTTTTATATTTTTTCGATGTTGCACGGTCGTTCTTCCTGTGGCACGACCGTGCACTTTAAGCAATTATTGGGTATGGCACACCATATTGCATGAAGTCATCAGATCGTTGACCAGATTCGATATCGCACGACCGTTCTTCATATGGAACGGTCGTTCAATGCCTGGTTCTGCTGGTTCATCGGATCCGCACGGTCATTCGTCAGATGGCACGTCCGTTCGTCACCGGGCTGGCCCTTGTGTACCTTGCACGCCTAGTCGCACCCTCATTCTTTTCCAGGCTGATCAACATTTGTCGGAGATGGACGGTCGTGCATTGGGTCGCATGACCGTTCCACACGCCCAGGTCAGTTTTTTCTAACAGAAGGTTCGCAGCTTCGTCGTTTTGTCCGGAAAGTCATCGTTTTCGCTATCATCTTGTCTGGTATGCAGTTTTAGGCCTGTAAACAAAAGTGTAGATGATTAAGCATCCGATTGAAGGTTTTACGGCCGAAAACGCATAAAATAGGGGTAAAATGGGGGACTAAAATATGTGTAAATTAGCGAATATCAGTCATCCAGAGTCTAAGGGTTTGGATAGTGTGTCTTATCCTAGATAAGATACATCTTCCAAAGCCTGGTTTTTTTAATGCCTTTTATCGAGTCTTGTGGAACTCTAAAACAAGTTGCATGATTTGTATTTGCATTTGAAGTCTATGTTGTTTGTGACATTTTAAACTATTTTAATGGATGTGCATCTTTAGTTTTATCATATAGTTGTTTGTTATGGTTGAATGCAATGATATTAAGCAAGTCACACATAATCACGCTTCTGCAAAAGACAGGGCGTGACAAATCCTTCCATCAGCTGCAGCGATCCTTGCATGAGCATGTGCAAGATCAATACCCATCCCGATTACATGTGTCATTAGTTGCTTCGTGTAGGCTACCAGGTGTTGTGAATCTCGTCCCTAGTGCCCAACCACCAAGAAAGACCCTGAAAACGATGTCCCATGCGAGCCTCTAGTTCCTAGACATTCCAAAGTCTCTCCAGCTATGCCTTGCTCACGACAGGTCTCGTTAGGACCTATATCAGGCTCATCACGAATAGCAATCTCAAGTAGGCGCTTAGAAAGTCGACGCTTCCTCGACCCAGGGTAGGGTTTTGGGAACAACGGGGGTGAACCAGTGACCTAACTCCTTACCGTTAGCATGTTGTGAACTAGAGATATCTATAACGCAATGCATGTGTGAGTGTTAACTGAACATGTGTGTAATGTATCAGAACGCAATCGAGACCCTGAATAAATGCGTCACAGTAAACAACGAATACCCTCCCGCAAGGATAAGATAGGCGCGCTATAGAGTTTCTGCTTTGGTAGCGAAAAAGCGGATTCTTACGAATCACCCCACTTGTCTGTGGTACCCTACTGAGTTAGAGCTGTCAGAGGTTGAGCGATTTTTGAAAATACCTCAGTGAACATGCGATAGTAACCAGCAAGACCTAGGAATTGGCGTATTTCGGTGCTTGTTTTCGATGCAGAACAATTCTTAATGGAGTCAATCTTGGTTGGATCGACGTGTATTCCGGCTTCGTTGAATACATGTCCAAGGAAATGGACTTCTCGAATCCAAAAGTCACATTTCAAGAATTTAGCATAAAGTTGCTCCCTTTTCATAAGCTCTAAGATGAGACGTAAATGCACGCTCGGTTCATGAGACGCAAATGTTCCTCGTTGATCTTAGAGTAAATCAGAATGTAATCAATGAAAACGATAATGAATTGATCGGGGTAGGGTTGCACACTCGGTTCATGAGGTCCATGAAGAAATCTGGAACGCTTAATGGTCGGACCCAGTTCGGAACGCATTCTTGGAGATGTCTTCATCTCAAACTCTCAAGTGATGATAGCCTGATCTCAGATCGATTTTTGAATAATAACTAGATCTTTGAGTTGGTCGAACAATCATCAATACGAGGAAGTGGATAACGATTCTTAACAGTCACCTTGTTCAACTCACGGTAGTCAATGCACATGCGGAAAGTGTCGTCTTTCTTCTTGACGAATACAACCGGGGCACCCCAAAGGTGATGAGCTAGGTCGGATAAAGTCATTATCCAATAGTTCTTATAGTTGGGAGGACAACTGTAACACCTCGAAAATTCACGTCTCATAATGTGTAGACACGTGTCATATGTTTGAACGTGTGAAAGAATGTTATAAAGGGACTAAAGTTGACAAACTTGAAAAGTATATGAAAAATACGAGTTCAAAATGTCAACAGTGAATAAATATACTTCATAATAACCCTACATGATGTTTATACCATCACACGAATAAATCATGGATCATACGAAGCTAAAAGTGAGAGATTACAAACTATAGGGGTTAAATGTGTCAACATGTTTAAGTTATACCTCTGAGGGAACTTTTGACAAACCCGAAGCTTTGTAACGGTTAATTATGCTCACTAGAATGCACGATATAAATTTCATAAAGTTTCGTTATCGTATGAGAAAGTTATGATCAAATCCGTATGCGAGGGCTAAAGGAGTTAACGTTGAAAGTTATGACTTTTCGGGTTAACCGGAAATGTCGAGGGACTTGGCAAAGTGGGGATAAGTCCTAAAGCCTTTGTAGGTAAATAAGAAGGGTCAAATTGAAAGAAATAAGTCGGTTGCCCTTTCAAATGCTTGAAAGGCCAAGCTTTTGCATTCTGCCTATTTGTTGCGCACCGCAACAAATATTTGTTACGGTGCGCAAGCATGTTGCCAGCGACAGAAAGTTGTTGTTTGCTGTTTTAAACGCATTCTTGACATTTTAAACGGTTTTCCTCATATCCCTTGGCCCCTAAACAACCCCTAAACACTTAGGGACACTTGTTAATCAGTTGTGGGCACTTATAGACTTGTGTGTCAACTTCTTATGGTGATTACATTCACTATATAAGGCCATGAGTTGCAACTCATTCCTCACACCTTCATTCTGCAATTGAGGAGCCTTCTGGAGCTTCAAAGCAGACCCAAGTCCTTTCTAATCAAGCTTAGGACTTCAGTAAGTTTGCTAATCCTTTCTTAATTAAGTTTTAGCTTAGTTTTAGCTTAAAAGTCAAACCGTCGTAATTAACGGTTGACTTTAAGATTATTCGCTAATGGTCCAGTGATTAGTCGAAGTGAAAGTAGTTATAAGTTGGTAATTATGTGGGTAATAAACCCTTAAAAGGGTTCCCCCTTATTCCCACTCTAACTAGGTCTAATGTCGGGTCAAACTTGTTAATAAAAAGTCAACAGGATGCTTAGTTTCTAATTTATGCATAATTAGCAATGTAGAACACATACAACCTGTATGATCATTAATATAACTTAGTAATTAGTGTAAGAACATGTCTAAACATGTTCAACCCGACAATTTTATGTTTAGACCCGGTTCGGAACCGAAAGTCGCAAAGCTTTGACTTTTGCTTTGACTTCAGTTCTGACCCGCTTTAGTATGATTTGGAAATGCCTTAGAGCTTCCTTAGGACCAGGCTACATGTTAGCATAACCCTCTGTGGTTGGTTCATTGATTGACCCATTCGTTTACGCGTTTCCGTTAATTGCTCATATGTTGACCATTATGCCCTTTTCACCTTAAGACGTGATTTTTGAAAAAGTAAAAGAGTAGAAACCTTAATTACTGATATATAGACTTGTATGCAAAGTTTGACATCAGTTTGAGGTGTAGAATAAGAGTTATGCTCGTTAGCGTAAAATTAAAGCTTTATGTTAATAAAACGGCATAATTAGCATATAGCCTAGTTAAGCCCACTTTTTGATACCAAATATTTTACCCACTGAAGTAATATATTATTTTGGGATTTTTAAAGTTTTTTAATAAATTTTAGGCTGAGCATAACTTATAGTCGTAGGCTTAATCCGGTAATTGTCGGTTTTGCCCTTACGGGCCATAAAATGAGTTTTACATATCTAAACGACTCCAAACCTTTTGCTACTGATCACATATGATAAATAAATTATTTTAAGCCTTCTGGAAATATAAAAATATCAGATTTAGGTATCAAACCCGGAAATGGCCTTTAATAGCCTTTTTAAGCGTTTTTAACGCATATTATGTACTAGAAGTATTTTAAACATACAAGGGTTGATACCTACTGACATTTGAGGCAAATTATAATATTTTAACAGTAAGCAAAGGTTGTTAAACTCAGACTCCAGTTTTGAGCTTTTCGGCTTATGTGAAATTACCAAAATACCCCTACGGGGCATAGTTTGGTTATAATTGATAAATTTAACATATGTACTTTACCCTACTGTTATAACTCATTAATTTGAGTATGTTTACTGATTACATCAGACTTGTAACTCAGTTAAACACTTAAACCCTTTTTCAACCTTTAAAATGACCAAACTACCCCTACGGGGCCTAGTTTGTGTTTAAACACGTTTCGGGCATAATGAAAGACATCCTACTGATGTCACAACATATTTGAGGCATAATTAACTTAGGAAACCTGTATATAGCTCTCATAAATACCCGTCACGCTTATTACGCGTACGGTTCGGTTTTTGTAACAAGTTTGCATAAATTAGCCGAAACGGGTCAAACGTTATCGTTTTTATCTCAAAATCCAGAATGTGTTTAGTTTACCCATATTATACAAGTCTCCAAACTTGTCGGGTCTAAATCACATCCTATTCCGGTCTTCGCTTAATCATGCGTTTTGAACCGTAAACCTTTCCTTAAAACTAACCGGTCTAAGTTACGACTTAAATAAGACCCGTTAGGAATTTAATAGGTTAATAAAACCTTCGTTCCAGATTGAGAGCCCCAGTAGAAGTACTTGTGCTTGCTGATTAGAATATACGCCTGAGTATAAATTGCATTCCTAGCTCAGGTAAATACTTTTAACTTATTTTCCCTTATACGGGCTTGGGATACGGTATTATAAAAATACCGCTTGGTCGGGTGTAGAAACCTTTTAATCGGAGATGATTAAATTGCATAATCCCGTTTTAATCTGTATTGATTGATAACAAATAACATTAGGGGTTAATGACCGTGTCCTGGATATCCTTGGCTCATTTTAAAAAGTGAATGGCCACGACGTAAGCACAAGGTGTAGGCAAAACACCTCCTGTTGCATATGTAAATCGGATACAAGATTTTTATTAATAAAATTGTCCCAAGTATAAAAAATTAATTTTGCCTCTGTGCATTTTAATCCAGTTATAAAAGATATTTTGTGCCTCGTGCATTCAAATCAATTTTTAAGCTCTTTTCCAAAATGAGTCAGTTAATTGTATTTACCAGTGTAAACTGACGTATTTTCCAAAAGGTTAAGTGAAAGGTACTACGCGTAATTGGTTGGGAGCTCAGGGCGTCACTAGGGAATCTTGCAAGTTCTAGATGCCTAAAGTCTGTTGAACAGTTTTCTTTTATTGATCCGCATGTGGATCCTTTACCTTCCGTTGTAATACTTTGACATTAATTATATTCGGAATGTAATATATTTATCTTTTGCTTCCGCTGTGCATTTATATATTGTGTTGTTTGACTATGATGATCTCAACTACGTCACGATACTCCCCACCGGGCCCACCGGTGAAACGTGGAAATATCGGGGTGTGACAGGTTGGTATCAGAGCCAACATTGAGTGAATTAAACACTAGCCTTATGTGTTTAATCTCAATGACACAGTAGCACATTCATTGACCTTCTGAGTCTAGACTTAACATAGGAATACTTTCAATCCTAATCTGGAAATTTTTACTTCCAAATTTTTATATATATTGGATACGTCGCCAAGCGAAGAAGCTGTATTAGAAATTCTCCACAATCTGGAGCCCTGAAATGCTGAGCTTCGTAGCGCGGCTAGAATGAAACGAGCATCCAAGGAGAGAGCATTCAGAAATAACTTGAAGAAGAAACTCCTTTTACCGAAGATCGTTTCCTTAATAGTCCTTATAAGGACATATTTATCTTTTAGTCCCTTCGAGGACACATTATCCCTTCAAAGACCCGCTTAGGGCAACTCTGTACTTTTATTTTCATATAATGGATTGATTAAATTAAGTTTTCATTCTAAACATGAAATATGAAATGAATGGAAGTGCCTACGGGCTATAATTAACGTCCTCTGAGACTAAAGACGGTGGTAGCCTACAACTCTCTGTCAAGGAAAAGTAATGAACTTTGATTCACACCTAAATGCCTCGATCCCAGACGATCATGGCTTCTAAATTAAACTTGTCCACGTGACTAAGCCTTTTGTGCTATTACTAAATTCCTCGATCCCAGACGATCATGGCTTATAAATTAAACTTGTCCACGTGACTAAGCCTTTTGTGCTATTACTAAATGCCTCGATCCCAGACGATCATGGCTTATAAATTAAACTTGTCCACGTGACTAAGCCTTTTGTGCTATTACTAAATGCCTCGATCCCAGACGATCATGGCTTATAAATTAAACTTGTCCACGTGACTAAGCCTTTTGTGCTATTACTAACTTATAAATTTGCCTCGATCCCAAACGATCATGGCTTATAAATTAAACTTGTCTACGCGACTAGGCCATTTGTGCTATTATTAACTTATAAATTAGGATTTATGATAAAAATCCTGAATAAAATAAATATCCTTCCTTCCCTGCCAGTAGGCATTTTAAAAAGAATCTTAAAGGTGAAATCTAGCCTACGCGGCCAAGATGGTGAAACCTACCCAAGGGATTTAGATCCTTGTTAACACCTAAGAACGTGTTAGCACTCCTGACAAATGTGATTCGATAAAATCACAACAGTCATCCTTATATTGGATTCTTCCAATTTTCTTATCTAGCCTAGTGATTTAGAAATCATGGCTTGTGTCATCCTATAAGATGATCACATTATAAACTTCCGATAGTGATGAAGTGCCTACGGGCTAAACTTGTTGTTCGATAAGACAACGACAGTGGTGGTCTTTGACCTCCTGTCTAAAAGTGTTGGACCAGGTCCAAGCATAATAGTCGGTAGGATCCATACGATCTCGACTAATACCATCTGAGAAGATGATCATATTATAACCATCCCTCAGAAGGGAAATGCCCACGGGCTATATCTATTGTCCTAAAAGACAAAAGACAGTTGAAGTCTACAACTCCCTGTCAAGAGAAGGTAATGAACGTGATTCAAACCTTAATGCCTCGATTCTCTGAAATCAGGGCTTATAAAATTTAGAACTGTCCTTGTGACTAGGCCTTTTGCGCCACTTTAATACCCTTAATGTTTTATAACCAGGATAACTATAATGGAAATACGTTTAAATAACATTCACTATGAACGTACAGAACAGAATAGCCCATGCGGTTTATGAATGTCGTGGCTAATCTAAGTCAGGTCATCAGGATGATGACTAATAATTGTTAAATCTTGGTGATTGGTACCAAGTTTCGAGTATGGAAAACTTGAATGAGGTAGACGACAGTCGTAATACTATTAATGCGACGAAGGTTAATAAAAACTACAAACGTAAACCTCAATATTAATGGAGTTAAATTCCAGGCTGTGGTTGACGCAGCAGTTGGAGGGATCATGGGAAAAGGTCATGAGACAATCCAAAGAGCCGAATGCTTCTCGCTCTAAATCTCATTCAAAAACCATGTTTAATTGCTCATGAGGAGAGCTATGTTCACACTTCAAATATGAAGGATAAACCAAAGAAGGAGGATAACTCCCAAAAATCTGAGAAAGAGAGCAAGTACAGGCCTAATAAAAAGCAACGTAAGTTCAGTAAAAAGCCTGTATACCTCAGAGACTGCTTCAACATTATTATATCCATTAGGAATCAGTTTTTTTCCGATGTCCTAGTTCCGTTAAAAATAAGGACTCAATATAGTGATAAAAATCGATTGGTTACCTTAAAAATCAAGCCCATATTGTGGGTGATAAGAAGCGATTAATTATCAAGACTCCTTATGAGACAACCCTCAAAATTACATGTATCCGTACGATTAATTAATATTAAATATAAAAAATGGTGGAATTGGCCGTCCCCGGAATCGAACCTGGGTCTAGGCCGCACCTTTTCGCGCGCCTAGCCAACCGAGCTAGGTGCCTAGTTTGTGAAAATTTCCATTCTGATTAAATATAAGCACATATAGTTGATATCTCTTTAATCTCTATCGATTTCGAATACCAAATGGTATGACAAAGGCGCTATATGAGGATTGGTGTATCTTAATAAGTTCCATAGATTGCTTCCATGCCTGATCAGTATGGAGGTTTAATGCATGGAACCACAAAGATATCCCAATGATCATATGGTACTAAAGTCAACTAATAGTATTCAAAGAAGATATCCAGAATAGAATTGTCCAAATAAATATTCCCTGGTAACGGAATATGTGGACTCATAACATGAATGTGTCACTTATTAGACACAAGCGTTGATGAGTGAACTGGAGCCTGAGATATGGAAATCTTTGTAACCTCCTTGTACCTTGATTATCTTCTTCTAAGACTACCCTGTTTACCCCTGAGAAGCAGGTAGAGTTAAGGTTTATATCCCATTTGGGGCTACATTATTATGAAATCTCCAAGACAGCTAGTACCATTATTGGTAGAATCGAAAACCCTGGTTAAGTAAGTTTTAAGACATAGATTCATAAAGCCAAACACAATATCCTGAGAATTCGGTATAGTAAACTGTGAAAGACGGTTCATTATGCTAAGGCATTGTTTACCGCAACCTTGATTAGGCGACGATTAAGAATCGCCATCAGCTGCCCAGGATCGTCGATTTGCTCGACTAACTGTAAAGATTTGCTATTTCTTAAGATTAATTTTGAACAATGGTTGGAATAACCATCTCGTCTTAAGATAAGTTTTTCTATAATAGTTGTTATATAAGTATCAAGGCTACCCCTTTGGAGACCTTGTATAAATGGCATGTTGAACGTTTATTGTTAGAACAATAGATTGGTAAGTTCAATTATCAGGATCTGAAAGTTGCAGTGGAAACAACAAATCAAATCACACAAATCCCAAATTATCTGTAAGATGCCAATATTTGGCAGAAGAAAAAAAAATCAAGGATTAATGAAAATAGCAAACCTCCTAAACTCTTGTTAAGGAATAAGTTCAACAAAAGATATCATCCAGGAAGGGTGTGCCAAATTTATTAAATTATCAGGCTAGTTAAGCCCTGAATATATAGAATCATTCGAAGGAAATCGAATGTATCAAGATCAAGTATCCTTTAAGCTAAAACCTATTTAAAGGAGTTTGGCGGAGCTCGCAATACATTGCACACCAGTGACTGAAGGATGTGTTTCGCCAATAAATCGAAAAGCGCTATCACATAATGATATGCAGAACTATGATAGTATGAGCAACCTGTGTCAATTAAGGATCGACAGGATTAGAAGCTCCAAAAAGATACATGTGCCTATTATAAAGGTCAATAGTAGTGCCTTAGAGGCTCAAAGGTACTGGGGAAGATTAAAACCAATATAAGTAGAAAATACTTCCTTTACTTTAACAAATCTCGAGGTCGAGATTTCTTTTAAGGGGGTGAGGATGTAACACCTAGAAAATTCACGTCTCATAATGTGTAGACACGTGTCATACGTTTGAACGTGTGAAAGAATGTTATAAAGGGACTAAAGTTGACAAACTTGAAAAGTATATGAAAAATACGAGTTCAAAATGTCAACAGTGAATAAATATACTTCATAATAACCCTACATGATGTTTATACCATCACACGAATAAATCATGGATCATACGAAGCTAAAAGTGAGAGATTACAAACTACAGGGGTTAAATGTGTCAACATGTTTAAGTTATACCTCTGAGTGAACTTTTGACAAACCCGAAGCTTTGTAGCGGTTAATTATGCTCACTAGAATGCACGATATAAATTTCATAAAGTTTCGTTATCGTATGAGAAAGTTATGATCAAATCCGTATGCGAGGGGTAAAGCGTTAACATTGAAAGTTATGACTTTTCGGGTTAACCGGAAATGTCCAGGGACTTGGCAAAGTGGGTATAAGTCCTAAAGCCTTTGTAGGTAAATAAGAAGGGGTCAAATTGCAAGAAATAAGTCGGTTGCCCTTTCGAATGCTTGAAAGGCCAAGCTTTTACATTCTGCCTATTTGTTGCGCACCGCAACAAATATTTGTTACGGTGCGCAAGCATGTTGCCAGCGACAGAAAGTTGTTGTTTGCTGTTTTAAACGCATTCTTGACATTTTAAACGGTTTTCCTCATATCCCTTGGCCCCTAAACAACCCCTAAACACTTAGGGACACTTGTTAATCAGTTGTGGGCACTTATAGACTTGTGTGTCAACTTCTTATGGTGATTACATTCACTATATAAGGCCATGAGTTGCAACTCATTCCTCACACCTTCATTCTGCAATTGAGGAGCCTTCTGGAGCTTCAAAGCAGACCCAAGTCCTTTCTAATCAAGCTTAGGACTTCAGTAAGTTTGCTAATCCTTTCTTAATTAAGTTTTAGCTTAGTTTTAGCTTAAAAGTCAAACCGTCGTAATTAACGGTTGACTTTAAGATTAATCGCTAATGGTCCAGTGATTAGTCGAAGTGAAAGTAGTTATAAGTTGGTAATTATGTGGGTAATAAACCCTTAAAAGGGTTCCCCCTTATTCCCACTCTAACTAGGTCTAATGTCGGGTCAAACTTGTTAATAAAAAGTCAACAGGATGCTTAGTTTCTAATTTATGCATAATTAGCAATGTAGAACACATACAACCTGTATGATCATTAATATAACTTAGTAATTAGTGTAAGAACATGTCTAAACATGTTCAACCCGACAATTTTATGTTTAGACCCGGTTCGGAACCGAAAGTCGCAAAGCTTTGACTTTTGCTTTGACTTCAGTTCTGACCCGCTTTAGTATGATTTGGAAATGCCTTAGAGCTTCCTTAGGACCAGGCTACATGTTAGCATAACCCTCTGTGGTTGGTTCATTGATTGACCCATTCGTTTACGCGTTTCCGTTAATTGCTCATATGTTGACCATTATGCCCTTTTCACCTTAAGACGTGATTTTTGAAAAAGTAAAAGAGTAGAAACCTTAATTACTGATATATAGACTTGTATGCAAAGTTTGACATCAGTTTGAGGTGTAGAATAAGAGTTATGCTCGTTAGCGTAAAATTAAAGCTTTATGTTAATAAAACGGCATAATTAGCATATAGCCTAGTTAAGCCCACTTTTTGATACCAAATATTTTACCCACTGAAGTAATATATTATTTTGGGATTTTTAAAGATTTTTAATAAATTTTAGGCTGAGCATAACTTATAGTCGTAGGCTTAATCCGGTAATTGTCGGTTTTGCCCTTACTGGCCATAAAATGAGTTTTACATATCTAAACGACTCCAAACCTTTTGCTACTGATCACATATGATAAATAAATTATTTTAAGCCTTCTGGAAATATAAAAATATCAGATTTAAGTATCAAACCCGGAAATGACCTTTAATAGCCTTTTTAAGCGTTTTTATAGCCTTCTGGAAATATAAAAATATCAGATTTAAGAAAGCAATTGAGGGCGCCAACGAAGCCTCGCCACCACCATTAACGGGTGTTAAGAAATTGTTGCGGGCCCATTAACCCTTTAAACAATCAGATTTTTTTCTTTTTTCTATTTTACTTTTACTTTAATTTAAGTTTTAGTTATTTAATAACACCTAATTATTGGATGGTTTAGTTATTGTCCTCTCTGCTTACTTGGTGATGAGGTGGCATCACTTTTTGCTAGTTATTGAGCGGGATTGTTATTCCATAAGACTGGAGGGAATGGGGCTCGTCCCCCGGCCCTCCTCCCGCCGCCGCCCCAAAAAGACCACCCCCTAGCCCCGTCGCCGTCCCAGCTCCGTCCAAAAGGTCTGCCCACAGCCGATCTTCACGGGCCTCCATTTCTCTCTCCTCACACACACACATCTATATATACTTACATATATATATATATATATATATATATATATATATATATATATATATATATATATATATATATATATATATAAAGGGGTTCATCCCCCACCCCCTAGGTCCATCCCCTCCAAGCCAAGCCTACGTGGCGACCCATCCCCTTGGGGATGAGGCTCTCCATACCCACTAGTTTAACTCAAAATAGAAACAACTTATGACCATAATGTTCAGATCTTAACGGCTACTTGCCTACTTCTAGACCAAATGATGCACCATCAAAATAACCATAACGAATCACTGACCAACTTTTCTAGTAAATCACAAACAACGAACCATGAGACTCATATAAAATCTAAATACAACTTACTATCGTAAATCCGTAACGTTTAACTTATATAAACTAAAACTGAATAAATATGTATGTAACCTGGCCGGCGACGATGCTTCTAGTAGCCTTCTACAAATGAATTAAATCGAGAAGCCGATAACTGAATCGTTGGAAACTTTGAAAACGATGTCGTATCCTCTAACGTCATCAACCGTTCCTGTAGGTTAGGAACTGTTCGACAATCATTACCGCAGGTTGTAAAGGTGGATGCGGTTGCAACTGCTCCACTGCATAGGCGGCGTTGTGGTGGTGCAAGGTTTGTGTACGGTGGCCGCAGATGGTTGTATTCGATGGAGTAAAATTAGGGTTTGATAATATATATATAGAATTTGTGAGATTTCATGATGAATATAGAAATTCTATTTCTTGATTAAAACGCGGGTAACGGTTACATCGATCCTTTCCTTTTAGTTTTTCTTTATAAATTACTAGGTTTGAAACTCGTGTATTACACGGGCTGTGTAAATGTAATTTTATATAATAAATAATAAAAGGATGTATCTTTAAAAAAACTCATGTATTACACGTTTGAATAAAATATAATGTAATATGTTAACATATACAGTCGTCAAGATTTATTTTTTAAAAATGAACTTTGATGTACTATTTACTTATTATAACATTTTAGTTTGAGTTTTTATTTATTATTAAGTAAAAGACACATGTATTACATGGGGTTGAATCTCGTTTTTTTAATATATCCAAATTATGAGATATAATGATTTTAATTAGTTTTATGCACCTTCATGCTTATTTGTTTATTTCATCATAAAACACTCGTCTCAAATTTGTATTCAAGAGAGTTTACGGTGCAAAAAGGTGGAGATCGATCCCCACTTTTTTATATATTTCATCATTTATGAATTTATACCGTAAAATCGAGAAGCGAATTCTCTTTGAATGGAGTATAGAATTGTTATATTTAAAAAATTGTGTTCTTTCTAAATGTTGATGGAATGTACGATAAGCGATGACTTTAAACCAATTATAACAGTACGCCTTAATTTTTGTTTACAATTATTATTATTTATTTAATTTAAGAGATAATAGAAAAATAAGGTAAGAAAGCACCAAAAAGTCATACGTGTCCAAAAATATATCTAATCATAATACTCGGGATATAACTTTATTATTATATAAAAAACAAATGTTTATTCTTATCTAAATTTTTGTTTAAAATTATTTATAGAAAAACAAATATTTATTCTTATCTAATTTTTGTTTAAAATTATTATTATTTATTTAATATAAGAGATTTTGTATAAAATTATTATTATTTATTTAATATAAGAGATAAATAAGAAAATAAGGTGAGAATGCACCAAAAAATAACATGTGTCCAAAAAATATTTTCATTTATTAGTATAGGAAGATTTTTTTATTTTATTTATGTTTATTTTTTATATCAGAATTTGCACCTTTCAAGATTTGGACAATGTGCATGGTTTGTTTTAAAACAAACACAATTTAGATGGATACACGAATTTAAAAACAAAATACTCGAATTTTATCCATTTATCATATTATGTCTCGTATGTTTTTGTGTTGTTGAGCTTAAAGTTTGATAGGGGTAAAAATAGATACATTAATTGCTAGATGGAGTTGACAGGAGACTAACGCTTAGCGCTTTTGATAGTCACAATTTGTTTTAAACGAGTTAATGCTAACCCGCGCGTTGCTGCGGAGAATTGAATATGGATAAGTTGTCAAATGTTAGAATTAACTTGGTTGTAGGTCGAATGAACATCGTAGCCTATCTGATGTACTCAGTACTGTATTTTTTAGAAGAGATATTTATCTACCAAGCGAACACCGTAGGCTATTAAAGAAATGCAAGAACTTTGGTTAGATCATTATCTTATCATGCGTGAAGAGTTATTTATCTACCAAGCATCATAGTTATGGCTTAGCAATAACAAACTGAAAGGAACCATGCGTGAGGCACTTGGTACCATTTTTTTTATACCCACTTTATCATTTTTTAGTGGTTTTGCTGAAAGCGCATTTTTTTAAAAAAGGAACCGAAACATAAAGACCTAAACAAATCTGATTAAACCAAATATGATGGAAATTAATCAGAATCAATCATCAAATGTAGGAATCCATATTAGAACAAATTAACACAATAATCAAAATATCTGTGGAAAACGATACATAAACAAAGCGCTAACTTGATCATAGGGAAGACACTATCTAGATAATGTTGTAATTTATTTATAGTGCAAAAATTTTACAAAGAACAAACACTTGACAACAAATGCAAATTTTACTCTAAAATAACCATGTTGTCAGCAAAATGCACCCATAATTTCCAAACAAAATGCATTACCTTATGAACCAAAAAAATTACGTTTGATCTAACAGCCGTATTTGAGAATTGGTTATAGTGATTCCTCTACAGCAAACACATAATATGAATTCGAAAATTGGAATGCGTAAATGAGAATTGGTTGTATTTATTGATTCCTCTACGATCGTTTTTTTTTTCATTATTAGCAAACTAAATCTGAATGATAACATATGTAATCAAAACAAAAAACAGAACATATAAAACCTGAAGTAATTGACGTGCCGAAAGTCTTTCACACCGAACGAACCAAAATCGATTACCAAAATACTACACAAACAGAAAGTATAACCGTTTGAAAAAAAAAACCACAATCGCCAAAACCACTACTTCGGTCTTTAACCCTCCAAACGACCGTTTCGTTGAATTCAACGACGATGCCAGTAACCTTCAAGATTTCCACGAAGAACCAAATCTCTTGGTAATTGATTCATGATTTCGTTGAACCGATTACGATATACAAATCTCTTGAAGAAATATTTCTTTATAAGGCAAGCAATCATCAACCGTTTGGGCATTCAACCCTTAATATTTCTTCAACGTAATATTGCTTGATAAGTTAACACCCACATTCTACCCTAGTTACAAACCAATGACTCACATCCTGATCGTATTCGCAATCCCCTATACACACCAACCCTAGACGATGATTATCTAATCACGAAAAACACATAATATGACTTCAGAAATTGGAAGAATAAAAATTGCTATTGGCAATCATGCATCCAAATCGAAGTCAAGATTAAGTGGCAGATTATTAACTGATTCGTGAAGGAAGGCAAGTGAGCACTTATATTCATAGGAATGTGGATATTGCTTACTTGATAATGGCAGCGGTGAAGATCGGTGGCGGTTTGTGAAGAAAATAAAGATGGTGGCTGTTGGATTGTAATTATGGTAGAATGTGGTTGTGAATGTGTGAAACTTTGAAGGCGGTAGGGTTTAAATTAACGTGTATGTAAAGTAAAAATAATTGATGTTAAATAGATTAAAAGGAAATGGTAAGTAAATGATTAAAAAAAGTTACTCTTTTAAAAGGTGGCAAGAGAGGAGATGTGTTGGTTAATTGTGTTTGAGAGGTAACCATAGGTGTTTTTTGAAGTATTATAAAATGAATAGGTGTGAGTAAAATGAATGAAAGGGTGTGACTTTTAAGTAAATGAGACATAACTTAAGTTGCTAATTGTATAAGGGTATAACTAGTATTGTTACACATGCTTCACGACGAGGTTTAAGTAGGTGAAGGAAATTAATCTAATATGCAGAAAATGGATAAACCACTAACAAATCACATAGTTGAAGGAACCCTCATCCGTCTTATCTTCACCACCAACACAGATAACCATCGGAGAAGATGAATTGAGCGCTACGAAGGCGAATCGAGTACGATCGCCGGACATTATTAGAAAACTTACATGTGTCCTCTGTTAAATGGTATATTTCAAATTCATTAAAGTTGCTTTTTATATTTATACGAGTTAACGTCAACCCGTGCGTTGCCACGGGATGTTGATAATGAATGTTTTTAGTATCAATATATGAGATGCGAAAACTATTAATTTTATGCCACGTAAATTGTCTTTTGAAGCATGTTCCATGACTTGTGTCTATTATTATAGTTTACTCAAGTATTACGAAATGTTAGTTTTAGTGGATGAAATCAATGTTTTCATAAACGGTCGTCTTCCTTACGACATGCGTGTTGAGGCAAAGCAGTTAAATGAAAGCAAAAGTTATGTGAAAACGTTAACCCACGCACACGCGTTAAACATGTAACTCGTGCATTGCGAATGTTAAGATGTGTATTAAAATAAATATTGATATTAAAACCTATATAAGTTTGCAAAGTTTTTGTGCATTATTAGTTTTTCAAAAAAAAAAAACTTGATTTTTTAGTTTTAACCCAAAAGTTTGTAACTTTTTCAATTTTAACCCTACATAATTTGTTTTTTTAACTTTAACCCTTTTCCAATTTTAACCCTACATAATTTGTTTTTTTTAACTTTAACCCAAAACTTTTCATTATTTGCAATTTAACTTCACAACTTTTGTCACTTATACTTTTCATCTTTCGCAAATTTTCGTTTTACGTATAGTTCTAAATTTTTCGAGTTAATACGACGCAACGTGCATGTGTGGTTCAACGTTTTTACCTCAATTTTTCCATGTTTGACATGTTCGTCGCAATACGCATATTATAGGTCAAGTCAGTGTTGGTTGTCGATGACGGTTGTGTGACATTAGTACTATTTGACACCGTTTTACGCCCCGCCGCAACGCGGGGTGTGCTTTGGGGGTTTTCAAAGAAAAAATTGTTATGCATATTGTTGTCGTAACGTTGGCTTTGGGGGGTTTAAAAAAAATGTTTTTTTTTACTTTTCACCCAAAAGTATTTCATAAATTACTTTTAACCCAAAACTATTTATTTTTTTACTTTTAGCCCAAAACTTTTTATCTTTTGCAATCTATCCTCATAACTTTTTTTACTTTCAACTTTGATCATTTATAGTTTCCATTTTTCACAAATTTTCCGCTCTATGCTTGGTTCTAAATTTCGTGACTTAACACATCACAGCTGTGTCTTTGGCTTAACGTTTTTACGTTTTGTTCTAAATTTTGCGAGTTAACACGACGCAATGTGCGTGTGTGGGTGAACGTTTTTACATCGTCTATTTTTACCCCGTTTGACAGGTTTAACATAACGTGTGGGTCGTAGATCGACTTAGTTATAAATAAAGAAGCCGGGCGTGGGGCGGGCTAGCAAGGTGACATGGCGGGCTCTCAATGGCCAAACCAAACTAATGCCCCCCAACCCAAGCCCCACCATACCCCATGGGCGTGGGTTTGAGTTTGTTTTCCACATGTCAACTCATGCCCCCAAACCCACGCCCACCATACCCCATAGCCTTAATATTCTTTGAATTAAAAAAATGAGATTGATGTTCTATTTATGTGATTCTAATTTATAAAGCCTCACAGATATGCAAAATCACATTCAAGATACAGAACAAAGAGAAAGGGGAGAAACCAGTTGTTCATATCAATGTTCCAATTCTTCATTTACAGCATGTGCTAATTCAAAATGTGAAATATACATGGTGGCAGATATTGTAGAACTGCATAACCTTTTTTTACCACAATATTCATTTACAACTATTAAAAAAAGGAAAAAAAAACTATAAATTCAAACGAAAAATCACCCGGTTCCATCAAATTTTCACAATAACACACAAAATTAAAAACAAATGCATACATTTAAATCAATAATAACATATTCACCCATCACATCTAATTTCAAAAACTCACCATTTTCCTTTTCAATATCTTCTCTTCGGTGTTTACAATCCAAGCGCAATCGGATAGGCTAGCCTCGTACAATCCTCTCCATCAAGCTTAGAAAACGATCGGAGAAATTTTTGTCATTTAACGCAAAATCAAAGTCGCCAGAGCCTTAAGGTAAAAAATCAGAGGTCATGACGGACATTTTATGAAACTCACACATTAGCCCCAATTTTGTTCATTGTTTTCAATATCGATTTGGACCTTAACAAACACAATTCATAATATTTGTTAAAGAAATATAGAGAACCATACATTTGAATAAATTCAGTGAAGCATAAACAAAAACATTTGGTGGGCACCAAAATCTAAAACTACTATGTCAAACGATAAAAAAATACAGAAAACCATTCATTTAATTAAAATCCAGTGAAGCATTAACACAAACACTTGGCAGGCATCAAAATCTAAAACTACTATGTCAAATGATAAACTTTAAAAAAAAATATAGAAAACCATACATTTGAATAAAATTCAGTGAAGCATAAGCACAAACACAGGTGGGCACCAAATTTTAAAACTTACTATGTCAATTTTTAATTCTTCAACTATGAAGAATCTAAGAAAAAAACCCAAATGGAAATTATATAAATACATGTATATCCACATAATATTACAAAGAGTAAACTGCCATTTTGGTCCCTGTGGTTTGGCCAGTTTTGCCACTTTAGTCCAAATCTCAAACTTATTACATCTGGGTCCCTGTGGTTTGCATTTTGTTGCCATTTTAGTCCAAAATCCAAAAAACCCCATTTTTGACTGTTGAGAGCTGCCTATTTTGTCCTTTAGTGCAGGGGTATTTTGGTCATTTATGTTAGCAATGGTAACTTCACATTTGCTGCATCTTCATCTGGTCAAAGTCAACTTCCATCATATACCCATCAGCATAAAAAGAAACCTCCATTAAAAATCACCAGCGATATGTAAACTCAAACAAAAATCACTTGCAGATTTCATGAATTAGTACTCAAACAAAATTTCATCTAACCATCTCTAATTACCACTCATAAACCAATAGTTTCAGTAAAGAAACAAAACCCACAACCTATATCACACCCAATTGACAAAAATTCAAGAAAAATCACTCATTTCACAACAATTTCATATGGGTAACATCGAAGCACAAAAACTATATGTAAACTCACCAGTGAATCTTGAAGACGAAAACCCTTCTCACCACAGGAATTCGACGGGAGAAAGAGAGATTATTCCGGGATCTTGAAGACGACCAGTGGATCTTGAAGACGACCAGTTGATCTTGAAGACGAAAACCCTTTTCACAACAATCCATGGGTAACTCACCGGAGAAATTATTCCGGGAGAAATCAACGCTGCCGTTTTCCGATGTCGGTTCTCATCGGTGTCGTTTTCCGATGTCGGTTCTCATCACGGTGGTGGTGGTGTTCGACAGAGAGGAGAGAGAGAGATGGGTGTTTGGAGAGAGAAAGAGAGAGTGTGTGTGTGCAGAGGAGAGAGAGAGAGAAGAGAGAGATGGTGGTGTTGGCGGCAGTGGGATGGTGGTGGTGGGGATGATGCGGTGGTGGGGGTGGTGGTGGTGGTGTGGTGGTAGTTCAGATAAGAGAGAGAGAGCTGCTAGTCTTTGATGCGATGATGAAGATGATATATTAATATTAATATATATATTAATTTTTGAAAAGCAAAGTGCAGGTGGTATGTGTGTATATTAATATATATATATTAATATATTAATATTAATATATAATTTTTGAATTAAGAAAATGTTAAATGCAAATCAAAGTGACCAAAATGCCCATGCATTACAGGACAAAATAGAAGGTTGCAACAGTAAAAAAAAAATAGGGTTTTTGGATTTTGGACTAAAATGGCAATAAAATGCAAACCACAGGGACCCAGATGTAATAAGTTTGAGATTTGGACTAAAGTGGCAAAACTGGCCAAACCACAGGGACCAAAATGGCAGTTTACTCTATTACAAATTATCTTGTAGAATTCATGCATATAATAGGAAAAAATAAAAGTAAAACAGAAGCGAGTCAATTATCATCATCATAGTCATATGTGATCGCATATATACACAGGAATCCAATATGATGTTATAGAATTTAGTAAAACATTAAGATATATAGAAAAAAAAAAACCTTCGATAATGGATAAGCATCATCTTTGCCCCTTTGAATTTGAAAGGAATTTGGGAGATCTAAATTTTGAGGAACCCTAATTTCTTATCTGAGATGAAGAGGGTAGATGAAACGTGATGGATATACTGTGCGCATCTGGAAGAAGACAATATTGTGGCGGTGAATTTATGGATTATAAAGGATATGAAACGGTGTCTAAGGGGGGCAACGCAGAGGTGACGATTGGAGGACACCGATTAACTTCATCGGTGGAATAATTGCAAGCAAATTGAAACGGCGGCACTGTAAAAGTTATGTGACGGTTTATTTTTGTTGTCGCAACGGTTGGTTAGCATGTAGTTATCTGGTTGGTAATTGTATAAAAGTATAATTAAAACTTTCAATACGATCCACTTACACACTAACTGCTCTGATTTGTTTATAATTAAATCATACGCTAAACTTATAGTTAACGTCTAATTCATTAATTTTTTGTTATTGATACAATTATTATTATTATTTACTACCTATTATTTATTTATTCAAAATACAAACGTGTTAATTAATAGAACTAATTACGTAGGTTTAATTTTTCAAATATTGGGGGGGGGGGGGGGGGGGGGGGGGGATATGTTTATAGTTTATCATATTTCATTTTATTGTAGTTGTTAGAAACATAAACTCTATAAATATTAGAATGGAAAGAAAAAAAAAATCTTAACAAAATCCCGACGAATATATTTTCTAAAACTTACGGATAAACATAATTCCCCATGTGTAATAGGCTAGGTATGAGATATAGTTTTACAATATGATATGAGATTGAAATTGTTAATGCTTGAAGCATACCAAATTCGTTGTCACCTCTACTTATGTGGTATCATATAATCTTGTAGCAAGAAATGTTAGCGCAAAGATTAAATGGCTATCAACAGAGACAATCATCAAATTGCCCATTTTACGGTTTACCAATCAAATCTATCGGGCATTAGTTAACAAAAATATACGCAAGTTGAGTGTTTAAACATTAATAATTAATAAAAATACAATATATAAGCGTACAATGCAAGCTCAAAATTTATTAATCCAATAACAAATTACCTTTAAATCGGAATATGGTATATTTGTATTTCCATATAAACAATTATTTCATAGATTATCAAAAATTCTTTCATTTTTTTTCCTCCTGATCCATTTAAACAACATGTCCTTTATCGACGGACGCACAATCCGGAACTTTCTCAATTCCAACAATTATAAAAGGGCAAAACCATTGTACAAGCCTCCCACATTTGCTTATTGCTTTCGTGTTAGGATTGAGCACGCACAAACACAAACACAGAACGTAAAAAACAATAATAGAACACAAAGATTCAAGTGTTTGTTTATGGCTTTCGTGTTTGTGTTTGCGTGTACTCAATCCTAACAAGTGGGTATCGTAGTTTAGGCTCGCTACACACGGGAGAAATACAACTTGAAAGAAAAAAAAGTTGTTCGAATTCGGTTTTCTTTTTTTTACAGCCGGCCAAATTAATTCCTTCACCTTTGTTGGATCGAAGTTATTGTAAATCCCCCTTTTTATTTTAGTTCAATCGCCACCGAATAGAAGGATATCAATTGAAAGCAAAAGTAATTTATTTGCTTTGTTACTGTGGATATCAATAGTAAACAAACTTTTTTGTTGGGTTGACAAGGTGTGTTCAGGTTTTTATTCGGGTTTTTCGGGTTGGACTTTTCGGGTTTTTGACAAGGAAAAAGTGACTCGCTAACCGACCTATAGAAGGTTTACGTTGGTTGGGTTTGGGTTTTTTCGGGTATTATCTAATTCGGGTTCGGATGACTTTGAATTTGGGTCGGGTTCGGTTTCAGATAAACATGCACAACGACCGATATTATTAAGGAAACAACATGTTTATTTTGTTTTCTAGCGGGTCAAACAAAAAGGTTTCACGTATATTGCTACCCAAGAAAAAAAAGACACAAAGTATTCGTTTTGGTGCTTCGTCTTGGGTGGTAAATCAAGCACAAAAAAGGTTTATTTATTTTTTATTGCTTAATCTCGATCAGAAAGAAACCGGAGGAACAGATTTGCGTTTCTTCTAGTTCGTTGTTTGAGTTTCGGATTATTGATTATTAATGAGGGTTTGGGTTGTTTCCACTCTTCAAAAACAATGACAATGTAAAGTAAAAAAAAGTCTTTGATCAAACCTGGTTCAAAACATGATTTTGAGCCATAATCCACGGAATTGACCTATAAAAATGGATGGTTTAAAAAAATATATATTTGTTAAGATAACGCATTTATTAATGAAGATAAAGTGACGCTATTATTTTTATTTAATTAATGGTTACAACTTATAAGATAAACCCTTTTTAAGTTTAACACAGGCACAGCAGCTATAACTAGGCCTGTAAATGAACCGAACGTTCATGAACTGTTCGTGAACTTGTTCGGCGGGAAGTTCGTTTATGTTCGTTTATTTAGTAAACGAATGAACACGAACAAAAAATTTTGTTCGTTTAATTAAATGAACAAACATGAACACACCTCGTGTTCGTTCATTAATGTTCGTGAACGTTCGTTTAAATTTTAGTAAATACATAAATAGTTATATTTAAATGAATATTAGCTTCTCTAACTACTTATATAAATATAACTAATTAGTAATTAAGTTTTCTGGTAAAAAAAATGAAATTTTAAACTTTTTCTTTGATCGTAACTGTTCACTTAGTTAATATTGATATAAAACCTACTTAATTTTAGCATCTATGAACCCAAATTTAGACATGTTTTCGGATAATCTGTAATATATTAGACTTGTTTGTTTGTGTTCACTAATGTTAAATTGTGTTTATTTATATTTGTTCAATCACGTTCATTTGTGTTCGTTTATGTTTGTTCAATCATGTTAATTTATGTTTGTTTATGTTCGTTTGTGTTCGTGAACTGTTCGTTTAGGCTTTAAACGAACGAACATAAACGAACACGAACATGCCCTATTTCTTAATGAACAAACAAGAACAAAAAAATGTGTTCGATTACATGTTCGTGTTCGTGTTCATGTTCGGTTAAAGTTAATTGAACAAACACGAACATGCCTATGTTCGTGTTCGTTCGGTTCGTTTACAGGCCTAGCTATAACGTTTCTTCAAATTAACAAAACTCTAGAAAAAAATTTAGAAACATGTCTGTGCCCGGGTTCGAACCGGGGACCTCTAGTGTGTGAGACTAGCGTGATAACCGACTACACCACCCAGACATCTTGAAAGAATTCTTCAAATTAACGCTTAAAACTGATACATCAAGAAGTTGTTATAATAAGATTCCATGGTGAATTTATTAAAAAAAAAAAGAAAAAAGATTCCATGGTGAATTTATTAAAAAAAAAATACCATAGACGTTTACAAAGCAGGCACGAAACAAATATACATTCTTTGATTATGTTTTTCATAGGTTATGTGTGTCAGATACTATATAAAAATAAATATATTAAATAAGAACTATACATATAATAGGGTTGTTTAGGTTCGCGAGTCAACTCAAGCACTATAAGTGAAGTTTGGGCTCGCTTATTAAACAAACTTATTTTTGGCTTGCCTCGATTCAAACTTTCAGCGAGCAAATCTCGACTAGCTCATGAGTGACTTAGCCCGTTTATACTAGTAGCGGATACCATGAGAGACTGGGAGTAATTGCCTTTGCGTCTCTTATGACTTGGGTACTACTCTTGTGTAGTGCACGTGACTTGAGGAAACTACTCCATCGAGTTCAAAACAACAAATGAATTAATATCAGATTTGGCACTTTCTTGGTTCCCAATAGATTTCAATCTATAGGATTGACCAGCAACAATGGTTTCAACCAGGAACATAATTGTAGGTGGTACCAAACGAACGGCTGTAGCCTAGCATTATCAATGTAGTAAAAATCTTCATCTTCTAATGATTGAGGGTTCTAGTCTCATGATAAAAAGGACACACTTATCGGATTGGTCGAACCCTTAGGTACAAAATAGGATAGTGTAATTGTTGAATTTAGTTGTCGACTCAATGGCGTCATGCATGATGCATGAGTATTGAGATGCTTTTGATTTATTCATCAATAATGTGGAATTAAGTGACTTTAGGAAATTTCATCCCGAAATTAATCCACAAGAAGGGTTGCAAGGATTGATGCGAGTGAGAGAAGCGATAAAAGCGATGAGAAAGCGAGCGTTCACAAGCTGTTAGTATGTTCATTGTATGAAATGTTAGCACGAAGATTAAATGGCTATCAACAGAGACAATCATCAAATTGCCCATTTTACGGTTTACCAATCAAATCGATTGGGCATTAGTTAACAAAAATATACGCAAGTTGAGTGTTTATAAACATTAATAAAAATACAATATATAAGCGTACAATGCAAGCACAAAATTTATTAATCCAATACTAAATTACCTTTAAATCGGAATATGGTATATTTGTATTTCCATATAAACAATTATTTCATAGATTATCAAAAATTCTTTCATTTTTTTTCCTCCTGATCCATTTAAACAACATGTCCTTTATCGACGGACGCACAATCCGGAACTTTCTCAATTCCAACAATTATAAAAGGGCAAAACCATTGTACAAGCCTCCCACATTTGCTTATTGCTTTCGTGTTAGGATTGAGCACGCACAAACACAAACACAGAACGTAAAAAACAATAATAGAACACAAAGATTCAAGTGTTTGTTTATGGCTTTCGTGTTTGTGTTTGCGTGTACTCAATCCTAACAAGTGGGTATCGTAGTTTAGGCTCGCTACACACGGGAGAAATACAACTTGAAAGAAAAAAAAGTTGTTCGAATTCGGTTTTCTTTTTTTACAGCCGGCCAAATTAATTCCTTCACCTTTGTTGGATCGAATTTATTGTAAATCCCCCTTTATATATTTAGTTTAATCGCCACGAAATAGAAGGATATCAATAGAAAGCAAAAGTAATTTATTTGCTTTGTTACTGCTGCTTTGTTACTCTAGATATCAATAGTCAACAAACTTTTTTGTTGGGTTGACAAGGTGTGTTCAGGTTTTTATTCGGGTTTTTCGGGTTGGATTTTTCGGGTTTTTAACAAGGAAAAAGTGACTCGCTAACCGACCTATAGAAGGTTTACGTTGGTTGGGTTTGGGTTTTTTTGGGTATTCTATAATTCATGTTCGGGTGACTTTGAATTCGGGTCGGATTCGGTAAACACGCACAACGACCGATATTATTAAGGAAACAACATGTTTATTTTGTTTTTTAGCGGGTCAAACAAAAAGGTTTCACGTAGATTGCTACCCAAGAAAAAAAGACAAAGCATTCGTTTTGGTGCTTCGTCTTGAGTGGTAAATCAAGAACAAAAAAGGTTTATTTATTTTTTATTGCTTAATTTTGATCGGAAAGAAACCAGAGGAACAAATTTGCGCCTCTTGTTCGTTGTTTGAGTTTCGGATTATTGATTATTAATGAGGGTTTGGGTTGTTACCACTCTTCAAAAACAATGGCAATGTAAAGTAAAAAAAAAAAAAAAAATCTTTGATCAAATTGTTCAAAACATGATTTTGAGCCATAATCCATGGAATTCACCTATAAAAATGGATGGTTTAAAATCCATGGAATTGACCTATAAAAATGTATGGTTTAAAAAAATTATATATATTTGTTAAGATAACACAATTCGTTATTGATGAAGATTAAGTGACGCTATCATTTTTACTTAATTAATGGTCACAACTTATAAGATAAACCTTTATTTAATTAAGTTTCTTCAAATTAAAACAAAAGAAAAATGTCACAGAATAGTAATCAAGTTTTTTTTTTTTTTTTTTTTGCACCCCCCCCCCCCCCTCCCCTTTGAATAGAAAAACCAATTATACTAAATACAAAGTTTGAACCTTTAGCGACGAAGAATTACTATTAACGACTTTTTGAACCCGATTCAAAATTCGCACAGCGTCAGGAGCGAGACCACCAAAGGTATCAAACGCAAACGGGACAAACACATGTTGATTCTCCAGGCAGGCTTTCTCATGTTTTGCCACTTTGCTCGCCTCTGCCTTGAGCACCGCTTGCCCTACGACAAAGCCCTTGTCCTTGAGCCCGACAAGGGGGGAGACTCCAGTTAAATCTACACAAGCGTGTTTCCCCTTTCCCATCCAAACACAAGGATGTCCGCCGGGCGTAAAGTGGACCTCCCCTCTAAGGGGTCAGTAAGGAAATTTACTGGAGCCTCCTTTTTGGCAGAGATCCCGGCCCGCTTAAGAGCATCACATAACACATCTCTCACCCAATCATGCCGATATTTAAACCCTGGTAGCTCTTTACAGTGGATCGCGTGCTCGCCGGAAGAATCCAAACACACTTTGCGGCATACCGGACATGGCTCGTCAACTGGGAACAAAGGAATCATCAGTCGGTATCTAAGGATAGCACGGTATTCCACAGCCGACATGTGTTGCCCCAAGCCTTCAATAGGTGCGACAGACAGAAAATCCTGAGCTTGTGGGGCACGTAGACATTCAAACACAGCTCTTTGCCGAGGGGATAAAACAAACTTCTCTTCAAACCTCTTGACAATTTCGCCATATAAGGGATTCGCCAGAATTTTCTGGGATTTAGGAGGGGCGGTGTCTTTAATATAGAAACCGCCAATATCAAGGTCGGGAAGAGAACTATGCAAAAGGTCCAACGCACTCCTGTAATCGGAGTCTAAAACATCCCCACCACATTCTCGGAGTATGTGGTCTTGTAAACCCCAAGATTGTGCCCTTGAAGCCACGAAAGCATATCAAGTTTTAAACGTGTTCTAATTAAGTCACTCCTATCGTTTTTATCCCAATTAAATAACTTAAAATTAAAATCGAGTCATTTCCTTTTTTCCATGTGTCAAGAAAAAAATGTAGCATAAGATGCTGTAATATATGAGATTATATTTATAAAAACTAAAAACACTTTAATTACATTAAAAATTAAAAGAACAAGTTAAAATCCACGTCATCACTCGACGTTATCATCAAATAAAAGGGAAAAAATAAACAAAAATCCACATAATCACGGTTACCTATGAAATGGATGAAAAACCTATTAATCTTAATGGAAAGTGAATGTTGAGTGACCTGATTGGAACACTTTTGAAACTTGAGTGATCTAATTGGAACACTTTTAAAACTTGGTTACTATTCTACAAAATTACCCCATTCTAAAAACTAAATTTTAGAAACATGTCTGAGCCGGGGTTCGAACCAGGGACCTCTAGTGTGTGAGACTAGCGTGATAACAGACTAGACCACCCAGGCACCTTGTTGGGTTTATTCAATTAACGCTTATAACTGATACATCAGAAAGTTGTTATAATAAGATTCCATGGTGAATTTAAAAAAAAAAAAAAACATATACGTTTACAAAGTAGGCACGAAACAAATATACATTATTTGATTATGTTTTTCTTAAGCTATGTATGTTGATACTATATAAAAACAAATATATTAAATAAGAATTGTATAAATAACGAGTTTGACGCTACCCGCGCGTTACAGCGGGACGTTGAGTATTAAAGTTTTTATACGTCAAATGTGAATTTTTTTTGAATACTTGGTATAATAACAATTTAGTATTCCTGCAACATAATATACCATTAAAATTACCTACCATCTATAAGAATAAATACTATTAATAAAAACTTACATCGCAAATAAGAAAGGTGGATGCTGCAACATAATAAAAAAAGTAAGAGGTTGTTTGTTTAGCTCTTAATGGAGCTCTTTATGGTGTAGACCTCTTATGGTCAAGCACCTAATGATTCAGACTATTTGTTTCGCGAGCAGATGTCTAAATGGTTCAGACATTTGCCTCTGAATGGTTAAGCATTATATTGAATCTGAATGGTTAAGACATGTAATCGGAATTAGTTAGACATTTGGCTCTGAACGGTTAAACATTATACTGCTATTAATAGTTCAGACCTCTTCCTAATTCAGCACTTAATGGTTCAGACCTCATACTGGTTTAGCACTTAATCATTCAGAAGTTGCTAAAGAGCTCCTGAATTAAGTTCAATCAAAACTCAAAATATAAACGAATTTAGGTGATAGTTTTAATTAGGGTTAATGGATTTAAACACCCCCAACTATTGCCATTTGGTCGATGGCACTCTCAACTTTCACTTTCACTTTGGCTCAAACCACACCTAACTTAACACATTAATTGTCATGGCACCCCCTCGTTAAATAATCACTAACCAGGTTAGAAAAATTAGCCTATGTGGCAATTTTATCTGATGTGGCATTTCCTACGTGTCAATTATACTCATTCATCTTCTTTAAAACCATCAATCCCTAACAAGAACTCATTTGAAAAAACCCTAATCCTAAATCATAACAAAATCAGACGCACCTTGGAGCAAATCCATCATCAACATACGATCCAACCGATTTCCCTGAAGAACAAGCCCTAATCTTGAATCAAAATGAGCTCCTCTTCTACGTCTTCATCCACAGTATTCAAAAACCCTAAATTATTTAAGGTTGATTTGGAGGGTAATAGGTGGTTGAAAGCAAAGATATCTGGAACAGAGTCGAAATGGAACAAGCAATATGTGTTAACCTTGTTTATTGCCATTAGCATAGTGTTGTATATTTTTAGGTAGTATGAACTGTGTTCTTGTTGTAATTGTACACTTTTGATGAAATGTAATGCAAAATCCTGACGTGATGTCGTGGTCACAATCAAATTTAATCCAATTACTACTAAATAGTTAGTGGCAAGTGGGTATCGAACACAGGGAGTTTGTGGAAAATGTGTTATTTGCTAGAGTATCTAACTTGACTAAATTAATCTAATTGCAAGAAAATAAAGTTCAAGAATTGATTTGATTTGAAAAACTAAGACTACTAATGTAATTGAAAAAATGGAAGTTTTGGTTGTAAACAAATTAGAGACAAATGATTATCTTTAGTTTCCGGTTTGCTTTAACATTTATGCTATCATTCCACTAGAAAGAACTACATAGACATAGTTCATGTGTGATCACTTGCAGTGATGAAAGGGAACTAAATACTCAGATTCCTAGAACGTGAGGTTGTTACCCGATGATCAATCAACCCTTACCCAAGCCTAACAATACCCATGATATCTTGATTTCCAACGGCACCGAGAACGTATGGTTTCTAATTAGTTCAACATAAGAATTAACAATTTAGTAACAAACAATCACACACCATAACAAGCAATTCAACAAAGATAGAGATTGTTATTCTAGAAATAAGGAATTCAAGCATAAAGTCTTACATAACCTTCCACCAAAAATAATCACAAAGTGTTTAGCCACTCATGGCTTGAACAAACATCATAAACCAAGTTTTAAACTTCAAACAAGTTAAGAACATGAAAACAATGATAGAGATAGTCTTCAAGCTCCAAAAGTTAGCCAAAATTCGTCCCCAAGTGTTGTGTAACCGAAACATATGATGAGACACACTTAAACCCCATGAAAATGACAATTAAATGCATAAGTTACGATTTTGGATCAGTCGGCGCCGTAAGCTACGCCAGAGGGCCGTAGCTTACGGCGAGCAGCCAAGTCATACGGTCCTTGTCTTCTGTCTTACGGCAGGCAATGCTGAAAACTTGTTTTCAGCATAACTTTTTCGTTTCAACTCCGTTTTCTTCACCGTTTTCGCCTACGTTCTCGTAATTTCGTCCTCTATCATGCTATACTCTTAATTCTTCAATTCCAAAAATTGATTTTTTATTGATGCTCCAAATTCTTTCCTTTTTATGCTCCATTTGCACCTGCACGTCCAAACAACTAGTAGTTACCAAGTTCAAACAATTAAACGTGTAAAGCATGGGATTTTAATCTTTTTAAGGCACTTAAGGGTTGTCCTACGGACCACCCGTCACATCCCCACACTTACTCGTTGCTTGTCCCAAGCAACCTATTCAAAAACCATTTCAAAACCACAAGCGATCAACATGCAAATCAAGCTAAAATGTATCGTCCTTTTACTAACTTTTTATCACACCACAAGACACACCCCTCACAACAACTCTCGGTGACAAGAAATATTAGCACATTATGCTAAAACACTCAATGCACGTGTGTGATTGTGCGACAATAAGCTTGTATACAAATCAAATCTCCTCCTATCAAATATTTAGCATGCTTATGAATCAAAAGGACATTCGGGTTGTAACGTGGCTATGTGTAAAGGTAGGAAATAGTGGGAATGTGAAAGTAGCTCATTGATTCGAACCGGTTTTTATTTCTACTACTAAACAAAGCAAACATCAACTATATACACAACTTCATCAACATTTTCAACTACTATTGCAACTAAATCCTTCTTTTTGTATTTTTCTCATATTTTTTTTGTTTTTTTTTCTTTCTTCTTTTTTTTTTCTTTTTTTTTAAGCATAGAACTCAAAAATATATACAAGAACATCAACAATCACAAACTAAATTCATAAACCGGGTCATCTCAATAGGTAAAGTTTTTGTAAGAAGTAGGTTTGGGTCACAACCGAATGGTATAAGGCTCAAACATGGCTTTCTAAAGACCAAACCCCCACCCCTCACAATACCAAGCTCATATATGTAACGTATGAGGTCCAACCCCCAATTCCCACACTCTCACACATCTAGATGAGGCTACCTAAAAGTCCCCTATCATTTTCATAAGCATGCTAATCCTAGGCTTCAACAAGAATTCGTACACAAGTTCTATTAACACAATACACACACCGCCACTCAAAACAAGGAAAGCATCTTTAATAATCATATGTGGCTCAAAAACTCACCATGAAATGACTAGAAAGGGGTGTCGGTGTGTCATGCGGAACAATGTCAAGTGTTCAAATTCCAACAACTTTTCGTTTGGTTTCACAAATTTTTCAAAAATTCTCAAAATTTTCCCCTCATCCCCACACTTGGGATACATTATCCCAATGTATGGTTTTGAAGGGAATATCGCTTTCAACAAAAACACCAACATTTGCTTATACTCTCAAACCCCAAATTTCTTTTTGTATTTTTTTTATTTTTTAAACAAAAGCAAACAAACTAACTACCAATATTCCAAAGCTAAAGAACATATCAAGACCAAGGAAAGAGTACATGACCTGGTGAAGTTTGACAAAACAGATGTTGTAGATAATCCGACTTTTTATCACCACCTTCACACAAATATCCGTACATCCTCCCAACACTTGAATGTTGCCATGGCCCTGAAACATAGAAAAATAACGAACTAGCAAGATCAGTGTAAAACCCCGGGTTGCCTCCCGAGCAGCGCTAAGTTTTCAGGTCTTCAGCCAGACCGTGCCACCCCCATTTAGGGTGGCTCAAATAAACGGTTCCTACCATCTCCATCACTTCCTCGTGCCATTGAGCAAAATGCATCCGTCTCGTTTCGACTCGGTGGGTAATCAAATACACTCTTGCTTGAACCCATATGCTTTTCTTCACGATTCGGTGGGTAATTTATTTTCATTCGTTGACACACATTTTTCATACAAACACTAGACTCACCACCCTTCCTTTCAATGGACTCATAACTAATCACTCTAGTTTGAACATCAAAGGACAACTTACGGTTCTTTTCGGTCATGGTAATAATCCCGTCTCTACAATTGATTTGAGCATTTGCTGTGTATAGAAACGGTCGACCTAAGATTACCCTTTTTTTGTGCTGCCATTTTAGTAGAAGCATAGTCTAGAACTAGAAAATCCACCAGGTATTCAAACTCTCCCAACTAAATCTTAACATTCCTAACCATTCCTCGTGGATGCCTCCAACTTTCATCCGCCAAACTCACCATGGTGTCTACATCCTGAAGCGGACCAAAATCATACATGTCATATAGATCACCTGGTAACACACTCATGCTCGCCCCATAATCCAATAATGCATGAGGAATTTTTAGTTTTCCCACTCGGATAGGCACGAGTGGTGCTCCATGCTCTTTGTCATTCTCGACTTCGGCATCCCTTCCTATACCTGCACTCACTTGACAAGAAGAAGTAAGAAATGTTTCATTAATTTCGTTATTAGGAACGGTGCTTACCACATTGATATTAATGCTTTTTGTGTTCTTGGGATTTATCATCGTGTCACTTGGTGATTGACCTTTTGCTTTCTTCAATAATGCCACATCACTTGCAAGTTGACTCATTTGGGTAGTCAACGACTGAATTGCTTTATCACGGATTTCGTCTTTTTGAATGCGAGCATCATCAAGCTGATTCCTTCGTTGCATCTCAATTTGCATCGCCTTCAACATCTCCATTACTTCATTTCCACCCGAAGAGCTTTGACCTGTTTGATATTGCCTTTGAAATCCTTTGTTTCCTTGGAAGTTCGGGTTGGCTTGATTTGACGGATTCCCATACCGAAAGTTTGGGTGGTTTCTTAAACCGGGGTGGTAAGTATTAGAATTCATATTGTTGTAATTTCTACCACCCCCTCCTTGACCTTGTACTGCATGAACTTCTTCATATTGCCCTTCCACCATTCCTTGGCAATTTTCAGCCGCATGACCTATTTCATTGCAAATAGCACAAACATCATAAATTTGATTAGAGGTTTGAACATTACCATCGTCAACCGCATGCACTTGTGTTCGGGTAACGGCCGGTCGTGCTCTCCTTGATGCTTGAGCTTTCCTCTTTGATGTAATTGCCATTTGCTCCAAAGACTCCCAATCGTCTTGCTCATAGTTCGTACCAAAAGTGCCACCGGTAATAGACATTAAGTCTGGAGCATCTTCGGCACTCAACCCCTCATGAAAAGCGTTCATCAATTCACAAAGTTCAATCCCATGGTGAGGACAATTCTTAATCATCATGTTGAAACGCTCAAAGGCCTCATGGAACATCTCACCTTGTTGTTGTTGAAAACTCCTCAACCCCTTCCTAGCATCATTGGTCTTTTGAGCGGTGTAAAATTCATCCAAAAATATTTGTTGCATTTCCGCCCAAGTGTAAATGGATGCTGAAGGAAAAGTATAGAACCACTTCTTTGCCTTATCCTCTAGAGAAAATTGAAACAATACCAACTTGACATCATCAGCCGAAAAACCTTGACTCCCAAGAGTATTGCAAATTGAGTCATAGGCCTCCAAAAGAAAATAGGGTTCCTCCGTTGCTAGACCCTTATATTTCGGCAAACTTTGCAAAGAATTGGTTCTCACTTCAAAAGTTCTTCCTTGATTATTGTGAGGAATAACCACCGGTGAAGGGTTGTGAGTAATTACCGGCCTAAAATGCGCTTCAATTCCCCTCGCATGTTCCCTAAGATGCCTTCTTGGCACACCCAACCGAACCCTTGGTCGAATAGGACCCATTGATATTTGCATAAGCCCTTGTGGTACATAGGGTTGAAATTGTTGTTGTGGCATCGGTTGGTGTTGAATTGGCCTTTGGAATTGTGGTTGTACATTTTGCGGACGAACTTGTTGCAATGGTATAGGACGTTGCACTTGTGGCCCTTGTGGCCTTGGCCGACTGTGTTGTGGTATAATTTGTTGTTGTTGTTGAAACCCACCAACACTTGGCACTCTTTGAGTTTGCCCTTGCACATAAGTAAGTTCTCCTTGTTCCCCATCACCCATATAAGCATAACCCTCTTCATCATAACCCTCAAACTCTTCATATCCTTCTTCATATCCATCTCCTCCTATACCCGATGATTGCCCAAATGGAAGAGTCGTGTATTGAAAACCCGACTGGTTCGATGGTCTAAATGTAGACGTAGCATGAACGACAGTTGAACCTTGTGGTAGTGTATAGGTTGAAGATGATTGTCCTGAAACTGGGAAGAAATGAGTGAGTGGTGGAATTGTAGTAGAAGGATTGAAAGTGAGTGTAGGCTCTTCTTGCATGGTAATGGGTTGGGTGGTATTAGTTGGTGTTACATCATGAGGTTGAATAGGGTTAGTAGTAATGGTTGGCATGGTAGTGTTTGGTGAAGGTTGAGTAGATGACGGTATGAAAGGTGGTATAAGTTCACCCGTAGTGCGTGGTGGTGGTGGATGATCCATGTATCGAATTGCTGTGATTGGTGTGGTTGGTGTTGTTGGTGAACCGCTGATTCTGTTTTCTCTTAGCAAAATTCTGTTTCCTCTTAACGTTCGCTCAATTTCCGGATCAAATGCCAATGGTGATAGCTTGTGAGAGCTTCTTGTACGCATGCACCTGTAAATACCTGCACACTAACACACCTAGCGTAAACCAGAAAAATAACAAACTAAAAAAGACAAAAATAACACACGTTACGCACTACTCCCCGGCAACGGCGCCAAAATTTGACGTGATGTCGTGGTCACAATCAAATTTAATCCAATTACTACTAAATAGTTAGTGGCAAGTGGGTATCGAACACAGAGAGTTTGTGGAAAATGTGTTATTTGCTAGAGTATCTAACTTGACTAAATTAATCTAATTGCAAGAAAATAAAGTTCAAGAGTTGATTTGATTGATTTGATTTGAAAAACTAAGACTACTAATGTAATTGCAAAAATGGAAGTTTTGGTTGTAAACAAATTAGAGACAAATGATTATCTTTAGTTTCTGGTTTGCTTTGACATTTATGCTATCATTCCACTAGAAAGAACTACATAAACATAGTTCATGTGTGATCACTTGCAGTGATGAAA
This sequence comes from Helianthus tuberosus, assembly GCA_030545235.1. Lineage (NCBI taxonomy): Eukaryota > Viridiplantae > Streptophyta > Magnoliopsida > Asterales > Asteraceae > Helianthus > Helianthus tuberosus. Next base: position 171,842,538 of record CM060414.1, on the reverse strand, counting down.
GGGAACTAAGTACTCAGATTCCTAGAACGTGAGGTTGTTACCCGATGATCAATCAACCCTTACCCAAGCCTTACTATACCCATGATATCTCAATTTCCAACGGCACCAAGAACGTATGGTTTCTAATTAGTTCAACATAAGAATTAACAATTTAGTAACAAACAATCACACACCATAACAAGCAATTCAACAAAGATAGAGATTGTTATTCTAGAAATAAGGAATTCAAGCATAAAGTCTTACATAACCTTCCACCAAAGATAATCACAAAGTGTTTAGCCACTCATGGCTTGAAAAAACATCATAAACCAAGTTTTAATCTTCAAACAAGTTAAGAACATGAAAAACAATGATAGAGATAGTCTTCAAGCTCCAAAAGTTAGCCAAAATTCGTCCCCAAGTGTTGTGTAACCGAAACATATGATGAGACACACTTAAACCCCATGAAAATGACAATTAAATGCATAAGTTACGATTTTGGATCAGTCGGCGCCGTAACCTACGCAAGAGGGCCGTAGCTTACGGCGAGCAACCAAGTCATACGGTCCTTGTCTTCTGTCTTACGGCAGGCAATGCTGAAAACTTGTTTTCAGCATAACTTTTTCGTTTCAACTCCTTTTTCTTCACCGTTTTCGCCTACGTTCTCGTAATTTCGTCCTCTATCATGCTATCCTATTAATTCTTCAATTCCAATAATTGATTTTTTATTGATGCTCCAAATTCTTTCCCTTTTATGCTCCATTTGCACCTGCACGTCCAAACATCTAGTAGTTACCAAGTTCAAACAATTAAACGTGTAAAGCATGGGATTTTAATCTTTTTAAGGCACTTAAGGGTTGTCCTATGGACCACCCGTCAAATCCTAGTCCTTGATTGTATATATCTGCACATGTATTGATATTACCAGATTAGTCAACATATCCAAACTGTATTTTGACCAACAAATGTCAAAAGTCATGATATACCATACCTCTAATGGGTCTGCACATATAGCTACACATCTGTAATGATGATAACTGCATATGTCCAAAACTGCAATGCATAATGGGTCTGCACATATAGCTGCACATCTGCAATGATAACAAGAAACATACCTCTAATGGGTCAAAAGTGCAATGAGTAATGACCAAAAGTGGAATGTCTTATGACCAAAACTGGACATACAGGTCTGAATTACCCAAACTTTGTAGTTTGACCAATCAGTGGTCAAAACTGCAAGTGTCCAAACTGTAGTGCACAATTGACCATAACTTCAATGAGTAATGACCATAACTCCAAACTGTAGTGCACAAAACTGCAAGTGTCCAAACTCCAAACACATATAGTCTCTAATGACCAAATCTGTGTATTTTGACCAATCAATGGTCTAAACTCTAATTGTCCAACCTCAAAACACAATTGACCATAACTTCAATGAGTAATGACCAAATCTGCACATGCAGTCTCTAATGACCAAAAATGCATTGTGTAATGACCAAAACTGAACATGCATTCTCTAATGACCAAAAGTGCATAGTATAATGACCAATCAGTGCAATGCATAATGACTATAACCAAGACTTATACCATTACATAACCAACAGTTATAACATCACCAAAAGTTATCCTAAAGAGTTATTACATCACCAAAAGTTGTCCAAACAGCCTAACAGCACAAAAAGGTCATAAAGACCACAAAAAAGTCAAACAAGTCCAGTTATCACAAAAAAGTCAAACTATGACTTTTTAACAGCAGCCTTCTCTGTTCCATTTCCATTCGACATTTCCTTTGACAGCTGACTTTTTAGTTGACTTCTGGCTTGAAATTTTGCTTCCCTCCTGGGTAGATTGCTGAGTTGTTCCTTGTGAAGCAAGCTACTGGAGTATATTGCTGAGTTGTTCTTTGTGAAGCTACAGGGGTAGATTGCTGAGTTGACTTCCGGCTTGACTTTTTGCTTCCCTTTTGTCTCTTTTTAGCAGACCCTACAATATAAAAAACAAAGGGAGTTAAAGCCTACAATATACACACACAACTGTCACTAAAACAAGTCATTCACCTGCAGTTATATTTCCCTGCTCAGTACACTTTCTCTTGTTGTGACCTCTAGCCCCACAATTATCATAAGTCATTATCACCCCCATGCTTGATAAGTTTCCCTGGTCTCTTTGGATCCTCATGAGGATCCCTCTTTCTATTTTTCTTAGGCCTCCCAGGTTGAGATCTTCATGTATTGGGGGGATTGAGAATTCATAAGACACATACATGAAGGCTTATGAATTCTCAATCCCCCCAATACCTAGTGAAAGGTATTGGCCCAAGATTCACCACCCTATGGATCCACCACCAACATACTCTTCTGCATTTTTATGTAAAAACCCAGCTACTGCACAAACATGTTTACATGGATACCCCCTCAAATCCCATTTCCTACATGTGCATGTTCTATTATCTAGATCAACTGAAACATCCTCAAATCCCTGACTTGAAACACATGGTATGATGAGGGATACACCTCACATCTATATGCAGCCTGTTTTGAAAAATCAAGCTTTTCTTGGATTTTAGGGCATATAACATCCCTGGCACTCATTTCTGTTCTTTTAGTAACCAGCCAACTCATGACCTGAATCCTTATGTCCTCTAACATGTTTATAATGTGTTTTGATCTTGCATTGATGATAAAGCCATTAAAAGTTTCAGCCATGTTGTTTACTATAACATCACATTTTGTGTGAGTGTTCAAATAGCACATGTTGAACCAATTGGGATTCTGCTTCAGTAAGGCCTCTACTGCATCAGGGTTTATGGTCCTCATCTCTTCAATGGCTTGCAAGTAATCAGCTTCACAATAGGCCCTAGTTGATTTCCAAATAGCTCCTTCAACTCTTCATCTTTGTATGTTTTGTGCCAGTTAGCATAGATGTGTCTTGCACAGTTTCTATGCTCTGCCTTTGGCCATACCATTGCAACAGCATTCAACAGACCCTACAAAAGCAATACAACAGTGTCACAGATAAGTGATGAATAAGCAAATTATTGGTTAGGGAGATCTACCTTTTGCTGGTCAGATATAAATGTCCATGATTCACCATCATCAGTTACTCCCAAACATTCCCTAAGCTCATCCATAAACCATTCCCAACTCTCATTATTTTCCCCTTCAACTACTGCCCATGCCAAAGGAAACATTTGGTCATTACCATCCCTTCCCACAGCTATTAACAACATCCCTCCAAGGAAAGTTTTAAGAAAACACCCATCTAAGCACAATACCTTCCTGCATCCTGCTAAAAAACCTTTTTTGACTCCATCAAAACAAACAAACAGTCTAAAGAATGCTTCACATGTGGCCTCTGGATCTAGATTAATGAAACCTGGTGGAGCAGTTTCTTACCTAAAGGTTGATGATGGATTTGCTTTCCTTAGAACTTCCAGGTAAGAACCAATTTTACTGTAATGATCTCTCATTGAACCATGAAGCTTCTTGTGTGTACTTGATTTAGCCTTACAAGCTAACCACTTAGTTATAATTACCTTAAACTTCTGTTTAACTGCTGCTTGAATCTCCTTAGCAAACAAATTTGGCTTGGCCTTAAACAAATGAAGGAACTCATCCCCTAAGAACTTGGAAGTTAGTTGTCTATTCTTGATCATGTTTCTCTGGCAGTTGTGTTTTTTCTTCACACTTTTAATCATGTAACACTCTTTCGCTTTGTTTAGTGAACAATATAGACAGAAGGGACACCCTAGTACACACTTCACAACTAAACGACCTTCTTCCTTATTATCACTCTTTGCAATGACCAGATTCCTACCGTTAGTCACAACATATCTTCTCACTGCCTCCTTAAAATGATCCCTTGATGCAAACCGTATTCCAACTTTCCATGTAAAATTTTTCCAGTTGGTGTGTTCATTTACACTTGGAGCAGTTTCTTTGTACTTCTTACCTCTTATACCATCATCCTCACTCTCACCAGGAGTAGCAATGTCACCTTCAGATTCCTCGTAACTACTGTATCCCTCTACATGTGCACACCCTACATCATTAGACTCACTCAACTTACCTTCTTTTTCATAAGGTTTAGTACACTGTTCAACTAACTTCTTTTTAGCTTCAAGTGCATCCTTATTAGCTCGTTTAATGGCATCTTGTGACTGTCTCCATTAAGAATCTTCTCTGTCTGAATCTGAGAAAGCTACTTCATCATGAACCTCATCATCATTATCCTCCTCAAGAAAACCCTCATCTTCATCTGAACTTGACTCTTCTGTCCCATTCAAGTCAGCTTTATAGTCACTGTCTTCACTGGCATCTCCATCTGCACACTCTTGTACAAGATGCTCCTTATCAAAACCAATCCCTTCTTCCCCTACACCCTTTTGTACACTAGCCTGCTTATACAAACCAATCCCTTCTTCCACTAAAACCTCTTCTCCAATAGGCTTCTTATGCAAACCAGTTGTTTCTTTCGATACACCCTCTTGAACAATAGACTCCTCATCCAAATCAAATGCCCATGTAGCCTCCTGTACACTAGGCTGATTATTCAAACCAAATGGTTTATCAGCAACAGCCTCTTTTCCTGAGGCAGTGGATCCAGATCTAGGGACTTCAAGTACAGGAGTGGTAACACTTTTGTCAGATGCCCTACTCACTCTCCTAACATGGACTACTTTCTTTTTGGACTGGGTTACAAGTTTTTTGGGCCGGCCTCTTCATTTAATGGGTTGGGAACTGGATTGGGCTTGTGGTTTAATGGGTTGGGAACTAGATTGGGCTTGTAGTTTATTGGGCTGGGACATGAAATGGACTTCCTGTTCATGGGTAATTGGACAGACTTGAATAAATACCTCCATGAATGGTTCAGACCATGTTCGAGCCTTTAATGCAATCTCCATAACATCATTATCATTCCCGTAAAGCTTGAATTCACCATTATCAGCATTTAATCCATACATGTAAAAATCCCTAGTTTTATAACACCCAGTATCCATTGCATACTCTAACAACTCAAAGTATGCAATGTGATCAACATCCATACGTAGCAACTTAGATTCACCTCCAATATATTGAGGTTGATCAAAACCAAAATCCAATGTTCCACCATACCATAGCATCACATCGATAACCTCCATCAGTACAATCAGTGAACAATACCAAAATGCAGTCTACCGTGAGAGAAAACTTGAGAGCTTCTGATATGTTGATATCTTGGCTTGAGCGAAGTGTTAGTATTTTGGGGATTATAAACTTGATCGAATCAGGGATTATCCACATCAGATCATGTATGACACGTAGGAAATGCCACATCAGATAAAATTGCCACATAGGCTAATTTTAGTAACCTGGTTAGTGATTATTTAACGAGGGAGTGCCATAACAATCAATGTGTTAAGTTGGGAGTGGTCTGAGCCAAAGTGAAAGTTGAGAGTGCCAGCGGCCAAATGGCAATAGTTGGGGGTGTTTAAATCCATTAACCCTTTTAATTAAAAGAAATATATGTTGCTCACACATTGTTTTGTAATAGATTTACAAATATGTTTAAACGTATATTCAATAAGTTACCAATTTTGATTTGTGAGTTTTATCATTTTTTTTTCAACAGGGTAATAAAAAATATTAAAATTTTCAAACCCATTATTTCCATTATCTCCATTTGTAAATAGACACTAAATCATATTAAAACCAAGATTTAAACATGCACTTATCATCTGTTATATTATTGTTGGTAATTAATATTTACACTAAATAAAACTTTTATTTCTATAGTAGTACTATATAATTTGTGTGAGAGTGTATAATTATTGTAAAGGGGAAATAGCAAGATTATTCAAGAATTGGTCAAAGTTTCGAAACTAGCCAACGGAAACGTCTCGTTGAGCCTTTACCATATTGCTGAAACGTCTTGACGATGGACCAATCAATGGCTGCCACGTGTCCGACAACGCTGAAACGTCGCAAAAGTCTTAGCTGAGACGTCTTCACATGGCTTGAGACGTTTCCACATGGCTTGAGACTTTTCCACATGACTTCACATGGCTTAAGACCTTTCCACATGGCTTGAGCCATTTCCACATGGCTTGAGCCCTAAAATGATATTTAACTCTTTATAAAATTAACCTTAAATTCTTTGAGAAAAATGACAAAGATTTTCCATCTTTAAATGATTTATTTTGTGTTGAAATGCCTAAGGTCAAACAGACCTGGACTAAATTGTTCAAGTAATTGAATAGATTGAATGTGCAGGTGCTCTAGAAAGGAGAAGATTGTCAGAAGGATCAAAGGAGCAGCCTGGCACATGAGGTTGTGGAACCCTGCAACTGAAACAGGGAGTTTGTTCATTTCTGTATATAAATAAACCATATTTCAAAAACCTTAAAAATTGAAAAATTTAAAAACCAAAAATATGTTTTTATTTTGTAAAAAAATTGAAAAATAAAAAAAATATATGTTTGTGTTTTTAAATTTTGTCAAAAATCAAAAATTTTAAAAAATATGTTGATTGAATATGCCGAAACCCTCACGACGAAACAAACATTATTAATTTCACAAGATTGAAAAACGGTTTTCAAACTGTCAAATATCAATGTGTTGTAAATCATTGGGGTACTTTATGTGAAACAGAGCATGTGAGGCAGAAACTTGATGGCGAGACAAAGCTATCTACATCGTTTATCAAATTTTCTTTAAATGTTTTGAATTTTAGGGGGAGTAAATATGTTCAGAAAATACAAAAACATTTGAAAATTTGAAAAAGCCAAAAACATGATAAAATTCAAAAAATGAGTTTTGTGTAAAAAGAGGAAATGATAGTACAGTAGACAATCACAGTACGCTAAAGAAATGGAAAGTCAAATGTGATAAACGATCTCACTGATGATATGCAATTAGGTTTTTACACATTTAGTAGATTGTTTTCGAGATATAAACCTAAATATCAATAACTTACTTATCTCGTGGGGAACATCTCTCGGATATATGGGTAACCCCCAAAATCTTGTTTGAGAGATTGCCTGATTCTGAGATGCTAGGTTTTTATACTGTTTGATATCTGGGGTATTATTCCTGGTCCTCTGATATTGCGGAAGCAATGGCCTAGACCTCTTATAATACTTTATGCGCTTAAAGCTTACCCTCTGCATAAAAATTGAGAAAATATCGAAAGATATGAATCAAGTGCAGTTGTAAAGAAGATCCCCAAATGGGACACACCTAAAGTCGAGCCTTCATCTCTTTAACTGAACGATAGTTCATACCTGAGCTCTCAAGGTCTCGTACGAACCCAGAGTACAGATATCAATATAGTATATTCACCTGTAAGACTGAATCTAGGGAGTCTTGATACGGGAGTATATTCTGAGGTGGGACACGCGAATAAGTTTAAGTTCTTAAAACACTAAATCTCGTATCTTGTATCAGTTGAAGTTTGTGTGAAAATTTAAGTGGATCAGTATACTGACAGTCTAAGTGAATCGTTTAGAACTTAAAGTGTTTATATAGCTTAACGGTGCTACTGATTTGTCATAAACTGATATGATCCTCTGACACGAACTCAAATAAAAATATTGTCTGTAATTATTTCTTTACTGCTTTATATTTCAGAAAAATACAAAAAGATTTTGTTTCTACTTTATTTTCGACAACCGGTGTCTGAAAGCTGTATTTCAAAATCTGGGTACGCTGAACGTGTTTCTGAAAAATAAACAAGTTCATTAATTTGAAACTTGAGGTTTCTTTATTGAAAAAGCAAAAATAGTTTTGTGAAATCTCCAAGGTCATTAATTTGGACTTGGAAGATTATTTGTGAGGTTTTGAATACTTAAAACTGTCAAATTTTATAAAGTCATTTGATAGGGGGAGAGAGCCAAGTTATTCCTGGAAATTACATATTGTTATATTTGTGATTAGAGCCAGGTTCACAAGTTTGAATCTTAAATTGTCAAATTTCTTACAAAAGTTTGAGATTTTGCAGATATTAAGCCAGATTACGATCCCGATAGCTGAGGGTAAGGGGGAGTCTGAAGACGAGCTCATCGCAATGGGGGAGCTTGTAACTGAAGAATCAGGTGTCGATCCTAAAAGCACGGAAGCTTTACGAAAGGGGGAGCCTGAAGAAAGAGTTAATCGAAATGGGGAGCTGATTCAGAATGAAGAATTAAGAAAACCTTGAAGAGGGATTCTGTGGTTGCTGAAGATGTCAAAGCTTCATGAAGACTCAGAGAGAGAGAAAAGACAAGATGCTACGAGATTGACTGCGGCAATATCCAAGGGGGAGTCTGTGAGTGCACTAATGTGTATCGCCTCCGTCAATCGGACGTCGTAGCGGGAAACATAACAAGACGGGGTTTAACGAAGATTTATTAAAGTGGAAGTCCATCCGGACGTATGGATAGCAGCCCATCCGGACGGATGGAGAGATTAAATGAGGAGCCTTCATTAAACCCATTCCCTATAAATAGCCTTGTTATGTTTACATTTTATAACTTTTGCATCTTTCTACATTTGGTGAGCTTTCAAGTCCTAAAGAGAGAAAGTAGCAAAAGAGAGATTCAAAGGTGCAAAACATTGTTAGATCTTAATTGAATCTTGGTTAATGTTAGTTCTTGTGTTCGGTCCACACACGTGCACGGATTCCGCACGTCGTACGTGTCGTTTCGCAAATGTTCGGGAGTCAAACACGATCCTACAACGCGTTCACATGATCCTAGTCAGTCACACGCCTTGCGGTAAAACTCCACATGTGAAAATTTGAGGGTGTGACAAATTAACTTGGGTATGTGTACAAGATTAGTCCCACTAGTTTGTATTTGTTTCGTAAGTTATAAATTACATGTATAAAATAATTGCACGCACGAACGTTCTACAAATCGTAAATAATCACTGAGAAAGTTAATAGTGTTAACCCTGAAAAGCGGGTTGTCACACTCTACGTTTATGCCGATCAGTTGTCGGGTGGCAAACGTGGTATTAGTTGATAGCGCTACTAGGTTTGACAAACCTCACATTGTGCTGGGAGTCACGCGTGAACTTTTGACTCTTACTTTGCATCAATTCCAATAAACATTGATGTGGGGCACAAAAACATACATTGTTAGTATTCAGTACCACTTGTTTAGTTGCTTAATAGTGGGTTAGCTACCTATGACATGCCCTTATAACTTTCGTATTTAAATTTACTTTTCGTTGAACTAAAACTGTGAACTCGCCAACTTTTTTTTGATACACTTAAGCATGTGATGTGCATAAAATACAATATATAAATTATATCAAATACGACATAAAATCAACCCTTTTTTCGATACTAATGTTGGAAAAAGCTTGTCTTTCTGCTCCTTTTTAATTTGTAGGGTCAAAAGAGCTTAAATGTGCAAAAGAAGCAAAATAACAGCAAAAACCAACATAAATACAAAGAAGGAGGAATTGACGCAACTCGCCAAGTCCCAATCCACATCCAAACTACAAGAATAGCAAGACCAGAAGACCTGACACGGGGCCGTGTCCACCAGACACGGGCGGTGTCCAAGACTGGAATCTGTGTAGAGGAAAAGACAACAGCAAACGACAAAACAAACAGCCAACACGGGGCCGTGCTAAGCCAACACGGGGCGTGGTCAAGTTAATGATTTTTAGAATCTGCGATAGTACAACAAGTACAATGGCCACGGGCCGTGCCGTTGACACACGGGGCCGTGTTAGTACAAGACCTGACACATCAGTTAATGAGAAAGAGAGAGAGATGACCACGGGGCCGTGCCAGGCAGGCACGGGCCGTGGTGAAGCCTCTATTTTCAGCTATAAATAGATGTGCTTGGTTTCATTCCAAACAACTCTTGGCAAACCACTTCTCTCTCACTTGCCACCACTCCACAAGCACTACAACACCATCATCCACCAACATCATCCATCGTCCATCATTTAGAGTGTGTGTAGTAGTCTCGGGATCCAAGATCGATATTAAGAGTCTTTGTCAAACAAAGGCCAAGCTTGGCTAAACTCTTACATCACTTGGTGAAAACAAATCTTTTATGTATTATTTTTTGATTTCCAATCGTTGGCAACCTTTTAATTGGGTATGTATTAATGACTTTAATAACTTGTTTTTTATATTGAAGGAAAATTTATCTAATCATTCTTCATATGTCGTTGATTCACATATTCGTGTCTTTACGGTCTATATAAAGCGTGTTAATTGCCTGGAAGGGGGTTAGAAGGGTGGTTGGGTAAACTTTATGTCTGGTTCAGTGTATAGATCCTGCGAGAACCTGGTTCAACCTTAGTAACACTTCACGAGTCGGAGCGGGCATTACCCACCACGGAAGAAGTGCAAACCGCTTGAACCCTTTATCTATAAACTACTATTAAAACTTTAAACCAACCCGAGGACTGTATCCCTGCTGACTCAGACCAAAGGGTTGAGGGTGATCGCTGCCTGGAAGGGTGCCCACCACTTTTCGCATTAATAACTTACTTAATTATCTTTCAATAATCCGACCTTGCAGGACTGTATCCCTGCTGACTCGGACCAATAGATTGAGGGTAATGTCGTCTTCACAAGAGGGGCCTACCCTTATAACTAAGATAATATCTTAAAATGTCTAAAGTGCGGAAATCATTAAAAGGATACATGAAAGAGTAGTCGGAACCAAGCGATTCCTTCTTGTCTATCTGTTTTTCCTTTATTTTATTTTCTATTTTTAGTTTATCTTTTTATAGTCTAAAAATCCTTTCTTCAAAGTTTGGTTTGATTAGACGTTGACGATAAGCCGGTATTAAAAGCTCTTGTGTCCTTGGGCGACCTCGGTATCTTGTCATCACTATACTACGTCCGCGATGGGTGCACTTGCCCTAGCGTGTGTGTAGAGTGATTGTGGAATATCGTGTTTTATAAATTTAAAACTTGAATCGGCGAGTAAAAAGAGCTAAAAATATACTAAAAAAACATATACACCTGCACGCACGTCAGCATGTTTTGCAGGATGCTAGGTAGGACGCCCATGGGGACTTGCAGCTTGGAGTGTCATTGCTTTATTAAACTGTTTTCTTTTATTATGCAAAACAATTGTGGGTTTTTGCTATGTGTGGGTTTTTATACTTTAAGTTTCTATTATCAAACTTAAACTTTTGTTTTGGAACATTTAAAGTACATCACTATCCATGTTGAACGTGGTAGTTAATATTTATCAATTATTTATGAAGGTTCAACATGATTAGTGGCTTGATTCTGGTTTCTCACACGCCTCGTGGTAAAACCCCACATGCGGATTTTAAGGGTGTGACAGATTGGTATCAGAGCCATTGGTTATAGTGAGCTCGGCTTAAATTTTTGAAAAACCAGACAAGGGGTGTGCACGATTCCGTAACCGAAAGTTCATTTTTCCATTTTTGAAAACCGTTCGGTTTCGGTTTTTTTTGTTTCGATTATTTCGGTTTTAGTAACGGTCCAGTTCGGCTTTTCGGTATTTGAAACAAACTACTTAAGATTCAAAATTAAAAGTGTAATTCAAAGTTTAAGAATCTTTCTTAAATGTTTGTATTTAAGTTAATATATTTAGTCTTTTTAATTATTGTTCACATAAATCTAACCTTCTAATATATTTTAATGTTTCTCCAAAGTTTTTGTTAACAAGTTTTCTTTTATAATACTTCGAAAACCATTTAATTTTTATGTTAAATTTTGTTATATCTTGTAAACAATAGATAAATCATTTTAATGGTAAATGAACATGTTAATGTTCTTCTTATAAATATTTAATAAACAAGAATAAAGTTAATAATTCTAAGTAGCATCGGTTAAACACTTAAACAACTTAAACTTAAACATCAAAATATATAGATTTGGCATAGTATTATAACTTATCGGTTCGGTTCGGTTATTGAAAATGATTATCCGAAAACCGAATCGATATTTTCGGTTATTAAAAATCCGAAAACCGAACCGTCAGTTTTTGTTTCGGTTCGGTTTTTTCGTTCCGGATTTTTTGGTTTTTCGGTTACGGTTTGGTTATTTCGGTTTTCTGCTCATCCAAAACTGCTATTTGGTCCCTGAGGTTTGGTCACTTTTGCCACTTTAAGCCAAAACTCAAACCTCCTAAATCTGGGTCTCTATGGTTTCAGTTTTATAGCCATTTTGGTCCAAAAGTGAAATCAGCTCATATTTGTCTAATAAAATCCAAGTATTTTGTCCTTTTTCTCAGCGGCAAAATGGTCATTATAATTTTAGTTATAACACATTATTTATTAAAATAATAAAATTAAATAATCCCTTTAACCTTGTAAAAGCACACTTATCATCTTCCCCAAAACCCAAACCCTCCCAAACCCTGCTATATTCTATGATCATCTTCTCTAAACGAACATCTTCTCCAATGGATAATTACGAGGATTTTAATTGCTCTGTTCGAAAAGAAGGCTCCACTTTTGATCCCGATTTGGTTCAGCAAACCATGATGAAAGTTTGCAGTTGTATATGGGTTTTGGTTTGGAATTTTGTTTTGAGCTCGTTCAGGCATTTGATCGAACACCTGGCGGGGTAAGTTTGTGTTTTGGGAATTGTGGTATTTTTGTATTTATTTTCTGTTGATTTTGTTGTATTTATAAAAGTGTATCACTTATTTGTTGCGCACATCACAGATTGATGATACCAATGAGAGAAATTTGGGTCCACTTGTAGGTTTCAGTGATCATCAAGAAGATAATAAAGTTTCAATCTTTAGTGATTAAGAAGAGAGAAAAGCTTCGATCTTTGATGGATTTTGTGCAGAGGAGAATTTGAAATCAGAGTTTACTTTTGGGTTTAAGTTTTAGATGACAGAAAAAGATTTGATCACCTATAAAGATACCCCTGTTTCCAAAAAAAGGAAACAGTGGATTTTTCGAATGTTTTAAAGATGAATACATGCAAATACCAATTTGTGTCTGTTAAAGATTATGGTGGGTTTGTTGAGGAGCCAAACTCAGGTAGCTTTACTGTTCATGAATTGTTTGTTGAACCTCCTTTAATTGAAGATAATAATTTCATCATTAAACAAAAGAAAAAAAGTCAAACTTTAGGGGAAAAAGAAGTCAAAGACGAACAGAAAGAAGTGAGTAAAACTTTTGATTTTTCATCAGATGAAAAGGTTAATGCTTTTACAGAAAAGGAAGTCGATTGGAGAAGATAATAGTAGAACAGAGTAGAGGGTTTGGGAGAGTTTGGGTTTGGGGGAAGATGATAAGTCTGTGCTTTTATAAGGTCAAAGGATTATTTAATTTTATTATTTTAATTAATAATGTGTTATAATAAAAATTATAATGACCATTTTACCCCTTAGGAAAAGGACAAAATATCAGGATTTTATTAGACTGAGTTGATTTTACTTTTGGACCAAAATGGCAATAAAACTGAAACCACAGGGACCCAGATTCAAAAGGTTTGAGTTTTGGACTAAAGTGGCAAAAGTGACTAAACCTCAGGGACCAAAATGGTAGTTTACTCTAACCTTTTTCTTTGGAAAACAACATTGACACTATACTTTAAATTACATGGTTCATCATTCTTATTGCATTCACTACACACATACCCACTCAACACTCACACATGCATTGCATTTCAGATATGTCTAGTTCACAACACGCTAGTGGTAAGAAACCAGTTGTTACCGATTCACCCCCATAGCCCCCAGATCCTACCCTGGGTCTAGGTTAAACTGACGTGAGAAGCGCCTACTCGAGATTCCTACCCAAGAGGAGCCTGCTACGGGTCGTAGTAAGAAATCGCGAGAGCAAAACACAGAAGGGGAGGCATCAGAGATTTTGAAACTATTAGAGAGACAGGCTGTCATGGAGCAGGCACACAACAATTTGGTCACCTACATGAGACAACTACAGGCGTAGGTGCTCAAGATGTGTTCTAGTCTAGAACATGCTCATGCAAACACCCAAGAGCTAAATACAAGATTGAACGGTGCGTTAAACAATGCTGAGGAGGAATAAGACACGGAAGAAGAACCAGAGGAGGATCCGCAGTAGGATCCGGATGAAAGTGACAATGAAAGATCTGTCATCTCCTTTGCCGGAGATGACATTTGAATTCACCATCTATCCCTTTTGCTTTCATATGCCATCTCTTTTATACTTAGATGGGGACGGTTGTTCCCCATCCGACAGATAATTCTGGATTTGATATTTGAGGATGTGACAATTAGCTACATTAATGTCAACGCAATCCATATGTTTTGAGTTAAACGTTTCATCTTCTTGTTCAGGTTTTCTTTTTTTACTTTTATGTATATATATTTTTTCATTATCAGACTACTTGCTGCACAAAGGTAGAAGATGTAGTACATTACACTTAAATATCATCATCATTACTTTATTGGTTATCTAAAGTTATTTCATTAGCAGCTAAACAGTCATAAGCTTTTGTAATTGTTTCCATTTTAATATTTTCATTATTGTGCAATTGAACATTTCTTTCTTTAGCATTTTCAGCTTGAGCAGGTGCACCGGATGCCCACGTCCCTTGCAAATAGTTCTAACATTTCATTGTAGTTTGACACTTTTCTCATCTTCAATATTACAACCTTTGCCTTTGATTGTTTAACAAAACAAGTATAACTAGTATTATAAACGATTAGATAATATTCAAGGAAATACCCAAGACTCTTTCATCTATTAATTTATTCCATACATTGTCATCTGCTCAACTAGTTGAGTATTAGAATCCCATAGAACCCACTCAATGATATGGCATCTTTCGACATTCAAGGCATCTTGTGATTATAAATGAAAATAGTAACCCTAGATGCTAGTTTGACCAAACTTACAACATTATCCAACTCTAAAACATCCTTTAACAGATGATTAAGACAATGAGCTGCATAAGGTATCAAGGTAACTAAAGGATATCTATCACATAACATTGTATAAGCAAGCTTGTAACTAGTATAGCATTGTCATTAACTATTTGAACTACATTTTTAACCCTAACCATTTCAACAACATCACCAAAAAAACTAGACAAATTAACAGAATTTCTCTTTGTATCAGATGCATCTACAAATTTAAGAAATGAAATCTCTTTCTCCCAATAAACCAAGAAATTAATCAAATAACAGTGCCTAATATCCCTCCACCCATTACTCATAATCATGCATCCACTTTCAACATGGTCACAAGATTCGCAAGTTACTACTTTAAACGCAGTCACAAGATTCCTCAAGTTAGAAGATTCGTCAATGGCATCTTGTGACTATGTTGAAAGTGGTTGCACAATTATGAGTGATGGTTGGATGGATATTAGGCACCATCATTTGATTAATTTCTTGGTTTATTATGAGAAAGGTATTTCATTTCTTAAATCAGTAGATGCATCTGATACTAAGAGCAATTCTATGAATTTGTGTAATTTGTTTGTTGACGTTCTTGAATTAGTTAGGGTTAAGAAGGTAGTTCAAATAGTTACCGATAATGTTGCTAATTACAAGCTTGTAGCTAATTACTTGGACACCTTGTGCAATTCATCTAGGGTTACTTTTTCCTTTATAATCACAAGATGCCCTTGAATTCCATAGAACCTATTCAATGAAATGGAATTCTAATACTCAACTAATTGAAGCGGAGGACGAAGTATAGGATAAATTGATAGATGTAAGTGGTTTAGTGATTTCTTAAATATCTATGTTATAGTTTATAATGCTAATTCTTATTATTGTGTAAAAAAAAAAGTAAGTCAAAAGCTTGAGTCTGTAATGTTATAGACAAGAAAAGTGTCAAACTATAATGAAATGTTAGAACTCTTTGCAAAGGATAGAGCATCTGGTGCACATGATAAAATTGCTAAAGAAAGAAATACCCGATTGCACAAAAATCACAACACTAAAATAGAAGCAAATTTGGCAATGAAGTACCCCTTGAGAACTAATACAAAAATGATGATAACTTCTCCACATGAGCAACCTTCGAATATAAAAAAATATAAAAGTATATAATGAAAACTTGAACAAGAAGATGAAGCATTCGACTCAAAGCTTATGAATTGTGTTGACAATGTGGCTAATGTTATTCTAGAAGACAATAACATATATGTTAGTTTATCGTCATGAATATATACACGAGGAAATTTAAAAAGAATTGGAGCCGATGGATTTAGAACCCTATGAAATACCGAAGGCTTTAAATTCTTTGGCAGCCAAACGAGCAAAAGTAAAATCATTATTTAGTTGAACACTCATAGATACAGAAGGATGTATTGAAAGATATGATGGGTGTAGGTAATTAAGTGAGTTCAAGAGGTAGTAAAAATAATCTTATACATTTATTTAGTTGCAATTATTATCTTTTTTGGTACATGTATGACATTTTTATTTCTTTTATTTTAGTTTGCTTGTTGGCTATGGATCTTCAAAAGAATTGTTCGTCAAAGGTTGCTCCCCCTCCCAAAAGTCGACTCTCAAATTAAACAACACTCATGATGTTGACCAACATATGATCAACTCTTTTATTAGTCAAAAGCATGCAATTTGCACGACCCCCCTAACCTCAATATATAATAAACTAAAGACTTAGTCACCAAGATACCTAATGACTCTAATTAAGAAACTAAATCAAACTCAATCTTTACTTACTAAATAGCAAACATTACGAATTAAAAACACTACCAAAATAGATAAACCCCTTGCAACGTAAGGTTTATTTACATCCAGCTATTTTGTGGGATTTACTAGATAGGGTTGTTGTACCAAAACAAAAAATCTAAACTACTGCTTGACCCAAATCAGAATTACCCGGACCCATGGACACCAAATTCGGATTTTTCCCGTCTTGTGGATAAACCCGATTAAGTCTAAGATCTCCTATGTTAATGCAAAACAAGTAGACGCAAACAAATGAGAAAAACATAATGACTTTTAAATCTGAAGAGTTACCTTTCACACAATGCTCTTCTCCATCAACAAGCGGGCTTAAACGGCAGTAGCGGCTCCCTCCAAGATAGCAAATAGTTGAGGAAAAAGTGAATTCACCTTTACATAAGAATGGGCTTTGGGCTTTCGGCTTCATGTTTCACACTTTAGACATAAGGATTTATGGTCCCCGTCGTGCTTTATGCCTCGTGCTTTATGGCATTGGCTTTATGAGTCATTTTATGGACCTGCGTGTTAGGCTTTATGCTTTAGGTCGTACGCATTCGACTGTCCGCGTTGGGCTCTTAGCTTTAAGAAATAACAAACATTAAGAAATAGAACGTCGATTAGAGAGAAAGAGATGAAATATTAGTAAAAAACGAAGACGCATTAAGGTTTGACAATAGTCATAAAAGTAAACAAATAAGCACCTATAATTGCAACATGCATCTCTAGATGAAGAGGGTGCTTCATGTTCATTCAAATTCTTTATTATCTAAATGGCTTACAGGCAGGCTATGCATATACCAATATGGGTGATTGAACACTGAAGATTGTAACATAAAACATATTAATATGTACAACCCAAGTGATTCCTTAATATACATATACATATACGTAGAATCTATGATGAAGATCCAATAATTTGGGATTGCACCAGAACAATTGGATGCATATTATTCATCTTCTGAAATAAATTATTCAACTATTCTCAAAAGTAATAATGTTTGTAGTTTGTTTTACCATGAACCCAAAAACCAAAAATATGACCATACAAACATATAAAGATGAACAAACTATTAAATGTAAGTAACATCATAGATCAAATCAAACCTTTAAATGCGCAACAACCTTATCTGTGAAGACTCCGGTAGACTCCATAACCAAATGAGCCACAGCTTCACCCCATGGGATCTCTACCAGGTTCCTAAAAGAACTCAACAAACATACCTATATATATACAACCTCTCTTAGTTTCATAACCGTACTGACAATACTATAGCTTCAATTTTCAAAGATGCACACACATGCACATCAAATCAACAACTCAACAAGACAAGCCACAATAAACTGATCATATAATAACTTGTCCATAGCGACCAGATGCACATTCTATACAACTATTAGGATTTGTAATACAATATCATCGTAGTTTATTTGGCTGAATTATAGAAAACCACACACGACTAGATATAGGAACCCAAAAAACACCTAGACATTTGCATCAATTACGCATATTTCAGACAAAAACAGATGAGTCTGTCTCATGTAACCAGTTACAAATAATGCAATAAAAGAAAAACAAATATAAGCAAGCACCTTATTAAGGCCTCTGCTTGCTACATCAGGCACTGCCACACCTGAATACATTAAAAGAAATATATTCTAAGTATCCTTAAAACTGCAGGGTTGTAAATCTACATACCAAAACATTACTAAACTCCGCCACCATTATGCATCTGAAAACTTTGTATAGCCTTTATAAGCATAAGTACATGAAACTAGAAAGCAATTGAGGGCGCCAACGAAGCCTCGCCACCCTCATTAACGGGTGTTAATAAATTGTTGATGGCCCATTAACCGTTTAACCCTTCAACCAATCAGATTTTTTTCTTTTTTCTGTTTTACCTTTTACTTTAATTTAAGTTTTAGTTATTCAATAACACCTAATTATGGGATGGTTTAGTTATTGTCCTCTCTGTTTACGTGGCGCTGTGCATCACTTTTTGCTAGTTATTGAGTGGGATTGTTATTCCACAGCACATATATAGTCTAACCGTTACGATATCAGTCAAAAACACAAAATAAAAACAACTTATGACCATAATGTTCAGATCTTAACTGCTACTTCTAGATCAGATCATGCACCATCAAAATAACCATAACGAATCACCGACCAACTTTTCTAGTACATCACAAACATCGAACCATGAAACTCATACACAATCTAAATACAACTTACTATCGTAAATCCGTAATGTTTAACTTATAAAACATTACTAAATAAACAATAAACAAATTATATAAACTAAAACTGAATAAATGTGTGTAACCTGGTCGGCGACGATGCTTCTAGTAGCCTTCTACAAATGAATTGAATCGAGAAGGTGATAATTGAACCATTGGAAACTTTGAAAACGACGTCGTCTCCATTAACGTCATCAACCGTTCCTGTAGGTTAGGAACTGTTCGACAATCATTACCGCAAGTTGTAAAGGTGGTTGCGGTTGCAACTGCTCCACTGCATAGGCGGCGTTGTGGTGGTGCAAGGTTTGTGTACGGTGGCCGCAGATGCTTGTATTCGACGGAGTAAAATTAGGGTTTGATAATAATATATAGAAATTCTATTCAGGGCCGTCCCCGAGAATGATAAAATACTTTTGGGCCCTGTACGAAACAAAAAAATTGGGTCCCTCCCATAATATAAACTCATCAATCATATATCAAAAAACCACAATACGACTATATTTGTTATAACATAAACAAAACAAAAGTACCATAGCAAAAAGAACTGAATATATGTAAACATACCCAAATTAGTTTGGCAACACGAACCTTTTCATATAAATAAAAATAATAGAACTAGATATTGAGTTCTTTTAAGTTTATAGTGTAAATGGTTAAATGAGAAATAAAAAACCTACAAGAAAACATGTAAAGTTTGTTACGTAAAAGATTAAATGAGAAGAAAAAATGAATGAACTTGCAAATTTATAAAGGCCCAAATTTAAATGTGAAAAATCAAAATTAAAACTAAAAAACAAGCTTGGAAAGTTGCAATTGATGTGAGCATAAATCAAAATTAATACTAAAAAATAAGCTTGCAAAGTTGCAATTAGTGTGAGCACATGAGACTTTTTCCCCTACTGATAAAACAAGTTAAATCAACCCCTTGAGACCCAAAAAAACAAAACATCAATTAGAAATGAAAAAAAAAACATCAATTAGAAATAAAAAACAAAAAATGAATTAAAAATGGAAAAACCAACAAGGGGGATCGAACCCGGAGCGTCCAGCTTTAAAATTAATTGTTGCATCCATTGAGCTAAAAGAGTATTATGTACAATTCTTCCTACAGCAAATGTATATATAAAATATATATTAACTTTTAGACAATTTTGGGCCCCTAAATGTTTTAGGCCCTGTGCAATGGCACCTCTTGCACAGGCCCAAAGCCGGCCCTGATTCTATTTCTTGATTAAAACGCGGGTAACGGTTACATCCTTTCCTTTTAGTTTTTCTTTATTAATAATTTTTTTTATTTATTTTTTTATTTTTTTTATATATACTTCAAATGGTCCGTAGTCCTAATCTACAACTATTAACCATTAATATTTGCACCTTTCAATATTTGGACAATAAATAACATCATGTTTAGTTGTTTGTATTTGTTAGACTAGAAGGATGCTCAAGTGATGCGGCAAAACACAATCATTGTCAAAGGTGTGCATAGTTCGTTTTAAAACAAACACAATTTAGATGGATACACGAATTTATAAACCAAATACTCGTATTTTATCTGTTTATCATATTAGGTCTCGTATATTTTTGTGTTGTTATTGAGCTTAAAGTTTGATAGGGGGTAAAAATAGATACCTTAATTGCTAGATGGAGTTGACAGGAGACTAATGCTTAGCGCTGTTGATAGTCACAATTTGTTTTAAATTAAAACTAGGTTAGAGCCCGCGTATACACGCGGTTTAATAAATGAAAACACTATAAACCTTTACATTATAATTAATTGAAATAAAATAAAGGTGATAAAATATACAATGATAATTAACAAAATACACAAAGAGTCAAAATATCTCCAAATATTCCATTACAGTAATAACATAGTTTGTAGTTGGAGTTTTTTTTTTTAAAAGGTCAACATCTATCGCGTCAACACAACACGATACGTACTAAAACATACCACTTTTCACACATTATGAATTCCACTGATGCGTTTAGAAAAAAAAAAGATGTAAGAAATACAAGAAATTATTAACTTGAATCGAACAGTGAAAGAAAACGGTCAAACGTGAAGAAAATTACATAAAGCGTACTATAATATACAACCCCCAAAATTGCTTTATCTAAAATATTTAACCAATTTTTCACATACCTGTTTACCAAAAATAAAATAAAATTATTTAACTCGTTTTGGATTTAACACAAACTAAAATCACTCATTCACAATAAAAAGGGCTGAGCAGCTGTCTCTGGTTTCTAACTTGCATAATCACAAAAAAAAAAAAAAAAAAAAAGAATAGAGACATTTATAACTAAAAAATCAAATAAAATTACAATAATCTAACTTTTTGTTAAGTAAAACAACTTAGGATTTTGATACACTTGGATACATTTCTCAAGAGCCAAATTGCACATATCAACAGGGGTAGGAGGAGCAGCACATCCATCCGCAAGAGAGATCTTTCTAGAGTATTTAAATGAAACTTGAACCTAAGTTTAAAGACAAGAGAGATAAAGTAAATATTAAATCACAAGCTAGCTACCAACTCCATACTATAGATAAACGAAGTAGTGACAATCTCGACCCAATTAATTATGAATGAATCGTCGGTTTGGGTTACATCTCAAAACCGGTCAAACATGGCAAACCAAAAGATTTAGAAAAAAGAGAAATATATTGAGAGGTTCCCAAAGTCTATATTTGATGTACATATCCTAAGTCGCTTTAATAAAAATGCAGATATTATTACTATAACAAATTGTTTTTGTAAACAAAACTTAATTTTAAATAAAAATGCAAAAACATACAAAATGGATCAATACTCAAAACAACAGCAAGTTAGGTCACAAATTGGATCAACGACAGCAAAACGGTTAACCAACCCATAAATGAACTGAACCCATGCCAAAAACCAATTAACCTATAGTAAAAATATAACCGGTAATCCTGTTTTGGTATCTTCTCTACAATGACTCACTTCAACCTCGCTCAATTTTGGCCCGAACTTGTTTTGATGGAAGCTCATTTTGACCCGAAAAAAATGGTACTTCTTTAAAACGGAGACCAGTTACCCTAACCCCATCTTGACAGCTACAGTAAGTAACCCCTTTTATACACACCTAATGACATCAGACTGACATGTATAACTTTTAATAATATCATATTTTTAAAAATTCATACTAAGAAAATCGTGGGGTAAATAACCAAAGTAAGTTTTCTAAATAAATTATTAAATAGTTCTAAATTCAAATTATAAACATGAATAATCTTGAAAATTACAAAACTCGTGGAGTAATATATATACCTGGCTCTTCTGTTTTGGAACCAAACTTCAACTTGCCGAGGCCTACCGATTTGATTCTCTCTGTAAATTTCGTCTCCGACAGAGAAGATGTGGATATGTCCATGAGACTATTAATCCTACTATAAAAACATAGATTCACACACGAACAAAGTTCAAACAATAAACAATAGAATCGTATACAAAACCGTAAAATACGAAAGATGAAGTGATAACAATTAGATGAATAGCTAAAGAAAGAGTGTTCACCGGTAAACGAATCGGAAAGTGGTTCGAGCAACGCTAGTGTTTACCGGTAAACGAATCGGAAAGAGTGTTTACCGGTAAATGAATCGCAGCTTTTGGTTCAATGTCAGTAAACCGTTAAATGATGGGTTGGTTGGTCGGTCGTTAAACTTTGAAATACTTTCGGGGTTTGGTTTAAAACACAACATAATCATATTATGTTGCCCGACTACCTGCCATTGCTTTGTAATTACCCTTTTTCGTGAAGAGGATATCAAACGTAGCCGAAAACCAAACCGGTAACTAAAACAATTAACCGAAATTAACTGAAAACCGACCAAACCGATCGATTATGGTTATGGAGATCTCATAACCGAACCATTCGGTTATGGTTAGTTATGTATAAGATGATCTTCATAACCGACCATAACCGAACCGATTGTGTTTCATCTTCTTCATTTGTAGATAGATATCTATTCTCTCGTTTCATCACCCCTTCTTCATTTGCAGCTTCAGATGCACTTGCAGCTTACTTTTCTTCATTTGAAGCTTCCGAAAACACTTGAAACTCAATAATAAATAATGCATTAACCCGAACAACAACCAATTTATTTTAAAAAATACAGCAAAATTGCAATATGCCACACTTTTTTTTAATAATGCGTTAACCGAAACTGAACCGTAACCGAGGATTAACTGAACTTAACCGAAACCAATGATCGGTTAAGGTTACCGTTACCGTTACAGATTCTCCCATAACCGAACTATCGGTTATGGTTATGGATTATCCCATTAACCGAACCGTAAACGATATGCTCACCCCTAGCTGAAACAGCCGGCCTTGCCCCGTAATGAACCAAGTTACGGTTTTTCATTAAACAAATATAGGTGAGGCTTTGCTAGCATGTGATTTCTAAAGCTTTTGGTGTAAAAAATCAGTGTACCAATTTATGCTTTTGATGATAATTTTAGATTTTTAGTAAATAAAAGCTTCTGGTATATACTCTGCCTCTGGCGGAAGATTTTCAAGGGTCGTTTCCACATCTTCCTCAAATCCAACCGCAAGCATTTGATCCGCCTCATCATGCATCTTGGTCACCAACCTTATATGTAGAAACACAAAAACACATTAAATATCACACGAATCGGAAAACATCAAATGATGGGTTTTATAGGCAAAACATGTTTCAATAGTTTCAAACTCACCAAATCGATTGTCAATGGTGTTTTCAAGCCTCTGTGGCGGAAATTTTTCAAGGGTCGTTTCCACATCTTCCTCAAAACCAACCGCAAGCATTAATGCCGGTAAGAGATATGACTATAAAAATTAAAAACTGATTTTCTCCATTTTTTTTATTAATGAAACAGAGTACAGAACAGTGGATCCTGATCATGATCGGTTCACCAGAGGAGCATCAGCAGAGCATACGCATCTCAAAGGATTGTTGTTATGCCCCAACACTAATTTCCAAAACTTGAACAGATGATGGAATCTCCATCATATCCCTTTATCTCATCACATACATTAATATTGTAAACTCTTATTGCAAATATATCCGTCATAAATGGGAATCTTCTTCAAAAACTTGTAACATGGCTTGTGACCCCTTTTTAAGATATACTAATTTCCATATGCAAAAAGCTATCAACTTAAATTATTTGCATATCTACCTTCAAAAAACATGTAATATTTTATCTAATATTTTCCTACTACCGATATATTTTTAAATTAAACCATTTGTTTGTGTGATAGGTAAAAGTAGAAGTAATTTTAATTACTTACATATGATAAACAGGTAACATACAGAAGAAAACAATCTACACCAATTGGCAGACAATCCAATAATCAAGTTTCAATGTAGCCACAAAACTCTATAGAAAAATAAAACTCCATAACTAAATCAAAAATTTTGCCATAGATTTACATAAAATAGAAAAACTTACTGGGCAATTTTTGATAGGGTTGTTCTTATTTTGGAACGAAATATCCGATGTATGGTTTGGGATGGGAGACGTCTATGCTTTTTCTAATTCTTCTTCTTCGATCCGGCATTTGAAACAAAGGAATGTTCAATACAAAAATAGATGAGTCAATACGATGATGATGATGATGATGATAATAACCACGTTTTATAATCGTATTCGAGCGAAAATCATTTACAGCTATTGATGGTAAAACTGAAAGCTATAAGAACTGAAGATTCGTGGACTTACATATGGCATTGGAAGGGGATTTGCGAGAATGGTGAAGAAGGAGATCGATAGATTCATATTAGCGATGAACTTTGTGAAAAAACGTTAGGGTTTCCACACAGAATTATATATATATATGGAACCCATTAAGTCTAACCACCTTTTCAAGAAATCGATGGTAAGGGTTCTGTGTATTCTCTGTATTTTATTGATGCAATACAAGACCAAAACAATGGAATAAATACAAGAATAGGAAAGCAAAACAAAGAAAGTTGCTGAATATAGGGACTAAATAAAAGGAATGATATGGAGGAAATAATGCCGAGAATCTCTCAATTCCAATATTCCCCCTCAAGATGGAGCGTGTAGGTCCTTAACGCCCAGCTTGTCAAGTAATGATCTGAGTTGCTGCGTCCCTAATCCTTTGGTGAGAAGATCGGCTATTTGTAGTTTTGTGTTAATGGCCATCGGTTGAACTTCCTTGGACTCTACCCGTTCTCGAACAAAATAACAATCCATTTCAACGTGTTTCGTTCTTTCGTGAAAGACGGGATTGTTAGCAATGTGCCTAGCCGCCTGATTGTCACAGAAAAGGGGAGTTGGTCCGTTGGTTGCGATATCCAATTCACTTAAGAGCCATCTTAACCATAGGACTTCACTGACTGTGGCTGCCATAGAACGGTATTCTGCTTCTGCGGAAGAGCGTGAGACCACGGATTGTTTCTTGGTTTTCCAGGAAATTGGTGCACCGCCAAGAAGAACTAGGTACCCTGTTCGTGATTTTCTAGTGAATGGACATCCAAGCCAATCTGAGTCACTGTAGGCCGTGAGATTGTATCCTCCTTCACAGGGGAGAAGAATGCCTTGTCCAGGCGTGCCCTTTAAGTACCTCAAGACCCGATATACAGCATCAAGGTGGTTTTGTCTTGGATCAGCAACAAATTGGCTTAGAATATTAACAGAGTAAGCGATATCAGGTCTCGTAGCCTGTAAGTACAATAATCTTCCTACTAGACGACGGTAACGGCTGGCATCCACTTTAGGTTCGGCACTATCCTTTTCCAACTTCAGATTCTGTTCCATAGGAAAAGCACTCGGTCTGCATCCTTGAAAACCACAATCTTCCAGTATGTCTAAGGTATATTTTCGTTGACTTAGAACCATACCTTCAGATGTGCGAGCAACTTCAATACCGAGGAAGTATTTTAGATTCCCCAAATCCTTGATGCTGAATTCTTTATTGAGTTTGTCTTTGGTATCACTGATCTTTTGAGGGTCATTGCCTGCTACAATAACGTCATCCACATATATCAAAGCAGCCATGAAGCTGTTCCCTTCTTTAAAAATGAAGAGGGAGTGATCTGCCTTGGATTGTTGAAAACCGAGAGTAAGAAGAAAAGCGGTGAACTTTTGGTACCAATTACGGGAGGCTTGCTTTAACCCATAGAGGGACTTTCTCAATCTACATACCCTTGTTTCTCCTTCCCTTGAAAAGCCCTGTGGTATCTTCATATAGACCTCCTCATGAAGATCTCCATGAAGAAAGGCGTTATTGACGTCAAGTTGGTGAATCATCCAATTCCTTTTGACCGCAATAGCAAGGAGTGTTCTAACCGTGACAATTTTGGCAACCGGAGCGAAGGTGTCATGGTAGTCCACCCCTTCCATTTGTGTAAAACCCTTGGCCACGAGACGCGCCTTGTATCGTTCCACTTCTCCATTTGGCTTATACTTGACTTTATAAACCCATTTCGAATCAATGGTCCGTTTTCCTTCTGGTAGGTCTTCAAGAGTCCACGTACCATTCCTTTCAAGGGCTTGAATTTCTTTTATCATGGCCTCTTTCCATCTGTCATCCTGAACAGCTTGTCCAAAATTTCTTGGCTCATCATTGGAGTCAATGGCCGCTAGGAAAGCTTTGTGAGTTTTAGAAAATTTTGAATAAGAAACAAAGTTGGACAAAGGATGTACCGTTGAGGATTCTTGAGTGGATGCGGGATTGGCATGGTCTACCGATGGAGGGAGATTGACATTGTAATCGTTGAGACGAGCTGGTTGTGATCGGTTCCTCTTAGGCCTAGACGATTCAGGTGGCTGATCAGGAGGCTGGCTTTCTGCTTGGGCTTCAAAGGGTGGATTGATGTGGGCCTGACTATTCTGATCCACAACAGTCGCCTCGTTGGGTAAGATTGGGTCCGATTCATCGTGTGGGCTCTCTTCTTCATTTGGCACAATGTCCTTTTTATTTTCCTCATTTGGACCCTCTTGGTTTTCTTCACAGTAAGGTTTGTATGGCCATTCAAAAACATCTACTTCATCCTTTTCCCTTTCAAGTTCACTAAAAGGGAATTTGTCTTCAAAGAACTTCACGTCTCTAGAGACAATAATTTTTCCAGTTTTGATGTCAAGAACTTTGTATCCTTTCGTACCATGTGGATACCCTAGAAGCACGCCGGGCTTCCCCCTTAATTCGAGCTTGTCTCCTTTTGTATCAGTGTTCCAATAGTATGTGAGGCAACCAAAAACTCTCATAAGGTCATAGTCGGGTTGTTGATTGTATAGAAGCTCATAGGGAGTTTTGTTGTTGGTTACTCTAGAGGGAAGCCGGTTGATGATGTATGCGGCTGTCAACACGCACTCACCCCAAAACCTTTTTGGAAGATTGGCTTCGAACCTTAAGGCTCGAGCGATTTCGAGTAAGTGTCTATGCTTCCGCTCCACCACCCCATTTTGTTGAGGGGTGTGGGGGCAAGTGGTTTCAATTAATATTCCTTGTTCCTTGTAAAACAAGGACATGTCATTGGAAGTGAACTCACCCCCGTTGTCACTCCTAATCCGCTTGATCATTTTCCCAAATTGTGTCTTAACCGGTCAAACATGGCAAACCAAAAGATTTAGAAAAAAGAGAAATATATTGAGAGGTTCCCAAAGTCTATATTTGATGTACATATCCTAAGTCGCTTTAATAAAAATGCAGATATTATTACTATAACAAATTGTTTTTGTAAACAAAACTTAATTTTAAATAAAAATGCAAAAACATACAAAATGGATCAATACTCAAAACAACAGCAAGTTAGGTCACAAATTGGATCAACGACAGCAAAACGGTTAACCAACCCATAAATGAACTGAACCCATGCCAAAAACCAATTAACCTATAGTAAAAATATAACCGGTAATCCTGTTTTGGTATCTTCTCTACAATGACTCACTTCAACCTCGCTCAATTTTGGCCCGAACTTGTTTTGATGGAAGCTCATTTTGACCCGAAAAAAATGGTACTTCTTTAAAACGGAGACCAGTTACCCTAACCCCATCTTGACAGCTACAGTAAGTAACCCCTTTTATACACACCTAATGACATCAGACTGACATGTATAACTTTTAATAATATCATATTTTTAAAAATTCATACTAAGAAAATCGTGGGGTAAATAACCAAAGTAAGTTTTCTAAATAAATTATTAAATAGTTCTAAATTCAAATTATAAACATGAATAATCTTGAAAATTACAAAACTCGTGGAGTAATATATATACCTGGCTCTTCTGTTTTGGAACCAAACTTCAACTTGCCGAGGCCTACCGATTTGATTCTCTCTGTAAATTTCGTCTCCGACAGAGAAGATGTGGATATGTCCATGAGACTATTAATCCTACTATAAAAACATAGATTCACACACGAACAAAGTTCAAACAATAAACAATAGAATCGTATACAAAACCGTAAAATACGAAAGATGAAGTGATAACAATTAGATGAATAGCTAAAGAAAGAGTGTTCACCGGTAAACGAATCGGAAAGTGGTTCGAGCAACGCTAGTGTTTACCGGTAAACGAATCGGAAAGAGTGTTTACCGGTAAATGAATCGCAGCTTTTGGTTCAATGTCAGTAAACCGTTAAATGATGGGTTGGTTGGTCGGTCGTTAAACTTTGAAATACTTTCGGGGTTTGGTTTAAAACACAACATAATCATATTATGTTGCCCGACTACCTGCCATTGCTTTGTAATTACCCTTTTTCGTGAAGAGGATATCAAACGTAGCCGAAAACCAAACCGGTAACTAAAACAATTAACCGAAATTAACTGAAAACCGACCAAACCGATCGATTATGGTTATGGAGATCTCATAACCGAACCATTCGGTTATGGTTAGTTATGTATAAGATGATCTTCATAACCGACCATAACCGAACCGATTGTGTTTCATCTTCTTCATTTGTAGATAGATATCTATTCTCTCGTTTCATCACCCCTTCTTCATTTGCAGCTTCAGATGCACTTGCAGCTTACTTTTCTTCATTTGAAGCTTCCGAAAACACTTGAAACTCAATAATAAATAATGCATTAACCCGAACAACAACCAATTTATTTTAAAAAATACAGCAAAATTGCAATATGCCACACTTTTTTTTAATAATGCGTTAACCGAAACTGAACCGTAACCGAGGATTAACTGAACTTAACCGAAACCAATGATCGGTTAAGGTTACCGTTACCGTTACAGATTCTCCCATAACCGAACTATCGGTTATGGTTATGGATTATCCCATTAACCGAACCGTAAACGATATGCTCACCCCTAGCTGAAACAGCCGGCCTTGCCCCGTAATGAACCAAGTTACGGTTTTTCATTAAACAAATATAGGTGAGGCTTTGCTAGCATGTGATTTCTAAAGCTTTTGGTGTAAAAAATCAGTGTACCAATTTATGCTTTTGATGATAATTTTAGATTTTTAGTAAATAAAAGCTTCTGGTATATACTCTGCCTCTGGCGGAAGATTTTCAAGGGTCGTTTCCACATCTTCCTCAAATCCAACCGCAAGCATTTGATCCGCCTCATCATGCATCTTGGTCACCAACCTTATATGTAGAAACACAAAAACACATTAAATATCACACGAATCGGAAAACATCAAATGATGGGTTTTATAGGCAAAACATGTTTCAATAGTTTCAAACTCACCAAATCGATTGTCAATGGTGTTTTCAAGCCTCTGTGGCGGAAATTTTTCAAGGGTCGTTTCCACATCTTCCTCAAAACCAACCGCAAGCATTAATGCCGGTAAGAGATATGACTATAAAAATTAAAAACTGATTTTCTCCATTTTTTTTATTAATGAAACAGAGTACAGAACAGTGGATCCTGATCATGATCGGTTCACCAGAGGAGCATCAGCAGAGCATACGCATCTCAAAGGATTGTTGTTATGCCCCAACACTAATTTCCAAAACTTGAACAGATGATGGAATCTCCATCATATCCCTTTATCTCATCACATACATTAATATTGTAAACTCTTATTGCAAATATATCCGTCATAAATGGGAATCTTCTTCAAAAACTTGTAACATGGCTTGTGACCCCTTTTTAAGATATACTAATTTCCATATGCAAAAAGCTATCAACTTAAATTATTTGCATATCTACCTTCAAAAAACATGTAATATTTTATCTAATATTTTCCTACTACCGATATATTTTTAAATTAAACCATTTGTTTGTGTGATAGGTAAAAGTAGAAGTAATTTTAATTACTTACATATGATAAACAGGTAACATACAGAAGAAAACAATCTACACCAATTGGCAGACAATCCAATAATCAAGTTTCAATGTAGCCACAAAACTCTATAGAAAAATAAAACTCCATAACTAAATCAAAAATTTTGCCATAGATTTACATAAAATAGAAAAACTTACTGGGCAATTTTTGATAGGGTTGTTCTTATTTTGGAACGAAATATCCGATGTATGGTTTGGGATGGGAGACGTCTATGCTTTTTCTAATTCTTCTTCTTCGATCCGGCATTTGAAACAAAGGAATGTTCAATACAAAAATAGATGAGTCAATACGATGATGATGATGATGATGATAATAACCACGTTTTATAATCGTATTCGAGCGAAAATCATTTACAGCTATTGATGGTAAAACTGAAAGCTATAAGAACTGAAGATTCGTGGACTTACATATGGCATTGGAAGGGGATTTGCGAGAATGGTGAAGAAGGAGATCGATAGATTCATATTAGCGATGAACTTTGTGAAAAAACGTTAGGGTTTCCACACAGAATTATATATATATATGGAACCCATTAAGTCTAACCACCTTTTCAAGAAATCGATGGTAAGGGTTCTGTGTATTCTCTGTATTTTATTGATGCAATACAAGACCAAAACAATGGAATAAATACAAGAATAGGAAAGCAAAACAAAGAAAGTTGCTGAATATAGGGACTAAATAAAAGGAATGATATGGAGGAAATAATGCCGAGAATCTCTCAATTCCAATATTCCCCCTCAAGATGGAGCGTGTAGGTCCTTAACGCCCAGCTTGTCAAGTAATGATCTGAGTTGCTGCGTCCCTAATCCTTTGGTGAGAAGATCGGCTATTTGTAGTTTTGTGTTAATGGCCATCGGTTGAACTTCCTTGGACTCTACCCGTTCTCGAACAAAATAACAATCCATTTCAACGTGTTTCGTTCTTTCGTGAAAGACGGGATTGTTAGCAATGTGCCTAGCCGCCTGATTGTCACAGAAAAGGGGAGTTGGTCCGTTGGTTGCGATATCCAATTCACTTAAGAGCCATCTTAACCATAGGACTTCACTGACTGTGGCTGCCATAGAACGGTATTCTGCTTCTGCGGAAGAGCGTGAGACCACGGATTGTTTCTTGGTTTTCCAGGAAATTGGTGCACCGCCAAGAAGAACTAGGTACCCTGTTCGTGATTTTCTAGTGAATGGACATCCAAGCCAATCTGAGTCACTGTAGGCCGTGAGATTGTATCCTCCTTCACAGGGGAGAAGAATGCCTTGTCCAGGCGTGCCCTTTAAGTACCTCAAGACCCGATATACAGCATCAAGGTGGTTTTGTCTTGGATCAGCAACAAATTGGCTTAGAATATTAACAGAGTAAGCGATATCAGGTCTCGTAGCCTGTAAGTACAATAATCTTCCTACTAGACGACGGTAACGGCTGGCATCCACTTTAGGTTCGGCACTATCCTTTTCCAACTTCAGATTCTGTTCCATAGGAAAAGCACTCGGTCTGCATCCTTGAAAACCACAATCTTCCAGTATGTCTAAGGTATATTTTCGTTGACTTAGAACCATACCTTCAGATGTGCGAGCAACTTCAATACCGAGGAAGTATTTTAGATTCCCCAAATCCTTGATGCTGAATTCTTTATTGAGTTTGTCTTTGGTATCACTGATCTTTTGAGGGTCATTGCCTGCTACAATAACGTCATCCACATATATCAAAGCAGCCATGAAGCTGTTCCCTTCTTTAAAAATGAAGAGGGAGTGATCTGCCTTGGATTGTTGAAAACCGAGAGTAAGAAGAAAAGCGGTGAACTTTTGGTACCAATTACGGGAGGCTTGCTTTAACCCATAGAGGGACTTTCTCAATCTACATACCCTTGTTTCTCCTTCCCTTGAAAAGCCCTGTGGTATCTTCATATAGACCTCCTCATGAAGATCTCCATGAAGAAAGGCGTTATTGACGTCAAGTTGGTGAATCATCCAATTCCTTTTGACCGCAATAGCAAGGAGTGTTCTAACCGTGACAATTTTGGCAACCGGAGCGAAGGTGTCATGGTAGTCCACCCCTTCCATTTGTGTAAAACCCTTGGCCACGAGACGCGCCTTGTATCGTTCCACTTCTCCATTTGGCTTATACTTGACTTTATAAACCCATTTCGAATCAATGGTCCGTTTTCCTTCTGGTAGGTCTTCAAGAGTCCACGTACCATTCCTTTCAAGGGCTTGAATTTCTTTTATCATGGCCTCTTTCCATCTGTCATCCTGAACAGCTTGTCCAAAATTTCTTGGCTCATCATTGGAGTCAATGGCCGCTAGGAAAGCTTTGTGAGTTTTAGAAAATTTTGAATAAGAAACAAAGTTGGACAAAGGATGTACCGTTGAGGATTCTTGAGTGGATGCGGGATTGGCATGGTCTACCGATGGAGGGAGATTGACATTGTAATCGTTGAGACGAGCTGGTTGTGATCGGTTCCTCTTAGGCCTAGACGATTCAGGTGGCTGATCAGGAGGCTGGCTTTCTGCTTGGGCTTCAAAGGGTGGATTGATGTGGGCCTGACTATTCTGATCCACAACAGTCGCCTCGTTGGGTAAGATTGGGTCCGATTCATCGTGTGGGCTCTCTTCTTCATTTGGCACAATGTCCTTTTTATTTTCCTCATTTGGACCCTCTTGGTTTTCTTCACAGTAAGGTTTGTATGGCCATTCAAAAACATCTACTTCATCCTTTTCCCTTTCAAGTTCACTAAAAGGGAATTTGTCTTCAAAGAACTTCACGTCTCTAGAGACAATAATTTTTCCAGTTTTGATGTCAAGAACTTTGTATCCTTTCGTACCATGTGGATACCCTAGAAGCACGCCGGGCTTCCCCCTTAATTCGAGCTTGTCTCCTTTTGTATCAGTGTTCCAATAGTATGTGAGGCAACCAAAAACTCTCATAAGGTCATAGTCGGGTTGTTGATTGTATAGAAGCTCATAGGGAGTTTTGTTGTTGGTTACTCTAGAGGGAAGCCGGTTGATGATGTATGCGGCTGTCAACACGCACTCACCCCAAAACCTTTTTGGAAGATTGGCTTCGAACCTTAAGGCTCGAGCGATTTCGAGTAAGTGTCTATGCTTCCGCTCCACCACCCCATTTTGTTGAGGGGTGTGGGGGCAAGTGGTTTCAATTAATATTCCTTGTTCCTTGTAAAACAAGGACATGTCATTGGAAGTGAACTCACCCCCGTTGTCACTCCTAATCCGCTTGATCATTTTCCCAAATTGTGTCTTAACCGGTCAAACATGGCAAACCAAAAGATTTAGAAAAAAGAGAAATATATTGAGAGGTTCCCAAAGTCTATATTTGATGTACATATCCTAAGTCGCTTTAATAAAAATGCAGATATTATTACTATAACAAATTGTTTTTGTAAACAAAACTTAATTTTAAATAAAAATGCAAAAACATACAAAATGGATCAATACTCAAAACAACAGCAAGTTAGGTCACAAATTGGATCAACGACAGCAAAACGGTTAACCAACCCATAAATGAACTGAACCCATGCCAAAAACCAATTAACCTATAGTAAAAATATAACCGGTAATCCTGTTTTGGTATCTTCTCTACAATGACTCACTTCAACCTCGCTCAATTTTGGCCCGAACTTGTTTTGATGGAAGCTCATTTTGACCCGAAAAAAATGGTACTTCTTTAAAACGGAGACCAGTTACCCTAACCCCATCTTGACAGCTACAGTAAGTAACCCCTTTTATACACACCTAATGACATCAGACTGACATGTATAACTTTTAATAATATCATATTTTTAAAAATTCATACTAAGAAAATCGTGGGGTAAATAACCAAAGTAAGTTTTCTAAATAAATTATTAAATAGTTCTAAATTCAAATTATAAACATGAATAATCTTGAAAATTACAAAACTCGTGGAGTAATATATATACCTGGCTCTTCTGTTTTGGAACCAAACTTCAACTTGCCGAGGCCTACCGATTTGATTCTCTCTGTAAATTTCGTCTCCGACAGAGAAGATGTGGATATGTCCATGAGACTATTAATCCTACTATAAAAACATAGATTCACACACGAACAAAGTTCAAACAATAAACAATAGAATCGTATACAAAACCGTAAAATACGAAAGATGAAGTGATAACAATTAGATGAATAGCTAAAGAAAGAGTGTTCACCGGTAAACGAATCGGAAAGTGGTTCGAGCAACGCTAGTGTTTACCGGTAAACGAATCGGAAAGAGTGTTTACCGGTAAATGAATCGCAGCTTTTGGTTCAATGTCAGTAAACCGTTAAATGATGGGTTGGTTGGTCGGTCGTTAAACTTTGAAATACTTTCGGGGTTTGGTTTAAAACACAACATAATCATATTATGTTGCCCGACTACCTGCCATTGCTTTGTAATTACCCTTTTTCGTGAAGAGGATATCAAACGTAGCCGAAAACCAAACCGGTAACTAAAACAATTAACCGAAATTAACTGAAAACCGACCAAACCGATCGATTATGGTTATGGAGATCTCATAACCGAACCATTCGGTTATGGTTAGTTATGTATAAGATGATCTTCATAACCGACCATAACCGAACCGATTGTGTTTCATCTTCTTCATTTGTAGATAGATATCTATTCTCTCGTTTCATCACCCCTTCTTCATTTGCAGCTTCAGATGCACTTGCAGCTTACTTTTCTTCATTTGAAGCTTCCGAAAACACTTGAAACTCAATAATAAATAATGCATTAACCCGAACAACAACCAATTTATTTTAAAAAATACAGCAAAATTGCAATATGCCACACTTTTTTTTAATAATGCGTTAACCGAAACTGAACCGTAACCGAGGATTAACTGAACTTAACCGAAACCAATGATCGGTTAAGGTTACCGTTACCGTTACAGATTCTCCCATAACCGAACTATCGGTTATGGTTATGGATTATCCCATTAACCGAACCGTAAACGATATGCTCACCCCTAGCTGAAACAGCCGGCCTTGCCCCGTAATGAACCAAGTTACGGTTTTTCATTAAACAAATATAGGTGAGGCTTTGCTAGCATGTGATTTCTAAAGCTTTTGGTGTAAAAAATCAGTGTACCAATTTATGCTTTTGATGATAATTTTAGATTTTTAGTAAATAAAAGCTTCTGGTATATACTCTGCCTCTGGCGGAAGATTTTCAAGGGTCGTTTCCACATCTTCCTCAAATCCAACCGCAAGCATTTGATCCGCCTCATCATGCATCTTGGTCACCAACCTTATATGTAGAAACACAAAAACACATTAAATATCACACGAATCGGAAAACATCAAATGATGGGTTTTATAGGCAAAACATGTTTCAATAGTTTCAAACTCACCAAATCGATTGTCAATGGTGTTTTCAAGCCTCTGTGGCGGAAATTTTTCAAGGGTCGTTTCCACATCTTCCTCAAAACCAACCGCAAGCATTAATGCCGGTAAGAGATATGACTATAAAAATTAAAAACTGATTTTCTCCATTTTTTTTATTAATGAAACAGAGTACAGAACAGTGGATCCTGATCATGATCGGTTCACCAGAGGAGCATCAGCAGAGCATACGCATCTCAAAGGATTGTTGTTATGCCCCAACACTAATTTCCAAAACTTGAACAGATGATGGAATCTCCATCATATCCCTTTATCTCATCACATACATTAATATTGTAAACTCTTATTGCAAATATATCCGTCATAAATGGGAATCTTCTTCAAAAACTTGTAACATGGCTTGTGACCCCTTTTTAAGATATACTAATTTCCATATGCAAAAAGCTATCAACTTAAATTATTTGCATATCTACCTTCAAAAAACATGTAATATTTTATCTAATATTTTCCTACTACCGATATATTTTTAAATTAAACCATTTGTTTGTGTGATAGGTAAAAGTAGAAGTAATTTTAATTACTTACATATGATAAACAGGTAACATACAGAAGAAAACAATCTACACCAATTGGCAGACAATCCAATAATCAAGTTTCAATGTAGCCACAAAACTCTATAGAAAAATAAAACTCCATAACTAAATCAAAAATTTTGCCATAGATTTACATAAAATAGAAAAACTTACTGGGCAATTTTTGATAGGGTTGTTCTTATTTTGGAACGAAATATCCGATGTATGGTTTGGGATGGGAGACGTCTATGCTTTTTCTAATTCTTCTTCTTCGATCCGGCATTTGAAACAAAGGAATGTTCAATACAAAAATAGATGAGTCAATACGATGATGATGATGATGATGATAATAACCACGTTTTATAATCGTATTCGAGCGAAAATCATTTACAGCTATTGATGGTAAAACTGAAAGCTATAAGAACTGAAGATTCGTGGACTTACATATGGCATTGGAAGGGGATTTGCGAGAATGGTGAAGAAGGAGATCGATAGATTCATATTAGCGATGAACTTTGTGAAAAAACGTTAGGGTTTCCACACAGAATTATATATATATATGGAACCCATTAAGTCTAACCACCTTTTCAAGAAATCGATGGTAAGGGTTCTGTGTATTCTCTGTATTTTATTGATGCAATACAAGACCAAAACAATGGAATAAATACAAGAATAGGAAAGCAAAACAAAGAAAGTTGCTGAATATAGGGACTAAATAAAAGGAATGATATGGAGGAAATAATGCCGAGAATCTCTCAATTCCAATATTCCCCCTCAAGATGGAGCGTGTAGGTCCTTAACGCCCAGCTTGTCAAGTAATGATCTGAGTTGCTGCGTCCCTAATCCTTTGGTGAGAAGATCGGCTATTTGTAGTTTTGTGTTAATGGCCATCGGTTGAACTTCCTTGGACTCTACCCGTTCTCGAACAAAATAACAATCCATTTCAACGTGTTTCGTTCTTTCGTGAAAGACGGGATTGTTAGCAATGTGCCTAGCCGCCTGATTGTCACAGAAAAGGGGAGTTGGTCCGTTGGTTGCGATATCCAATTCACTTAAGAGCCATCTTAACCATAGGACTTCACTGACTGTGGCTGCCATAGAACGGTATTCTGCTTCTGCGGAAGAGCGTGAGACCACGGATTGTTTCTTGGTTTTCCAGGAAATTGGTGCACCGCCAAGAAGAACTAGGTACCCTGTTCGTGATTTTCTAGTGAATGGACATCCAAGCCAATCTGAGTCACTGTAGGCCGTGAGATTGTATCCTCCTTCACAGGGGAGAAGAATGCCTTGTCCAGGCGTGCCCTTTAAGTACCTCAAGACCCGATATACAGCATCAAGGTGGTTTTGTCTTGGATCAGCAACAAATTGGCTTAGAATATTAACAGAGTAAGCGATATCAGGTCTCGTAGCCTGTAAGTACAATAATCTTCCTACTAGACGACGGTAACGGCTGGCATCCACTTTAGGTTCGGCACTATCCTTTTCCAACTTCAGATTCTGTTCCATAGGAAAAGCACTCGGTCTGCATCCTTGAAAACCACAATCTTCCAGTATGTCTAAGGTATATTTTCGTTGACTTAGAACCATACCTTCAGATGTGCGAGCAACTTCAATACCGAGGAAGTATTTTAGATTCCCCAAATCCTTGATGCTGAATTCTTTATTGAGTTTGTCTTTGGTATCACTGATCTTTTGAGGGTCATTGCCTGCTACAATAACGTCATCCACATATATCAAAGCAGCCATGAAGCTGTTCCCTTCTTTAAAAATGAAGAGGGAGTGATCTGCCTTGGATTGTTGAAAACCGAGAGTAAGAAGAAAAGCGGTGAACTTTTGGTACCAATTACGGGAGGCTTGCTTTAACCCATAGAGGGACTTTCTCAATCTACATACCCTTGTTTCTCCTTCCCTTGAAAAGCCCTGTGGTATCTTCATATAGACCTCCTCATGAAGATCTCCATGAAGAAAGGCGTTATTGACGTCAAGTTGGTGAATCATCCAATTCCTTTTGACCGCAATAGCAAGGAGTGTTCTAACCGTGACAATTTTGGCAACCGGAGCGAAGGTGTCATGGTAGTCCACCCCTTCCATTTGTGTAAAACCCTTGGCCACGAGACGCGCCTTGTATCGTTCCACTTCTCCATTTGGCTTATACTTGACTTTATAAACCCATTTCGAATCAATGGTCCGTTTTCCTTCTGGTAGGTCTTCAAGAGTCCATGTACCATTCCTTTCAAGGGCTTGAATTTCTTTTATCATGGCCTCTTTCCATCTGTCATCCTGAACAGCTTGTCCAAAATTTCTTGGCTCATCATTGGAGTCAATGGCCGCTAGGAAAGCTTTGTGAGTTTTAGAAAATTTTGAATAAGAAACAAAGTTGGACAAAGGATGTACCGTTGAGGATTCTTGAGTGGATGCGGGATTGGCATGGTCTACCGATGGAGGGAGATTGACATTGTAATCGTTGAGACGAGCTGGTTGTGATCGGTTCCTCTTAGGCCTAGACGATTCAGGTGGCTGATCAGGAGGCTGGCTTTCTGCTTGGGCTTCAAAGGGTGGATTGATGTGGGCCTGACTATTCTGATCCACAACAGTCGCCTCGTTGGGTAAGATTGGGTCCGATTCATCGTGTGGGCTCTCTTCTTCATTTGGCACAATGTCCTTTTTATTTTCCTCATTTGGACCCTCTTGGTTTTCTTCACAGTAAGGTTTGTATGGCCATTCAAAAACATCTACTTCATCCTTTTCCCTTTCAAGTTCACTAAAAGGGAATTTGTCTTCAAAGAACTTCACGTCTCTAGAGACAATAATTTTTCCAGTTTTGATGTCAAGAACTTTGTATCCTTTCGTACCATGTGGATACCCTAGAAGCACGCCGGGCTTCCCCCTTAATTCGAGCTTGTCTCCTTTTGTATCAGTGTTCCAATAGTATGTGAGGCAACCAAAAACTCTCATAAGGTCATAGTCGGGTTGTTGATTGTATAGAAGCTCATAGGGAGTTTTGTTGTTGGTTACTCTAGAGGGAAGCCGGTTGATGATGTATGCGGCTGTCAACACGCACTCACCCCAAAACCTTTTTGGAAGATTGGCTTCGAACCTTAAGGCTCGAGCGATTTCGAGTAAGTGTCTATGCTTCCGCTCCACCACCCCATTTTGTTGAGGGGTGTGGGGGCAAGTGGTTTCAATTAATATTCCTTGTTCCTTGTAAAACAAGGACATGTCATTGGAAGTGAACTCACCCCCGTTGTCACTCCTAATCCGCTTGATCATTTTCCCAAATTGTGTCTTAACCATATTACAGAAAAATTTTAAACTATCACTTGCTTGATATTTATGTTTTAAAAGAAACACCCAAACACTTCTACTATAATCATCAACCAAGGTTAAGAAATAACGTGCTCCTGTGAAAGAAGGTGTACGATACCTTCCCCAAATGTCGCAATGCAATAATTCAAAACATTCATTGGTCTTTGAAACGCTAGTTGGAAAAGGACATCTAGTAAGTTTTGCCTTAGAACAAGAGTCACAAAATTCATTAAAAGAAATACGTTCAAGGAAATTAATCCCATTGAGTTTTTCAGTAGAGGCATGACCCAACCTTTTATGCCAAACGTCTCCGGTTGTCATCATAGCTCGTCTTTTATTGTCAATCATCTCCATTCGGTATAGACCACCATTCCGCTTACCCGCACCAATCAAGTCCCTCGTTTTGAGCTTCTGCATGATACAAAAGTTAGGGAAAAAAGTCACGGAGCACTGAAGGTTGTCAGTTAACCGGCCAACCGAAAGAAGATTACAATTAAAATTAGGAACGTAGAGAACATCTTTTATTTTAACCCCATCTTGTAAGATGCAATCACCCCTTCCCTTTACAGGTATGGCCTCCCCATTGGGAATATAGACAGGTTCCTCTTTTCCATTTACTGTTTTGTTTTCAAGGATTTCAATTTTGTGAGTAATGTGTTCGGTGGCGCCCGAGTCCACTACCCATTTGTCGTTTTGATAAAACTTACCTGCCATATTGGCTACACGAGGGGTGTTGTCTTTAGTGCCATCACAGTCATCGGAAAAATGGTTCAAAAGAATCTGGTACTGGTTGTTTGTCAAACCTGGTATGGGGCTGGAATCGGTCACGACGCATGACGCCTTCGCTTTAGCTTCTTCTCGTTTCCCTTTGTTACCCGGCCACCAATCCGGGTACCCAATCTTCTTGAAACATCCATTCTTGTTGTGCCCATCTTTATTGCAAATGTCACAGTGTTCAACAACCTCTCCATGTTTCGGTTCCTTGGAAGCAGCCTTATCCTTCCGATTCGTGTCGCGCCGGTTGGGCGTGTAGGCCTTGAGAGCGATGGCTTCAGGTCCCGTCCTTTTTTCTGCGGATATGGTTCTTTGTCGTTCATCCTCGGCAACCAGATGGTAGGCACTTCCCAGATTTGGTGTGGGTTTTAGAGCAAGGATTTGGGTTTTTATGACAGAAAATTCACTGTCCAAGCCCATCAAAAACTGATAGAGCTTTTCTTTCTCAAAGTGTTCACTCAACTTCTTCCCAACCTCACACGTACAACCGTCGCAGGAGCACCGAGGGATGGGTAACACAGATTGTATTTCATCCCATAGGCTACGGAGTCGTGTGTAATATGAGGAGACAGAAGAACCATCTTGTTTCACACCAGCAAGCGTCTGTTTCAATTCATATGCCCTAGGGCCACTTTCTTTCCCAAATCTCTCAATGAGATCATTCCAAATCTCGGCACTGGTACTAGCATACTTCACACTGCCTCTGATGTCTTTCTCCATGGCCGCGGTTAACCAGCCCTTTACCATGGCGTCTGCTCGCATCCAGGCCATGTAGTCCGGGGCTGTCTTGTCGGGTTTCTTCAGGGTGCCGTCAATGAGTCCTACTTTGTTTTTGGCAAAGAGGAAGTTGAGCATTTCCTGGGACCAGTCGCCGTAGTTGCTGTCGGTGAGGTTCTCATTGACATGGAGTTGTTTCGGGTAGTCAGACGGATGGATGTATAGAGGCGAACTCGCATCCAAACCGACTTCGGTTTTAGGGTTGGCTTCATTCTTGTCTCCTGCCATGACGAGGAGGTGCTTGGTCGGGATAGGTTTAGTACCGCTCTGATACCATCAAGAAATCGATGGTAAGGGTTCTGTGTATTCTCTGTATTTTATTGATGCAATACAAGACCAAAACAATGGAATAAATACAAGAATAGGAAAGCAAAACAAAGAAAGTTGCTGAATATAGGGACTAAATAAAAGGAATGATATGGAGGAAATAATGCCGAGAATCTCTCAATTCCAATACCTTTCAAATCATCCTTCACCATTGGATCTTGCTGAAATGAAATCTTGACCATTTAAACTCCAAATTTTAACTGCTATGTTGGAGGTTATGCACGGTTTTCTTTTTGGCATCAGTTTCTGCCATGTTCTCCGCCCCCACTACGTTCCTAAAATACGTGTAGAAACTGATTTTTAGGATCCCACTCCCCTATAATTTCTCAACTGGTCCTGATATTTGTTTCTTTATCGTCTACAAGTTAACGATTCCGCCTAATTCTACATTCTCACTGTGTTTCTTAGAGTTTTCGCCTCATCAATCACATAATATCGCACGAAGAAGGTATTCTTATCATCCTTAACTTTTCAATTAATAAGTGTTTTCTGTTGTTTACATGTTTATCTATTGGGTTTCTTCTCTTTTTGCTAGATGGTTGTTTATTTATACGCGTGTCTAGATGAGATTCAAGTTGAGGAGGACGAGACGAAGAGCCCTAATGGCGAAGAAGTTCATCTTGGAGATCGTGATGACGGCATAATGGGGATGATGTATAAGTTTGGCTCGATTATTTACATCTTTGAACATCGTGATGCTATTTAGAAAGGTGTTTTTGGGTTTCTTGCTTGTCCCTCTATTTTCCTTAAACATACGTTGCTGCCAATTATTTATAAAGTAATGAAAGTCTGCATCTTGTGGAAATTTTATACACTGCAAAACAATGAAATACCTAAAGAGCTAATGCAATTATACTATTATCAACAAAATTGATTGGATGGATGCTTTATTTTGAAGATTCTGGTGGGTGTGTTATCCATGAAGAGGAACCCAAACCTGGTGTCTTGGTGGTGGAGTTTACTTTATTTGGGAGGGTGAGGTATTTTTTTTAATCTTGGTTGACTAACTCTAGGTTTAACTGAAGCACATAGCCTTAAGTAACTCATTGTTTATCTTATGACATCTACATTTTCAGGTGGAGGTATCCCATTTATTTTATGCAGATAACCATGATTCTCAAGTTTTGCGTTGGAGAAAGTTTAATCACTTCATCAAAGTGAGGGGCATACATTCTATTCTTTCTATTGTCTGTGATTCAAATCAATACATTTTGAAATTGATTTTTTTTTGTTGGGGTAGTATTGTTCATTGTCTTAGTTATTTTTTATTTACCTATTTGACCCATTAGAGTTAGAACACTACTCCTTGATTGGCTTTTTTTTTTTAATTTTTAGTATGATCCATTTTTTGTGATCTCTGAAGAACTGGCAGAGCTGAGCTGGAAGTTATTGTTATCAAGACAGAGTCACTTATAACTGTCAAAGCTGGAAATGGATGTGAAAATGAAGGAAAGATTCATTTTGGGTACGGATTTGTGTTGATATTTGTATAAACTTGGTTAGTTTGTTGATATCCATTAATTACTATGTTGATTCTGTGCAGTCTTAGTTTTGAGAAGTTTGGTGGACAAGAACAAACACAATTTATCATAATACCCTTGTAGATGGGGTTTGTGTTTGACTCTCTTATATATACGTTTGAATTTGTAAAGGCGGAGAAAAAGGAGACAAAAAGAAGAGCTTCAAAGGGAAAAGGAAACAATAAAGTTAAGGCTGCTATTGAGAAGGCAGCATCATAGAAAATTGCTAAAGAATCTTCGGAACTAAATGAAGATGAACATCTAGAATTGTTGGAATCAGCTGGTCGAGAATGGAAATGATGACAATGGTGGATTAGCAACAACATGTGACAATCTGGTTGCAAGTAAATTCAGGTTCTTTTCATGTTCATCAATTCAAACTCCATGTTTGTGCATAAATTCTATCCATAAAAATACAATATTATATTGCAGGTCCTACCTGATAGAATGAAATATTCCTTGCCTTCTCATTATCACCAATGTGGTATAAATAGTTACAAACAGAATCGCCTAATATTGAGGCAATATTTACAATGAAGATATACAATCGATTCCTAATATACACATATTCTATTACACCCCCGCAGTCGAAGCGTTGGGTGGCCGAATGCTTAGACTGGACCTGAAGTCATCGAAGAGGACGCGAGGGAGACCTTTGGTGAATATGTCAGCGATCTGATGGCGAGAAGGCACATGAAGGACTCTAATATGGCCACGTTGAACCTGTTCACGAACGAAGTGGATATCCAGCTCGATATGCTTAGTCCGTTGATGTTGTACTGGATTACCTGAGAGATAGATGGCACTCACATTGCCGCAGTAAACGAGAGTCGCGCGGGACAATGGGTGATGCAGTTCGAGTAGGAGGTTTCGAAGCCAACAAATGTCAGCGACAACATTAGCAACGCCCCGATACTCGGCTTCAGCACTGGAGCGGGAGATCGTGGACTGACGCTTAGAGGACCAGGAGATGAGATTGTCACCTAAATATACACAGTATCCTGACGTGGACCGACGAGTGTCCGGGCATCCAGCCCAATCCGCATCTGTATAAGCGACCAAGGAGACATTTGGTGCCGGGCCGAGATGAAGACCAAAATCAGATGTCCCTTGGATGTACCGAATGATGCGTTTTAGAGCGTTCCAATGAGCAACACGAGGAGAATGCATGTGCATGCATACTTGCTGAACTGCGTATGATATGTCCGGTCGAGTGAATGTCAGATACTGTAAAGCCCCGGCCAAACTCCGATAGGTAGTAGGATCATCGTGTAATGGGCCGGAGTCCGAGGGCAGTTTAGTCTGTGTGTCAACGGGCGTGGCAACCGGTTTACAGGTGTCCATAGACGCACGATGAATAATGTCACGAACATAGGCCTCTTGAGAGAGAAACATGTGATTTCCTTCCCGCTTAACTTGGATACCCAAAAAATAAGACAGAGTTCCCAAATCCTTCATGGCAAATTCCCCAGACAGAGCACACATAAGCCGATGTCGAAGTGCGTCGGAGGAAGCGGTGAGAATAATATCATCAACATATATGAGGAGATACGCCACATCATGTCCATTTTTGTAGATGAAGAGAGAGTTGTCGGACTTACTCTGGCGAAATCCCTGAAGAGTGACAAAATCAGTGAACCGCTGGTACCAAGCCCTG
Organism: Helianthus tuberosus; assembly: GCA_030545235.1. Classification (NCBI taxonomy): domain Eukaryota; kingdom Viridiplantae; phylum Streptophyta; class Magnoliopsida; order Asterales; family Asteraceae; genus Helianthus; species Helianthus tuberosus. The sequence goes on along the minus strand of CM060414.1, from coordinate 171,798,146 downwards.
GGTGCTTGTTTGAGACCGTATAGTGATTTCTTTAGGCGACAAACATGATCTGGATAATCTCGATGATGGAACCCCATGGGTTGATACATGTAGACAGTTTCCTCCAGGTTGCCATGTAGAAACGCATTAGTTACATCAAGTTGATGTATCTGCCAGGATTTGGCTAACGCAAGTGAAAGAACCACCCGAATGGTGGCCGGTTTAACCACCGGGCTAAATGTCTCACCACAATCGATACCAGTCTGTTGATTTCGACCATCACAAACCAACCTTGCTTTATACCGCTCCAAGCTGCCGTCGGACCTGTACTTATGCTTGAAGAGCCACATACTACGAATTATGTTCATGTTGGGTTGTCTGGGTACAAGTTCCCAGGTCTTGTTTTTAATAAGTGCACTAAATTCGTTAGTCATGGCATTATGCCACTCCGGAGTGGCTAAGGCAACCCGTGGGTTTTTGGGGATGGGGACAACAGTTGTGGTATGCAAGTTAAAGACATGTTTAGGTTTAGAGATGCCACTCATAGATCGCGTGTGAATAGTGCGAGTCGGGAGTGGAGAAGGTGGGGCCGAAGAAGATGTAACAGGAGACGAAGAGGGTGGTGGATGGTTGGGGCTGTTTGCGAGTGGAGAGGGATTGGATTGGGTTCGGTTGGGTTGGGAAGTAGAGAGATGGGGCTGCGGGTTAGGCTGATGGGCGGTAGGGTATTGGGTTGAGGATTGGGCCGAAGTATTACCTGGGCCAGAAGTATAACTTGGGCCAGATGTAGAGGTAATATTAGGTGGTGTTGTGGGAATATTGGTGGTTGGGGTGACTGGGTTAAGCGGTGTGGAGGTGGGAATGTTTGCAGTTGGATGTGGAGTGGTGGCATGATCCCAAAATAGTGGGTGAAAGGATGAGTGTAAGAAGTCGTAGGATGGTGGGGTTGTTTTGTAGGGAAAGATTGATTCTTCAAAATGCACATGACGGGAAATAATTATTTGATGAGTGGTGAGATCGAGGCACTTGTAACCTCGGTGGTTAGGAGGATAGCCGAGAAAGACACACGGTTTGGAACGAAAGGTGAGTCGATCTATGGTGGTCGATGGCGTAAGGGGATAGCAGAGACAACCAAGTACGCGTAGGTGATCGTACTCGGGTGTGCATCGATAGAGCAAAGAAGTAGGGGAGCGAAAATTGTGATTTTTGCTAGGCAAGATATTTAGAAGGTATGTGACAGTGTCGAGCACGTGGTGCCAGAAATTTGGGGGAAGAGAAGCTTGGGCCAAGAGGGTACGAATCATGTTATTTATGGTGCGAATCTTTCGTTCGGCTTTGCCATTTTGGGAGGAAGTATAGGGGCAAGAAAAGCGAAATTGCATGCCGTTGAGGTTGCAAAAATTGTAAAATTGTTGATTGGCGTATTCTTTACCGTTATCACACTGGAATTGTTTAACTTTACGTTCAAACTGAGTGTGGATAAGGTTGTGAAATTTAGTAAATATGTCAAAGACCTGCGATTTAGTAGAAATGGGGACGGTCCATAAGAAATTCGAAAAATCATCCAAAAATAAGATGTAGTGACGGTGGCCCGCGGTGCTAGGGACCGGAGAGGTCCAAAGGTCACTGTGAATAATGTCAAATGGTAAGTGAGTACAATTAGGAGAATCATAAAAAGGTAATTTAATACTTTTCCCAAAAATGCAAGGTTCACAAGGAATTTTATTTAGTTTCCCACAATTATAAAAAGGTAATTTACAATGAAGATATACAATCGATTCCTAATATACACATATTCTATTACTAACGAATCCACTATGGTAAATCTGTGGCAAAAGCAAAGTTTAGAGCTTCACCAAATGATTATGAAGCTATCATTAGAGCACATGTAAGGATTCTCTCATCTTTGGATATATTTTTACTGGAAATTCTTTCAAGTGCGCAAAAATCTTTCGATCTCCCAATTTTTTTCGGTGTGTAAGATAGTAAAAAGCTTATGGATCTGTTGACGTGTTCGGATGTAGAGGAGGCAGTCTAGAGAAGGGTTGAAACAATAGCAAAGACTTACGGGCAAGTAGGGGTTATAAATGGGTCAGAACCAGACCATACCGAACCGAACATGACCGAAACCACAACCATTAAACTGTAAGTATCATGATTGAGAACCGGACCGGAAGGAAGTAGTCGGTCCCGGGTTTCATGGGTCAGGCAGGTCGGTCCTCATGAGGCAGATGCCTTGGTCCGTTTATGGTTCTTGGCTGCCATTGTTAATACAAATATTTGCTGAAATGTCGTTTTTCATAGAATGTGTTGTACATATTTATCGTTGATGAGGGTTACTGTTTTGGATGCTTGTGATATGTCTATGATGCTTACTTAATTGTGATATGTCTATGATTCTCTTAGGAGGCTCTGGTGTTGGAGAAGGTACACAATGTACACGGATCGGGGAGACTTTTGCATTCACACATCTAAGCATTGGACATTCCGCACATGTTGTACTTTACCATGCATGCGTTTTGCCGACCATTTACTTTTGTGTTTCAGTACTCTATTAGTTTTACTTTCTATCACTATGTGGTGGTAATTGTTGACATTCTGCACATATTGTGGTACTTACCATTGATTTCTCACTAAAAATGTGAACTAATAATCACAGTCCACTTTTAGATGAAAACCACGCATATGCAATGTTAAATTCTTTTTTATTCAAACTTTCAATGTGTTTTCAGGTATCTAGAGAAAACCACTTTGCTTTCGGGACGCATAGTCATGGGCCTGTTTCGGAAGACAGTGCCAAAGACAGTAGGTATAACAAGGGTGTGTGTTGAATTATTATTATTAATAATTTGTATGGGTGTTAATTTCAACGGCACTTGACAATTACTTCTATTCAAGTTTTTTTTTTGAAAGGTAAACTTCATTAGAAACACCAACCGACACCCTCAAAACGAGGGGCCCAAACACACCACCGACTTACAAAATAACAAATTTACACCAATCTATCCACTCTATATTTTTACATCTACCTCTATTCTTGAACCATAAAAACCCCAAAGCTTTCACCTCATTAACAATTTCCCCGATACGAACCTCCTTGTTCTCGAACCTCTTTTTGTTCCTGGCTTTCCAAATACACCAAACCGCTATCCTGATTATACCTTTGAAAGCTTCCTTCTTGATCCCAGTTAATCCCACGTAATTGTGTATCTCAGTTATATCTTTAAAGTTAAAAAAATATAAATTTTGTAAGTTACACCACCTGCTAATTTGATACCAAACCACTGAGGCCGCATAACAGGAAGAAAAAACATGGGAAACGGAGTCTTCCCCATCGTTACATAGGCCGCACCTATCGTCTTGCACTTGAATGTTTCTGCGATTTAAGGCCTCCACCGTCGCAATCCTGTTGAGAGCCGCTCTCCACATGAGAATGTTAACCTTATCCGGGACCCAATTACAGTCTTCTAACGGGACACACGAAGAAGAAACAGCCTGCCCATTACAGTTTAAGAGCCTTTTAACAGCTCCAACACTGAACCGCTTGTCCTCAGCGCCTATCCATTCCCACCGATCCGGCCCCTCCCCCAAGTGAATATGTAACAAACTACTGTACAGGTTCACGAGCTCGTCAACTTCGACACCATCAGACACGTTATTTTTCCATTCCCAGACGAACTCGTGCCCGAGCACGCTGCTTTCCAGCGAAGGTTTGATCTGCTCCGACACCTTGCATCTCTTATTCTTCTCCAGCTTAAACAGCTCCGGCATCTTATATTTAAGAGGCTCATTACATAGCCAAGGATCCAGCCAAAACGCAGTTCCATCACTGTTTCCCACCTTGCTTCTAAAAAAATTTCTTAACGGCCGCCCGTCCACCTTTTGTTTATAAATTACCCGAGCTATGCTACACCAAACCCCGCCCATCGACGATCTAAAAGGGATAAAATCCCAGTTCAGCTTCGTGTTATGAATCGCCTCAACCACTTTGGCCCATAATTTGTTGTTTTCCGTCTTCAGCCTCCATCCCCACTTGGCAAGTAATGCGATATTGATATTTTTGAGATTGCTCAAACCGAGCCCTCCCTTCTTTCTTGGCAACGTAACCACATCCCATGCTACCCAGTGAAGTTTTTTATTCTCCTCATTACCTCCCCATAAGAACCTTCTTATTTTCGCCTCTAGGTCGGAAATGACTTTTGAGGGAGCTTTATACAGAGAGAAATAATAATTCGGGAGGCTCTCTAGCACTGACTTGATCAAAGTAACCCTCCCCCCGATGGACAGTAACGAAGCCTTCCAACTAGATAATCTAGCATCAAATATCTTGTAAACCGGCTCCCAATTAACCCCCCGATTCATATTAGCTCCCACTTTAAGCCCTAAGTAACAAAACGGGAAATACCCCGGATTGCACCCAACAAAGGAAGCCATATCCACCAGATTCTCCGAACTGACCCCCATACCAAATAAATTCGATTTGTCCAAATTGATCTTCAAACCCGAACACATGTGGAAAATTCTAAGGGTACGGACCACATTTGCAATATTCTCTTTCGACCACTCCCCAATGATAATCGCATCATCGGCGTAGAAAAGATGCGAAATAGACGGGCCATTGTTAGGCAACACTAAACCGTTCACCAAACCTTCTGTCTTAGCCCTATCAAGCAGACCCGAAAGCACATCCATTATCAAGATAAATAGGAAAGGGGAAATAGGATCACCTTGTCTTAAGCCCTTGGAACATTGGAACTCAAACGTCGGAGAACCATTCACAAGCACCGAGGACCTAGCCGACTGAAGAATACCTTTTATCCACAGACACCAACGATCCGGAAAGCCCTTCTTGGACAACGTGTCAAGGAGGAAATTCCAATTCACGTTGTCGTACGCCTTCTCAAAGTCAATTTTGAAGAAGAATCCTTTTTTCTTAAACTTGCTACCCCACCTCAAAATTTCATTAACAATAAGCGGACCATCTAAGATGAAATTACCTTTAAGAAAAGCTGATTGCGATTCAGACACAACTGAACCAATCACTATCTTCAACCGGTTCGCCAATACCTTGGATACCACCTTACTGATCACCCCTATTAAGTTAATAGGCCTGTAATTCTTTAATTCAACAGGGTCTTTAACTTTAGGAACTAAAGTAATAAAAGATGACCCGCTTCCCACACTAAACTCCCCATTGAAGAAAAAAGCGTCAAAGACTTCAATAAAATCCTTCTCGAACAGGTGCCAGAACTTTTTAATGAACTTAAAGTTAAGGCCGTCCGGTCCTGGCGATTTATCACTCCCGCAGTCCATAACAGCCGCCTTGATCTCCTCCACCGAAAACCTACGGATCAGAGATATTTTATCAGCTTCCCCCAAGACCTTCAACCCCTCACACACGACCTGCGGCCTCACTTCCCATTTTTCTCTGAAACGATTCCTGAAGAAAGTCATGATTTCTTTTTTGACCTTGGAAGGTTTAGAGACCCACCTCCCATCGATGTTCAACCCAGGAATACTGTTTGACGATTTTCTTTGATTCACCAAGGAGTGAAAGAACTTAGAATTGGCATCACCTTCCGACGCCCACTTAATCCTGGCTCTCTGTTTAGCCTCCGAACATTTTCTGAGCTCCGAATCCAAGATAATTTTCCTGTTTTCAGCAAGAACCCACTCCTCTTCTTCGTTAAGGTCACGGACTTCCAAACATCTTTCTAAGCTTTTGATCTCTTCTAAGGCTCGGCTAACCTCTTCACTTTCTTTTTTACTAAAATTGTCACGCCACTCTTTTATGGCCCTCCTGATATGAGCAAATTTTTCCGTGAGACGCTTATCCGGGGGACCAGAAACAGAACATGAATTTGCAGCCGACTCCACTACTTCACAGAAGCCCTCTTTATCCAACCACACGTCGAACACCCTAAACGGTTTCGGGCCAAAGTTTTTGTCTCCGGCTTCCAAGACAAGAGGACAATGGTCCGAATAGAGAAACGGCAGGGCTCTAAGAACTGCAGAAGGCCATCTACTAAAAAACTCCGGACACACCAAGATTCTATCCAACTTACTAAGCTTCTTGCCGTTATCTCTCGAGCAGGTAAACCTGAAACCTTTCATATCGAACTCTAAAAGGTTAGCTTGAACAATAAAGTCGTTAAAATTTTTTGCACAAGACGCCTTAAAACCCGAGTTTTTCCTTTCGGATACGTCTCTGACAGCGTTGAAATCCCCAACCACAACCCAAAGACCGTTCCAACCTCCCATAATACCCAGAATGTCATTCCAAAGATCTAACTTGGCTGACGAACTTTGTGGCGCGTACACATTAATGATGTTAATCGTATCTCCACTGCCTATCAGCTTACCCCTTAAAGCTAAAATATTTCTCCGTTTAACGGAAGTCTCCAAAGCGAAAATTCCCGTGTTCCATAAGCAGAGGATACCCCCAGATTTACCTACCGACCCAACGAACTCCGCACCAAACTTCTTATCTCCCCAGATGTTAATAAACTTAAACTTACTCAAATCCTCCATTTTGGTCTCCTGAATCGCTAAAAAATCCACTTTGTGTTTAAGCTTCAAACCCTTAATCCACCCTTCTTTGTGACAGCCCCCCAAGCCTCTAACATTCAAACTTAAGAAATTCATTGATACACAACATTGTTACCTTCACCCAATAGGACCTCCTTGATTCTACAGGAATGCTCCTCGAGACCCACTCCCACCTTTCTCCCCAGATCGATTGTAGCTTCAATTTCCTTGTCAATCTCCTCCATTCCCTTAGCAACACCCGAACCCTCGGGTGGGGAAAGCTGCAACAAGTTTGTCTGTTCCGGCTGCTTCCATTCGCTGTTGGCTCGACGTCGGGAAGATTCCTGTAGAATCAAGGAAATTGAAGCTACAATCGATCTGGGGAGAAAGGTGGGAGTGGGTCTCGAGGAGCTTGACAGTTTGTTTGATTACAGACAAATTGTTAACTCTCTCTTTTACGTTCCGATCGCCGGTGGCTCGACGTCGGGAAGATTCCCGGGATAGTGTGCGAGGTCGCCCCTTCCTCTGGCTTGGACCTCTCATCCTATCTTGAGTCTCAACCCGTCCATTCGCCATTGGGACTCGGAAATTTCTCTCATTTCTTCGTGTGGAAACAACCCGCCGGTGGCTCGACGAAGTAAAGGCGGAGGGATAGTGGTGGTGGTTCTGTCTGGCTCATCTTCCGGTGTTGCTGACCTATCTTTACCATAGCCCCTATCTGTCTGTTCCGGCTGCTTCCATTCGCTGTCCGGGCGTTGTTTCCTCCTGGTTAGCATTATGGAGGACGAAGGCCCGTGGTTAGATCCACATCATAGCAAGAAGAAGAGCAAGAAAGACAATCCTGGTGGTCGCGGGAAAGGAAACATAACTAAATTCTTTGTTTCGAACCTGCCAGAGGGGTGCACACCATGGGAATTAGCTGAGTTTGTTAAGGTTTTCGGGGAGGTGGCAGGGGTCTACATTGCTAGAAAGAAAGATAAGGTCGGTAACAGGTTTGGATTTATCAGTTTCAGCAATGGCAGGGATGCTAAGGAGTTGGAAAGAGTAATGAACGGGATGAAGATGGGGAACTCAAAACTCAAAGTGAACATAGCAAGATTCGCGACAGAAAATGCTAGCCTGTTGGAGAACTCGTTGGAGAATAAGAAGGATAGACAGCCGGAGAATGTGAGTAAACCTCTGGGTAATCTCAAAGCCAGAAATCAAGCCTTCATTAAAGATGGAGGAGGGAAATTGTTTAGTGACCTTTTTCATGATGGAAGTCATCCAAAGTCGGGTAGTTCTTCTTTTCAGCCTCAGGAAAACTATGTGGTGGAAGTTATTGACAGCATCACAGTGTTCCCGGAGTTAGGGGGACTGGCAGCGGTAGGGAGGTGCAAAAATTTAAGGATTCTGAATAACCTCCACTCTCTGTTGGCCAAGGCAGATGTCGGGGAGTTCAAGCTAAGTTACCTGGGAGGTTTGGTTATGTTCTATTCAAGTTTTCATTCTCATGAATTGGGTGTTAATTTCAATAGCACTTGACAATTACTTCTATGCAAGCTCAAAATTTATTAATCCAATACTAAATTACCTTTAAATCGGAATATGGTATATTTGTATTTCCATATAAACAATTATTTCATAGATTATCAAAAATCCTTTCGTTTTTTTCCTCCTGATCCATTTAAACAAGTTGTCCTTTATCGACGGACGCACAATCCGGAACTTGCTCAATTCCAACAATTATAAAAGGGCAAAACCATTCTATGAGCCTCCCATATTTGCTTATTACTTTCGTGTTAGGATTGAGCACGCACAAACACAAACACAAACACAAAACGCATAGAGTAAAAAATACAATGATTCAAGTGTTTGTTTATCGCTTTCGTGTTTGTGTTTGCGTGTACTCAATCCTAACAAGTGGGTATCGTAATTTAGGCTTGTTACACACGGGAGAAATACATCGCGAGAGAAAAAAAAGTTGTTTGAATTAGGTTTTTTTTTTTACAGCCGGCCAAATTAATTCCTTCACCTTTGTTCGATCAAAGTTATTGTAAATCCCCCTTTATATTTTAGTTCAATCGCCACGAAATAGAAGGATATCAATAGAAAGCAAAAGTAATTTATTTGCTTTGTTACTGCTGCTTTGTTACTGTGGATATCAATAGTAAACAAACTTTTTTGTTGGGTTGACAAGGTGTGTTCAGGTTTTTATTCAGGTTTTTCGGGTTGGACTTTTCGGGTTTTTGACACGAAAAAAGTGACTCGCTAACCAACCTATAGAAGGTTTACGTTGGTTGGGTTAGGGTTTTTCGGGTATTCTCTAATTCGGGTTCGGGTGACTTTGAATTCGGCTTCTTCTAGTTAATTGTTTGAGTTTCGGATTATTTATTATTAATGAGGGTTTGGCTTGTTTCCACTCTTCAAAAACAATGACAATGTAAAGTAAAACAATCTTTGATCAAACCTTGCTCAAAACATGATTTTGAGCCATAATCCACGGAATTGACCTATACTAATGGATGGTTTTAAAAAATATATATATCTGTTAAGATAACGCATTTATTAATTTATTAATGAAGATAAAGTGACGCTATCATTTTTATTTAATTAACGGTTACAACTTATAAGATAAACCCTTTTTAAGTTTAACACAGCAGCTATAACGTTTCTTCAAATTAACAAATTCTAGAAAAAAAATTTAGAAACATGTCTGAGCCCGGGTTCGAACCGGGGACCTCTAGTGTGTGAGACTAGCGTGATAACCGACTACACCACCCAGACATCTTGAAAGATTTCTTCAAATTAACGCTTAAAACTGATGCATCAAAAAGTTGTTATAATAAGATTCCATGGTTAATTTATTAAAAAAAATACCATAGACGTTTACAAAGCAGGCACGAAACAAATATACATTCTTTGATTATGTTTTTCATAAGTTATGTGTATCAGATACTATATAAAAATAAATATATTAAATAAGAACTATATATATAATAGGGTTGTTTAGGCTCGCGAGTCAACTCAAGCACTATAAGTGAAGTTTGGGCTCGTTTATTAAACAAACTTATTTTTGGCTTGCCTCGATTCAAACTTTCAGCGAGCCAATCTCAACTAGCTCATGAATGACTTAGCCCGTTTATACTAGTAGCGGATACCATGGGAGAGTGGGAGTCATTGCCTTTGGCGTCTCTTATGACTTGGGTACTACTCTTGTGTAGTGCACGTGGCTTGAGGAAACTACTCCATTGAGTTCAAAACAACAAATGAATTAATATCAGCTTTGGCACTTTCTTGGTTCCCAATAGATATCAATCTTTGGGATTGACCAGCAACAATGGTTTCGACCAGGAACATAATCGTAGGTAGTACCGAACGGCTGTAGCCTAGCATTATCAAGGTAGTAAAAATCTTCATCCTCTAATGATTGAGGGTTCTAGTCTCATGATAAAAAGGACACACTTATCGGATTGGTCGAACCCTTAGGTACAAAACAGGATAGGGTAATTGTTGAATTTAGTTGTCGACTCAATGGCGACATGCATGACGCATGAGTATTGAGATGCTTTTGATTTATTCATCAATAATGTGGAATTAAGTGACTCACAAGCCATTAGTATGTTCATTGTATGAAATTGCAACCAAAAGTTATAACCCACAAGTACGACCCTGTAAGATGCTTTTTATTTGACAAAAATGCAAGAAGCCATTGGTGCAAGTGTACGCTAATGATGGCAATAAAAAGGGTTCGTGATCAGTTTGGATGTAAAAGTTTCACTCAGAAGCAACATAACAAAGAATTCAGCATTCATGTGATGTTAAAGCCCGGATGGATATGAAATGGTTTTAGTTTTGCAACACTAACACTCATGGCCTACTGCGTAGTGGTATGGTCTTTAATATATCTTTGATTTGTAAAGATAAGCTCAGGTAATACTCTTAGCCTATTTTCGCTATACGGGCTTGGGATACGGCATTAGACGCTTGGTCGGGTATTAAATCATTGGCGAATAATGCTTAAAATTTAAATAACCCGTTTTAATCAGTTTTGCTTGATAACTTAAATATTGGGGGTTAATGCAAATGTGTCCTGGATATCCCATGCTCACTTAATTGCAAGTGGCCACGACCTAAGCGCGGGATGTAGTCATACACCTGACATACGCTAATGCTATATTATATTTTTATTAAAAATATGTCGTTTCGGTTAATCATGTATCTGAGTTTAGTTCTGGGCCCCATATGTATTGACCAGCATGTAAAACTGGTAATAAGAGATATTACTTTGTCCCAAATTATTTATGAAAATGATATACCAAATGGTATAAAATGATTTTGAAAAGATTTTCAAAATGCGTCGGTTAATTGTATTTATCAGGACGTATTTTCAAAAGACTAAGCGTATGTTTAATAGCAAATACGAAATAGGCTGGAGCTACTCGGTTTATGCATATTGGAATTTGTGACTCCACGCAAGGCCTAGTAGTCTTAACATTCATTTTTGTTATTTCCGATCCGCCTGTGGATCTTTTTAGTACTTTCGGTCTGTATATTTATTTTGAACATTTCAGACGATTGTACTTTGTAATATTATTTTATAATGCCAAGACGTCCGCTGTGTTATATGTGAATATCTGTTATCAATCGTCACACATAAACCCCAAGTCCGGGCCCACCGGGAAATCAAGGTGTGACAAATTCTTAGTAGTTCAGACTGTTAGATCTTATGTATTTATTCTCTTAGTTAATAGATTACATATTAAGTAATAGGTTTAGTACTAGTAGAATGTAGTGTCCACGGATTGATACTTGGGTACTTACCTAGGCTATATTATATACTGATAGGTACGCTTGCCTAGAATGTGTGTAGTTAGTATTAGTGTTTTGTGTCAATTTTATTGTTACTATCTAAGCACGTCAGGTGGATACGTTGCGGTACTTCCTATATATAAACACCGACTACATTATCAAGGTACCATTAATCAAGACATGCGAATTTCATGTTACGATTACTTCTAAGATCTGTTATGCTTTGGTCCATAATATGTCTTAACTTTGACCTTGTTTCAGGCGGTAGATTTATGCTTTCCTAAACTCATTATTGAATGCTCTGATATATGTGACATGGTGTAATGTTATTCAATTACTATAGTTATTGTATACGATTATTTGATTAAGATATTTGTCCGACGAGTGTGTTGTTATGGCATCAACAACATGTGCTCCCCATGACGGAGAGATTAGTTCACGACATCTTTTAAGGGCAAGTGTCGCCCATTGACTATTAAGAGGCATATGGATTGGTTCTAGCTATCTACTGACCTGTTGCATGAAAAGGTTGCGGATATGCCAACATGTACCATTTCATGTAATTGGTATACATGAATTGTCGTCTGTGTATCATCACGGAGTGTTTACTAGTTTATATGGGCTCGTGGGTACATCCATATGATACGATCTGTTGTTTTGAGTTACTTTGTATCATATCTTATTACTGATTATGTTTCCGTTTACTGTGTATGTTGATGGTTCTGTTAAAGTTTCCGTTGTTATTACATTTATCGTTGTTATTTCGAGCCTATTATTTCATACTAAGCATTTGGCTCATTCCGTAAACCTTTTTCCCCACACAGGTTCACAAGTTACTTTGGACGGGATGAAGAGAGTGGAATAAAAGTCTAGGGTGTTATCTGAAGATGCTTAGTCATGCTTTAGGATTAATCTAATAATGTTATATGTTAGCTTTGAAACTCTAAATAATTTGTGTTTGACCTTGAGGTTTGATCTGACTTATGTCATGTATTTCCGACTTTAAAACTTAATGAAAGTATGTCTTATGTCTCTAAATACCTCTGATATTATGACACGCCAACCCTATACGGGTTGGGGTGTTACACTCCCGCTACAACAACCTTCTTCGACCGACAAGAAAACACAAGTACTTGTTTTTCCGTTTTCTTTCTCATGCCAAATGAGACTTGATCCAATGTCGCCTACTTTTGTCGAATCTTCTCTTCTTCTTCATAGCAACGTGCGGGTCCTAAAACCTCATTTTTATCTAAAATATAACTCTATAAATAAAACTTACTAGTTAACTCATTTGACTATTAGACTATGACAAGATTAGTCCAACAGACGGGTGTAAATGGGTTAATAGGTAACATGTTTAATGGGTAACTAGGAGTGTATTGCAATCTCATGATTTAGCGGAAAAAAAAAGTGACACTGTTATAACCTACTCTGAAATGAAAATAGTTACAATTTATATTCACTGGAATGGAATGGAATTTGAAATTTGGAATAAGCTGCAAATTGAAAACGAAGGGACGAGGACATTCCTTGTAATTTTGATAATGAAGACTTTCCTTATAATTTTGATACACGTGTGTCGTAATATTAATAAATTGAATTCACAAGCAATCAAGCATTGTTTTTGTATAAAACAAGGACAAATACATCCCATTTTTTTAAACAGGTTGCATTAGCCCGCCCAAAACCTTATTGTTTGCGTGTCATGTTTGGATTGTATCCGTATTTATGCCATAGACATTAAAATTACCAACAAAAATTTTAAATCATAATATACAAATGTATATACATTGATGCATGAGTATGCAACTGATTTCTTAAGTCACAAAAAACATAAAGATAAATAATAAATGAAATAATAATAATCTCACGATATGAATAGGGTACAGATGGAAAAACAAAATTTTTAAAACAATACAACAAAATTTAAGATATATAGATTTCATGTATTACACCATAGTAGTGGAACGTGTGTGTAAACGCACGTTCCTATTTCCTCTCTCGAGCCTGCGCATAGAGAAGAATGTCTCGAAGATTGTCCGGTTGTACTGGTCTTGCATTATATTCTGCATACTGCAACATAAACGTCAATTAGCAATTATTAACTTCACATACTAGAAAGAAAAGAATAAGAACTTAGGCAATCACTTGTTTTCTACTAATATATACTTACATCATTTACAGCCTCTCGAAGTAATCTAACTTGACGTATTGAAACCGTTCTTACCTGTATGAACATAAATAATAAGTTTGTGTAAGAAAAAGATTTTCATATAAGTAATTACAAAAAGTATTGGTTGTTACCCTTCTACTAATGGTCCAAACAACTTTTTCGGTGCAAGGAGGGACCGTGAGTGAACCAATATATCGGTAATACAACCTACTACTCATTTGAATCTCTCTAGGATTTACAATCCCACTCTGTCCACGCATGCCTTTTTGATCTATCATAGACGATATGTTCAAAGCTAACTGCAAGTCCAAAAAAAAATTTAATGAAAATGTGAAACTTGTGCTTAAACGAATCATTGCAATCAGTTTTGTATTTAACAAATATGATATATTGGTTCAGATCATGAGAGAACTACCATCTACTTTTTTCAACTTTTTCATTAAGAAGTTGTTATTGTAAAAATAAAAAACTTAGGGATATATATATATATATGTGTGTGTGTGTGTGTATTTACGACACATATACGTAGCTCGCCAATCAATATATATGTAATTTTTTTGTTTTCGTAAAAATTAGTAATATTTAAAAAAAAAAGTGTAAAGAATTGCTTGTTTGATGATTGTTCCCTTTGTTCTCAAGAAACCTTATGATTATTGCATGATCCTTTCTCTATGATGTGTGTACACACTCATGTATCAAAATATATTTTATTTACTTGGGGTAGATATGCTAGGCGTAAATGAGTCGAGTTGAGTTTGTGCTCATCTAAGCTCGAGCTCAGGTTATTTAAGTCATGAGAGTTTGAGCTTGAGCTTGGCTCATTCCTTACTTTGTTTCGATCTAAAGTTCCGGCTCAGGTCGTTTATTAGATATTAATTATTTAATTTACATTTATAACTTTTGTACATTTTAAATATTATTTGTCATAGTTTTATATGATAGTTATTATTATGTTAAAATTATAGAAATAACAGGATCATCTAGACTCACGAGCCTACTCAAGCTTGATTAAAGATGCTCGGGCTCGTTAGTTAAACAAACTTATTTTAGGCTCGAATTCGTGCTCGACTCGATTCGATTCAAGTTTTCACAAGTCGATCTCAAGTAACTAACAAGCAAAAGTATGTCTCTTTTAGATCCATGTATATATAAATAGAACTAGGAATTACAGTAAGAAACTGGAGAGAATCGAATAGGTTACCCTGGAAAGAAAATTGCTTGGTCTGCCAATATTGTAAAGAACAGCAATGACAGCTATTTTGTTGTCAATGCTAAGGTGGACCATATGTAGTTCCATGTCAAACCTGTTCATATATATATTAATGAGTTAATTTGCTCAACACCTAAAACAATATTTGTTTGAATTGGGATACTGGGCCCATGTTTTCTTATCAACTGCCAATAAACTATGCTAGGTACTAAAGGTATTTGGTCTAGCGGTATTAAGATGTTTGAAAAAAGTGTCTACAGAGGTTAAGTCCCGTAATGAACAAAAGGTGTTTAAAAGCACGTTTAACCGTTGAAAAAAATATGTATATACTCGGAAGGCAAAGTAAACCTTTTGCCATTGATGGTGTGCTCGGAAGGTGAGTGCCAATGCGCTTGTTTCAAAGCGTATTCGGTGTCATTGATGATAACTGATCCTGCATCTCCAATCCATTTAACCTGCAACATCAAATCCATTGTAAATTTCTTGAAACATGCAATAATAACAAAAAATGATACAAGGCTTTATATATATATGGATTAATTATGAAATAGTAATTACCATGATGTCATGACCTCTATTAACCATGGTTGCATTGCAAGGCTTATAGTTTTTGTATAGATTCTTAGGATGGAGCACCATCTCCACCCTACGACTCGACATATCAATGGGAGACTGCATCGTCCCATTGCTGCACAACGACCATTCATTCCTCATTGCACCCCATCTATCCGGTCCCATCGTGCTACCTCTCAAATAATCAAATCCACTTTGATTCTCTACATTTACACATGCATATATACCCCCACACAAAAATAACTTAAGTTAAAAAAACACATGTAATTAAACTACTAGGTATAGAAACAGGATTATATGTTATTAAACTAAAAACCATTGATCTAAATGTATAGCATATATATAATTGTGTTCCAAGCATTACCAACTTCTTGAGCTTCAATAGATGGATAAGAGAAAATAAGCATAAACAAAAGAAAACCAACTGCCAAAATGGAGTTTGATTTCATATTCTTCATATTTCACAACTAAGAGAGATGTGTGTGTGTTTAAAGAAGATGAATATGAATATGTGGTATGTTGTATGGTTGTACATAGGGACTATATATACATATAGGGATATTACACACACATAGAGCACCTGGTGTGTGGGAAACTACATGGAAGCTTCATGTGTGGTTCTTAGAAATAATCCAACACAGCATTTGATGTTTATTGTTTTAATTGACAACGTGTCGATTTTCTCTGCCACAATTTGAAAGCCAAAGGCTGCATCCAACATGCTGGAACAAAAAATTAATTTATTAAAAAGTGAGTCTCTATTCTAACATTTTTTTACAAAATGTGGCAAATTTTCAACGACCAATGAGACATTAGAAAGCTTTGTTAAAATTTCATTTAATATTATTCCTTTTACGTCCAAAATTTACTAATAAAAGTAATAATTGTATATTTATAGATTATTCATTTGCTATCATGTACACAATTTATTAAGTTATATTAATGTAACTTACTTTTAATTATTAGATATACAATCTTTTAGTTCAAAACTTGATAAGTTATATGATAAGCAGAAAAAATATTTATATCTATATACACTATGTTAACAATAATTAATAATGCAACTTGATCTTTTTAAATTTTAATTTAGATTATTTTTTTTCGAACGACAATGATTATATCATATACGGCTAGCGGGAAGCTAGCAAAAAAATCCGAGGACAATCATACAAAACCATTAAGAAAAACGCCAAAAAAAATAATTTAGACAAATATGTATGTGATTTACTAACTGAACTTTAAATACAGTGGGCAAGCAACCAATTTAATTAAGACAGATGTCTCACAACTGAACTTTAAATACATATTAATGTATTAACTGTTTTTATTAGGGCTGGCATATCGTGTATACCCGTACACAATAAGACACGACACGATAAGACACGATACACGAAACCCCATACACGAACACGACACGATAACTTATCGTGTCCCTTTTTTCAAACACGAACACGACACGATATACACGAAAATTACCTGTTAATACCTGTTAACACGAACAAAAACACGAACACGACATGTTATCTGAGAGTTACAGAGGGAGTTTAGGGTTTTATTTTTTTGAATTGAATGAGGAATGAAATTAGAAAGGAATTAAGGAACCCACACGCACATGGCTGATGAGTTTTACTTAATTTAATTTCTTATCGTGTACTAACGGGTATTAACAGGTAAACAGGTATTTAACCTGTTTATACACGAAAATTAACAGGTAATCTCGTGTCTACCTGTTTGGTACACGATACCTGTTAAGGCCATACACGATACATGTTAACTTCGTGTAGGTTTGTGTCGTGTATTCGTGTAAAATTGTCAGCCCTAGTTTTTATCTTACTAGTTAACAAGTACAGCCTATAAGATTTATAGCGGTGGTTCATGGTGGCTGAAAATTCGTATGACTCAGCCTGAAAATCGAGTGAGCTCATTCACGAGGTATTTCGTGTTGGTGACATGATGGCGGGTTTTCGCCAGAAAATCGAAAGGTGATACAGACGTGATGGTGTACTGTTATATAATATTGTAAATGAAATGTAACTATGAGTTTATAAAATCCTACTTTATTAACTTGCTATGCAATATGCAATTATGCAATGAGGCATTTTAGGTGCTCAATTACGATTGTTGTTAATTATATATTGAGTAAATTACAAATTTTGTCCTTTATGTTTTGTTCTTAAAGGACATAACTTGCAGGATTTTGAAACGTTAAGGACAAAATTCGTCAAATTTAAAGATAAAGAACACCGCCTGCAATTTGATACAAACATAAAGGACAAAACTTGTAATTTACTCTTATATATTCACAAACTAGCTAGGTTACAACTCGTATATGAATGAAAAAGTCGTAAATAGTTAATATCAAGATTTAGATCTTTAAATGATATTTTGATAATTAATTATAAATTTTCATTGTATATTTTTTAAGAGGTTTTATACTAATAATTTAATATATTATAATGTATTACTAAACGTTTTTTAATTAACTTTAAAAAAATTAAATTATTAAATATATACGAATGAGTGAAATAAGAAACTGGGAAGAAAAATAATTTTGGCTTACATAATTATATCATTTTTCAACCATCTACTTTTATTTATTAAGTTAGATATATGATTAATCATCAAAGTTACAAAGAGGACAAATTGCAGTAAAGCTATTACGATTTTATATTCCAAACTTCTTTATAATTATAAGTATCTATGTTTTTCAAAAAATAAAACGGCATCTGATTGCTAGTTTAAAAAAAATGCCTCCTAATTATAGGTCATTCATACGTTTTTACATATTTGTTTGTTCTATAATTTCAAATGCTTAAAAATTTAATTGAATGCTATTGAGCACATCAATTAGCCTCACCATCCATCATTCACCATCAACGATAGCCACCAATGGAAACCAAATACAAAATTCAACATAACATTTAAAACAAAACATGTAACGTCCATAAAATTTTAAGACTAGACACACAAGTTTAATTGGGAAAACGGTCCCATTTTTTCAAAATTCAAAATCATTTAACGTGTCATCAACTCTAAATAAAACATACTGTGGGATGCTCATTAATTAGATAATATACTCTTGTTTTTTTTTTTAAACGGCAAAATCACTTTATATATATATATATATATATATATATATATATATAAAGAGCCAGCAAGAAGCTGGAAAAAAAAACAAAAAACAAAACGAAAGAAAAGGAAAAACAGATTACAACATCTCTAGAATATCAAAAACCTTCCACTTCTCCCAGCTTGGAATCGGATGATTGGTGCGGTTACTAATCCATAAAAACACGTCTTCTTTGATCTTGTCCACTCTTCTCGAAATCGGGATGAACCGGTTATTAAAGACCTTCTCATTTCTCGCGTTCCAGATACGCCAAACCGTCCCCATCACAATCGAATAAACTACCTTCTTCCAAGTTTTTCCACCCAGTTGCGACTTTAGGTAGTCCACAAGAGACCGAAGATCATGGATGTCAGCGGGGTAACTCACACGCATCCAGGCCACTATATTCCACCATATGCAGCGTGTCCACATGCATTTAACAAAAATATGCTCCGAGTCTTCCTCCTCCAGGCCGCAACGAGGGCAGAGAACATCAGCGAGAAGAACCCCCCTGTTGATGAGACTCACTTTAGCAGCCAACTTACCCAAACAAGCCCTCCGCAGCAGAATATTAGCTTTCGGTGGGACCCAAGAATTCCAAACAAAAGAGCTCCCAAAACTCTCGATAACTCCTCCAGCCCGTTCCAGCTCCGATCGGATATGCTTGACGGAGAAGGACCCGTCTGGGTCGGTTCAACAAACCCACTTATTTCCATCCTTCACCAAATTTTCTTTGATATTAATCCCATTTCTCGCCAAAGACCCATCAACAGAAACAACATCCTTCCATACCCCGGGAATAGATTTTTTTAGAGGAATGAACGGAGGGTTATTGATAGACGCTCTTCTTTTATGAATTGCGGCCACAACTACCGCCCATAATTGGTTCGGGTTGTCTTTGTACCTCCACCACCATTTGGAAAGCATGGCGAGGTTGAAATCAAAGATACTCCCGACACCCATACCCCCATATTTTTTTGACTTCAAAAGGAGAGTCCACCGAATCCAACGAAGTTTATGACCCGCGTTTGTTTTACCCCAAAGAAATTCCCTTCGAATCTTTTCAAGTTTGTTAATCACAATCTAGCTGAAAACTTCTCCAAAACTGGTGATTTGAATGTGTAGATTGATTAGGTCTTGGTTGGGGATGATGATGATAAATGGGTTGGTGAATCTGTGTGTGGGTATTTATAATAAATCTTATAACCTTTCTTTCATGATATATGTATATCACATAATACAACACATCATCAATTCATAGTTAGCTCAAGTGGTCAGTGTTCATTTAATGGGTTCTTGGTTATATGGACGCGGGTTCGAGTCTTGTTAGTCCGATTCTATAGTTTTTTGGATCCATCAGCATGCCACGTCAGCAAATTTGGATCCATCAGCATGCCACATCAGCAAATATTGGCTACGTCAGCAAAAAAACAAACCCAGTTAGTGTTTATTTAACGATGGGGTACCATGACACACAAAGTGTTAAGTTGGGAGTAGTGTGAGCCAAAGTCAAAGTTGAGAGTGCCAGCGGCCAAATGCCAATAGTTGGGGATGTTTAAATCCATTAACCCTTTAATCAATTTAATCTAACACTCTATTGTGAAAAAAAATCATATCAGGATATGATATCTAGAAAGAAAAATGTACGTATAAATACTGAATTTAAATCTATATTTGTATCTATATCTATATCTAATAAAACAATATAACTTTGTCCATGATCTAACATTGCGCACGGATCATTTTTTGGATCCATACCTCTAACCCTAATTCCAGCTTCAACTCTGCTTCTTACATCGCTCTTTCTCTCTTTTGGCTCTTCCTCAACGACTTTAACTTAGAAGTTTAGATTAGTTGTAAGTCTATTTGAATCGACGTTCATCTTTGTCAGGCTCGATTTCTTGCAATGTGCAGATTGTGGTGTATTTATCCTAGAGAATCTAAGGGTGTAGGGAGTGGTTAAACACTTTAGAGTGGCAAACCAAAAAACCGACCAATCAGAGCGCGCCATGTCAATCAGTCAAAAGTGTTTAAACTTTGCTGAAAGTGTTGGCAATGGTTTAAACACTTGCTGAAGTGGTAAACTTTTATTATTATTTTTTTGTGCACTATTTTATTTAATATTAATAAATGTAGAATAAATACATTAAATTAAAAAACAATAAACTTTCATAAATTAAATTAAAAACATCAAAATTACACTAAATTAAAAAACAATAAAATTACATTAACTTGAAACAATTTAAACTAGTCTTCGTCGGAATCGACCAAAAGGTGGGGTAAATCTTGACTTGCGAGATGATCTATGAGATCGTGTTTTAGTCTCCAATGCGTGTCTTCATCCATCAACTCGCCCAACACCGTATCGTCTAGAGCGGGCTCGACCGGAGGATCCCGAATGTGCACCGGTGCTATCGCCTTTCCTTCATCTTTCAAAATCATATTGTGTAAAATAATACACGTGTACACGACACTTCTAATTTTTTTAACGGATTTGACTCGCATCGGTCGACTCATTACACCCCATTTCGCCTTCAAAACACCAAAAGCCCGTTCGACGTCTTTTCTTGCCACCTCATGTTGCCTCTTGAATTTCTTTTGGTCTACTTCGTGAGGGTAAGGGATCGACTTCACAAACACGGACCACGAAGGGTAGCTTCCATCCACGAGCAAATAATCACGTTTGTATAAATGGTTGTTAACGTAAAATGGACATTTTGGCGCGGTTCCATTTCGTTCCGTTAAAAATAACGGAGATTGTTGTAGAACATTGATATCGTTTTGAGAACCCGGTGGACCGGCAAAAGCATGCCAAAATCATAAGTCTTGAGAAGCAACCCATTCGAGCATAACAGTCGGGTATCGATGATCTCCTCGCATATATTGGCCTCGATACTCTGTCGGACAAAAACGCCAAACGAAATGGGTGCAATCAAGGCTACCGAACATACCTGGAAGGTGATGTTTTTCCTCATGAGCTTGGTATAAAAGTGTCATGTCGTGGCTTGTCGGTCTACGTAAGAACTCTGGACCGTATATTTTGCAAACCGTGTCACAAAAATATTCTAGGCACTCGCGGGGAGTTCTTTCGGCCATATGCAAGTACTCGTCGTTCTCGTCTGGAGTGTTACCAGTTGCGAGCTGTTTAATAGCCGATGTCACCTTTTGCAACGGCGTAAAGCCCTTCTTACCTCGCGCATCGGGGGCCTCTACAAACCACGGGTCGTTCTCTTCCAAATCGGCCACAATTTTTAGAAACAAATGTTTCGACATACGGAATCTATGCCGAAAGATATCTTCGTTGTACTTCGGGTCTTCGACAAAATAATCCACCATGAGTGTCTCATGCCCCTCCTCACGTTGACGTTCAATATATCTCCTTCGGTTAGATGTGCCCGTGTCTTGAAGTTCGGCTTCTTCGATGAGATTTTGAAAAAAAAGAATGCTACTATCGGATGAATCGTCGCTACTCATGGGTGGGAACCATAACGGGAGTTCATCCGCCATTTTGTTTTGTAAATGTTTGGGAAGAATTGGTGGTATTTTTTGCTTTGGTTGGGTATATATTTGAGGGTATTTGGTTATAGTTTGGTTTGATATTTATAGTATAATTTTTTAAAGAAAAAATATTTTTTTTTTATTTGAACGGTAATATTACCGTTAATACCTGGCCCACCTTCCAAATTCCTTCTTTCCCGAGTCGGTAACCTGTCCCCGATTCCTTTGCTTTGCCGCGTTGCCAAAAGATCGGCGCCGGTGTTTGCCGATCGGCAAACTGCTTTGCCGCCCGTTGCCGAGTCCCACACCGTACACCCTAAGAATTGTTAGAAAAAACATAATTGATATATCGAGAATCTTTATTACTACTCGGTAGTACTTACCACTAACCATTAATTTGTCATTCCTCAATACTTACCACTCCTATTTTTGGTTGAAAAACAAAACATCAATTGCACAAAAATCGAACAGATGGTTGATTGCTTTCATTCATTTGGAGAAGAACAAAGTTGATAAAGGGTAATTTTGTAACTTTCTTTTTTAAACATTCAATCCTTTACAAATTTACAAACCAAACACTCTATCAAATTTAAAAGGATTCCATTCAAATTTCAATTCAAATCCGTTTCTAATTCCTTCAGGTAATGTTTGGTATAGAATGAAAAAAAAAATGTTTGACTATCATGCGGTAATGGAATTGATCATTCCATAATAAGAATGTGATTCCCTCCAAGTATAAGAATATTCATTCATTGGTAATACACAGTTTTTTCCATTCTTTCAAAGAATTGAAAGACATCTACAATAATAATAACTATAACTATTGTTGTTGTTGTTACTATATTGTATGTTTTATTATTATTGTTGAGACAATTATGTTATTGTCATTTTTATTAATTGTATTTCATTACTTGTCTTTTTGCTTATAAAACTGTACAAAGTAACGATTCATTCTATTCGCATATGGGTAACCAAACATCACGATGGAATAGAATAATCCATTTCATTTCATTGTCTATTCCATTCCTTAGTCCATTCTATTCTCTTCTTCATTTCATTACTTCATACAAAACAATTCGTTCAAATATATTCTGCAAACCAAACGTTCCCTTAGTAATAAGTTTGCTTCCAACTGATGATCCAACTAACTACTAATCTTAGCTACTACAAAAGATTATTTCCCATGCAATTTTTCCTTCATCCATTCAAGTCTTGAGTATTTCTTCCATAAAGCAAATTAAAATTAGCCAAGGGTTAAGTCCCTTGGACCTGCCAGGGGTTTGGCCTCTTAGACCCATCTAGGTGCTACCCTGAACCCCACTAAGGAGACAATGGGCCCTTGAAACCCCATCGCCTATAGGTTTCGACTCTTTAGACTTCTAAGAGGTTCTGTTGCGCTTTATTTCAGAATGGTATTGATCGAATGTGTATTCCACACCTCCTAACTCGTATCATAATTTATTTCAATTTCTAATTTTGTGTTAAGAAATTCTACTTATACTAAAATGACATTGATAACACTCAAATCTTCAACAAGACGGCGGGTTGGTCGGTTTCCCTTGACAACTTCTCCCCACGTCCGACAGTTTTGTTCTCACGTGTAACACACCCTTGATATCCGTTTCTAAAATAGTCACTCATATCAACCATCCAATTCATACACCTACTATGAGGAACCCAGGTACGAGCCATCAACTTCATACACATCATATGAAGACCAAAGGTATGAACCTCCTCCCTCATACTCATATTTTGATGAACCAAGGTATGAGCCTTCATACTCATACTTTGAGGAACCAAGATATGAGCCACCACCTTCGTATGCTTATTATGAGGAACAATGGCGTGAACAACCCACCTCATATGAGTATTATGAAGAACAAAATTATGACCCTTATCCATCATATGCTTACAATGAAGAACAATGGTGTGAACCATCTACTTCATATGGGTATTATGAGGAACAAAGGATCGAACAACCGGATTCAAGCTTTGAAAATCCCGATTCTTTTTCTATAACCGAAGTGACCGATAGGATATTAGAACACATTAGAGTTATCGATCGATGTATAAAAGAAGCTCGCGCAAGGGAAGAGGAGTCCCGCGCAAGAGAAGAATTAAAAAAGGAAGAGATAACTGAAAATGTTAAAATGGAAGAACAAGTAAGTGAAAAACCGACACATGAGTTAAACAACGAAAAAGGTGAGTCCGACAACGTTAAAATTCAAGAAGAGTCTAATTTTGAAGAAATTAATCTCTTGTCACCTTCTTTTGAAAATCATTGTTTAGTACCCACTCATGTTAAGTTTTTAAAAGAGTTAAACACTAACACTAAAATTGACGAAACGGTAAGTGTTAAGTTAACTGATGATCAAACCTCACTAATAAAAGAAGACCCATTTGAAATTAACATTACACCGGTTCCATGTTTCTTTCAAAATTCGTTTATTAGTAATGTCACAATCGATAAAGATCTTTGTGTTAACATAATGCCTAACTACATTTTCGAAAAATTAAGTATTAGTGATTTTTCTCCACTTCAAATACCCATTTTTCTATCCAATCGGAAAGTAATAAAATCAACCGGTATAGTTGAGGATGTCTTGGTTCAAACAAATCAGATAGTAATCCCGACCGACTTTGTCATCCTCGATGACGCTCCTCTAGTGTTGGGACGACCATTTGTAAAAACTCACGAAGCTTTGAAAAACCGGAAGTTCAACAATCTACCTCTTCAATTAGGGGCATTTAAAAAGAGTGTCGATCTTGAGCGATCAATGAAATATCCATTCGGCAATGACGACCCCCTAATTGAAGATGAGCCAGAACCACCTGATAAACACTACGTGAAAAAGGGGCTATGGCCACACTTTTGGCAAAACCGCCCTGCCACACATTCGAAAAAATGTGTGGCTAAAGGTCATTTATCACATTTTAAAACATCTTTAGCCACACACTATTTTATTAGTGTGACCATTTGTACCAGTTCAGAACCATTAGCTACACTTTTAGAAAATAATGTGACATTTATTAGTCACAACTCGAAATGTGTGGCTAAATGTAATCTATGACCACATATTTTTGTTTAATGTGACAAAAAAAACACATGCATTTGACACCTTTAGACATACTTTAAGAAAAAAAACTGTGACATATATTAGCCACACTAGCAAAGTGTGGCCAAATGTTATCTATGATCACAATATTTGTTTTCATGTGACCAATAACATACGTATTCAAAACCTTTAGCCATATTTAAAGGAAAAAAAACTATGACATTTATTAGCCACACTAAAAAGTGTGACCAAATGTGATCTACGACAACATTATTTGTTCCATGTGATTAAAAACAGATGTATTTGAAACCTTTAGCCGCACGTTAATAAAAAAAAACAGCCACACTAGAAAAGTGTGGCCAAATGTGATCTACGACCACATTATATGTTTAATAATGTGACCAAAATCTAATACATATGGTCACGCATATTATTTTGTGTAACCAAAAGTAAAGTAACAGCCACACTTAAGAGTACAAAATTTCATGTGACATTACATAAACATTGGTGATATCATCGTCACTTTGTTTATTTTGTGTGACGAAATGTTATCAAATGTCATGGAAAAATGTATGACCAAATGTTAAACTTACATCTTTAAAAAATTCTCCTCCAAAATATTTCATTTTAAAACTTAAACCTCCCCCCAAAATATTTCTTCTTAAAATTTCCCACCAAAATATTTTCTCTAAAACTTAAACTTCTCCACCAAAATATTTCATCTAAAATTTCCCTCTCAAATAATAATCTCATTTAAAAAATTATGCAATTATTATTACTATTAATATTAAATTACAAGTTGATATTCACTGTACTGAGCCAATGAACTTTGATTTTTTAGATAATTTATACAAAGAGTTATGTCATTTATAGTTCGTACCAAAGATTAACTTGGAATCACTATAGCACATACAGTCTCAAAACAACCATTTGTGAATTTATAACATTGCCCACATACCTATAGTATGGATGAAATTCTTATTCTTATATCATACATTTTACAAGGGGTTCTACAGTAACCTTTGTAATTGTTATTTTGTAAATGATGCACCTAAATAAATTTTGTCATATGTATTTCATTACAATTAGTTTTTTTGTTTTTGTTTTTTCCTTTTCCTTTTTATTATTTTACTAAAAAACTTAGTATTTTAATTTTAAATGTTTTAGTTAACCCACATTTTTATAAGGCTCGTGGGTGTGACAAATGAACCATACTGGGCCATAATGGATCACAAATTGGGCCTTAATGGGTCATAGTGGCCAAGAGTTTATCACATATGCCTTAATCGACAATATTGGGCCTAAATGGATCACAATGGTTAATAGTGTATCATATATGTCATAATGGACCATATTAGGCCTTGATGGATCACAATGGCCAATAGTAGCTCATATATGTCTAAATTGACCATATTGGGCCGGCCTAAATGGATTACAATGGACAACAGTAGATAATACATGCCTTAATGGACCATATTGGGCCAAAATGGATCAAATTGCACAATAGTAGATCCTAAATGTCTTAGTGGACCTTTTAGGCTTGAAAGGATCACAATGGCCAATAGTGGATCATATATGTCTGAATGGACCATACTGGGCCTTAATGGATCGCGATGATCATTAGTATATCATACATGTCTTAATGGACCATACTTGGGCTTGAAAGGATCACAATGGCCAATAGTGGATCATATATGTCTGAATGGACCATACTGGGCCTTAATGGATCGCGATGAACATTAGTATATCATACATGTCTTAATGGACCATACTAGGCCTTAATGGATCATTATGGACAATAGTAGATCATACATGATACATGTCTTAATGGAACATATTGAATTACTTTTAGGTTTGTTTTGTTTCCTGAGCAATACAAGGCATTGGGTTTGAAAATCTTGATACTGGTTGTTGTTCCATGTTTGTGTTTTTCGATTGAAGCAAGTTTTGTTGTTAAAGTTAGGTTCTTTTAGTTTACTGTCCCTAAAAAGCCAAAAGGTATACATCTAGGCTTTTGGATGTCAAATGGTTGTAATGAAAATATAGTATATAAGCTGTGTGGTAAAACAAAGGTCATTATTAACAAAACCCCTTGTGAGTTGGTTCGAAATGAGAAGGCGAAGTATGAGCATATGCATATGAGAGTCTTTGGTTGTAGACGTGCTAAAACAATCAGTTTTTTTGTAAATGTGCTAAGACAATCAATGAGTTTGTCTATGATTCATTGATATGAGATTATGTTTAGAAAACCATATTCATTGTCTAAATGTCTTAGATATATTATATTCGACATGCTGATGGAATTCATAGCTCGAACGCACAATGCGAACGGGTCATCAGTGTATTCAAGCATGAATTGAATCATTAACATCTAGCTGTGGTTTTATTATGTAGATACTAGAACTAGATATGCATGCAAAAGATTTACAGCTTATATTTGGTTCTCAATTATCCATCTCTAGTTCTCAGTTGGTTTGCTCATTACTCTTTTATGGTACCCATCTTGCGGAAACTGTTAAGTAATGGAGCCAATTTTGTTCATATATGATAGCGTATTGCTGACAGAGGTTTGGATTGTAACTCTTTAACTGCAATAGGAAGACCTAACTTCCTTAAACACTGCCTCTTATAAATGCAATATGCATCTATCAGTTCTGGTAAAAAGCTTGCTACCCGACGCGAAGCTCGGGCTTACCCAAACTCTAGTTGATGTATAACATAATATATTCTATTTAGATGGGTAATATATACTATTTACCCATCTTGTTTTTTTATTTTCTTAATTTTTATTTATTTATTTTTAATTATTTCATTTTTTATAATTTTTAATATATTTTATTTATTTTGTTTTTTTTAATTATTTCATTTTTTATAATTTTTAATATATTTTATTTATTTTGTATTTTTAACCCATCCTAACCCGAACCCATCTTGACCCAAACCCATTCTAACATTTTTCTTAAAATACCCATCCTGACCCAAACCCATCCTAATCTAAACCCATCTTGACCCATTACCCAAACCTACCCACTTTGCCAGGACTACTGATGCCCAAATGGTACTACAGTGTATACAGTTACCTGCGTTTCTTTTTTGTCTTAACTTAGTTAGAAATTCAAACTCTACAAAATAGTGTTTAAAGTTGCTAGCTGGCTGTACACGTATCACAAGGAATTGACTTCTCGGATGAAAATGCTCGAACGGTTTTATCTTAGATAATTGTGAGGATTCCTTTTCCAAATTTGCAAGCTTAACTTCCTTTTTTTAGTACTTTTGTATTTTTTATCAGCTGTATATGTATTTATATTATACTTAAAGTTCTTAATGTTTTTCACATTTGTTGATAGCCATAAGTTATTAACTAACATCCATGATTTTTAACTAACTGAAAACCTTTACGTTTCTTATTTAGGTGAGAAGAGAGAAAATAAGTGAACGATGAAGATGTTGCAAGCCATTTTTCTAGCAGCATACGTATGTCCACTTCTTTAAGCTTGCATATGATATGCATCAATTTCTAGATAGAGCTTGTGAAATAATCAAAGAACTAACTATTATAACTTCACACACGAAAGCATATCCAAACACCATATTTAAAACTATATTTTACTCAATCTTTTCTTCAAGCATGCTTTAGCAACACTATCAGTTACTTCAGAGTTGTTTATGTTGGTAAGGATGCTTTGGATGTAGAAAAATGGATCTTTGAACAAGACATGTGGTGTTTTATTTGTTTTTTTAGTTATCCAACTGTGTTTCTTAGTCATCCATCATCAATTCATCACTTTCTATTTCTATTTTTTAGTTGTCATCCCTGGAAATTCAAATAGAGTGGGCTCCATTTTATTGGGTTTTTTTTTGTGATTGGAAGAGGATGCTTTTTTCTTCCCATTATCATATTCATCCGACTCGACAGAAAAGAACAAATATGAAGAAAAAAAATCATTGGGCGCAACAGGTATGATCTTTCTTCATTTATTAGTTAATAATTGTCATATTTTCAAGATGACCAGATTTGGTCAGCCTCACAGAAGACGGTTCGATTTTTGTCTAGTCCTAGGGTTAAAATGTTAAATACATTAACATTTTCTTGTGTTTTGTAACTTTTGTTAATATATTGGTTTATCCATTGATGATAGTTTTGCTCTAATATGTTCATTGAAAATGTTTTATGAAAAGTTAATATGTACATAGGTTATAGTAATCAAAAACATGTGCAGTTGTAGCACAATAATGAAAGTTCATGTTGCATTGTTAAAAACAACAACAAAACAAAAGTATATAACTAACTTGATTGAACTTGAAGTTGAAATTTGCTTTGAACTGTAGAAAATCTGTTTATATTAGACTATTAGTTAATAACTTATCTATTTGAGCTACAACATATTTTTCAATTAAAAACGATTGAACATGAAATTGAAATTAGTTAACACTTCTGTTCACCTTAGCCTTACCTTTCCCTTGGTTTCACCTTAGCGTATAGATTTTTTTAGGGGTGATTATAGGTACTTTCAAGGGGTTCTGGTTTATTGAATCAAACTAGATCGTATTTTAGTTTATGTAATCAAGTATATTGCACTAGTATTTTAGTTTATGTAATCAAGTATATTGCACTAGTTATGAATGAAATATATAGAAAATGAAACAAACAGATGTTGGCAGGTCAACCAAATGTTACTCATTTTGACCCGTTTACCAACCGCCTATTTTGTTACCTATGTTTATTCTGAAACTGATATTGTACGTGATGAATTTGATACAGGTCAGTCCAACGTCATTTTACTTCGCAAGGACCTAATCGACCCGTATGCAGATAAAACATGTATGGATGCTTTTCTTGTTACTATTGTATATATTAATGTTATCTTTTTGGAATAACTTATGTCTTATGATGAAGCGCGCGACATTGTTTTGTGAATGAGTTTTGATTAGCTAAGACAAAAGGGTCAGTAATGGCCAAAATGAAAACGGGAAGAGTTTTTCAAGGAACGAGAGAAGGTTACGTTGTAAGTGCTTCTAGGAGTGATGTATGTTGAGACAAAAAGTGATGTTGCAAGTGCTGCTAGGATTGATGCAAGTTTATGTATTTAGTATTCAAATTGACAACTTATGTATGGATTTTGGTTTATTATTGTTAATATTCTTAATTTTGTTTTTTTAGGTTTGTTCATCTTTGCTATTGTTTTAATTCTACGAAAAATTGAAAATAAAATTGCTAATTACACGAAAATGACCACATAGCCACAACAATATATGTGACTATAAAATAGAAACGACCACACTTAGAGTAAATTCGTGTGACCGTTGATACCATTTTGTCACACTTAATGGGCCATTTTATTAATTACAACCACCTTTTTGTCATAATTTTTTTAAAATTCATGTGGCTAAAGCAAATTTTTAGTGACTATATAATAGAAACAGACACCATTTTATATGTGACTATAAAATAGAAACGACCACACGTACAGTAAATTCGTGTGACCGTGGATACCATTTTGTCACACTTAATGGGCATTTTATTAATTACAACAACCTTTTTGTCACAAATTTTTTTTTTAAAATTCATGTGGCTAAAACAAACTTTTTAGTGACTAAATAATAGAAACAGACACCATTTTATATGTGACTATAAAATAGAAACGGCCACACTTACAGTAAATTCGTGTGACCGTTGATACCATTTTGTCACACTTAATGGGCCATTTTATTAATTACAACCTTTTTGTCACAATTTTTTTAAAATTCATGTGTCTAAAACAAACTTTTTAGTGACTATATAATAGAAACAGACACACTTATGGTAAACTCATGTGACTATACAATAGAAACGACCACACTTAAATTAAATTCATGTGGCCATCGATACCATTTAGTCACACTTGATGGACCATTTTGTTAATTACAACAACCTTTTGCCATAGTTTTTTAAAATTTATGTGGCTAAAACAAACTTTTTAGTGACTATATAATAGAAACGGCCACACTTACACTGAATTCATGTGGCTATATAATACAGATGGCCACACTTACAATAAACTCATGTGACCATTGATATCATTTAGCCACACTTAATGGACCATTTCCTTGATTACAACTACCTTTTTTGTCACAATTTTTTTTTAAAATTAATGTGGCTAAAACAAACTTATTGGTGACTGTATAATAGAAATGGCCACACTTATAGTAAATTCATGTGGTCGTTGCTACCCGTTTAGCCACACTTATTTGACAAAATGATTGATTTCAACAAGACCTTTTAGCCACAGTTTAAGTTGCTATGGCCACACATAAGTGAATGTGGCCGTATGATGCCTACGATGACTCGACCTTTGGTCACACTTGAGCTGGAAAAAAAAAGTGTGGCGAAAGGCGAATGGTCACACTTTTTTTATGTGGCCGTAAGCCATTTTTGACGTAGTGAAAGTGGGTCTAGCCAAGGACCCTTATAAACGTGGCGCACCACGGAGGCATTCCGCGGAACTATCCTTAGTTTTAGATTAGTTTAACTTTTATGTTTTCTAGTTAGTTTTAATTTTCAGGAATAAAACACACTCATGGTGGTAAGGGATGAAAAGGGAAACGAGAAAAATGACCTCATGCACAAGAACAAGGCAACCCGACAATTCTCTCCATTTCAGAAGGTTCAACACGGGCCGTGCCCAACCAACACGGCCCCGTGCTGAACCCCCTGCAGAAAAACGCCAAGTTCAGGTAACTGGACACGGGCCGTGTTCACCCAACACGCCCCCGTGTCCAGACTTCTGTTTCTCTTGTTTTAATTTTGTTACTGGCACTTGAACACGGGGCCGTGCCCGGACAACACGGGGCCGTGTTCAACGCCCAGTAACACAAAATTTTTGCTTTTTGACACAATTTTA
The DNA here is from genome assembly GCA_030545235.1 of Helianthus tuberosus. Classification (NCBI taxonomy): domain Eukaryota; kingdom Viridiplantae; phylum Streptophyta; class Magnoliopsida; order Asterales; family Asteraceae; genus Helianthus; species Helianthus tuberosus. Next base: position 171,766,348 of record CM060414.1, on the reverse strand, counting down.
CACATCTAATCAACCTAAAAATTTATTTTTGGGACACATTGAGGACAATGTGTAATTTAAGTGTGGGGGGGATGCTAAAACCTTGAATTTTGCAAGTCCTAAATACAAGCCTTACACAAAACTCTATTGGAACCGCTAATCACCCCAAATTTTTTTCAAAAATTTCATTTTTCTTACTTGTCTAGGTTTAACTCGGGAAATTCAAGTTCTCAAAAAGGTTATATTTTTACGAATTTACAACCGATAGCGTAGTGATAAAAAGAACCAACATAAGAAAATTATGAAAATGCATGACAAACTTAGTTAAAATTTGATTATATATACTTGAACACATAAAAGCCCATTCCCACAAAAGTGAGTTTTGAGCCTTTATTGAGCATACAATTACATATCATTAGACTAAATGCTCATTTTTCGTTTCTTGTGTGAATAGCCGCTTGGTTCTTACAACTCTAGAACTTGCCATGACGATACATTCCCGGTCCTTATCAACTTAAACCCGAGTAAGTAAATGATGGAGGCATTAGGACTAACCCTTTTTTATTTCTACACCATTATTTTTCTTTTTCTTTTACCACCTACCCAAAAATCCCCCTAGTTAGCCCATTTGAGCCTAAACCTTTTCATTTCATCACCCAAACCAAAAACCCTTTTACCCACCAAAACCTTTTTATTTTTAACCCTTTGTTTTAGTAACAAGTTCGGTTCCTTTTTTTTTCGTATGATTGATAAAAAAAAATGTGTTGATGATAAAGCAAAAAGAAAATAAACAAACAAGTTCATCAAAAATAACTTTGTTTGAATAAAAGCTTCATCAAAATAAAAAGTTACAAAAATAGAAAGTCTTACGAAAACCGACACTTGTTACGCTTTTCGCCCTTTTTCTACTAACCACTATCCCAACCACCTACCTTTAACCCAAGCCTAACCCTTCACCCAAAAAAGTCCTCTTGATATTTACAAAGGTATATAAGTTAAAAAGGAGGAGGATTGATTGCTTGGCAAGCTTATGGTAGGAGTAAGTTCCATGCCGCTCTCGAGTGATCCACAAAAATACATTTTCGGCCGAGTGTTGAGTGATCCTCGTGAGGTATGTGAACTTGTATATAAATAAAATTTTACAAAGGCATGTTATGCCCTAATAAGTAATTTATCTTATGAAACGTTCTAAATAAATCATTACGAATAGGATTGTAAATAAATAAAAATAAAACCCAAAAAGATCTTGGATATCCCGACACTCTACGACAAGCCCAAAACCTTCTCTTCTACCCATTCCATTTGGGAGTGTAAGCCACATATTAAAGAGTTTTGCTTGAGGACAAGCAAAAGTTCAAGTGTGGGGGTATTTGATGTGTGTAAAATGCAACATATAAATTACATCAAATGAGGCATAAAACTAACCCTTTTTAAGTACTAATGTTGGAAAAAGAGTGTTTTTGTCTTCCTTTTGTATTTTCAGGATTAAATGAGCTCAAATTCACAAAAGAAGCAAAAAGACAGCTAAATCTAACATAAATACAAGGAAAGGAACATAAGTGGACTGCCCAACCCCTCAACGGCATCTTCCAAAGCAAAATAGAGAAGGCAGAAGACTGAACACGCCCCGTGCTCAGCCAGCACGGGGCCGTGCCCAAGAAGCAGCAGAAAAGACAAACCTATAGAAGCTTCTATTGCCTACCACGGGGCCGTGCCCAGTGAACAAGGGGGCGTGGCGAAAGTACAGCAGGCGCATTAATTGTAATTGCGAATTACAATTAATGAGGAGAGAGAGTGTCTGACAGGCACGGGGCCGTGCCCAGCTCTCTGTTCAGCCTATAAATAGGAGTGCTTGGTTTCATTTCAACTCATCCCTTGGCACACCACCTCTCTCACACTTCATCCACCACCCACCACCATCACAACACCATCATCCACCACCATCATCCATTGTCCATCGTAGAGTGTGTGAGTCGTCTCGGGATCCAAGATTGATCGTAAGAGTTCTTGACAATCAAGGCCATGTTTGCCTAAGTCTCTTACATCACTTGGTGAAGACAAAGTGTCTAGTATAATACTTTTTATTTCTAATCTTTTGCACTTTTTATTTGGTTTTGTATTAATGACTTTAATATCTAGTTACTTATGTTGAAGGTGATCTTTCCTTATCGTTTGTCCGTGGTGTCTTGGCATTATTTTACTGTCTATATAAAATAAAGGATTTTCACCATTCATATCTCCACGCTCTATATGGAGGTATGTTGGCTACCTGGTCGGGGGTTAAGGGAACGGTTTGGTAAAGGTCTTGCCATTGTTCAGCGTTTAGAGGTCCTGCAATGGATCTGGGTCAAATTTAGTAGGACCTCCTTCAATGCTTCACGGTATTGGATGGCGGGGGTCCAAACTCTTTGATCCCCTCATAAGTTAACTACTATTAATACTATAACCCGGCTATTTAGGACTGTATCCCTGCTGACTCAGACTACTTAGCCGAGGGTAACGTCACCGCCAAAAGCGGGGCCTACCATAATACTGCATTAATAACTTAATTCATTATCTTCCAATAATCCACCCTTTTAGGATTGTATCCTTGCTGACTCAAACTACTGGGGTGAGGGTAACGTCACCTTCAAAAGAGGGGCCTACTACAATAACTAAGATAATCTCTTAATTATGTGCAAAAGTGCGGAAATAATCAAAGGTTATACTAGATACGAGTCGGAACCAAGTGATTCATCTTGTCTATCTGTTTTTATTTTATTTTTATTTTCAGCATTTTAGTTAGTTTTTATTTTTCTTAGTTTAAAACCTTTTTCTAAACTTTTTATTTTGATTAGACGTTGAGGATAAACCGGTACTAAAAGCTCTTGTGTCCTTGGACGACCTCGGTATCTTACCAACGCTATACTACGTTCACGATGGGTGCACTTGCCCATATGTGTGTTTAGTGTTAGTAAAATATCGTGTTTTATAAATTTAAAACTTGGCTAAAAATAAGTGTTAAAAGGGCTTAAAATATACACCTAATATATACGACACTTCACACGCATCAGTCGCAGAGGGGCCCTCCCATCTCTGCGGCAAGCCTAACGGTTTTATGTTTTGCAGGGCGATTCTTCAGCTCATTTATAAGATCCAAACCCTCGATTACAGGCTCCGGCCTAAATTCGATTCCTTGGTTCTTCAGTTTCATTATGTTTGTAGTGATGAACTAGGGTTCCGGCGGTGGTGGTTGGTTGGTGGTTAATGTCCGGCAGAGTGAAGGTGTTTAAGTTTTAACTTTTTTATATGTATTTTCTTTTTACTTTTTACAGTCCCTATATATATATGAAGTGACAAAAATACCCTCATGTGTAAAGCACATGATTATACTTAACAGAAAAATTAACAGAGTTAGAGCTAAAGGACATAACGTACAGCATTTTGAAACATAAAATACAAAATTCATCAATTTTAAAGGTAAATGACACCACCTGAAATTTTGTATAAAAATAAATGACAACTTATAATTCACTCCATTCTTTTAAGAGGAGGTCCAACATCATAGAGAATGTCTTTAACGTTGAGGTATTCCTGAAAGTGTCGATGGAGAAAATGCATGACTTTATAACGTCGCTTGGAGGTAAGTCTCGTCTCTCCCTAAGCAATTTGTTGCCAGGTGAATTTTTGGCACAGGGCCGTCTCCAAAAATCTTCGAAATTTTTTTGGCCCTGTGCGAATAGAAAAAAGGGCCCGTATAATATAAAGTTAATAACTCATTTTTATAAAGAAATATAAATATATTTGAATTAGTACATATTTATATACTAGAAAACATAAGAATAAATGAAAAAATGGGTAGATAAAATATAATAACATGCTCAAAACGTATTCGATTTATTAGTTTTTGTATAATAAAAGGAAAAACAAACATTGCAAATATTGTTTTATTAAATTTAATTTAAATAATAAACAAAACAAAAAAAATTAAATAATAGAAGTTTTCAGTTTTAAACTAAAAATTAAAACATAACATTGAATAGGAAAATAAATGCAAAAACAAAACAACAAATCGATAGAAAAAAAGGAAAATTAAATTGGGAAAAAAAAATAAAAGGACGAATGGAATTAAGTAGGCTGATGAAAATGCTTGTTCGGGAATCGAACTTGACACAAATTTAATACAAACTCTTTGAAGCAAGAACAGAAACCACTAGACCAATTACCTGTTTGCTTAACTTGTGTATGTTTCAGAACATATATACACACATTTAATATACATAATTTTTCAAAAAAAAAAAACTTTTTGGGCCTCGAGGGAGTTTGGGCCCTGATTCGTCGCCCACCCCGCACTCCTTCTGGGCCGGCCCTGTTTTAGCATATAGGGTCGAGGGGAGGTAGTTTTGCACGGAGATGTCGAGTAAATCAAACTCGAGTCTTTGAAAGATTTGACATTTTGTTTATAAGGCTATGGGGTATAAGGATGGTGGTTTGGGTCATGGATTGCTATGTAGGATCATGGAACCACCGCTACACCGTCCCCTGTGCAAATCATAGTGGTTCACATGGTTTAATCTATCACAACCATGACCCTCTTTTAATTAATTAGGGGATTTTGATTGGTGGGAGAGAAAAGCGGATGATAATGGAGGTCATGGTCCACACCATATAGGATGGTGGATGACATAACGCTCACGTAGAGGGTGACGGTGGTCATTTAGGTCATAGCCACACCACATATGCTAATGAAAGATTCAATTTGGTATAAAAGGTCTGATTATGTATACATTTGGAAGAACTCCTAGTTATGGTTCTTAGCAAGTAGAACTGTACTTTCTTTTATTGATCTTTTTATTCATCTACTTGTATTTTGAATACTTGTAGACTATATGATTGACTATTTTAAGTAATTTTGGAATTAAGTAGTGTTAATATTTTTTTACTATGCTACATCAATGTATGTATATTAACGTCTTACACTATAATACTAATTGATTTAAGAACGAAATTCCTATATACAATGTATAGATATAACTATCATGCCAGCTTGTTGCCCGTTTACCTACCAATCTGTCATTCTTATGTAATTTTCTTTATTTTAACGGAAAATTTACACTAACATGCGTCACTTACAAAAATTTATAAAACTAAATTATTATATGGTTTTTAGGGACATGTCACATGAGCTATGTGCTTATATATAATCGTACATTTGAAACGTAACATAAAGGGAAAATGTCACGGAATAGTAACCAAGTTTCAAAAGTGTTCTAGTTAGATCACTTGTATCGTTTTTGTCCCAAGTAGATAACTTAACATTCAAATCAAGCCATATCCTTTTTTCCACGTGTCATGAAAAAAATGCAGCATAAGATGATGGAGTCGGATTATTTTAATATATGAAATTATATTTATTAAAAATAAAAACACTTTAATTACATTAAAAATTAAAAAGAAAACAAGTTAAAATTCACGTCATCACTCGACATTAGCATCAAATGAAAGGGGAAAAAGAAACAAAGATCCACATGATAACGGTTACCTATGAATTTGATGGAAAAAAAAACCCTTTATTTTAACGAGAAATGAATGTTGAGTGACCTGATTGAAACATTTTTGAAACTTAGGTGACCTAATTAAAAAACTTTTAAAACTTGGTTATCATTCTACAAAGTTACCCCGCAAAATAAAACCCATCGATGGGTTAATCATCCTATCTTATTCTCTTTGGGCTAATCATCCTATCTTATTTTCCTTGGGTTAATCAACTGATGGTTGACAAAAATAAATCTAGCCCACAACTTTATATCAAAATAAAAATATAGATATGCTTCTTCTTTGTTAACCTACTGGCCCACAACATTAACAGGAATAAAACCCCCTTCCGTATGAAATAGCCCAATACCAATACCAATACCAATTCAAATTCCCAATTTTCAGATTTATCACTAAAAGCAATTAGCAAAACTAAAACCGAATGTTTACCTCAGTATCAAACAAAACAGAACAGTAAATGATTCAAACTAAACCGAGTCAGGTTGGACTTGGCCTCGAGCGCACACTTACACGAGCCAAATTAGATCGGCTCGTTTTATTTTATCAAGTTGAAAAGTCAAGCTCGAGATCAGCTTGTAAAAAGCTCGAGCGAGCTCGTGGCTCGTCAGGTCGACTCTTTATTTTTATTTTTTTCATTTTTAACTATATTTACACATATTGATATACAAAAGAGTTAACTGCCATTTTCGTCCCTGTGGTTTGGTCACTTTGGCCATTTCAGTCAATTTTTCAAAAATGCGCCATTTTCCTCCCCGACGTTCTGGAAAGGTGCCATTTCAGTCCAAAAATCATAACCCAGTTAAGTCGGTTTGTAAATAAGGAATGATTGTGTAAATTTGTAACATAAAGGACCATTTAAGTAAAATGTATAAATATTAATATAATTATAAAATATAATATATATATATATAATGTATACACACACTCTGATTCAGTTCACACACACTCTCTCTCTCTCTACTCTCTCTCTCTCTCTATGCTCTGCAATCACCACCACCATCACCTTTACCTCTCTACTCCGGTGACCGGAGTAAATCCGACCATCTTTCCGACACCCCACACCCCCACGAACCAAACTAACCACACACCCCTCCACATCTCACAAATCAGACGAGAGAGGGAGAAAGTCGGAGAGAGAGAGAGAGAGAGAGAGATAACGACGAGAGAGAGAGAGAGAGAAGGAGGCGGGAGAGAGAACCGGCGACGGTGGGGGTGCCGTTTTTCCGGTGAGTAGCAGGCGGCGGCAGTGGTGATGAAGGTCTGATGATGATGATGATGAAGATCGCGATGATGATGATGAAGGTCGATGATGATAACAGATGATGACGATGATGACGTTGATGGTGGTGGTTCCGGCGGCGGCGATGGTGACCACCGGAGCTCCAGTTCCGGCGGTGGTGGTGAGTATGCAGGTAAGGTGTTTGATGAAATGTCTGTGTGAAATGAAATGTTTTAGGTGTTAGGTTTGTTTGGTTGTTTTGGTGATGGCGATGGTGGTTATGGATGGGATGTTGACTGTGGTGAATGAGGGTGGTGAATTGGTGATGGTTGTCTGAGATGTTGTTGTTACTGGAGTTAGAGAGAGAGAGAGTAGAGAGACAAAGGGTAATGTGGTGGGACGGTGGTTATGGATTAGATGGTGACGGTGGTGAACGAGGCGTTGACGGTGGCCTGAGATGTTGATGGCGGCCAGGGCTAGTGGTGGTGGTGTTTTTATATAGAGTAGGGAGAGAAAGGGAGGCGGCAGGTGTGGTAGAGTAGGGAGAGAAAGGGAGGCGGCAGGTGTGGTGGTGGTGGTGTGTTAGCGGTGAACGAGGTGGAGATGGTGGTATGAGATGTTGGTGGCAGATCGGAGTGGTGGTGGTGGCAGTGGCTGTGGTGGTAGTGGTGGTGGTGGCTGTGGTGGCGGTGGTGGGAACTGGTGATGCAGGTGGTAGAGAGTGTAAAGATAGAACATGTTTGGTTTTGGTGGATGGTGGTGGTGTTGGAAGGGGATGTGGGTGGGGTCTGGTGTGGCGGCGGCGGTGGAGGTGAAGGTGATGGTGGTGGTGGTGGTTTAGAGAGAGAGAGTGACAGTGATGGTGTGGTTACAGGTTACTGAATGTGTGTATATTTTGTATAATATAGATTTTATAATTATATAAATATTTATACATTTTACTTAAATGGTCCTTTTATTAACAAATTTACACAATCAGTCCTTATTTACAAACCGACTTAACTGGGTTATGATTTTTGGACTGAAATGACACATTTCCAGAACGTCGGGGAGGAAAATGACGCATTTTTTGAAAAATGGACTGAAATGGCCAAAGTGACCAAACCACAGGGACGAAAATGGCAGTTAACTCTATAAAAAAAATATTTTTTTAAACATACACATGATTGGTAGAATATTTACAGGTAGTGCAAGAGTGCTTATATTGTGTTGGAAATAAAAACAAAAAGGATGGACAGACAACTCCATCCAAATCGATTCATAAATATTATCATCACTAGGTTATTCCCCGGGTAGATACCCGGGTAGGAAAATTTAAATTACAATCAAAAGCAACAATAATATACGGGTCTAGTAGTCATCAACACACCCTTAAATCTTTTTTATGAATATGTGTTTTGAGAAATGAAATGTTTTTTTTATTTTTTGAAAAAAAAATACATTTAAACATAAACCTTGAAATAAAAGAAACGTTCCGTTACTTATGTAAATATTAAATTACATTAAACTGAAAAATGTAGCTCCCAATCATGAATTTCTCAATTGATTCGTGTACATATAAAAATTATTCTAAGGTTCTTAATACACGATATTTTTCTAAGCAAAATAAAGATACCTTGGATGTGGATCACCCTTGATAAATTTGTGAGGACATTCACTGATAATCCTATATGTAAAAGATATTCTTCATCAACCTCTATAAACACGCATAAACCTGACGGTAAGGGTTTTAAATCAATTAATTTTGAAGGATCGATTCTTTAAAGAACCTTTCATAAAACAGCTGAATACAATCAACGATCCTCCATACATAACATATAAAAAGAAAATTAATGTATATTTCATTTGCAATTTTCCCAGTATAATCCGAGAAGGCCATAGCATTTCTCAAGTAATCTATACGAACACACTGACACATGTATAACACATAAAAATAAACCTCATATATTTTTCATTTGCAACTTTCCCAATATAATCAAAAGACGCCAGTATGAATGAATCTGAATTTTTTCTTTTTGCTTACTTTCATATGCCTTCTTTATCTCCGTAACATCCTTACCGATCGCACTCTTCCCTTCCGCGATAATTTCTACTATGCAGCTGAAATCAAAGATAATAAAAGAAAAAAAGTTATCGAATCTCAAAAACAAAAAATAAACTCAATGTATTCTTTATATATACCAATGCTATTCATATCTATGTCCAATATTGAATACCTGAGATGTAAAATAAAAATCACAAGAGTTAATTACTGTTTTCGTCCCTGTGGTTTGTTAAAAATCACTATTTCCTTGGATCCGCCCCTATACGTGGAAAATATATAGGTTTACAAATTAAAACCGAAACTTGATGTTTGTAATAATGCCTCTAAGGCCGGAGGGTGTGGGAGGCGCCACCACCGCCAGTTCACCAACTATGGAGCCGCCGGCGCTATACCGCCACACCGAGCACTTCAAGGAGGGGCGCTATAGGTGAGCTCGCCACCATGTTAACGGGAGGAAGGAGGTGTTCAGGTGGGGCCCATTTGTTTTGCACCAATCAATTTTTTTTTTAATTTTGATTAATAGGGGGCTCCATCCCACACCGTGCAATTTAAAGGGGGCGTTATGGCTGACGTGGATCCTACGTGGTGCTTACGTGTCTTGATAAAGCCCATAGGGGCTCCATCCCACACCCTCCAGTCTAATAGGTATCATATACAACTATAAAAACGTATTATTTTCATATTATAAATTAGTAACATGTTGGTGTTTTATGTAATTGTACTCTAAGCATAGGGAGTATTTCAAAAAAAAGTTGGCATTTTCACTTTTAATTTAAAAGTTTTCATCTTTTTTGCATTTTACCCTCGTTATTTTTTTTTACTTTTACCCAAAGTTTTTTAACTTTTCAAGTTAACCCATAAAATTTTTTTGTTCACAACTTTGATCTCCCATACTTTTCATATTTTTCAAATTTTTCGTTATACGTTTCGTTCTACATTTTGTGAGTGAATACGCTGCGACGTGCGTGTGGGTTTAATGTTTTTTTTGTCTATTTTATTTCCATTTGACAAGTCTGTTGCAATATGTCTTTATTTCCCTATTTGACAGGTTCGTCGCAACGAGCGAGGGTCCTAGATTTACTTAGTTATTCTTTTCTATGTTTTACGTTTGAGTCTAATTTTTTCGCATTAACACGACGACGTAACAGATGTGCATGGTTCAACGATCTTACGTATGCTTTTCGTTCGGTGTTATTGTTTCCTTTTATGTTATTTTGTTTTTACCTGTTTTTTTGTGTGTGGGTGGTCGCTAGCAGTGATATAGTATTGGTACTACTTGACACAGTTTACGCCCCCGCCGCAACGCGGGGACCTTAATACTAGTTTTATAATATATGCAAGGTAAAACTATATTTTTAATTTCATCTAAAATATGAATAATATAGAATTTTACAATCACTTCAATTATAAATTATAAATTATTTATCTTATCATTGTAACCTGAATAAAGAGGAAGGACATGTTAAACTATTTTTTTTTTTTTTTTCTGAAAAGTCTCAAACTAAAATTTCAATTTAGGACCCGAAAAACGTTATGACGCTTCATTCATAAAATTACACCAATGAATTTTAGTTTAGTGTTACTAGAATATTAGATGTTTATTTTCATTTTCCACTAAAGTGATGAACTTTCAAGTCTCGTAAAATTCGCAATAGATGAATTTTAGGAATAGATTTTAGTGTGTGTTTGTTGTTCAAAAAAAATTACTCACTAGTATAAAGCAAATATTACCAACGACGTATGCCAACGGTCACAATCCATCGGTAATTTCCTACGGATGGGCGAAGAATTTTACTGAAAACAAAAATAGGAAAATAGAAAGTGATATTAATATGTTAGTTCATAATTACCCAACATATGCACAATCCAAGAAAAATAGACTATCGCGGACATATTACAAAGGGAACCACCAAGTCACCAACGCATGAAAATTCAAATCATGTCGTGCATGTACAAACTATTACTATCATTTGATAATGTGTTGGTTATACTAAAGATAAGATTTCGGATAAGATTCTCACATAGTCTTTTCAGGTGTTTGTAGAGTGGGAAAGTGGACTGACGGACGTCCGTTGAGTAACCCACAGTAATATTAAAGATGATATTTTCGCCCAAGCTTTTAAGTCCTATGCCGGTGAGAACATTTTACGATGAGAACTTTCGTTAGTAATACCTCCAATATATAGCAACACAAACTTTCTATAAATGGCAACCAAGCATCAACCTCTTTCATAAAAAAACTATAGATTGGCCAATCTTTTTCATTAGATACTATAAAAGTAAGAGTGAAATGGGTATTTATTTGAAATATAGCCGTTGGTTTTTGAAATAAAAGTTAGAATTTAATTTTTTTTATTTTTAACGGTCAAAAATGAAGGGAGGCCCACCAAAAACGGACGGGGACAGGGGGAGCGGGATGGTGTGCCGGCGTCGCCGTTCCTCGACGGAGGTGGGAACGAACCCCATACCCTCTAGCCTAACTACTCTTGGCTTTCTTTAGCTTCTCATGCCTCCTTATTTTTACACCGGCCCTATTAAATATTGACATCGATCCCCATAAAAAAAACTAATATAAAATTTAAAAATTTTACATTTGTAAAGCTATTAAAACAAATTAACACATATAAAAGAGTTATAAACTAATTCGTTAAGTGGATCAACATACAACAACAACCATACCCAACATATCCCACAAATAGCAAAGTTACTTATAGGGTCTGGGGATGATGGGATGTAGACAGACCTTGCCTCCATCCCTAACACTGTGTTTCAGAGTTTACTAATGGAAGGAAAGGAAAAGAAACAAAAAGAAAGTAAAAATATTTTGTGTTCCAGAGTTTCATTTAAGGAAGGAAAAGAAAGGAAAATAAAACATGTCGTGTTCCCGAGTTTCATTTAAGGAAGGAAAAGAAGAGAAATGAAAGGAAAACTAGGCTAAATTCTTTAGTTTTTCTATCCTTCCGATTTGGGAGGAAATGGTGGGAAAGACATCTTTTTTTTTCTTTCTCGTCCTTTCATTTCTCACTTTTACTTTCTTTTCTTATCCCTCGTTAAGTCAACTCAGGAACAAAGTGTAAGTATAGAAAGAATGCTTCCAGAGAGACCCCCGGCTCCAAAACAATCAACATACCAACGCACCAAGTCAAAAAATATGGAAGTGGATCAACATCCATTGTCCAATTAATTCTTATAAACTCAATAACCAATTTAAAAAATTAAGCACCTTATTTCATCAGCCCAACAACCATATGACTCAATACCCATTTCAAACATCACTTAATTAACCTAATAAATAATTAAATTATAATATTGTCATAACAAAGGAACGATTGGTCGATCAGAAGCCATAGCTGCACTGCCACCCCAAGCCTCTAACTTCCAATTCGCAAGAGTCGTCGTTTTTGGAGTTGTATGTCCCTAGGGGTGTAAACGAATTGAGCCGCTCGTGAGCGACTCAAGATCATCTTGCTAAAAATTTGAATCGATTGGAGCTTATATGCATTAAATGAAGTATTATGCACTTTCTAACAACAATTGATGTATTTTTAAATTGTATTTGAAGCTTTATCTGGTTTATCTTGTTGTTATATGAGATATGAGTCATGTCGACCCAACTCGGTTCTATTAAAAAAGGGAATATGTCACAGAATAGTAACCAAGTTTCAAAAGTGTTCTAATTAGGTCACTCGTATCGTTTTTGTCTCAATTAGATAACTTAACATTCAAATCGAGTCATGTCCTTTTTTCTATGTGTCAAGAAAAAAATGAAAAATAAGATGTTGGGGTCGGATTATTTTAATATATGAAAATATATTTATTAAAAATAAAAACACTTTAATTACATTAAAAATTAAAAAAAACAAGTTACAATTCACGTCATCACTCAAAGTTAGCATCAAATAAAAAGAAAAAAAGAAACAAAAATCCACATCACCATGGTTACTTATGAAATGGATGAAAAAACCCTCAATTTTAATGAAAAATCAATGTTGAGTGACCTAATTGGAACACTTTTAAAACTTGAGTGACCTAATTGGAACACTTTTGAAACTTGGTTACTATTCTACAAAGTTACCCCTTAAAAAAATTAAAACTAGTAAGACAACAAACACCCGAAAATTTTTAACTCCTTAGGGAAAAAAAAAAAAAAAATTGGTTCCGCCACTTATGCTATTAGACCTTTAGACCCATTGGATACCAAAACATTTAAAGCATGCATGCTTATATGCATTTTTTATTTCAAAAGGTTAGTAGCATAACTCAAAGTATGAGTATGAAACAACACTTGTTACGTGTATCATTACACCTTAAGTTAATTTTCATTTCTTAAAAATAATAATAATAATAATAATAATAATTTTCATATAACTACTAAATAGTGTACAAGTGAAAAACAAAGAATTTGAAACAATTTAACAAAAAGTTAAAGATATATAGATTTCATGTAGGATAAATTACACTTTTCGTCCTTTATGTTTGTACCAGATTGCAAGGGATAGCCTTTAACTTTAATAATTACAGTCACAGTCCTTTATTTGCAAAACATGTTACACTATACGTCCTTTAGTACTAACCATGTTAAAAATTTTAGTTAAGTTTATTCATTTAAGGGTATTTTAGTCCATTCATGTTTTTATTTAAATATTTAATAAATAAAACCCAAAAATTGCATACAGTTCATCTTCCTCGTTGAATCCTAACCCTAAAACCCTAACCACCACATCTTGCCACCACCACCTCATCCTGCCGCCACCACTCCGGCCACCGTTCACCAGTCGGGCCACCACCACGTCACACCCACCACCCCTAGCCCTTTGCAAACCCTTTGCAGATCTGCAACCAAACATTTTGGGAGGTGGTGGTTAAAAAAAATAAACAATTATGGTGCTAAAAACAGTAACTTCAGCCCCAAAAGTTAATACCTGCTTCTCGCAATACTACTCATAGTCAGAAGCACAACTTTGACATGATGTGCATCATCCCACCAAACTTTGTCCCCAATTTTGAAACTTCTTAGTAACCGGGTAGTTGGTAAATCCCCATTCGTTCTTGACAAAGTGAAGATCTGAATGACAGATTCCGCAGTAAAGAACCTTGAATCTGACATATGTCTCCCCGGTAGCCCTGTAAACATACAACAAATAAGATCAACAACATGAACCCAAAAAAAAACCTCCGAAAAACACTAGATCCGTGAGTAGATGGCCAACAACCACCGTCGTTTTTTTTCCGGCCATCAGATCTGAAATCACTTCTCTCTCTCTCTGTCTCTCACCGGAATCAAAATCCACCAGATTTTGGGGCTACGGTTTGATGAAAAACACTAGATCTGTACATATATCTCTCTTCCAACGGTTTGGGGTGTTTGTAGATCCGGTTGTGGTGGTGTTAACGAGGACAGGCGACGACGCTGGAGGTGTTTGTACATCCGGTTGTGGTGGTGGACTTAGGCGGTGGTGGTGTTATGAGTTTAGAGAGAAAGAGAGAGTGGCGGCGGTGGTGTTATGAGTTTAGATAGACAGAGAACGTCGATGGTGTAGCTCCGATGATGGCGGTGTTCATGTCTTAGGCGGTGGGGGACTTGGGGAGTGATGACTGAGAATGAAATAAGAGCATTCACATCCAAACCATCAAATTATACATACATTCCACTAAAAAACAACTCCTATATCAATATATTTCCACTAAAAACAAATACTTTTTCTCTCTCATTTTCAATTAAATAATATTATCATCACATTTTTCTCTCTCCTTCACTCACAACCACTTTCAATATATATTAAAAAAATTATACTGGGTGAACAGTGTCCCCCCAAATATACAGATGAACAGTAACATTTTCTCTCTCCTCCACTCACAACCACTTTTTATACCCTTTATAATATAAAAACTCCCCCTCACATATTTTGATGGATAGAATGTGAATGCTCTAAGGGGCATCATATATATATATGTTATTTTTTGATTTTATTTATTAAAAATCATTTAAATAAAATATGATATGACCGGAATACCCTTGTCTAATTAGATTTGACTCAAAATTTTAACCTGGTTAGTGTTAAAGGACCTATGGTGTAACAAGTTTTGCAAATAAAGGACTGTGACTGTAATTATTAAAGTTAAAGGCTATCCGTTGCAATCTGGTACAAACATAAAGGACGAAAAGTGTAATTTATCCTTTCATGTATTACATAACATTGGCGTGTGTACAGTAGTTTTTATACTATCTCTCTCTCGACGTTGGACCATATAAAAGAATGTCTCGTTGATTGTCTAGTTGTATTGGTCTTGCGTTATTTTCTGCATACTGCACCATAAACATATGTTAGCACTTAACAAAAAGAAAACAACGAAGACTTAGTTGTCGTTTGATTTCTACTTACGTCATGTACAGCCTCTCGAAGTAATTTAACTTGATCTTTTGAAACTGTTCTTATCTGTATAAACATAAAGCATTAGTCTACACGAAAATAAATGATTTTTCGTATACATTACAAACATGTTGGTTTGTTACCTTTTTGCTAATTGTCCAAACAACGTTTTCGGTGCAAGGAGGGACCGTTAGTGAACCGATATATCGGTAGTACCTCCTACTGCTCATTTGAATCTCTCTGGGATTTATTATCCCACTGTGTCCATGCATACCCTCTTGGTCTATCATAGAAGATATGTTTACAGCCAACTGCAAATCAAAAGGTAATTATGTAAAATTAACGAAAACAAACACAAACGAACATGAACAAGTTCATTTCCTTAACAACCGAACACAAACTTAAAATCTTGTTCAGTAAGTGTTCAGGAAAAGCTCGTGAACACATATATTTCTTAACAAACGAACACGAACAAGGTCTTGTTCATGTTCGTTTGGTTCGTTTCGTTTGCCGCCCTAGTTAACAACCATATAATAAATTGTAAATTGGAATAGATATGAAAAGAATAATTTACCTTAGAAAGGAAATGATTAGGTTTGCCAATATTGTAAAGAACAGCAATGACAGCTATTTTGTTGTCAATGCTGAGGTGGACCATATGTAGCTCCATGTCATACCTGTTGAAATATTCATGAGTTTGCTCAACAACTAAAGTTACTATTTTGGAAAATAAGTTAAACTTTGGCTCATATTTTTCTATAAATATTTAATGCTAATTAAATTTGGTTCGGCTCAACTCGTTTACATACCTTCTTCCATTGATGGTATGCTCAGACGGCGAGTGCCAATGAGCTTGTTTCAAAACATACTCGGTGTCATTGATTAGGATTGATCCTGCATCTCCTTCCCATTGAAGCTGCAACATTAAATCATGCATAGTAAAATCACCTAGATGTACATTGTTGAAGTACTTAATCTAAATGTTTTAATTGGAATACTTTTATTGTAAAATCACCTAGTTAATCGTCATTTATTATAAAAAAACAAAAAAAAAAATTTATAGGGGAAGTTAACGTACAATAGTTTGCTTAGCCTGTGAAGCATACACGAGTAAATTACGCATGTTAAATTTACAAACCCTAATTACGTATGACCACAAAAATCACGCATTGTTAAAAAAACAAAATCACGCATGGTAAAACAATAAGGGGAGGAGGGTGGTTCACTAGTGATAGATTATATCACTCTCACTGTCCAATAAAATCATGTCATGTCATCAACCAAATTTCTATCACTAGTGATAGAAATGTAGGGGGGGTGGTATCACTAGTGATGAGATTCCAATGTACAAGTATTAATGCACAATGTACAAGATACACATTCATTCACTTACATGTTCAACGTATTATATATATAACGAGTTATACTTCATCACTCGTTATATTAGGGGAGGCGGCGGTGTTCCACGAGTGATACAATTGTATCACGGTAATTAACGATTCCACCCCGTGTGGCCTAATATATATGAGGAATGTATTATTGAGAGGATATAAAACTTTTTTTTGATATGACTAATGACACCATGAATCACGCCTAGCCAACTATACACATGTGACCAAATGATTAGGTATGTAATTTATTCCAATTGTGAGGTAGGTCTTTGGTCTGCCACCATGAATATGGCCGACCGTAACGATAATAAAAGTATATACACGTCCCTACTATACCCAAACTCCAAACTCAAACGGCTGTTCAAAGAAAAACTCAAACGGCCATAGGGAACTATGACGCAAGCTTAGTCCTTTGAGCATTTGTTTGATAAATCCTCAAATAGTCGTATAAAAGTAGGGAACGGCCGTTCAATACAACCTCAAACGCCAGTTTGCAAACAATGTACAAAAGGTCCCTATAAATATAACTATGTTGTATGGGGTGTTTTACGGTAACTATGTTGTATGGGGTGTTTTACGGTAACCTTAGACCATCTTCAACGCTGTGGAATGAAAGGGCGGGCCCTCTTTCCACTAATGAGAAATATAAAGAAGGAAGGAGAGAGGAAATTAAGGGCCCGACTTTCATTTGCAGCGAGCGATGGAGACAAGGTTGAATGTTTTGCCTCAACATGCAACCTTGTCTACACCATAATATATATATATATA
Source organism: Helianthus tuberosus (assembly GCA_030545235.1). NCBI lineage: Eukaryota > Viridiplantae > Streptophyta > Magnoliopsida > Asterales > Asteraceae > Helianthus > Helianthus tuberosus. Next base: position 171,749,041 of record CM060414.1, on the reverse strand, counting down.
TATATATATGAAATAGTAATTACCATAATATCATGGCCTCTGTTAAGGATGGTTGCATTACAAGGCTTATAGTTTCTATATAGCTTCTTAGAGCTGACCACCATCTCCACCCTTTGACTCGACATATCGATGGGAGACTGCATCGTCCCATTGCTACACAACGACCATTCTTCCTTCATCACGCCCCATTTCCCCGGTCCCATCTTGCTACCTCTAGCGTAATCAAATTCTCTTTCATCCTCTAGATATACACATGAATATATAGTTAGTTACACACAGTGATCACTAAAGTTACAAAAGAAAACACATTGTAGAGCAAACATTACCAACTTCTTGAGCTTGAGTTGATGAAGGATGAGAGAAAATAAGCATGAACAAAAGAAAACCAAGTGCCAAAATGGAGTTTGAATTCATATTCTTCATATTTCACAACTAAGAAAGATGTATATATGTTGTGTTAGAGAGATGAATATGTGGTTTGTTGTATGGTTGTATTATAAGGACTAGCTATATATATATATATATATAGGGAGCGGCTAGAATGAGAACCACCACGAGTTGTAAGAACCACGAGAACCGCGCCCCGCGGGTGGCCGTTGACCACGAAATTTTTTTTACACCTAGATCCGTATATTTTAACACCGGGGGTAAAATTTGGGTTCAAACGGCGCGCCCGAGGGGGTAGTTTTTTACGCCCAAAGTTTGGTAAAAAAAAAGAAAAATTAAAAAAACCCAAACTTTGGGCGTAAAAAACTACCCCCTCGGGCGCGCCGTTTGAACCCAAAATTTACCCCCGGTGTTAAAATATACGGATCTAGGTGTAAAAAAAATTTCGTGGTCAACGGCCACCCGCGGGGCGCGGTTCTCGTGGTTCTTACAACTCGTGGTGGTTCTCATTCTAGCGATCCCCTTTATATATATATAAATTACACAGACGGAGAGAACCTAATGTGTGTGAAAGTAGGTGGAAGCTTCTTGTGTGATAGTACCAAGAAGGTAAGAAAATTGAAGAAACACGTACAGCTGTAGAAGTGAATCCGGTGCATCATTTGGTTTATTGTTTTTCACGAAGAGAAAAATGTGTCGATCGTGTCTACCATAACTTGAAAGTCAAGGAATACCTAGAACAACAATATAAAATTATTAATCATTTTAGTTTCAAAAAATAAACAATAACAATGAACAGCAAAAAAGCCCACCCATTCGATATCACAGCAACGTAAAGCATTAAGCATCAACGAATGCAATTAGCGAAACTCAAAAGACGCAAGACTCTGAGCAATAGTAGCACCATCGTACGCCAAGAGGCACATTTTTCTCGGCTCAAACAAAACACCTAAATTCTCAAGACCGGTCATGCTAGAGTAATATACTTTAATTTTAATATTAATGTAAAGTCTAGGAAACCTACAAAAATAACTTGCAAAGAAACAAATCGATTACCCATTGTTGCAAAAATCGGTTCGGATTGAGCATATCATTACTAAGGTCAAGACGTTAGGATTTTTTTGGTCAAAAATAGGTCGAAGTTAAAACATATCTTGTGGCCGGATTAGTTTAAGTTTGTAATTATGTAGTCTCTTCTTTATTATGCCGCCCTGTTTTTGGATTGGTGGTGTCGGTATTAATGAAATTTACCTTTAAAAAAACAAATCGATTAAAAATGAAAAGAAAAACATTACTAATATAGCCCACCACATTAAAATATGCTAGTTCCTAATGAATGTTTCCAGAAACTTTGATAGCAGAAGGTCCAATGCGTACGTAGTCAACGGTTCATAAGAAATTTTTCAGCATTCAAATAAATTTGCATGTGCAATGATTTCAAGAATTGTCATATTCCGTTAAATGATGAATATTTGAGTATATTCAATTGTCAAATATTCTCAAATGTCGTTGTAAAATAATATTTGATGACACGCATTAATTAATGTTTGAACATTTATAGATATTGGTAAAGAAAATAATCTAAAGATTAATCGGTAATTCGGTATGGTGGGATTTCGAAATATCTAGGATGCTAATGATGGATTAAGATTTAAGACACCAAGGTTTAAGTCTAGAACACTGCTCCAAGATCATTAAAATACTTAAATACATCTATACTATATATTATAATGCATGAGGGATGGATTCTCAAAAGTTAAGAACTTCTTCCCCCCTTATTTATAAATAAACCCTTAAAATGAGGGTAGTTTGGTCTTTTAAACACTATTTATTTTTTAGCCCCTCATATTATTACACTTAAATCCCTTAGTTTTAACAAAATTATATATAATTATGTAGAAGTTACACTTTTCCCCCATCCACAACAAAATTATAATTCCTTTATGTATTCATGACATATTTTATAAACTATAACGTTTAAAAAAATCCGAAGGTACCATAACAACCTACTCATTTTTGTCGATGTTTCGATGTTTATCTTAGTCAATACTGACGTTCGGATTAAATGTACAAGTAGGTTATGCCTTAATGTACAATTGATTAAAGCCCAACTTACTTTTAGTCATCATCCCAAATAAAATATAAATGAAATGCTAAAAGCACTATCATTTTCTAAACTACAATTTGATTAAAATTTTCCTTTACACATTATCAAATATCAACAAAACTTCCTACTTTAGGGGCAACAAACTCTTAATTAAGTGGGAAAAGTTTTTTAAAATTCAAACTTTATATTTTGAAAATTTACAAACTTTATGATACGTATAAGATGGTCATTTCTGCCGATTAAAGCAAATGATACAAACATTTAATGGGCGGCCAATTATACTATTCAACTTTTGAATTCCCACTTCTCATCTCCACATACTCCTCTTTTTCACATACCCATGGTTTGCATCACCTAAGAGACCTCGGGAGAACTAAACAACCAGCAGCCGTCATCTCTTGCAAACCATATCATGAGGTTCTTCATTCACTTCTAATAAAATAACATCACTGATTCTTCTTATACTTCTCAAACTTGTAGTTCATTTCGTCAAATTTTGAATTCATTTGTGTTTGTTGTTAGAATGTGCAGGAACTAGGTTCACTTTTATTAAAAATATTAATAAAATAAATAATAACGAGACTCTCGTTATTTGAAGGAAATTCATCAAGTACAATACCGGTTACAAAATAAATAAACAAATATAAAATATAATTTGATTGTACCCATCTTGATTCAAGCTAGCATCTTTGGAAGAACTTCAACCGCACCATCTTGTATGAACCTCCGCTGCAAGAATGAACAAACTGTCGTTGACGGTTTTGGTTGAGGATCGTGTTAGACATGGGGCCCTTAAAACAGATTTCGCGCCTCCTCTCAGACGGTCTGTTTCCATGATACAACAACCGAAGCAGTAGTTGTACTGCCGGAGATGACACTCGCGCCCGAGATTACACCGGGTATAAATTGGTGTTCATAAAAATTGGAACAATGTGAAGTTGTGTAAAATTGAGAGTACTCCTCTCAATGAAACATCGAGACTAAAGAGAATGTCTATTTTCTTGTCGTGTCTAATATGAACCACCAAGTTCATATATATACACTTATAGTTTTAAGCTCATTAAAACTAGTAATAAAATAGACATTAATCTTGTCATAACTATAACATTAATCTTGTAATAAACAAGATAATGAATATGACATTAATCTCTAATTTAATGGACTTAAGTGGTTAGTCAAAACGGTCATATTCATCATGACACGAATTAAATGGTTTGAAACAACTAGTTTGACTAGGTCTAACTAGATCTTTTACTACTGTTGCAAACCTGCGCGCATGCTAGAACTGATCCGCCAGTCCGCGTGCCACGCTTCAAGGATCTCATGCCACGCCATATGGAGCCGCGCGCCATACGGATGCCACTACGCATACCAGGACGCCACCCGGTCATGCGCCGACCATACTCGTGTGCTACCTGCACTCTCCGCCCTAGCCAATGGCGTGCGCCATGCGCCTAAGGAGCTCGCGCCGCATCGACATGCCATGTCATCCGCCTACGCCACCCAAGGGTGCGCCATAAGCGGACCCACCATGTATCTGACCACGCGCTCATGGACAAAAATACAAAGGCGGTGTGCGAAGTTCAAAGTGCACTACATAGGACCTATAGCCCACGACACGCGCGCATATGTGCATGAGTACAAGGAGTGCTCCTCCTTATAAACCACTTTAAGTTTTGTCATCCCACCTATGTGGGACAAGTTGACAAAACTAATCCATTTTATTCATCTTTGTTTGTTCCAAACATACAACTTCAAGCTTCGATATCTCATTCATCTCAGCTCTATTTGGACATAGTTTGAACACAAACCATAAATAATTATTTATACAACACATATATAAATATTATTGATGTCCAAAATATTTAGTGAAAAACTCATTTTCACTAAAATTTTCAACAATCCCCCACATGAATGGAGATCGATTAAAACACACAAAATTCCCCGATGAAAACTCGACAGTCGAGTATTGCAGGATAGGTAGGTGTAGCCTTTGAACCTTCCTTTGTGAAGCATACTTAGCCTCCTAGGGTTTTGTAGACGTGATGTCCTTGAACAACCCCCCATTTGTGTAGACGTCAATATACATTCACACAATACTTTTCCTAGCCGGACCATCTCCTCATGTATGTCTCCAATAATGGTCATGGAGCACTTTCCTGGTTCTGCGGGAGCTCTAGGAATTATGCCCTAATTCCATTCGAAGCGACCACACTTCTCTCCAACATAGGTGATTTCCCTTTAAATCATTAAAAGCATTATGGTTTACTATGATTTACACAAATCATAAAACCACATATTATGCTTAACCTCACAACAATGTCACTGAATATTATAGGAATGGACTAGGACGTATTTAAACACCCTTTTATAGTTTTAGGGGGATATATGAAACATATAAACTAGCTTATATATAAACATATATATTAGCTACGCCCCCACAGTGACTACCCTTCGGTTCATGATTAAGTTGGCCTATTGAACCTAGATCTTGGGATCTCCAGTCAACTAGGTTAGGTTTCCCTCATGTCCCTTTATCCATGGCTTTAGTCCCATTCCACAACCTGATCTCTTATCAACCCACTGGTTGTTGGATCCAAAATTATCTTTGACTTCGCTAAGTCACCAACGACAATTTAAATTGAGATCAGTTGTTCTAACGTGTTTCTTGACTCTAGTCACTTTTTCCTTTTAGTCGATTCATAAGACTTATAACTCGTGATCTCAACCTGGATCCAGTTATGTACCTTGTCTTAGAATGACATGAAACTCAATTCATGGCCAAACACGTTTTCACCATGCCTTTGGTGTGTCATGACTGACATCTTACTAGATTTTGAATCTAACCAATTGGCATTCGAGTCCAATCTATTCGATTGACTCCATATAACCATTGTGTACTCCACTTGGTCATGCGTTTGCAATATATGCAAGTCACCCCCACATTTAAGTGTAATTGGATAACATCCAAATGGGGTGATGAAAGGTTCTCCCTTTCATTTCGAGTTTGAGAAAACTTCTCAACTCCCATTTCCACATTCAAATGCAAGTCACCCCCACATTTAAGTGTAATTGGATAGCATCCAAATGGGGTGATGAAAGGTTCTCCCTTTCATTTCGAGTTTGAGAAAACTTCTCATCTACCATTTCCACATACCCTAAAGGGTTTGTTTCTTAAATGGCCTCCTCCCCCCACATTGCTTGCATTTTAATGAAGTTATATTTATAGTTTTGTTTAGTACAAAATTCATTCTTGTGTCATCACATATTTTGAATGTTTAAAGTTAATTTAATCTCCGTCGAGCATATAAATTAACAAGTATTAGTCTAGCATGCTTTAGACCACAATACTCTAGCATGTGAACAGAAGATGCATCATTCTGATTCTTCACAGCCTTAAGAGATAACGCACTATCTCTTCCGAACATTCGTTTCTTAGTTTAGACACAATAATAAAATTTTATTTCACCATTCCAAAACCAACGGTTTTAGGAAGGTCTGAAAACCATAGTATAACTCGTTTGCCTTTTATCTCCAAGGCTTCACCATTGACTTCATAAGTCTTAATCCAAGTCACTTTGATGAAAAATATTTGTATAAAATCACTTGAGTCTTGAGATATAGCCAATTAGATTGACTCTCAACCACAAAGCATTCAAGGATGCCTATAGTGATATATACATTCACGTTGTTGTTTCATTAATACCATGTATCGGGATACTCTCCCAAATTGAGGACCAAGCCTCCACATAGTTTAAACAACATTGATGGTGGTAGAAGCATCTACAAGTCCATCACTATTGTAAATTTCCGTTAATAAATTTGCTAAATTTATTAAAACCATTTACAATAATAACATATATTTCTTTCATATGTTATATTCTTTGAAAACTTACATGTGCATTTCCATGTTGATGCTCTCAACATTAGATGACATATCTCGTTTTTCGTGTATTCCATCTCAAACCATACATCACCTTTCTCACGACGCCGTTATGAATTTGATGTTTGATTTGTGACTTATTACATAAGTCATGATCACAACCCGCTCGTTGTGTTTGTGTAAATTACTTTTTACACTTTGTATCAAAATGTGTATCCTTTTGACAACTTATAAGTAGTCCAAAATAACGGATACACCAATGATATCTAAACATCAAAAGCCAAAGTGTTATTATCTTCAACACTTTTTTATCGAAATAAACACAATTATTTCGTTTGGTGTCATGTTTTGAGGTACTCCCTCAATGGAACGCGTATAACTTGGTTCGTCAGTTGTCCAAAATATAAAGTTGTTTACAATTAACTACTCGCAAGTATTTGAGCAACTTATTATATTTATAACAACATCGAGTTGTTTTTCACCAAATAGTCTCTCCAAGACTATTATATGGTTCAAGACGTTATACTTTGCAAAGACATGTTTTATTCGTTCAAAACATTTCTCGTTTTTGCAAGTGTTTTAATATTAAACTATATATTTATGTTTTGATTACAAATCAAGACAATAAACCTTATAATAGTTTAATAAATAAAACAATTTCAAACTCGCTCGTTTGAAAATAAAACGAATACACATCGTTTTAATAAATGGTTTATCATATTCAAACCATTTATAACCGTTGTTAGATAATAACGATTACCAATCGTTAAAATGAGTGGTTTGTATGATAACCAATTCTAATATGCTAATTAGAATTTAAAAGTTGAACAACATTCGAAATATTCGGTTTTTATAAAGTAAACCGCTTCTAACACGCTCGTTAGAAATAAAACGAATACAATTATTCACTTTTAAATCATTTCTAACACGCTCGTTAGAAAATAAACAACTATCAAACTCTTTAAATCGTTTCTAACACGCTCGCTAGGAATAATCGATTACAAAATTTGTTTCGAAGTTTATAAAAAAAATTATAAACTATTTCTAATACGCTCATTAGAAATAAACAAATAAAAATCGTTTAAACGTATGTGGAAAAAATCCGTTTCTAACTCGCTCGTTAGAAATTTAATAGTTTAGACGAAACCGTTACAAGGTTTATTATCCAAAATAATTGTCTCTAACACGCTCGTCGGTTAATTATTTGAAATAATAATATTTTCTAACACGCTCGTTAGAAAATCTAAACGTATATTTTCTAGCACGCTCGTTAGAAAATCTAAACGTTTTAAACAAGTTAGTTCTATACAATCATCGTATCTAACACGCTCATTAGATATAAAAGATGATATTAAACTTATTATTCTATAAAATTCTAACACGCTCGTTAGAGATATAAAAAGTTTAATCTTGTTGTACTTCCAACAACGTTTCTAACACGCTCGTTAGAGAATATTAAAACTTGTTTAAAAAATAATTACTTTCTAATATGCTAATTAGAAAATAAAAATATTTCGAAACTTTTAAAACCAACATTAAAATCATTAATGGTTACTAAAAGCTTATAATTAAGAAATTAAACGTTACAAAAACATTTGTAAGGGGTTACAAAATAAAGTTTTCTAATACGCTCATTAGAAAATATAGTATTTCAAAACCTATTGAAATACGTATTATTTTGTATGTGGTTCGGTTTATCTAAACACGAACACAAGCCATGAAACTCCAAAACTTGAATCAAAACGTTCGTTTTTGTAACACGGTATTCGGATTAAAGATTGTACTCCAATCATAAAATTAATCCGACTCATTGTACTAAATAAATATTTCCCAAAAAATATTTTCAAGATTTTAACAAAAATCTCATTAAATATTTTAACTTTCGTGAACCTATATCCTCGTAGAGAAGGGATTTAAGATTGTAGCAACAATCTTCACGAAAGTCTGTTTTAAGATTGTAGGAACTAGGTTCACTTTTATTAAAAATATTAATAAAATAAATAATAACGAGACTCTCGTTATTTGAAGGAAATTCATCAAGTACAATACCGGTTACAAAATAAATAAACAAATATAAAATATAATTTGATTGTACCCATCTTGATTCAAGCTAGCATCTTTGGAAGAACTTCAACCGCACCATCTTGTATGAACCTCCGCTGCAAGAATGAACAAACTGTCGTTGACGGTTTTGGTTGAGGATCGTGTTAGACATGGGGCCCTTAAAACAGATTTCGCGCCTCCTCTCAGACGGTCTGTTTCCAGGATACAACAACCGAAGCAGTAGTTGTACTGCCGGAGATGACACTCGCGCCCGAGATTACACCGGGTATAAATTGGTGTTCATAAAAATTGGAACAATGTGAAGTTGTGTAAAATTGAGAGTACTCCTCTCAATGAAACATCGAGACTAAAGAGAATGTCTATTTTCTTGTCGTGTCTAATATGAACCACCAAGTTCATATATATACACTTATAGTTTTAAGCTCATTAAAACTAGTAATAAAATAGACATTAATCTTGTCATAACTATAACATTAATCTTGTAATAAACAAGATAATGAATATGACATTAATCTCTAATTTAATGGACTTAAGTGGTTAGTCAAAACGGTCATATTCATCATGACACGAATTAAATGGTTTGAAACAACTAGTTTGACTAGGTCTAACTAGATCTTTTACTACTGTTGCAAACCTGCGCGCATGCTAGAACTGATCCGCCAGTCCGCGTGCCACGCTTCAAGGATCTCATGCCACGCCATATGGAGCCGCGCGCCATACGGATGCCACTACGCATACCAGGACGCCACCCGGTCATGCGCCGACCATACTCGTGTGCTACCTGCACTCTCCGCCCTAGCCAATGGCGTGCGCCATGCGCCTAAGGAGCTCGCGCCGCATCGACATGCCATGTCATCCGCCTACGCCACCCAAGGGTGCGCCATAAGCGGACCCACCATGTATCTGACCACGCGCTCATGGACAAAAATACAAAGGCGGTGTGCGAAGTTCAAAGTGCACTACATAGGACCTATAGCCCACGACACGCGCGCATATGTGCATGAGTACAAGGAGTGCTCCTCCTTATAAACCACTTTAAGTTTTGTCATCCCACCTATGTGGGACAAGTTGACAAAACTAATCCATTTTATTCATCTTTGTTTGTTCCAAACATACAACTTCAAGCTTCGATATCTCATTCATCTCAGCTCTATTTGGACATAGTTTGAACACAAACCATAAATAATTATTTATACAACACATATATAAATATTATTGATGTCCAAAATATTTAGTGAAAAACTCATTTTCACTAAAATTTCCAACAGAATGGAGGTCTTACCACCACTTGCTGAAGATGGAAAGACACAAAGATTTCTTTTTGTTCAATCGGAGGATCTCTGACGATGTTGAGGTTAATTGTTTATCAGATCTATGTTACATTTGTTTAGTTTTTGTTTGTGTTTTCAATGTAAATATTTGTGTGTAACTTATTTTTTAATATTCGATCTGGTTGAATTAGCTTGAAGTATCATTATAATTGAACTATGCTATGTAACAATCTTGTGGTTTTTCTCTTTTTTAATTGTTTAGAATACAGTCAAATTTTACACATTTATCATTATAATTTAACTATTCTTCGAACCAGTCTCTCTTAATTTGTTTTAACTAAATTTGTTGTTAGATTTTTTGATGTGAGAATTTACAAGGAGTGGAAAGATGAAGTGTAATTTAACTATTCTTCAAGGTAAACCATCATTTAGCTTTCTTATTTAGTACTTTAAGATTCATATTTGATTTTAAATATTTTGTGCATCAACAACATTCATGTTATTGTGTTTCTAATAAAAATGTGGTAAATTTCTCTCAAAGTTTCCATCCTCAATCGGTTCCTATCATCACCATTTTTTTAACTTTTTCCTGTAATGGGTGGTATTTTATCTCGTATTTATGATTAATTAATGTTTTTTTTTCAGGTGTAACTGTGTAAGGCAAGAAGCGTTAAAAATACACCTGGTGACCTTGCTTACGTGTCATGTGAAGCCAGGAATCCATGAAAAGGAATTTTCAGGTTCCTTGTGTTGCAAATTAGGGCTATTCACGAGCCGAGGAGCTAGGTAAAGCTCGGGCTCGGCTCGATTATAAACTGAGCCAGCTTGGCTTCGATTTAAAATCGAGCTGCAAATCTAAGCTCGGGCTTGGCTTGGTTTGGCTCGAATTCAAAAAGAAAAATTAATACATAGATCTCAAAGTTCAATAGTCTAAAATATTATTAGATAGTTAGCATATCTAAAATGAGTTGAGCCTTATACATTTCAAGAGAAAATCAAGTTCAACAAACAAAATCAATTTTAAATTTCAACGAAATACAATATACGTTTATTAGCATGGTAATCCACCTTCAAATATACCATAGATATACAATTGCACTCATAAATACATGTAAATAATAATCATTTTTTTGTAATATATTATAAAGTATATAAAAATAACGTACATTAAGAGTAAAATACTAAAATAATCCGAGCTAAGCCGAGCCGAGCTAAAAGGCGAGCTAAACCGAGCCAATTTGGTTTGTTACGAGCCGAGCCGAGCCGAGCTAGGCTCATTTTCTTATCGAGCTGAGCCGGCTCGGCTCAGTTTCAAACCGAGTCATGTCGAGCGAGCTTTTTTCCAAGTTTTTTGGACAACCCTATTGCAAAAATATTGGGCAATAAAATAAAGACTACCAGAAACAACACCTGCTCTCTAAATCCTGTTAGTTTTTTTTTTTAATTTACACACACATAAATTAATTTAAATACATGTTTATGGATATGAAAGTGTTGGATTTGACTTTTAAATTGCAAGAAAGTAGAATATAAGGCATATTGCTTCTTTTATGATTCCAGTTCTCTTACTATAGTCGATTTTCAAGAAAAAAAAATTAGGTTTATAATTGTAAATTAATGAGAGAAAAAGAAAGAGTTCTTGGTTTTGGTAATAACAAATGTACGATCATGTATCCCAAAGGTACATATGCCTTTTTTTGCAGAACAGAAGTCATGTTAATCCTTTTAGTCTATGATTACCATAGTACACTAGATTTAGAAGTAAAATTCCTTGCTTTGTGGAAAAGGCGCGTCTTAGTGCGCCTCGTGCCTAAGCGCGACTTGGCATGCTTTTTAAAACCTAGGGCGTATAATACGGCAAGTTTTGAATTCGGGAGATAGTTTTGCACCTTTGTTTAAGTTCATTAAGTGTTTCGTTTGTCGAAAACACTTAGCTTTGTAATAGAATCCTCATTTAGCTTTAACTACCGCAATGCAAATGTCGCCCCGCCGCATCGCGCGGGCACCCCACTAGTATAAAGAATGTATAAAGAGATCGTTCTATATATCTATCTATCTATCTATGATGGTGACAAACACATAAGAGGTCTTTACTAAATTAGTGTTATCTAACGTTCTCAGCGTATCAGAAGAGGATAATATAAGAGGTCATAAAAACTACAGATCGAAAAGAGTGGGGTGCATGACGAGTTTAGCTCACAGATGAGCTGGTTTCCATTTGCATGACTTGTGGAGCCAAACACCACTAAGTCACTAACTAATCAACAAGTGAGAGAAGGGGGGTCGGAACTATAGTGTTAGTAGCCGTAGCACGGGCTACGGCTCAATCCCGTATTCGTAGTGTTATTTTTAAGGCAATGTACACACAATTTTTTTTAATTTCTTTTGGGTCTTTTTTAAGGCGATGATAATCGTTTTTTTTTTTCTTTCTTCCTTTGGCCTTTTTTACGGTGATGAACGCATATCTTTGACATATATGTAAGATTAAATATATATGATTTTATATTTAATCTAGTAGCCATTATAATCATTTACATTATATAGATCAAAATATATAACAACCTATTAATTAATTAGTTGGTAATTGTTGATGAGCCTTATTGATGTGTGTAAAATGCAACATATAAATTACATCAAATGAGGCATAAAACTAACCCTTTTTTAGTACTAATATTGGAAAAAGAGTGTTTTTGTCTTCCTTTTGTATTTTCAGGATTAAATGAGCTCAAAAACGCAAAAGAAGCAAAAAGACAGCTAAATCCAACATAAATACAAGAAAAGGAACATTAGTGGATTGCCCGAACCCTCAACGGCACCTTCCAAAGCAAAATAGAGAAAACAGAAGGCTGAACACGCCCCGTGCTCAGCCAGCACGGGGCCGTGCCCAAGAAGCAGCAGAAAAGACAAACCTATAGAAGCTTCTATTGCCCACCACGGGCCGTGCTCAGCGGACACGGGGGCGTGTCGAAAGTACAGCAGGCGCATTTATTGTAATTGCGAATTACAATTAATGAGGAAAGAGAGTGTCAGACGGGCACGGGGCCGTGTCCAGCGGACACGGGGCCGTGTCCAGCTCTCTGTTCAGCCTATAAATAGGAGTGCTTGGATTCATTTCATCTCATCCCTTGGCACACCACCTCTCTCACACTTCATCCACCACCCACCACCATCACAACACCATCATCCACCACCATCATCCATTGTCCATCATAGAGTGTGTGAGTCGTCTCGGGATCCAAGATTGATCGTAAGAGTTCTTGACAATCAAGGCCATGTTTGCCTAAGTCTCTTACATCACTTGGTGAAGACAAAGTGTCTAGTATAATACTTTTTATTTCTAATCTTTTGCACTTTTTATTTGGTTTTGTATTAATGACTTTAATAACTAGTTACTTATGTTGAAGGTGATCTTTCCTTATCGTTTGTCCGTGGTGTCTTGGCATTATTTTACTGTCTATATAAAATAAAGGATTTTCACCATTCATATCTCCACGGTCTATATGGAGGTATGTTGGCTACCTGGTAGGGGGTTAAGGGAACGGTTTGGTAAAGGTCTTGCCATTGTTCAGCGTTTAGAGGTCCTGCAATGGACCTGGGTCAAATTTAGTAGGACCTCCTTCAATACTTCACGGTATTGGATGGCGGGGGTCCAAACTCTTTGATCCCCTCATAAGTTAACTACTATTAATACTATAACCCGGCTATTTAGGACTGTATCCCTGCTGACTCAGACTACTTAGTCGAGGGTAACGTCACCGCCAAAAGCGGGGCCTACCACAATACTGCATTAATAACTTAATTCATTATCTTCCAATAATCCACCCCTTTAGGATTGTATCCCTGCTGACTCAAACTACTGGGGTGAGGGTAACGTCACCTTCAAAAGAGGGGCCTACTACAATAACTAAGATAATCTCTTAATTATGTGCAAAAGTGCGGAAATAATCAAAGGTTATACTAGATACGAGTCGGAACCAAGTGATTCATCTTGTCTATCTGTTTTTATTTTATCTTTATTTTCAGCATTTTAGTTAGTTTTTATTTTTCTTAGTTTAAAACATTTTTCTAAACTTTTATTTTGGTTAGACGTTGAGGATAAACCGGTATTAAAAGCTCTTGTGTCCTTGGACGACCTCGGTATCTTACCAACGCTATACTACACTCAACGATGGGTGCACTTGCCCATATGTGTGTTTAGTGTTAGTGAAATATCGTGTTTTATAAATTTAAAACTTGGCTAAAATAAGTGTTAAAAAGGGCTTAAAATATACACCTAAAATATACGACACTTCGCACGCATCAAGTTTTTGGCGCCGTTGCCGGGGACACAAGGATTTTAAGAAAGTTAGGAATCAACGGCCTAATCATCTTTTATTTCTCTTTTTTATTTTTTTTAGGATTTTCTTAGTTTTTCAGCTTCTGCAGAGCTCAGCACGGGCCGTGCCCGCTGAACACGCCCACGTGCTCAATCATTGGAACTGGCAATCCTGTTTTACATCAGACAGTAAGCTGAACACGGGGCCGTGTCCACTCAACACGCCCCCGTGCCCAAGTTTCAGTTACTGAAAACAGAACCGTTAGATCCCGACGGTTGGTAATTTCTGACATAAACATGAGTGATAGTAATTATTTTTACTTTCGGCACTCTTATGGTACGTGGTGTCAATTATGTGGTGGCGAACATGAAGAAGTAAAATGCTACTTCCTAAATTATAGGCCCCACTACATGGACCCACGATCTTCTCACAACCTTAAGAGGGGCGAAAGTAAAAATAAGCACTATTTCTCCCTCGAATGCGCCCAGCCAGATATTCTAGGGGAAATGTTCCTTAGCGAATTATTTCAACTAGAAGAGCTAATTCTGAAATGGATAGAAGAGCTTAGGAAGGATTTTATTAATCCGCCCCAAGACGATACCCATGAAGAAATGTTGGAACCGCATTCCGACAACCTCGTTGCTCCCGAAAATACCTTCGTACCTAGCAAAGACTTGGACGATAGTCGTCCCTGTGTCGATTGTGCCGTGAAGGACTCTCCATCGACTTCGTTCGGTGCATACATAGACCTGAGCGATTCGGCATATACCTTCTTTAACAAGAGCCCGGAAAAGGGTTGGACTTGTCCACCTAGAATGAAAATAGGAATTACCCTCACCGACAACCTCTTGCGTTCTCGCCTTAGTCTAGGACAATTAAGGTATATTAGGCACTTTGGGGTTGTTCCAACCAGTCAGGAACCACCCGATACAAACAAGTTCCTTAAAAAAACTAGACAACTTCATAAAACAGTCCGTAGACACGGGGCCGTGCCCAGCCAACACGCCCCCGTGTCCATCGAAAGATTCCTTTCTGATCAGTACGTCAGAATACGGACAAACTGTGTCAGAACTCCACCTGCACACGGGGCCGTGTTCACTGAACACGGGGCCGTGTCCAGGTTGCTGTCATTTTCTATAAATGCAGCCAAGAATTCTGCACATTTGGACCAACTTGGGGCAGAGATTTGCAGGAATCTTCTCTCAAACTATCCTAGGTAAGTCTAAAAGAAGGTTCCAACAACCCATCTTGTCCCTTCCTCTTTTAGTAATTTCCTCCTTCTTCATCTTTCTCCAAGAACTACCATTGAAAGTTTGGAATTCCTCCAACTCTATGGTAGGGATAAATGAGTTTTGTTCAAAGGATCTTGGTAAAAACATGTTAGGAAACATGGTTTTAAGTTATTAGTAGCCAAAAAGGGCCTACAACATTCAGAAAATAACTTAAAAATACAAGTTTCCTTGTTCCAAAACTCTGCAGAAAGATGGACACGGGGCCGTGCTTAGTGAGCACGGGGCCGTGTCCGGTTACTGTTTCATTAAATAAGCTATTTTTAGTTTATTTTTCGTAGGATGTCGAGTGAAAACAGCGATACATCTTCTGTGCATTCGTCAAACAACCGAAGGGGAAGAAGACCCTCCATTGAAGCTACACTTGTTCACTATGTGATAGCATTAAGGGAGGCTCTCGACGAAATGACTTCAGTAGAGGAGGTCCTTATCGACCGTATTAACGATCTTACGATGGGACTTGAAAGCAGCTTCCAAGAAATTAACCTCTTGCACCAGAGGTTAAATATTCTTGTAGCACCTCCAATGGAACCAGTCCTTCCTCAGCAGGATTGGAACCTGGCTCTCGGAATCAACAACCCTACCGGGTGGGAAGACTTTCCGGCGGAACCTCCCATGGAACACCAACAAGAGATCCCGGTGGAAGTTGAAACTCCCCAAACTAATGCCAACGAGCCTTCTTTTCTCCTTCCAAGGGAGATAGAAGAATGGCTCGCCGACATTTGAGGAGAACCGCACTCGGAAGAAGGAGTTCACTAAGGCCTTGTTTAACCAAGATTGAGTATTTCTTGGAAATTTTGCTAAATTAAAATAAAGTAAAGGCTAGGACTCCATGGTTTGTTATTTCTTTTATCTAGTTTAATTTAGGATTATGTAAGTTCTCTCTATGATGAAATGAAATGATGGTTTTAATGTTTGGATGGTTTGTAATGAATAAAACACACTCATGGTGGTAAAGGATAAAAAGGGGAACGAGAAAAATGATCCCATGCACAAGAACGAGGCAACCCGACAATTTTCTCCCTTTCAGAAGGTTCAACACGGGCCGTGCCCAACCAACACGGCCCCGTGTCGAACCACCTGCAGAAAACGCCCAGTACAGGTAACTGGACACGGGCCGTGTTCACCCAACACGCCCCCGTGTCCAGACTTCTGTTTCTCTTATTTCAATTTTGTTACTGGCACTTGAACACGGGGCCGTGCCCGGATAACACGGGGCCGTGTTCAGTGCCCAGTAACACAAATTTTTGCTTTTTAAACACTATTTTACACATCTAATCAACCTAAAAATTTATTTTTGGGACATGATGACGGGGGTAGCCCAAATCTCAATAAAATGACTAATATACATAATAGCTTAAAAGGTTAAAAGGTTGAGAGGTTCAATACGCGCAAACTCAGGAGAACAGTAAAAAGGACAAGCACAATGTCCGGTCACATCAACACTTAACGTCTGAACCATTTCTGCACAGACAGAACATGTGCACAGAGAACACCCTTTTGTCCGCAGGTCTAAACCCTTCAACCCCCAAATGGGCAAGTCCCTCACTGTAGCCACGGATCACTGGTCAAAGGTTTCCTCTTGTAGAAGATTCTTTCCCTATAAATAATAGCCTCTTGCCATCCATTCCACTCATTCCAGATCAACTCAGATCACCCTTGATCTCTGATCTTACTTCTCCTCTCTAGAACTTGCTCCATGCTTGTTCTATTCTCGGCTCACTACAATATTATCTCACTTAACATAGACATTCTGGGTTGAACCCTTCAAGCCAGAATTCAAAGTGAATAATAACAAAGTGATCCGCCTCCACGTGCTACAAACGTGGGGTGACCCCACGACCTGCGTTAGGCTAATCGAAACCTTGAACCCTTTTACCCCGGAGATATCGCTACAGGCCTTGGTCTTGTATTTGTTGTATCAACAAGTTGGCGCCCACCGTGGGGCTACGCCGCTAACTTTATCTTAAAGACCAGTTGTGTAGCTCCAATTTCTCTTTACATCATGTCTGAAAGCGAGTCTCTCGGTCAGGTAAATTAGGTTCCTAACAACACCAATTTAACACCAAGTTCCGGTCGGATCTCACCGGTCGAATCTACATTTCTTTCTCCTCCCGGAAGTACTCCACCGGGATATGTTCCCGGAGTTCACTTCTTTTCAAACACCAACCCCATCTCGGTCAGGGGTTGCAACTACTCAAATCGATGTAATGCATACACCGGAACACATAGATCTAACACCCGAGTGAGTAGCTAGAAATTTCTTACAACTGAGATTTTTTCTCAACTAGCATGTGAGCTTAGAAAGGAAAAAAAGGGTGAGAATAAGACTAAATTATGAGGAATCTGAACCCTCATTATCACATGGCCCTTCATCTCTTCCTTTTAGCAGCTCACGTTCAGCCACATCTTACCTTGAAGGTGGTCCTAGTGTGGCAGACCAACCACTCAAGCCTTTAAGCTTTTGGGAGGCCAAGTCCAACCGCTTTTCCCTTATTTACCTACCAACCCGTTACAACCGGTGCACCTATGGGGCATAAAACCACTCTTGATCAATTATGGTAAGTCACCAACTTCAAGTGTTCTCCCTCCCATTGCTACTTCGTGAAAACAAGCCATGGCCACCCTGCCTTCGGCTCGTGGTATGGTCATAAACACATCCATGGGAATGCCTTATACAGTAAGCCTTTAAGGCTTTAACCTTTTGACACAGATGATGACATCTTTCATGAGTACCATCAGAAAGCCTTTAAGGCTTTAACCTTATACCCTAGCTGATGACACGTGGATGACACAGAAAGCCTTCAAGGCTTTGACCTTAATTTCATCAACCAAGTGCCAACCACTCACCAGGGTACCTCAAGCGATTACCCAGCTTCAAGGGTAGTAGAAGACCTCTCAAAACCCTACAAGCCTAACAAACTTGTCTTGCTTCTCCCAACAAATCGTTGATTACAAGTTTCAAACCCAGATAAAGATGCCATCACGGTACTAAAGACTACCTCCAAATCTTCGTCGGGATTGCAAGAATTGAAAAATGACCCAACTCCGAATGTTGTCTCATGTTCATGCAAACCCTTGAAGGGTTTTCACGCATATGGTTCAATGACCTTCCTGGACGAAGCGTTCAGACCTTTGACGATCTTAGCAAAAGTTCCCTATAACAACAGAGGCATGTCAATGACGCCACGATAATCTTCCAGACCAAACAACGTGATGATGAACGTCTCAGAGACTTCATCGAAAGTTACAAGAAGAAAGATTTAACTTACGCCAATGAAAAGACTATGGTTGCAAGGTTCATGAATGCTAAATTCCAAATATTTCACAAGATACTTCAATAAATGTCTGCCCAAAACCCGTAAAGAAACATTTGAAAGGGCTGAAGCCCACATTCGAGGAGAATAAGTTGTAGACATCAAAGAACAAAATAAAAGTCTCTTAACTGGAGCTTCTAGTATGGCTCTTATGACAAACGGTTCAAAGGTTCGGATTCCAGAAGGCCTGAAGGCCGGAACCCTCCAAGCCAAGAAAAAACCATAAACTCTACAGCCTTAACCAAGGCTACATAAGAGATCTTGGCAACCTAAGGGGTAAAACACAGCTTCTGCCCTCCTCAACCTTTGCCAAAAAACAAAAGATTGGAATAATCAAGCCAGTATTGTGAGTTTCACGAATAGAAAGGTCACCATACCAATAATTGCTTCCAACCCAAAAAGAGGATCGAAAAAGCCGTCAACTCCAAACTTGCTCACTTGGTTAAAGGGGTCAAGGACAAAATGGTTGAAGAATAAAAGTAGGAAGTGAACATGGTCGACCTTGAAAACAAAGCTTTAACACTCTCAGCTGATGAAAAGCTTGAAACGCTTTAACCCTCTCAGCGACAATGAGCGTTCAAAGCTTCAACAGTCTGAATCCTCCAAAATCATGCTTGAGAAATGCTTTAACCCTCTCAGCTGATGAAAAGCTTGAAACGCTTTAACCCTCTCAGCGACGATGAGCGTTCAAAGCTTCAACAACCTGAATCCTCCATCGAAGGTATCGCAGACATACCTACCAAGCCTTTAGGCCAAATAACCCCTAATGTTTGTTCAGCGAAAGAACAAAGGGATGAACCGAACAACTCACTTTTGCGGTGATCAATATTCCTTCTAACTATGATATCATCATAGGAAGGCCAGGGCAAGGTGTGTTCGGAATGGCAGTTGTAGTTGGTCAAGGCACTGTGAAGTTTCCCACTGAAAAAGGGATAGCAACCCTTCAACCTACCCAAGAAGCTTTTGTGGTTGAAGGGGAAAGCTCAAGAAAGGACGAAGACGATGAACAAGGGTTGAACATAAACCCAAAATATCCTGAACAGGGGATAAGGGTAAAAACTAACCTTTACAATGAAATCCTCTCATACCTTGAAAAGCTGCTCTTGCACTATATATTTGCTTGATGCCCCGAAGATATGACCGGCATCCCTCATAGGATTGTTGAAACATGAGTTATGGATCCCACCTGATGTTAAGCCCATTATACAAAAGAAACGGAGTCAAGCCCTTAAAAGAAGCCTTGCAGAATGCCAAAAGATGGAAAAGCTTGTTCTAGCCGGAACCCTTCGAGAGGTCAAGTATCAATCATGGGTGGCCAATCCGGTAATGGTTTAAAAACCCGACAAGTCGTGGAGAATGTAGATCGATTTTAAAGACTTGAACAAAGAACGCCCAAAGGATTGCTACCTACTGCCCTGGATAGACCTCAAGGTTAACTTACTCACGGGCTTCTCGTGTTTTCTTGACACCTAAAAGGGTTACCATCAGATCCTAATGAAAGAAGAAGATGAATAAAAACTGCATTACACACTGATAAAGGCATATTTTGCTACCAAAAATGCCTTTTGTTTTAAGAAACGCGGGTGCCACTTATCAACGTCTGGTTGACAAAGCGTTTGCCGGACAAATCGGCAAGAACATTAAAGCTTATGTTGAAGATTTGGTGATCAAGAGCAAAACGGAATACCAAATGCTCGATGACATACAAAAAACCTTCCAAAACTCGAGAAATATCAACATGAAGCTTAATCCAGTCAAGTGCTCGTTACTAAGGCACACCATGGGGAAACAAAGCATAAAAGCCAACCCTCAAGGGATGTGCTAACAAGAAAGACTTTCGATGGAAAGCTTACAGCTTTGAAGCGTTTTATCTCAAAAGGAAGCCTTCAACCAAATGAAGCAACACTTAGCTTCACTCCCAGCCATTTCGGCTCCAGAAATAGGAGAAACGACCTCTATCCACCTTCCGATTGCTGAAAATACCATAAGTACGGCTCTAATCATTGAACGAAACAAAGTTCAGATACCCGTTTACTTTTTCAAAACTTCAAAATTAACAGAAATCAAATATTCTTCTTTAAAAAAAAAAAAAAAAAAAAAAAAAAAAAAAAAAACTTGCTCTAGCCCTAGCCCAAACGGCTAGAAGGCTTCGAAGGTACTTTCAGTAACACCCGATACAAGCGATCATTGACTAACCAATTAAGAATGTGCTTGAAAAACAAGAAAATTTCGAACGATTGGCCGAATGAGTTGTGAAACTAGGTGAACACAAAATCACCTATGTCCTGAGAAAAGTTGTCAAAGCTCAAATCTTGGTTGACTTCATCTTATAAGTCCCTAAAGAAGCCATAACAGAAGTTAATACAACTGCAGCTGAACCCTCCAACCCTGATACCTGGAAGCTCTTTACCGACGAAGCTTCCAGCATTGAAGGGTCAGGAGCAGGGCTAGTTCTAATTGATTCTAACGAATTGTAATTCACGTATGCCCTTCGTCTTGAATTTTAGACTACAAACAACAAAGCTGAGTATGAAGCATTGATTGCTGGGCTCAAGCTTGCAAAATATGGGTGTCAAAAGGCTTCAAGTCTTCACAGACTCGTTGCTTGTTTCAAACCAAATAAGTGACAACTACATAGCCAAAGAAATGGGGGTTCAAAAGCTTCAAGTCCTTACAAACTCTCTCAAGCTAAGACAATAACAACTACATAGCAAAAGAACCCAACATGTATTAGTACCGAGAGAAATCAAAGGAATTGATGAACACATTTCAAACATTTTCCATCAAAAAAGTTCCAAGATCTCAAAACAAGAGAACTAATGCACTAAGCAAACTTGTATCTCCTATGTTTGCCCACCTCACCAAGAAGGTACTAATTGAGGTGTTAAAAACCTCATCCATCCAAAGACTTGAGGTTCAAGATGTGATCACTAAAAAAGGGCCAAATTGGATGACTCCCATTGAAAGGTTCCTCAAAATGGTGAATTACCTAATGACCAGACTAAGGCTAAAAGGGTTCGTATCAAGTCAAGGCAATATGTGTTACAAGGAGATATCCTTTACAAAAAGGATACCTTGCACCACTACTTCGACGCGTTGGCCCGGAACAAAGCCAATATCTGATCAAAGAGGTTCACGAAGGGATATGTGGAGCTCATTGTGACCCAAAATCAGTAGTGTCAAAGTTGATGAACCTCGAACACTTTTGGCCTTCCATGCATCGAGATACCTCCGAACAATTGCGAAAGTATGAAGCTTGTCAGTTACATGCTCCGGTACCCAAAAGCCTCAAACATGACCCCGTTCCCATCTCCTCGGCTTGGCTATTTCACAAGTAAAGAATCAACATCGTTGGTCCATCCCCACTGGCCAAATGAGGAGTCAAGCTCTTATTGGTAGCCGTGAACTACTTCACCAAGTGGCCAAAAGTAAAACTATTGGCAAAAATCTCAGGGAAACAGTTCATTGATTTCGTTTACGAAAACATAATCTGTCGTTTTGGGCTCCAGGGGTACTAGTCACGAATAACGGGAAGTAGTTTGCCGAGAAGCCTTCTAGCTCCTGGTGTAAGGAGTTCAAAATAACCCAAGTATTCAGCTCGGTAGCTCACCCACAATCCAACGGCCAAGTTAATAGGACAAACAACAACATTGTTGAAAGGATTAAATCTCGATTGGAAAGATACAACAATAACTGGCTCGAATAGCTTCCCAATGTGCTATTGGAAATTCGAACAACCAAGAAAACGAGCCACAAGAAAACACCCTACAGCCTAGTGTTTGGATCAGAGGTTGTATTCCTAGCCGAAATCAGAGTAACAATACAAAGAACACTCAACATCGACCTCGAATCAAATAAGAAAGAGACAATGT
This sequence comes from Helianthus tuberosus, assembly GCA_030545235.1. NCBI lineage: Eukaryota > Viridiplantae > Streptophyta > Magnoliopsida > Asterales > Asteraceae > Helianthus > Helianthus tuberosus. Next base: position 171,726,535 of record CM060414.1, on the reverse strand, counting down.
TGAATTTGGAACTCCTCGAAGAGGCTCGTGATCAAGCAGCCATACAAAAAGCGAGGTACAAGCAAAACATGGAATTGTATTACAATACACGGGTGAAGCATGAACGTTTCAAGCCTGAGAACCTTGTGCTTCGAAATAATAAAGCCTACAAGAAAGAAAGCCAAGAAAGCTTGGCCCTAAGTAGGAAGGGCCATACAATATCCTTAAAGCCCACAAAGGGGGATCATGCAAGCTGGCAGGTCCGCAAGGCAAAAAGCTTCCCCGCCATTGGAATGACAAAAACCTTAAAAGGTTCCACGTTTAACCAAAACGTGTTACAAATAGTTCCCAAAAGTTGTTCTATTCCCCTAGTAATCGAATTACTTTGAAATAAATGAACGATGAATCAAAATTTGTCTTTCTATCCTATAATCAGGTTGAGAACCTAGCAAGAAACTCCATGGCAAGGGCCATGTAAGGGGATGAGCTCCCAGGCCACATCGCTCAATAGGTTCAAGGGTTGAATGGACCTATATAAGGGGTGAGTTCCTAAATCAATACAACTCCATGAGACTCATAGAAATCTTAAAAAGCATGTCTCATAAACGGGTTTGAACAGCCTACACCAAATGTTCCTTAAGCCCTAACATTGGCTTACGAACCAAAAATACTCTAAGTGAATATCATACATAGGATAGAGGTTGTATCTTCTTGTTAAAAATATCCTAAGGCTAAGTGACTGCAGCACTGAACCCTTTAAGGTATAAATAACATAAGATGCACCACCCAAAACAAAGACAACAAGCAAAATCAATAAAAACGCAAGGGAATAAATAGAACAACATAGCAAGATAAGTTAAAGATAGCAAGGGCCATACTGGCCATCAAACATAAAGCATTGTCCACAAGCCTCCAAGGCTTTAACCACCAAGGGATCTAGACGGTTCCTTTAAAATAAAAAGATGTTCATACAAACAACCCATAATATTGTTCGACATGCTAAGAAAGCTATGAATTGAGGTTTCTTCTTCACTTAGCAACGTCAGGAATGGTAGAATTTGCTGCATCATCCTTCTTCGAACCTACATCATCTTGGGTCTTTTTAGCCTTCCTCTTTTTCCTCCTTGCTGCACCCGCTGCCTCGGAGGCTTCAAGGCTTGAACCCTTTGAGCCCTCACCACCTTCAGAACACGTTTCCTTGCTATCTCCGAAGCAAGGACGTTTCTTCGAGAGGGACTTCAACACTCCGTTACAAACAACCTCATTAAGGCCCTTGGGTTTTAGCTCCTGCAAGACAAGCAAAGGTTTACCAAAACACTTGGAGACTTCACCCACATAAGGGTAAATCACACGCTCTATCTTCAAAACAGTTTTCTTGAAAACTTCAAAGGTTCACAAAGCTTTGTAACCAGCAAACCTTGGTGTCTTCCATGAGCAAGAAGCTTGATGTACACGTCACCCAAGACTTTGTTGAACTCCGACGAATGGAGAAGATAGGTAACCACTTGCTGGAACCCATGCTCAATGAGCCATTTATTATCACCAGTTGTTTGGGTCAGTGAAGCCTTTAACCATTCTTTCTCCTCTAAGAAGGCCTTTTTCTGAACCTACAAGGCAGCCTTATCGACCCAGACTTGAACCTTGTCAGCCTCCAAGCGTTTTTCCAACTCAACCATATCAGTCTTGTGTGGGAAGAAAACTCCTCAAATCTTCAAACATCAATGCTTTCTCCTTCTCAGTATAGCCCTCAGTTTCTTTCAAAGTAACCATTGAAGTTTTCATCTTATCCCTCTTCTTCGAAAAGACTTCATATTCTTGCATCCTTTTGCGAAATCTAGATACATCCTCTAGAAGCAAGGCAACAAGGTTGCAAGCACACATCATCATTTTCGAAATCATTAGTTCATTGTCCATAGACGAGCAAGAACCTCGAACAGTAGGAGGAGCAAAATGGGTAAAAACATCCTCGTAAACGGATGAAGACATGAAGCTGTCACCAACTATGACCTTCCAATCCGGCACATAAACCTCTTCTGGATCAACATTGGTGGAACCTTCACCACCCTTCCTTAAACCCTTCAAGCTCACAACCTTCTTACCTGCTGCTTTACTCTCCTTAACAATCGCCAAGGGCAACTCCTTGTCTTTTTCCCTGAACCCCAACTTCCGAGTCGTCCGAAGCCTCTATATCATCACTTTGTTCCACCGGCTCAGAGGCCGATGGTAGTTCAGCTCCCTTCAACATATGTCGGATAGAAGCTTTGGAAGCACCAAACCAGTAAAGCATTCGACATTTGGAACGTTCACATAACCTGAACCCTCGAACCTGTGTCCGGCACCTTTGGCAACAACATCTTCGCCGGAGGTAGCCTCAGCATTCCCAAACACAACATCAGAGGTATCATCACTCTTTATAAAGCATAAGGAAAAACATCATACCCTGATCATCCCGCATGAGCACAGAGTCACGATCTGGCTTGTCCCACAAGATGCTCACACCCATCAACACTAAAAGGTGTTCAGGAAAGGGACGAAGCCTCGAAGGACATTTCCTAAATGGCTTTTAACAACAAACTATCTAGTTAGGACTCAAATGGCTCAAGCTTGTCTAACACAGCATCAGCTCGAAGGGAACAATGGACTCTGAAATCCAGAAAAATCGGTCCTTCCAAGAACCAAAGGTAGTAACCATTGAGGAAGTCAAACAAACCTCAACTTGGGATATCTCAAACGTGACCCAATCGTCGTTCTTGGTCAAACGGAAGAAACATCGGAACAACAACGATGGGTCATACCCTATCATAAAACCTAAAAATGTAAAATCCCAGCAAGACCTTGAGGACGCAACTGAACAAACGACACACGATAATACTCTAAAATATTCAGAACAAAGACTGAAAATGGATGACACAAGTTGGAAAACTCGAAATGACAACAATAAAGAGCAATCGAACCAGCGGGACACTGATCGATCGATCTGTCTAAACCCAGAGCCACCGGATTAAACTTTAGATCGATCCCCCATTATTTACAAAAAGCCTCAACTTCCTCTAGTGAGACAAGAATAACTCACATACATATCTTTGCTAGCACCCAGGAGAGACGATCGAAAGAAAAAAGAAAGTGAAGTCTAGGCAATTATTATTACGCAAAAGGCAACAAAAAAAAAATGCCATCCATCACATTAACTGTCATTTCAAAATTCAAATCCAAAAAACTTAGACGCCTGAAAACCTTTCAAGCCTTGAAGCCTTTAAGCAATAAAAATCGTGTACAAAAGTCAGAAGCATTTGAGCTTACATCCCAAACACCTCTGACTTGGGGGGCTGATGACGGGGGTAGCCCAAATCTCAATAAAATGACTAATATACATAATAGCTTAAAAGGTTAAAAGGTTGAGAGGTTCAATACGCGCAAACTCAGGAGAACAGTAAAAAGGACAAGCACAATGTCCGGTCACATCAACACTTAACGTCTGAACCATTTCTGCACAGACAGAACATGTGCACAGAGAACACCCTTTTGTCCGCAGGTCTAAACCCTTCAACCCCCAAATGGGCAAGTCCCTCACTGTAGCCACGGATCACTGGTCAAAGGTTTCCTCTTGTAGAAGATTCTTTCCCTATAAATAATAGCCTCTTGCCATCCATTCCACTCATTCCAGATCAACTCAGATCACCCTTGATCTCTGATCTTACTTCTCCTCTCTAGAACTTGCTCCATGCTTGTTCTATTCTCGGCTCACTACAATATTATCTCACTTAACATAGACATTCTGGGTTGAACCCTTCAAGCCAGAATTCAAAGTGAATAATAACAAAGTGATCCGCCTCCACGTGCTACAAACGTGGGGTGACCCCACGACCTGCGTTAGGCTAATCGAAACCTTGAACCCTTTTACCCCGGAGATATCGCTACAGGCCTTGGTCTTGTATTTGTTGTATCAACAGGACACATTGAGGACAATGTGTAATTTAAGTGTGGGGGGGATGCTAAAACCTTGAATTTTGCAAGTCCTAAATACAAGCCTTACACAAAACTCTATTGGAACCGCTAATCACCCCAAATTTTTTCAAAAATTTCAATTTTTTTTACTTGTCTAGGTTTAACTCGGGAAATTCAAGCTCTCAAAAAGGTTATATTTTTACAAATTTACAACCGATAGCGTAGTGATAAAAAGAACCAACATAAGAAAATTATGAAAAGGCATGACAAACTTATTTAAAATTTGATTATATATACTTGATCACATAAAAACCCATTCCCACAAAAGTGAGTTTTGAGCCTTTATTGAGCACACAATTCCATATCATTTGACTAAATGCTCATTTTTCGTTTCTTGTGTGAATAGCCGCTTGGTTCTTACGACTCTAGAACTTGCCATAACAATACATTCCCGGTCCTTATCAACTTAAACCCGAGTAAGTAAATGATGGAGGCATTAGGACTAACATTTTTTTTTTCTACACCATTATTTTTCTTTTACCACCTACCCAAAAATCCCCCTAGTTAGCCCCTTTGAGCCTAAACCTTTTCGTTTCATCACCCAAAACAAAAACCCTTTCACCCACCAAAACCTTTTTCATTTTTTTTTTACCCTTTATTTTAGTAACAAGTTCGGTTCTTCGTAAAAAAAAAAAAAAAAAAATTTAATGAAGCAAAAAAAAAAAATAATAATAATAATAAACAAACAAAGTAATCAAAAATAACTTTGTTTGAATAAAAGCTTCATTAAAAAAAATATATATATATACGAAAACCGACACTTGTTACGCTTTTTGCCCTTTTTTTTTTTTACTAACCACTAACCCAATCACCTACCTTTAACCCTAGCCAACCCTTAACCCACAAAGTCCTCTTGATATCTACAAAGGTATAAAAGTTAAAAAGGAGGAGGATTGATTTTTTTGGCAAGCCTATGGAAGGAATAAGTTCCAGGACCGCTCTCGAGTGATTCACTAAAAATACACCTTCGGCCGAGTGTGAGTGATTTCCCCGCGAGGTATGTGAACTTGTATATAAATAGAATTTTAAAAAAATATGTTATGCCCAATTAAGTAATTTCTTTTATGGACAGTTCTAAATAAATCATTACGAATAGGAGTGTAAATAAATAAAAATAAAACACCAAAAAGATCTTGGAAATCCCGACACTCTATGACAAGCCCAAAACCTTCTCTTCTACCTATTCCATTTGGGAGTGTAAGCCAAATATTAAACAGTTTTGCTTGAGGACAAGCAAAAGTTCAAGTGTGGGGGTATTTGATGTGTGTAAAATGCAACATATAAATTACATCAAATGAGGCATAAAACTAACCCTTTTTTAGTACTAATATTGGAAAAAGAGTGTTTTTGTCTTCCTTTTGTATTTTCAGGATTAAATGAGCTCAAAAACGCAAAAGAAGCAAAAAGACAGCTAAATCCAACATAAATACAAGAAAAGGAACATTAGTGGATTGCCCGAACCCTCAACGGCACCTTCCAAAGCAAAATAGAGAAAACAGAAGGCTGAACACGCCCCGTGCTCAGCCAGCACGGGGCCGTGCCCAAGAAGCAGCAGAAAAGACAAACCTATAGAAGCTTCTATTGCCCACCACGGGCCGTGCTCAGCGGACACGGGGGCGTGTCGAAAGTACAGCAGGCGCATTTATTGTAATTGCGAATTACAATTAATGAGGAAAGAGAGTGTCAGACGGGCACGGGGCCGTGTCCAGCGGACACGGGGCCGTGTCCAGCTCTCTGTTCAGCCTATAAATAGGAGTGCTTGGATTCATTTCATCTCATCCCTTGGCACACCACCTCTCTCACACTTCATCCACCACCCACCACCATCACAACACCATCATCCACCACCATCATCCATTGTCCATCATAGAGTGTGTGAGTCGTCTCGGGATCCAAGATTGATCGTAAGAGTTCTTGACAATCAAGGCCATGTTTGCCTAAGTCTCTTACATCACTTGGTGAAGACAAAGTGTCTAGTATAATACTTTTTATTTCTAATCTTTTGCACTTTTTATTTGGTTTTGTATTAATGACTTTAATAACTAGTTACTTATGTTGAAGGTGATCTTTCCTTATCGTTTGTCCGTGGTGTCTTGGCATTATTTTACTGTCTATATAAAATAAAGGATTTTCACCATTCATATCTCCACGGTCTATATGGAGGTATGTTGGCTACCTGGTAGGGGGTTAAGGGAACGGTTTGGTAAAGGTCTTGCCATTGTTCAGCGTTTAGAGGTCCTGCAATGGACCTGGGTCAAATTTAGTAGGACCTCCTTCAATACTTCACGGTATTGGATGGCGGGGGTCCAAACTATTTGATCCCCTCATAAGTTAACTACTATTAATACTATAACCCGGCTATTTAGGACTGTATCCCTGCTGACTCAGACTACTTAGTCGAGGGTAACGTCACCGCCAAAAGCGGGGCCTACCACAATACTGCATTAATAACTTAATTCATTATCTTCCAATAATCCACCCCTTTAGGATTGTATCCCTGCTGACTCAAACTACTGGGGTGAGGGTAACGTCACCTTCAAAAGAGGGGCCTACTACAATAACTAAGATAATCTCTTAATTATGTGCAAAAGTGCGGAAATAATCAAAGGTTATACTAGATACGAGTCGGAACCAAGTGATTCATCTTGTCTATCTGTTTTTATTTTATCTTTATTTTCAGCATTTTAGTTAGTTTTTATTTTTCTTAGTTTAAAACATTTTTCTAAACTTTTATTTTGGTTAGACGTTGAGGATAAACCGGTATTAAAAGCTCTTGTGTCCTTGGACGACCTCGGTATCTTACCAACGCTATACTACACTCAACGATGGGTGCACTTGCCCATATGTGTGTTTAGTGTTAGTGAAATATCGTGTTTTATAAATTTAAAACTTGGCTAAAATAAGTGTTAAAAAGGGCTTAAAATATACACCTAAAATATACGACACTTCGCACGCATCACTTATTACCCTTATTAACTAATTAGGGTTTCCTCTTGGGTGCATATATAAGGAGACTTATGTAGAGGTTCTAAGGTTAGACAAATAACCTAATTCTAATAACATCAAATCGGCCTCCCTCTCCTCAACCGACCACCCTATTCGGTTTTCATCATCACCATCATTAGATTGCACCCTAAGGAGGAACCAGACCAAGCTGACAATCATGTCAAACACTATTGCTACGTCTCCATCTAGATTCTCTCACTAGTACAAAATCAATTGATTTTGGTGGTGTAAACAACATTTTGGGGGGTTTTAGAAACGCCCAGAAAGGTATCGCTGGAAAAAGGTAAAATGCATTTTGGGCTCTCCCTGAAACCACCTAAAGTCAATATAATGTATTCTGGGCGCTCCCTGAAACCGGTCAAAATCAATATAAACCGCTCAAAATAAGTATCGCCCAAACTAAGCCAAAACCGCCTAGACTGACCAAAATAATTTTATTATACAGCTAAATAATATTAATAATCCAGCATTACCTCAAGCACAATTCAAAATAATTAATCTGAAAAAAAATAAATCAAAAATGAAGAATCCCAAATATAACTTAAAAATTATATAAATGCAGCCAAACACCAACATGAGTCTCATACTCATTTTACAGAAAATGCAGCCAAACACCAACACATAAACATGTTTGATGAGTCTCATACTTAGTTTACAAAAATTGTTCAAACTACAATACTAAGGTAGTCTCTAGTTCTTGGTTTTATCATTAAACACAACCGCAAAAAACCGACACATGATGTTTTCAACCAGCTTGTCGATTTCCACTCCAGTTATATCTGTTGTGTCGTTCCACATCTAAAAAGACAAATAAAAAATAAGTGAGATACATACAAATATATATATATATAGTAACAAAGTCAATATATATTAAACCTAAATCTGCTAACATCCAAACCCGCGTAACCGGAAGAATATAAAAGGATTTAAATTCACATTGTAATATCGATTCACATTGTAAACCCAAATCTCACACTATTATTTCTCCTTTAAGCTAACATAAATCTATTAAACGTGTAATTTAAATTCCGTCATTTAGTGACTGGAAGATCATGGTTTTGAATCACAAGGGCAGATCTATTTTGCATAACAAAAACAAAATACCACATACAAAGAATCCCCCTTTAAATACCATTTCTTTTCCTTTTTCGGGCTTTTGCATCTGAATTAGAATGCCAGAAAAATATTTTCCATTTAAAAAGTGCTCATACATAAGAACAGCCAAACAACTATACCATAACCAGTTAAGCACAATGAAATCAAGCACAATGAAATCTGATGATGTTGTTTCTTCTCTAAGTCAAATAATACAATTGTAAACCTAATTAACACGAACAACACGCTTAAGTCAAAGAACGTAAAAAAAATAGAAAACATACATTGTTTGGAAAACCGAACTGCCTTGAAATAACAAATTCGAACATGTTTTTAACTACTAAGAATCCACACTCCCATGATCCTTCTTGCTGCTTACACTACATTAAATTGAAAGAAAAATCAATTAATAAAATAACACTTAATTTTATAAAATGAATTATGAATAACATACTTTAACCATCTTCCAAGTAAAACGGCCTCCAAATGAAGTTTCTATTGCATTTGTTAGAGAATAATGACTTTTATTCTTCTTGCCCCTCAAATAAGTCGAATCCAAAATCCAACCTTTACGTTCCGAAGGGGAAACGATAAACAACACCCAATGACGACTTCAAAGAAGAAAGATACGGTCATTGTAAAAAATCAGTAATAAAATAGAAAAATTAATTATTATACATTACAATAAAATTATATATTACCTATATAAGAATGGAGCAAGAAAATATTTCTTTCCCTCATGAAGTTTGTAAACCTCGACCAAGTGTTCTTTAACACTAGGCAAATTTTCCTCACACTCTTTCCCGGTAATTCGTTGAGTATTGAAGTAGGCGACTTGAGTAGCATTTTTTAGACGATGGCCGAACAAAAACCTAATATCAATAAAGTAAATATTATTAAGTTGCGAGATAAAAATATTATTAAGTTGCAAGATAATAATAATAATAATAATAATAATAATAATAGTAACTTACATTTGACACCAATGTATAAAGCTGGCATCAAGAAACCCGTTCGCTAGAAATTGCAACATACCCTCATATTCAACGTACTCAACTCGAGGACTGAACTCGGTTTCTGGGTACATCCCATGAGGCCAATTAATCTCAATGCTCATATCGCCTTCATAGTGTTTTGTTAATCGTGTAGCCAATGAAATCATACTTTGAGGGCGCAAATTCTCAATATTCCACAAGGCGGTTTTTATGTCTTGTTCAAGTTTTGACAATGTAGGAGCTTGAGGTTGTTCAACAAGAACCTCATGCTGGGAAAACTACATTATTTGAAAAACAAATTTTCAGAAAAAAACCAATACATATATACGTATGATATATCAGTTTTTGAATGCCATCTCTTCCAGTTCCTCCTCTTCTGATCCGTCAACATCATGTTGAGTGGAAACATCATGTGCACCAAATAGAAACTACATTAGTTAAAAAAACAAATTATTACTACATTGATTCTTTTATATAAATATACACGCACATAGATACATATCGAGAGAAAGAGAGAGAGAGTTATAAAACAGATTATTAGTACATGATTACCTCATCACCAAAACTTTCAATCATAGTGGCATCAATTTGATAACATTCATGACTTTGGTCTTGTTCAATAGGAACCGGTCTTGTTCAATAGGAACCTCCAACTATAAGAGCCATTAAAATTGTTATAATATAAACCAAAATTAATATAAATTATCTACTACCCGGACCCGAGAAACCCGACCCAACACCAAACAAGGATCCTAACCTCAGGCCGATAACATGTGTTGTCCTGAGCTGGTTGCGTCAATGTTGGATTCTGAGAAGTTGCTTCAGTGCTTGAAAGCTACAATTTAACAAACATATTAGAAAAGTCTTACTAAGAGTAGAAACAAACTATTATATAATTTGTATACAACAATACCTTTACCAAAGAAAGTGGCCACTGAATAAACCAACCAATAGCATCACCTATATATTTAAGTGCATCATAGCGTGAAAGTTCAGGAAGAGACGTTTTCTTGTACAACTGATAGATTTCAACTACTTGGATTTTCACGTAGCCCTCGGCCATAGGTCCCGTATGTATAGTCCTACTAGGACTAGGATGAAGATACGCCGTCCCGACTATTTGTTCTCTTTTAGAAGGGGATGGGTGTAACAATTCACATAATGTTGGCTCCAGCAAAACAACATTACATTTTTAAAAGAAATATTATATATAAACCATTTTGTATATTACAACATCATACAAATATAATCACCTCAACTAATGGATATTGAATATGACATCCACCAGATGTATCATTCTCGCCACAACTATTAAGCTAGAGTCCAACCCACTGTAGCTTCTTGTTTGATTGGTAGGCATGTTATCTTGATGTTGTCTACCACCTTGAAACAAGCCATCCCGAACCTGTGTACGTCCTGTAATCAATATAAACACCTAAGTATGAAATGGGAATAATATTCCAATCAAGTGACTAAAACATATATTCAAACATGTTGAGAACAAATTATAGACATAAAAAAACAAGTTGTGTTTTTATATTTACTGCTATAGACATAAAGTTCAGATGCTATTAACCATAATATAATGTTAAAAATAATATCTAAATGTATATGACGTCCAATTAGCTAGATTATAAAGTCAAATATGAACATTTAGCTATTATATAATACAATCATTATATCACAAATAAAATTACCTATAATATTAGAAATCGTACTCGACCGGCCTCCGTGCTCAGGTCCTAGTAACCTGGTTAGTGGATCCTCCTTGTTAGAAAAATAACTACCATCATCAATCATTTTTCTTTCGAAAACAGCCTACAAAACATATATACAACTATTAGAACATTTGACATTAATATATATTATTAAACAAATAAACATTACTTACTAGTTTAATTGACTCTGCCCGCGTGCTTGCACATAGTGAATACAACTTAGTTTTCTGATTTCGTTTTGCTCTACTAACAATATACCTTTTAGAGCGATAGTCTTGAACATTTTTAAGGAAAGAATACACAGGTACAAGTTGCGACCATATTTTCTCAAGGCGAGGACTCAAAGCCGCAAACCCGGTGCGCCCTAAGCGAGTTGGGTTTTTGTTTGCCTTCGCACTTGCTCTTGCTTTTCGACTTTTTTTCTTCACATTAATAAACAAATTGTTATTATGTTATAGTTACATATATATAACACTAGTTATTAATCATAATATTATATGTAACTCACATATACCTCAAATTCCTTCCCACTCCTTTGGGTGACGAATTCTTTCCAATGCTCTGAATCGAGATTCTTATACGTCTCAAAAGGAGTTAAGCATTTCCTTACGAATTCTGTTGTAAGGTAACTCCGCCAATTTGTATGACGTTTTTTAGCATTTTTTAGTATGATTTTTTTAGGAGCTTCGCTACCAATATGCCAATGTCTCTGCATATTTATAAAACAAAAGATTAACAATTATAATTCATATATCTAACAAAATATAAATTTATATACCTTGATATCTAGCCATAGTTCTTCCCATTTTTCCTTTCCAAATTTACTAGACGGGATGTGATACGAAAATTCAGCTTTCAATTTCACTCCTAACCATGAAGTGAAGTCATTGCCATTTCTGTCAATTGGCTGCATTAGCTGATTGAGTTCAATTGTGAACTCACAATCCTTCTTGGAAAATGTGGCTGCCCCACGTTTCCCACGCTTTGACATCTTTGATAAATTACACAACAACAAAAAATTAACAAACTCATGAGTAGTTTAACAACCTAAGGGATAAAGAAATTATAAATTGTTTTGTTAATGAAAAAGGTTAATATGTAAAACAAATGAGTGAGACGCATCTACTTGTAAATAGAACTTGTTTTGTTGTACATATAGCAATGCCACGTGTACGTGATATTAGCGCCTTGTGCCTTTGCCTTTAGAACCTAAAGACATTGGTCTCATACTTTTTTGACAAATAGACTTACAAAACAGTACACAAATAGTAATCTATAAACAGCTGTATCATAGAACGTACAAGGCCGCAAGAATGAAGTGTTCAAGTTCAAAGGGAGATGTATCAAACATATCCAGAAAAGGGCGGATACAAACTCATCATATATCAAAGATGGCAGCCTACCTTAAATGCCCAAAAAAATATATAACATATCAAATATGCAACTTACAGAAGGGTACAGTTGGTCACATGTGAATTTATTATAATATGTCATATTTAACACCTCATCTATCTATATGGAGAGTTAAAGTCCAACGAAATATATTATTAATCACAGTGGACAAGGAGAACCCAAATACATAATCGACAAATTCACATTAACATACATGGAATCAAGGGACCACAAGATACTCTTAAACCCCACAAAATCCAACATAAAGACACCACACTTGGAATCACATTCAACAAAATCTAACATATATTCAACTTTAACTACTTCTCAAAGAATATGAACATAAACATGTATATTCAAAAATAGTGAATTTTAACTAAAAGCTTGCAAAAAATTTGAAGATTTAAGCACACAAAAAAAAAAAAAAAAAACTAGGGTTCTTACTGAAAAAAAGGGGGAAGACGTACACTGTAGAAACTGCGCGATGGAGATGAATGACCAGAAAGAAGGAGGTTTCGTCGATGGAGGTTTATTTCAAGGGTTTGATGGAGGTTTCCAAGGGGTGGGGCGGGCTGGGTTTTATGATTAGGCGGGCTGGGTTTTGCTAAAATTTTGATTTTGGCGGGCACTAATTTTACTAAAATTTCGATTTTAAGAAGAGAATACAAAGATGAACAACATTTAAAAGATCCTTAGATGTGTCAGGAACTTCTTTGAAGAAGAAGAGTAAATATTAAGTGAAGGAAATTTAAAAAGAGGTTATAGTTGGGGTGGTTTTCCATGTTCACAAAGGTATTGTGTAGGGTAGCTTCATGTTCCCAAAGCTGTGTAGGATGGCTTGAAAAAAAAATTAAATGAATTAGTCTATTTCGTTGGATAATACATCGAAACAACAAATGTTATTATGCCGTTCAAAAAAAAAGGTTGGCTTGAAAATAACTTGGTATTTTTATGAAAATATATTCTGAGAATACAATAATTTTATATGAAAATTATATTAAAAGTAAAATTTTAAAAGTGTAATTTCCAAAAAAAAAATTAATATCGGATGAATGAACTATTGGGAAAGTATAAAAAAAATTAAGTAAAATTTTATTGTGAGGTTTTAATTTAAAGACACATGTGTGGATAGGGGTGTGAACTTTTGATACGACCCGAAAACATGACACGAACCTAACACGAAATTCGCGGTTTAGGTTTAGTCTAAACGGGTTCAGGTCAGTTTCAGGTTGAACCCGCGAATCCAACCCATTTAGCACCCCTATGTGTGGAGAATCAGAGGAGGCCTAAGCACTCCAACAAGTTATGTATGTACTCTGCTAGTACGTCATAAATAACTTCCAATTAATCCTAAATAAATAACCATTATTATAGTTAAAACCAATAAAAGTATTATATAGCAAGTATGGCTCTTAGATAGTTAAAACATAGTTATAAAAGTAACGATCTTTGCAGCGGCACTGTTCAACCGAACAAAAAGTAGACATAACAACCTTGAACCAGGCATGCACATTGCGGCTTGTTAACTCGCAAAAATTAGACTAAAACTTAAAATAAAGAAAAAAATAACTAAGTCGATTTAGGACTCGCGCTTTACAACGGGATCGTCAAACAACAAAAATAAAAATATCGATCAAAGAAATGTCACTAAACGAAAAATTCCTAGAAAAATTGACTATTCTATCCCGTATACTTGAGCCACGTCCACTTCCACGTCTTGATTCAAAATCCTAAATCAAACCTTAATCATTGAGTTTAACTTGGTGGGTCAACATACATCCCATCAGTGTGGTTGGATCGTGAGTAGGTGGCGCCCCTAATTGGCTCAACTAACGGTTGAATACCAATAGAAAATGGCGGTAGGTCGTCAAAATGGCCGTATTCTTCCTCGTCGACGACATTATCAACACCAAGGATACGTCGTTTGCCTTGTAATACGATGTGGTATCTTGGTTTACTCGGTTCATTTACATAGAACACTTGTGTGCAATGTGAAGCGAGAATAGATGGTTCAGATGGATAGCCATTTGTTGCAAGGTCAACAAGTGTAAAGCCATATTTGTCAACTTGAACACCTGTACTGTTGTTCACCCACTTGCATTTGAACACAGGAATAGTGTAAATGCTGTATTTTAGCTCCCAAATTTCTTGGATGACACCGTAATAAGACTCTTTAGCGATTTCTAACCTTACATTAGGATTCGTCCTATCGTATCTACTTGTTGATGCTATCACTGTAACCCCGCTATTCTGCATTGTACTTTTCTCGTCTTGATCTTTTGTGTAAAACGTATACCCATTGATGTCATACCCTTGGTAAGATTTTACTCTATAGTCCGGACCTTGCCCCAATTGTTCCACAAGTGTTTCAACAATTGATTGACCATCAGTTACCTTTTTTTTCATCCATGAAGAAAACTCTTTGTTATGCTTAATTTCATGCCACATTTTGCTCTTGTTTGGGTAGGTTGATTGTATTAACTTCAAGTGTTCATTAACATACGGAGCAAGACAAGTCATATGATTTAAGACAGAAAAATGTGCAAGTTCTAAATCTTCCTTACTTGGGTTCAATATTTTCATACCAACGCCTCCTACCCCTTGAAGTTTACCGGAGTGACGAGACTGTGGGTGACCAATACTTTTGACACCTTCCAAATAACTTGTACAAAATTCAATCACCTCCTCGTAAGCATATCCTGTAACAATACTTCCATCAGGCCGATTATAATTTCTTACAAAAGATTTTAAGACACCCATATATCTTTCAAAAGGGTACATATAACGCAAAAATAGAGGACCACGAGCCTCGATTTCTCCAACGATGTGAATCACCAGGTGAACCATGACATAAAAAAAGGACGGCGGGAAGTACATCTCTAGCTCACATAGAGTGATGATAATTTCTTTTTGCCATACATCCAGTTCCTCGGGATCAATAACTTTTGAGTGAATCATGTTAAAAAACAAACAAAGTTTTGTGATTGTGTGTCGTGTGCTCTCTGGTAACAATCCACGGATAGCAATAGGAATCATATGTGTCATCAAAACATGCAGGGGCGGATCTAGGCTGGGTTCAACGGGTTCACATGAACCCACTCGATTTTAAATTGTTAATAGAAATGCTATTAAATAATAAAGGATGAACCCATAAATAACATTTGGGGATTAACCCATTAGTAAAATTGATGGCTAGTGCAATGGGTAAGTTGTCCCCTTATAGAGCTTCCATAACAAGTTCGAATCTTGTTTGGAGCTTTTTTTATTGTTTTTTTAAATTACCCTCACACCCATTTGAAACCAGGTAATGAGCTCCAACTTTTACATAATTTAGACATCTCTTTTTTTTTGGATTTTTGCTTTTCGACTTAGTTCTGTATCTTATGAACTTAATGGCAAATGGATTGTTAGTAGCATAAGCTTTGTTCATTCAAGTTGCCACATAATTCTTATTCAGTTATCTTAACCCAAAGATCATGTACAATTAAACACACATAGTGGTACAAACAGAGGAAACTGTTGTTTTATTCAAGAAGATTGTATCTATTCTTAATGATGGTTAAACTCATTCATGATTAAGAAAATTCAAAAAAGCTCAGAACTTGATTCTCCTAAACATAAGTCAGGATAACCCCACGATTTAAGAACCACCACTCAGTTGCACCGACCGGAATTTTTACGTCCGGCTATATGAAACTTACCCGACCTGAACGTCGAACCGACCCGAATTTTTTATGTCCGGTTATATGAAATTAGAGCATCTAAAACCAATGAACCCACTGGAAAAAAAATCCTGGATCCGCCACTGAAAACATGACAATCATGAGACTTCATACCAATTAGTTTACGGTCTTTCAACGACACCAACCTTTTAATGTTTGCAGAATAGTAAGATGGAACTTTAATATCATGTAAACAATTACAAAACTTTGTTTTCTCTGCCTTTGACATTGTATAACACGCAGGTGGCAGATAAATACAATTACCTTTTTCTTGGGGGGCAAGCTCTTTACGTATACCCATTTCTTCCATGTCTTTACGAGCATTGATACCATCTTTAGTTTTTCCAGGAATGTCTAATAATAAGCCGATCAAGCTATCACATACATTCTTTTCAATATGCATAACATCTAGACAATGTCTAACTTGCAAATGCCTCCAATATGGTAAGTCCCAAAAGATTGACCTTTTTTTCCAAATGCCATCTTTATCAACACGAGTTCTTTTTCCCAAAACAGTATCTAGATTTTTAACTCGTGAAAATGCATCAAAACTCTTCGGTGCTTTTCCAGTCTCCGTATTTCCATTAAATTTCGTCATGTTATTCCGATAACTATGACCAAGCGGAAGGAATCTTCGGTGTCCCATGCATACTATCTTTCTGCAGTTTTTTAAATACACCGAACTTGTATCGGCTTCACAAACTGGACAAGCCTTTTCACCTTTGGTATAGGGATGGCAATCAAACCCGAACCCGATGGGTAAACCCAAAACCCGACACATTTGGGACAAGTTTGGGGCCGGTTAATCGGGTTTGGGATGGGTTTGGGAATCGTTTTTATTTTTTTCGCGAGTTTGGGACGGGTTTGGGATTTAGTGATATACCCGTTTACCCGACCCAATTACCCGATAAAGTGTACCCGTTTACCCGATTGTATACCCGATATAATTTCTTTTATATTATTAATATGTATATATATGATACATCCATTTTTTACACATATAGGTATTCTATTCCGTATACATTTTAGTTATTTGATATATATTTTTATAATAACAATACAAAATGTAACCGATTAGTAGTTACCCGATAGATACCCAATGGGTTTTGAGATGAGTATACCCAATGAGTAATATTTTTAAATTAACGGGTTTACCCGAAACCCGCGGGTATACCCGATACCCGATGGGTATTTACCCGCTAGAAACCCGACGGGTTTTGGGACGGGTTTGGGACAAGCTTATCTAACCGGGTTTGGGTTTGGGATTACCTAAACCCGTCCCAAACCCGACCCATTGCCATCCCTACTTTGGTAGTGTATCCGGACAAATTACCATACGCTGGGAAATCATTTATGGTGCAAAAAATCATGGCACTCAATCTAAAATATTCCTTCTTATAAGCATCATACACATTTGCACCAGTATTCCATAGAAAATTTAGATCATCGATCAAAGGGGACAGATAAACATCAATCTTATTACCAGGTTGTTTCGGACCCGGAATCAACAACGACATCATTATATATTTTCGTTTCATGCATAGCCATGGTGGAAGATTATAAATGCAAAGAAGAACCGACCACGTACCGTGACGACTGCTAGCATTTCTGAAAGGATTGATTCCGTCAGAACTAAGCCTAAACCTTATGTTTCTAACCTCATTACTAAATTCTGGATATTTCCTATCAAAATTCTTCCATTGAAGTGAATCTGCCACATGTCTTAATTTCCCATCATTTATACGCTCGTCTAAATGCCATCATAATAATTTTGCTTCTTTCTCGTTTGAAAATAATCGTTTTAGTCTCGGTAGAATTGGAAAAATACCATATTAATTTAGCCGGTGGTCCATTTTTCGTCACATCGTTATCGTATTCACCAGTTTTACTTTTTCGCTTGTACCTAGATTCACCACACATAACACATTTATGACTATTCTTGTACTCATTTCTATACAAGATGCAATCATTCGGACATGCATGTATTCTTTCAACTTCCAATCCCATTGGATTCATCATTTTTTTTGCTTGGTAAAACGAAATTGGTAACTCGTTATCTTTTGGAAGAATGTCTTGCAAAACAACTAATAGATCTATGAAACTTGTATCACTCCGTCTATTTTTTGCCTTCAAGTTAAACAACTTTAACACAGCTTCAAGTTTTGAAATATTAGAACCACTATATAATGATTTATCTGCATCTTCAAGTAATTGTTGTAATTTTCCATTATCGCCGATATCATTCTCTAAATCATTAAACATGTCATCTAAATTGTTATCATTTGAAATGTCCTCATTTAAATCGTCATCATTTAAATTGTCCTCGTATTGGAAATTTTCATATTCCTCATTGTCTAAATTAACCGATGTCGTGGCACCATCAACCCGTGATTCCCCATGCTTTGACCAACAAGTGTAACTAGGCATAAAACCATTTGCAAGCAAATGATATTCTATATCTCTAATATTTTCGGTTTTTTGAAAGGTTTTACAAATCATACAAGGACACCAAATCCATTTAGAGCCAACATTTCTTCGATGAGCTTCAGCAACCCTAAGAAAAGTAAAAACGCCTTGCGTATATATTTCAGAAGGACGCCCACTTTTGTACATCCAATATTCTCTATCTTCCACCTGAAAATTAAAATAATCAAATAAGTGATATTCAGTTTATGTACAAGTTGTTAATAGGTACTCCAAGGCGGTGGATCCTAACCCACTTTTTGAATATTCTATCTCATATGTATACATTTTAACGAGTTAACTATTTAAGAAAAAAATCGGCAGCGTTTCCCCTTAACTCCCGAAGTATGCAGATAAACCACAAACCCGAAGGAGTAGGGGAAACAACTGTCGATTCTTTCCTTAAATAGTCAACACGCTAAATGTACACATGTCCTAATGAGATAGAATATTCAAAAAGCAGTCCCAACGGGGACAATCCAAAATTTATCTCTATTAGATAAATTTTGGACGGGTTTACTCTACAAGGTTATCTTCAAATGCATAGGTATTCATATATGCGCACACACTCGCACAAAAATATCCAACATACTAGGGGTCTTCACGGTCCGGTTTTGACGGTTTTTAGGTCACTCGTGAGCGAAATCGTTAGTAACGGTTTATGAAAATCAAATTCCAAACTGTTGAAATTTAAAACCAAACCGCTACTAACGGTTTGGTTTCACAGTTTGGGTGGTTTCACGGTTTTAAACCAAACCATGAACACCCATAGTACATGCATATAAATAATCTTATAAAAATAGAATACATGAATATAACTTTTTTTTACCTTTACTTCTTTGAATGAAGAACAAAAAAGGTCAGAATAATTCAGTTATATCTACAAATAACAAAAATATAACCAATTAATATAGGAAAATTGGTATTTAATAAACCAACCTTTAACCAGTTGGTAAATAATAATCCAACCTACAGAATTGGTATATAATAATCCTACCTATCAATATGTTGGTACTCAATGAACTTTCGTTAATTTTTTTTAACTGAAGTTAGTTTTTAAGTTTTATTTATTACACAAACAGTCCCTGTAGTTGTAATTTACTAGTTTTAACTATTTTATGAAACAAAAAAACCACTCGAAAATCCTCCTTTTCCTCGATTTGAGGTTTATAAAATAGTTAAAACTAGTAAATTACAACTACAGGGACTGTTTGTGTAATAAATAAAACTTAAAAACTAACTTCAGTTAAAAAAAAATTAACGGAAGTTCATTGAGTACCAACATGTTGATAGGTAGGATTATTATATACCAATTCTATAGGTTGGATTATTATTTACCAACTGGTTAAAGGTTGGTTTATTAAATACCAATTTATATTATAAATCAACAATATATATACATGTATAGATATGAATGATAAATATATGTAACTATACCTTGATATTGATGGAGGATGATTGAACAGAGAAAAAGAAAATGATGAGAAGAAGAAATTCGGGGCACCTGATTATGATATTTTGTTTGAAAGTGGGAGGTGGAGAGTAAGATTCGTAGGTAGTTTGTTGTAAATTCGCCTAAAGTAAACAATAAAAAAATGATAAAACATTTTTTGGGCGCTTTTACACATATTCTAGGCGGTTTTGTAGTGTTAACCGCCCAAAAGTGATTCAATAAACAATCAAAAATAATAAAAAAGGATTTTTGGGCGCTTTTACATATACTCTGGGCTGTTTTATAATAAAAAAAATTAATAAAGATTCTGGGCGGTTTTATAAGATGAACCACCCAAAATACGTTCACAAAACGCTTAAAAAACTATTTTTCTACTAGTGTCTGTTGGCATGTGCTGATGCAATCAGGTATGTTATTCATGTTTTCCATTATGCCTAAAACAGAACTGATTAACATGTGGTATCAGAGCATATGTTGATAAATCAGTTTTGTTTTCGTATCCATTATTCTGGGATTGAAATCTGGAAAACAGAGTTTTGAAAACTTAATAAAATTTAAAAGCCTGTTCGAGACCAAGTATCTCGAAATCACTGTTTTCGGGAAAAAGAATGTTTTATAATTGTCTCGAACTCAAATAGTAACCTTAATGTTCCGAAATCTGTTTTAAAACCTTAATATTCAGGTTTCGGGTTCCAGAATTTTGATTTTATTAATATTAGGGTTCTTCATGTTCTTAGTGAAATTCGAATAAATTCCCTTATTTTGGAATTAATTAAGGATTAGAAGGTGTTTTTCCTGTATTTGGTTAATTTTTATCCCTTAAGATTTCGAAAAATATGTTAATGTTATTAGATATAATTTTCGAAATCATTGGATAAATATAAAATGCTTTTAAAATAGGAAACAAGATATACCAAATCCCTTAAAATTCGAATTTCAAACTTATCACACTAACAACTGTTTACAGAAGGTTCGAGATCACCATTAACGAGTCGAGACCAAGATTCCGACTCGAGACCATAAGATTTCGACTCGAAATCATAAGGGTTTTCAGTCTTTCATGACTCGAGACCAAGGTTGCGACTCGAAATCATAAAGGTTTCAATCTTTATAACTCGAGACCAAGGTTCCGACTCAGTTTCTGACTCGAAATCTCATTAAAATACGAGGACAGCAGGAGATTGCGACTGAGATTTTGACTCGCAACCAGGTGGTTGCGACTCGAAACCTCATTATGGAGTCGAGATCTCATAAAATTCAGTACTCGAGATTTCGACTGAGGTTTTGACTGGCATTAGTGACTCGCATTCTGATGGTTGCAACTCGAGACCCTAATGACTCGAAACCTCATAATGATTCAAGATGAGTCGAGACCTTACTCGAGATCTCACTCGAGACCTCATAACTGAGTCGAGATCTCATAACTGAGTCGAGATCTCACTCGAAACCTAAGACTAACTCGAAATCTCAACCTCATTACTTTATTATGCTGATTAATGTGAACTAAAATTTAGCTATTAAATAATTGGTTTAGTAATTAGTTAATTAATCAGAATCAGATAATGTTTTACAAAACCAAAATGGCTTAACTTGGGTGAGCTTTTGATGTATCACTTCTGGCCAAAGCTAATTTGATACATCTACTTATTGCTCAAGTATAATAAAAGCCATGTTGAGTATGCATTACAAACGTGAATGTCTTAATTTCTGGCCAAAGCTGATTTAATTCATTCATGTATAGCTTTCTTAACAAGTGCATAACTAAAGTGATTGTCTCATTTCTGGCCAAAGCTGATTTGACACGATTACTTTGCATACATGCTTAGATGATTACACTTCTGGCCAAAGTTGATTTGTCTTCGTTTAAGTAGAATTTAACTAAGTCTATTATTTTGATGTTAGTAATAGACATATCACAAATTCTTCATATAATGATCCTTTATTAATCTTATGATCATTTTGTCTGCCTTATTTTTTAGTACCCATAAATTTTACTCACTGTAATTTTCTTCTATAAATCAATATCTCATCCACTCTAATTCTTAAACCTACAATGTTTTGCTTTATTTAAAGTTTCTATAAGAATTAGCTCTTAAATTAAGGGGCTGTTTGGCTAAGCTTATTTTTTTGACTTATTTACTTATTTGCTTATTTGAAAAGCAAATAAGTCATAATGGAATGACTTATTTACTTATTCCTCTCACATAATAAGCTAACCCAAACACCTTTTAACTTTTCAAAAAGTAAAGAAGTCACTAAAATAAGCTTAGTCAAACATCCCCTAAGTCTTTGATTATCCCTTAAGACATGATGATCCTACTGCTTTCTTCTGATAAAGATACTACAGAAGAAAATTAGAGCATGATGAATAGTATAAATCGAATATGATGTCTCTTATGATAATCAAGAACTCTCTAACATAATTGCTATCACTAAAGTTATTCCAGATTAAGTCTTTCCTAAGACTAATCTATTATTGTGGAATAATTACAAGAATTCCTAAGATGCATGCCTTTATTTAAAATTATAAACTATAAAGCTAAGTGGTATATGTGAATACATAATAATGTACAATACCATGACCCATAAAGTTAAGGGCTTACGCATGGAAATAAGTACATTTTTCCAGTACATTACATACTAAGATTTTCACTTGTGCAATTTGATGCCTTATAAATCAACTATAACACTCAAAAGTACCAAAATATAACGAGTGTGTTGATAAGCAACATATGTACAAAGAATTAAATGTTTGAAGCTGGAAAATAAATTGTTACTCACCTTACAACCACTTAAACTTTAAAAGAGGATTGTTCTAAGGTCCATAGTCAAAATACAAGTACAAAATTCCAACTCTAAGGTTCTTCAAGGGAGAATCTCACAGCATAATTATGCCATTAGACTAGGCATAAGCAACGAAACTATCCATTATTCAGAAGAACAGTTGGATAAGTTAACTAGGTAGTCACTTACTAAAGATATTTCAGTCTGCTAATTTTAATATTCCAATTAGCACATGATTAGTTGACTCTAGTTCTAAACGTTTCCTTACCAGAAGTTAACAAATAACTAACATGAGAATTAGTGACAAAATTAAATGTTAAGGCTATAAGAACCATAATAAGCAGTCTTCTAACAACGTTTTTCGATACCTTATATATATTCTGAAAATTAGTCAGAATATAGTATCATAATTAAGCAATGTTATGAAGGTTGTGAGGTTTGCATAGTCAACATAAAGTCACACTTACCTTAATCTCTCATCTTATTTGTTCTAAATATCTGGATTGAAACATTACTAAGATAAAACTAGATGATACCTTACACTTTCACAACTTTTGTCATCATGCAAATGAGAATTTGACAAAAGGAAAATGAGACTTATAAATTTCATCCATTATAACCGAAATTCATGAGAAATCATGACATGGTTAATGAGAATGTTTTTTTCATCTAATCTCATTCTAAGTGATTTTAAATCATGACGTTAAAGCCCTAAAATATGACTTGGCTTAAGGAATAAGTATGGGTCCATCATAAGTCATTCATTGACATTCGTGGAACTTATTCCAAAAGGAATATTCAGACATAATTCATTTATCATTTAAAAGGCTATCAACTTGTATCTAAATTTTGTAGCATATGGCCCACGGTCTTAGAACAAATCTATTCATATATATATACTTAATAAGATTTCTATTAAATATGTCCCTAAAGTTTCTTATGATATCTGGACATTAAAGAAATCAAATAAAGTCTAACGTATATGTGATAGGTTCCCACGTCACGTAGCTCATTGAAACTTCTCTTGTAGCATTCTAGAGATATTAAAGATCAGTGGGAGCATTAAGTGTCTTAATAATAACTTGCAATAGTTGCCAGAGGTGGGGGAGTGACATTACCTAAATTTACACCTCTTGTACAAGACACTGCTCCATCTTGACACTGTTCTATCATAACTTGTCTCCTTAAAATCTAATGCTACTCTTACAAAAGTTTCATTGTTGCTTAATTGTGGGCATACTTAGATTTCTTACCTAAACTAACATACTCCTCAACAAGAGAAACTACAAAGACTGATGTCATTAATTTGTTTTCTCTATTAGAATTTGTTGGTCGTTAAATATTGACCCTAAGCATGCTGAGTTCCTAAAGTTTTCTAAGGTCAGTGGGAGTAGTCAAAGTCCTTATCATGACTTGCAAAGAATACAAGAGGCAGGGGGAAGAGTTTCATTAAATTTTACTCTGAATTTAACTCCGATTACACCTCTTGTACACCATACTGCACCAACTCTTATAGACTTAGAATCCTGAAAATGATAGCAACCTAACCAAGAGCTATTCCATAAACTGAAACATCTGATAAACCTAATAATCAACTCAGGAGGTCATCTAGGTTTAAAAGCCTACAAACTTTGATGATTACATAACCTCCCTAACTGAAGTTGAAATGGCTTCTGGAAATGTATACTGATCCTATCTCTTCAAATTAAGTCATTAGTGTCAATCAATCTTCTAAATGGAATAAAATTGTTTTCTAGTAAAACTGATTTTATGTGTTCGTATAACGTTTGGGATTTGATTGAATTATCTAAGAGTGTTTATAACTAAACCAAATCCTAATATAAACGTTAATACACTAAGAGGCATGATTGATTGTCAAAGGTTATACTTAGAAGAGATAAATTATCAAAAGATTTCTTTGAGGATCATCACTGTTCTAGTAGCTTATAATAGTTTAAAGCTACATTAGATGAACATTAAAAGAATTTTCCCTAACAAACTGGCTGACACATTTACATGTTCATAAAACAATCTGAAAGTTCCAAACTAAAGGTTAAAGAACACTTTATTTGTAAGCCAATAAAATCCATGTACGGGTTAGTGCAAACATCATAATGCGATGAAAACTTAAAGTAATTATTTTCATCAAGAATCAAGTGGATTAATGTACCTACCTCAAAATGAGTGGGAGCAACTAAAATAAACTTGTCTATATAGATGACATTCTTTTGACAAGTATATGTTACATAAGTCAAAGCATTGTTAACACAAACTTTGATATAATAGATCTCAAAGATATCTCTTACGTGATAGATATCATAACATGCCGAGATAGACCCAATGGGACATTAGTTCCGTTCCATAAGTTTAACATTGAATGTGTCCTTACATATGTAACAAACAATACTGCTCATAAATGAGATTATTTCCTTACGCTTCATTAAGCCTTATGTAAGTTCAAGTTTATACTCGTTTAGATATTACTCACATTGCAACATACTAGATATGTCTAGATTAATGTGAAGCATCTAATGGAGTATTACAATATCTTTAAAGAAACGAGAGACTATAATTTAAAGAAGAAGTGAGAACTCAAACCGGTCGGTTACTCTAACTTTGTAATATTCAAATATGACAAAATGTAATGTCGGGTATATCTTCATGTCAGCAGACAAAACCTATCTCATGGAGGAGTCATAATAAACTGATAATAACAACCTAAGTTATAACGACATAATATAGTCACTAAATGTTGTTGGAAATTTATCAGTGGACTCATAAGTTTATTAACTCCATATAATTATTATTTTGAAGAAGTGAGAACTCAAACCGGTTGGTTACTCTAACTTTGTAATATTCAAATATGACAAAATGTAATGTCGGGTATATCTTCATGTCAGCAGACAAAACCTATCTCATGGAGGAGTCATAATAAACTGATAATAACAACCTAAGTTATAACGACATAATATAGTCACTAAATGTTGTTGGAAATTTATCAGTGGACTCATAAGTTTATTAACTCCATATAATTATTATTTTGAAGACTTAGTGTGATAAAGTCAGCTACCATGACTCCTTGAACAGTAACAGTTCAAGAGGTGCTGCATTAAGTTTCGGTACGCAATTAATTATTCGTTTATGAACAAATTGAGGATACTAAGTTTTGTATCGAATACATTCATGATATGCTTAAGGATCCTATAACTGAAGGGCTATTACCCATAAGTCTTATTAAGAGAGCTCATAGACAGGTATTAATTAATGGTCGGGCGCAATTGCATATCGTACTATGAATGACTAACTATTAGTTAATTTTCCTCATCAGTTTGTTTTTGTATGTCTCTAAGAATATGTCAAGCCGGCATAATGGCATATAGACAAATAAAGTTACAAATCAAACAAAGGGCTTATGCGTATTTTGATCATAACGATTAGGTTTTAAATTAAGGCTATAGTATGACTAATGGGGGTCCTGAGTCGCATAATGATTCAACGGCTGTATTTCTCTGCTATAGTTCTTGTTTAAGGCTAAAATGAGTGTTAACTCCTGATCAGGCTTATCTAATACTCATAGTAAATGATTACTCGGCTAAGTGGGAGAATGTAAGATTAAATATATATTATTTTATATTTAATCTAGTAGCCATTATAATCATTTACATTATATAGATCAAAATATATAACAACCTATTAATTAATTAGTTGGTAATTGTTGATGGGCCTTATTACCCTTATTAACTAATTAGGGTTTCCTCTTGGGTGCCTATATAAGGAGACTTATGTAGAGGTTCTAAGGTTAGACACATAACCTAATTCTAATAACATCAAATCGGCCTCCCTCTCCTCAACCGAACACCCTATTCGGTTTTCATCATCACCATCATTATATTGCACCCTAAGGAGGAACCAGACCAAGCTGACAATCATGTCAAACACTATTGCTACGTCTCCATCTGGATTGTCTGCTGGCCTGAGCTGATGCAATCAGGTATGTTATTCATGTTTTCCATTATGCCTAAAACAGAACTGATCAACAATCTATCTTTTTAAATTTCCAATATAATGAATGGATATTGGTTATGTGCGGTTCCTATCGTGTATTGTATTCTTTTTATCGATTATATTTGTAGTTTGTTTTCCCTCTTCCTCTTTTGCTCATGTGTTTGTAATTTTGTTATTTCTTGAATGTTATGGTAAACTCTACTAGTTATGGGATTCGAACACAATACCAAACTTATGTCACTATTATTATTTGATTTAATACATGTCAATTACAAAATTACAAAATTAGTATGTGAGAGAGCTACTCAATAGTTTGTACCCTTTATTGTTTATATTTGTGTTAATTGTTAATTAAACATCCTTAACAAAATAATGTTGGAAGTTCAACTTTATAGTTGTCTAAATAATTGGATGCATGAATCATGATACATATATTCTTGTTGGAAATATGTGGAAATAGCATTTTTCACAAATATAGGAAAATGATTTTTTTCCTATTTTGGACTAGAAATAAATATAAGAAAATGAGCGGGTTTTATATATTTATTTGTGGGTTTGTGTTCTACGTTGGAAGAGCTTCGCAACGAACTAAACCAAGTCCAAAACGGAGCTAAGATGAATGAGATATCGATGCTTAAAGTTTGGTGTTTCAAACATAAAATGCTGAAAAAGTGGGAAAGTGGCACATTGTCCCACATAGAAGGAGATATGAAACTTAAAGGGGTATTTAAGTGGGAACTCTCCATCCTTATTGTTACATGGAAGCACACACTAAGTGTACTCGCGAATGGTGCACCCTGACTCGCGCGCGAGCGTGGCGTGGGCGATGAGGCGCCATGTGGCGCACTTTGCACTTTGCACGCGCGCATTCGCCGCGAGCCGCTTGAGAGCCGCCTTTGTATTTTTGACCACGTGCGCGTGGTGGAGCACAAGGGCTGCAAGGACTAGGTGGTTGGTGACGTGGCATGCAGGCGCGCGGGTACGAGGCACATGGCCCAGATGGGTCTGCGCAATGGCGCATGACGTGGCAGTCTAGCGCGTCCGCGCGTGTGTACATGTGCAGGTTGGCGCGCACTGGCGCATGGGCCTTGATGTGACGTGCGCGGCGCACCAAAGTGAGCCAATACGGCGCGACTGCGTGGTGTGCTCGTATAGGCTCACATGTGACGTGACGCACGCGCGCAGGCGCGCATGGAGTTGAGCCAGCGTGGCGCACGCGCGCATGGAAGTTGAGCCAAAATGGTGCACGCGCGCATGAGTGTGCAAGACGTGCGCGCACATGAGCTAGAAGGGCGCGCGCGCACATGTCTGTCTTGCGCGCGCGCGAAGAAGCTTCCAGCAGATAATGCCAGTGCAGTTACACTTCAGCATTTGAAACTGGCGAGTCAACGGTTTTGACTGAGAATTAAATGACGAATTAAAGTGCATTGAAGACGTTTAATGCAGTTTAATTCTCCCATTTAATTCGTTTTTCAGTTTTGACTTCAGATCTGCAGTATAAATAGGTGGACACCCCTACAGCAGAGACACGCCGAAACACATAGCAAACAATCTTCTCTCCTTTGAATTATCTCTTCTTCTTCAAGCGTTCAAGGTACACCTTCGGGTTGGAGTCAAGACCGGCAGTGCAACTGCTTTAGCTGTTGTATCCTGGAAACAAACGAGTTCTCCTGGGAGACTCGAAATTTGTTTTAAGGGACACGTGTCTAACACGATCTTCAGCTGTGAACAGTTTTCTGTTTGAATTTTTCTGTTCTTCATTTTCTTTTTCAGTTGTAATTGTAATTTTATTTTCAGTTTCATTCTGTAATAGTTCTGTAATTCAAGTTAATAAATTTTTATTTATTTTTGCACTAACGGATTCCTATAATTCTCTTGATTAGTATATTTGTATATATAGATAGAGAAAAAAAAAATTAATAAACTTCATGATATTTTCATGAGAATATTTTCATGAGAAATTTGTTAGTCATGAGAATATGAATTAGAATGTCATGATATTTTCTATTATGCGACCTATCAATTCACTTCAAAAGTTCAAAACCTCAAAATAATTTTTTTTTTAAATAAAACTTCAGTAAAACAAAAAAATATATATATTCGGTCAATTTCGTAAGCCTGGCTGCGTCAATGTGCATTTTATCAATCTATGTAAAACAATATTTTTTCAATCTAGAATTTATTGATTTATCTTTTATACTTTCATATATCAATTAATGTGAACCAGATTTTTTTCAATCCAAACTTTATTCATTTATGTTTAGCCATCAACGTTGGGTAGCCAAGCCTATCATCATCGGCTTTGGGAAAAACCCGCCACTAGAAGGCCCGCTGGTGTAAAACCTGGCTGGGATCGAATTCAAACTTAAGAACTCTGGCCTCAAACCCAAATTTTCACTTCCCCTCCATGTTGATCAGTTCTGTTTAAACGTAATGGAAAACATGAAACACATACCTGTTATAGCATTCAAAGCAGTAGAGAATCCAGTCAGAGATCCAGCCATTGAGTTCGACATCTTTGTCAAGGTGATCCGGTTCCTCCTTAGGGTGTAGAGTTATGATGGTGATGAAAACCGAAAGTAGGGTAGAATCGGTTTGGGAGAGAGAGTCGAATTATGATGTTATGAGGGTTTGTAATTGTGTAATGTGTCTAACCCTTTAACTCTCTAATAAGCCCCTTATTTATACACCCAAGAGGAAACCTAATTAGTTAATAAGGGTAATATGGTCCATCAACAATTACCAACTAATTATTAATAGGTTATTAATATATTTTGATCTAATATAATATAAATGATTATAAGGCTACAAGATTAAATATTACATAAATAATATATTTAATCTCACATTCTCCCACTTAGCCGAGTAATCATTTATCATGAGTATTAGATGAGTCTGGCCAGGTGTTAACACTCATTTTAGCCTTAAACCAAGAACTATAGCAGAGAAATACAGCCGTTGAATCATCATTCGACTCAGGACCCCCATTAGTCATACTATAGCCTCAATTTAAAACCTAACAGTTACGATCAAAATATGTATAAGCCCTTTAGCGTCTGATTTGTATTTATATTTGTCTATATGTCATTACACCGGCAGAACATATGTTAGAGACATACAAGATCAAACTGAGGAAATTTTATTAATTAAAACATAAGCTAGTACAATATGCCATTAAACAATGTCTTTAGTAAGTCCCATATTCGATACATGTTCTTCGAAAACTTTAGGTGGGAGACCTTTAGTCATCGGATCCGCAAGCATATCTTTAGTACTAATATACTCAATACAAAGATTATTTTCCTCAACTCGTTCACGTACGAACAAGTACTTCGTATCAAGATATAAACCAGCTCCAGTCGAACTGTTACTGTTCGAGAAACTAACGGCAGCTGAATTATCACAGTAAATGTTGGATCGTTGTATGACCCTATTGAGTCGATCAGAAGAGTTTAAGTCCAGTTCAAAGGCGGAATCAGAGAACTAGACATGAACACAGCTTGTTAATCTTTTATCTGTCAATTATATTGCTTTTAACACTGTTTACAACCTGACAGAAAATCAGCAGCACTTCGTTACACTTTCGGAAGTCGCATCCCAAATGAATGACAAGTGCACCTATTTATAGGAGTGTAGATTTCGCTTGAAGGGAACCAAGACTGGTTGAAGCGAAATCTGTTATGTATGATTTCGCTTGAACTAGTCCTCAGTCCTCCTGAAGCGAAATCATCACTTACACCTCATATCTCAGTTTCTCGAACCTCGTGCACTAGAAAACCTATCCTATCTCATGATACAAGACGCAGTCAATAGACATAGTGCACTAACAGACTCCCCCTTGGATATTGACGAAGTCTTCAGTGACTATTCTTGCAATATGACACCTTCTTCAGTCTTGATCATTCTGCCTTTTCTTTCGTTCAAATTGTAACATTGTACGCATCCATCACTCTCTTCTTCTAACAGCTGTAGGCTCCCCCTTTCATCAAGCTTCCCTGCTTCGGGATCGACACCTAGCTTTCCATCTACAAACTTTTCCATGCTTCAAGCTTGTCTTCAGACTCCCCCTTAAACTCTGCTCTCGGGATCGTAGTCTGGACTATCTGCAATCACTCATACGTTTATAAGTAACAACATTTTAGACTATCCAGGAATCGTAACCTGGCAATTTCAATCAAATTCTCTAATCCACTCCCCCTATCAACAAACTGTATAGATTTAGCAGTATTAAAGAATCCAACTCCCTCACAGTTAATCATCCAAGTCCAAATTAATGACCTTGGAGATATCACAAACTGTTTTTGAAAATTTTGATTTTAATTCAAGTTTCAAATTAATGAACTTGTTTTATTTTCAGAAACACAATCAGCTTACTTAGATTTTGAAACTCAGCACTCAGACATCAGTTGTCGAAAATAAAGCAGAAATCAAAATCTTTTTGTATTTTCTGAAAATATAAAGCAGTAACGAAATATGTACAAACATATTTACAGACAATATTTTTGTTTGAGTATGCATCAGAGGATCATATCAGTTTATGACAAGTCACAAGTACCGTTGAGCTTAAAATCACATTATGCATTAAACAATTCACTTAGATTGTCGATATATTTGTCCACTTAAATTTTCACATAAAGTTCAACTAATTCAGGATACGAATTAGATGTTTTAAGAACTTAAACCCATTCATGTGTCCCACCTCTTGAATATACTCCCGTATCCAGAATCCCAATAATCAGTCTTACAGGTGAGAATACTACAATGATATCTGTATATAATTTAGGTATGCGAGGGCCAAGGGATCTCAG
This sequence comes from Helianthus tuberosus, assembly GCA_030545235.1. Taxonomy (NCBI): domain Eukaryota; kingdom Viridiplantae; phylum Streptophyta; class Magnoliopsida; order Asterales; family Asteraceae; genus Helianthus; species Helianthus tuberosus. Next base: position 171,695,110 of record CM060414.1, on the reverse strand, counting down.
ATCGATACTTCCGTATACGCAGAGAGATATCAGCTTCGACTTTTTGGTATGTCCCCTTTAGAGGATCTTTTTGCTTACAACAGCAGCATATATCAATTTAATTGTTTCAGCATGCTGAGGGTTTAATGCTGTGTTTCAAGCATTGCAGTAAGTATTAGCCAGGGACTAGGTCAGAACTACCGTTCAGCAGAAGTCCCGGAATAATACCCCAGACATCATTGAGTATAAAGACCTAGTATATCAGATTAAGAGACCTTTCAAACGAGATTTCAGGGGTTACCTATATATCCAAGTAGTGTTCCCCACAAAATAAGCAAGTTTGAATTTAAGTTTATATCCCGAAAAAATTTACTAAATGTATAAAAACCTACCGACACATCCACAGTGAGATCGTTTAACACATTTAAACTTTCCATTTCTTTAGCGTACTGTAACTGTCTACTGATATACTATCATTTCCTCTTTTTACGCAAAAACTCAATTTTTGAATTTTATCATGTTTTTGACTTTTTCAAATTTTCAAATGTTTTTGTATTTTCTAACAATATTTCTCCCCCTAAAATGCAAAATCATATAAAGAAAATTTGACAACCAACACTGATAGCTTTGTCTCGCCATCCATTTTCTGCTAACTATGCTCTGTTTTGCAGAAAATATAACATACCCCCATGATTTACAACACATTGATTTTTACAGTTTGAAAACCGTTTTTCAATCTGATGAAAGTAATCATGTTTGTTCAGCCGTGAGGGTTTCGGCATATTCAATCAACACATATTTTTGTAATTTTTGAATTTTTTTTTTTTTTTTTTTTTTTTTTACAAAAATTAAAAACAAACATATTTTTGGTTTTTCAAAATTTTCCAATTTTTAGGGTTTTTGAAAATATTGTTTATTTATTTACAGAAAACATATAAACTTCCTGTTTCAACCAACACAGGATCCAACAGCCTCCTCTCCTCGTTGTGACAGGTTGCTCCAACCTTCAATTTCACAATCTTCAGATTTGTTGAGCACCTGCACATTCAGCTAACTGAATTACTTGAACAATTTAGCCCAGGTCTGTTGAACCTTAGGCATTTCAACACAAAAATTTTCATTCAAAGCTGGAAATTCTTTGTCATTTTCCACAAAAACTTTCTCAATTTTATCTTCAACTTTCTCATCTTTTACCAAATCAACATGTTTCTTAACACTCCATGTTTGACCTTTTGGTGTTCCTCGTTTGTAAAAATGTGAAACTTTTTGAACACTTTGATTTTGAACAACAATTTTTGGTTTCCAAAACTCTTGAGGTTTTGTCATATCAACTGTTGTTTTCCAACTTTGTGTTGTTCTAAATCTGGGTGTGTGAAAATTCCAGGTCTGTCTTGAATCAAACCTATTTGGGTCAGATTTCCAGTTTTGATTCGAAGCAAACTTGTTTGTGTTGTGCATCCAAGTTTGTTTCGAATTAAATTTAGTTGACCTTTGTCTCACAGTCTCAGATTTTTGTTTCTCAGCATCAAACTTCTTGTTGTCAACATCCACAGGTTTTAGATTAGGACACTTGCGTGCAAGATGTCCTTTTTGATCACATTTGAAACATGTTCTCATGGACACATCTTTGACTTGTGGTTGTTGCTTTTTCTTTAAAGCAAAAAATTCATCATTAGACTGTTTCATTTTAAGTTCTTTTTCTTTTTCTAAACTACCTCCATCAACAAAACTCATTTTTGTTTGAAAATTCGGAGTTTCATTTCTTTTCCAACTTTGTTTCTTCTTATAACCCAACCCAGCCTTCATTTTCTTCTTTTTGAACCCAGGTTTGGTATACGAACCTGTATGACTCTTACAAACAAACTTTGAAATCTCAGACTTCTCAATCTCAACCATTTTGAAAACTTTGTCAACCTTTTCTGAAATCACATTCTGAATCGGGAATACAACATCTAAGAACAATTTGTCCGATCCAATCATGGTATAAACCAATCCTTTTGAATCATCATTCAAACTTTTCTCGGATTTTGTGTTTTTCAGATAACCATCATGAAGATTTCCTTCATTTTCATCCTGTGATTCAGATTTACCTGTATCAACCGACTCTTCTTTCAACACACTTTCAACGACTTTACCTACCACCTCTGAATCATGAGAATCATCAGATTTGGAATAGGTTATGTCAATGTTGTCTGGCAATTGATCTACCATGTTGAAAGCTTTTTCGACCTTTTCCTCATCATAAAATGCAAATTTTCCAGGTGGTGGAACTTGATGAAACTCTGAGCCAATGCCTTTCTTGTTCTGCTCAGACTCACCATCACCCGGTTTTATATTGAAAATTCGTTCAAGCACATATGACGACACGTGGTAACTCTTTAACTTGTTGTTATCTTGTTCTAAATCAGCAATCTGTCGCTTCAACTTAGCAACATCCTCAATATAGGAATTAACAACATCTTGTTTTATAGAATACATTCGTTTAAGCTCTTTGGTTGTTTCAGACATATAATTCATTCTTGATTGAGCATATTTCATTTCATCTTTCACTTTGTCGTATGATTCTTTCATAATATCATGTGCTAATTTCATTGAGTCATATTCCTTTTTCATTTCTTGACAAGCAATTTCTTTTTGTTCACATTCATTTGTCATTTTCAAAACATTTTCTTTCAAAACTTCATTTTCTTTCTCTAATTTGTTACATTTTTCTGAAAGTTTTTCATCATTTTCTCTAAAAACTTTTTCTTTTTCTAGCATTTCTTTGCATTTTTCTTTGAAAATATTTTCTATTTTTGTGAACTCAAGATCTCTTGTTCTAAATTGCTTATCTTTTTCAGTACAAGCTCTGCACGATTCCATGCATTTCTTGCACTGTTCTATCAATTTCAAGTTTTTAGAATCAGAATTTACCTCAGTGATTGGCACTTCGGTGTTTTCAGCAATCTCTGTCTGCTCAGCAACATCTTGCTTCTTTTCAACACTAACTTCATTACCAGCATCACCAACTTTCAAATTCTCATTCTTTTCTTCTATCTTCACCTCTTCTTCAATCTGCTGTTCTTCAATAACAGCTTTCTTATCCTCTTCATTCACAGCAACTTCTTCACTTTTCATTTTCTTCATATCTTCAACTTCAACAGTTTCTGATTTAACAGTTTCTGCTTTAACCTCTTCAGCAGCTTTCTTCAGATTGTTCACCATTTCTTCAACATTCTTCTTCATCCTTTCTTCATCCCTTTTTCTCAGACACGATAACATAGCATATCTGATATCCTTTTCATATTGCTTAGCGTATTTGTCATCTTTCAATACTCTTCTATAGTATTCAGCTCTTAACGGGACAGCAAGAAGAACATCATCGAAGATTATGTCTTTCCTGGGAACAACCGGTTCTCCTTCTCTGTTATAGTAACATTCTCTCTTTTTATCCCATCGTTTGCTACCAACAGCCATTTCATACTCCTCTTGCATATCATCCATTCTGTTTAAAACAACGTCTCTTTCTCTGTAAGTCTTCTCACTCAAGATCTCTTCCCGAGTTTTCTCTTTGATCTCAACTTTTTCTTCATGGACTTCAGCGATGTCTTTGTCTTTGTTTTCATCTTGAATCTCAGCAACAAGAGCATAATGTTTACTTAATTCTTCCTATTTGGCTTTAGCTTTGAACTTTTCATCAACAATATCATCTATTGGAAGAACCTCACTCCAATCATATCCTTCATCCTCGTAAATTACAGCATAAGCTCTTGATTTTTCTCTCGGCTTATCTTCAATCAACTTTGGCTCTTCTCTACTTCGATGGTAAATCGCCTTTCGATAATAATCATCGTTGAAAGGACGTTCACTTCCTTCACCAACTTCAGAATTTCTGCATTCTCTTTTAAAATGACCCTTTTGTTTGCATTTGAAGCAGGTCACTTTGGATTTGTCGAATCCAAGCTTTGTTGAAGCACCTCCAAGCGATTGTTTCCCGGTAATCTCCATGTACCTCTGAGCTCTTCGAATACAACTAGCTAAACACCAACGGATGTCAATGAGCTCCATCTCTTCCGGATCAATCTGGTCGTAGTCTTCTTTGGTCAATTCAGAATTTCCAATTTTTCCAGCTACAAGACCTTCATATGACTCCAAAACAGATGCAAGGAAACTCATTTGCTGCTTCGCTGCATTGATGCTCATTGCAGGAGAATTTTTCAATTTAAGAGCAATGTTGCACAGAATTTCTTCAGATTCATCAGAATTTGTCTTTGAAGATGAAGATGAAGATGAAGATGAAACTCATTTGCTGCTTCGCTGCATTGTTGAAGTTGTTTGTGATTCTTTCATCTTTTCACCACTGAATGCTGTTTTAGGTGAACCAACGCCTTTGTCAGAAAGCACACTGGTTTTGTAGTACAAGCCAACGTTCTGTTGATGTGAAGAATCAGTCATCTTGTTTTGCTTCTGCAACTCCAAATCATGACTTTCAATCTTTTCAAACAAAGCATCAAGAGTAATATTATCATACACAGCATCATTTTTCAGAATAAAAACAAACGTTTGCCACTGATCAGCTCGTGGTAACGCTTCAATCACTTTGTCAATAAGTTCCTCTCTTGATTTGTTTATCTCAAATCTCTCCAACTCAATTTTAAGATGACAAAATCTCTCAATCATTTGCCTCACTGACTCTCCTTTTATGTTATCAAACAGATCAAATTCTTTCTTTAATAAAGCAATTTTGTTCTTTTTAATCTGTTTACCCCCTTCAGCTTTAACACGTAAAGCTTCCCAGACAGACTTAGATGTTCCATCATGAGTTAATAAAGCAAAAATATCATTTCTGATTGCTGACTGGATCAACGCAATCATTCTCTGTTCAGCTCCGTATTCGGCTTTATCCTCTCTAGTAAACTTCTTGAATACAAGATATTCGCCTTTTTCATCTTTCGGTTTTTCATACCCATACTCCAGGCAAAACCAACTTTCATGAGCATACGCCTTTGCCCAGTTGAGAAAGCGTTCTTTCCACCAGGTATAATCCTCAATGCTATCAAGAGCTGGTGGCTTTGAATGAGTTCCATAGAAATTATCATGTTTGATATTTTCATTTAGTGCCTTCGTGATAGTTTTTGATGTAAGATTTGTAGCCTCAGATGATTCGGTTGCGAACGCGTTGTAAAACGTGTTGAAAAATTCCTCAGCCATTATGCAATCCTGACAATAGACAAACAAACAAACACAATCAGTACAATCAAATATCAAATAAACTGAAATTGACTGACACTCGGTATCCGTGAAATGTTCCGACACAAAATTCCACTTTGTTGAACAGTTGAAGCGAAATCAACTATTAAATCTTGAAGCGAAAACAAACTGTTCAGTCTTGAAGCGAAATCAAACTGTTCAGTCTTGAAGCGAACTCAAACAGTTCAGTCTTGAAGCGAAATCAAACAGTTCCTGTTGAAGCGAAATCTGCTGATTAAGGATTTTTCAAGCGAACTTCACTATTTCGCTTCAAACATTCAATGTCTTCAAGCGAAATCAAGACCAAAACAGCAGGTTCAAGCGAAATCCAGCTGAATGTTACGAACTCTTTCAAGCGAACTCAAGTTTTTGTCCAGTTTTTGTCATTTTTACTTTGAATTTCGGTCTCAAACTTTCAAGGCTTTGTTAAACTACTGTTTTATACATTCGGTGAAAAACTCAGACCATTTTGACCGTTAAATCTCGTTCAGATTGAAAAAGAAGGTGTAGAAGTCAGAAAATAGATGATATCAAGCTAAACTCTTCTTCCTGAGCTCTGATACCACTTGTTGGATCGTTGTATGACCCTATTGAGTCGATCAGAAGAGTTTAAGTCCAGTTCAAAGGCGGAATCAGAGAACTAGACATGAACACAGCTTGTTAATCTTTTATCTGTCAATTATATTGCTTTTAACACTGTTTACAACCTGACAGAAAATCAGCAGCACTTCGTTACACTTTCGGAAGTCGCATCCCAAATGAATGACAAGTGCACCTATTTATAGGAGTGTAGATTTCGCTTGAAGGGAACCAAGACTGGTTGAAGCGAAATCTGTTATGTATGATTTCGCTTGAACTAGTCCTCAGTCCTCCTGAAGCGAAATCATCACTTACACCTCATATCTCAGTTTCTCGAACCTCGTGCACTAGAAAACCTATCCTATCTCATGATACAAGACGCAGTCAATAGACATAGTGCACTAACAGTAAAGCTTCAATGGTCTAGAAATGGAATTAACGATTTTGAGTCCAGTGATCAGATTTCTAAGCAACATTCCATGACAGGTTGCATTGTAAACAGCAATGTACTCTGCCATCATTGTGGAAGTTGTAGTTAACTGTTGTTTATGACTCTTCCATGAGATAGGTCCGCCTGCTAACATAAAGATGTAGCCCGAAGTGGATTTCTTGTCATCTTTGCATTTGGCAAAGTCAGAATCAGAATAACCTACCACTTCTAAGTGATCACTTCTTCTATAAGTCAGTTTATAGTCTTTCGTCCCTTGCAGATATCTAAGGACCTTCTTAGCTGCTTTCCAGTGATCTAGGCCAGGATTAGTCTGATAACGGCCTAGCATTCCACCAATATAAGCGATATCTGGGCGAGTACAGACTTGAGCATACATCAGGCTCCCGACTACTGACGCGTAAGGTATCTGGCTCATTTGCTCCTTTTCAACCTCTGTTGTCGGACACTGGAATGAACCGAAAACATCTCCCTTAACTACTGGAGCGACTGAGGGTTTGCACTGTTGCATGTTGTAACGTGTAAGGACACGATCTATGTAAGTCTTCTGAGACAATCCTAAGATCCCTTTGTGTCTATCTCGGTAAATTTCGATGCCAATGACGTAAGAAGCATCTCCGAGATCCTTCATGTCGAAGTTATGCGAGAGTAACCGCTTCGACTCATGCAACATGTCTAAACTATTACTTGCCAATAGAATATCATCTACATAAAGGACAAGTATAGTAAAGTTACTCCCACCCATCTTTAGGTAGGTGCATTGATCCACTCGATTCTTCATAAAACCTTGCCTCTTCATGACTTCATCAAACTTGAGGTACCATTGACGTGATGCTTGTTTTAACCCATAAATGAATTTCTTCAACTTACAGACTAGATGCTCCTGACCTTTAGGTTTAAAGCCTTCAGGTTGTTTCATGTAAACATCTTCGTCTAAGTCTCCGTTAAGGAAAGCAGTTTTGACGTCCATCTGATGCAGCTCTAAGTCAAAATTAGCTACTAGGGCCATAACGATCCTTAATGAATCTTTACGAGAGACAGGAGAAAACGTCTCTTGATAATCAATTCCCTCTTTCTGAGTGTAGCCCTTTGCAACCAATCTCGCTTTGTAGCGTTCAACGTTCCCATTCGGATCCAGTTTTGTTTTGAACACCCATTTACAACCTACAGGTTTGGCACCATTGGGTAATTCGACTAAATCCCAAACGTCATTTTTCTTCATGGATTCAAGCTCATCAATCATTGCTTTGTTCCATTCAGAAGACTGATCACTACTAATGGCTTCGTTATAAGAGATAGGATCATTGAGCTTTCCAGCATCCATTTCAGTCAGGTAGGTAACATAATCATCCCAATTAGTAGGCCTTCTTTGCCTAGATGACCTCCTGAGTTGATTATCGGGTTCAGCGTTGTCTTGGTTTTAAGCGTTTGATGTGCCTTCATTATGAGGTATGATGGGTTCTGATTGTGGAGATGGAATTTGTGTAGTGGCTTCAGGTACAGTTGTTGCATGGGGTACAAGAGGAGTAAACGGAGTAATGATAAGCGACGAGTCTCTCCCCCCCGCGTCTTGTACTTCTTGCAATTCTTCGTAAGGGTTAGTACTGCTCCCACTGACCTTGAAATCCTCCAGGAACGCAGCACGCTTGGTTTCAACAATACGGGTGACATGGGAAGGACAATAGAAACGATAACCCTTCGAATGATCAGGATACCCGATAAAGAAGCAGGTAACTGTTTTAGGGTCAAGTTTCCTTAGGAAAGGATTATAGAGTTTTGCTTCAGCAATGCAGCCCCATACTTTCATATATTTAAGACTCGGTTTCCTTCCTGTCCAAAGTTCATAAGGAGTTTTAGGGACAGACTTAGAAGGAACTCTATTGAGTATATGAACAGCTGCTTTTAACGCTTCAGTCCAGAGGATTAATGGTAAATTAGTGTTGGCTAACATACTGCGCACCATGTTCATAAGGGTACGATTTCTTCGTTCAGCGACACCATTCTGCTGAGGTGTACCAGGCATGGTGTATTGGTTCACAATCCCCTGGCCCTTACAAAACTCATAAAATGGACCAGGAGCTTGACCCACATCAGTATGTCTTCCATAATATTCACCGCCTCTATCTGATCTCACAACTTTAATCTGACGATCTAATTGCTTTTCAACTTCAGCTTTATAATCTTTAAAAGTTGTAAGAGATTCAGACTTTTCCTTTATGAGATACAAGTACATGTAACGAGAATAATCATCAATGAAAGTGATAAATGAAGTATGTCCTGTTATACCAGCGATTTGATAAGGACCACTAATGTCAGTGTGAATGAGTTCTAATAAATTAGAGCTCCTAGTGGCACCTTTCTTATTCGCTAATGTCATTTTTCCTTTAAGACATTTGACACATGTTCCAAAATCAGTAAAATCGAGAGGAGGTAAGACTTCATCCTTTACGAGACGATTTAATCGTTCTCTTGAGATGTGGCCTAAACGTTGATGCCACAACATAGATGAAGTCTCGAACTTGTTTCATCTTTGTGAGTGATTCATTAATATTATATGACAACAAAGATTTGGAAAAATCATCATCTAGTTCTAATCTATAGAGACCACCATCCAGAATGCCAGTACCATAAACAATGGAATCATAGAGAATAGAGAGTTTGCGATGACCATGAGAAACGACAAAACCGTCCATGTCTAACTTTGGTCCTGATACAAGGTTCTGAGTTACCTCAGGAACATATAAGGTATCATAAAGTTTAATACATAAACCAGTTTTCAAAAATAATTGTAATGTTCCTATGGCCTTCACTTCTAATTCCCGATCATCTCCAACTTTAAGTGTTCTTTGGTTTCTTCCCAGCTTCCGGATTGTAAGGAATCCCTGAAGTGAATTGGTAACATGAACCATAGAACCAGAATCAAACCACCAAGAATTAGCAGGAACATTTAAATTAAAGGACTCAAGTATCATGAAAAAATCCTTACCTTTCTTAGCCAGCCACTCCTTGAAGTCAGGGCATTCCTTTTGCTTATGTCCTGTTTTCTTACAGAACTTGCAGTAGGGTTTGCCTAAGGAGTTCTTAGAGCTGGAAGGTGCACTTGTATTAGGAGTTGGATTTGGCTTTTGAACCTTAGAAGCATCCTTTCTTTGATAATTGTGCTTCCTCTTCTTTGAGCTGGAGGTGGTGAAGTTAGCAACATCAGTAGTGCGATCCATCTTCATACACTTTTCCTCCTGCACGCACATAGCGATCAGCTCACTCATCGTCCATTTGTCCTTCTGAGTGTTGTAATTGATCTTGAATGCTTCATAGGACGAAGGAAGTGAAGTGATGATGAAGTGAACAAGAAAACCATCACTGATCTCCATCTTTAGGCCCTTCAACTTACTGGCCATGTCATGCATCATCATGATGTGTTCGCGAATGCCGCTCCTCCCATCATACTTAGTCGTCACCAGCTTGAGGATAAGAGTGCTAGCGTGTGCTTTTGATGTTCCCTTGAATTAATCCTCCACAGAAGCCAAATAGGTTTTAGCATCTTCAGAATCAGGAATGGCCCCTCTGATTGAGTTATGAATGGACTGCTTCATGAACATGAGAGACATGCGGTTACACCTAGTCCACTTATCATGAAGTAACTGCTCAGCAGCAGTACTTGTGGCAGTAAGGTCCGCTGGCTTATTCTCTCTTAGAGCATAGTCAAAGTCCAAGAGTCCAAGTGTAAGCATGAGGGAATCCTTCCATGCAGCAAAGTTATCACCAGTCAAAGGTGGAATCCCCTGATTGGGTGCTGATAGTGGAAATAAGATGAGCAAGTTATGATACTAAGAAAGAAGTCTTAATGTGATCTAAAGGCATGTTATACTAAGGCAGGCATAAATAATGACCATTTTTAATTATGAAGCTGTGATAATGTCTATTACTAACATCAAAATAATAGACTTAGTAAAATTCTACTTGAATGAAGACAAATCAGCTTTGGCCAGAAGTGTAATCATTTAAGTATGTGTGCAAAGTAATTGTGAGAAATCAGCTTTGGCCAGAAATGAGACAATCACTTTAGTTATGCACTTGTCAAGCATGCTAAACATAAATGAATTAAATCAGCTTTGGCCAGAATTAAGACATTTCACGTTTGTAATGCATACTTAACATAGCTTTTATAATACTTGAACAATAAATAGATGTATTAAATCAGCTTTGGCCAGAATTAATACATCAGAAGCTCATTCAAGTTAAGTTATTTTGGTTTTGTAAAAATTATCTGATTCTGATTAATTAATTAAGTATAAACAAAACCAAGTATTTAATAGCAAACCACCTGTTAGCGCGGATCGAACTAAGTTATGAGATCTCGAGTCGCAACCTTGGTCTCGAGTCGTAATCATGGTTTTGACTAGTGTGTTTTATGAGATCTCGAGTCCATACTGAGATCTCGAGTCGCAACCATGGTCTCGAGTGGCGAAGAATGAAGCCTTTAGTCGAAACGCAGTGATCTCGAGTCGAGACTGTTGTCTCGAGTTGTGAAGTTTTGATCCCTTATGATCTCGAGTCGAGACCTTGTAGTCTCGAGTCGAGACCTGATGGTCTCGAGTTGTAAGCTTCTGTTCTCGAGTTGTAGAGATTTGATGACCTTTATGATTTCGAGTCGAGACCTTGTGGTCTCGAGTCGAGACCTTGTGGTCTCGAGTCGAGATCTGATGGTCTCGAGTCGTAGTCTGATGGTCTCGAATCCTCTGTTAACAGCTGTTTATTGTGATAATAACTGAAACTCGAAATTTTAGGGATTGTGAGATAATGTTTCCTGTTATGTTGCTGATCTAAACTTATCAAATATTTCGAAAATAATAACTGAAAATCCATTAACAGTTTTCGAAAATTTAATAGATAAAATTAAGATCAAAATCATTAAAACACCCACTAATCCAAAATTATATTCCAAATCTTAGGGAATTTTTCGAGTTTTATTAAGAACAAGCGATGAACCCTAAAAAATAAAACCGTAATTCTGGGATCCGAAACTGAGTTTTAAAGCTTTATATACAGATTTCGGATATTAGTTTACCCATATTGGTTTCTAGTTACATGATTTACCATCCTTTTCCGAAATTAACAGTGATTTCGGTGACATTAAAAAAAATGAAAACAGCCATGATATTAAGGCTTTAAAAATTTCTGTTTTCCTTATAATGATCCCAGAATAATGGATACGAAAACAGAACTGATTTATCAACATATGCTCTGATACCACATGTTGATCAGTTCTGTTTAAACGTAATGGAAAACATGAAACACATACCTGTTATAGCATTCAAAGCAGTAGAGAATCCAGTCAGAGATCCAGCCATTGAGTTCGACATCTTTGTCAAGGTGATCCGGTTCCTCCTTAGGGTGTAGAGTTATGATGGTGATGAAAACCGAAAGTAGGGTAGAATCGGTTTGGGAGAGAGAGTCGAATTATGATGTTATGAGGGTTTGTAATTGTGTAATGTGTCTAACCCTTTAACTCTCTAATAAGCCCCTTATTTATACACCCAAGAGGAAACCTAATTAGTTAATAAGGGTAATATGGTCCATCAACAATTACCAACTAATTATTAATAGGTTATTAATATATTTTGATCTAATATAATATAAATGATTATAAGGCTACAAGATTAAATATTACATAAATAATATATTTGCCTTTCAAAAAAAAAAACATAAATAATATATTTAATCTCACACTCCAATGCCAATTGAACTATAGCTCATTAACGCAATATGATGATTTTATCCATTGTTTTTAAAATCGGATTAGACTAGCCAGTCAGACCACTTAAGCTACTAGATATACTTTTTTATAGGCTTATTGAGTACTTTTATAAGTATTTTGGTTTTTTAGGTTATCTTTTCTTTTTAGGATTTCCTTTGAGTATTTTTGTAATTCAGTTACAAGTGTGGTCATGTAATCATATTAAACCATAATTAAGTTAATTTGTATCATGTTTTTTTTTTTTTTTTTTTTTTTTTGTTAACAACATATCAAATTGACTAAAAGTTATTTTTTTATGGGTTTATCCTTAGAGAAAGTAATGTAAACTGTCAAATATTCATTTGTTATATCAGAGATTAATTACACCTATAGTCAGAAGATATGCGAATAATTGTCACGTAATTACCTTTACCAACGCATCCGACTTTATTTCATCGACGCCATCTAAAACTGAAGTCATGTGAGAATAAAGTTCAATATATACGTCGAAAAGGCTCGCATAGTTCCCATTTCATACATAATTGCCACACCACATATTAGTTAGATTTAAGTCTTGTGTGACCAAAAGTATATAGTTATATACACAATAATGAAGTCGCTTAAATGTCCGAAAATTATTCAAAATTTTCATACTGATTTTATAGTGTGATTTACTTCTTTAATATTTGGTGTAATTTAGAAGTAAGTAATCTGTTATTAAAAAATATATCGAAATTAAATAAATTACTACAAATGTTTGTATAGGCTTTTGAAAATGGGAGGGAAATAAAGGTCATCCATAGCCCAGTGGGCAGGTCAAATGTCTCATAAAGACATCAGCAGCCCATTTAGAAAGTCAAATCTCAAAATGTCATGTAAGGCCATCATCAGCCCAATGAACAATCCACACACACAATATGTACGATAATTTACTTTTTTTTTGTTTAAATTAAATTAAACTAGAATAGAATTAAGCACCCCGCGTTGTAGTGGGGGCCTAAAACTATGACAAATAACATCAATGTCACACCATTGGTAGCGACCACCAACACTGAAGTTACGGCGTGTTAATGCGAAGAAATAAGACTGAAACATATAACATAAAAAAATAACTATGTCGATTTAGGACACACGCGTTGCGACAAATTTGTTAAGTGGAAAAAAATAGACGTAAAACGTTGAACCACACACGCGCGTTGCGCCGTGTTAACTCGCAAAATAACATAGAAAAGAATAACTAAGTCAATGTAGGATCCGCCCATTGAAGCGAACTTGCCAAAGGGGGAAAATAGACACGTTGCGACATACCTGTTAAATGTGAAAACATAGATGAAAAACGTTGAACCACACACGCACGTTGCGACGTATTAACTCGCAAAAATTAGAACGAAACGTAAAACGAAAAACTTGCGAAAGATAAAAAGTATGGGGGATCAAAGATGTAAATAAAAAAATTTGGGTTAAATTACAAAAGATGAAAAGTTTTTGATTAAAAATAAACAAATTAAAAGTGTTAAAATATAAAAGATGAAAACTTTTGGGTAAAAAGTGAAAAATCACAATTTTTTTTTTTTGAAAAACCTCCCATACTAACATGCTAACAACACAATGTTGCTAATTTATATTATGGAAATATGGTCAACAAAGTGTTTCACTTTTCAAAGCCTATGGGCTTGTTGTTTAACAAGTTTAAAGAAATAATGGACTAATGGAGGAATCAGTTAATACATTGCTTGTATATTATTTCAAAGAAAACATTTATTTCATTAATAACTTTAAAGTCCATCCTTTATAATGAAATCCAGTCATTCATTTATGTAAATAAATGTTTTTTTGTGAAAAACTTATAATAAATAAATGCTTTTGTGATAACATTATAACTAACAGAAAGTTATATACAAAAAATTAGTTTAGAACTAGGCCTCTTTGGAGGTCGTCAGTTCAAAACCGAGCCGAACTAGGTTTTACTGCAGTAGGTCTTTGGGCGAGCGGGTTTTCGCCGGAACTGGTGGCTTGGTAGCTCGGATATGCATCCAACTCTGACCGTTATGAAAGGGGGATGTATTTGCTCAATTCAGGGCATACCAGAATGTTTATCCGGTGATTTAGTTGGCCGTTAAAAAAAATATAAAAAATGTAAAAGAGAGAAATACAATGATTTGTATCATACGCATTGAATTTACTTTTAATTTAAGTAAAAAGAGTTTTCATCAATTTTAATCTTAAATTTTTTTAATATACTTCCCTGATTTTCAAGAATACCATTAATTCCAAAGACTTTTTATTTATTTTATTTGGAATATTTTGTTTTAAGTAATCCTATTCCTATATCTATTTATTAGAACTGAGATCCCCTCCCCTCTCTCTCACACACACACATAGAGATATTCTGAATTAAAAAAGCTAAGGATAAATGGGAAGCACTCATGTATTCACTTAACACAACACTATTTTGCCTCAAGTTCTTTTCAATAGTGTTAATACAACTATTTACATCCTACATTACAAGCTTTAAGAGTTAACTCCTCTTATGTAAATGTATTGTAACTAGGCCTCTAAACTTGCAAGTGTTTGGTTGAGTAAATGATATTAACCTTCTACAATTTGATACCAGTGTTCGGATTATTTCATCAGATTACTTAATCCGAACACTCTCGAATCTGATTATTTGCGGTTTAAAAACACAATAATACCTATTTGCTTAATCCAAACACCCCTTTGTTTAATTATTATTAAAAAACAATTTCAAGGAAAGAATCCAACACAAAAGATTTGAGTCATCTGACACTCATTATTCAGCTAGAAAGCAAAAACAAATCAAAGACTGTAACGAAAAAGTTTCTATTAATCTGCTATTTAAAATTATCGTTTTTATACCTAATAATCTTTGATGTTTAACCACAGAAAAAAAAAAAAAAAAACACGACGGTGTAAAATCTTTCACTGTGTTCTGTTGGCAGCATCGGCTAATTTTTGCCATGTCAGCTCACGCTGCTTGTCTGCCTCGCTGGCGTGGGCCCGTTTCTCAGCATATTGCTTCTGGCACTCCTCAAACAATTTTGCATCCATTTCTTGAAACATTTTACGGACATTAACCGTCAACCCATGCACTGCTTGGTTCCAGTGAGATTGAATGTTGTTCTCGAGTGCTTCAAAGACTAATGGTAAAATCACATTGCGGTTTTGAGCAATTAGACTTACGATATGCTCATTGTTCCACAAGAATAGAGCTCGTTCTGCTGTCTGAAAACATATATTTAACCAAATAAATACATTATAAAACGCATTAAAAAAAGAAAAAAAAGAAACCCAATTAGTACTTAATAATAACTAGGTTTTGCCCGCCCGCGTTGCGGGGGATTAAGCCGAATATTTCTTTCTCATAGCATGTACGTTTGTGTTTTTGTTACTTTTACATACTACTCATAACACGATCTCAAAAAAAAATACATTGACTAACAAAGTAAAACAAAATACTACCATACTTTTGCTAAAAAAACTAAAACGATGGAAAAACTACCGCTTGGCATGACGAATAAAAATTAAATTGAGCCAACCAATTAAACCAAAACACTACCATGGTCTTGTAAAAAAAATATTAAAACGAATTTTATACTGAAATCGTAAATAAACACAAAAAATCATATCGAAATGTAAATCAACTTAAGTTTATATCGACACGTAAATAAAAATAAAGACGCAAAACTCGATTAAAAAGTATTTAGAAAGTTAAGGGGTTGTAAGAGTCAATGATGAAAATTAAAGGGTAAAAGTAAAAAAGAAAAAAAAAACCACAAAAACAAAAGAAAGAAAGGAAAAGAAAAAAAAGTAAAAAAAAAAATATTAAAACGAATTTTATACTGGGGGCAAAATCGTAAATAAATACAAAAAAAAATCATGTCGAAATGTAAATCAACTTAAGTTTATATCGACACGTAAATAAAAATAAAGACGTAAAACTCGATTAAAAAGTATTTAGAAAGTTAAGGGGTTGTAAGAGTCGATGCTTAAAATTAAAGGGTAAAAGTGAAAAAGAAAAAAAAAACTCAAAAAGAAAAGAAAGAAAGAAAAAGGAAAAGAAAAGAATAAAAGAAAAAAAAAGACAACACCACTGTAGCAAAGTGGTGTTGTCATTTGATATATATAATAATGGTTGGTTATATCACTTTACATGTTGTAGTATCCTTCAATGTTGTTGCTTCTTTATCAAATGAAATATATATACATACACACACATATACATGTATGTATGTATGCATGAATATAAAAACACTATGGTTATAAGGGTTTATTACACCAAAATGTAACACTTCTGTTACACCAAAATGCAACTTACTTTACCTTTTTGACATTGTAAGACAATACGTTTACCCATCGTATGTATAGAATACTTCTACTTTTTTACCGTTGTAAGTATATTGTAAAATTACAATGTTTCTGTTTTGACAAATTGGAAATCGAAGTTACTACTTTTCCATTATAAACTTATTATGATAATATATAGATGTTATAGTTTTTGTTCTATATGATCCTCATGTTTGGACAATATTCAACAGTATTTTTAGATGTTAGACCAACTTAAATATTTTATTTAAACCACGTGTATATAACTATATAAAGTCACACACATATACAGAAAGAATCGCTGAATGAATGATACATATCTACCTAAAGTATCGAAAAGGATTACTCACATATGTACATCAATGATATAGAAAGAACCACTGATGTTATGTAGTTAATGCGGTAAAAAATCGGATATCGGTCAAGGACCGAATACTGATATTTGAGATATCGGTTATCGCGGTGGAATATCGGTAATATTAATATCATGCTGAATTTATATATATAGAAATTTAACACTAACAAGTCAGTATACTCTCCTACCATTAACATATTAACCTTTTGCAACTTGCAAAACACTAACAATTGTACCAAGTAGGAACTGATTAAGACTTAAAACACTAACATTTTACATTAACAATTAACAATTAAGAATTAAAACATTAGCAGCAATAAGAAGAAATACAAATGTTAGAACTAAGAAGAAAGGTACTGATATCGGTGATATATCGGTCAATATCGCCGATAATATTGGTACCAATATTCTGACGGATATTTTGCACCCATATCTCAACAGGGGACATAACCAATATATCGGCGATATTAACTGCTTAGCCACTGACAGTACATCAGTTACAGATCATTCATTGAGATCAAAATTAACACTATATTAAGTATCAAAGCTGTACTATACTACTATAAACCACACCCTATAAATAAATAAAACAACACCAAAGACTTCCCAAATTATAGGAAATAAGATAATGGATTTTCTCAAAGAGTCAAACCTGAAAATGAGGGCTATTAAGACACCGAGCGATTTGTCTGAAAAGAGGAACCATGCACCGTTGGAATTCCGTCGCTTGTGTTGCTTCCAGTACTTCTTCAAGCTCCCCAAGAAAAAGAGTTTCCTTTTGACAGTTAGTAATCGGCCAACATTTAAGCAAACCCGTTATAACTGTATCCGCCAACTTGTTATCCTTTTCTACAAACTGTGCGATACAATACGAAAGCTGCTGATGATACATAGCAACCGATTTAGGCTTGTGAAGCGGTATAAGCGCCCTAACAAGAAACAACTTGTGTTCCTCTTTCATTGGTAATGCAAAACCGTTAATTATACTTCCAAGTATTTCCAACAACTCACCTATACCGTTATGTCGTTGTGTTTCATAGATAAACCTATAGAATATATTATTAATCGCTTTCCTAATAAACGGACGGTGTACCATAAACTTCCCATATATTCTGTGTAAAATAGTTTTTAAATATTCGCGCTCACGTTGGTCCTCGGAATCAAACATGTCTAGCAACTTCAAAACGAACGAATGATTAATGAAACGTTTCGCAACCTTTGCATCCGTATCCGACGACACGACATACTTCAAAAGAAGCTCATAAACAAGCTGTAAATGCGACCACGACGGATCAAGATACGGTTCTTCCTCGTCCGCTTCAACATTCTCCGACCCTGTGTGTTCATAACAGCTAGGCGGCAAACACCTAAATATATTAACCGAAATCATCCGAACCATTTCCTCTTGATTACTCTCGCTAATCTTCCCCGAACCCGACTGTACATAATCCACAAGCTCAACTAAACTCAACCGTTTAACCTCCTTCTCCCTAACCATTTTCAACGTATCCGAAAAATCAAACTGCACACAACACACCTGACACTTCCTAACAAACAAATTCTGTCGTTCCGACCCCGGAACATCTCTAAACATCGGCAGAGCGTCCACAGCTCCACCGGACACCAAATTATTAGCACTCGAAGCAGAACCACTGCGTAACGACTGGTTAGCAACAACATTCGACGTCGAAACCGATTCAGAGTTCCGGTTTCCAGATACCGGATAACCGTAACCATCAGTATCCGGTTTCGGCTTCCGTTGCCCTCGCTTCATAATTTTATTCAACATAATTGATATTTCAATCCTATAGTTTTCAATCTTATAATCCAACAAATCAATAGAGTAAACTAACTAACTCTAACATATGTTATAATAACTTAAAATATGTTACTATCTACGATATATTATCAGTGAAGCTAATGATTGTGCTAAAATTAAAAGTTGAAAACCCTAGGTCAGTGATTTAGCGATTAAAGCGGAAGAAAAAGTGAAAGGTGTTGGTTGTACCGGTACGGATGAGAATGGAGTGACCGGCGGTGGTGGCGATCCGGTGACCGGCGGTGGTGATTGGTGGCGATAATGGAGAGAGAGAGAGAGAGTGAGTGAGTGAGTGGGTGAGTGATAATAATATTGAAATTGGGGGAGATTGGAAGGTGAGAGTGACAAGTAGATTTTGCAAGTGATATTTTTAGTAAGTTGATAAAGGTGATTACTTTAATCATTTCATAACCACTTATGTTTAAACAACGCGGGTTAATATACCGACACACTAAAATCTTATTTTCACACTTTCTATACGAGTTGTATATACTTATATGGCTCATATAAAATATTCTGACAGGACAAATATTGGGTCATATAATGTTATACGATTTGTATATAATGTCACTAGGTTATAACCCCGTGTATTCCACGGGTCGAATAAATAAATTTTATATACTAAATAATAAAATAATATATCTTTAAAAACCTCCTTTATTGCACCAGTTGAATAAATATAATTTTATATATTAAATAATAAAAAGTTATATCTATAAGAACCATATTGTACGGGTTAAATAAATATTATTTCATATACCAAATAAAAAAGTCATATATTTAAAACCACGTGTATACATGGGTTAAACAAATCTAATATTGTTTACCAAATAATAAAATAATAAATCTTTAAAAAAAACCTCATTTATTACACGGGTTGAATAATGTAATTTTATATACCAAATTCTTTTTTTTTTTTTTTAATTTTGTATTTTTTTTCAGGGCAAATTACATAAGGATAGCAGGTAGACGAGCAACAAACTGCACCGCCATCCCTTTTTGAATAGAAAACCCTAATCTACTAAAAACAAAGCCCCGCCCCTGAGGGGTCGAAAAGTTGCTATGGATCACACGCTGAACTCTAGACACGAACCGAACTGCCTCCGGCGCCAAGGAGCCGAACGTGTCAAACGCCAGGGGGACAAAGGCATGTTGATTATCCTCACAAGCTTTCGCGTGCTTTTCCACCTTCTTTGACTCTGCTTTCAGTACCGCTTGCCCCGCCACAAACCCATTTTCCCGGAACCCGGCTAGTGGGGATACACCTGTGAGATCGACACAAGCATGTTTCCCGCCCTCCCAACCAAAAACTAGCACGTCAGCTGGGCGTAGGGTGGATCTCCCCTCCGACGGGTCTGTAAGAAAATTAACCGGTGCCTCTTTCTTCGCCGAGATCCCTGCTCGTCTGAGAATATCCATTAACGCGTCTCGCACAAAGTCATGGCGATACTTAAACCCCGGCAACTCTCTACAGTGTAACGCATGCTCCCCGTATTTATCCAGGCATGCTTTACGGCAGACTGGGCAAGTTTCATCATTCGGGAACATGGGGATCATCAAACGGTACTTAAGGATTGACCGGTACTCCACCGCTGACATACGTTGACCCAAACCTTCAATAGGAATAACAGTTAAGAAATCCTGAGCGTGAGGCCTCTGTAGGCATTCAATGACGGCTTTCTGGCGGGGTGACAAATGGAAATCTTCTCCCAAGCTTTGTGCGATTCGACAACAAAGGGCATTCGCCAAAGTTTTCTGTGGCTTTTTGGGGGCGGTGTCCTTGTTAGAGAAACCGCCGAGATCAAAGTCAGGTAGAGATTCATGCAAGCGTTCCAAGGCGCTGGCATAATCCGGATCAGTGTTAGCAACCCCACTGTTACGTAAGATGTGGTCCTGCAACTCCCAAGATTGAGACCTGGAAGCCACAAAGGCATAGGCAGCCACATCCCGGGCCGAGAGAAGGCCCAACCCACCAAGCCTCATTGGCAAGGTCACGATTCGCCACTGTAGATCACCAAAAAAAGGACCCCCACATACGACAATGTCTTCTATTGCCTCCCGAAGACCTTTATCAAAACATGAAACAGCATCATCCACAAAGGGGGGCTGGCAAGTTCGCAAACCAAATAGTAACTTTGCAACCCCCATACAAGATCTAAGCAAGAGGAGTTCGCTTTGAGGATCCCGCAACAAGGGAAGGTGTCCCATAATGTCAACAGCACGCGTTGCCCTCTTAGCCGCTAGACCACTAATAAAACTGGCATCACGGCTGACTGCCCCTCCTAGCAGTTTGACACCTTTTTCCGGCCTCCCAATCTCACTGGGGAAAAGCCCTGGCCGGACCTTCACCCCGTTGCATGTCGGCCAAAATACTTCGGTTTTTCTAATATTAAGCCGTAGCCCCAAGGTTGGGCCCTCCGAACCGATGATGTCGAGAGCTTTAGCAACCTGAACAGCGTCCCCGATAATTGTCCCGTCATCCAAGTACCAAGCATGGAAGGGGAGTTTACAGTTTTCCTGCACCTGAAGCACTAAAGGGTGTAAGGCTAGGGCAAAAAGCAAAGGTCCCAAGGGATCCCCTTGCTGCACCCCCGTGAATGCCCCGATGCGATCATTCCCCACGTATAGCCTAGCAGGCTGAGCATACAGAAATTGAACCCATGGGAATATGGAGGGGCAATGGCGATGGATCTCGCGAAGCAAAACTGAACGATCAACTAAGTTGAAAGCGTTGGAAAAATCAACCGTAAGCATGGCCAGCGAACCATCTGAATGAAAAGAATTAAGAAACCTGTTAGCGCTGTGCAGCACCGCCTCCGCCCCATTGGGGACCCCCACCCCAAATTGATAGTCCCCCAAGTACTTAACAGCTTCTTTCCCAACTTTCTTCATGGCTACTTTGGAGACTAATCTTCTCCAAATTGCCCCCACATCAATGGGGCGAATCCCATTATCAGGCTTCAACAAAGGGGTTAGGGGCGCCGAAGCAACAAAATCCGCGAGCACCTTAGGACATAACCCCCCTAGCCAAAGGTTTACCACTTTAGTGATGGCAGTAAGCAGTCCCGAGGCCGTCGCCGACCCCTCGCCGCTAAGAGCGTCCAACAGGTGTTGGGCCCGCAGGCCATCTCGCCCACAAGATGTCCCTTTCGGGAAAGATTTCACACACCTGTGCACGCAGTCTTCATCCACGGATAACGCAGGTTGTGAAAGAGGAGTTGAAGGGAGGTTCGGGGGCGGTGCGAAGGGATGTTTGTCGATAAGGGCTTGCATGGTAGATTCCCCCCGGGGAGCAACCCCACTGGAACACAACACCTTAACTGCAGCAGTGAAGTGACCATCACTCACTTTCCTGAGACATTGCTTGATGTTGGGGCTAACCTCCTCAGCTATCTCCCGTTGTGCCTCCCCACCACGCACGACCCCTTCTCCAGTATCGGAAAGGAGGGAATGTGTATTACAAATTAAAAAAAGTTACAAATTAAAAAATATGTGTATTACACGGGTTGAATAAATGTAATTTTCTATACTAAATAATAAATATATATATATATATATATCCTTAAAAAACCATATGTATTGTACGAATTGAATAAATCTAATTTTATATATCAAATAATAAAAAGTTATATCTTAAAAGCCTTATGTATTACACGGGTTGAATAAATGTAATTTTGTATAGTAAATAATAAAAAAAGGTATATCTTTAAAAAACCACGTGTATTACACGGGCTTAATAAATCTAATTTTATAAACCAATAATAAAAAAAACATATCTTTCAATACACTAATGGATAATACTCGATACGCGATGGATATGGTGATTGTGAAGATGGTTCTTGAAAAGAACATATGTTATTCAAGAAGCAAATCAACATCTATTTAAGTGATAAAATATTGGTACCAATTCCGACAAATTGATTTATAAATTATGTAATAAAATTGATATAATAATTTTTTTATTAATGAAAATAAAAATATTTCATATATTAATACAAAGTTTGGTCTGTGGTTATATCACTTTTACCCTTTTAGCAAAAAAAAATGGATGAGTTTAGTGTTAGGGGCCAAAATGGTTAGAAAAAAAAAGACGTTGAGAGCTCAGATGTTAAAAAATTATATAGTATAGATTTCTTTTTAGGCTAAAAGGATAAAAGTGATATAACCACAGGGGCCAAATCGTAATTTACTCTAATATCAAATTAGATAACTAAGTTTGAATTTGAAGTAAATAGATAAATATAAAAGTAACTAGGTTAGAACCCCGTGTATTACACGGGTTGAATAAATGTAATTTTATAAACAAAATTAAAACAATTATTCTTTAAAAATCTCGTTTATTACACGAGTTGAACAAATGTAATTTTATATATTAAATAATAAAAAACTATATCTCTAAGAACCCCATGTCTTGTACTGAATAAGAGTAATATTTTATACCAAATAATAAAAAAAATATCTCTAAAAACCATGTATATTACACGGGTTTAATAAATGTAATTGTATAAACTAAATAATAAAAAAAGTTATATATTTATAAAACCCGTGTATTATACGGGTTGAAGAAATCTAACTATATATACTAAATAGTAAAAAAAAGGTTATATCTTTAAAAACACTGTGTATTACACGGGTTAAATAAATGTAATTTTACAACCCTGTGTATTACACTAGTTGGATAAATGTAATTTTATAAACTAAATAATAAAAAAATTATATATTTATAAACCCCGTGTATTATATGGGTTGAATAAATCTAATTATATATAATAAATAATAAAAAGAAAAGTTATATCTTTAAAAACATCGTGTATTACATGGGTTAAATAAATGTACTTTTTGTATAGTAAATAATATGCTATTGGATTCGGTTAAAAATCATAAATTTGGTTCGGTTTAATTCGAATCAAATTATAAACTTGGTTAAGTTTAATTCGAATTGATTAGAACCCCAATTTGAAAAAACCAAAAACAGAATAATATTATTCGCTTCTCTTCCTATTTAATGTTTTTTTAAAGTTTAGTCTAATGTTTAATAAGTTATTTTGTATATTTTGTTTGTACTTTAAATTTTTAATATGAATATATTATTGTTTTTTAAGTTTAAGAGTGTATTACACGGGTTAAATAAATGTACTTTTTGTATAGTAAATAATATGCTATCGGATTCGGTTAAAAAATCATAAATTTGGTTCGGTTTAATTCGAATCAAATTATAAACTTGGTTAAGTTTAATTCGAATTGATTAGAACCCCAATTTGAAAAAACCAAAAACAGAATAATATTATTCGCTTCTCTTCCTATTTAATGTTTTTTTTTTAAGTTTGGTCTAATGTTTAATAAGTTATTTTGTATATTTTGTTTGTACTTTAAATTTTTAATATGAATGTATTATTGTTTTTTTAAGTTTAAGAGTGTATTACACGGGTTAAATAAATGTACTTTTTGTATAGTAAATAATATGCTATTGGATTCGGTTAAAAAAATCATAAATTTGGTTCGGTTTAATTCGAATCAAATTATAAACTTGGTTAAGTTTAATTCGAATTGATTAGAACCCCAATTTGAAAAAACCAAAAACAGAATAATATTATTCGCTTCTCTTAATATTTAATGTTTTTTTTTTAAGTTTGGTCTAATGTTTAATAAGTTATTTTGTATATTTTGTTTGTACTTTAAATTTTTGATATGAATGTATTATTGTTTTTTTAAGTTTAAGATTATTATTTTGTGCTATTATTTAAAAAAATATCATAAATTTATAATTTAAATTTGAAGAAAATATTTTATTAGAAAAAATACAATGATTCTATCCGATGTTCAAAGTAAGATAAGATTTAATATTAATTGATTATTTATTATTTAATTAATTGATATAAGATAACTATGAAAAGACAGGAAATTAAAACGTAGACGCCTTCAATGAATGACACATGTCACAAAGTTGGTTTCTTTTATTATATAGTATAGATAATTAAACTAAATAATATTTAGTAGGAGGATTATATATAATTAATTAGAAGAGATTAAATTAAAATAATAATTATCCATAAGACATGGCCTAATATATTGACAAGTGTCCCCAAAATGGTTTTCTTTTATTATATAGTATAGATACGACTCGTATGGATGAAGAAAATATAAGTCGTATAACATTCTATACAAGTTGTATATTATTTGGGGTTGGGTTGGGTTGTATAGTATTGTATAGGTCGTATAATGTTATACGGCTAGTATAGATGAAGGGAAAAAAAACATTCTCTGACATTTTTTGGGGTAATATTCTCTTATACGACTCGTATAACTCTATATGAGTCGTATAGAATTAGGGGTGTGAAAATAATATTGCAGGAGTGTGGAAATTACGGGAGCTAAACAAATGGTCTAGCACGTGATGTGGATTTTTAATGAATAAATATCGTTTTATGTTTATGTAAAAAGTATTGTAGATGAAAATTATTTTTAGTTGTAAATGTAGAGTAAATTACTTTTTTAGTCTCTATGTTTTAGTAGTTTTAATGATTTGAGTTTAAAATCAAAAAGTTGAACGCTCTGAGTCTTTAACCGTTCACTTTAAAACATTTTGAGTCCCTGTGTTTTAGTGGCTTTAACCACTCGAATCCAAAATCAAAGTACAAGTGTAAAAAATTTGGACTCAAAACGTTATAAAATAAGCGGTTAGGGACTAAGTGTGTTAATTTTTTTGATTTTGTATTCAAGCGGTTAAAGCCACTATAACAAGGACTCAAAAACTAATTTACTCTAAAACGTATAATATAATTTAATACGATCATTTTTGTTTGTTTATTTTAATACTGGTATATAAAAATTTGATTTTAGACATAGCAAAATACGTGATAGTTTCTTGGGTATAAATATATAAAGACAGTTTTTGCTCGTACATAAAACATAAATTTGATACATGAATAATATAGAAGTTAAAACTTGTCTGTCTAACGTATAAATCTATCCAAAATGATTATTTGATATGTTGTTATGTACATATAGTAATATCAAAATTGTGTTTGTCATTGATACATTCTATAATTAGCTTATTGTTGAGGTAACTTTGACTTTTGGTTGGATAACGTCTTGGAATTAAACATATTACTAAGGGTGAGCGGGGCACCAGCGGTGACCCCATGCGGTGACCCAACTCCCCGCTAGGGAACACCGCCGCCATCCCTGCGGTGAGGCAAATCGGGGACTAAGCTCGGTGTATGTTCACCGCATGAAGAAAGAGAGAGATGGTGGGGCCACCCTAATTTTCAACCAATCAATTGTTTTTCTTTTTTTTTTTGAATAAAAAAACAAGTCACCTAAGAGGGGAGTGCCGCCATCAAATTGGGGTGTGAGGGGAGTTTAAGAGGGGAGTTGACGTGGCATAACCTGATTGGGTGTGCGTAAGAGAGGGGACTCCCCTAAGAGGGGAGTGCCCCTCTCACCCTAAGTCGGTCGAGAGGTCTTGTGCTAACCCTATGCCATATTCCTTAAAAGACTATACGGTGAAGGCGTGGAAATCTGGTGTGAAGGCCAGTCTACGCCCACAAAACCACCTCGTGCTTGGCGTTTTCCACGGCGTTGTGTGTGAGGCGGGGGATTTTTCACCGGAGTGGGGGCAATTTGGTTGGTGATGTGGCGCGAGTTAATTGGTGATTTATGGTAGGAGGTTTGTGATTGTTAGTTTTTTTAAACACTATGTGTGGCCATTTCCACGCTCGGTAGCACCCCGTGCTTTTTTTACCACGCCCTCTTGTTTACGTGGCTGTCACATGGCGCTTAATGCCCTCTCTTCATGCCCCTCCACACTGAATAGTCTAAGGACTTGGGTGTCTGTAGTATAACGGGCGTGAAGGTGAGGAGCATGAGGTGTGTGGATTTCTTTTTTGTAGCAAATGAAAACCCTATACTTGAAGGAGGAGTCAAACACCTAGACATACTTTAAATACGTATTATGCAAATGTTCCAGTGCCCTAAATTCTATTATGATAAAGGATTATTAAAGTCTAAAAGGCATTGAAATTTGTCATATCTTTGGTCGGATAGACAATTTGTAGCTCAAATTGGATTCTTTTAGTATTTTCATGTATGGTTGTAACTTTTTTTCCGAAGAAAAGGTGGTGAATTTATTCATGGTGGTTTAATAAAGACAAAGTGTTTTGTATGTTTGATGTGTGGTGATATTCAATAAAAGGCCTAGGATCTTTCTTAAATGGTTGTCGTTTCTTGACTTGTGTTTGTTTCTTAACTGTTGGTTGTTTTTTTACTGGAGTGTTTTTCTTAACAGTTTTTTTGCAATTTTAACTTCTTCACTAGTCTTTCAAAGTCATCATCAGAATCAGGCAATGGAATCTCTACATGGATAATAACGCACGTTATAAAACTAAGAGACACACATTATAAAACTAAGAGGTGCACGTTATAAAACTAAGAGATGCACGTTATAAAACAAAGAAACGCACATTATAAAACTATAAGAGACGCATAGTGTATAGTTCAGATACACACGTTATACAAATCAGAGACGCACGTTATACAAACACAACTTTTTTTTTTGAACGGCAAATTTGGATCATTGACGGACCATTTGGATCACTGACGGACCACTGGAGTATCATCGTGCCACCAGCGGAACCACCCGATCATATCCATCTCCACTAGGCATGATGCTTATACACCAACTCAGGAGGAAACCAAATAAATATGGGAAAACCCCCCATTGTGGGAATCGAACCCAGTACCTATTGGTCCAAAGTCTTATCCTACCCCCAAGATGTCACTAGGCTATAAAGCCATGGGCTATAAACACAACTTGATAGCTTTTATATAAACGCACATTATATTAACATAGACACATTATCAAAAACCCTAACTAGAAACTCATGTTACATCCATGGACTCAATGTTTAACGAGATTTTCATACCGTAATTCATCTTCTTTGCTTGTAGTTTGTAGTTGTTCTTCTTGCTTCGTCTTTCCCGATCAAATGATATTTAGTTAAATAGGGTGTTCAATTTGGATTATTAGGATTTCAGCAATACGCATAGTAGGATGAAAGATTACCTGCATTTTTAGTTTTTGCCATGATCGAATCTCTATTTTTGTAATGTGATTTGAATCTAAAGCAAACAATCGAAATTTAGGGCTTAGATTTCGCTCGCAATTGGTAATCGGTTTCTGGATGTATGAATCCCAAATGACAACTATATCCTTCGCTCTTTAATTTCTAATTTAATTGTTTGTTATTTACGATCTTGCCACCGCATCAAGTAGAGGAGCAGATTGTATCAAGGTGTGGCTGAGATACTCGCGTACGCAACACACGATAACACACGATAAGGTACTCTTGTACGATAACCGACCTCTTTATTTATAGTTATTATTTTGTGTATAATATAACATATATTATTTAATCATTTTCATCATAATTCTACTAATAATAACTACTAGCAGGATTTGCCCGCGCGATGCGGCTGGAAGTCATCTGTATCGACTCGATTCGTTACGCAAAGGATTCAGGGTGATAACAATTCGTTACCGGTATATGACTTGCACTCGGTTTAAAGTCAAGATATGTCGGTACGCCTTTTAGATTAAGAACGAATATCGGTAGCTCATCTCAGTACTATTTTGAATAAAACTTTTTTTTCAAGAAAGTGTATACAACAACGGTGAAAAAAAATATGTTAAACATAGTCATGTATTCAGCTTTATAAAAAAGACAATGGATGCGAGTTATTGAAGGAAAATCAAATTAAATAAAAACTAATCGGGTTAAAGGTGTAGTTTAAAGTATATACCGATATTGGTTCATATAATATTGATATCGGTTTCGACCTTGTTGGTATTTGTTTTATTCATCACGGCACCACTATGACACCGACACTTGATCAAGCCTTTGATACCCAAAAAAAGACTCGATTTCGAACACAACTCATTTTCAATAAAATTTATAAAATCAAACACAACTGCATATTTAGTTTTTTTAAACTAATGAAGGCAAGTCATCAATAATATACAAATCAGTAAAAAGAATGAGTTGAAAACGTATATGATACATAATACGGTAGTAAAATATAATGAAATTCTATGATATATCAATTCAAATATCATTAGAAAGAAAAAGAAATAAATATTATTTAAAAATCAAGTATTATTAAAAAAATTACTATTCATGCTAAGTTGAAATTCATATGTATAATATAATATAATATAGAGTAGGAGTTGGGTGGAAAGTGTGTTTTTCCTAGAAAGTCTAGGAAGCAATAAGAACACGACATGTGGTATTGAAGGATTTTATCTAAAAGGGCATTTATGTACTTTCACAATTTATTTTTATTTTAGGAAATTATCTTCAATAACTAACTATCCATAAATTTCGGAATTTATTGTTTTCGATTTCTGATCTCACGTAATATCAATCATTCCTTCGTTTTCTTGCTGGAATCTATCAGCATGTTCTTGGTACTGTGTTTTAACAGTTTGTTCTTGGTGATGTGTTTTAACAGCAAGCAGATCCATACAGCTGTGTTTTATTATTCAGATTCATACAATTGTGTTTTAACAGCAAGCAGATTCATACAGTTGTGTTTTAGCATTCAGATTCATACAGTTGTGTTTTAACAGCAAGCAGATTCATACAGTTGTGTTTTAGCATTCAGATTCATACATGTGTGTTTTAACAGCAAGCAGATTCATACAGTTGTCTTTTAACAGCAAGCAGATTCATACAGTTGTGTTTTAGCATTCAGATTCATACAGCTGTGTTTTAACAGCAAGCAGATTCATACAAATGTGTTTTATCATTCAGATTCATACAGCTGTGTTTTAACAGCAAGCAGATTCATACAAATGTGTTTTATCATTCAGATTCATACAACTGTGTTTTAACAGCAATTCAGATTCATACAGCTGTGTTTTAACAGCAAGCAGATTCATACAAATGTGTTTTACATCAGCAAATTTCGCCCCAGCTTTCGATCGGCTTCCGGTAACTGTTCCGCTGCTATTTATCCTTTCCAAAGTTTCCTGCTTTTTGAATCTCTTCCCTGCAACCAGCAAAATACCGTCAATTACAAACAATAATCACCCGTAATCGCTTTGTAAAACACGCAGTACAATGAAAACTTGATCTTACGTATATGGAACAAGGAAAATCTCTTATCTTCATCCATGATTTTAGGTATTTTTGGTATGATTTTTGGGGGTTTCCGAATTTGGGTTTAGAGAGAGAAAGAGAGAGAGAGAGGGAAATTGGCGTGAATTAAGGAGATGTGATATCTCTGACGGTTATTTTTTATTGGTTTAAAACACACATAAGGACGAAATTGCCCCTACTAATTTAAAACAATCTATTAAATATAGTTAATTATTACAAGATTGCCATTGATTTAATCTCAACCCTTAAACACACCAATCGGATGGACAAGATCGCTTCCTAGACTTTCTAGGAAAAACACACTTTCCGTAGGAACCCTACTCGTATAATATAATAACTAGTGTTTTTCAATGACGCGCGTTGCGCGAAAGGCATTGGTGTTTTCGACCGACATCATTCTTCAAACGATTCGAGATAAACGATGCGTAACCAGCCATATCCGGAATCGTGGAGTGTATTAAAAAGGGAGCAATTGGACGATTGGATGCTGGACTAGGTGTTTCTTGGAATGCCCACGGATTGTTCGGGTCAAAACCACGATTATGAGGATTCAATTTTCGTATTGTGGTTGGATGAGAATTTTTTTTAAAAATAAGATAAAAATGATTATAGAAGAGGTGGAGTAGTTGTGGTAAAAAAAATGAATAGGTGTGAGTATTTATAGTGAATAATTTTTTTTAAACACATAGCCGTTGGCCAACGGCTAGCCCAAACGGCTACTTGTCTTGGCCAATGAGATTCAGTCATGTCATCTTGATAGCCCCGTACAACGCCCGGGCTGAAACCCCCGCCCAAGGGGCCACGCCGAAACCCAAGCCCACCCGAGGTGGTGACTTGGGCGTTTGTACCCAACCCACGCCACAACCCCCGCCCCCGAGCTGAAACCCCCGCCCAAGGGGCCACACCGAAACCCAAGCCCACCCGGAGTGATGACTTGGGCGTTTGTACCCAACCCACGTCACAACCCCCGCCCCATACCCGTTGGCCAACGGCTAGCCCAAACGGCTACTTGCCTTGGCCAATGAGATCCCGTCATGTCATCTTGATAGCCCCGTCCAACGCTCGGGCTGAAACCCCCGCCCTAGGGGCCACGCCGAAACCCAAGCCCACCTGGGGTGGTGACTTGGGCGTTTGTACCCAACCCACGCCACAACCCCCGCCCCCGGGCTGAATGTCACACCCTGGCTTTGCGGAAGCGTGGTTAATTGTTGGTGTGACTTCTTAATACCATAGCTTAATCATAACAAGCTATATGAATTTAAAACCATGCAAGTCATCCATTAAGTTTGAAAATAACATACAATACCATTGTTTGACGAGAACATACTCCAACAACAATAACCTTGTTCAAAAGACATAACAGCTTATAACCTAAACATAAACGTGATTTAGGGACTGTGTCTTGTCCAGGTAAGAGACACATCCCCTAAACCCTGATGACTTCATGACAATATGCAGCGGAAAACGTTCCATACCGTGCCAGATCTCGTTAATTTCCTGAAATACATGTGAGTTGAAAAATCAACAATAATGTTGAGCGAGTTCATGTGCAAGTGAGTAAGTAAAACACTTGTAAGTATAAAAGTTTCCTGGTATGTAGCAGTGTAAGAGGACTTGTGATCACCAATGGTTTGCAAGGCCATTAGCATGTTGTGAAATGCAAATAGCAACACACGACCTAGCCGATTTTTGCGTTGGGCAACCAAGTCACTCCAGGTCCGTTCTGTTGGCCTCAGAGAGGTCCGTTTGGCCTAGAGCTGGGCTCGCTACACCCAGATAGATCTACCGCTCGAGTCCCTCGGTGTTCTAACTACCCATTCACATGATCTAAACCTCCTTACGTTATTCATACCGTGTATAAAGTACTTGTAAACAAAGTAACATGTATTTCACCCCCGCAGTTAAGAAAACTGAAAACAGTTAGAGAAAAGGGGGACATGAACTCACAGTGAATGCGTATATCTATCAAGCGTCTCCAATATAGTAAGCTGTGCAACGACCTACAAGCGCTAATTCTATTAGACGGACGGCCGTGCTTTAGCTTTACAGTTTATGTTTGCGGGAAATAGTTAGACAACTATTTCGTGTTACATGTCGTATATACTTGGTAGTTATCTTCCTTCCCAAGGATGGGGGATTTAATACATGTGCGTAAGTTACGTTTTATCAATCTTGTGGTAATGTAATTACCGGTGTAACTTATATGTTTGTGGAAGCGTTCGCAAAGTTTTGGAATCATTAACGCTTGTAAATATTATTCTTACCCTAAAATAATATTTATGTATTTCACAAAATAATCATAAACAGTGTTGTGACAAATATATTTATCACGTTAATCTTTGTGAAAATCTCACCTCCGAATATTTAGTAAAATATAGTGCTGGCGAAATTTATGTTTTGAAAACATGTCCAAAGATAGTTCTAACACTTATTGTGTAAAAAGTCTAAGTGTTAGATTTTTAGAAAATTTCGCCAGAGTTTCCTCTGTAACTGGAGGTGGCCACGCTTTCAAGCGTATCATTTTCTTTTAATAATCAAATCAATCAACTTCTTTATTTCAACCAAACAATTTCCGACACATCAAACTAGTCAATAAATATGTAATTCACATAATCGCATGAACTTGTCGTTTTTCCGAATCTATTTTGTAAATCCCATTATATTTCGTGGATCTTTATATAAAGTAACTTTAACCTCGTAAAAACCTCGTTTTTAGAGAAATCCGTCTTTACAACTTCTAGTTATTTTTCCCAAAAATAGTTATTTTGTCGAAACATGTGTCACACAAGTGTTTACACACTTGTGCGTTCTAAATATCATTCTTAGCATTGTAAGATCCCTTTTTAGAAAAACATGATTTCTTTAAAGTGTGGTCTTTCAAAAATACCACTTGCGGATACGTAGATCCGCTAGTTTTAAACATCATTGTACCGATTAAATCACTCTTACACAACCCATATTCTTTTACACAAGTTCATGCTCTAAAATGTGGTAGTGTTTCACCTTTAACCCTTGTATCTTTCAAAAACAAGCTTATGTGATGATACATGATTTTACAAAGTCGGGTTAACCGAAGATTCGAGCTACCACATTATAGATCGGGTCTAGATAAACACAAATTTCAAGTCCTACGACTTTTACACAAGACATGTGCTATTAACCTCCATTTTTGTGATTTTAGTAGACTTTAAAGTTCCAAAACGCATGTTAACGACATTTAACCGACGAAAGCTCTTTTAACCACTTTAGATAAGTTCAAACAAGAGTTTTAAACATTATACCTCTAGCTCGGGGCTAGGGAAGAATCGTGACGAAAAACGCGTGGATAAAAGCAAACGGTGGAGGTCCTTCGTGTTCCGAGTGCACCAAAGCTCCTTATACGTGACCCGTGAAGCTTGAATGATCTTGGAATGTTGAGAGCTAGAACCGAAAGTGTGATGGTAGTGTGTGGGGTGTTCGGCCGAAGGTGGGAGGGAGCAAGAGAGAAGGATTTTTGTGGTGTTGATTTGTGATAAGTAACTTATGTGTTTTGGTGGTATTTATAGAAAAGTTAAGTGTTGTTAACCCTTGGTCCATGTGCTTCCTTGATATTAGACAACCTTCCTTAAACAAATCAACTAGGTACACTTGTGTCCCCTTGGTTCATGGGGCCGGTTAGGGACATGGGGGGGGGGGGGGTGGTTCGATTTTAAGTAGTAATTAGGGAGGTTAGTTTAGGTTAACTAAGTTAGTTTAGGTGTTTAACTTAGTTAGTAATATAAGGCGCGTTATGA
The DNA here is from genome assembly GCA_030545235.1 of Helianthus tuberosus. NCBI lineage: Eukaryota > Viridiplantae > Streptophyta > Magnoliopsida > Asterales > Asteraceae > Helianthus > Helianthus tuberosus. The sequence goes on along the minus strand of CM060414.1, from coordinate 171,661,688 downwards.
CGGGTGTTAGGGTAATCAGGGACCCTAACTGGCTCAGAAAAAGAGTAATAATAAAAATAGTAATGTTTTCATGTTCCGGGTAAAGTCCGGTTGTTCGGTTGGGTAGTAATCCGTTAAAGCGCTTAATAAAGCTTTAAAGTGTCGTTATTATATTTTTAGTGACACATTTTGTTTCCAACACTTTAGAAAGTGTCTAGTGTTATTTTCTCATTTTTCTGGCACTTTACTAGTCAGCTAGAAGCTGGTTAAATTATTAAAGTGCTGTGTTTGGTACTTAAAGTACGTTTTTGGCACATCCGAATCAGTGTATCTTATCCCCTAGAGACGCGGTAACACAACCCTTATATCCTACACTCACTACCAGTGTAGCCAAAATATATGAGGCTCTTAACAGGCCTTAGAGGCAGTATTTGCCTGATGCTGGTTATATCAGCATGTTCACTGTGTATCCGTTTAGTGCTACTGTGCTTTTTGTGCATCATGTTTGTCACTAGGGTTCAGCACGTAAATAAAGTAGTGACAGCAATTAAAGTATGATGCAAGTAAGTGCATGTATCAGTATGCAGGTAGCAGTTTATCAGCTAGTTCAATCAAGCACAGTAATCAAGTAGTAATTAATCATTAATTAAGTCGTACGGATACCTGGTTTTGTGCGGGTTGTCACATTCTCCCCCCGTTAAATAAATTTCGTCCCGAAATTTAAGTTCTGCTTGTAGAAGCAGGGTTCTTAGGAAATAGGTGGGGGTATTTCTCTTTCATCCGGTCCTCACGCTCCCAGGTAAACTCAGGACCATGTCTGGCATTCCAACGAACCTTGACGAGTTTGACACTGCTCCGGCGGGTCTTGTTAACTTTCCAATCCGTGACCTCGACTGGTTCTTCAACGAAGTGGAGCGTGTCGTCAATATGAATCTCGTCGATAGGAATGGCAACGTCAACTTGAGTTGGACTTTTCTTTAAATTGGATACATGAAATGTATCGTGAACACCATTTAGTTCAGCAGGTAGGTCCAACTTGTATGCTACTGTCCCAATTCTTTCCAGAATTCTAAAGGGACCAATGTAGCGAGGATTTAACTTTCCACGCTTTCCAAAGCGTGCTACCCCTTTCCAGGGTGAAACCTTCAATAATACCATCTCTCCGACTTGGAAGTCCACATGCTTCCGGTTTGGATCCGCGTAGGCCTTTTGCCTGTGGCGAGCGGCTTCGATGCGTTTAAGAATTTGCGCGATCTTATCTGTCGTCTCTTGGACGATCTCGGGACCAGCAAGCTGCCTATCACCTGCGTCAGACCAACATAGTGGGGATCGGCACTTGCGTCCGTATAGGGCCTCAAAAGGCGCAACACCAATACTGGTGTGGTAGCTGTTGTTATATGAAAATTCGACCAAGGGTAAGTGTTTATCCCAGCTACCGCCTAAATCCATAACACATGCCCTCAGCATGTCTTCCAAAGTTTGTATCGTTCGCTCGCTCTGGCCGTCAGTTTGCGGATGGAACGCAGTGCTCAGATTCAATTGTGAGCCAAAAGATTCTTGGAAAGATTGCCATATTCTTGACACAAATCTTCCGTCTCTATCAGAGATGATCGAGAGTGGTACTCCATGACGTGCTACGATCTCTCTCATGTAAATTTCCGCAAGTTTACTAGTACTGTCTTTCTCCTTGATTGGCAGAAAGTGTGCGGACTTTGTTAGACGGTCAACAATCACCCAAATCATATCATGGCCTCTTGGCGTTCTTGGCAGTTTTGTAACAAAATCCATTGAGATTTGTTCCCATTTCCACTTGGGAATCTCAGGTTGTTGCAGAAGTCCCGAGGGCTTCTGGTATTCCGCCTTGACCTTAGCGCACGTTAAACATTTGCTCACGTAAACAGCAACGTCGCCTTTCATTCTAGGCCACCAATAGTAATCTTTGAGATCCTGGTACATCTTATCCGATCCAGGGTGGATAGAGTACCGTGACTTGTGCGCTTCGTCGAAAATAACTTCCCTTAATCCACCAAACAGAGGAACCCAAGTCCTTTTCTCAAAACATAACGTCCCTTCCTCGTTTGGTACTAAAAGCTTTTCCATTCCCCGGAGATATTCTTCCTCAAGATTTCCCTCCTTGAGAGCTTCCTTTTGTGCAGCGCGAATGCGCAAGGAAAGATCGGTTCGTATGATCATTTCCAAAGCCCTAACCCTTATGGGCTTGATTCTTTCTTTACGACTTAGGGCATCGGCAACTACGTTCGCCTTCCCTGGGTGATACTTTATCTCGCAGTCGTAGTCGTTCAATAATTCGACCCATCGTCTTTGCCTCATATTCAACTCCTTCTGGTTAAATATATGTTGTAGGCTCTTGTGATCTGTGAAGATTGTGCACTTCGTGCCATACAGGTAGTGTCTCCAGATCTTTAGTGCAAAAACCACTGCGCCAAGCTCTAAATCATGTGTGGTATAATTCTTTTCGTGCACTTTCAGTTGGCGTGATGCGTAAGCAATGACCTTCTGGCGTTGCATCAACACACAACCCAATCCCTGACGCGATGCGTCGCAGTATACCACAAAGTCATCAGTGCCTTCTGGTAGAGCTAAGATTGGCGCGTTGCAGAGCTTATCTTTCAATATCTGAAACGCTTCGTCCTGTTTGATTCCCCAATCAAACGTCTTATCCTTCTGGGTTAGGAGCGTCAACGGCTGAGCGATTTTCGAAAAATCCTCGATGAACCTTCGATAGTAGCCAGCCAAACCCAAGAATTGTCGAATCTCGGTTGGCGTTGTAGGCGTTTCCCAATTCTTGATTGCCTCGATCTTTGTGGGATCAACATGAATTCCATCCCCATTAACCACATGTCCAAGAAACTGGACTTCGCGTAGCCAAAACTCGCACTTGGAGAATTTGGCGTACAGCTGTTCCTTCTTTAGTAGCTCCAATATGGTTCTAAGATGTTGTTCGTGTTCAGCCTTGTTCTTTGAGTAAATCAAGATGTCGTCGATGAATACAATCACGAACTTGTCTAAGTATGGCTTGCAAACCCTATTCATTAGATCCATGAATACCGCAGGCGCGTTCGTCAAACCAAATGGCATAACGAGGAACTCGTAGTGTCCATAACGAGTTCGGAAGGCTGTCTTCGGGATACTTTCCTCCTGTATCTTTAGTTGATGGTACCCAGATCGAAGATCGATCTTAGAGTAACAGCTTGAACCTTGAAGTTGGTCGAACAGGTCATCGATTCTTGGCAAAGGATACCTGTTCTTGACCGTTAGCTTGTTCAGTTCTCTATAGTCAATACACATGCGGAAACTTCCGTCTTTCTTCTTGACAAACAAGACCGGAGCTCCCCAAGGCGAGAAGCTTGGTCGGATAAAACCCTTATCTAACAGCTCCTGGAGCTGTGTTGACAATTCCTGCATCTCTGATGGGGCAAGTCTGTATGGTGCCTTAGCCACAGGCGCGGCGCCTGGAACTAAGTCAATGTGAAACTCCACTTGCCTCTGAGGTGGCAGTCCGGGTAAGTCTTCTGGGAAGACTTCTGGATACTCCCTTACGACAGGGATGTCTTCGATTCTTGGCTCGGCAGCCTTCTTATCTACGATGTGTGCCAGAAAAGCAACACATCCTTTTTGTAAACACTTCCTTGCCTTCAAGCAGCTAATAAATCTTAGCGGCGTGTCACGCTTCTCTCCGTGAACCACAATTGTCTCACCATCCTCGGTAGGGATACGAACATCTTTCTCGTGACATACTATCTCCGCCTTGTTCCTGGATAACCAATCCATTCCTACTACCACGTCGAAGCTTCCCAATGGGACTGGTAGTAGATCCAGAGTAAACTCGCGTTCTCCCAATTCTATCACACAACCTCTGATTACTTCGTCGGCTCCAACTATCTTTCCATTAGCTAATTCGATCAAGTAGGGTATGTCTAACTTATTTGCAGCTAACCCAAGCATATTCTTAAATTCTAGTGATACGAAGCTATAGTCGGCACCAGTATCAAATAAAACGGATGCATAGCGTTGATTGATAGGGAACGTACCGGTAACAACATTTGGATCTTGGCGTGCTTCTCTAGCTTCAAGTTGGAACACTCTACCACGGGCTTGATTCAGTGTTGGGCAATTCTTCTTAAAATGCCCGATTTCCCCGCAGTTGTAGCATCCGAGCCTCTGCCCATTACCATCCCCATTTCCAGCTGTTGATCTGGTTGGCATTGCCAGCCTGGTTTACATTGTTGCTTCGGTTTCTGTTTCCTCCAAAATTTCCTTGCTGGCGATTCCCATTTCCACCACGGTTATCATTCCTATTTCCATATCCTCCCTGGCCTCCCCGGCCAGTACCAACCCAACAGGTGTCCTTCAAATGACCACGTTTCCCACATACTTCGCATACTTTTAGCTGACATTGACCCGAATGGTGACGTTGACAGGTATTGCATCTGGGCTGGGTGCCCATGTATCCTCTTCCTTTCCTTCCACTGCCAGCTGCACCCTGAGCTGGCGTGCTTGGTGCTCCTCTCTTACCATCACCGCTAACACTTTGTTTGAAGTTTGAAAACTTTCTTTTGTTACTTCCGGACGACTCAACATGAGTCTCTTTCTCCTTTGCCTTTACATCACCAAACTTGTTTAAACGAATCCCCTCCTCGGTGAGGGCCACGCTCAAATCGATGGCTTCAGTGATAGTTGCTGGTTTGGAGGAGGTTACCATGCTTATTATTTGGGGAGCCAAACCCCAAATGAAACGCTCGATTCGTTTGTATTCTGGCGTAACCATGTAAGGAACCACTTGAGATAGGTCATGAAACCTCTGAACGTACTCTGCTACTTTCGGACCATCCATCTTTAAGTGCCAAAATTCAGTCTCCAGCCTTTGAATTTCTGCGCGTGAACAGTACTTTTTACGCATCAGTTCTTTCAATTCGGCCCAAGTCAGGGCGTAGGCGGCAGCTTCGCCTAGAGTTTGTACTTGTAAGTTCCACCAAGATAGGGCTCCGTCGAGAAATAGCCCTGAAATGTATGTGACTTGTTGATCCTCAGCACACTTGCTCATGCGTAAGACAGAATCGGTTTTCTCAGCCCAGCGGGTAAAGGCAACTGCACCTCCCATGCCATCGAAGTTAACTGGTTTGCAGTCTAAGAACTGCTTGTAGGTGCATCATGCACGTATGTTAAAACATGTGTTTGGCATTAGCATCATCGCTAAAATCTCCAACTAGTTCATGGTAGGTTCGAATGGCGTGGTATTACCGTGAGGTGGATTGTTATTGCCTTGGTTAACACTTCCGCTCGCTCCTGGCTGAGATGCTGCGTACTGTGCTATGGCAGCAGCAATAATCTGCTGGAGTTCTGCCTCGTTTGTTGGCATGTTTGGTTCGCGTCTTGGCGGCATCTTCTAAAAGATGGTTTAAGTTGGTTAGGCCACAGTAAGGCTTCGTTGTTATAGTACGTAAATCAGTTCGTAGTATTGTGTACGTATATAACGGTAGTAATAGTATAATCACATAACATCACAGGTTATCACACATCACAAATATCAATCACACAACATCTCATGTCATAAAATGTAAACAAGTAATCAAGCGAATCCAAATATGGTGAGAAAACTGCGATTGCCATATAAATGAGACCACATCGTAAGTGTATACATACAATCATCAATCACTAGGGGCTACATCACCCCTGTCAAAAACTACATCAGTATCAATACAACATCAAGTACATAACAAAAGTCAAGTCATAACGTAGTCTCCCCAAAATGCTGTGCAATCAAAAAGCAATCGCCGCCTTCTCACTTCGCCTACCCATGTGGCACCGATGAGCTCTAAGCAGATGGTGGTGGAGGAGGAGGAAAACGGGTATAAAACAAACGGCGCAACTGTAACCAGTCCGCCTCCATCGCCTGCTGTGTACGAATAATGGAAGCAATCTGCTGCTCCAAAGTGGTAAGACGAGCAGCATAGTCAGGGGGTAATGGTCGAAACGGCTGTAACGGAGAGGGTACCCGGCCATGGCACTGACATGGCTGCAGGCGGGCTCTCTCCAACTCCTGTAGTCGCTGCTCATGCGACTCATGCTGGTGTACAAATGACATCAATACATCCTCGATGGTGTGTCCCACGTGGAACCTGTGGTATGGATCAGTGGGTGGCATAGGGGAAAATGGTGACCACAGCAGTGGCTCACGTGTGGGGTCAAAGGGTGCCACCCCGAAAGGAGCTGTAGTGGGGGAAACAAAAGGAATCTGAGGCATGAAAGGCATGGGCATCGGTACATGCCCATCAGGGTGTGCTGAAGAGCCCTCTCCAGGCCCTGCTGGGGGTATAAACATAGGAACCTGAAACGAAAAGTCAACGTGTGGTGCAACAGAAACCTGTGGAGGGAATGGGGGAACGTCCTCGTCTGCCGGTATCCAGCCATGCTGGGCAGACTCGTCCGGTGGATCCATATGAGCTGCGAATGGTGCATGTCCGGGCTCTATGGGAACGGGATCAAATAAAGGGGCTACAACAGGGTGAACAGGTGCCAAGTGCTCGATAGGGGGGTCAACTGGTATAGCAACAATGGGTAACGGATCAACAGGATCAACAGGAACATCTATGTGGTGATCATCAGCAATGGGCTCAAAAGGTACATCAGCATGCACAGGGTCATGCTCTGGTAAAGGATCAAGGGCAGCTGCCTGCTCAGGAGCAATGGCAGGCTCAAAGTCATCAAATGCCATGTCAAAATCGAAATCAGGATCAATAGGATCAAAAGGGTCAACAGGATCTGCTGGATCCTCCATAAACTGGTCCATCGGGACAAACTCCAAGTCACGATCAGGGTCGAACCCTGGGGGAAACATAGGGTCGGAATCCTCCACGTCCTCGTGGTCGAAAGTGGGACTGGGGATGGGGGCGACAGAAGATGCATGATCAGAATCTGACTCGTGAGAGTAGTGCTGCGCACTCGGGGCATGTGAGGGTACAGAGGCCACAGACTCAAAGGAGTCCGCGACTGGGGAGTGAGCAGGTGCCTCCGCGGCAGGAGCATCTGCGATCAACAAGAGATCGGCGGCAGGAAGGGCCTCGCCCTGAGCATCCTCCTCAAAAGGCTCCTCATCGAACATAGCGATATCATCCTCCTCATCATCAATGGGTAAATCGTAAGCTGGGTACGCAGCCAGCGGTATAGGAGCAGGGATCAGTGCCAAGGGTAGATCCCCTGCGATAGGACCATCTGCGAGCTCGCCAGCACCGTCAGGTAGTGCAAAGGGCTGGAAGTCGTCCTCATCTGTGCTCGTGAAGTCGGACGTGTAAACCTCATGCTCTGACGACTCCAGGTCATCTGATACAATACGCCTGGGGTCGGTGATGTCTGAACCACCTGAATCAGCCGAATCCATGTATCTGTAACATAAACACAAGTATGCACAAACAGTCAATCACATAATCAGATAATCACATAAGTCACCAAGTAGGGCATCACATAATTCCTCCTAGTCTTACTAGCCAATACCATCCAGTCTACTAGACTGCTCTATCCTTCACTTAAACCAAACCTCGATCCTCCAGATCGATCTTATAACAAACCAACGTGCTCAACTATCTTAACCACCTCGATCCTCCAGATCGATCCTATAACAAACCAACGTGCTCAACTACCTTGACCATCTCGATCCTCCAGATCGATCCTCAACCCTCCAAGCTGAACTTATAATTAATAAAATGTGCTCAATATTTGTTTGTAAAAAGTGTGGATCTGGACTTAAGTGGCATGCAGAAAAATGTTTTCGTGAGAGCCCTAGTGATCATAGTCTAGACTCGAGACAGAATCCTAGTTCGCTATGATCAGAGCTCTGATACCAAGCTGTCACACCCTGGCTTTGCGGAAGCGTGGTTAATTGTTGGTGTGACTTCTTAATACCATAGCTTAATCATAACAAGCTATATGAATTTAAAACCATGCAAGTCATCCATTAAGTTTGAAAATAACATACAATACCATTGTTTGACAAGAACATACTCCAACAACAATAACCTTGTTCAAAAGACATAACAGCTTATAACCTAAACATAAACGTGATTTAGGGACTGTGTCTTGTCCAGGTAAGAGACACATCCCCTAAACCCTGATGACTTCATGACAATATGCAGCGGAAAACGTTCCATACCGTGCCAGATCTCGTTAATTTCCTGAAATACATGTGAGTTGAAAAATCAACAATAATGTTGAGCGAGTTCATGTGCAAGTGAGTAAGTAAAACACTTGTAAGTATAAAAGTTTCCTGGTATGTAGCAGTGTAAGAGGACTTGTGATCACCAATGGTTTGCAAGGCCATTAGCATGTTGTGAAATGCAAATAGTAAGATACGACCTAGCCGATTTTTGCGTTGGGCAACCAAGTCACTCCAGGTCCGTTCTGTTGGCCTCAGAGAGGTCCGTTTGGCCTAGAGCTGGGCTCGCTACACCCAGATAGATCTACCGCTCGAGTCCCTCGGTGTTCTAACTACCCATTCACATGATCTAAACCTCCTTACGTTATTCATACCGTGTATAAAGTACTTGTAAACAAAGTAACATGTATTTCACCCCCGCAGTTAAGAAAACTGAAAACAGTTAGAGAAAAGGGGGACATGAACTCACAGTGAATGCGTATCTCTATCAAGCGTCTCCAATATAGTAAGCTGTGCAACGACCTACAAGCGCTAATTCTATTAGACGGACGGCCGTGCTTTAGCTTTACAGTTTATGTTTGCGGGAAATAGTTAGACAACTATTTCGTGTTACATGTCGTATATACTTGGTAGTTATCTTCCTTCCCAAGGATGGGGGATTTAATACATGTGCGTAAGTTACGTTTTATCAATCTTGTGGTAATGTAATTACCGGTGTAACTTATATGTTTGTGGAAGCGTTCGCAAAGTTTTGGAATCATTAACGCTTGTAAATATTATTCTTACCCTAAAATAATATTTATGTATTTCACAAAATAATCATAAACAGTGTTGTGACAAATATATTTATCACGTTAATCTTTGTGAAAATCCCACCTCCGAATATTTAGTAAAATATAGTGCTGGCGAAATTTATGTTTTGAAAACATGTCCAAAGATAGTTCTAACACTTATTGTGTAAAAAGTCTAAGTGTTAGATTTTTAGAAAATTTCGCCAGAGTTTCCTCTGTAACTGGAGGTGGCCACGCTTTCAAGCGTATCATTTTCTTTTAATAATCAAATCAATCAACTTCTTTATTTCAACCAAACAATTTCCGACACATCAAACTAGTCAATAAATATGTAATTCACATAATCGCATGAACTTGTAGTTTTTCCGAATCTATTTTGTAAATCCCATTATATTTCGTGGATCTTTATATAAAGTAACTTTAACCTCGTAAAAACCTCGTTTTTAGAGAAATCCGTCTTTACAACTTCTAGTTATTTTTCCCAAAAATAGTTATTTTGTCGAAACATGTGTCACACAAGTGTTTACACACTTGTGCGTTCTAAATATCATTCTTAGCATTGTAAGATCCCTTTTTAGAAAAACATGATTTCTTTAAAGTGTGGTCTTTCAAAAATACCACTTGCGGATACGTAGATCCGCTAGTTTTAAACATCATTGTACCGGTTAAATCACTCTTACACAACCCATATTCTTTTACACAAGTTCATGCTCTAAAATGTGGTAGTGTTTCACCTTTAACCCTTGTATCTTTCAAAAACAAGCTTATGTGATGATACATGATTTTACAAAGTCGGGTTAACCGAAGATTCGAGCTACCACATTATAGATCGGGTCTAGATAAACACAAATTTCAAGTCCTACGACTTTTACACAAGACATGTGCTATTAACCTCCATTTTTGTGATTTTAGTAGACTTTAAAGTTCCAAAACGCATGTTAACGACATTTAACCGACGAAAGCTCTTTTAACCACTTTAGATAAGTTCAAACAAGAGTTTTAAACATTATACCTCTAGCTCGGGGCTAGGGAAGAATCGTGACGAAAAACGCGTGGATAAAAGCAAACGGTGGAGGTCCTTCGTGTTCCGAGTGCACCAAAGCTCCTTATACGTGACCCGTGAAGCTTGAATGATCTTGGAATGTTGAGAGCTAGAACCGAAAGTGTGATGGTAGTGTGTGGGGTGTTCGGCCGAAGGTGGGAGGGAGCAAGAGAGAAGGATTTTTGTGGTGTTGATTTGTGATAAGTAACTTATGTGTTTTGGTGGTATTTATAGAAAAGTTAAGTGTTGTTAACCCTTGGTCCATGTGCTTCCTTGATATTAGACAACCTTCCTTAAACAAATCAACTAGGTACACTTGTGTCCCCTTGGTTCATGGGGCCGGTTAGGGACATGGGGGGGGGGGGGGGGGGTTGGTTCGATTTTAAGTAGTAATTAGGGAGGTTAGTTTAGGTTAACTAAGTTAGTTTAGGTGTTTAACTTAGTTAGTAATATAAGGCGCGTTATGACGGGTGTTAAGGTAATCAGGGACCCTAACTGGCTCAGAAAAAGAGTAATAATAAAAATAGTAATGTTTTCATGTTCCGGGTAAAGTCCGGTTGTTCGGTTGGGTAGTAATCCGTTAAAGCGCTTAATAAAGCTTTAAAGTGTCGTTATTATATTTTTAGTGACACATTTTGTTTCCAACACTTTAGAAAGTGTCTAGTGTTATTTTCTCATTTTTCTGGCACTTTACTAGTCAGCTAGAAGCTGGTTAAATTATTAAAGTGCTGTGTTTGGTACTTAAAGTACGTTTTTGGCACATCCGAATCAGTGTATCTTATCCCCTAGAGACGCGGTAACACAACCCTTATATCCTACACTCACTACCAGTGTAGCCAAAATATATGAGGCTCTTAACAGGCCTTAGAGGCAGTATTTGCCTGATGCTGGTTATATCAGCATGTTCACTGTGTATCCGTTTAGTGCTACTGTGCTTTTTGTGCATCATGTTTGTCACTAGGGTTCAGCACGTAAATAAAGTAGTGACAGCAATTAAAGTATGATGCAAGTAAGTGCATGTATCAGTATGCAGGTAGCAGTTTATCAGCTAGTTCAATCAAGCACAGTAATCAAGTAGTAATTAATCATTAATTAAGTCGTACGGATACCTGGTTTTGTGCGGGTTGTCACACTGAAACCCCCGCCCAAGGGGCCACGCCGAAGCCCAAGCCCACCCGGAGTGATGACTTGGGCGTTTGTACCCAACCCACGCCACAACCCCGTCACATACCCCATATTTTAATATACCCTAAATATAATATAATCTATACTATTATAAAAAGGAGAAGTGACGTACAATATTGTAATTTTACCATATTTACAAGTTACGAAGCACCATGTACAAGGATGTTTAAGCCATTTAACCCAAAGTTTTAAGACACCAAAGGGGTATAATGGGTAATTTGCCATCTTCTAGAACCCTAATAAATCCAGAGACCGATCACTCTTCCAAACGGCCAAACCTCATGAAATACAGACCGATCATTCTTCCAAAGCTCATGAAACATATTCTCTCTCTTTCTCTTCCAAATCTCCGGCTCCCATAGTGTATCGCCTGAATCAGTGGGTTCAACATTTCCGGTCAAGTAGCATAAATCCAGGAGATGAAGAAAAACCCTAGACAACGAATCTTTCAACACCACGAAAAGCTTGAAGACATTCATCCTCACTATTAACGTGGTTCTTCAAATGCATTGTTCTAATTCCTTCCCATCCGAAAATCACCTTCAGACACCACAATTAACCATCACTGATTATAACACTTCACCCATGGGTTGTTCAGTTGTTGCTCCTTTCTTAGTTGTTGCTCCTTTCTTAGTTGTGGCTGATTACTATGTTGATACCCATGGGTTATTCAGTTGTTGCTCCTTTCTTAGTTGTGGCTGATTACTATGTTGATAAATTCCGATAGCAGCAATGGTTTCTGGGTAATTAAAAGTTTTTTTTTTCATTTTGTTTTTAATCATAATTCATAATCAAGCAGTATTCGATGGCTAATAATGATGTTGTCTAATTGATTTACATTTCTGGATTGAATGTTTTGATTAGGCTTTTAAATGTTGTTTTACTCAGGTGAATGTTTCGATTGTGCTATCAAGTACGCCATTGCCAGGTAATTTTTGAGAACCTTCTATTTTCAGTTTTTGTTGAGCACCAATTGTTCGATGGTTTGTCTCAATGAGCCTAATTTCATGTGGGTATGCTTAAGTTTTGAAATTCACACATCAAATGGGTTGCTTTGCATCTTTGAATTTGTTATACGAATCACAAATGATAAACCTTAATACCGTATAACATGAGTTGTAATTGTAACATGTTTGTATTTGGTTTGGGTCAAAGCCTGTGCTACATTATTAATCTTAGATTTGCGATTGGAAGTATAAGGACTGTAGCATCTTTTTGCGCTGAAGTGAAAGTGATGCGGGTTTATAGAGATAAATGTGTAGGTCCCGAAAGAATGGGGATAAAACAAGGTTTGATCGAGGGGGCTGGGTTTGGAGTATCGTGTTTCTTACTTTTTGTGTGTATGCAGCTAGCTTTTACGCCGGAGCTTGGCTTGTTGAGGCGGGAACAACTACATTCCCTAAACTTTTCCGGGTGAGTGATGTTTGAACTTGAAGCCACAACCTGTTTGTTGATGGTTTGATTATCGGGTCACATTTGATATTGTTGATGGTGTACATTTTAGTGATGCATTTATCTTTCAACAAGCTATGATTGTATAATTTACACACAGTTGGCAACTCATACTATATATTTATGTTTATAGGAGGCAACGTGGAAGGCGGAGGCTGCTGGGAATCATGATTGTCCTTTTAAAGTTAAGTTGGTTGTTCCTCCGTCTTATGTTCTTATCACTCAAACTCTTGATAAGGTAATCAAAATGTATAGGATTCAATGGGAGAGTGATGCCTTTAATCAACAAGAGTTTTTTAAGTTAGAATTGTTGGTCACTTGTTAGTTCTTGAAGCATATTATAGAACGGGTTTTGGCACGAAACGGGTCGGTTCGGATCGGGTTCGGGTCGATACGGGTTTTCGCACGGGACGGGTTTCGGGTCGCAACGGTTTTTAAGCCGACACGAGTTTCCGCACTGGACGAGTTTCGGGTCGGGACGGGTTTCGGTTTGGTTTCGTTTTTTCCCGGTTCGGTCGGTTTTTTTGTTTCGTTTCGAATCGGTTTCAATATTTTCAGCTTTTTTTGTTTCGTTTCGGTTTTTTGTTTTCGTTTGGTCAGTTTATTCGGTTGAGTTTTATTACTAATACCTGAAAGACAACAAAAGCATCCAGCAGCTTAAATCTTCAATGCAAGAACAGTGTTGAAGTTCATGATTCGGATTCGGAACATCAACTGCAGTAGCTTTATTCATTTTGAACTGGGATCATTTATCGCAACGGGTTTTTAAGCCGACACGAGTTTCCGCACGGGACGAGTTTCAATCCGCAGTCAACTTCACCACCCAATAGGTATGGTTAATTATTGTTTATCAGTTATTACTCAGTTTTGTTTGATTTTGTTATTTGGTGTTAAATTTTTATGCTTGAAAAGTTTTTAGGTTACGTAGGCACCACATTCCATATGTTATTGGTGTGCTTTGTTATATGTGTTGTCTTTATTTATGTCACATTTAAGGACCAGAATCGTAGTGCGAGTCTTTTCATTAGGAAGAACTGCAATGAATCAACTAAAGAGATTTCTGTTGATATTAAGCAGGTTGCAGTTATGATTGCAACTTTTGTTTTTTGTTTCATAAAATATGATATACTGTGTATTTAACTGAGTGTCAACAAATGGGGAACTTTTGAAAGTCTGGGTACTAATAATTAGGATGGAAATAGATATACATGCTCATACTTGCATATCTAGATGGAAAAATTGATGGCATATGGTAAATTAACAGTGATTGGAATTTCATGTTCGTTGATGAAGAAAAAATTATATGGACTCAAGATTAATTATAAAATTATATGGACTCAAGATTAATTATAATTACACTCACCTCATGAAGTAGTTTCATTCAGTGGCGGATCTTGCCCGTTGAACGTCCCAGAGCCGAAAGACACGGGCACTAAAAAATGCCCGGTCCGAACATAATATATATAAAAAATTTCGATCGAAATACGGAAAATTAGCACTACGGCCGAAAAGCTTGCCAGGGCCACGGCCCTGGCACTGGCCTTCTACGAACCGCCCCTGGTTTCATTGAAAAGGTTCATTTATGTTTGTACGATGCTTTCTAAGTTTGTAACTTAATGGAAACGTTTCAGATATAATCAGAATCCCGGTGCGATCCATTACCTGGAACTCTGCACGTATATAATCATCTCTCACCTATATATTATATATTTCTTTTTCATGCAGGAGGGGAATCCTTTGCTCAAACATATAAGAAATGTGAGATGGGCTTTTTCAGATATTGTTTGTGGCTACATGTTGGGGAAAAATTCATGCGCTCTTTATCTTAGGTTTGTACTATAACAAGCAATCAACTCAATTCACTAGCCATCAACAACATTTAGTTAGTCATATATAACTAGATGTACCTTTTTACGTTATTTTTTAAAAATATTTTAACTTATCTTTTCTTTACTCTCATTAATCATTGTGATGTTTTAACTGCAGCCTTAGGTATCATCTGCTTCACTTCACCCAGATTACTTATATTACCGAATAAGGGAATTGGGAAAGAACTTCAACCTTCGTGTTGTTTTATGCCATGTTGATGTTGTAAGAATATTAACATCTTAATCGTTATTTGTGATTTTGAATATTCTCATTCAGAGTGGATAAAGTGATTTAATAGATATAGATCGATGAATCTTTTTGTTGAACTTTTTAAGTACAAGGAGTGAAGTTATATTGGCATTTTATCTATTTTTACTCATGAGTTTTGTTTTTTTATGTTCCAGGAAGATGTTGTGAAACCATTGTTGGAAGTCACAAGAACAGCTCTACTTCATGACTGCGCACTTTTGTGTGGTTGGAGGTATGGTGTAAATGTATAAATCTAAATTATATACAGCATCCGCTTCTTGTTTTTATGATCATATATATTTGTTAGATTGTGTTTTAAGGCATAATTTGTACAATTACAGTTAATTGCAGTAGTACAATTATATTTTTTTTGATTAATCGTAATATACATTAAAAATACACTTGTGAGTGACTTTTGACCCATTTGACTTATTTTCTTTTTGGCCAAACCTTATAATTTACTCATTTGATGAAATTGCCAACTAAAATCATTGTTAAAGAATCCTATTTTATTTAGATTTATATATGTAAAGTTCTATAAACTAAATTTGGTAATTTTGAATAGTTAAGTTGAATGATTATATAGTCTTAGGTCCCCTAAAAAGGCAATTTTCGTGACATTTTTTTATTAATTGTAATATGCATTAAACTAAATTTGGTAATTTTGAATACCATCCTATTATGTAACCGTGCCGTGTATCCATTAAAAAGCTTATCATTTAAGGTTTTGAGTTTTTCTCAGGTCTCGTATTGTCGACCCCGCTGCAACACGCGGGTTTCCCACTAGTAATATATAACAACTGTTCATTCAATTGTTCTTTTATCATATATGAATTAGATAAAGAGTTAAATGCCCGGATAGTCTATGTGGTTTGTCATTTTTTCACCTTTAGTCCCTAACTTTTTAAAATTACAGTTGTAGTCCTCAACTTTTCAATTTTCGTTCCCGGATAGTCCATGTGCCTAACATCAATTAGTTTTCTCAATTAACAGGGTGTGAAATGACAAAAATACCCTTTCCTTAAAAAGGCCAAAACACAGGGACTATCCGGGCATTTAACTTATTTTTTATATTTATATTTAAAAAAATATAATAATAAAATCAACACCACCAACCTAAATCAGAAAACAACCCACAAAGTTATCCTCCAGTCAATCGTTGAATTCTTCCACATTGCCGCCTTCAACCACCGTACGCAACCGTCGTATTCTCCATTCTCCGATCCACACCTTCCAAATCACCACTAATTTCACAAAACCTTCAATCTACCATTCAATTCGCCACATTTTCACAAACCGCCAAACCCTAAATCATGCTACAATCACCAGGCCACTCACCGCGAACACTCTCATCACCGTCACCATTGATCGTACTTGATGAGGACACGTACGTCGATGTGATCGAGAAGATTATCCAACGAGACTTCTTCCCTGACATTCCAAAGCTCCGAGACCGACTCGATTGGCTCGAAGCCACTCGCACCGGTGATCCGATGCTTATTCGTGAAGCACAGTTGAAGATTATTGAACGGAGATCTGGAAAAACGGTTATGGATACCGAAGGTAAGATCCGTACACCTGGATCTACCTTTTTTTTTTGTAATATGACGCCATTAGAGGTTGATAGAACTCCTGGTACTGGTAGGTTTGTTGAATTGATTCTGTTATGGAATTGGTTGAGAATGAAGGATCTGTTGAAACTGATAAGTTATCACTTGATGAGTTTTTAGGAAGTATACTAGTGACGATAATGACAGCTTTTCGAAACTTATCAAAAAGGTGGTTTGGTGTGTTTTTGGTATGTAGCTGTTGTGGTGGTGGTGGAGGAGTTATGGTGTGGAGGTAATCGCAGACAAGGAGAGAGACAATGGGAGAGGGGATGGGGATGGGGATGGGCCCCACTTTCTTTTAATATTATATAATTATTAAATAGATAATTGATAACATTTTATTATTTTTTATTAGTAAGGATATTTTAGTCATTTCACATCCTTTTAACAGAGAAAACTAACTGATGTTAGGCACAGGGACTATCCGTGAACGAAAATTGAAAAGTTGGGGACTACAACTGTAATTTTAAAAAGTTAGGGACTAAAGGTGAAAAAAGGACAAACCACATGGACTATCCGGGCATTTAACTCTTATATAAATAAATAATATTTAATATATTAAATAAAAAGATATAAAGTTTACATTCAACTGGATTTGAGTTATTTAACGAGCCGCTCTCAACCTTCGCTACTCACCTCCTCGTTAGACCCGTCGTATTTCGATATCTATAAAGATGAGTAAATTACAAGTTTTGTCCTTTATCTATGTACCATTTTTCAAGCGGTGTCCTTTGGCGCAAAACTTGACGAGTTTTGTACTTAATGTTTCAAAATCTTGCATGGTATGTCTTTTGAGCCTAACTCAGTTAATTTTTTGGTTAAATGTGGCCACCCAAGGGTATTTAGTCTTTTTACCCCATTTATTTAAAAATTTTAATATATAAATACCCCTCCCCCCCCCCCCCCCCCCCCTCAAGCACAACTATCAACATTCACCACCGCACTTGCACCCCTTGACAACCCTAACTATACTGATACTCTTAATTAGGAATGAGCTTGGTACCAAACGGTACCGAATATACCCGGTTCGGTACCGGTATTTAAGGGTAAAAACAGGTAAATATCGGTACCGATACCGGACCGGTACCGAAAATCTCAAAAGTCGGTACCGAATCGGTACCGAAAGTTTACCCGGTTTGGTAAATTCGGTAACCGTACCGGATACCATTTGTTCATCCCTACTCTTAACCGACCTCTTTGAACACCGGATCCAATCATTAGCCAAAACTCACTATAGGTTAATGAGACATTCAAAACTCAATAAAAGTTTACAACTAATTTACAAATCTACATGTTCTTTGGTATAACTTAGAAGAATGAGCATTAAATTGGAGAGCTACATGCATCGAAAAAAAAGTTGTCGGAACCACTGCCGAAATTTCGCCGGAGTTCACTGGAACCCTAGATTGCACTAGCAGTCGTGAACGTAACTTCCTTGACCCCAAAGAACCCTCAATCGCTAGAACCAGGTGAACCTCCATCATCGTCTTCTTCGTTTGACCTCGCCGGAACCCTAATTTGATTGGATTCATTGCCCCTCATTATCACCACAACGTATCTTCTGTTCAATTTCTGCATCAATAAAAATCTGAGTGGTTCCTGATTATTTCCACCGGTAAAATCTTCATTTTAATGTAATTAGGCCTTTTGGTTGCATAATTTTGTGAATCCATATTAGAAACCATCGGTACTTTGTCCTCTCCCTGAAGATGATGAAATTTCCATACGTGTAACCCTAACCCCTTTAGAACTCAAACCACTAGCACACTCCAAGTGATCACATTCGTTGAAACCCACTTCAAAAAGCTTGATATCTTAGGGGAGTGGGGGTGGTCACTAGTGATGAAATTTCATCACTCACAAACAACCAATCATGTTCCGCCATGTCAGCAACCACTATTTTATCCCTCACAAGCATTTTTTAGTGGCGGTGGTCATCACTAGTGATGGGATTCTAATGTACAAGTGTTAATACACAATGTACAAGTCATACACATATATTCATCAATGTTCAACGCGTCGTAATATCAACGCGTCAAAACTATCACTCGTGATATGGGTGGTGGCGGCGGTGTTCGTTTTGTTTCCACGCGTGATGGGGTGGCCATCACAGACCACCCCGCCTCCCCTTAGAGAGAGAAGAGAGATATGGAGGTTGGTTCAGATTAGATGAGAGAGAGGGAGAAAAGAGAGAGAGAGTTTTTATATTTCTTTTTTATTTATCAAATGTAATACGTTTTCGTACTTATTTTTACGTACGTTTTTCAGTTGGTCTATGTTTTGACGTAAAATTTTTACGGAACACCGTGGCAACGCGCGGGGCAATTTACTAGTTCATTACAAAATAGCCCATGAGAATGTAAAATGACAAGAATGTTCTCATGTGCATATTTAACCAAAAAATATAACCGAGTCAGGGCTAAAGAACATAACATTAGCTAAATAACTCGTCGTGGTCAATATTTATGCTAAAGAACCTAATGGCAAAATTTGTAATTAAAAATATAGAAACCATTTTTAGGTAAAGGGAAAAGTCCTCATCACCCATAGCTAACAAGAACACAAACATGGAGAAGACAAAAACAACAAACACCCACAATCAAACAAACCCAAATGGTAACCTCATCACTGCAACAAACGATGAGCATCTCAGAGGCATCTTTCATCAAATCAGAACTTCAAAATCCCCTGTATGAATCTTCACTACTTCTAAATCAATTTGCTTCATTATAATTCTTCTTTTAGTTCTTAATTATATATGATTTTATCCAATTGCTTGCAGGCTGTCATCAACTTCGGTGCATCTTGGTATGTCAATTGCTGATTTATAAACAACAATTTTGTTTGTATTAAAGGGGTACGATTTTAGAACTGTAGAGTACAGATTGATAATTTCACAGTTTTAAGTTGGGAGTGTTTGAGATTGTGAAACTAAAGTTGAAGATAAGGTGTTCGATGAAATGCCTGAGTGAATGTGGTTTCATGTAGAGGGGCACAAATAGGTTTTTTTTTTTTTTTTTAAATCCCAAACCGGTTCGGTTTTAGTCAAAGATGGTCAAAACCGGTGTTTGTTTAAACCTGTTTGGTTTTGAGACTGGTTTCCAAGTGGAAAAGGAACGGTTCGCTTTGAAATCGGTTTGTAACTTGTTCGGTTTTAACGAAAGAGTTGTAGGTATCAAACCGGTGGTTCGGTTTGAAACTGGGACCAGTTTATAATAGGTTTCAGTTTAGGTTAAATAGGTTTCTGAGCCCAACCGGTCTGGTTTCGGTCAAAGATGGTCAAAACAGGTTCTTTCCCAAACTATTCAGTTTTGAAACCGGAAAAGGATTGGTGAGGTTTGAAAACCGGTTTTTAAGCGGCTCGGTTTCGATGGAGTTTTCGAACCAATATCAAACTGGCGGTTTGGTTTGAAATCAGTTTTTAAGCGGCTCAGTTTCAACGGAGTTTTCGAACCAATATCAAACTGGCGGTTTGGTTTGAAACCGTGACCAGTTCTTGATGATCAGTTTCGGTTGGGGTTAAAAACTGGTTTCGGTTCACAAGACAGTTCATATGTTCACCTCTAGTTCATAGTTGTCAATAGCGGTCACTATAGCGAATAGCGTAGCGTATAGGTCGAAGGTCGCTATAGGGTATGTAGCCATAAATAGCGGGATTTCAGTTAATTTTTTTTAAATATAAATAGCGATTAAATACAAGTATAAAATAGCTGGATTTTAGGTTTTTGTTAAATATACATGTAAAATAGCGTATATACCCGGCATTTTGATCTACATATAATTATTTTTTCTAGTGTATCGCTATTCGCTATGTAGCATATAGGTACTTTATCGCTATTTGTCGCTATTTGCCATTATCAACTATGCTCTAGTTTCATTTAAGTACTTCATTTAACAATATCTAAACACCTGCAGGAATGCAAATTATGTAATGGTTGCTTTGACACCCACATTTTAGTGTAGTACCTGATCATGTTACTAGTTTTACTAATCATAATTTGTTACAGTAAGCTTCCTTTTTAGGGTTCTATAACGCCATCCTAGGTGGCATATCCAAGAATTTTTGTTTCGAGTCAAAACGGGTCGGGTCTAATAAATATCATCAGTCAGTTCATCGTTTCCCTATCATCCGAACACATAGATCCGCCCTTGACCGTGATCATGTTTAAACTAATATTTGTATATTTTATTGTTGTTTACAGGTGTCGTGTTTGTGCGGATATTCTCCCTTCGTTCAACCACTTAAGCAGCAAGTTCCCAAAACTTTCTTTCGTGTACGCAGACATCGACGAATGCCCAGAAACAACCCAACATATTCGATACACGCCTACGTTCCACTTCTATAGAGACGGCGAACGGGTTGATGCCATGTTTGGTGCCGGTGAAGAGAGGCTGCACGACCGTTTGTGGTTACACTCCTAACTAAAATAGCTTAAACCAAATGTTGCAATGCAAGTCACTTTTATTTATGTAATCTTCATAACATAAACTATTTTAAATCAAATGGAATTGCTTTATAGTTTATATAATAGAAAACATACACACGTTTCCAATCAAACAAAACAAAAGGGATAACAAGAAACCAAAGCTCCGATCCGAGGGGTAAAACCGTAAAAGTGTCGCTTTACTCAAGCTTTCGGTTTGAGAATCTTCGGAGTCTCCCAGGTGAAATCGGGATCGTCACGACCAAAATGACCATACGCAGCGGTCTTCTGGTACCTGTAATTGCCACCCCTCTTCAAGTCGAGGTTAATCGCCATCATCCCAGGCCTAAAGTCGAAATTCTCCTTGATCAGAGCAAGGATATCCTTATCCGGGATCTTTCCGGTTTTGTACGTGTCGACAAACACAGACAACGGTTCGGCCACACCAATAGCGTAAGATACCTGAACAATGCACCTGCGTGCGAGCCCCGAAGCCACTACGCTCTTGGCCGCTTGCCGAACAATATAAGCCCCGCTCCTATCTACTTTCGTCGGGTCCTTCCCGGAGAACGCACCGCCACCGTGAGCTCCCCATCCACCGTACGTGTCGATGATAATCTTCCTTCCGGTGAGACCCGCGTCACCGTGGGGACCACCGATCACAAACCGGCCAGACGGGTTCAAGTGGAAGATAGTGTTTTCATCAAGATACTTAGACGGGATCACGGGCTTGATCACGTGCTCTTTGAGATCAGCCGCGATTTGGTCGTTAGTCACGGTCTCGTCATGTTGTGTAGAGATGAGAACCGTGTGAACCCGGATTGGTACCATAGCACCGTTGTCGTTTCGGTACTCAACCGTCACTTGGGTCTTTCCATCGGGTCTGAGCCATGGGCAAGTCTTGTTCTTTCTAACCTCGGTTAGTTTAGCCCCGAGCTGAGTCGCTAACACGTGTGTTAGCGGCATAAGCTCAGGAGTTTCATCGGTTGCATAACCAAACATGTGACCTTGATCACCGGCCCCGATTTCTTCCGGCTTCTTGCTGAGGTGTCCGTGCACACCCTGAGCGATATCCGGGCTTTGTTGCTCGATGTAGACTAGAACGTTACAGTTGTCAGCGTCGAGCCCAACGTCAGGAGACGTGAACCCGATGTTTCTACAAGTTGTACGGACGATCTTTTCGTAGTCGACATTAGCCTTTGTGGTGATCTCACCAAAGACCATAACCATATTTGTCTTCGTGCATGTTTCGCAGGCCACTTTGCTTTCGGGATCTTGTTCTAGACATGCGTCGAGAATGGCGTCCGAGACTTGATCGCAGAGTTTGTCTGGGTGTCCTTCGTTGACCGACTCGGATGTGAATAGGAAGGTCTCCATCTCTGTGACAAATAGATACAAAGTTCCACAACATAAGCTCAAATTCAGGAAATGAAAAATCAGATCACAGAACTAGAAATCAATATAGGTCATAGTACCAATACCGAAATTTAGCGAAAGCTAAAACTGAATATTGTACCGTATATGTTTGGTCAGTGTCGGTATCGTATATGTAGGGATACCGATACTGAAACTAAGCTAAAACTAAAACTGAATGTCGTACCGTATATGTAATTTAGCTAAAACTAAAACCAAATATCGTACTGTTTATGTTCAGTCAGTGCCAGTATCGTACGCAAATTCAAGTAATGAAAAATCAGATCATAAAACCAGAAATCAATATAGGTGTGAGATCGGTACCGGTACGTAAAACACAATATCGATACTGAAATTTAGCTAAAACTAAAACCGTATATGTTCGGTTAGTGCCGGTATCACACCACATAGTACCAATACCAAAGTTGAGATAAATTCACAATCAAATTCTTTAATGTATATTTTTGGTCAGTACTCGTATGGTATGATATGATATGATATGGTATGGTATGGTGCAGTACCAGTATAGTATCGTTATCCCTAAATCGATATCCGAATCGAAATTTTGGAATTAAATTTGATATAATAAAAGTAAAATGAACATACCCTTAATTGATCTGGATATTGAGAGAGAGATATGAGGAAGAACAACAAAGATGGATGGTTCAAAGTGAGTGAGGGAGTTGTGAAATTTATAGGTGTGGATGTGAAGGATATGAATTTGGTGAATGTTGATATGAGGTTGTACGTTATGCAGTGAAGGTTGTACATGTGAAAACTCAACTACTCTCATATGGTTGGCGCCTTCACCAACCCTCTAACATTTTGGTGGGACCCTTTTACCAACCCTTTTCACCTTAGTGGTCGTTTGTTTGTTCAAGTAAGATGTTTACAACCGTTGGATTAACTATTGGTTAGGATTGATAATCAATTGTGATCTTCACAATTGTTAGATTGACCATTGGTTTTGATTTATGTTTGGCATATTTTGGTTTTAGATAGGTACCTTTGGAAATCAACTTCTGAGTTGTTTTCTTTTTTTCTTTTTGTATAAATTTGTATTTTTAGATGATTAATATTTATAAACGAATTATTCGAATTATACGGATCGTGTTTATGTTAAATTGTGAATATGCAAGTCATGTTCAGATTCATATGTCCGACACTATTTTCGGGTTTGTGTCATGTTCTAGATCGTGTATAGTTTTTAAAATTATGTAAAACTTTCTAGTTTGTGTGGGATTTGATCCTCCGATTCTTGAGCTTGTTAGCCGTAACTTCAAGTTTCTTTGAAGGCACCAAATATGTTTTTATCTCTTTAGTTATATTGTCAAATACCAAGTCATGATCAGGTTCGTATGTCTGATACTATTTTCGGGCTTTAGTCATGTTCAAGATCAAGTGTAGTTTAAATTCATGTAAAAATTTCTAGTTCGTGTAGGGTTTACCCCCCCCCCCCCCCCCCCCAAACCAAACGTAGACAAGCTTAAGCTTTACGACAAACTCATTGAGATTACGTTGATAATAACAATTGCGTTGTATAACTTGCAAAATTTTATCATTATAATGGCATGATCTTTCATAACCTATATGCATGATTGATGATAATGATAATGATAATGATTTACTTGTCGACCTTTATGGTGTGTGGAGGAAGTGAATTTTGTTTTGTCTACCTACTTTTCTCTTATTTTTTCACATGGGTTTTAGGACTTGAGATGAAAAGATATTACAAGAGTTGTACACTTCTTAATATCCATTTAAGTTTTAACTAGGTTTTACCCCGTCACGTTGCGGCTGGGGGCTTACAATTTAAGGCGCAATGTATACAAACGCTAGATGGAAAGCCCACGTGTTACAGCGGTGAAGGTTAAATAACATCAAACATTAACCATATAAAGCCTTTGACAACACAAAACTTTAAAAACTAGGGGTGTGCATGGGTAAGTTTGGTTCGGTTTTTACAATTAACTAT
The DNA here is from genome assembly GCA_030545235.1 of Helianthus tuberosus. Taxonomy (NCBI): domain Eukaryota; kingdom Viridiplantae; phylum Streptophyta; class Magnoliopsida; order Asterales; family Asteraceae; genus Helianthus; species Helianthus tuberosus. The sequence continues at coordinate 171,637,529 of CM060414.1, read as the reverse complement.
AACCATAACCAAACTCCGGTTATGGTTAGTCGATTATGAAGTCGGTTATAGTTCGGTTTCGGTTATTAACCAAAAACTTTAACTACAACCAACTTTTGGGACTAACTTAAAAAAATTATACACTAACGAGCCTACAAAATAAGAAAGAAACCCACCATGTTGGACTTAGTTTGAGCATTTTTTATAAGACAGTCAAGTCTACACCTTTGGTTAAACTACTGATGTGAGATCCCTTTTAGTAAAGTAATAATGTACTCAGTGCTATATAGAAGATTCATACGATCTTAACACCTCAATTCTTCGTCAAAATAAGGGCATCTACATCAATATCATTTTATTACTAAAATACTTGTATCTTAGTAATAATACCTCTACACGGTTATTGTAAAACATAAATCCATTATTTCGAATTATAGACATAACATTACAAGTTCGGTTTGGTTTCCGTTATAGCGGTAAACCAAAGCTTCATAACCGTAACGATAACCGATTGGGCGGTTAACCAAACCTTCATAACCATAACCATCGGTTAAAATCGGTTAGGTTATGATTCAGTTATCAGTTATGGCGGTTAATTTTCTCACCCCTATTAAAAACATGGATAAACTTGAATTACACAAACATGTTTCATAAGGAAAACAACATTACAGCGTAAAATGTTGATGATTTGTTGTGATAAATCAATATTGTGCAGCCTGCAAATACATTGACCGAGACGAGACGAAGACCCTCATTTCATCCCTTTAACTCAAAGATGCTGGAGTTGCTTTTAGTAACCAGCACTCGTCTTTCTGCATAACGTAGTAGAAACATGTGTCACTTTAAAAAAAATGATGGCAGCCATTATAAATTTAAAACCTGCAGTTCAGTTTTGTGTTTAACATTCTTTGTTTAAGTATTAAGTCTATGACTACGAATCTATCAATAGGAACATATTTTATTGATGCAAGTAATATTTCGTAAGCGGGTTGAAGAGGAAATAAACACCGTTACTATTTTCTGACCAACTTGACAACCAGCCATAAAACTTAAAAAACTACATCAATTAGACGGTGTATGGCTATTTCACTCTGTAACGGTAGATCCATCGTTTATGCCTTTCATTCAGGTCTAACTGGTTTAGCACACTGCGCATTACCCATTTAACCCGTTTAATATTTAGCCAATTACTCCATCCTAACCCATGAACTGATAGGAAACTTAAATAAGAACTAACCAAATATTAAAGCAAATATCTCGCCTGAAAATCGTTCAGCATGGTTAATCCATCTCATTCTGTATATACGTGGAACTCATAAAATGAAAGCGTCAACAGCCAAAATAGATAGATAGCAGCCAAGCAACTAACATTATATGCTCTTAGTTTTATATTAGTTATATACTTATTTCTCTCTATTTCGTAAGCTGAAATTTCAGGATTAGGCCAAGTTAAAAGTCAAGTAACCTTATATTGCGTTTCAATAACGAAAATTAAAACATAAATGAAAAAAACATTGAAAATATCGGTTCAAGATCATGAGATGACATCAAACTATAAACTGTACAAAAGTTTCAAAGCACAAGGTTACGTAGTATATATGTGTATAATAAGTGACGTTAAAAAAAGATGACAGATCATATTTATCTTTGTTTCTACATGCAGTTATTCAATTAAGCATAAGTGCCCATATATGTATAAATGTGTATAAATGATTGTACATATATGGATATAAAGGAAGATTATGGTTCTAAACGTGTCATTTCTAATGTACATATGTTTGACAATTCTTCCTCATACATCACATGTCGAATACCATCTTGAACGGCCGAGGGAGTATGTGGCATTCGTATGGTATCTAACTCGATGGCTACTTCTCTCATTGTTGGTCTATATTTTCCATTCAGATTTAAACATCGCATTGCAAGGTTAGCTACGGTCAGAAGTTGGTCCCTAGTACCCTCTTTAATCACTGTTGCATCAAAAATAGACATAGCGTCCCTCTTCCATAGCTAAGCTAAAGTGTGTAGCTAAACTTCTTGTTGCACCAAATCTGGTTAGGGAAATGGGCCTTTCTCCAGTTAATAGTTCAACAAGAACAACTCCAAAACTATACACATCACTCTTTTCAGTGAACTGACTAGTTTGGAAATACTCGGGATCAAAGTAGCCAAACGTACCTTTGACAAAGGTCGTCAAATGAGTTTGCTCTATCGAGACGAACCTTGAAGTCCCAAAATCTGAAACTTTGGCCCGATATTTGTCATCCAAAAGTATGTTAGTGGTTTTGATGTCTCTATGGTATATTGGAACGAAAGTTGCTGAGTGCAAGTAAGCAAGTGCTCCTGCAACCTCTGTAGCTATCTGTAGTCTCATCTCCAGAGAAATTGGGAACCCGTCAGTCCCGTTATGAAGTCGATCAAACAAGGTGCCGTTTGGAATGAATTCAGAAACAAGTAGAGGGACGTCTGTCTCTAAGCAACATCCCAATAATCTGACCACGTTCCTGTGATTTACTTGGGAAAGAATAACCACTTCATTTATGAACTGGTCTAATTGGCTCTTATCGACTATTTTTGATTTCTTGACTGCAACAATCCTTCCATCCACTAGCATCCCTTTATATACAGTACCTTGACCTCCTCGACCTAGAATTCTGTTCTCACTAAAGTAGTCAGTAGCCTTCTCCAACTCTCGTGATGTGAAAAGTATTGTTTTATCAACTAAAGACGAGTCCGCATCTTGTTGTTGTTTTAAAAGTAAACCGCCGTTGCGTTTAAAAAACTTCTTTCTTCTTCTTTTTTCTTTTGCTTTCTTGATCAATTTGTACAGTATGTAGCTAACTGCAACAAGAAAAAGTACGCCCATGCTTATGCTAACACCTAAATAAGGCCAATACAAAATCAAAAGTCAGTAACTGTAACTGGACAAAACCTCGAAGATCATAATGATTCATACTCAAAAGGATCTTATACCCTTGATCTATATTGAAGTATCTAAAGACTACCATTTTCTTAAAACTAACCGTAGTAAAGAAAAAAAATGATGCATTTTTGTAATTGTTTTGATAATAAAAAAAAAAGAAGAAAAGACAAAGAATGATATATTTTTTTTGAACGGCCAACTAAATCACCCGGTCAGAGTTGGATGCATACCCGAGCCACCGGTTCTGAGGAAAACCCGCCCGCCAGAAGGCCCATTGTGGTAAAACCCAGCCCGGCTCAGTTTCGAACTGGCAACCTCCAAAGAGGTCTAGTTCTAAACTTCATTGCCACCACCAATGTCCTTCAAAGTGATGCTAGTGGGAGTTGAACTTGGGACCTCAAAGAGAGAAACCAAGTAACTAACCACTAGACCAACTTGTTAAGAAACAAAAAATGATGTATTTCCTAACCAAATCAATGTTGTATACATTTTTAGTTTAGTATTAACTATTAGTACTAATATTAATAATATATAATATATATGTTACAGGAAATGACAAATTAAAGAATAGGCTTGCCTAAAATTAAACCCAGGGATATCTTGCTTGGTTTTGCATTTCTTTTTTCATCATAATAACAAGTGACATTGTCACCGTATATTGCACCAAAACTGTAATATGTTGTGTTTGTGTCGTATTTACATTGAGCTCCATTATCACTGCACCTTCTACATTGAGCTTGCAAAGACTCTTCTATAAGAGGAAGCTCCATGTCAGAAAACACACAAAACTTAGCAAAGTATCAAACAAACAAATGTTCAATACTTAATTACGTACCGTCCTCAAGGCATCCATCTATTAAGTAAGGCGATCCTGTTGAATATCCGAGGTAGACGGGGCATGTTGAACCATCCACTAGAGTACCATTAAACAGTTCCACTTTGTTTTGTCGCGGGGTTGTGTTAAAACAACACCTTACATGGTCGGAGTCTACTAGAGTCCACAAAAGTGATATGGGAATAGAAGAGGCCTTCCTCCTGACAATAAATGGGTCAGTGGTCTGTCAGTAATCTAAATTTACCGTTAAAAAGAAAGGGTTCAGAAAACCTTTGTTGGCCATATGTAGTTTTATCCGCCAAGAAGGCAGGCCCACAAGCACCATCTTCGCCATCCAAGTTGGTAAGGTTGATGCTGTAAGACTGGAGATAATGAGGAATTGCAGTTTCACAACAACTAATTCCAAAACAGTTGTTTGTATCGCTAAGGGTGTCGTTACGACAAGTCGTTGAACACCCAGTTAGCACACTTCCATTATCCGCCGTCATAACAGCATTACCACACCCATTAAAAACAAACTTATTGTTTAATGTGGAAAACAAGTAGGGGCTTCCATCAAGATCAACCCCCAAAATCTCACTGCTGTTCAGAACTGGATTTTGGCAATTAGTGATCCTTGATGAAAGTACAGTGACTGTTAGATTACTTAAGTTTACACCCAAGACTTGAAGGTTGTTGAGTGCAGATAGATACGGGGTCGAGTTGTTGCAATTAACAGTGTACCAATGGTTGACAGAACAATCTTCACCGATCCCAAAAGGGAATGGAATGGTCACATTCCCGCATGTATTTTTGCACCCGGCTTTGGCGTATTTTGGAACAGCTATTGATGTTGCTGTTAATGAAAGGAAGATGATTAGATGCAGGTAAGCTTGAAATAACTTCATTTTTGTAAGCAAAAAAGATTATAGGTTGATTGATGGCAGAAAATGCATGGGGTGTCTATGTATATAATGTTGGCTGGAGGAAACTACTATGAAAGAAATACAGTATACGAGTCTACGCTGCGCATGGAATATTCTAGGGACAATTGCATATTTCCCCTTAAAAGGAATATTCTAGGGATGAAAGAAATACAGTATACGAGTCTACGCTGCGCATGGAATATTCTAGGGACAATTGCATATTTCCCCTTAAAAAACTGCTTAATTGCGTATTTACCCAACTTAAAATTAAAATTGCATATATCCCCTTGCTTAACTATTAAAATTGCATTTATCCCCTTCGTTAACTAATACAATTGCAAATTTATCCATTTTGATTTATTTTATTAAAAACAAGTTATATAATGACTTTTTAACCTTATTTTTTTTACTTAAATTAAAAAAAATACAAATTTATTCATTAACAAAAAGCAAATTTATCAAAAAAAAAAAAAAAAAACAGATCCTAGAATATATGAACCAAAAGGAGCAAAGAAGAGAGCGATTGACATTATTTTCATTGCTCCCAATACAGATCCTAGAAAATATGACCAAATAATAACATATCATTAGTTACGATTGTTTAAGTTATATTCTAGTATAGATATTCATCTTTTTTTAATGGCGTCAAAGCAAATGTTGCGTTTATCATACTCCTGTTGTGCCCATTCAATGGCATGTGTGATTAGTCACATAATTTAGTTGGTGTTTGATTTGCAGTCATGAATCATTATGGGTATGAGTTCGGTGGCGATTGTAATAACTAAATGATTAAATAATCAGTTGTTTTTGTGTTTGATAAATTTGCTTTTTGTTGATGAATAAATTTGTATTTTTTTTAAGTTTTAGTAAAAATAAGGGAAAAAAGTCATTATATAACTTGTTTTTAATAAAATAAATCAAAATGGGTAAATTTGCAATTATATTAATTAAGGAAGGGGACATATGCAATTTTAATAGTTAAGGAAGGGGATATATGCAATTTAAATTTTAAGTTGGGTAAATACGCAATTAAGCAGCTTTTTAAGGGGAAATATGCAATTGTTTCAATATTCTATAGGGAGAATATCCAAAATGGCCATTGACCAATCCCTATTTCCAAAATGGCCGCCTCCCAAGTCTTGGGAGAGACGTTTCACAGATCCATGTGCATGGGAAGCGTCATCCAATACAACATGACACGTGGATGTTTTTAATTTGAGACCTCTAGGAGGCGTCTGAGACGTTTGAGACTTCTGGAAGGCGCCACAGCTTGAAAATCATTCTTAAAATGACGCTTCCGATGCACATCGTCTGTGATACGTCTCTCCCAAGACTTGGGAGGTGGCCAGTTTGGAAATAAGGATTGGTCAATGGCCATTTTCGATATTTTCTCTAATTTAACTTGGAATATTGGATTGGTCAATGGCCATTTTCGAGATTTTTGCTGATCTAAACTTGGAATATTGTGGACTTTTTTTCTATTTTAAGATCACGATGGTTACCAACTTAATATTTTCCACCTATTTTTTCTATTGTAACTTTAATTTAATTTGGCTAAAAATATTGTACATTTCTACATCAAAATGATCATGACTAAATTTGAAAATAAATTATTATAATACACACAAAATATACTCCATCTTCATTGTAGTTTAATAACATTAAGCACCCTAATTTCCTAAAAAAATACTAAAACTCTAAATTCTTTAAACAGGGTCGTTTAATCTTTAAATCAAACGCAAAGAGTTAAGTGTGGAATAAAACTAAAAATACCAATTTATGGGAAAAAAAATTGAGACCAAGTAAACGAGAAAAAAAAAATAGAATACGAATTGTGGAATAAAACAAAAGAGGATTCAAGAAGAGTACTGGACTAAAAAAATACGGAAAATAATGAGGGGACATAATTTTCTGTACTTCATTCCTAAACTAAATGAACGACAAACTGACTTAACTCTAAGACTGGATGGTATGGGAGGACCGGCGCCGTGAAGGATGGGCCGCCACGGGGCTAGGGGGGCGGTGTGGGAGGACCGGCGCCGTGAAGAGAGAGAGAGAAAGAAGAGAGAGACAGAGAGAGGCCCGGCACAATCGTCCGTGGGGAGCCGAACTCGCCGGAGGGGGGCGGTGTGGGGGACCGGCGCCGGGCCTCGCCGGGCCTAAGCCGGCCCCCATACCGCTTAGTCTAACAAACTCCAGCTGGCAAGAGCCTCACTGATACACTCTAAGGCTACTCGGTATGGGGTTCGTCCCCAGACCGTCTTGGTTCGGCGACGGGGTGAACACCGTGCCCCCCTGGTCGCGTCGTCCTCGTCGAGTTCTCGCCGTTTGCGACGGTCCAAAAGTGGTGGGGCCCAAGGCAAAAGTAACCGTTAAAAAAAAAAATCTAATTTAAATTATTTTTTCAAACGGTTATAATTTAAAAAAACACCCAAATCACTTCCATTTTTATAAATACTCACCTCTTTAACCATTTTTTTTCACAACTTTTCACCCACTACCACCCCATCTCTCTCACATTTTATAACCACTCTTCCCTTTTTATAAAAACTCATCATATTTTATACCATTTTTTACCCGCTACCACCCCATCTCTCGCTCAAAAATTATCATGTCTTCACCTTCTCCCATTTCTTCAATTTCTTCTATGTCTTCATCGTCTTCGTCTGCGTGGTATTCATCATCTTCGGAAGAGGATGGTATTATGCACAACATGATTATGAACGCGGCTCAGGTCTTCATGGCGGCTGATGAAGGGTCGTCCCAACGGCTAACTAGACGAGCAAAATATAACCGAGACCAAGAAGGTATTTTACTTTTTTTCCTTATGTTTTATATAGATTTGAAAATGTATTTTATAATTAATTTCATTTATGTTTCGTTTTAAATTTATAGCCGGCCACGATAAACTACTAGCCGATTATTTTGCCGACGAACCCGTGTACCCAGCCGAGATTTTTCGACGTCGGTTCCGCATGAGTCGTCCACTGTTTTTACGTATTGCAGGCGACATGGCCCAGTCTGATCCGTTTTTTACATTGCGAAACGACGCTAGGGGGCAAAGGGGTTTCAGTAATTTACAAAAATGTACGTCGGCCATTCGCCAACTTGCGTACGGTTACGCACCCGATGCATTAGACGAGTATATTAGGATGTCTGAAAGAACCGCACGTCGATGTTTGCACAAGTTTTGCGAATGGGTTGTCAAATTGTATAGCAAGCGATACCTGCGGAAACCGAACGCAAACGACGTTCAAAAATTATATCAAGCACACGAACAGAGACATGGTTTCCCAGGAATGCTCGGGAGCATTGATTGCATGCACTGGTCGTGACAGAATTGCCCAGTTTCCTGGCAAGGTCAGTATACTAGGGGAGATCATGGACATCCGACTATTATTCTAGAGGCGGTTGCGTCACAGGATCTCTGGATCTGGCATGCTTTTTTTGGTCTACCTGGTTAGCTCAATGACCTTAACATCATATACCAGTCACAGATATTTGAGAATGTAGTGGCGGGTACAGGTCCAGACACAAGCATTACAGTTTCGGGGGTGGAATACAGGCGAGGTTACTACCTAGCCGATGGGATATACCCAAAGTACTCGACAATCGTTAAAACTATTCCGCACCCGACAGGCGACAAAAGAAAAAAGTTTGCGAAGTTTCAAGAGGGTGCGAGAAAAGATATTGAACGGGCTTTTGGTGTTCTACAAAAAAAATGGCACATCATTGAACATCCAGCACGTTCGCAAACACCAAAGAGGTTACGACACATTATGTACGCTTGTATCATCCTTCATAACATGGTCATTGAAGACGGAGGTAGAGCAATATGCGAGTACGACGAAGACGCGTCAACTGGAAATTCTGTTCCAGTTAGTGCGGAACAACAAGATTTGAACATGTTCGCTCTACGTAACGAGTACACACATCATAACCTACAAGCGGACTTGGTGGAGTACATTTGGAACAACGCTCAAAACGAACCCGGCCACGACATGGAAGACGAAGATTAGTAGCTTATTTTAATATATTAGGATATTTTTAAGTTTATTTTTTTAAGTTTATTTTTTTTAAGTTTATGTTTTTTTTAAATTTATTTTTTTTAAGTTTAATTTTTTTTTAAGTTTATGTAATGTTTTTTAATATTAATGAAAATATTGTGTTACTTTATTTGTTAAATGTTAAAAAAAAAGTTGAAGATTAAAAAAAAACATAAAAGTGGTGGAGGAGTATGACTAGGACCATCCTCCCATGCCCTCTAGTTTTGGAGGATGGACCATCCTTGGGAGGACTATGACGTGGCGCCTACGTGGCGGATCATCCTCCAAGGATGGTCCATCACCATACCGAATAGCCTAATATAACTCTTCAAGCTGAACGGGAGACAGCTATGTGAAGCTTGGACCTTAGATCATCAGGATAACCGGCCCACTCAGCATCAGAATAAACATGTATATCACAACTATCAGACCGCTGAACACTAAATCCATGAGAAATCTAAAAGTGTTCATGGTATTGATAAATTCGATGTCCTTTACATAATCCATAACGTCCCTTTATATAGGGAAGATTACATGAGAAACCCTATCTCTAAATAAGGAAATACAATCCTATAATAAATACAATACCAATCAATAATAAAGATAAATATATCCCTAAAATATATACAAATATATCGGCTAAGACTTCCCCGCAGTTTGAACGGGCGTAGGACAAACTGTCACACCCTGACTTTTGCGGAAGTGTGATTATGTGTGACTTGCTTAATATCATTGCATTCAATCATAACAACTATATGATAAAACTAAAGATGACCATCCATTAAATAAGTTTAAAATATCACAAACATCATTGTCTTGAAACATAGACATCAAATTCGAATTACAAACCATACGAATTGTTTAGAGTTCCATAAGGACTCATCAAAAGACTTTAAGTAAAACCAGGCTTTGGAAGATGTGTCTTGTCCAGGATAAGACACACTATCCAAACCCTAAGACACCGGATGACATCTTTTATTCTTAACATAACTTGAAACATCCAAACGTCCGCCAGATCCACCTTTAATTCCCTGAAATACATCATACATGTAGTTTGAAAACATCAACAAAAGTTGAGCGAGTTCATGTGTTTGTTTTGTGTGCACGAATAAACCTTTGAATCAGTGAAAGTATGTATGTATGTTTGTAAACCCCTGGTATGAAAGCAACAAGGAAAACAAATCATTAATGGTTTTCAAGGCCATTAATATGTGTGACATGATGCAGGAAGGCTCAAACCTAGCAAATTTGTCTCCGGGAATAAGACATAGTCACCTCATGGGCCAAACCCCGATCCACATGGGTGTGGGCTCGCTACACCCAAATAGATCTATCACTCATGTCCCTCGGTCCTACTACGAGGATTAATGGTCTTAAGCGTTATACCCACCACTCACATGATCTAGCAGTACCCTTCCTTAGCTAACCATACCACGTATAATCGTTTATAAACAGTTTGTAACATGTACTTCACCCCCGAAGTTATAAAACTGAAAACAATTAAAAGAAAAAAGGGACATGAACTCACGGTTTTGCGTTCTTCGATATCAACAGTAACTCAAAGCTCCTTCGGGTATACACGACTCCCTACAACGTACTAAGGTTTATTAGACGAATGGGTCGTGCCTTGACTTTGTATTAGTCAGTGTCTTTGAGTTACATTTATTTGTGTCCTCAATATTATTCCAAGTTATATAATTATTTGTTAAAATAATAAATATTTTAACTTAAATTATATTTATTAAATTTTGGAATAATTGTTTAAACAATATATTTTAACTTGACACTTTTCAAGTATTTATATATGTATTTCATTCCCAAGGATGGGTGTATTTGTATTCGTATCCTTATACTTGTATATTTTTGCCATGTATTGGGGTTGTATTCCGGAGTGTATTTATACGTACGAGAATACGTATTTTCTTGTAATTGATAAGTATTCTTATACTTAATTTTCGTATTAACTTTTCCGGAATAATATAAAAATACATCAATATATATTTTGAGAAATATTACTTAGAAAAATTATTCATAAATTTTTTCCTTGGCAAAAATATTTATAATTTCATATAAGTCTTCAAAAATAATATATTTCTAAGTCTAACTTAGAAAATATATATAAATCCATTTTCCTTTCAAAAATAATATATTTCAAGTTTATTTAAGAAAATACATTTTCTCCAAAAAATAATATATTTCATGTTTGTTTGAGAAAATATATATATTTCTTTCAAAAATTATATATCTTCTAAAAATTTCAAGAAAAAATATATATTTTCACTTGCAAAAAATAATATATTTTCTCCTTATCAAAAATATGATATAGTCTTGTAATAATTGTAAAAATCATATTTTTATTTCCTTGGTGTCCAAAATATTATTTACCGAAAATATACCTGTGAATCAATTTTCGGAAATATTTTCGTGAGTTATATTCCTTTGTTCGGTTTCACCAATATTTTGTGTATTCTTTGTTGTAACACCCCAAAAACGGGTTTGGAAATCAAACCACGTTAATAGTGAAAATGAGTAAAATACCGTTAGTGGTAAAAATTAACCCGGTAAAAATTAGGATTTAAATAAATAAACTTGATATTAATTAAAAGGATGATAAATACTTTGAGAAAAACAAAGTATGTAAAAGGCCCGAGTTAACGGGACTTAAAATAAAACGGGTTATGACTTCCCGAACCCATTAAGTTAACTAGGAATAATTAACCTAGTTAATAAGAGGGAATGTTACTGAAAAAAAATAAGTAGGTTATAGCCTACTTAATAACAAACCAAAACATGAGGGGCTAAAGGTGGTTAAATTGGAAAATGTTTTAACTATAACATTTATAAAAGAAAAATAAAAAAATGAAAACACACACATAGGTGTGTGGTGCGTGTTCTGGATCGACCAGGAAGGGCTCCAAGGAGCCAAAACCCTAACTCAACCAAATCCAACAAATTGAAGGTCGATTCTAGCCCCAAATCGATGCATGAACATGAATTAATGATCACCCAACCTAGGGGATCATAAGGTATGTAAAAATTTGATGATTCGTGAAGTTGCAAAATTTGAGTTAGCATCATAATTCGCGAATTATGTAAGGATTAGAGGAGCTAAGTTAGTGATGTACACATGCTTAGGAACTAAACCCTAAGTGAAAATCATACATATGATGCTATGACTTGAATGATTTGGTGATTACCTATATGTGTGTTAAATGGGTGTTGTAGAATGATGAAGAACACTAGAAATTTGATTATAAACTAAGTGTTATTTATTTACATGAGATGAATCTAGATGTTATTATGCATACTAGATATATTAAAGTTGCAAGAATTGTTTAATCTTGGCTAAATAGTTAGTCATGAAACTTGATTTTTGATTTAGTGAAATTATGTCTACTAGGTGTTTGTTAAAATGCCTAAACGAAGCTAAAATGTTGAAATTCCATGTGAAGTGTGCACTTGAATATGTTGATAGATCAATTGACTTTTAGGAAGTCAAACTAACCAATGATTTAATCGAGTGATAAAGTCGACATAAGGCCCGTTAGATGGAGTAGTCATAATTGATAATGACTAATCTAACCATCTTATGAATTATGATGATAGTTTGACGCCTAACGAGCTAGGTGGAAGCTTGATGAGTGAGCGGGTCAAACGAATCAAGAAGGAAAGGAAAAGCGTAATTCGGATGCAAGGTAAGTATATCTTACACTAGTCATATATTTTAGAATATCCTTTTGTCGTGTTAATTACGAAAAAGATAATGATGACGTAAGCCATAGTAGGCCAAAAAGTGTTAAGAAATGATTTATAAGTAAAAAGACTATACGGTATAAACCGAAGCGAGTCTTGTAGACGAGATGGTACTAAATAACATCTCGCAAAAATAAACGGTCACTTAGACCAAACGGGTCGAATGGTGAAAATATCACCATTTGAAAATATCGATTAATGAATATTGTCGAGTTGTGTGTTCACAGGAGTAAATACGGAAGGATAACTTGTATCGCTATTAAGTAGCGAGTATTAAAGCAAGGTATAAAAAAATGGTCAATATAATGATCCGAGTCAGGTATGTATAATGATTCTGCTCATTGTTTAGAACTTGAGATTCTATAAGTGTTAGACAATGTCAAAATGAATATTCGGTTATCTTTTAGGTAAACCGAATAATTTGAGTCATAAACATGGTGTTTTAGAAACATAATGGTTTACAAACAAGAATTATAGTTAAAAGGTCGGATTTTGAGTCAAACAAGTATTTAAAGGTCCTTGTAGTAAAAGAAGGATGAAAATTGACCAAATTGCCCTTGTAGGCTAATTTGAACAAACGACCCTTAAAGGTGGTTTGGAAACAAGTTTTATGATTAAATAAATGCTTAGAATGAATATAGGTAGTGAAAGATGTAAATTCTTGGGTCGAAAGACTTTATATGAGTCTTTGCCGTAAAATGATAATCCAAGGGGTAAAAACTCGGAACATATAGATATCCACATTAAATCCAACGCACGTATAGATGTGGTGGAAGATTACTTGATAAGAAATGTAGGAATAAGATGCTAGAAATGAGTGAAAGTGATTTCAAGCTTTAAAGTGCTTAAATACCCTTAACGGGTCAAAATAAGCATATGAGCGAAAATGGGTTTAAGTTGTGTAATAAACCTGTGATTAGAACCTAAAATGGTAGATAACATTAATTTGAAGAAGTGTATGTGATATAAGGATCAAACAAATATGTTTGTTTGATAAAATGCATAAACGGGTTAAAATTCGGTAAAAAGGTAACGATTCGAAGGCTTAGAAGTCTCAAAATTTATTATGTTGGAAGTTGGTTTTTAACTTCATATGATGGAGAATTAAATTACGGACGCGTAGGAAAAAGAATCGCGTAAAACGGATCAATAACGAAGAAGTTATGGCCGTTTCCGTAAAAACTGGTATTGCTGAAAAATGCAGCAGAGCTGCTGGAAAACGGTCTCCCTCGCGCCACGCGAGGAAGCAACCTGGTGCCGGCGCGTGGCGCGAAAGGCACTGTTTTTAGCAAAAAAAATTTATTTTAATCAGTTTCGCTTCCCGGACTCGTTTACGCGCGTTTTAAACTACGTATGACTAATCCGACTCATGTTTTATGAGTTTCAGGTATAATTTTAGCACCGGAGGACGATCAAGCACAACGAAGAACCGAATACGATCAAGAAATAAGCTTCCGCACTATGTATCATTGTTTTGTTAAATGACGAACTCACACATGTTATGTTGTATAGTTTTAATTCTGTAAGAAAGTTTAATGAAACCCGTAATTTCAATGTATTTGAAATTCTAATTACCCGTTTATCTTCGTAAGTTATACGAAAATCGTTAAATAATAATAAGGGTGTTACAAGTTGGTAATCAGAGCTCAAGGTTAAAGAGTAAAGTGTGTTCGGTTCGAGGCTTGATCGCAAATCCGGTAAGTACATGTATATCAATGGTTTAGTATGATTAAAGTGTTGAGAACAACACATAGTGTTATTGTGTAATACACGTTACACCAATAAAATCGATATAGAATAGATATAGTCAACGAAATTACACGCGTTGATGCGTATAGTAGAAAAGCCTTGTATTATAATACGGGCATCCTTTAATGTTGAAATTACTAACTGTTGTATATGTTTTAGTTGAAGGACACTCGCATATGAGGATAGCAAGAGTTTAACAAATCGCAGATTTGAGAGAGGAACGGTCCAAAGAGTATGCTCATCAAGGACCTAAATCGCGTAACGGTCGTGAACAAGGCTAATGGCAAGAGAAGCCCGTTAGGGCAAGCATTACCAGGTGCACACTTTAAATTTAATTGCACAAATAGTAATATGCAACAAATAAGTAGAATTTGAAAGTTGCATATGTAGATTAAAAACTTGGAAAAAAAAAACCCGAATAGAAATTGTATTCGGGATATTGTTTCCAAGAGAAACAAATAGAGGCATTACTTACATAGGGCGTGATGTGAAAACTATAAAAAGGTCATGCGTGTCATGTGTTAATCGCTTACTCTGGCCAAGTAAGTAGTGGCATATGATACCATGAACTTCTTATAGCGGACACATTTACATCCGATGTAGTAAGGACGGGGTGAATGGGACAAATTAAAAAGTACCCAAATGAAACAAATGAACAAAATAGTTGATAATAATGTAAACGCACAGCCGGGTGACGGAAGCGTATTACATTAGGATAATGAGCCCGAGAGAAGGGACAAGGATTAATGTAAATAATGATATAAATGAATGATCAAAAGAAAATTCATGAAAATAAGTCATCTTGGACGAAAGGGCCATGGTGAACAAAATGGGCAAGTAAAACCGAAGTATAGATGATCCGCCGGGTCATAAAAACAAAGGTGTTGCCCACACGAAAAAGATAATCAAGGTTGTTAACTTTAGTCGTAGTAAAGCAAGGATAACGATGATAATCGTCACTCATAATTAATAAGGCCGCCGATGTGTGTAAAATGCAACATATAAATTACATCAAATGAGGCATAAAACTAACCCCTTTTAAGTACTAATATTGGAAAAAGAGTGTTTTTGTCTTCCTTTTGTATTTTCAGGATTAAATGAGCTCAAAAACACAAAAGAAGCAAAAAGACAGCTAATTCCAACATAAATACAAGGAAAGGAACATTAGTGGACTGCCCGACCCTCAACGGCATCTTCCCAAGCAAAATAGAGAAGTCAGAAGGCTGAACACGGGCCGTGCTCAGCCAGCACGGGGCTGTGCCCAAGAAGCAGCAGAAAAGACAAACCTATAGAAGCTTCTATTGCCCACCACGGGGCCGTGCCCAGTGAACACGGGGGCGTGTCGAAAGTACAGCAGGCGCATTAATTGTAATTGTGAATTACAATTAATGAGGAGAGAGAATGTCAGACGGGCACGGGGCTGTGCCCAGCGGACACGGGGCCGTGCCCAGCTCTCTGTTCAGCCTATAAATAGGAGTGCTTGGATTCATTTCAACTCATCCCTTGGCACACCACCTCTCTCACACTTCATCCACCACCCACCACCATCACAACACCATCATCCACCACCATCATCCATTGTCCATCGTAGAGTGTGTGAGTCGTCTCAGGATCCAAGATTGATCGTAAGAGTTCTTGACAATCAAGGCCATGTTTGCCTAAGTCTCTTACATCACTTGGTGAAGACAAAGTGTCTAGTATAATACTTTTTATTTCTAATCTTTTGCACTTTTTATTTGGTTTTGTATTAATGACTTTAATAACTAGTTACTTATGTTGAAGGTGATCTTTCCTTATCGTTTGTCCGTGGTGTCTTGGCATTATTTTACTGTCTATATAAAATAAAGGATTTTCACCATTCATATCTCCACGGTCTATATGGAGGTATGTTGGCTACCTGGTCGGGGGTTAAGGGAACGGTTTGGTAAAGGTCTTGCCATTGTTCAGCGTTTAGAGGTCCTGCAATGGACCTGGGTCAAATTTAGTAGGACCTCCTTCAATACTTCACGGTATTGGATGGCGGGGGTCCAAACTCTTTGACCCCCTCATAAGTTAACTACTATTAATACTATAACCCGGCTATTTAGGACTGTATCCCTGCTGACTCAGACTACTTAGCCGAGGGTAACGTCACCGCCAAAAGCGGGGCCTACCACAATACTGCATTAATAACTTAATTCATTATCTTCCAATAATCCACCCTTTTAGGATTGTATCCTTGCTGACTCAAACTACTGGGGTGAGGGTAACGTCACCTTCAAAAGAGGGGCCTACTACAATAACTAAGATAATCTCTTAATTATGTGCAAAAGTGCGGAAATAATCAAAGGTTATACTAGATACGAGTCGGAACCAAGTGATTCATCTTGTCTATTTGTTTTTCTTTTATTTTTATTTTTCAGCATTTTAGTTAGTTTTTATTTTTCTTAGTTTAAAACATTTTTCTAAACTTTTTATTTTGATTAGACGTTGAGGATAAACCGGTACTAAAAGCTCTTGTGTCCTTGGACGACCTCGGTAACTTACCAACACTATACTACGCTCAACGATGGGTGCACTTGCCCATATGTGTGTTTAGTGTTAGTAAAATATCGTGTTTTATAAATTTAAAACTTGGCTAAAATAAGTGTTAAAAATGGCTTAAAATATACACCTAATATATATAACACTTAACGCGCATCAAGTTTTTGGCGCCGTTGCCGGGGACACAAGGATTTTAAGAAAGTTAGGAATCAACGGCCTAATCATCTTTTATTTTTTCTTTTTATTTTTTTAGGATTTTCTTAGTTTTTCAGCTTCTGCAGAGCTCAGCACGGGCCGTGCCCGCTGAACACGCCCCCGTGCTCAATCATTGGAACTGGCAATCCTGTTTTACGTCAGACAGTAAGCTGAACACGGGGCCGTGCTCACTCAACACGCCCCCGTGCCCAAGATTCACTTACTGAAAACAGAACCGTTAGATCCCGGCGGTTGGTAATTTCTGACACAAACATGAGTGATAGTAATTGTTTTTACTTTCGGCACTCTTATGGTACGTGGTGTCAATTATGTGGTGGCAAACATGAAGAAGTAAAATGCTACTTTCTAAATTATAGGCCCCACTACATGGACCCACCAACTTCTTATAACCTTAAGAGGGGCGAAAGTAAAAACAAGCACTATTTCTCACTCGAATGCGCCCAGCCAGATATTCTAGGGGAAATGCTCCTTGATGAGTTATTTAAACTAGAAAAGCTAATTCTGAATTGGTTAAAAGAACTTAGGAAGGATTTTATTGATCCACCCCAAGACGATAACCATGAAGAAATGTTGGAACCGCATTCCGACAACCTCGTTACTCCCGAAAATGCCTTAGTACCTAGCAAAGACTTGGACGATAGTCGTCCCTGTGTCGATTGTGCCGTGAAGGACTCTCCATCGACTTCGTTCGATGCATACATAGACCTGAGCGATTCGGCATACACCTTCTTTAACGAGATCCCGGGAAAGGGTTGGACTTGTCCACCTAGAATGAAAATAGGAATTACCCTCACCGACAACCTCTTGCGTTCTCGCCTTAGTCTAGGACAATTAAGGTATCTTAGGCACTTTGGGGTTGTTCCAACCAGTCAGGAGCCACCCGATACTAACAAGTTCCTTAAAAAACTAGACAACTTCATAAAACAGTCCCTCGACACGGGGTCGTGTCCAGCCAACACGCCCCCGTGTCCATCAAAAGATTCCATTCTGATCAGTACGCCAGAATACGGACAAACTGTGTCAGAACTCCACCTGCACACGGGGCCGTGTCCACTGGGCACGGGGCCGTGTCCAGGATGCTGTCGTTTTCTATAAATGCAGCCAAGAATTCTGCACATTTGGACCAACTTGGGGCAGAGATTTGCAGGAATCTTCTCTCAAACTATCCTAGGTAAGTCTAAAAGAAGGTTCCAACAACCCATCTTGTCCTTTCCTCTTTTAGCCATTTCCTTCTTCTCCATCTTTCTTCAAAGAACTACCATTAAAAGTTTGAATTCTTCAAACTTTGTGGTAAGGATTAATGAGTTTTGTTCAAGGAATCTTGGTAAAAACATGTTATGTAACATTGTTTTAAGTTATTAGCAACTAAAAAGACCCCACAAGTTCAGAAAATAACTTAAAAATCCAAGTTTCCTTGCTCAAAAATTCTGCAGAAAGATGAACACGGGGCCGTGCTCATTGAGCACGGGGCCGTGTCCGGTAACTATTTCATTTAAATAAACTTTTTCAGTTTATTTTTCGTAGAATGTCAAGTGAAAACAGCGAAACATCTTCTGTGCATTCGTCAAACAGCCGAAGAAGAAGAAGACCCTCCATTGAAGCTACACTTGTGCACTATGTGATAGCATTAAGGGAGGCTCTCGACGAAATGACTTCAGTAGAGGAGGTCCTAATCGACCGTATTAACGATCTTACGATGGGACTTGAAAGCAGCTTCCAAGAAATTAACCTCTTGCACCAGAGGTTAAATATTCTTGTAGCACCCCCAATGGAACCAGTCCTTCCTCGGCAGGATTGGAACCGGGCACTCGGAATCAACAACCCTACCGGGTGGGAAGACTTTCCGGCGGAACCTCCCGTGGAACACCCACGAGAGATCCCGGTGGAAGTTGAAACTCCTCAAACTAATGCCAATGAGCCCTCTTTTCTCCTTCCAAGGGAGGTGGAAGAATGGCTCGCCGACATTTGAGGAGAACCGCACGCGGAAGAAGGAGTTCAAAAAGGCCTTGTTTAACCAAGATTAGTTACTTCTTGGAAATTTTGCTAATTAAAATAAAGTAAAGGCTAGGACTCCATGGTTTATTATTTCCTTGTTTTATCTAGTTTAATTGACACGGTTAAAGAGAAAAACGTTAAACTAAAATTTAGTTTTAGTAAGAAATAACGTTTTAACAAATACGAATACTATAAGACGAATTCGGAAATAACAAATATCAAAGAGTATGGGTCTTAACATCAATAGGTGCGAGACGATACATTCGAAAAGAAGAAGTATGATAAAGAAACGTTGAATTAAACTTAAACGTGACGTGACACGCTCACGGACAAGAAAAGAAATATAGAAAATGATCACGTCGTAACGTGAGTTACGGGGTATGAAGTGACGGCGACTAATTAGTCTAGCCGGTAAAACTATTCAAAGTTAAGAAAGCGTCATAACCAATACAAGCGCTTGTTAATATAACACAAGCACGGGATAGACCTGTTAAAAGACTAACGAGACTAAGTGGTCAAGTGACAACTCAGTCAATAAAGATAAAGGGTTATAAGCTGTAAGTAACGGCCCGCGAGGCCTTACACATGAAAGACGTACGCGTCAGTATACATGAAAACTTTTGACCAAAGGAAACGGGAGCCTTGAAAACGAAAATAGGTTCGTTTGATTAACCCAATGAACTACGTAAATAAGGTTTCGGGGACGAAACCTCCTTAAGGGGGGTAGACTTGTAACACCCCAAAAACGGGTTTGGAAATCAAACCACGTTAATAGTGAAAATGAGTAAAATACCGTTAGTGGTAAAAATTAACCCGGTAAAAATTAGGATTTAAATAAATAAACTTGATATTAATTAAAAGGAGGATAAATACTTTGAGAAAAACAAAGTATGTAAAAGGCCCGAGTTAACGGGATTTAAAATAAAACTGGTTATGACTTCCCGAACCCATTAAGTTAACTAGGAATAATTAACCTAGTTAATAAGAAGGAATGTTACTGAAAAAAAATAAGTAGGTTATAGCCTACTTAATAACAAACCAAAACATGAGGGGCTAAAGGTGGTTAAATTGGAAAATGTTTTAACTATAACATTTATAAAAGAAAAATAAAAAAATGAAAACACACACATAGGTGTGTGGTGCGTGTTCTGGATCGACCAGGAAGGGCTCCAAGGAGCCAAAACCCTAACTCAACCAAATCCAACAAATTGAAGGTCGATTCTAGCCCCAAATCGATGCATGAACATGAATTAATGATCACCCAACCTAGGGGATCATAAGGTATGTAAAAATTTGATGATTCGTGAAGTTGCAAAATTTGAGCTAGCATCATAATTCGCGAATTATGTAAGGATTAGAGGAGCTATGGCTAAGTTAGTGATGTACACATGCTTAGGAACTAAACCCTAAGTGAAAATCATACATATGATGCTATGACTTGAATGATTTGGTGATTACCTATATGTGTGTTAAATGGGTGTTGTAGAATGATGAAGAACACTAGAAATTTGATTATAAACTAAGTGTTATTTATTTACATGAGATGAATCTAGATGTTATTATGCATACTAGATATATTAAACTTGCAAGAATTGTTTAATCTTGGTTAAATAGCTAGTCATGAAACTTGATTTTTGATTTAGTGAAATTATGCCCACTAGGTGTTTGTTAAAATGCCTAAACGAAGCTAAAATGTTGAAATTCCATGTGAAGTGTGCACTTGAATATGTTGATAGATCAATTGACTTTTAGGAAGTCAAACTAACCAATGATTTAATCGAGTGATAAAGTCGACATAAGACCCTTTAGATGGAGTAGTCATAATTGATAATGACTAATCTAACCATCTTATGAATTATGATGATAGTTTGACGTCTAACGAGCTAGGTGGAAGCTTGATGAGTGAGCGGGTCAAACGAATCAAGAAGGAAAGAAAAAGCGTAATTCGGATGCAAGGTAAGTATATCTTACACTAGTCATATATTTTAGAATATCCTTTTGTCGTGTTAATTACGAAAAAGACAATGATGACGTAAGCCATAGTAGGCCAAAAAGTGTTAAGAAATGATTTATAAGTAAAAAGACTATACGGTATAAACCGAAGCGAGTCTTGTAGACAAGATGGTACTAAATAACATCTCGCAAAAATAAACGGTCACTTAGACCAAACGGGTCGAATGGTGAAAATATCACCATTTGAAAATATCGACTAATGAATATTGTCGAGTTGTGTGTTCACAGGAGTAAATACGGAAGGATAACTTGTATCGCTATTAAGTAGCGAGTATTAAAGCAAGGTATAAAAAAATGGTCAATATAATGATCCGAGTCAGGTATGTATAATGATTCAGCTCATTGTTTAGAACTTGAGATTCTATAAGTGTTAGACAAGGTCAAAATGAATATTCGGTTATCTTTTAGGTAAACCGAATAATTTGAGTCATAAACATGGTGTTTTAGAAACATAATGGTTTACAAACAAGAATTATAGTTAAAAGGTCGGATTTTGAGTCAAACAAGTATTTAAAGGTCCTTGTAGTAAAAGAAGGATGAAAATTGACCAAATTACCCTTGTAGGCTAATTTGAACGAACGACCCTTAAAGGTGGTTTGGAAACAAGTTTTATGATTAAATAAATGCTTAGAATGAATATAGGTAGTGAAAGATGTAAATTCTTAGGTCGAAAGACTTTATATGAGTCTTTGCCGTAAAATGATAATCCAAGGGGTAAAAACTCGGAACATATAGATATCCACATTAAATCCAACGCACATATAGATGTGGTGGAAGGTTACTTGATAAGAAATGTAGGAATAAGATGCTAGAAATGAATGAAAGCGATTTCAAGCTTTAAAGTGATTAAATACCCTTAACGGGTCAAAATAAGCATATGAGCGAAAATGGGTTTAAGTTGTGTAATAAACCTGTGATTAGAACCTAAAATGGTAGATAACATTAATTTGAAGAAGTGTATGTGATATAAGGATCAAACAAATACGTTTGTTTGATAAAATGCATAAACGGGTTAAAATTCGGTAAAAAGGTAACGAGTCAAAGGCTTAGAAGTCTCAAAATTTATTATGTTGGAAGTTGGTTTTTAACTTCATATGATGGAGAATTAAATTACGGATGCGTAGGAAAAAGAATCGCGTAAAACGGATCAATAACGAAGAAGTTATGGCCGTTTCCGTAAAAACTGGTATTGCTGAAAAATGCAGCAGAGCTGCTGGAAAACGGTCTCTCTCGCGCCACGCGAGGGAGCAACCTGGTGCCGGCGCATGGCGCGAAAGGCACTGTTTTTGGCAAAAAAAAATTATTTTAATCAGTTTCGCTTCCCGGACTCGTTTACGCACGTTTTAAACTACGTATGACTAATCCGACTCATGTTTTATGAGTTTCAGGTATAATTTTAGCACCGGAGGACGATCAAGCACAACGAAGAACCGAACACGATCAAGAAACAAGCTTCCGCACTATGTATCGTTGTTTTGTTAAATGACGAACTCACACATGTTATGTTGTATAGTTTTAATTCTGTAAGAAAGTTTAATGAAACCCGTAATTTCAATGTATTTGAAATTCTAATTACCCGTTTATCTTCGTAAGTTATAGGAAAATCGTTAAATAATAATAAGGGTGTTACATTTGTATATTTATTCCTTGGAATTTTGGTAATATTTTGGATTGTAATTTTTGGTATTTTGATAATTTATATTATTTCAAGTCCTAAAATAATATAACTAATACACATAATATACAAATAATCACACACATGGTGACTTCTAAATATATATTTCCTAAATACATATTTAGTCACTTTTATTTATAAAAACCAACCTCCAATATTTATATTTTTGTAACAAAAATTACGGCAAAATTTATGTGAAAAATCCATGGTTTGAAATACACTTGTAAATATTTGTTTAGAAATATTTTTCTAAGTGTTTAACTTTTAGAAAAATTTTGCCATAGTTTCCCTTAAAAATGGACGTTTCCATACCTTCAAGTCATATCATTTTCTTTTGTAAATCAACACAATCAACATTAAACAATCTACACTTACCAATTTTGCCAAAAATCAAGCATAAACTACCACTTCATGAACTTGAAAATTTACAAAAATTTGTAGTAACTTACTAGTGTGTTTAGTAAGCCTAGTTACCCTTTAAAATGTGGTTGATTCTTTAAAAACATTATTTTTAAAGAAAATAGATCTTTACAACTTGTGATCACATTTTCTAAAAATGTTTCTTCTTGGATTTTTCTTGTTACACATGTGCTTCTACACTTTATTAACCTCCAAAAATGAGGCTTATTTATTTAAGAACCAAGATTAAGTAAAACTTGTATTTTTAACTTGGTTTCTTGAAAAATCACTCTTGAAATCTTAGATTTACAAGACTTACAACTCACTTTAATCATCATTTTATAAGAAATCAATATATTCTTTCAAGTTCATGTCTTTCATGAGGATGATTTATTAAACTCTAACATGTTCACCCTCTCATCTTGCTAGATTATTTTTTAATCATGATCTAGCAAGATCATATGATGATCTACATTATTTACATAAGAAATCAACAATCAACAAGTAAATCAACACATAAACAACATGGTTTCTTCATGATTTAAGCTTATGTTCAAGTTTCATTCTCTTGATTCTTAGTGTTCTTCAAGTTTAACATTATGTATCATCTTTTAACCACTTAGATAAGATGTAAAATGAAGAGATTAGTGTTCTTACCACTAGCTCAAGGCTAGGGATGATCAAGAGAAGAAAAGAAGAGGATAAAAGCAAATAGAGAAGGTCCTTGAACTTCCGAAAGCTCCTAGCTTCCTTATGCACATTCCAACACCCTTGAGTATGCTTGGAATTGAATGAAGTTGGTGTAATGATGGTGATGATGGTGGTGTTGGTTACGACCGAAGCCAAGAAGAAAGGAAGTAGAAAGTGTGGTGTTGAATGTGTAATGAGCTTATGTTCACAAGTTAATCTTATAAACTCCTAACTCATGTTTTCCTTTGGTTCATATGCTTATTAAAGCACCAACAAGATCTATTATCAAATTGAAAGAAAATCAAAGAGTGGGGGCTATGTTGGGTCGTCCCATAGGTTTGGGGGGGGGGGGTAGTAGACTAGGTTTAACCATATAGTTAGTTTATAGTTGAAATGTAAGTGTTTAGTTAGATGTTTAGTTACTAGATATTTATATAGTGTGTTATGATGTTCGGGGACCATAACTAGCTTGGTAATGTTAAAATAGTGCTTCTAGTGAAAATTTGGTGTTTCCGGTAGTGTCCGGTTGTTCGGTTGGTTACCGGTTCTTTAAGGTGCTAAACTATGCAGTTTAGTGTGCTTTATGTACCCTTTTACGACACTTTCAATTCCCGACACTTAGGAAAGCATTCAGGACCATTTAACCATATTTCTGCATGATATAAGTGTGTTTAAATGTTGAATTTGCTGATTTTCTGCAGAATTCTGCAGTTTAAGTGAGTTTTAGGCACTTTCTGGCACTTAAACTATCACTAGGAAGGCAGTTTTGTGATCCTTACTTTCCTACACACTATACTAGTGTAATACTTGGTTTATGGCTCATTCTGTGTCTCAACACATCGTCTGTCTATGTACTGAACTCCTTCAGCATTTTCCCGGTTTGTCTGATAACTGTGCTAACTGTGTTTCGTGCATCATTTGAGTCAATAAAGTTCCCATGCAATAATGATATGACATTAAGCAATATGTGATGCACATGTATGTATATGGCAATAATCAGAAAGCAGTTCAAGTCATTAGTTGTAATTCAGCACAGTCATTAAGCACTAATCATGGTTTAATAGTTGTACGGATACCTGGAATTTTAACAGTTGTCACACAAACGCTCAAGCCGGAGCGAAAAGATTGAAACAACTGTCGAGGAAGTCCTTTGGTGAAAATATCAGCATACTGCAGAGAGGTCGGGACATGAAGAACTCGAATATGACCTACACAGACCTTTTCCCGAACAAAATGTATATCTATTTCAATGTGCTTCGTTATCGTTCTCTGATGCTGCACAGGATTATCTAATAAGTATATTGCCGATACATTGTCACAAAAAACGACCGAAGCGTGATGAAGCGAAAGATGCAATTCTAAAAATAAATTTCGAATCCAAGTAGCCTCAGCTACTGCATTAGCCACTCCACGATATTTTGCCTCAGCACTTGATCAAGAAATAAGTGCTCGGGAAATAGTAGCTAACGCTTCGATGACCATGAAATCAAGTTATCTCCTAGAAATACACAATAACCACTCATGGATCGACGTGGGTCAGGACAACCTCCCCAATGTGCATCTGAATAGGCCACCATAGAATGGGTCGTTGACTTAATGAGACGAATACCATAGTCAAGAGTGCCTTGTAAATACCGAATTATGCGCTTCAAAAAGGCAAAGGGAGACTCATGTGGTTCGTGTATGAACAAGCATACCTGTTACACAGTATAAGATATATCGGGACGGGTGAAGGTAAGATATTGTAATGCACCTGCCAGACTTCAATATAGCGTAGGATTATGGAAAAACGGGTCATCTGTAGCACTCAATTTAGAGGACAAATCAACAGGAGTAGTACAAGGCTTACATGCGGACATACAAGCCCTCGAAATTGTCTGATCCAAAAATAAACCATTTGCATGATGCATGACGAGTCACTTTAATTCCCAAGAAGTGATGAAGTGGGCCCAAATCAGTCATAGCAAATTCCCAAGAGAGAGAGTAGTGATAATATCATGCAACAGACTAACAGAGTGTCAGATGAGGCAGTTAGCACGATGTCGTCCACATAAAGCAATAAATAAGTTATGTGAGAGCCTCGTGTGTACACAAATAACGAATTATCACGTACACCACGAAAACCATGAGAGAAGATAAAGGTGGCAAACCGAGTATACCACGTCAGAGGAGCCTGTTTCAAACCATAAAGAGACTTCTTCAACCTGCAAACATGGTTAGGAAAACTTCTATCCACATAACCTAGTGGTTGATGCATAAACATAGTTTCATTCAAATGTCCATGTAGAAAAGCATTATTAACATCCAACAGATGGATAGGCCAAGGACACGAGACCGCAATGGATAAAACAGTCCGTATGGTGGCTGGTTTAACCACCGGACTGAAGGTATCCTCACAATCAATGCCCACTGTTTGTGAATTACCATTAACGACCAAGCGAACCTTGTATCTCTCTAATAAACATTCGGATTTAAACTTATGGCCAAAAATCCACATGCAACGTATGACTAGTCGATCAACCAGTCGAGGCACGAGTTCCCAAGTCGCATTATCCTGTAAAGCACTAAACTCCACTTGCATGGCGTTTAACCAATGAGGGTCGGTAAAGGCTTTAGCGTAGGAGGTTGGTACAGGGAAGACGGTGGTGGAAAGGAGAGCATGTTTGGCTTTGGATCGGGTTGTCATAGGATGGATATTGGGTGGTTGTACAGACTGATGTGAAGGGTCGTGGGCATAGTAGTGGGTCCGGTTAAGTCAGATGTGGCGGCTGGAGTTGGTGCTGACGGCTGGGCTGATGTGGCAGCCGGTTGGGCAGTCTGGGCCGGCGGGCGTAATGAAGAGGGAAAGGTGATGCCATGTGAGGTCGTGACTCCGTGAGTGGGTGGTAGGTGGTGTGGTAGTGGGTCGGTTAAAGGTAAAGTCGAGAGGTGGATCATCTGGTGTCGGTATGGTATAGGGAAAGGTATGTTCGACAAAAGTGACATGACGAGAGATCAATACCTCCGTGGTCTTCGGATCAGAGCACCGCTACCCGCGAAAATCTGGAGGATAACCGAGAAAGATACAACCAATGGACATTAGGTGAAGTTTGTGGGGTTGGGTGGCTAATGTGTTTAGATAACATGCACACCCAAACACACGAAGATGCTCATATGTTGGATGGCGTAGATACAAGGCAAAGGTGGGGGTGAAGAAATTGAGTATCTTGGTGGGTAATATGTTGTGTAAATAGGCTGCAGTATGAAGGGCCTCTATCTAAAAGATAAGCGGGAGGTGGGCATGAATAAGTAAGGAACGAATGATGTCATTGAGTCGACAGATCATTCATTCGGCCCTGCCATTTTGAGAGGAGGTTTGTGGGCAAGAGAAACGGAAGAAGAGACCATGTTGGTGAGCAAATTGTTTAAAAGCATTATTGTCAAATTCCCCTCCTAGATCGCATTGAAAAGTTTTGATGTTTTGGTTAAATTGTGTTGCTATAAGGCGATGAAATTTGGCAAAGGTGGGGAAAGTTTCGGACTTGTATTTTAATGGGTAGACCTAAACAAAGTCAGAAAACTTGTCAATTAACACCATGTAATATTTATATCTAGTGTTACTAGTTATTGGTGAGGTCCATAAATCACAATGAATAATGTCTAAGGGGTGCAAAAGTAAAGGAAGTAGATTCATAAAATGGCAATCTTTTAATGTTTGACAAGCGACAAGAATGACAAAACCTTGAAGTCTTATTGTGATTAAATAGAAAACCAAAACGCTTAGTAAGAATATCTAAAACCTGACCGCCAGGATGCCTAAGACGATCATGCCAAGGTAAAGCTGGAGTAGCGATGAAACAAGCTTGCGTCGGGAGAACTGATAGGGTGACCGGATATAGATTGCCCGTGCTATTGTGGCGGGAAAGCGGGTGTCCAGTTTTGAGGTCCTTCAAAGAAAAACCAAACAGATCAACTTCTATGGAAATGGGTGAAACGGCGAACCGAAACAAGGGATTTAATTATTTACGGGCTGTAAAGGATATTAGGTAAAATATAGGTTCGGTTTTGAATGGGAAGGAAGCCGGTACCGGATCCCTCAATTGGTAAATATTGACCATTACCAACCATTAGTTTAGTGTTTACATTAGATAAGTTTAAATTGGGAATCATGTCTCGATTTTCAGTGACATGGCACTCCGCTCCGGTGCCCATAATCAAGTTTGGATCCGTATAATTCAGCTGCATAGTATTGAAGGTTGCACTTAATTCGGACGGGTTCAATGCAACAAAACCGGGAGGAGCAGCGGGGGCAGTGGACTATGGGCTGTAAATAGGTGGGCTAGGGTATTGTAACGAGCATAATGGGTTGTGGGGACTTGGGCTTGGGGTTGGTTTGTTGGAAGTGAGTTTAAAGTGGGCCTTGTTGGGTGTCGAATCCAAGCAAAATAAATTTATAAGTGAACTTACTACGTTACACACTAATTAGGTAGTATGAATGGAAGTAAGGTTCGTGTCCTCAGGGAACGGGGTTTAACGATATTAACTTCTATTGCCAAAGATAATTTAAAACAAGTGTTTGTAACAAAAAGGTGGGGTTTGAAAAGATTTAAAAACTATTTTATAAAAACTATTATAAAAACAATTAATAAAACTAGGGTGCAAGAAAATAATGGTACGAGAAAAATATATCTAGTAACAATAGTTCAGATACATGGGGTATTTTATATTTCTGACTCAGACTACGATCATTAATAATTGTGGTGCAATGATTTTTCTAATTAAAAGATTTGTACCGATATTAAACGTCACGCCGTTCGGACGTTCCCTCCATCTAAGTCTAACTAATCGCAGTTCGTTAGTTAGAGCCAACCAGCTACCCTAAACTCACGCCGTTCGGATCTTAACGTGCTGATCGCATGTGATGAAAATATCAGTTATCATTTAATACTCACGCAGTTCGGAACATTAAACAACATTACATAATTTCTATAACAGAATTAAATTCATAGACAAACTCAAAACCATTATTTGTTTCCTGCAATCAAGATACAATTCGGTATTGGTTTTTATATATAAGGCCAAACAAATTACATCAAGATTAAAATTATATTTCGCATTTTAATTTTGATAAAACTTCATTAGTGTATTAACAAGTTGATCAGGTTTATTAACAAACTAATTTCAATCTTCAAAATAATCAAAGATTTAAGTTCAAGAAATTATCCAAACAAAATCTTTCAACAATAAAAATCACACAATAATTTCACACCTGAATCATAAATATAAAACAGAACCCAAGTATCCAAACTATAAGATTATTAGCCTAACATAACTGTAAAATTACTACAACACAAAAACATGGTAAGAGATCAAAGAGATAAAAACCCGTATTAAAATTGGAAGAATATTAACGTCGGGCTTCGTTCCGTCACCTTGATCAGCATACCATTCTTACAAGTTCCAAGAAAATGGAATTACCGAAACTAACTAAAAACTAAATATGGAAGTATATAATAGATGATGAATGGATCATCAATGCTTCAGGATCACCCCGTATTTATAGCCAGGTTCGCCGCAAAGAAAAAATAATATTAAACTTGTTTTCCTCCATGAGTTGTGTGCGGTGATGACAGAAATCTCCTTCGTATCTTCAGAAAATAGCTGCTTCTTGCCGTATATTGTAGAAAATCTTTGCCGCAACTCTTGAATTTCCATAGCAGCATGAGATGAAACTTTGGACGATTCCATGTGAAAGTTTGATTCCTTCTCGATAGCTTGAGATTGTGTTCTTGAAAGTCTTCGTTCATCGTTGGAGCGCCTAATATGATTGCAATTGTTGAAATCTTATAAAAAATGGTTGAGAATGCATCCTAAATGTCAAAAACGTGTTATGATTTTCAAAATAATGATCTGACATAAAGTAGCATATAAAGCATTCCATGTCTCATTTTTTTGTTAACCCAACGTGGGTAGGCCATCTTAGTTCACTAACATTTTTTTTTATTATTTTTTTTTAATATTACTATTATTTTAACCTATACTAATTTAAAATAAACAACCTTAAAAACTTACATTATAGAAAATAAACATTTTTAGTAAAAAGTAATTCAATTTAACCCAGTGTTTCTAAAAACTCTTTAAAATATATATATGAGCCAAAAAGATATACTATTCACTAAAAATTAACTCAAAACAACTCAAAAGTGTCGGAAATATTTGTTCAAAATAAGTATAATTTGGACCACATCAAATATCCCCACACTTTACACTTTTTCGTCCCCGAAAAATACTTAAATTGTTGTGGAATCAAATTCTGGTCATGGAGTTTTCAAAACAATTCACAACTAAACTCATACCTCTATTTTTACCGGGACAAGTAAGGCGTGGCAAATTAATAAGGTGTGTATTGGTTAAAACGGGACCCACACTAAATACTAGCAAGGTCTAGAGTCATACCCGATTCTCAGGGACTTACACTATCTAGATTGATAACCCGACAAAATTATTTTTGACACTTTTAAAACCATGGGTTCGCCTGAATGGGTGTACTTCGTTTCCAGGTAAAGCATACAGATTCACAACCCTCACAAATAATACACTCCCCTCGGTTTTTATATATATGTCATGCCCTCAAAACCAATCATGACTCGTAGTGGTATAGGCTTGCAACCCAATCATTCTACAATATCTCGAAGACAAGCACAAGTGAAAAAGTTTTTTAAAAGGGTGTAATTGGGCTAGGCTAAAGGTATGGAATGGGAATTTTGAAGTGACTAAGAATGAATGAGAACCCGACTTTATTACATCAAACTAACTGATAGATGACTCTTTTAAGGTCAGATTGTCAAGACCGTTGGAGATGTAGATTAAGGCTTCCTCGATCCTGGTATGAACAATAACTTTCAGCTCTTTAATGGAACTTTTCGGCTTTAGACCTAATTGGACCCATCATTTTGATCTTGTGGTATCCATACTGCAATTCAGTCTAAGTTTATCTGCATCTTCCTTCTTTTTTTTAGTTATTATTTTTTTTTTCAGAACTAAATTTTTTTTTCTTTTTTCTTTTTTTTTATTCAAAAGCACAATATTACAACATAAATACCTATAGTCGGATTCTCTTCATACGGGATAAGATTAGGTCCATGGCTAGATGGGTTTATCAAACAAACAGTTTAGGCTCGAAGTGGCTTCTAAAGGACCAACCCCCCGCCCCTCACATTTACCAGTCTCATGTGTATAATGTATGAGATCCCAACCCCCAAATCCCAACACTCTCACATATCCAGACGAGGCTTACCTAATACCTAAATCATTCTTGTGCTTTTAAATAAACCAAACCACAAATGCATCAAAGGTTGCAAGTTCTACCTTAGGAATCACAATGGCTCACTCAATCACACAAGTAGACTTGTTTTATATTTATTAAGTATATGTGTATTAAGTATATTGGGCTATCTCACACGCTCATGGAAGGAAGTTAGGGTTGCCGATGTGAATCATGTATACTAGTCCCCTTGACTTGTTATTCCCAATCTAAACGACCCATTTTCTTTTGAAAATTTTTTATCGGGAAGACTATCGAGAAGCTCGGGAATTGACCATGACAAAAGACCTAACTTGTTCATTAATAATTATGTCCCACTAAAAACCAAGTAATTTAAGTCCGGTTAAGCCACAACCAAAACATGCCCTTTCATTCGAGAGGTTAACTTCTAGTTTTGTAAAAACCCGACACAGATAAATTTTCATCATTTTCCACAATCTTTTAACAAAACAAAACAAATTTTCGGGACATTTTTTTTTCAAAATTTTTCAATTTTTTTTTTTGTATTTTTGAAAATTTTAAAACAAAACATCAGTTTCCCATCCCCACACTTAAATCACACATTGTCCTCAATGTGGATGGGAACAACTAAACGACAAAAACAAAATAAAAACAATCAAATACGAAACATGGAACAAACTCGCCTGGTGGTAACGCGTAGTCTCTCGAAAGTTTAGTTCCATGCTAGCAGCACCGTATAGTATTTCATTCGCGGTCTGCTAAACACCTGAATCCTCGGGTTTTTTGTGTCCATAAAGATAGCAGCTCCAGAATCACCCGAATGGAGATTAGGTACGGGTGATACAATCCAAATCTGCATAATCAAAACCAAACAAAAACCCGAGCATAAAAAATAAACACACAAAACAAACAAACTCTAAGAAAATTTCCCCACACTTAAGAAATAACAACGGGTTGCCTCCCGTTCAGCGCCTTTCTTTACTGTCTTTGGCTAGACTTGGACATGCTCTTGTTAAGTGGCATATGTTGGGTTCTCCAATTCCATCTCATCATGGTTAGTCTTTTGGAACCCTTCATAGAATAATTTCAAACGATGTCCATTCACCTTGAACGTTTTCCCCGTTTTCTCACTCGTAATTTCTATTGCACCACGAGGAAAAACATTCGTAACAACAAACGGTCCTACCCACCTGGACTTCAGCTTTCCTGGAAATAGCTTGAGTTTTGATGAAAACAACAAAACTTTCTGACCCACGTTGAACATTTTTCGTGCTACTGCCTTGTCATGAAATGCTTTGGTTCTTTCTTTGTAAATTCGGGAGTTTTCGTAAGCATCATTACGAATTTCCTCTAACTCTTGCAGTTGCAACTTACGGTGCACTCCTGCTTCGTCCATCTCCATGTTGAATTGTTTCACAGCCCAAAATGCTTTGTGTTCTAATTCCACAGGAAGATGACAAGCTTTCCCAAAAACAAGGCGGTAAGGTGACATACCAATTGGTGTTTTATAAGCTGTGCGGTATGCCTATAACGCATCGTTCAAACGTAAGCTCCAATCCTTCCGATTTGGATTCACCGTTTTCTCCATAATGGATTTGATTTCCCTGTTTGATATTTCAGCTTGACCATTTGTTTGTGGATGGTATGCTGTAGAAACACGATGTGCAACTCCGTATTTCTTGAAAAGTGCTTCAATTGTTTTGTTGCAAAAATGTGTTCCTCTGTCACTGATAAATGCTTTTGGCATTCCGAACCTGCTAAAGATACTGGATTTGATAAAATCTGAAACAACTTTAGCATCATTAGTTTTTGTGGCTTTTGCCTCTACCCATTTAGAGACATAGTCCACTGCCAAAAGTATATAAGTGTTACCGAACGAAGATGGGAATGGACCCATGAAGTCAATGCCCCACACGTCAAAGATTTCACACACCAGGATGGGTGTGAGAGGCATTTGATTTCTTGGTCCTAAGTTTCCAGTTTTTTGGCATCTATCGCATGTTTTACAAAACATATATGAATCAAAGAATATAGTAGGCCAATAAAAACCAGATTCGAGTACCTTATGTGCTGTACGTTTTGGACCAAAATGTCCCCCACAAGCTTGTGAGTGACAAAAGTATAAAATAGAAGGTACCTCACTTTTGTCGACACATCTTTTTATTACTTGATCGGCACCATATTTCCACAAATATGTGTAACGCCCCAAAATCTGAATGTTAATATTTGACGTGTGTTACTATATGACACATCATGAAATAAATAACTAGGCTATTTAACTTAGTTAAGGGTATGGTCAAAAGTATTAAATGATGAAGGTAGTGTCAGTTACGTTTTAGTGGTATACACGAGGGACTAAAGTGGGGTAAATGAAAGTTGAATTACCCAACATAAAAGAAAATATCTACACACACTTCGTGTGGGTGTGTTCTGGATCGTTCCAGAGCTCCCAAAAGGAGCCAAACCCTAACTCAACAATATTCATCAAATTGAAGGGTGAATCGAAGCTCAAATCTATAACCGAGCATGGATTAATGATCACTAACACAAGGGGATCGTAAGGTATGTCTTAAATCTAAGATTGGTGATCATGTGTGAAGTGGGTTATGTTCTAATTCGTGAGCTAATATGAAATTGATCATGTATAAGAGTTAGAATCATCATATAGAACATAGATTATGAATGGTTTGTGTTAATTTGATGTTTAGAGGTGAAACCCATTAGTTATGGTGATGAAGATGACTTGAATCACCACCTATGTCCAATTCTTGTTGAAAGATTGATGTATTTTGTGGGAATGATGAGTTGTTATTAGATGAATTAGGAGAAATATGATGATGATATGTTTGATGTTTAATAGGGAATGATACATGATGATTAGTAGTAGGTTTTGATGGGTTATGTATGAGTTTAGAAGATTTATGCATGAATTAGTTGTACGTTATGCTTAAAAGGTAGTACGCACATCAAATGTATGATGAAATGTATATAGTGTCGTCCGCATAATCGATTATGATGTTACGAGTATATGACGATAAGTCGATAGTTAAATATGGTTAATAGTTGACTCTTGAAAGTCAACTAAGTATGAGAAACATGATTTGACTCGTTGTCGTAAAGGTGGGATTATAGGAAGTCGTATGATACATGTTATAGCAATCCGCGTTAAATGTAATGACATGATGAGTTACATGAGTTTAAACGCATATGGATATGATTATATGAGTTATGTTGGTTAGAAATGACTAATGAAAGTTAAGTGTGAAATATGCGATTGATATGATTGTTAACATGTGCAAATGAGTATGCTAATAAGAGCGTGATTTTGATGAAATGAAAGTATAGGAATCACGTCGAGACGGGCTCAAGCATGAGTTGTTAACGGGTCAAGAAGAGGCAAGGAATCGGATACAAGCACGGACGCATAAGGTAAGTGATTTCCGTAATCACTTCTTAGTTCGATTAAGTAATATGGTGTTTTAATTAACAAAACATGATGTTTGAGGTCAAACATGTGTTGTAGTCTTTCGTCGTAAGTGATTGGATTAAAGTTGACCAAAATGCCCTTGATGGGTATTTTGGGCAAACGATCTTAAAAGTAGTTTAGAAACAAGTTATTTGATTAGTGTAATGTTTTAGACAAGTATGGAAGTGGGGAGTATGGTTTTGTTAGTCATTGACCAATTAATGTGCGAATACCCTTAACGGGTCAAAATAAGCACATGAACGATAATGTGTTAAGAGGATGCAAGACATCCAAGAATTTATTATTTTATGATAGACGTCACTGATATTATTAGGTTTATAAGAGGTTATGGTAAAACAAACAAGTTATGTTGATGAATGCATAAACGGGTTGAAATTTGGTAAGAGGGTAATAAGCCGAAGAGTTAAAAGTCTGAAATTTTATTATGTCGGATGTTGGATTTTAACTCCATTAGATGGAGAATTAAATTACGGACATATAGGAAAAAGAATCGGGTAAAACGGATCAAAAACGAGAGAGTTATGCTTGTTTCCGTGAAACAGGATCGTGCTGGGAATATGCAGCAACCAGCTGCACACTTTCTGTCGATTTGAGGGCGTCACGCCACGCGACGGGGGGTCGCGCGACGCGACGGGTCATGTTTCTCCGAAAATTGTTTTCGTGTCTCGTTTTGTCTTGGGAACTCGCTTAAACGCGTTTTAAGTTGCGTATGACTATTTTAAATTATGTTATTATAAGATTAAGTGTATGCATAGGTGTAGATAGGTATGTACGTATGTATATATGTATAATGTCATGAGTGTACGCAATGGTGTAAATATGTGCATATGTCGGTACGTATATAATGATGTAGACGTATATATATGTAGGTATGCATGTCGGTTAGCTTGTATGTGTGTGGGTACGTATGCAAGTAGGTATATATGTATGTGTGTACATATGTATGTATGGAGATAATATGTATGAAGTTTAGGTATGTGTGTAAGTCATTCAGCATGATTAAGTTTTACGTTGTTATTCGTGTACCTGGTGTTTTAAGTGTAATGCAGGTACAATAACGAAGACTCACCAGAGGTGAGGTATACAGAGGGAACGTTTAATGTAAAGGAATAATGGAACGGAAATAATCCAAAGCTAAGTATCGTTTATATTGATAACATATTAATGTCTTGTATGTATTTGGTGAGTGCAGGTGGTTCGAGCCAGATTATCATATTGAAGAGGAGCGATCAGAGATCGAGACACAAGATAGATTGTACGAGAGTGTTGAGTAGGTAACTGAGTGAAGCTAGGTTATGTTTTCTTATTGTAAATTAGTATAATAAACGTATTTATTGTAAAAGGATTAACCTTAGAAATGATTTTAAGCGCGTCAAGGTGTTTGTAACGAAAGAAATTTTTATGGTACGAATTTCCGCTGCGACTTTAGTCAAATACGAATTAGGGTCTTACAAGTTGGTATCAGAGCCCTGGTTTGAGGGAATCAAGTACGAGAAAGTAAGTACTTGAACTCAAACTTGTGTGCTCTTGAGAGAAGAAACCCGTACAATCTAAGACTCGATCAAGATCCAAAGGTAAAAGCTAATGTAAGTATGTACTTATGTATACGTATAAAGAAACTGACGGTTTTGTATGTACAAGGTAAGCATAAGTGTTGGAAGAGGATGATCTGTGAATGCAGTCTGGGATGAATACTAAGGCAGGCAAAGAGGTAATAAGACAAATTTGAATCCAGGTACGTAAATTCGATATGTGGGTATATGTAATAGTAAAACTCATTAAGGGAAGGAAAATTCTAAATGAAGGGTAATGATAGAATAGTAATGAAGTACAGAAAGTGATACACGCGCCGAAACCTAAGTCTATGGACATAAGGTGACAATTTCACGAAGGCACGAAATTACTATGTGGATTGTGTACCTGGCCAGTACACGAGAAACGTATGACGTTCGTGAGATCATGATAATTGTTACAGGTATGTCCGATAGAGTTGGGTAGCAGGCGGGCGTGTGGGTGAAATGGGAAGTAAGACTCTCGGGAAATTGAGAGTACTATGTAAGAATGAAGAACATGCCTGATAAGAATGAAGAATGTTGAATCCGTAATTAATTACGGATCAACAAGATATGAATAATATGTTTGAATCTGGGAGATGGATTCAGGGAATGAAAGGTATGAATGTAATGTTTGAATCCGTGAGACGGATTCAAGGATGAAAGGCATGGATGATATGTTTGAATCCGTGAGACGGATTCAAGGATGAAAGGCATGGATGATATGTTTGAATCCGTAAGGCGGATTCAATGAATGAAAAAAGCATGAATGATGCGTCTGAATCCGTGAGACGGATTTAAAAATATAAAGAGATGAAATTTAATCCGCATAAAAAGATGTCGACAGTTTGACCATGATTGAGTCAAACGGGTCATAGAAATAAGTATAAAGTAAAAGGTGATAGTATAATAGATGAAGTTTTGTATAAGTTACGTGTTAGATGTGTTAGTAATTGACTCTTAGAAGTCAGAATGATGACGGGCTGTGACCCGGACAATAACTTGAGTGTGGGCGGAAATGGTAAGCTTGGTAAGAAATATTGAAACAATGTAATAAGGTCTTTGCAAGTAAGCATGAAGGGAAGGAAGTACGAGCGTGTACTTCAGTTGGCGAAATGATTAATAAAATGAAAGGATTGCATGTAAGAGATAGAATGTGTGGTACGTTATAGCAGGTACATAGGAAATTGTAGAAGAGTTATAGGTGGGCAATCACCTAGTGTAATGAATGTTTGAATGACATATGCTAACCGCCGATGTTGTTGATGATAATGTTAGAACTTTTGATGTGATGAAACCAATCGTATTGGTGAAAGGACGTGCACGAGC
The DNA here is from genome assembly GCA_030545235.1 of Helianthus tuberosus. Lineage (NCBI taxonomy): Eukaryota > Viridiplantae > Streptophyta > Magnoliopsida > Asterales > Asteraceae > Helianthus > Helianthus tuberosus. The sequence continues at coordinate 171,600,195 of CM060414.1, read as the reverse complement.
GGAAGCTCATTACACGAATGAATGAAACCTGGCCTGTACGGCTGGTACTCGGGGAGAAGATGATCGATCTGGGTTACGGATCGTTGGTTTGTGAAATGAAAAGAGGTTAGTAAAATGAATGTAGGATAGGCATGGTATGGTGCGTGATGTCTGACTTTAACAGTTAAGCATAAGAAGAAAATGTAGAAATTTACTCACAAGACTTTTGAGTGAAGATGTCGGGTATTGATTAAACTATCGTATGATGAACTAGTGTGACACGTTTATCTATGCAAAATAAGTAATGTATTAAATAAGAGAAAAGTACTGTAAAATGAATGAGATGGTTTAAAGGTAACGTAAAGGAAAGGAAAGTATAGTACCAGTAACTGTAGAAGACGTAGAATGAGGTTAACGTTAGAGTTAAGCACGTAGGTGTGATTATGTAATAGTAGTCTTGTGGTGGTAACAAAACAAAAGTTAAATGTTATACAAAGTATGTAGAGAATGTAATTTTTAAGAGATGAGGTGGAGATATTAGATCCATTAAGAACGGATCATAGTAAAGGTTGGAAAAGTATGTGTATTGACCCGTTATTGACAGGTCAAGGAAATGAAAATGAAAATGATATATGAAAGAATGAACAGGAAAGTATGGACTTGTTTGGGAAAAGTCAATTGTTCGAATAGTTTATGAATCGAGAACGTATAGTTACCCATTATTATGATGTATTAGTTAGAGTTAAACATATCTGAGTATGTACAATTTCGATGCGAGATCGTATAGCCGATGAAAACATTATGAATGTTGAAATAAACGCATGGGAATGTTAGTAATGGGATGATGGAATGGTTTCAAGTAAATAAAAAGATATATAATGTATATGATATACGAGTATTAGAATGATGAATGAACCATTAGCTATGAAGGCTGTTAGGAATTAGCGTTAATAATGAAAGTGACACTAATAAGAACTCCGGAACAGGCTCTTTAAGAAAGAAGATAGTTGTTGTGATGGGCTAGCGCTAGTGATGATGGAATGTAGAGAAGAATTAATTAGTGTTAAATAGAGGTGAGACAGGTTTCGGGGACGAAACCTCATTTAAGGGTGGTAGACTTGTAACGCCCCAAAATCTGAATGTTAATATTTGTCGTGTGTTACTATATGACACATCATGAAATAAATAACTAGGCTATTTAACTTAGTTAAGGGTATGGTCAAAAGTATTAAATGATGAAGGTAGTGTCAGTTACGTTTTAGTGGTATACACGAGGGACTAAAGTGGGGTAAATGAAAGTTGAATTACCCAACTTAAAAGAAAATATCTACACACACTTCGTGTGTGTGTGTGTGTTCTGGATCGTTCCAGAGCTCCCAAAAGGAGCCAAACCCTAACTCAACAATATTCATCAAATTGAAGGGTGAATCGAAGCTCAAATCCATAACCGAGCATGGATTAATGATCACTAACACAAGGGGATCGTAAGGTATGTCTTAAATCTAAGATTGGTGATCATGTGTGAAGTGGGTTATGTTCTAATTCGTGAGCTAATATGAAATTGATCATGTATAAGAGTTAGAATCATCATATAGAACATAGATTATGAATGGTTTGTGTTAATTTGATGTTTAGAGGTGAAACCCATTAGTTATGGTGATGAAGATGACTTGAATCACCACCTATGTCCAATTCTTGTTGAAAGATTGATGTATTTTGTGGGAATGATGAGTTGTTATTAGATGAATTAGGAGAAATATGATGATGATATGTTTGATGTTTAATAGGGAATGATACATGATGATTAGTAGTAGGTTTTGATGGGTTATGTATGAGTTTAGAAGATTTATGCATGAATTAGTTGTACGTTATGCTTAAAAGGTAGTACGCACATCAAATGTATGATGAAATGTATATAGTGTCGTCCGCATAATCGATTATGATGTTACGAGTATATGACGATAAGTCGATAGTTAAATATGGTTAATAGTTGGCTCTTGAAAGTCAACTAAGTATGAGAAACATGATTTGACTCGTTGTCGTAAAGGTGGGATTATAGGAAGTCGTATGATACATGTTATAGCAATCCGCGTTAAATGTAATGACATGATGAGTTACATGAGTTTAAACGCATATGGATATGATTATATGAGTTATGTTGGTTAGAAATGACTAATGAAAGTTAAGTGTGAAATATGCGATTGATATGATTGTTAACATGTGCAAATGAGTATGCTAATAAGAGCGTGATTTTGATGAAATGAAAGTATAGGAATCACGTCGAGACGGGCTCAAGCATGAGTTGTTAACGGGTCAAGAAGAGGCAAGGAATCGGATACGAGCACGGACGCATAAGGTAAGTGATTTCCGTAATCACTTCTTAGTTCGATTAAGTAATATGGTGTTTTAATTAACTAAACATGATGTTTAAGGTCAAACATGTGTTGTAGTCTTTCGTCGTAAATGATTGGATCAAAGTTGACCAAAATGCCCTTGATGGGTATTTTGGGCAAACGATCTTAAAAGTAGTTTAGAAACAATTTATTCGATTAGTGTAATGTTTTGGACAAGTATGGAAGTGGGGAGTATGGTTTTGTTAGTCATTGACCAATTAATGTGCGAATACCCTTAACGGGTCAAAATAAGCACATGAACGATAATGTGTTAAGAGGATGCAAGACATCCAAGAATTTATTATTTTATGATAGACGTCACTGATATTATTAGGTTTATAAGAGGTTATGGTAAAACAAACAAGTTATGTTGATGAATGCATAAACGGGTTGAAATTTGGTAAGAGGGTAATAAGCCGAAGAGTTAAAAGTCTGAAATTTTATTATGTCGGATGTTGGATTTTAACTCCATTAGATGGAGAATTAAATTACGGACGTATAGGAAAAAGAATCGGGTAAAACGGATCAAAAACGAGAGAGTTATGCTTGTTTCCGTGAAACAGGATCGTGCTGGGAATATGCAGCAACCAGCTGCACACTTTCTGTCGATTTGAGGGCGTCGCGCAACGCGAAGGGGGGTCGCGCGAGCTGGCAATTGGGTACCTGTTAAGACACGATTAGACCTGTTTGACTGAAAAATAGACCCTTTGACTTTTTTAATTTTTAAAATAATTAAAATTACAATGTTAGAATCTATCATTTATTCATCTTTGTACATAAAACATAAAACTGTTTTATAAACATGAGGTAAAAAGTAGTTAAACAAGTCGTAATCATGTTTGAAACTTATGTTGTGCGCGCCGTCAGAAACCTGTTAAACCTGTTAAGACACGATTTGACGGGGGGTCGCGCGACGCGACGGGTCATGTTTCTCCGAAAATTGTTTTCGTGTCTCGTTTTGTCTTGGGAACTCGCTTAAACGCGTTTTAAGTTGCGTATGACTATTTTAAATTATGTTATTATAAGATTAAGTGTATGCATAGGTGTAGATAGATATGTACGTATGTATATATGTATAATGTCATGAGTGTACGCAATGGTGTAATTATGTGCATATGTCGGTACCTATATAATGATGTAGACGTATATATATGTAGGTATGCATGTCGGTTAGCTTGTATGTGTGTGAGTACGTATGCAAGTAGGTATGTATGTATGTGTGTACATATGTATGTATGGAGATAATATGTATGAAGTTTAGGTATGTGTGTAAGTCATTCAGCATGATTAAGTTTTACGCTGTTATTCGTGTACCTGGTGTTTTAAGTGTAATGCAGGTACAATAACGAAGACTCACCAGAGGTGAGGTACACAGAGGGAACGTTTAATGTAAAGGAATAATGGAACGGAAATAATCCAAAGCTAAGTATCGTTTATATTGATAACATATTAATTGTTGATCAGTTCTGTTTAAACATAATGGAAAACATGTAATAACATACCTTTGATTGCATCAGTAGAGAATCCAGTCAGAGACGCAGCCACGGAGATCGACATAGTTGTCAGTGTGATCTGGTTCCTCCTTAGAGTGTAAGGTGATGATGGTGATGAAACCGAAATTAGGGTTAGTTTCGGTTGTGGAGAGAGAGGGACGAATTTGATGTTATGTTATTAGGTTGTGTGTCTAACCTTTTACCTCTCTAATAATCTCCTTATATATACACCCAAGAGGAAACCTAATTAGTTAATAAGGGTAATATGGTCCATCAACAATTACCAACTAATTATTAATAGGTTATTAATATATTTTGATCTATATTATATAAATGATAATGATGGCTACTAGATTAAATATAAATAAATAAATATTTAATCTTACATTCTCCCACTTAGCCGAATAATCATTTATCATGAGTATTAGATTAGTCTGATCAGAAGTTAATACTCATTTTAGCCTTAAACAAGTACTATAGCAGAGAAATACAGCCGTTGAATCATTATGCGACTCAGGACCCCCATTAATCATACTATAGCCTTAATTTAAAACCTAACAGTTATGATCAAAATATGTAAGCCCTTTAGCGTTTGATTTGTATTTATAGTTGTCTATATGTCATTACACCGGCAGAACATATGTAAGAGACATACAAAATCAAACTGATGAGGAAAATTGATTAATAGTTAGTCATTCATAGTACGATATGAAGTTGTACATGGTAATTAAAACCCGTCTCTTTTATGTGCACTCTTAATAAGACTTATGGGTAATAGACCTTTAGTTATAGGATCCTTAAGCATATCACGAATGCATTCGATACAAAGATTTAGTTTCCTCAATTCGTTCATAAACGAATAATTAATTGTGTATCGAAATTTAATGCAGCACCTCTCGAACTGTTACTGTTCAAGGAGACATGGTAGCTGACTTTATCACAACAAGTCTTCAAAATATTAATTATATGGAGTTAATAAACTCATGAGTCCACTGATAAATTTCCAACAACATTTAGTGACTATATTATGTCGTTATAACTTAGGTTGTTATCAGTCTATTATGACTCCTCCATGAGATAGGTTTTGTCTGCTAACATAAAGATATACCCGAAATTACATTTTGTCATCTTTGAATATTACAAAGTTAGAGTAATAAACCGGTTTGAGTTCTCACTTCTTCTTTAAAAAAGTATAGCCTCTCGTTTCTTTTAAGGATATTGTAATACTCTATTAAATGCTTCACATTAGTCTAGACATATCTAGTGTGTTGCAATGTGAGTAATATCTAAACGAGTATAGACTTAAACTTACATAAGGCTTCTAATTAATGAAGCGCAAGAAATAATCTCATTTATCCTATTATCCTCTAAAGGAGAGCAGTATTGTTTGTTACATATGTAACTTGTAAGGACCAATTTAATGTTAAACTTATGGAAAGGAAGTAATGTCCCATTTGGTCTATCTCAACATGTTATGATATCTATTATGTAAAAGATATCTCTGAGATCTATTATATCAAAGTTTGTGTTAACAATGCTTTGACTTATGTAACATCTACTTGTCAAAAGAATATCATCTATATAGACAAGTTTATCTTAGTTGCTCCCACTCATCTTGAGGTAGGTACATTAATCCACTTGGTTGTTGATGAAAATAATTGCGTTAAGATTTCATCACATTATGACGTTTGCATTAAACCATACATGGATTTCATTGGCTTATAGACAAACTGTTCTTTAACCTTAAGTTTAGAACTTTCAGGTTGTTTTATGAACATGTAAATGTGTCATCCAATTGTTAGGGAAAATTGTTTTAATATTCATCTAATGTAGCTCAAAACTATTATAAGCTACTAGAACAGTGATAATCCTAAAAGAAATCTTTTATTAGATATGTAATAAAGATTCTTTAATAATATATCTCTTCCTACCTTTGACAATCAATGATGCTTCTTTGTGTCTTAACGTTTATATCAGGATTTGGTTTAGTTATGAACACTCTTAGGTTATTCAATCAAATCCCAAACGTTATGCGAACACATAAAATCAGTTTTACTAGAAAACAGTTTTATTCTATTCAGAAGATTGATTGACACTAATGGCTTAATTAGAAGAGATAGGATCAATAAACTTTTCCAAAATCCATTTCAACTTCAAATTAGGGAGGTTATGTAATCATCAAAGTTAGTAGATTTTTAAACCTAGATGACCTCCTGAGTTGATTATTGGGTTAGTTAGAAGTTTCAGTTTTATGGATTAGCTCTTGATTAAGTTGCTATCATTTTCAGGATTCTAAGTTTGTAAGAGTTGGTGCAGTATGGTGTACAAGAGGTGTAATCGGAGTTAAATTTGGAGTGAAATTTAATGACACTCTTCCCCCCGCCTCTTGTATTCCTTGCAAGTCATGATAAGGACTTTGACTTCTCCCACTGACCTTAGAAATCTTTAGGAACTCAGCATGCTTAGGGTCAATATTTAACGACCAAACAAATTCTAAATAGAGAAAACATATTAATGAACATATTAATGACGTTAGTCATTGTAGTTTCTCTTGTTGAGGATTATGTTGGTTTAGGTAAGAAATCTAAGTGTGCCCACAATTAAGCAATAATGAAACTTTTGTAAGAGTAGCTTGTAGATTTTAAGGAGACAAGTTATGATAGAACAGTGTCAAGATGGAGCAGTGTCTTGTACAAGAGGTGTAAATGGAAGTAATATAAAGTTTTCACTCCCCCACCTCTTGCAACTATTGCAAGTTATTATTAAGACACTTAATGCTCCCACTGATCTTTAATATCTCTAGAATGCTACAAGAGAAGTTTCAATTAGGTATGTGACGTGGGAACCTATTATATATATATGTTAGACTTTACTTGATTTCCTTAATGTCCAGATGTTATAAAAACTTAGGGACATATTTAATAGAAATCATGTTAAGCACATATATGAGTAGATTTCTTTAAGACCATGGGCCATATGCGACAAAATTTAGATACAAGTTGATAGTCTTTTAAATGATAAAAGAATTATGTCTGAATATTCCATTTGAAATAAGTTCCATGAATGTCAATGAATGACTTATGATGGACCCATACTTATTCCTTAAGCCAAGTAATATTTAGGGCTATAACGTCATGATTTAAAATCACTTAGAATGAGATTAGATAAGAAATCATCCTCATTAACCATGTCATGATTTCTCATGAATTTTGGTTATAATGGATGAAATTTGTAAGTCTCATTTTCCTTTTGTCAAATGTTTCATTTGCATGATGACAAAAGTTGTGAAAGTGTAAAGTATCATCTAGTTTTATCTTAATAATGTTTCAATCCAGATATTTAGAACAAATAAAATGAGAGTTAAAGGTAAGTGTGACTTTGACTATGCAAACCTTACAACCTTCATAACATTGCTTAATTATGATACTATATTCTGATTAACACTCAGAATATATGTACGGTATCGAAAAACATTGTGTTAGAAGACTGCTTATTATGGTTTTTATAGCCTTAACATTTAACTATGTCACTAACTCTCATGTTAGTTATTTGTCGAGTACTAGTAAGGAAACCTATGGAACTAGAGTCAACTAATCATGTGTTAATTGGAATATTAAAGAATTATCAGACTTAAATATCGTTAGTAAGTGACTACCTAATTAACTTATCCAGCTGTTCTTTAGAGTAATGGATAGTCTCGTTGCTTATGCCTAGTCTAATGACATAATTATGCAGTGAGATTTTCCCTTGAAGAACCTTAGAGGTGGAATTAACACTTGTAATTTGTCTATGGACCTTAGAACAATCCTCTTTTAAGGTTTTAAGTGGTTGTAAGGTGAGTAACAACTTATTTTCCAGCTTCAAACATTTATTTCTTTGTACATATGTTGCTTATCAACACACTCATTATACTTTGGTATGTTTGAGTGTTATAGTTGATTTATAAGGCATCAAATTGTACAAGTGAAAATCTTAATATGTAATGTACTGGAAAATGTACTTATTTCCATGCGTAAGCCCTTAACTTAATGGGTCATGGTATTGTACATTATTATGTATTCACATATACCACTTAACTTTATAGTTTAGAATTTTAAAAGAAGGCATGCATCTTAGGAGTTCTAGTGATTAATCCATATATAAGAGATTAGCCTCAGGAAAGACTTAATCGGAAATAACTTTATTGATAGCATTATGTTAGAGAGTTCTTGATTATCATAAGAGACATCATGTTCGATTTGTCCTAATCATCATGCTCTAATTTTCTTTTTTATAATCTTTATCAGAAGAGAGCAATAGGATTATCGTGTCTTAAGAAATAATCAAGGATTTAATTTAAGAGCTAATTCTAAAAGAAACTTTAAATAAAGCAAACATTTTAGGTTTAGGAATTAGAGTGGATGAGATATATGTAGAAGAAAATATAGTGAGTAAAATTATGGGTACTAAGAATAAGACAGACGAAATGATCATAAAATTAATTAAGGATCATTAATATAAGGATCATTATGTGAAGAGATTGTGATATGTCTATTACTAACATCAAAAAATAATAGACTTAGTAAAATTCTACTTAAACAAAGACAAATCAGCTTTGGCCAGAAGTGTAATCATTTAAGTATGTGTGCAAAGTAATCGTGACAAATCAGCTTTGGCCAGAAATGAGACAATCACTTTAGTTATGCACTTGTCAAGCATGCTAAACATAAATGAATTAAATCAGCTTTGGCCAGAATTAAGACATTTCACGTTTGTAATGCATACTTAACATAGCTTTTTATAATACTTGAACAATAAATAGACGTATTAAATCAGCTTTGGCCAGAATTAATACATCAGAAGCTCATTCAAGTTAAGCTAGTTTGGTTTTGTAAAACATTATTTGATCCTTATTAATTAATTAAGTATAAACAAAACCAAGTATTTAATAGCAAACCACCTGTTAGCGCGGATCGAACTAATGAGGTCTCGAGTTGGGTCTCGAGTCAGGTCTCGAGTCAGTATGTTTTATGAGATCTCGACTCCATAATGAGATCTCTAGTCGCAACCATGATCTCGAGTGCCTTTAGTCGAAAACGCAATAATCTCGAGTCGAGACTGTTGTCTCGAGTTGTGAAGTTTTTTAAGCCCTTATGATCTCGAGTCGAGACCTTGTAGTCTCGAGTCTAGACCTGATGGTCTCGAGTAAACTTCTGATCTCGAGTTGTAAATTTCTGATGACCTTGATGATTTCGAGTCGAGACCTTGTGGTCTCGAGTCGAGACCTTGTGGTCTCTAGTCGAGACCTTGTGGTCTCTAGTCGAGACCTTGTGGTCTCTAGTCGAGACCTTGTGGTCTCTAGTCGAGACCTTGTGGTCTCTAGTCGAGACCTTGTGGTCTCTAGTCCTCTGTTAACAGCTGCTGATTGTGATAAAACTGAAACTCGATTTTTAAGGGATTGTGGGATAGTGTTTCTATTTTATTTCTGATCTATACTTATCTAAAGATTTCGAAAATAATAACTGATTATCCTCTAACAGTTTTCGAAATTTTAATTAAGATCAAAACAGAAAAACACCCACTAATCCAAATTAGATTCCAAATCTTATGGAATTTTCGAGATTTCTTAGAACATTATGCATGAACCCTAAAATAAGAACATAATCTGGAAATCCGAAACCTGATTTTAATGGTTTTGTAATGGATTTCGTGACAATAAGTTTAACCTTTTATGATTTCGGGTCAATTTATCAAGTAACAATTTCCGAAAACAGGGATTTCGGTATCAAAGGACCCGAAAACAGTTTTGATTTTAAGGTTTAAAAACAACTTTCGTTTTCCAGATTTTTGATCCCAGAATAATGGATACGAAATCAGAACTGATTTATCAACATATGCTCTGATACCACATGTTGATCAGTTCTGTTTAAACATAATGGAAAACATGTAATAACATACCTTTGATTGCATCAGTAGAGAATCCAGTCAGAGACGCAGCCACGGAGATCGACATAGTTGTCAGTGTGATCTGGTTCCTCCTTAGAGTGTAAGGTGATGATGGTGATGAAACCGAAATTAGGGTTAGTTTCGGTTGTGGAGAGAGAGGGACGAATTTGATGTTATGTTATTAGGTTGTGTGTCTAACCTTTTACCTCTTTAATAATCTCCTTATATATACACCCAAGAGGAAACCTAATTAGTTAATAAGGGTAATATGGTCCATCAACAATTACCAACTAATTATTAATAGGTTATTAATATATTTTGATCTATATTATATAAATGATAATGATGGCTACTAGATTAAATATAAATAAATAAATATTTAATCTTACATTAATGTCTTGTATGTATTTGGTGAGTGCAGGTGGTTCGAGCCAGATTATCATATTGAAGAGGAGCGATCAGAGATCGAGTCACAAGATAGATTGTACGGGAGTGTTGAGTACGTAACTGAGTGAAGCTAGGTTATGTTTTCTTATTGTAAATGAGTATAATAAACGTATTTATTGTAAAAGGATTAACCTTAGAAATGATTTTAAGCGCGTCAAGATTTTTGTAACGAAAGAAATTTTTATGGTACGAATTTCCGCTGCGACTTTAGTCAAATACGAATTAGGGTCTTACAATATGGCTCATCCCAGACGTAATATCTTGACTCTCTTTTGATTTTCTCTTTTTGTGCACGCGTCAAATCAGAGGGAAAAGTTTCCGTGATCAGATAGTTCACAATGTCGGCGTACCACGGTGTTTCTGCTTGCACGGCAAACAGATTTTCACCAGGGAACAAGTCATGCAATGGTGCAGGGTCTTCGTTGTTGATAATTCGGCTCAGATGATCTGCTACTAAGTTGTGCTTTCCACTTTTGTCTCGAATTTCCAAGTCAAACTCTTGAAGTAGCAGTACCCATCGTATTAACCTTGGTTTTGCATCTTTCTTTGTCATGAGATATTTCAATGCTGCATGATCAGAAAAAACAATTACTTTAGTACCTAGCAAATATTGTCTAAATTTTTCTAAAGCAAAAACAATAGCTGAAAGCTCTTTTTCTGTGGTAGAGTAGTTGCGCTGAGCTGGATCTAGGATCTTCGAGGCGTAGTAAACTACATATGGTACTTTTTTCTTTTCTTTGCCCAAGCACTGCCCCTACTGCATAGTTGCTAGCATCACACATAATCTCAAATGGGAGATTCCAATCAGGTGGTTGAATTATGGGTGATGTCACCAACATTTCTTTCAACTTGTCGAAAGCTTCCTTGCATGTTGTTGAGACATTGAACTCTACATCTTTTTGTAGAAGTTCACAAAGAGGTTTGCTGATCTTGGAAAAATCCTTGATGAATCTTCTGTAAAAACCTGCATGTCCAAGAAAAGAGCGTACCTCGCGTACACTTTTAGGGTAAGGTAAAGTTTTAATTATATCTATTTTTGCTTTGTCTACCTCTAACCCTTTTTCTGAAACAATGTGTCCTAGAATGAGACCTTTATCTACCATAAAATGACATTTTTCAAAATTTAAAACCAAATTGGTCTCAATGCATCTTTCCAAAATCTTTTTCAAATTGTTTAAACATTCGTCAAAAGAATTTCCATAAACAGTAAAGTCGTCCATAAAAACTTCAATGATTTCTTCAACATATTCTGAAAAAATACTTACCATACATCTCTGGAAGGTTGCTGGAGCATTGCAAAGACCAAATGGCATACGTCGGTATGCAAATGTGCCAAAAGGGCATGTAAACGTTGTTTTTTCTTGGTCTTCAGGAGCAACGGGTATTTGGTGAAAACCAGAATATCCGTCCAAGCAACAGTAATGAGTTTTTCCCGCTAATCTTTCCAACATTTGATCAATATATGGCAGCGGGTAGTGGACTTTCCGTGTGGCAGCGTTCAGCTTTCTGTAATCGATACACATTCTCCATCCGTTCTGAACTCGAGTGGGAACCATCTCGCCTTGCTCATTCTTGGTGACAGTGATACCAGTCTTCTTGGGTATAACCTGCACTGGACTTACCCATTTACTGTCAGAAATTGGATAAATCATACCTGCGTCCAGTAGTTTCAAAATTTCTTTCTTCACGACTTCCATCATGGGAGGATTCAGTCTTCGTTGTGTTTCACGTGTAGGCTTGTAATCGTCTTCCATGAGGATTTTGTGCATGCAGAGGGATGGACTCAAACCTTTGATGTCGGCTATCGTCCAGCCAATCGCTTCTTTGTATAGCTTGAGCAGGTTGACCAATTCTTTTTCTTGTTCCATTGTCAGTTTGTTGGAAATGATCACTGGCAACTTTTCATTGTCCCCAAGGAATGCATACTTGAGATGTTCAGGAAGAGTCTTCAACTCCAAATCAGGTGGTTGCACAATGGATGGTAGAAGTTTTTTCTTCTGTAACTTGTAGTTTCATCTTGGGTGGTTCGTACCTAGCTTGTGTATCCATGAAAGATACCAGCTCAATCAGCTCTTCTTCAAGTTTGAATCTTTCATTGAGCTCTTTTGTTGATGCTTCATCAAGGCTTTTGCTTAAGATTAGTGCCAGAACATCATGGTTAGATAATTCAAAATAATCATCTGCTAGAGGATCGATTACATCTAACCGGTTTACGGATGAAATATCAGTTGGATACCGCATTGCTTCATCAATGTTGAAATTTATGATCTCGCCATCAAATTCCATGGACAGAGTGCCATTGGAAACATTGATTATCGTTTTTGCGGTCTTCAAAAATGGTCTCCCCAACAGGATGGAACTTGTGTCTGGGTTGTTACCGTCCTCCATGTCTAGTACATAAAAATCGGCAGGAAATACCAATTCATTTACTTGTACTAAAATGTCTTCTAGTACACCTTTTGGACGGACCATGGACTTGTCTGCCAGTTGAATAACAATTCCTGTTCTTTTGAGATGCCCTATGTGAAGAGTTTTGAAAATGGAATATGGTAGGACATTGATAGAAGCTCCAAGATCAAGCATAGCGCGTGGTATGTTTAAATTCCCTATTTTGCAAGGAATGGTGAAAACACCGGGATCCTTACACTTTGGTGGAAGTTTCTTTTGCAAGAATGCAGAGACATTCTCGTTGACTTTGACAGTTTCGTCGCCTCTTAATTTCTTCTTTGACATGCACAGTTCTTTCAAGAACTTAGCATAACGAGGGACTTGTTTGATGGCTGTGAGGAGAGGAATATTTAATTCCACTTTTTTGAATGCCTCCATGATTTCGTGATCTTCTCTTTCCTTCTTCATGCTTAGAAATCTTGATGGAAATGGAGGAGGAGTTTTGAACTTTGGTATTTCTTCAGCAGGTTTGGACGTGTCTTTTTCTTCAAACTTCTTTTGAACGATGACTTCTTCTTCTTGTTCTTTCATTTCTGGGCCATCGTATTTCTTTCCACTTCTCAGGGTGACAGCACAAGCGGTGTGTTTTGGATTTGCTTCTGTTTGGGCAGGCAATTTGCCTTGAGATTCTAGCTTGCTCACTGAGTTGGCTAGATGAGTCATCTGCTGCTCCAGATTCTTGATGCTGGCTTTAGTTTCTTGTTGGAACGTCTGAGTACTTGTTGCCAGATTCTTCACAATATCTTCTAAAGACATACGGGAACTGCTTGGTTGTTGTTGACGAGGTTGGAAATTTTGTTGCTGCTGGTACTGAGACGGTCTTTGTTGTTGTTGGTAGCCAAAGTTGTTTTGATATCCCCAGTTTTGGTTGCCTCGTGGTTGATCGAACTGCCTCTGATTTTGACCAGGATATCCACCAGCTGCTTTTACTTTTTCCACATCTTCTTGCAATAGTGGACACATATCGGTGGGGTGTCCTGTTTGTAAGCATATTCCACAGGCTCGTGGAGGTGCTTCAGCTGCTTTGTCTTTTGCGAGCATCATGACTGCTTTTGTTAACTCAGCTAACTGAGTTTCGATTTGAGAAGTGCTTGCTCCTTTTACTGCTGCACGTGGTACATCTGGGTACCATTCTTCGTCATTTGCAGAATGCTTAGTTTCTTCTGCTTCGGTCTGAATTAAAGCTCTAATTTGGGTTGGTGTCTTGTCGAGTAGAGTTCCGCCACTCGAAGCATTTAACAATCTCCTTTCCATCGGTGCCATTCCTTCACACAAGTACTGAAGTAGTTGATGCTCAGATACCCCATGTTGAGGACATCTGCTACATAACTCTTTGAATCTTTCCCAATAAGCATGTAGAGGTTCTTTCTTTGCTTGTTTGATTCCTGAGATTTCTCTACGAAGGGCAGATGCCTTGGCTTCAGGGAAGTAAGTGGTAAGAAAGATTCTTGCCAGATCATGCCAGGTTGTTACTGACCCTGGTGGTAGAGTATACAACCAATGTTTTGCTGAATATTTCAAAGCAAATGGGAATGCCCTAAGTTTGATTTGATCTTTTGTGACATCATTTGGCTTCATTCCAGTACAAACGACATGGAATTCTTTAAGGAAATTGTGAGGATCTTCATTTTCAAGGCCTCGGAAATTGGGTAACAAATGAATAAGGCCTGATTTTAGCTCAAAATTTGGCATAGCGGGATAATTGATACAGAGAGGTTGTTGAGGAACATCGCGGTTTGCCCATTCTCTGAAGGTTTTCTCTCCCTGATTAGCTAACGCCATTGGTTCTGAGTCTTGTGTTGATGTTGATTTTTGTGAGTTTGGTGTTGTGGGAGTTGATGATGATTCGGAGTCACTTGTCAGTGGGATGTTTTCCCAAATGTTAATGACTGGTGATTGACTAGAACTTGCTAACTTCTTTCGTTGTTTCGCTTGTTTTCTTAGTTTTCTTGCTGTTCTCTCGATTTCCCAACCAATCTCAAGTGGTGCACATGTTCTTAAAGATCTTGGCATAAAAAGAAAAACGTTAAATTTTTCGCCCCGTTCCCCGGCAACGGCGCCAATTTGTTGGGTGTCGAATCCAAGCAAAATAAATTTATAAGTGAACTTACTACGTTACACACTAATTAGGTAGTATGAATGGAAGTAAGGTTCGTGTCCTCGGGGAACGGGGTTTAACGATATTAACTTCTATTGCCAAAGATAATTTAAAACAAGTGTTTGTAACAAAAAGGTGGGGTTTGAAAAGATTTAAAAACTATTTTATAAAAACTATTATAAAAACAATTAATAAAACTAGGGTGCAAGAAAATAATGGTACGAGAAAAATATATCTAGTAACAATAGTTCAGATACATGGGGTATTTTATATTTCTGACTCAGACTACGATCATTAATAATTGTGATGCAATGATTTTTCTAATTAAAAGATTTGTACCGATATTAAACGTCACGCCGTTCGGACGTTCCCTCCATCTAAGTCTAACTAATCGCAGTTCGTTAGTTAGAGCCAACCAGCTACCCTAAACTCACGCCGTTCGGATCTTAACGTGCTGATCGCATGTGACGAAAATATCAGTTATCATTTAATACTCACGCAGTTCGGAACATTAAACAACATTACATAATTTCTATAACAGAATTAAATTCATAGACAAACTCAAAACCATTATTTGTTTCCTGCAATCAAGATTAAAATTATATTTCGCATTTTAATTTTGATAAAACTTCATTAGTGTATTAACAAGTTGATCAGGTTTATTAACAAACTAATTTCAATCTTCAAAATAATCAAAGATTTAAGTTCAAGAAATTATCCAAACAAAATCTTTCAACAATAAAAATCACACAATAATTTCACACCTGAATCATAAATATAAAACAGAACCCAAGTATCCAAACTATAAGATTATTAGCCTAACATAACTGTAAAATTACTACAACACAAAAACATGGTAAGAGATCAAAGAGATAAAAACCCGTATTAAAATTGGAAGAATATTAACGTCGGGCTTTGTTCCGTCACCTTGATCAGCATACCATTCTTACAAGTTCCAAGAAAATGGAATTACCGAAACTAACTAAAAACTAAATATGGAAGTATATAATAGATAATGAATGGATCATCAATGCTTCAGGATCACCCCGTATTTATAGCCAGGTTCGCCGCAAAGAAAAAATAATATTAAACTTGTTTTCCTCCATGAGTTGTGTGCGGTGATGACAGAAATCTCCTTCGTATCTTCATAAAATAGCTGCTTCTTGCCGTATATTGTAGAAAATCTTTGCCGCGACTCTTGAATTTCCATAGCAGCATGAGATGAAACTTTGGACGATTCCATGTGAAAGTTTGATTCCTTCTCGATAGCTTGAGATTGTGTTCTTGAAAGTCTTCGTTCATCGTTGGAGCGCCTAATATGATTGCAATTGTTGAAATCTTATAAAAAAGAGTTAAATGCTTGGTTGGTCCCTGTGGTTTGCAAAAATTGCAGACTTGGTCCCAATGGTTTACTAATTACACGCGTGGTCCCCAAACTTGTCAAAAATGCACTCGGTTGGTCTCCAGCCCTAACATCAGTTAAATTTCTCAGTTAAGTCCATGTTAAATGACCAAAATACCCTTACTTATTAACTCTCTTTATAATCATCTTCATCACCATCATCATCCCCAGGTCTTCTCTCTCTCTCTATACCAATTCTTCTTCTATACACCACCACCACTACAAGCACCACCACCATCTTCCCTCCACCACTACTGAACACCCACATCCACCGTCTCCCCTCCTCCACCGTACACCCACCGCCACCGGACACCTAATTCTCTCCGGCGACACCTTCATCACCGTCAAACTTGCGATCGACAACCAAATTTGCACCGCCGTACACAGATTCTTCAACCCCCCCTCTCCCTCAAAAAAACTACCATCTCCTTCACAATAAACTTCTTCAGATCTGTATCCAGATACTCAAACACGAGGTTAAGTATAGGTTTCCCTTTGTGCTGGATGTGTTGAACACAAAGAAGACGAACGATGTAGATTGAAGTTGAGAGCATTTGCAGAAGCGAGATCTCGCGAAGTGCGGTGGGTGGGATTCCTTCTTCGTCCATTTCGAGTCGGGTTTTTTTCAAGGCGACGAGTTCGCCGATGTTTTTGTCTTTGGCTTTGTAGACTTTGCCGTAGGTACCTTCGCCTACCTTTTCGAGCTTTTCCTATTTGTCTTCCATGGTGGATTTGGGGAATTAGGCTGTGTTCCCGAGTTAAAAATCCCTCCCTTTCCCTCCCCTCCCCTCCCCTCCCCTCCATGTCTTTCCAAATTGGAAAGACTATTTTCAGGCAAAAAAAACCCCATTTTCCCTCCCCTCCCCCTGTTAAGTGGATCTCTGGAACACCATTTTCCCTCCCCTCCCCTCCCCTCCCCCTATTAAGTAGATCTTTGGAACACAGTGTTAGGGTTTGGGGATTAAGATGTGGGAGAGGAGCGGATATATTTGGGATTTGGAATTTGAAATTGTAACCATACGAAGTGTGTGCTCCATTGAGAATAGCCCATGAACATTCAATGTGATACTGTATCATTATAACTTGCAGATCGATTTGTATGGGTTCGAATCTTCACGTAAGAACCGTTTCGCCCCCGTTTCTGTGTCGATTAGAATTTTCAACACCATTTTCTTTGTCTTTACATTTGAGTTTCGTCATCGTCGGTCCCTTCACATCGAATTGGAAGAGCAAACGAGAGGGAAGAAGATGGAGGTAGTTGCAGGTTTTTTATATATGTATTTTTTTATTTCTTTTAATTGTTCAAGGGTAATATAGTCATTTCACACATAGTTAACTGAGAAATTTAACAGAGGTTTCGTCTGGGGACCAACCAAGTGCATTTTTGACAAGTTTGGGGACCACGCGTGTAATTAGTAAACCACTGGGACCAAGTCTGCAATTTTTGCAAACCACAGGGACCAACCAAGCATTTAACTCTATAAAAAATGGTTGAGAATGCATCCTAAATGTCAAAAACGTGTTTTGATTTTCAAAATAATGATCTGACATAAAGTAGCATATAAAGCATTCCATGTCTCATATTTTTGTTAACCCAACGTGGGTAGGCCATCTTAGTTCACTAACATTTTTTTTTTATTATTTTTTTTAATATTACTATTATTTTAACCTATACTAATTTAAAATAAACAACCTTAAAAACTTACATTATAGAAAATAAACATTTTTAGTAAAAAGTAATTCAATTTAACCCAGTGTTTCTAAAAACTCTTTAAAATATATATATGAGCCAAAAAGATATACTATTCACTAAAAATTAACTCAAAACAACTCAAAAGTGTCGGAAATATTTGTACAAAATAAGTATAATTTGGACCACATCAGGCCTCCAAGTGGTGAGTTGGGTAGGGGCAAGGTGGTGTGGACCACCAGGCCCACTGTGGAAACTGTTGGTTCTAGAAGGCCCAAGAGTTGTTTGCGGGCTGACTACTGTACCCGCGTCTGCCCCGACCCGTGAGTTTGACTCGCGTCCTCGTCCCCGTCCCCTGTAAAACTGTGAACCAGTTGAGTTGTGTTAGTGGGGTTGTTTTCTGTGGATTGAGTAGGTGCGGAAGGTGATGGTGAACCAGTGACAAGGGCAGAGGACGAACGCTGTTGCCTAGCCTCCAATCGAATGACTTCATCATGTAACATTGTCCGAGTCATATCCCAATTAGCCTACTGTAAGTGAATTAATTGAGCCGTCCTATCAGACTCGGCTGAGAGCCCCCGCACAAGTTGTAGGACTAGGACCACACGTTTTTAAGAAACAGGTTGATTGACATCAGCAAGTTGGTTTGCTAACTCCTTTAATTGATGACAACGGTCATCAACAGATGTGCAAGAGGCAAGAGTCAGGTTAACAAACCGCGTTTCCAGCGCTGCAGCCTGTAGCCTTGGCATGTTTGTTGCTGAGAAAGATTTTCTGAAGTTTTACCCATGTGTCCTTGGCTGATGCTTCAGTGTCCAGAACCCAGGTCAGCAAGAAGTCGTCTGAAATTGTGTTGTATATCCATTGAGAAACCAGTGCATCGATTTCCTTCCATGTGTGGTAAGTCGGGTATGTGGAATCTGGTGGTTTGGAATCATCAATGTGTTCCAGCACCTTATAGGCGATGGCGTGAAATCTGAATAATTTCACCCAAGAAGAATAAGTAACCTTTGAGCCATCTAGGGTTCTGATTTTCGATGAATGTTGGTTACAGAATAGGCTGGGTGAAGGTTGGATAGGGTGGGTTTATCGCTGCTAGCGGTGCCTTCGTTTGTCTTGGTCATGATTGTAACAGGCTGGAAACGGAAAAAAATAAAGAGGTAAAATCGGGGTTGCAGATGCGCCAGCTGGAAGGAAGAAGAGATAGGGTAGAGATTAGAACCGAGGCTCTGATACCATAAAAGTGTTCATGGTATTGATAAATTCGATGCCCTTTACATAATGCATAATGTCCCTTTATATAGGTTACATAAAAACCATATCTCTAAATATGGAAATACAATCCTATAACGAAGACAATACCGATCAATAATAAACATAAATATATCCCTAAAATATATACAAATATATCGGCTAAGAAAAACGTCCCCCGAAGACATCTCAGGATGCGCTTGAACAAGCACTGTTTACAAGTGCCATCATAACAACCAACAAACCGATAACATGTTCAAGATATATTTTCTTGGATTATTATAAAAAGATACAATTGCCTTGAATCAATTTGATATTCACATGAATGATTAGATATACACTTACTAAAGTTAGTGATATGATACAGCATATGTTTTATACAGCAATTATGTACAAAAGAACATTCATTATTTTAAACCGATTTACCAAAAGTTCCATTGCCAGAAAACCTTGTCAACAATTCCTCCACCGCTACGAACCGCAATCTGAAGCGACTCCGACACCGGAGGTACACCCCAAAGTAGCGGCACAGCGACTGTCATCTTTAATTTTTCATTTAAACCCCCCTTACTACCCTTCTCTGCTACAACCACCTGACATCAATAAAGAAATAGATATGAACTACAATAAGTGCACAAACGGGCTTAGGCCGAAACAGGTCCAAAAACACACGAAAATAGCCCTACATGGACCGTTAAGGCGTTAAGCCTGAAGCCCGATCCATAGACCAAAACGCCTACTTGTTTGAAAGTTTTAGTTGTATAAACCAGATTGGCAGCGACTGATGTGATATTTAATAAAGAGTAAAGTACACGGATGGTCCTTGTGGTTTACCAAAATTTTGGATTTAGTCCCTAGCTTTTCAAAAGTACACGGATGGTCCTTGTGGTTTGTAATTTGTAACGCATTAGTCCCCAACTTTTTCCAAAAGTATATAATGGTCCCTGTGGTTTGCTCTTTTGGAAAAAGTTAAGAGACTAAATGCGTTACAAAGTGCAAACCACAGGGACCATCCATGTGACTTTTGGCAAAGTTGGGGACTAAATGCGTTACAAAGTGCAAACCATCAGGACCATCCGTGTACTTATGGAAAGCTAGGGACCAAATACAAAACTTTAGTAAACCATAGGGACCATCCGTGTACTTTACTCTAAATTTTTACATCAATTTCACAAATTTAAACAATTAAAATAAAAAAAAGGTATGGGTCCTGTATAGACCAACTGGCCCAATTGTTTTGGTCAAGAACGGGCTTTTTAGGACCCGGGATTTGTGCAATACAAGTACATAGTAGTATAGTACATACTTCTCCACCGTGCTCCAAAACGGTATCCTCAACTACATCACTTAACATCTCAATGGAACGGCAAAATCCAATTATGCAAAGTCTTCGGCCAGAATCAAGTCCCTGAAACCAATATTTCAAACTCATAAAAAAGATTTAAAGTAATTGTTGAACGATAGAATGTGAAGATTTACATTTGTAGCTGCGATGTCAAAGAGTGCACCCAAACACAGGCCTTGAGCCGGATCCATGTAATTGCTTTCCTTAAATTGTTGTGATCTTGCGGACGTCTTTGACTTCGATTGCTTCTTCTGAACCCAGGAACCGCAACATTTATCAGATTTATTTCATAAATAAATTAGATAATAAGAAAAAGAGTCAGAAGGTTGCCTATAGTGTATGTTGAATGCATACAACCTCCTAAAATCTTGTTATTCAAAACAATATAGTATTACATTTTATTCAATGATAGTAATAAACTTAATTATTGGTGAGAGTAAAATGTCATTTTCGTCCCTGAGGCTTGGTCAGTTTTGCGACTTTCGTCCAAAGGTTTGTTTTTCAGCATCTGGATCCAAAAGGTTTGAAATCTTGTCATTTTCATCCGGCTCATTAACTCCATCCTATTTTCTCCGTTAAGTCAAGGGTAATTTCGTCTTTTTTGAATACTTGTACATTATGCTAAATGCTTGTACATAAAGTAAAAAAGACCTAATTGCCCTTTAAGTTAAAAAAGACAAAAATACCCTGACTTAACGGAGAAAAATGGATGGAGTTAACGAGACAGATGAAATTGGCAAGATGTCAAACCTTTTGGATCCAGATGTGAAAAAAACAAACCTTTGGACGAAAATCACAAAACTGGCCAAACCTCAGGGACGAAAATGGCATTTTACTCTAAAAAAAGGAAAGTTAAAAAACCAACAAATTGCAAAAACCAGTGTTGCAGAAGTCGATCTAGGCGGCCGATTAATTGGCGCCTAGACGCTAATCGGCTGGTCATCGCCTAAATATGAGCAAATCGGTCAATAAATCGGTCCAGGTCAAAGTCGGTCAAAATCGGTCCTAGTCGGTCAAAAGTCAGTCAAGTCGGACTAATCGGACCTGGGTTTTTTTGCTCAATAAACCCAAATTTTAGACCCAGCCCATGGTTTTAAAGGGCTATTCACCTTCTACAGCCCAAATTATCGTTGCAGAAAGTTATAACCTACATTTACAGCCATCACAAGCTCCTTCTTCTCCGACCTCCCCTTCACCACACACCACCACCACCACAACTCTGTCTTACAGAAATCGATTGAAGATTGAAGCCCTCAGAGGAGGTTGAATACGAGTCAGATGGTGTTCAAATCATTGACCAATACAGAGAAGATGATGTGAATTGTGACTTGCTTGATGATCTTTGAAGTATTTGAACTATATGTTAATTTTTGAATTTCTAAGTACTTGATTTGTTATGTTTAAGTTTAATTGCTTACGTTTGAACCATACTATTTGAAACTTGAAGTATTTATGTGAATTTTGAAGTATTATTTTTATATTATTGTGTACATATATATATATATATATATATATATATATATATATATATATATATATATATATATATATATATATATATATATATATATATATATATAAATTTGAAAAAATATATATAAAAATTCTCATTCCGATTAATCCCTATGCGGTACCTCACCTCCTGACTAGCGCCTTCTACAACATTGGCAAAAACACCATATATCAACTGTCAAGTAATGAAAAGACATATATAGCATATAAGATATAACTATATACTACAACAAGTGTACTTGGCTCCTATGTTGCTGTCATTGTTAATAGGAAAAAAGTCAGAGAACTAATCTTGATTCTTGAACATACCCGTGATGAAGAGACACGTTTAGGAACCATTAATCCTCCGATTTGAACAAGCCCATCAGCAGTGAACAATGTAATCGTTTCCTGCTGTTCCCATTCAATACCTGTAAACGTTTTAGATGCATTTTAAAAACCACAGGAAATTATGTTGACAGAAAAAGACGCCTAAATTTAATAGGATGTTAGCTTAAGTTTCTAAGAATTAAGAAATAAGAATCATATGCAATTTGCTATGTGCTCATTATATATTTGACCGTAATCACCATCAAAGGTTGAGCACATAGTTGTTAATGGCGAATAGCGACAAATAGCGATAAGGTACCTATATGCTACATAGCGGGCGGCTATTTTATAAATAGCGATACACTAGAAAAAAAAATTAAAAAATTATATGTATTTTATATCAAAATACCCTGGTATATATGCTATTTTACATGTATATTTAACAAAAACCTAAAAACCAGCTATTTTATAGCACTATTAAATTACTATTTATATTTAAAAAAATAAACTATTGCTATTATCGCTATCTATCGCTACCACCCTAATAGCGAGCCTAGACCTATACGCTACGTAGCACGCTATAGCGATCGCTACGCTCGTTATTAACAACTATGGTTGAGCGATCTGTCACAAAGCTTACACCACCAAGAAAATCCCTAAATATCATAAAATCAAATAATAACTTCCACAGTTCTCCATCCACAAAAGCTTAAAAGTAATCTATGATTAATACAGTTGTCTAACACAATTCCGGCACCAAAATATTAATCAATCAAATGTCGAAAATTAACATCAGTAGCGATGTTAATCAGAATCCGATCGTCTACTACAACTCAAAATTTCTCAACCAATGCAACAGGACTTGCGTTAAAATATCCATGATCCATGATTAACACAGTAGTCAAAAAGTTGCCTCTTACTTCAAATGTATACAACAAATTTGATAACAATTCCGGCACCGGAATACAATCGATCAAAGGTTTGAAAACTCTTAAACTCATATTCATATCGATGTAATCAGAATCAGATGGTCTACTACAACTAAAAAATTTTCAACAGATACAACAAAATCAGATCTGTAGAGCACAGATCACAAAATTACTTATAGTGCTAACATTTTTAACCTAAATATCTTGAGATCAAGCAATAACTTCCACCATTCACAACAATTTCACTAAATTTTAACCTAAGTCTCCATGATCTATGACTAACACAGTATTGCCTATTATTTCATATACGTATACAACAAATTCAAAAACAATTTTATATCGGTATTGATGTTAATCAGAATCAGATCGTCTACACTCTACTACAACTAAAAGTTCCTCAACCAATACAACAAAACCAGATCTGTAGAGCATAAGACTACACAATTACTTACGGTACTGACATCTCTAACCTAAAATTCATGGAACCTAAGAAGAAAAGGATGCAGAATTATTAACAATTCATATTGATATGACGTTAATAAGAATCAGATCATCTACTACAACTATAAATCCATCAACCGATACAGCAAAACCAGATCTGTAGAGCATAAAACTATACAATTACTTACAGTGCTGACATTTCTAACCTAAAATTCAAGTAATCTAAGAGCAAAAGGATGTAATATTATTATTATTATTATTAATTCATATCGGTGTTGATGTTAATCAGAATCAGATCGTCTACTACAAGTTCAAATTTCTCTAACCAATACAACAAAATCAGATCTGTAGAGCATTAAACAACACCATTAATTACGGTGCTGACATTTCTAACCTAAAATGTAATCTAAGAACAAAAGGATGTAGATTAATAATTCGTATCTATATTGACGTTTATCAGAATCAGATCTATAGAGCATAATTCTACACAATTACTTACAGTGCACATTTCTAACCTAAAATTCCTGTAATCTAAGAACAAAAGTATGTAGAACTACAATATATCATTACGATATTGAGGTTAATTAATATCGGATCTGTAGAGAATAAAACTACACAATTACTTACAGTTCTAACATTTCTAACCTAATATTCATGTAATCTAACAACAAAACTATGTAGAATTATTAATAATTCATATCGATAACCGATGCAACAAAATCAGATTTGTAGAGCATAAAACTACACAATTACTTACAGTGCTGACATTTCTAACCTAAAATTCATGTAATCTAACAACAAAAAAGATGTAAAATTATTAATAATTCATATCCGTACCGTTATCTCCGGAAGCTGACTCCCAAGGATAGAATCCAAACGGATCATCACCGGAAAAGTTACCGGAATTGGAGGATTTGGCGGTGAGTGAAACGGAACGTGACGGAGAGTGGCGATCGGAGAATCTGTGAAGGAGTGATGAAGGAGATGAAGAGGATGACGGAACGACGTCGTTGAAGCGAGAAGTGGAAGTGAATGTTGAGAATGAAGGAGCAGATGAGGAAGCCATTGTTGTTGTTGTTGATCAGAAAGGGTTGAGAAATTGGGGGTGGATGAAGAAGAAAAATAGGAGAAGAAATTAAGTTTTGTTTTTTGTGCCACACATTGGTTGACACGTGGGATAGTTGACATCTCTTGTTGGAAAATATAAAATTATCGTCATTTTGTGAAATCCGTTTTCGCTCGCTTGACAACTCGGATTTATCCTCTAACATTGAGACACATGATGTTGATTATACGCCTACTCATTACCTTGCTCACTCGCGTCTTCTCTCACTTGAGCTTGTTGTGGTTAACCTCTACTCGCCCAAGCTAAAACACTCCCAAAACACCCGCTCAACACTCACTTTGGCCACTCGCGTTGGCGCTAGCCTAACTGATGATGAATTGGTTTAAATTAATTTTATTTAACTGATATTTTTTTAAAATTCAAACGGTCCAAATGACTATTGAAGCATTCAATATCAATCATTCTCTTCGGCTTACACCATCCATGCCTCCTACTCGATTACCCCTACTCGCACGACCGACGCTAGTGTTGCCGGTCGGATATGGGTTACCCGAATGAGTTTTGGTGAATGAGCCGACCCCCTAAGATGCGGACTATGTGTGTAATACTCTAATCAATATAACTTAGAGTGAACTGCAGTTTCAGTCCCTATGCTAAGTTGTCAGTGAGAACTTAAGTCCTTATTTCTAGAAAACGTATGGTTGAGTCTCCAGCTTTTCCAAAACCCATCAATTTGCCACATTCTGTCAATTTGGTTGTTTATAATTGAGTGAAAAGACTATTTTGCTCTTGGGTTTTATTGTTAAATTACACAAATTTCCTTTACTAAAAAAACAAAATATAAAAATAAATAAAAAAGAAAACAAACCACAACAGCCATCACCATCCTACCACTTCACATCGACCACAACAACCATCGCCATCCTTCTAGTCACAATTTTGCAACCACCACTACTTCACATTGACCACCACCTCTAGTTTGTGTCATGTTCATTGTTAATCTTGGTGACGAAAGCCAAAGAAGATGAATTTATAGGGATAAAAAAATGCATAAGCTTTTATGCATAACCATCTGCTTCCCATAATCTCCCTATGGTTTAATTTCCTTTATTTGGGGTCTTGGGTGGTGTGTTTTTGTACGGATAAGGGGGTTTCAGTTTCAGCTAGTGGTGCTATACATGTCACGGGTTGGAATGGTCCAACCCAACACGAACCTAAAAATCGTGTCAGACATATAAACCCGAACACAACAGAAGCACTCACGGGTTGACATAAATAACAAATTTTTTTTTGTTTTTTTTTTTTTTTGCACAATACACTTTAGAAATATAACATTACAACAAAAAAAAATACCAATGTGTATAAAACATATAGATTCTAGTTATAAAGTTTTATGTTAATTTCTCTTTCAAGTAATTTTGACATACAATACTCAACCATGTTAACTAGAATTTTTACCTGCCGCGCGTTGCGGCAGCGCGGCAGACGTAACAACTTAAGGATTTCGATTCCGATTAATTGTTTTGAGAATTCGTCTTCTTCGGTTGTCCTTAGTTATCCGGCATGTTTTGCTAAAACCTCACTGTAAGCCAAAGACAAGTTTTGGTACACTTTGTAATAATCAGACCTACCTAACACATCAAATCAAAACTAAAATTACATTACTCCTTGCGCATGGAAATAGAGTGTTAGACAGCCAGTAACTATATAGTTCCATAAGAAAAACAGTGTTCAAAGCTACTACACCTGAACATAACTATTAATATTAAAACCGTCTATTAACAGTTCACACGTCCTTTATTCAATTATTTGCAACCATGTCCTCTCCCCTCACCAATTTCCTATATGAATACCATTCTTGACCGCCGCTGACATGTCAACAATAATACTATCATCTCGACTGAAATCTCTTTGTAGTATCCACAATGAAATATCATTCTCAGCCAGCTGTTGAATCATTCTTTTTTACGGGTCGGGCTCCAAAGTTCAGGTCAAACCATAGTTTCCCAAGAACATCAATAGCCCCTGTGGTGTAGCGAGGATCGTTTTTTTCTGTTTAAGTCTATCTATCACACGATTCAACTGCAGTACAACAATAACCATGTTAAGTAATATTCACATTTTCATATAGATGCTTAAGCTATTGATGTCTAAATGAAGTATAGCACCGCTACTGTGCTACAAATGCTTACTATAGATCAACCTTCACTTTAGGAATCTTATTTCCAACATTTGAAACCTCAAAGAACTTACCATGGCAGTCAACGACTCATTGGCCGGCTTTTCAGTCTTGATGTTCTTCATGAACACATCTCAAGGCATTTTAGCTGAGGTACCGAGCAGAGCCGATCATATGCGCCTAGGAACCAATGCAGTTTGACTACAGAGAAGCAAGTAAAAACAATCGCCATTAAAGTATCTGCTTGTATAAATCATGACAATCACAAACTTTACCCAATAGGTTTTTACCTATGCAAAAACTACAAACATCAAACCTAAATTGACCCTGTCAACTCAAATATACTTCTCTAAACTTATATTGTTCAACATAACCCGACTTTATACCAAAAAATCCACACCAATTTCAAAAAAAAAAAACAAAAAAAAAACATGAAATCAATGCATCAAAGAGTTTCAAGAACTGGTGGTAAAACTAATCTGAGCCTTCGGAAACATACCTCTGTCTTGCCGACGTTGTCAGAGTAACCAGAGTTCGAACCTCTGCTGTTGAAAAAGTTCCCACTGTCCTTCGTTAGCAAAAGCCGTTGTTACCATCGTTCTATCCGCCTTCCATTTTGAAAGCACCATAAAGATCTTCGCCGTTGTGCCGGAACACTTCCGACGGTGGCCGGCTATCGCAGTTCCTCCTTACCCTAACCAACACCTCTATCTCTCTCTCATTTCAAAATGAGGCTAAGCATCAGTTTAGAAGAGTGCAAGACACGTGTAGATTTAAAAGCCTATGACTCACCACAGTGTATCAGAAAAGCAGCTCTAGGGTTTATCTAAACCACTATACCACTTATATTGCACATTGTACAAATATCATTTCACTGAATCTTCTGTAAACAAACTCAAACTTGAAATGGTCAGATTTACCTTACTCGACGGTTCAGAGTTCTGTGGTGACCGGGTTATGTGTAAACCACTCACCTACTCGTCAAAACCAATAGTGTGTACCCAAGCCTGTATCTGGTGACCCAACTGGCGGACGTTTTGTCTGCTTAATCTTGGGGTTAGGCGTTGTGGGAGGGATTGCCAAGACACTGTGTTGTTTAGAGGTTGGCTGGTGTTGTTGAGACGTGCATCAACCTTTCCTTGCCTATGATTGACGCCTTTCTCTTTATCTGTATTCATTAAATGAAAATCTTTTGTCGTTTATCTGAAACAGGTTGAAAGTGACCATAAATCTACAACTTTTTAATCAAAGTTCGTAACTAATGTACTTACTATCCGTTAAATCATTGTGCTTCGCTCAGCTTGTATATACACAACACTTAAGTTGATAGCAAAAGATATGAACCTAAAAACATAATCGTTTAGGAGCGCAAATGGTGAAGCGTTATGGGTAACATCGATGTCTACACCCTCCTATGACACATAAAGGAAAAATAGTTCGAGTATATGCATCTAAGTAAAAAAAGAACTTGGTAAGAAATCCAATAACTTTTTACATGATTTCTTAATGAGCATGTTTTACACCAATATTTAAGTAAATAAAGAATTTTGAAATGCTACTCCAAACAGTGGCGAAGCTTGAGATTTCCGACCGGGGGTCGAAAACGTATATACCCAAAAATTTCTATAAAATGGGGGGTCGAAAACGTATATACCCAAAAATTTCTATACGAAAACTACATACTCTCCATTACTGAGCGAAAAGTTGGGGGGTCGGCCGCCCCCTCCCGCCCCCACTATCCTTCGCCCATGACTCCAAATATCTTATTGAGCTTTTAAAACATCATTTCTTAATCTGTGGGCATTTGAAATAGTGATCCCAACTCTCATTCTTTTTAAATTCTCATTCAAGCATAATAAAGTATTGTTTCTCAAAGAATAAAGTGTTGATTCTCTATTTGCAGCACTCTCTTAAGTAAAAAGATAATGTAGATTCATACCATTATGTCGAACCAAAAAATTTTGTCACCTGTTCAAACCACCAAAAAAATGTTCCATAAGCAAAAGATGGACTACAAAAGTCAACATCAAACCTAAAATATTCTACTGTTGATGAATGTATTTGTAATCTAAAAAGAATAAATGTGAGCCACATTTTTCTTTTATACCTTTACGTTTGCCGATATGATTTTCAAGTTTCTACCGCATCCAAACAGATATTCACGTGTATTTAGCTATGATATTGGCACCCTGGTTAGCATGGAGTAGGAAATTTTTTGTCAAAAAGGCTAGTTCACCACATGTGGTTTTGGAGGAAATCAAGTCAAGTCCATATCTATGTCCTAAGCGTTGGGCAACATATCATTTGTAATAATGCAATTGCTGGTGTAGTTTTAATTACATACCTTTCATTATCCGTAAAATACAGACTTGGGTGGTTGTTTTTGGCAGTGCGTAGTCTAATTAACTTGTCCAATAGGAGCTGCAAAATTAACAAACTATATTTCATACTACAATACAAATTAAGTCATAATAAAGTTGTAAAACTAAGAAGAACCCACTGGCCCCTCTCTCTTTAATACTTCGACTCTCCGGCCAGCCTCAGAAAGACATGAGAATGGAAACTGCAATAACGAAATACGAATGAACCATGAAATTTAAAATCAGTTGAAAGAAATCGGTTAAGAAATAGCCAAAAATCATCAGGTGAATGATCATAATGTAAATAATAATAAAGAAAAAAGCAAAGGACCCAATTAGAAACCCTAGGCCCCCTAAAATCCTAAATAACTCCAATTTCTCAAAACTTAGAAGATCGTTACATAAGAAATTCAAAGTAATTAACCTGCCTTGATTTTATGAGCAACCACTATATCCTCCTCCACCTCATTTTTTTACCACTGGTTCAACCTCGGCTGGTAGGGCAGAGATAAGTAAGAGCCTAGGAGGTAGCAAGGGAGGAGTCTGGTCGCAGAACCGAGTATTCCAATCATCACCGTCTTCAGCTGGTAGGGCGGTGAAGTGCAGTGGTCGCGGAGTTCACTCATCGTCGTTGTAGGGCGGTGAAGCGGTAGGGGCGGTGGAGTCCTGCACTCACATGTCTCTCTCTCTCTCTCTCTCTGTATATATACCACATCTCATGAAAGCAAATCAGCATATACGTGTCAAGCTATAAACTATGTATAACCCCCAAACCAAAAGTACCGTTAAGACTTGCACAAAACTCACTAAATGCACATGGTACAACTACACAAAGCCTATTTATGTTGCAAATTTACGCCTGCTACGCCGCCGCAACGCGCGGCAGGTAAAAATTCTAGTTAACATGGTTGAATATTGTATGTCAAAATTACTTGAAAGAGAAATTAACATAAAATTTTATAACTAGAATCTATATGTTTTATACACATTGGTATTTTTTTTTGTTGTAATGTTATATTTCTAAAGTGTATTGTGCAAAAAAAAAAACAAAAAAAACAAAACAAAAAAAAA